>CM069433.1:18223251-19487784 GCA_035610365.1 Aquatica leii | reverse complement strand
ATTTCAGCAATTGAAAGAAAAGCGTATAGAATACTCAGTCTACGGAAAGCTTTTTCAAGTTTTTTCTACAATTGCATTTTTAGCGAAAACGTTACGTTTTCTTACATTTTAAAAAGCAGATGTGTTTCAGTGACATTAAATACACATTTTAAATGTCTTAGATTTTAAAACGTTTTGATCGATTTTATACATCGTTTCGGTTCATTTTTCTCGTTTTTTGTAAGACTTTTTATTAAGGGCATTCTCACATTTTCTGTTGGCATTGATTTTATGTTATTTCAGTTTAATTTGTCTACATTTTTTGTTTATTATTATTTTCATAAATTTTAATGACAAGTATTTACAACTATATTTAAATATTTAAGAAACCATATTCCTAAGAATTTTTGTTTTTGCTCTAATTATTGTGCTTACAAATAAAAGTAGTACTTATCGACTAGTCTATCCATTCCTAATCAACAAGGAAACATTTTTGAAACGTTTTACAAAAGATATATTTACATTTTTAAAAACATTGCAATAACGTTTTTAAGGGCCAGAATTACGTTGCAAAATCAATATTAGAAAAACATTCTAAAAATGTTTAAAAAACGATATTTATAATATTTTAAAAATATTTTATTATACTTTGCATTAACATTTTTGTTAACATTGAAAAAATATATTATCAATGTTTTTTTAAATGTTCTAATATGTTTAAATTACAACATGATTAAATTATTTATAAAATGTTTTAATTAAAAACAAAAAAAAAAAAAGAAAATACAATATATGTCTGTAGCGTACTTATATAACTCGAACCTCTGCTCTAAGATGCGTTATTCGAAGTTGGTTGCAATAGCATTTTGTGCTTTATAACAAAAAATAACATTAATATAAACAAAACAATAAAACAGTTATGCATGTACTTCTTCAATCGTGTAGGTGATTGTGCCAGCCATAATTGAATCGATTTTATAACATGTCGTCTAGATTCTGATATTTATTTAATACTGAAACTAAAGACGGAATTTTAAAGACAAAAAAGGTTAAGTGTAAGAGTGATTTTAGAAAAATCGATCTTAGTACATATGGTTTTAAATTAGTGTAATCATTTAATAACACTGGTCTGCATGAAAATCGGTCCTGATACCATTCTTGACGATTCTTATGTAAAATGACCTCTTGAATCCAAAAATCAGCTCCGTTTTTACCCATCACCCACCTATTTTGGGGGGACCTTATTTTTATTTTATTTTTTGCATTTTTTTTTAAATTTTAACTTATAGCCGTTAAGCATCCCAAAGCAGGTAATAAAATTTATACCAAAGTATATGGCAAAAGTTTTGCTATAAAATGTATATAGAAACAACAATAAAATACACATATATAAGAACAGTAAAAAAATATCAATAAACAGTTAGGAAGATTCACTGCGCGACGCTGGCAATCTCAATACCACATGCAGGTTTGAACAGGAATTTTCGACAGGCTTGAATTTGCATTACTCTTCTTATTATAGTATATTACATTGTTTGCTTAACTGCTTCGATCAGTATATCTATAGTTGTTGCAGAGTTAACTTGTCGACGTTTTAAACGTGCTGGATTTTGTGTTCATTTTTGTTCATTTGTGTAAAACAGTAAAACTACTTTTACTCCGGATTTTTTCAAGTGACTAAGTGTAATTTGTGGTTAATGTCGGGCGTTGAATTACTGTTTAATTATGCCACGCGAGTGTAAAAATCATCCCGATAGCTTCTGCTATGTCTGCGGGGAATTAACTTTAAAAGCACAACGAAAAGCCCTTTCTCCGCTTGTTAAAACAGCTTATAAATTGTACTTTGATTGTCAAGGTGGCGACCAGGACAAGACTTGGGCTCCATCAGTTTGCTGTAGGACTTGTTTGCAGTAGTTTAAACAAATGGCTCAAAGGTACCCGTAAATCAATGCCATTTGCTGTGCCCATGGTTAGGCGTGAACCTCGCTGTCGTCTTACAGATTGTTACTTTTGTATGACTTCCACCGTCGGGTTTTCGAGCAAAAGTAAGCATACAATTCAGTATCCCAATATTCCGTCAGCTCTAAGACCTGTTCCTCATAACGATACTTTGCCAATCCCAGAGCCCCCAAACACTTATACTCTAGAGCCGAAAATTGATTTAAAAGACTCTGAGCCACAACCTGGGGCTTCGAATGATACGTTCAATGATGATGAAGAGTATTCCGCAGATTTAGTTTCTCGGTAGCTTCACCTCCTCACTCAATCGGAATTAAATGATCTTGTCAGGGATTTGCAGTTACCCAAAACTAAATCTCAGCTCCTAGGATCGCGACTTCGACAGTGGAATCTCTTAGAAAAGAGAGTAAAAATATCTTATTACAGGACCAGACAAGCAACCCGGAAATGTGTGTGCAAATTTATTGATGACAGAGCTACAGATGCCATGTGACCCAGACAAATGGAGACTGTTTGTAGACTCATCAAAAACAAGCTTAAAAGTTGTCCTGTTGTCAAATGGGAATGACTTCCAATCAGTTCCAGTTGCATACTTTGTTGATATGAAGGAAACGTACGAAAACATCTTCAGAATCCTTGATAAAATTAGTTATCATGATTATAAGTGGAAACTTTACGCTGACTTAAAAGTTGTTGCTCTACTCACGGGCCTGCAATCAGGATTCACAAAATATTGCTGCTTCTTTTGTGAATGGGATAGCCGAGCCCGAGATAAACATTACATCGTACGGGACTGGCCTCTGCGAGAAAATCTTATTCCTGGTCAGAAAAATGTCAACCTACAATCCTTTGGTTCCGAAGGAAAATATTTACTTACCATCTTTACACATCAAACTTGGATTGATCAAGCAGTTTGTGAAAGCAGTGGACAAGGCAGGTGGCGCATTTCAGTTTTTGAAAACTAAATTTTCTCGTCTTAGCGAAGCTAAAATCAAAAGCAGCGTTTTTGTTGGTCCCCAGATTAAACAACTCTTCCAAGATTCGACGTTTATTGAACACCTAAATCGAAAAGAAAAACGAGCTTGGCTTGCATTTCAAAACGTTTGTAAGAACTTCCTGGGTAACCACAAAAGTGAAGATTATGTCGGCCACGTCGAGGAACTGCTTTTAGCGTACAAGGACATAGGATGTAACATGTCTCTTAAAGTTCACTTCTTTCACTCGCATCTGGACTTTTTTCCTGAAAAGTTAGAAGCAGTCTCGGATGAACACGGGGAACGGTTCCATCAAGACATCGCTAAGCTGGAGAAGAGATTTTCAGGGAAGTGGAATGCAAGCATGTTGGCGGAGTACTGCTATTTTTTGAAACGAGAGCGCTGTACCTCAGGGTATAAAAGGAAAGCAAGCACCAAGTAACGATGAATATCTTTTTATTTATTACTGTTTATAGCTAAAATAGTTCTTTTTCCCATTTAAATTAAATTCATGTCCATGTATTTATTATTATAATTATTATTATCATTCGATAAATAAATTATAATTAATTTATCGAAAAGTGGTAAAATTAGAGATTTGGGGCTTCCTCAAAAATGGTGGATGATGGAAGAAAACGGAAGACATGTTTGAATTTAGGACGTCATTTTACATAAGAATCACCCGGAATAGTGTCAGGCATCGATAACAAATATTTTTTGCAGACCAGTGTAATCCTTACTGCGAGGAAACTTGTATAGCTTGAAAAGTTTAATGTTTTAAAGCAACAAACTCAAAATTAATTAGAAATATTTTTATTATACCTACCAATGACCTCTTTTGCCAATTCTTTTCCTTGAAAAGGTTTCTTATTTTTTTGTTCTTTCCAACTGTACGTGGACGCTAGTTGATTTGAAATAATACGTGTCATTATAGATCCTACAACTTTTGGAACAGATTTCCCCTCTGCATGGTTCAGTAAAATTGCGATCTAGAATAGAATTTGTTAGTACATCATAAAACAATTTAGGTAAATTACCAATTTTTAGACATTAGAGAGTTTGGTTAATTGCATTTCTAAATTTTCCAAATCTTCTTCAGTTTTGACTGAGAACGATAATAAATCTTTTTCAAAGGCAATGTTCTTTATTGTACGTGTTCCTATTCTCTCACTTGCATTATCTTTTAAATATTTTAAATTGGCTTTAATTTTTAGAACATCGACTGAAAAATAAATCTATAATTAATAATAGAAAAAGATGCTTGCAACGCAAATTTTAATAGCAATTACTTAACGAAATAACTTAGATTAACAATAATTTCATGATGTTTTAGATAAGAGACCGACTTGACAATTAGAAAATCTGTTGTGCTATAGATACTAGAAGATTATTACCTTCGAAAGTGCATTATTTTTTGTTTTCAAGTTACATTTGTGCGACAAACGAATATCAAGTGCAGAATCGGCCAACGGAATATAAACTGCAATTTTAGAAAAACCAGTGGGTTGTCGAGGATAAAATGGTACATCAATAGTGTTTTTATTATTTTTGTTTTTCCTAAACCTTTCTTGGGATTTTTTGTCTATTATTGTACTCTTCTTTTCGATATTTACTTCTTTCTCTATTTTCTCATCTGCGTCACTTCCAAATACTCTTGTTGGCTTTTTTTTGTCGAAAGCCTCTGCCTTTTTCATCATCAGAAAATAGAGGTACTTTTTTTAACTGTTTTAAATAACTTTTTTATGGCTGTATTGTAAGCTCTTATGAAAAAAATATTAAACTATCAGTAAATAAAAAATCATTGCATGATATACCAATACTATCAATAACTATAGAAATATTTAAGGTTCCCATTCCTCCTGAGGAGCTGCATTATTTTTAACTAAAGCTTTGATCCACGAAAATTTTCCTTCATGAAAAACACGTCGTAATCTTATAAAATATGCATTTTTAAAGTTCTTAATATCACAATTTAATTGCTTACCAATAACGCAAGTACATATATTTGATAATCTGTGTTATTATAAATCAAGCAGTATGTAAAAGTGGAAATGCAATAACCGATTCTTTATATGGTAGCCCGATATCTTTTACAGAAATATCTGTAATTTGAAACATTTTTAAATGGGATAAGTTGGAAAGTCTGTAAATGTCTAATTTACTACTCTGACAAGGGATTTCATAAAAATTTGTTTTGTACAAGTACTTTTGTCCTATAATAACAAATAAATTCATAGAAGTGCAAAACACTATATTTCGAACAATAATTATGTCACTATTTGTTAATCCACAGCAGTTATTAGGAGGTCTAGTTGAAAGTTTAAAATTATTAAAAACAATTTTTTTATATTGTGGATCAGAACGCAAAAGCGGTTCACTTTGATGAACAGTAAACATTTTGAATGAGTCAGATTCATAGATAATATTTATTGGGGTCTAATACAATATTCTTTCGCTAATCCGATTTATAATTTGCTCTAAAGGAAAATTCTTTGCTCGTACCATTCTTTTGATTTGTTGCATAAAATTTTCAAATGGAAAAGCAGATATGCTATCAAGAGTAAAATAAGGTAACTTATTTATGAAGTAATCCGCATCATCTACCAAATGAATGAGTCAATGAAAGTTATGTGTAATAAAATCTTGGCTGTACAATATTTGAAAAGTCCTGATAAAATGAATTAATAAAGATTTTGCATATTGTCTTTTCTCTAAGCATTTACAGTAAGACGCATTGCATAAAATTGAAATTGCCACATGTAATGTAATAAAGTTATTACATTTTTGTGTATCAAGAACATCTTTTAGAGCTACAGGACCAAAATACAGTAGAAACATTCGAAATTTGGTAGATTTTTACATAAGGACTAATCTTAAATCTCTAGAGTTCCGCACAAACTCGTATGGCGTAGATTTATACAACATTAGTAAATGATCAGAAATTGTTTTAATATTTACAAAAGAAAGTCTGTGTGGTAAATCCCCGTAGTACCATGTGACTATCATTGTTTTCATAACTCCTAAAAGTACTAAGTGCATATGTTATGCCCAAACATCGAAAACGCTCAGTGAGCGAAAAAATCGACCACAACGCGTTGTGGACGATGTTGAACGACCAAACACCGAAATAAGATACTTCTTCGGTGTGTGGTAGTACTTATTAGACCACAACGCGTTATGTGCAATTGCGAAACGACCACGACGCGTTTTGGACAATGTAGGACAATCACAACCCGAAGTGATAAGCGTAACTTAAAAATCTTAAATAACTTTATAAGGATATGATTAATATTTGAAGTTATTAATTTATTAATTAAAAATACAGAAAGAAGCAGGAAAAATAAAATTAATGTACCCTAAAAATAGACAAAGATAATGAAAGAAGAAATCATTTGTTTTTGCAGGCACTGCTGTTGTGGCATTTTGAATTGCACAGCACCTCTTTGGACCGACAATTGCATCTTTTTGTGTTACAATAACGCTTGCAATGGCAGATCACAAATCCTTGTTTTGATTCAGATGAGAGAGCTGAAGCTTTTCTCAGAGTTAATGATGAGCTGGGAATATCCGATTCAGCAATAAAATTGGAATCAGCGAGGGTAAATTCATTTCGACTGTAAATTCTTTCCAGGACGTCTTCTTTAGTTCCCAGTTTCTATTAACCAGATTCATTAACACTGAGAACAAGAGCCAACACATTTCTGGGAGCAAGTCGCCCTCTATCTACGTCTGGAACTTTACGACATTTTGGCTCACCTTAATAGGAGGCAATTTTTGCTGTGACAAAGCTAACATTTTCGCAGCTTGTTTTTCCAACCCGGTTTTAGCGCTTTCGCGTTGATCTCTAATTGCGTCAGTCCTGCTGCAAAGGCTACATACAATTTCTATTCCACACTTTATCCTTACGCTGCATTTTCCGCATGGTTGGACAGTACCGTAATCTTCGCATATGGCACATGGAACTGTACTATTTACATCTTCTTCCGCCTCATGATCTGGTTCGGGTATACTTAGCCTACGCAAAATCTGTTCTAAATCTTCTTTCGTTTCCAAAGATTCGTATGTTTCCTTTTCCAACGTAGAATCTGTCAATCCGACTCTTTGCGTGCTACCAAACATGGCTTCGTAAGGACTTTTTTTAATTCCTTCATGTAGCGAGCGGTTCTTTTTGCTTTGAATAAACCTTAATCCCTCTGACCATTGTTTAGTCTGGTTATCTAACATCCATGCTACCAACATATCTCTTACATCCTGATTTGAGCGTTCTACCGAGCCTTGACTTTGCGAATGCCTAGGCTTTCCGTGCACAAGTTTCAAGCCTGGCCACATGTCCGTTAAACTTTCAATTATTTTGTTAGCAAATTCTCTCGCATTATCACTTTGGAGAATAAATGGGGCTCCAAAAATACAAAAAATATCCATCAATTGATATGCAACTTCCTCAGCCGTTTTAGTTTTTAGTGGTTTGAGTATTGTAAATTTAGTTAAATGGTTTTGATAGTTGAAAACAAAGCGATAATCACCGTCTGCTTCACTCTGCATATCTATTAAATCCACCTGACATCGCGAATTCATATGGCTTGACAAGATCGGCGCAACAACTAATCTTTTCGTCTTAATTTTCTTCTTTCCTTGGCACTGTTCGCAGAGCGACAAATACATCTGAATACCTGTTCGGGTAATATTGCAGTATTTTTTCTTTATTTCGGCCTCTATAACTAAAATAAAACGAAGAAAAATATTTTTTGCACTACCTGTCATATAAGTGAAATTTTTTGCCCTAATTGCATGATGTGTAAGTGGTACTTACTTACTTAATGTGTTTCCACGGTTTTTCCCCCAATTGTTATAATGTCGTATCTCTTCAGTCTTCTGTATTGTTTAGATGACAACAGCATCTTACTCTGTTTTAAACGTTTAGCTTCTTCCACCTCATGTACGATTTGGCTGTACCGCTCACTCGTAAAATAATCACTCCGATCATTTCTATTTTCAACAACATATTTAAGTTTTTTGTTAAACGCTTCTTTCATGTTTTTATTTTCTGCCGATGGCAACGATCCGGTCTGTATAACGCTCATAGTAAAACTGCACGTTACGCAGACCACATCCGGACAGTTTTAACTCGCTGATGCAATAGGGTCACATGGATATCACCGACAATATGACCCGTATTGAGGTACTAAATTGTCCAAATCGCTTTGTGGCCGTTTCGCAATTGCACATAACGCGTTGTGGTCTAATAAGTACAACCACACACGGAAGAAGTATCTTATTTCGGTGTTTGGTCGTTCAACATCGTCCACAACGCGTTGCGGTCGATTTTTTCGCTCACTGAGCATTTTCGATGTTTGGGCGTAACACATATAATCTAAAACAAAACTATGTACAAAATCTAGATGTGGTATCTGAAGTAAAGCAGTTTCGTGGAGCCTATATGACTTATCAACCCAATTAATGAAATCTTTACTTATACTTGCAGCACAATCGGTTTCTAAAAACACCCTTTTATGATTTCTTGTAATCCCTACAATATTGCACGGTGTACCGGATGAGAGAATGAATCCATAATAGAAACCCAATGGAAAAACTTTTAATGACGCTATTGTGGGAAGAGAAAATAAAATAGGAATTATTTTCCCAGGAGAACTTTTAAACAATGGCAACCCATCTATGTTTATTAGTAAATCTAAGGTATTAACCAATAACGAATTTGTGGAAGCACCAAGAATTTTCATAAGTTGTGTTTTGATTCCAATATGCACATAACGTCCAGAATCGACCAGACTAGACGAAAACGAGCATTGGGTTTTTAATAGTGTTCTTCCGTCAAAAGGCAGATTGGTAAAGCAAGAGTATTTCTTTAGTCCACTAAGTAACAAAGAAAGAGCAGAAGTAGTGTTTAATGCCCACTCTCTCAAAAAAGTCACTGTAGCATCAAATTCCATAGTATTATTAATAACAGGATTTATTACACTACTTTCACATACTACATTGCCAGTAGAGGAGTCTGAAGATGAAACATGTGATGCATCTGAGCTTACCGAGGAAAAATTCAAATTATTAACAGCATAGGAAATAGAAGAACAAAATTTAACATTAGGTTCCTTATTAAAACGTTCACTACTTGTCTCATTTTTTTGTATGGAAATTGTATTGTCATCATATACTTTTGGTTGTCATCTAACTTTATAGCAATATCATTAGCTGAATTTTCTTCTTTATCAGCATCATCATACATTCTACTGCGTTTACTGCGATCAGATAATGATTTGAATGGCAATCTTTTTCTTTTTGACATGGTTAAAATCATAAACGAAAAAATTATGATAATTGCCTTTCCCATATAACTGTTTTTTATTTATTAATTATTGGTGGCTACATGTTTTGACCTAACGGTCATCATCAGGCCTCTAAAATTATCAACTAAAGTAAAATCTAAACCTTAAAATTCCTAATATACTTACAATTAATAAATAAATTAATAAATTAAAATTTAACAGTTTATGTCAAAATGACAATATAAATTAAATGAGAAAGGTATATAAAATAATATTATTAACAAGAAAATTAAATAAATATAAAAATAATTTAAATAACAACAAAAATATTATTTAAGAAAAAGAAACTCATTTTCAAAATTAACAATTTTATTTAAACATGCATCTGGTTTTAAGTTTTTATGTTTAACAATTTCTTTTATCTCCAAAAAATTTAATTTTAAACTTTTATTGTAAATATGAAGAATTTTGTAGTTACTTTTATAATCAAAACAATGGTTATATTCTAATATATGATTAGCGAAAGAAGATTTATTATATAAATTAATACCAACATTATTGTTTTTAATGTAAGAAAAATGTTCTGCTATTTTTGTTTGAAATTTACGGCCGGTTTGTCCAATATAAAAAGAGCTACAGCTACCACAATTTAATTTGTAAACACCAGATTTATTTAGTATATCAACTTTATCTTTACTATTGACAAGTAAAGATTTTAAATTAAATTTAGATGAAAAAGAAATATTAATATTATACTTTTTAAATAAATTTTAAAATTGAAAGGAAGAGTTTATTATAATTTACAATTTTTAGATAGGTCAGGTTAGAATATGCTTGCTTTGCAACGTTCATTTGCCACTATACTTATCACATTTTTCACACGTTCTTTAATCGTTATTATAAACTACCAGAACACGTAGTGCTCATATAATTAATTTATTGTATTTATTGTATCTTATTCCTGATTTGAATTTATAATTGGAAACACCGAACATTGTAGTATAAAGAAAACCTTTGTGAAAGGATATATTAAAAAACAAGTTTCATATAACATGATTTTTTACAGTCGAAGTTACCGATGATGAGTGCAAAATAGGCTTTAAGAACCCGTTTTTTTATACAATTTTTTAGGACTGATTTTTTAATATTTTTTAAAACAAATCATTTTTTAATTTTTGGTAAATAAAATTTGTTGTAATCTAAGCATCTGACATTTGCTTTTAAATTTGTATCATAATAAAGACGTGTTTTTTCAGTAAAAAAATAATTACTTTTAATTTATTTTCATTAGAATAATCTAATTAGACTATAACATAAAAATTAAACCAACATTTTCCAACTCTTGTTGTGTGAGTTTTTTTAATAAATTAGCTATGGAACCGAAAAACCCTAAAAAATATGTAAAAAAACAGGGTGAAAACCGAAACTGCAACCGTAAAAAACTAAGATAACCGGAACCATACTGTAACCCCCATTACGTTTCGGTGCGAGTTCTTTCCTAAATTAAATTAGTAGATTATAAAGAAGTTTTCGTTTTAGCACACTATTAACTTAATTGATCACTTTTAATTCCATTTTAAAAATCTTCCAATGTCAATGTTTAAATGAAATATTTTTAAAACGCAACAAAAATATTTTTTTTTAAAAACATTTTTTATTTCGACTGATTTAAAACGTTGTAACGTTTTTACAACATGAATAAAACGTTTCCTTGCTGATTGGGTTGATGCCTTTTAGATTTTCCTGGATTAATTGCAGTTTTATGAGTTTCTCGTTTTTAATTTTTAGTTTTTGGTTGTTCAGCTGTAGAAGTTTGAAGATCTCTATGAATATGAGTATTACGAACATGCCACGGGGCATTCACTATGTTTTGTAACACTTTAACTTAGTAACACTTTGTAACACTCTGAAATCTCATACAAAGTCGCCGTTAATGAAAACAATCCCGTAGATCAGCTGATGTTTGCCTTGGCCAAGCATTGGCAATATTTTACATTATTTGTGAGTGTTGGTGATTAATAGCAAGGATAGTTGTTACCAACATCTTAAACGTACAGAACTTAGTCGATTAGTCTTAAGTAAAGCATTTGTAAGAATTTCTAGAATAAATATAAAAACATACAGTTCACATTAACGAGTTTTATTCAACATCGGCCAAAACTAAAATTTATGATTTGCTGCGCAATTGACATAAATTTAGAATTATTTGGTTTTAAGTCTTACGTCGATTTTATATGTTATAGTTCATGTTATTTTATTTTGTAACTTTATTAAAACTTAAATTTTTAAACAATTTTAAAGTGTAAATAGAAATGAAAAACAAAACAATTTATGTATATTTGAACAGTGCAAACAACAATGATGATTGTAGCAGTAGTAATAATAGTAATAATTATATCAACAGTTATAACTGTGCATAAAATAACACTGTCAATTAATTTAATTTTTTTCGTTTCGATTTATATTTACACTGAGTAACAAGGTATTACAAATTAAAAATTTTAATAATTATTAATATATACCTATTAACAATAATAAACGTAATTAAAAATCTTGATAAACTAATTAGTTGCGAACAGTATACTAGATCTGTTGATGTCTGTCTCACAGACAGACACGTTTATTATTATTACTTTATTTTAGTTTATAAAGTGTGAAATTAAGTGTAGGGAATAAAGGGCAGTAGATTTTGATGAAAATCAAAAATTGTTAGGTTCAAAGTAATTGTTTAGGGCGGGATCGATGGAACTGCTTGCTTCATCTCAAAAACTTTTACTACAATAAGTGTCAAGGTAGTACAGCTTCAGTAGCAATATTCAGGAGTTGGCAGATTGATCCGTGGGGCATGTAAACGGAATTTAAGTTTAACGGAAACTTTCAGGTGTGTAAAAGGTTAACAGTTTTCTTTTAATTTGTTGTTTTATCGACTTATAAATTTGAAAGAATAATAGTTGTTGTTAAATAAAATTGATTTATTTTTTAATCAATATTTTAATTTTTAGATGTAATTTAAGGAAAATATGATGAAAAAAGCAAGAAGTTGTCTTTCAGCGTCAGGGTATTCTTATCAAATGCAGGTGATAGAGATGGTGGTCGTCGTCAACGGCTTTTGGTTGCAGCAAATTGGCTACTTAAAAAGTATAAACTTTTTCTTATAACTCTTCAATTTTTTATTTCATATAAAAAAAAACAAAATCCATCGGAAGTAGTTTATTTTTATTATTATTTTAATATTTTTTTGGCATGGAGTTATCATTCGCGGCCTTAGCTAGTCCAGGTCTAGTTACATTTACTATCTTCGGCTGATAATTAGGTACTGGCCGTCAATTCTTGCTCAGTAATGGTCCGCGTCTCATTTTTTGTATGGGAGGTACACCTGACGTGGTACAGCTCCAATAAAAAAGCACAACGATTACTACATTTTCCCCGTGTTTTATACCGGTTCACAGTTCAACAGTTTCTGAGATTATGGCGATTTGGGCTACGTTCCGATATCTTTTCAGATCGGAAAGTTTTAAAGTAGAGATTTTGCTTTTAGAAATGCGCATCTACAGTTTACAAACTGGAATTTTTTCAACAATTTGGCGGGATTGTGATTTTATATTTAAATGTAAAGATTGATTTTAGATAATTATTCTCACATTAGACAGTGCTTCAATTCATCGCATCTCTCGTACAATAATTAAATAAAATCACAAACGCACATCGAAATAAATTTAACTTATTTTCTGACATTATTCCTGAATTTTAAGACCAAGTACCGCGACTGCAGCTGGGTCTTTGCTGAACCCAGGTGCACAATCACGTAAAAATTTGTCACCTAATAACTAAAAAACTTAAAATCAAATACATTTTGATACAAACTTCAGTTAACGTAAGTGAAAATAAGTAAGCTCGTTACTTCTCTGTTTTAGTTCGGCGTTAGGATTTTTAAAACCTCACCTCTTTTATTTCCTAAAACGCTTTTTTTCTTGATTGGTTTAAGCTCTTCTGTCTCCCAATTGGTTTTTCCTTTTTATGTTTTTATTTTACATACTTTTGACTTATGTAGAGAACTCTTTACAATTAGAGCGTTTATTACTTAACCCTCCGACGCCGGAAATAATTTTACATGCACCAACGGCGGAAATAATTTTACTAACACCAACGGCAAAAATGAAGAGTGACAGAGTGAGAAATAACGAAATTGTTGTTTGCGAACTAATTTATTCTTAATGTTACTCAAAAATATTGTAAATAGTAAAAACATAATTGCAAATAACCCATAACTCAATACAAAGTTGTAATTAAATTCTATTATCTGTTTATCTTTGTTTACATTTATTGTATACATTGTTTGTTTCCGTTTGTCGATGATCTGGCCACGTAAATCAAGAACATTTGTTGCATTTTTTTGTATATTTGTTGTCATTATCAATGCACAAGGAATACTTACCGCGCTTTTCCACTTACAGTATTTTCAGACCTGTTCTTCTGGATACGGCCTGTCACACGGTTCCATTGCTTTTATAATACCTTTCTGGTACCCTCTGCCGTCACCTTTAATTTTTGCTGCTCTAAGTTTAACGTTTAAGGCAACTAATTCTTTTCTTACACGTTTGAGGAATAGTTTAGGTTTTTTTTTCTAAAAAGTAAACACTGCGGTCAGATAAATTGACAAGGGATTTGGGAAGATTTTTTTTGTTTTTTGCATTATCCCAACTAGCGTCAATTTATTTTCCAACAGTTCTTCAGAGAGCGGAGAATTATTTGTAGTTATATTTTTGCCAGAGCTTTTTCAAACCTCGGTAAACTGTTTTACAACTCGCTGTCCTTGATTTGCTTTAGGTACGCCGCTAATTTTACCCAAGTAAATGTCGAAATTGCAACAGTAAAAGTTCTCGGCGTCGCATAGAGCCCATATTTTTATACCGTACTTTCCAGGTTTACTAGGAATATACACTTTAAAAGGACATCTGCCGCGAAACGTAACTAATTGTTTGTCAATTGTTTCAACAGAAGAAGCTTCATAAGGTTTTCTACAATTGGACACAAAAATATCGGCAACTGGTCTAAACGGAGCTAACTTATCTTTTTGTTTTCTCTGAATCTTGTAACGTGTTTTGTTGACACTGCGCGGCTACTTTACGTCGTATAGGCTGTCGTGGTTCTTTTTACATCAAAGTATGGATGTCTAACTCAATCACCCTAATTACCGTTGGGCGCCATCCAGTTATGTCCGAACTGGAACGGAAGATATTCATCGAATTTGTTATATATAAAAAGAAATAACAATAAAAGGACTTCTCCACACTTTACAAAGATATAATTGAAAAAATTAACAATAAGAAAAAAATATGAAACTTAATTGTATTGTCTCCTTATCAATTGTTAGATTTCACATATATTATTATAAACTGATTTACCTATTCTCGTATTAAGTATAAATGCATTAGTTAATAGTGTGTTGAAGTAGCAGCGCGTTATTTGGCTATTTGCGTGGGTGGCGTCCACTGGCAGCGGCTTAGCTTCTACTACTGCTCACACTTAACTTCGGCCAAGGTGTCTAATCGTGCCATTCTTTCTATCTTGACTAGAGGCTGATATGATGGCAAAAACAATAGGGGTGAAGCCTGCAAGAGGTATTTATGAGCTGTGCGTTTGATCAAAAAAAAAGACTTTGCTTACCAGTGGTCAACTGGCGTCAGATAAAATAATAGAGAGCAAATGCTAATAATCTAATCCGCCAAAGGCGATAATTTACATCTATTGAGATTCGGCACCGTTTGTACTGAACGAGTACCCGCGACAGAATGCCATTTTCATCAGATATTTATTTAAAGACGTGTAAATTTTGAATTTGCGCACGACTCATAAATACTCTTAATATTGAAGTATACAAAGTTGCCTAGGCCAAAGGCGTGTAAACCGTATTAGAATGTGACATGGAACATTATAATGTTTGCATGTTGTACTAAACAAAAAAACATTATAATCTTTGTTGTCAAATCATCAAAACGCACGAATCTTAGAATTTCTTTGAACCTATCTCGAATCATCGCTGCAGAATATATAGGTCTGCTAAAAGCATCATGTTTATTCCACAAAGAATATTTGTCCTTTTTTGCTTCCCTAAATCTTCTTGCCAATAAGAGGATTTTAACAAAAACTCTTATTTCGTCTGGTTCAACGCCTCGCCAACATTTACTGGCGCGGGAATTCTGATGAACAGGCTTACTGGCTTTTTGATTAGTGTATTGTACTATTATATCGATAATACAAAAAAAAATACCTTTCATGTGCTATTTATATTCGTGCTGCTTGCAGTTAGACCTTTTCTTTTGTGTTTTTCTAGTTGGCGCTGGACCAGTTTTTTATTTGGATTCATTGTTACTGCTGTGTGTGTGTGTGTGTGTCGGTCGAGTTGCTTATAGTCACAACCGCGTTTTTTTGCGGTTAAGAGTAGTTTTGTAGTTGTAATATTACACCAGGCATTTGGAGCGTTTGATTTCTTTTTTTGGACTTATTCTTTCAGCAGTGAAACAAATCAACGTACTCTGGATACCTGCAGGATGTGGTAGTTCTATGCTAGTGGATTAACTTAAGGGCCTCGTCTCGCTTATGATTTTGTTTCTGCCTCATTGATACTTCTGTTTCATTTTCTCGGGTTTTCATACTGCTGATGCATTTCAATATAGATAGATTTCAGCTCGTTTAAGTTTTATTGTTAATTTTAGTCAAGCATTGCATTGCTGATTGTTTGTAGTCTTTTAGTGGACAAACCTTTTTTTTATTTTTTATCTCTATATATTGTTTTATGAGCATTCTGTTTATTTAATGTATTAAACCTTCGTGTCGTACTTTGTGGAAGGCTAAGAAAACAATTTTTTTTTCTAAGCCATGGTCAATGATAGTTATTCTATGAATCTGGTCTGTTAAATTCAAATTAAAAATTTGGGTTAGGTTAATATTTTGTATTATTGGCTATAGCAGTAGTTTTTAACCTTTTTGCTACGACGGACTCTAAGTATTTCTAAAAATTTTGACGGACCCCCAAAACTAAATATTAAAGAACGATGAAATTAAACATTGAGAATTAAACAGTAAAATTTAAATTTAGAGAATAAAATTGTCACCTTTACGGGGTTAACATTGAATACGTTTTTCGCATTCACTTAAAATCTCAGAAATAAAAACAAACCGATGATATTTGAATTTATTATTAAAAATAATAGTTATACAAAATTGTTTTGACCCATAAAATTATAAACAAATGAAAAAAAAAATTAGAACATTATACTCTTAATATGTATAAATATTCTAGTGTGAAATCGTTTTCTTAGAATTTTATTGCATTGCACTTTCATTACAGCTTTAGTTGCACTAGTGGTGGTTTTATTGATTTTAGAAGTTGAATATTTGGCTAAATATTTAAAAGTTTTAGTCTTAAGTGTCATTCTATATTGTTTGTTGTCACGTTTTGATTTCATTGCAGCAACCGCCGAAAAGCCTGCTTCGGAGGTGTAGGTTGTGGAGAAGGGCCTCAAAAATGTTACAGCAACCAAAATCTATAAATCTACTAAATCTTGAAATCTTCTATACCAGTTTATGATGTAATTAATACTTGTACTAAGAATATTAAGTTATTAATGAATACTGTACTCCTTGCCTATTCTTAAAACATTCTTAAAAATGCAGCAAAACCAGACAACAAGATTTTCTTTTAACTTGTCGAGGAACGCTAACAGACGCCGCGGATCTTTACCAATAGCTTCGCGGACCTCTGGCGGTCCACGGACCACCGCTTGGCTACAGTGTCTTGAGCAGTAGATTCTTACAGAGTTTGGCAGCATTACTATACTCTTTAGAAACAACTGCTTCAAAATATTTTTAGTAATTAGATCAAATTCTGTCGAGTTTAGGTTTGTTTTTATTTCCCCAAATATTTTTCTTAGCACAATTAATATGATATTTTTGGATTTTGAGTAGTTAGTATGATTTACAGTGTGATTCATCTGACTAGTGAGAAGTGAATACTTCAACTAGGTGTTCATATTTGTTTTTGACTTGTTTTTTTAATTTTTTTTATTGTTTTCCATAGTAAGAAGCTGTGTGGATAATTCTGGTAGAGCTTTTGGTTTTTTTTAATTTTACAGTTTTGTTGTATGGTTTTGTTTACAGGATCTCTTGATTGTTTACAAATTCTGAGATTTCGACTGCTTGACTGATATCACTTCTCGTAAATTATATTATTTATGTATTATTTAAGTCTTTAAAATAAACTATAAATATTTTAACACAATTAAATAGAGTAGTCCCAAAGCCTTTTTTTATTTATTTGTATGTATATTCTATAAACTAATAAGCTAGCAGCCGCTAGGTGTACTAGCAGATAATAACATGATAAGATTAGCATCCATCGGCGATTTCTAGGCAACTTAGGTCTAAGTTTTGTAAACTATTATGGTCAAAAGAAGCTTGAGAATTTACTACACTCACACTAGATTTATTTGCTACGATCTTTTAAGTCTTTTGTTGATCCTTGGTTCCAGTAACTATTTCAGTAAGGGGTTTGTATAGGTTTCGAACGTTCCATGATGTTTAGTAGGACTCTCGTGAATTACTTCTTGGACCGTTGGGATATGTAAGTCTGTATGGAGTGTATGATTTGTTATATACCACGGGACATCTACAATCTGCAGGAGTATTTTTGATTAGCACCTTTGTATTATTGCTAAATGTGTTCTAGAAGAACAGCCCCATAACTCTATCCCATATGTCCAAATCGGTCGGATGACTGTCTTGTAAATTAAAGTTTTATTTTCTGTTGATGATTTAGACTCTAGACTTACTTTTATGTCTATTTGTTTCTTCTTCTTCTTTTTCTAAATATGTTTCTTCCTTGTTAACTTGTTGTCTAAGTGTATTCCTAAGTATTTTGCTGTTGTCATTTGTGGAATTTGTACATTATTTATAGTAATTGCTAGGCATAATTGTTTGCGGAGGGTAAATGTTACGTGTACCGATTTGTTCTCATTCACTTTAATTTTCTATTTGTTTAGCTACTGTTAGAGATTGGACAGGTGAATTTTAATATAATCTGATGCTATTTGATAGTTTTCATGTCTGGATAGAATTGCGGTATCGTCTACAAATGTTTCTGTTATTGTATTTTGTGTGATTGGGAGGTCTGACTTATATAAAATGTAGAGTAAAGGCTTCAGCACACTAATCTAAGGAAATTGAAAGTTTGAGTGATCCACCAGGCGTTACTGATGAAATTGAACGCGATCAATTTGAAACAAATTATTATTCGCTAATGAGGGACATTAAACATTTAATTTCTTCTTACAATGAGTCATTGCGTCAACAAAACGAAGGTATAAGAGATTCTAGGCGTTCAGATACCCTTACTGCGTCCTTCTCTATCGGTTTAAATCAAACATTACAGCAAATTAAACTTCCTACCATAAATCTCCCAAACTTTACAGGAAAATATGAAGAATGGGTGGAATTTAGAGACTGCTTCAAGGCTTTAATAAATGATAATGAGGGCATTTCATCCATACAAAAATTGTATTACATAAGGTCATGCTTACAAAAAGATGCATTACATATCATTGAATCAATGCAAATATCTGCGGAAAACTATGAAATCGCATCGAAAATGCTTAGTGAAAGGTACGAGCAAAAATCTTTGATAATTCATAGCCATGTTTGATCAATTTTTGAATATTCATCCTTAACGAAGGAGTCTCATGTCGATTTAAGAAATATGTTCGATACGTTCACAAAGCATTTGCGTTGTTTAAAAACTTTAGTGCAACCGGTAGAAACTTGGGACAATTTAATTATTTATGTGTTGACATCGAAACTAGATCAATCTACGCGACGAGAGTGGGAGTTGTTTGAAAAAGACGGTGAAATTGCGTGCATGAACGATATTAATAGATTTTTAAAACAGAGGTGTGAGGTCCTAGAAAAAATTTGCTTAAATCTAACAGAGCAAACAAACCTGGAAAGGAAGGGTAAGGGAAAGGCGCACAGTTATGTGGCGAACGCTGCGGCGAACAATGAAACAATCCAATTCCAGTCCCTCAACTTCGGCAACTTGCTATCTTTGTAAAAAGGGACACACGATATTTCAATGTAACGCATTTCTAAGAAGATCGCCAAAGGAAAGAATTAACTTGGTAAAGGCAAACCGGCTTTGTTATAACTGTTTGGACCTAATCACGGGATACAAAGTTGCACCGCGTCCGGTTGTCGTAGATGCAGTCGACGCCATAATACACTTACACTTACACTTAGACAATTCCAATAATTCAAATAGTTCTCCTCGTCACATTCAGAATGAAAACGTTTTAAATAATAGCGATCCTTTTAGTAACGATGCTGAAGTCGCAATAAATACTGTAGACAATGCACAATCAAATCAATTGACCGTTTTGCATACCACTGATAATTTGTTTAAATCACAAATTCTATTATCAACAGCATTAGTTAACGTACAAGTCTCGTGTGGTAATCTACATCAATGCCGCGCGCTTCTTGACAACGGTCACATCCGGAGTAGGTCAATCAAAAACTACTGTTCAATCATACGTTAATTTAAAATTACTGTCTCTTAACAAAACCTACAAGAACACGATCTCATGTTTGATTTTATCGAAAATTACTGACGATTTGCCCATAATTAGCTTTAATAAAAATAATATAAGGATTCCAAACAATCTTAGCGGATCCTAATTTTCATAAGGCCAGGACCTGTCGATTTACTCTTGGGCTCGGCAATATTTTGGCAGTTAATGTGCGTAGGACAAGTACAATTAGGCGAATTAACGATGCAAAAGACGCGATTAGGATGGGTGATAGGTGGTAAATTCCGAAATGCAGAGGAATCAGTAAAATCAATCAGTTGTTATGCAACCGGGGGTTATGATAATGAAACTCTCGATAAAACACTAACTAATTTTTGGAAAATTGAAGAAATCGATACCCATTCAAATTTATCTGTAGCAGAACAGTTTTGCGAAAACCATTTTATAAAAAATTTAAAACGTAGTAGAGAGTATTGTAAAAATCCCATTAAGAGATAATTTTAACGATTTAGGTAATTGTAAAGATCTCGCATTAAATAGATTTTACTATTTAGAACGTAGTTAATGAAAAATAAACAATTACAAACAGATTATTCCAAATTCATGCACGAATATTTGGTATTAGGTCACATGACAGAGATTGCAGATAATGATGACAATAAAATTAGCTACTGGTTACCACATCATGCAGTTATTCGCGCGTCTAGCCTTACCACTAAGCTTCGTGTAGTATTCGATGCTAGCATGAAAACTGACAGTGGTTTAAGCATAAATGATGTTCAATATGTAGGGCCGACAATACAAAATGATTTTTTTTCAATAGTGCTACGATTCAGAAAATATAAGTATGTAATGACAGCTGATATTTTCAAAATGTACCGGATGATCCTTGTAGATAAATCACAGAGGTCTTTGCAAAAAAATTTTTGGCGTTTAGACCCCGAGGAAGAACTTAAATGCTATCAATTAAATACCGTTACTTACGGTACAGCCTCAGCACCATATCTTGCGGTGCGGTGTTTACATCAGTTAGCAATTCAGAACAAGTTTCCCGTAGCAAGTAGCGTAATAAAGAAGGATTTCTATATGGACGACCTAATAACTGGAAGCGATTCGGGGTGCAAAATGCTACAGTTGCAGAACGATATAACAAAAATACTATCCTCCGGGGGTTTTGAGTTACGAAAATGGCAATCAAATAATCCACAATTAAGTAGACAATTTCGCGTTAATGACAACGTGGATGCAAACGTACTCCCAATAGGTGACAATGATACGAACAAGACATTGGGCCTATTTTGGAATTCAAAACAAGATTTAATTCAGTACAGTATTTACAAGAATGTTAACAATAATATTATTACAAAACCTACCATACTATCAATAGTTTCGCAAATTTATGATCCACTTGGCCTTTTGGGACCAATAATAATAATAGCTAAAATATTAATACAGAAACTATGGCAGGCAAATCTTTCGTGGGATGAGGCAATTCCTCAAAATTTGTACACAATGTGGGAAAGGTTTAAGAACAAATTACATATATTACATTTAATAAAAATTCCACGATGCGCTCTAACTTCAAATTATAAATATGTCGAGCTGCACGTATTTAGCGATGCCAGTGAGAGAGCCTTTCGAGCTTGCGTATATTTACGTAGTAAAGATAGTTTAGGTCAAATTCAGTGTAGATTGTTGACAGCAAAATCACGCGTAGCACCAGTTAAGCAATTAACACTTCCAAGATTAGAACTATGCGCAGCACTATTAGCGGCACAATTAAGCGAAAAGGTAAGATCCGCTATGCATTTGAAATTTGATAAGGTATATTTCTGGACGGACTCGGAGGTAACGCTTTGTTGAATACAAGGACCCGCAAACAAATGGAAAATCTTTGTAGCCAATAGAGTTAGTGAAATTCAGAGTTTGACCGACATAAGTGAGTGGCACCATGTCAGCTCAAAAAACAATCCAGCCGATCTAATTTCACGTGGCATAGATGTTGATGAGCTGGAAAATTGTACTCTTTGGTGGTCAGGACCAATATGGCTACAAAACCATATAGATTTACCATTAACCAAAAAAAGCGTAAACCCGCAAGATGTTCCAGAGCAACGCGTTGTAACAAATCTAGCAATTTACAGTAATGTTGTTGACTTTGAGCGTTTTTCATCAATGACAAAATTTCAAAGAACATTTGCGTATGTTCTACGGTTCATTTTTAACTTACGATCAAAGGTTAAACAATCAGGAAACAGAACAGGAATTTTGACGGGTGATGAACTACAAAACTCCTTAAAGGGTCTCGTTAAATTATGCCAAAGGGAAGCCTTTCCAAAAGATTATGAGCAATTACAAATTGAAAGGCGATTGCACAAAAAGAGTCAATTACTAAACTTAAATCCATTTATAGATGAAAATGAATTAATTCGGGTAGGAGGTAGGATACAATTGGCAAATTGTAAAGACGAAAAAAAGCATCCTATGATTCTGCCTAGAAAGCATCACTTAACCATTTTAGCATTACAACAGGAACACATCAGCTTATTGCATTGCGGTCCAACAATGTTGCTTGCTTCAATTCGTGAAAAATTTTGGCCGTTAAACGGGCGAAATGCATGCCGCGCTGTAGTGCAAAAATGCGTAACATTTTTTAGAGTAAACCCACCTAGCTTAGCAAACAATCTTATGGGTAATTTGTCCGTCTATAGAGTAAGTCAACATTTCTCATTTTTCAATACTGGGTGCGATTATATAGTACCATTTCAATTGAGGGACAGAAATACTAGAGTTTCAAGGGGTGCCAAATTAATAAAAGGGTATGTGTGCCTATTTATATGTCTTTCGACAAAGGCGATACACCTTGAAGCAGTTTCAGATCTAACCGCAGATTGTTTTATTGCCACGCTGAAAATATTTATTGGTAGGAGGGGTAAATCAGTAAATATATTCTGTGATAATGGCACGAATTTTGTTGGCGCAAAGGCCGAATTAAAAAGGGTTGAACAATCTTTACGAAACGATTTAATTCAAAATTATTTGTCAACGGAAAACATTATGTGGCATTTTATTCCTGCTAGAGCACCTAATTTTGGAGGTATCTGGGAAGCCAATGTAAAACGAACGAAGTACCATTTAAAACGGGTCATGGGGGAATCTCATCTAAATTTTGAAGAGTTTGCAACCATATTAATTCAAATTGAAGCGGTTCTTAACTCCAGACCTCTATGTCCCCTTTCCTCCACACCCGATGAATTAACTCCACTAAAACCCGCACATTTCCTGTTGGGACGCCCGTTAACTGCCTTACCGGAAAGGTGTTACATAGATACAAAGGCGATTTTTTTTCCCGGCTTATTAATCATTATGATTTGTGCAACCTTAAGACATTTTGGCCAGTACTCAATCCTCAGTATCGCTTTGTATATATAAGTTGATAATACAATGCCTTTTCTTGGAAGTTTGCTCAGCATTTTAGCTTTTATTTGATCAATACCGGGAGCTTTTTTAAGATTAAGTTTTCTTATTTCAGCGTCAATGATTGCTTGTTGGGATATTATATTTTGTGGTGTGTTATTGTTGTTTAATTGTTGGAATGAAATTGTTGCCTGCTCTTGATTATTTTGAAATAATTTTAAATTTATGCTTTTATTAAGATACGCTAGTGGCGAATTGTATGATAAAGGTTGTACATACATGTTTTTACTAGACTGAACACTTATTCACTTTGTTTAAAATTCGATTATTAGAATGTAATAATATAGATACAGCTTATTTTGAGTTATCACCGTCTTGACCCGCAGGCCAACTTTCCAAAGCTGTAATCAATAATTTTAATTAATAATATCTAAAAAACAAACAAAAACCTTTAATCTTTAACGCTATTTATTTGGTCATCAACATAAAGCAACACCTTATCATGTTTGCACACTTATTTAGTAATTTTGATGCATTTATACGCGTTTTAATACTACTTTAAAATACCTATCGTTTATATGAATATTATTGTCACTACTTTAACGACCGTGTCGTAAAAAACAATACACTTGAATTTAGTAATTAAGAGTCCCACTACGATGGTACTGATAATAGATAGAACTCACAAAACTAATTCATTTAGTGCAAATGGATTAAAAACGCGAAGTGAAAATTACTGATATTAAATGCATTTTTACACGTTAAACTTTCAATTTCTTTTAGTAAATGATAATGTTAATAAAACTTGTAGGTTTTTAAGTATTTTATATATTTTTTAATTAAACTGTCTTAACGAATACTTGTTTTTTAGAACATTTTTATTGCTTAATCACAAGCATGGTTATTACATAAATTGACTTAAAACCTTCTTTTATGTCTTAATCTAGATTACGGAATTTTTCATTTTCTTGGTTCTTAATTTTACGATTTATATTTTCCAGTTTAAATGAGTTTTAGTTACTATAGAATAAAATGTACTAGTCACTTGGTGATTTTTACATTAAACAAGGACGTATTTATGTGAGTACGTACATACTTTTCTTATAGTTTTTGTACAGTATTAATGTCACCTGAATTTATTTTTTGTATCTTCCAAGAAAAACAAGCAATTTACATTTAAATCAACAAAAGTAATTTAGCTTAATTAAACTTTCCATGTTGTATGCTTTAAATGCGCTATTCAAGAGTAAAATCGTCTTGAAAATGTACTGTGCTTCTGAATTAACTTTTATACTTCGAGTTCTAAGGATTTGAACGTCACATCAAATGAACTGTATAACTTGAAATAGTTAAGTTTTTAATTTAATTTTAGTTGAAAATAGGTAAAATAATTTGAGTTTTGTAATGCGTAGCACTTTTTCACCTTTTTTGTATGAATAATCTTTCAGATGCAAAATAAAAGCAAGATATACTATCCAAATTAGTTCGAGAGTTACCTACTGGAAATCTTGCCATTAAGAACAAGTCTCATAGTTTATTGTTTGAATTTGTCTACAATATTGCAGCATAAACCATATTAATTAACCCATTAGTAGGCACTTTACTAGTACAAGTACAATTGAATAGCTCAACTTATGGTAATAATAACTTTAATTAAAACAAAAAAAACTGTAGAACTTTATCTGGTTTTACATATTACATTTAATTTTTTTAATTTTAGATTTATGTATGTGTAAAAGCTAAAATTGTGATTAAGGTAAAGTGTATACTTCGACGGTTTTGAGCATTCTGAACGTATTAAAGCGAGGGGTTTTGCTCTAACGATAACACAATTTTTACTCTTGTACTCAAGAATGCGTTAATGTTTGTTTTTAATTCTGGCCAGTCTCGTTCAATTTTAGTTTCTAAAATACAATTAACGTTTCTACAACAGCAGACGTGAGTAATGTAATATTTCGGTTTAAATTTTAATTTTCCAAATTAATTTAAAGCCAGCTAAATGCGAAACGAATTATTTTTTTACTAAATTTGTTTTGATGTTGTACTTTATGGTTTTTTGTTATTTTTTATGTAGGTAATTTAAAATTGAAATGAATTCGCTTATTAGTTTTTGTAATTCCAAATGATTAAGTTATAAACTTTATCGTTGACAAAGTGGATACAATTTTATTATTTATTTTACAATCTTTTATCGTCTGCTGCATCGGTGTAGATATATAAGTGTTTTCGCAATTTCTGAATGTAATTTATTATGTTAAAAATGTGGTATGTTAAAATTTTTTTAGTATAAAATTTGTCCTCGACACGCTCACTTTTCGTTGTTTACTGTCATATTTTAAAACTACGATTTCATTTTTTTCTGGCAACGTTTGTGCAACACAGACCTCCGTTTAGCGGTGTCTACGCCCAACAAGGCTTTCATCATTAAGTTATTTCACGCAATTCCACGTGAATATGCAATCGAATTTTGTGGCGATCTAAGCGAAAGCTTATTTGGGGCAAATGGTTATAATTTTTTGTATTGGTGGTTTAAATTGATTCTTTCATAATTGTCTATAGCGGTTCTCTTTACCTCCCACACGCCTCCTTTATCGGTGGAGATAACAAACAAATGACATATTTGGGAAAATTTCCATTGAGTCACGTTGCTGTAATTAAACCATTCAAGGGGTTGGAGGCATTTACGATTTTGATTTCTTTTTTAAGGAACTTTTACCACCAATTACTATATCAAGACGAGGGAAACGCAATTTTATATTACGTTTTAGGTAATACAGGTAGGGAATCAGCTAATTTTCTACTGGATAAAACATAACTGTAAGTATTGCAATTGCTATTTTTATGAGTATTACTTCGTTTGTCATATCGATTGTTAGAATGACCGTACGCACATGTTAGGTTGTTAACACAATTAATTATTCGTTCATTTTGTGCGTCACAAAGTTTTGTGCGGTGCGTGTTGAGTCTCTAAGTCTTCATTTTTTATACATTTTGGTGATTTTGAATTTACGAATATAAAGTCATTTCTTCTTTGAATATAAAAAGTTAGATCGACTAGGTCATTTTGTTGTACGACGTGTTACCCAATATAGGGCGTAACTCATATTTTGTTCTACCCATGTATTAGTGTTTGGAAAATTTATATAATTATATTTGTGTACCTTCTTTGTTCTCTTTGAACTACTGTCTGTGATAAAACAAATAAATGTTCTGTGTTATCACTTCTGTCGTGTTATTTGTTCTTTTTCAGATGCGGGTAGATTTGAACGATGTCTCACTCATTTAGACTTTTATCGTTTTGGCACTTTTTTATATTTAGTTTCTAATCTAACATCATAAAACCTGCGACTAAATCTCCGGGAACAACTGTGTTAGCCGTCGCTTACCTTTTTTTGTTACATGAAAACCAGCGTAACAAATTCATTCTGAGAAGTGACTTGGTTAAATCACCGTGTTTGTCGGTTATCTTATAATAGATACAGTAACTTTCTTGTATTCTTGCTCATCGTTTACTGGACCGCTAAACAAGTTTCTATAGGTCTTTCTGTAGGTTTACATGGATTAGGTTGTCAGTCACGAAGCATAAATTTAATGTAATCCGTTTGATGTCTAAATATTTTGTTTTTATTTTGTTTAATGTTTATCGACAATAAAAGATTTGGTTACTTAAGTCCTGTTTCATTATACAGGGTTAGCCTTTACTCCGTCCTCGGTTTATAGTACCTTTGTATAAATGTGAGCATAAAATGTTTAGTACTTGTTACAAGCTTTAGGTCTTACGAACCTTGCACGGCCAACTCACACAGTCGGAGATAGGGAGGTTCAAGGGAATTATAATTAAGGGCGCCAGATTAATTCTAATTAACACTTCTGCCTCGATCACGACAGACGGTCCAAACTTGTAACGAATTTTTAGGTTCGTAATCCTTGTTACTCTGGTGTTCGGGTAACCACAAATAAAAGAGAAAGGTATGTTACCATAAAAGAAAGATTAACAGGTATAAAAACTTTAATGTAGTAACGTAGAAGATTAACAGGAGTATATTTGATTTCTCAATTCATAAATGCTAGAAAGATTAACAGGTATGATTAACAGGTATAAAAACTTTAATTTAGTAACGTAGAAGATTAACAGGAATATGTTTAATTGCTCAATTCATAAATGCCAGAAATATCGGCAACACACAATACATAGGTTAAGTTGAATCGAAATAGCGAAGAAAATTTCGTAATAAATATTGTTTGTACACAGCATGCAATACACACAAAATGATAATTGAAATTACCTTAATGGTATTGTAACAGTAAACGTAATTACGGAAATTAACATTAGCCAAAGTTCCGTGAGTGACTTTTATGACAGCGAAGAAAAATAGTCAAACAGACTAAACCAAAATCCAGTACCTACTTGTGCGAAGAAAACGTTTTCCCCGGTAGTAGCCTAGAATAGATATTGAATAGCAAATCGTGTCACACAATAACTCACGAAGATAGGAAGCTACAAAATCGTTAATAATAATAAATTAAATGAGATATAAAAACCCGTTGCATCGAATGCTGTTAGTTGTAATTACGAACAGGTGGGTGGTAACGCAATCGACTGGTGTATAAGAAATAACATCTCCAAAGTAATGCTTGTCGAGACTTCGTTTTCGTTGTGGATATTATGCCTTCTAAAATCTTAAGCGTTGGGTAACGGTATTTATCAATAGTAATTATTCTTCATTGTTCTTTTATTGAATCGAACATGTGGTCAAAGCGTGACGAAACGGCTATCAAATTAATACAGAAATTACAAAGGAATCCTAATAAACCGGATGCAAAATATCTTACCTTGTGCCGAATAGATTACAATAAATTCGTAATTGACTTATAATTTTGTACTCATCACAGTGGATGCACTTAGAATCTTAGGAATTAGGTCAAATTTACGACATAGACCGTCTCACGTAGTTGACAGCTTCAAAATGAATCCGCAATCTGTCAGTAACCAAAAGGATCGGCGTCAAAACTAGAATCGAATTTTAATTAGATATTTTGCACGTAACATACTGTAGGGCAGCATCAAGTTACACTTTTTAAATAGAAAGCTTTCAGTTTTTTTATGCTGTTCGATGAGGGTTTAAACTTAAATGAAAAATACTTTTTTAATTTTTTTAATTGATTGCGGCGTTGCCATTTTAGAGCAATTTCTTTAAAAATGCAGCATCAGAAAGACATGGTCAGAAAACTGGTGTGTTTTGAAATTTTGTGGTTTTTGTAAATTGGTAAATGAAAGTTTTAAATAGTCTAAAAGATTTTTTTAATTTTTTAATTTGTAAATTTATAAATAGCTTTATAACTGTAGATATTAGTAGAAAAAAGTACTAGTGCAAATCGATAGAGAATTAAAAACTATATTAGAAACAGTTGAAAGAAATTGAGGTTGTCATTTAAAAAAAATAAAATTCAGCAATTTGAAAATTTTGAAAATTAGCGCTCTCAAATATAAGTATGGCGAGTTAAAACTATTTAAGTGCTCCTGACTGTCATCTACGAATTTACAAAAACAAATTTCAAAATTTCAAAAATACCAGTTTTGTGACCGTTGCTTTTTGATGCTGCATGAAATTGCTCTAAATGGCAACGCCACAATCAGTTTAAAAAATTTAAAAAGTATTTTTTATCCAAATTAAGCCTTCATCGAATAAAAACATACATAAAACATGCAGCTTTTTAATAGAAATGAGTCCAGTACTAATCATTTTATGCTGATATTTATACAAAAGCACTAGAAACTGAGGCCCGAGTAATGGCGAGCCCTGTGTATTTATTGGTCCAATTTTATCTTTTTCGCTTGATCTACATAAATCGTTAGTTTTTGTTTTTTGACATGAAATTGTTTAGGTGTTTGTTTCATACTTTTTCAGTTTTATGACGCCAGTATATGCTTTTAATCAATTTACATATATATTTCCTTTTTTTTTTATTCTGTGTCGTATCAGATATTTTCTTGAATGTATTATTTTTCAAACGTTTAGGTTATCTCCGTTCACTTTCATACAAGCAATTTTTTGTTTTCTTTATGTATTTAGAGTTAATATAAGTCTTATGCTCACTTGGTTTACTACTAGTACGTATATATGTATCGATATAATCTTTATATTCTATTTATTACTCATTGCTATTAATGGGGCTTTATGCTGGACCGTTTTACCCGTTTTGTTAAATATTTGGAACTCACTTTAGATACTAAATTAACGCCCATTTAGAGTAAACAATCAACAAAGGTACTCGGTCATTTTCGGCTTGTATGAGTCTGATAGGTAAAACCTGGGGACTGAAACCGGAAATGATTTTTTGGATATATTCTAGCGCAATCCATAACAAGATTCAGCAAGTTACAGAGACTTGCGTGTCCAAGAATCACAGGAGCAATGTCAACTACGCCACTGTAGAAATTAAAACTTTGCTAGACTGTCCACCTCTACATTTAGTGGTAAAATTAGAAGCTTTGGCAGCAGGATACTGGTTAAAATCGAAAGAATAGGAAACTATACCAAGATTTTTGATCAGATAGACAAAAACTACATGCTAACCAAATCGGACAGAACCAGTTCAAATATCTACTTTCATAAACGTTATCGGGCAGTTATAAAGACAAAGCAAAAGGAGGTGGATGGACAACAACCGAAAAAGCAAAAGTAATTATTTGGTATACAAATGGTTTCAAAACTGCAAAAAGTACTGGAGCGGGAATTGCTGAAATTATTGCAATTTGCGCTTGTGCTCAAGAAACAATTAGGAAACCTTATCAAAATAGAAGGATCCAAATTGCTACCGATAGCTAATCAGCATTAAGAGCTTTAGACTAAATAACAGTAGTTAGTTATTATGAAACTTACGAGTTAAATTTCTATGAGGCACAACAAACTTGGAGCGTAGATACGAGGGCCAATAAATACCTAACCCAAAAGAACAATAATACGTTTTTTTTTTGAAAACCTGTTTTAGTTTTAGTACTTTTTTCCGGTTTTTTACAATATCCCATCGTTTGTTGGATGTCAAAATGTTCCACTCGACATTTATCCCTGTTTTTTTTTGTTACTTGATATTGTTTCTTTATAATTTCTGGAGTTTTCTTTTGGCTTTGTTTTTTTTGCATTTTTTGTTTTTTTTACTCAGATTTTTTTGACTTTTTACTGATTTTTTGTTTTGGTTTTAAATATTTTTTTAGTTCTTGTTGGTTTCTTTATGCTTTGACCGCTTCTGGTTTTTATAATGTACTTCTGAATATCCTGTAGTTTCATTCGTGAACGTGTTTTTTTACATTTATATTATTTTTTCTAGTATTTATCTCGTTTTTATCTTGGTTGCACCGCAGTTTTTGTTTTTTGTTGTAACTGTTTCTTCCGATGCTATTTCCTGTACAGAGTTGTTGAAACTTTGTTAATTTATAATTTCGGTCGTCTTAAATTCAAATACAATTTTTAAAAAACTTCATCTTTTGTAGTTTTCTAATTATAAATTTATAAAAATCACAAAATGTCTTTTTTTGTACGTGTGCTGAAATCGAAAAGATGCTCTAATTTGAGTTTTTTAAGTCTTAGAGAATGAATAATAGATTAAAGAGGATTTTATGACATTTAATTTTTATCTCAAAAAATTGATTTTGAAAATGGTTTAGTAGTTTTTAATTTTGTTAAATTAGATATGTTTTAAATTGATGTTTTGTGAGTACACTATAAAAATTTCAAACTGGGATCACAGTGGGCCCAGAAGTTACGATAAAAATACAACACAGTTGTCAAGAATTTTAAGCGTCACCAACATAACATACAGGCCAATAACCTATATAAGTTTAAAATAAATATCATTTACACTAATAATTCTAAATTATTTTAAACATTGTTTCTACAGATTTTTGCCGTTTGTTGTAAGATTAAATACGCAGCAAAAAAATTAAAAGAACTACTTTTTTGTTTTTATAATATACAGGGTTACGGCAATACAACCGTAACCTGTAGTAAAAGGTAACTCAAAGCTTTGGAGAGTGAGTCGTAAGTGATTCTAGATGTGCGGATTATAAAGTAATTGAAAGAGCGCCAAAACGGGAGAAACACAAGTATCACAACAAATATATATTTACTGCAATTGCAACGTAAAATAGAATAAAATCAATACTCAGTATTACAAAGTAATTGATAACAAATTGTTTATAATAAAAAGACAACAATCAGTATTACGAAGTATATGATTAAACAACTTATCCATAAAAAAGAACAAATAATTCTAATGTTAGCAAATATTTAGAGTAAGCAACACCTCAGACACGTAGGTATATGGGTTATTAGGACTAAAGTATGAGAATATAATTTGATACAACAACAAAGAATAGTAAATTAAGCAATACAAATCCCGTGATTGCACAATCAGAAACAAAGCGCACTTCTGATAATTTTAACATGTAATTACACAAATACATCTGCATAAATTAATCGCGACAACATATATATCTAGTTCGTTCGTATTTATGTTCGACACCAACACAAGTTAATAGATAATAAATAGAGTGTTACTTACGGTTTTCTAGACATGCGATTAGCTAATGGCATATTCACCATCCTCTAAAATTGCTGAAAGTGTAATAAAAATTGGTGGTGTGCGAACTTGTGTTTCTTTGAACCAAACTCAAACTGAACATTGTTCGAGAATGTTTTTACGAACTTCGAACTATAATCGAACTATTGTTTTCTCAAACTGAACCTATCGTTTTACAATATTTTAAATTTAAATCAACACGTGCCGTATCGAATTTAAAAAATATGACTGTTTATTGTCTTATTGTACTGTGATTTATTGGTAAATGTAACAGTTTAAGATAATTAGTTTAAATGAGTATTTTCGGAAAGAATAGTGTGTGGATATTTTAATATATATATACATGTATATCGTGTACTGTATTTTTTCAAATTTGTTTATATATGTGTGTACCTACGATGCATGCCGGTGTATATATCGAAATAAAATAGTAAAGCATTTTTGTACTTTGTAAATTATGTTCTAGTTAAATTGGTGCAAAGTTTGAAGTAAGGTTTGAAAATAATTTTTCTACCGAACTCGAAGTATCAGTTTGAGCCCGTAATACCCCTAATAAAAATAGATATATGTATAATATCACAAGTAAATTGCTAGTAAGTCAACCAAGGATATAATAAACAGAATGCGTCAAGCTTCCAAATGACTTTTATGATTGACATCGTATATGTTCCACTGAGTCTTCGAGATTAATCGTCTATCTCACAAATATCCCATCAATTTGACCCCAAATTAGTTCTTTAAACTGGTGTTTGTGTTTAATGGTTGCATCCGTACGTGTTCCAATATATCGACTTGAAAGAAAAATACTTGAGAAACATTTAACAATTTCAAAGCGAAACTTTCACAGGTAACACATTCAAATCAAAGTTAATTTACCCCTTTACAACGAGGATGGTAGACAATATGTAAAAATAGAGATCTTACTGAGCGCAGCGTTAGTTCACGTGCTGTCTTCCTCAACGTCAAAAACGGAAACCAAAAACAATACTTTCCCATACGTAAAAATGACATTTACGTTCCAGGACAAAATTTATACAGCACGCAAACTATACCAAATTATATGTTTTTAACGTAACGAAAGTCGGGACTATTGCTAACTTCGTTATTATCGGAATTAAACAGACATACTAGTAGTACTTTTTCCACTGATTACAATGGTGAAAAAGTAACAAAAATCGCGGTTACGAGTTATATCAAAAAGTTCAATTTTTTCAAATGGGACACTCGGTATACTATAGCTTTAATTGATAGGAAATTTATTTTTGAACAAAAATTGGTCTATGACCTTTTATCGTAAAGTAGAAAATGGCAAAACTGTTAATGATTTTTCATATTTGTCTAGGCGACTGTGCTAGTTGTAGCTTGGCTTTACTATAAAATAAAAAATAAGAGAAATATCCATGATGTAAAGCAGAATCGTTTATTATAATTATTCTATAAACTTTATTATCTCTATCTATTGCACACCCTAACTTCCATTCATTGTCATACATACAAGTGACAAAACTAACAATATCACTCTAATGTACGTCACTGTCTAGATCATTTTCTGAAACAACTTTTTTTGAATTGTATTGAGGTTTAAATTGATTATTTAGCGGGTTTCCGCATTTCCACCTGTGCTCCTTATCTGTGGAGTTGATAAGCATCTGTTGCAATTGGAAAATTTCCATGATGTCACGTCGCTGAAGTTCAAGGTGTTGAATACTATTATATTAGAGGAAATAATTATCCAAGTTAATTAGAGGGAAGCTCTTCGCATTCGCTTATTTTTAGTGATCGTATGAATTAAAAAACAGGATTTACTTGTGATAACGCCGTATGTACCTTTTCTTTTCTGTTAGATTTCAATTGAGTTTTAGGTAATACTGGTACGAAATTAGCTAATGCCCTACTGAATAAAACATAACTGTAGGTATTACATTTTTACTTTGATTCTTAATAGTTTGGTGGTCAGTCGACCATACGTACATACTAGGGTGTAATGACAATTAATGCTAAAATCTTTTTGTTGTGTCATATTACCATCAGGTGCGCTTTGATTCTCTAGTTCTTTGATTTTCGTACTTTTGTAATTTAAGTATGTAAAGTCACTCCTTTGTTAAGTGTAAAAGTTAGACCGACTAGGTCACTTTGCTGTACGACGTGTTGCCCAGTCGAGGGCGTAACTTATACTTGGCCTGTGATATCAACCCATGTACTAGTGTTTGGAAAATTTATATAATTATACTTATGTACCTTCTTCGTCCTCTTTGAACTACTGTCTGTGATAAAATAAATATATATTCTGTGTTATCACTTCTGTCGTGTTATTTGTTCTTTTTCAGTTGCGGGTAGATTTAAACGGCGTCTCCCTAATTTAGTCTTGTATTGTTTTGGCACCTTTTTGTATTTAGTTTATAATCGACCATCACGAAGCTTGGGACCTCATCTCCGAGAACAACTGTGTTAGTCGTCGCTTACCTTTTTTTGTTACGCGAAAACCAGCGTAACAATGTCTTAGATAAGTTGATTGTTTAGTACCAATAAAATGTTGTTTCAAGAGTTTAGGCAAACTGCCAAACAAAGACTTCAGGAAATCTTTTGTGGATTTGGTAATGGTTTCAATTTGCACCCACCTTCTGAATGTGACATGTTTGCTTGTATAAATGCATCTTCAAAAAGAACCTTACGGTTATTATTATCTGAACATTTGGTACATTGTCTGAAACAACAATTGTTTGTAGGACTTTTACAAAGATGTTACTAGTTAAGTCTTTATAAGTTTTAATTGGTGTTTCTCGATTTTTCAAAAAATTGGTATCAAATTAAAGCTCATTAAATTCTTTTTGAAAGGAGTTATTATTTAGCTGTATAAAACTCAAATTAAAACATATTTTAGCTTTTAGTGCGTACACAAACGCGAGATTTTGTAATTTTTCTAAATTTATAACTAAAAATTTTATTTGAATTCAGGACTTCAAACAATGTAAATAAATAAAGTTTCAACAAAATGTAGTTCTATTTAACTTTCTAGCAGGAAAGCTAAATGACACAACAACTTGGTTGTAGTTACTTTACGGCGACTTTTCGTGACGGTATTGCACGCACATATTGTCACAAATTTTAAAATTGAATAAATAAACAAATGTCATTTAATATTAGTGTAGATGTATAGCTACAGCTGATTCATGTTTTATGTTTTTACAGTTGTATAGGTGGTTCTTCAGACGATTTTTGGTTTTTTGTGTTGTCTGTCCTATGTAACGTTTGTTGCAATCGTTACAGTCGATTTCGCATACGACGTTGTGTATATCAAGGATATTCGTTTGATCTTTTATGGAACTTGCGAGTCTGCGTTAGAGTTGATGCGTGTGATACCATTAACTTAAGGAATTATTTTGATTTGTATTAGCCTTTCGTACTTAATATTGATTTTTATTAATAGTTTATGCGAACACTTTTACTTCGCATATTAGAATAATTATATGTATAAGGTTATTGTGACAATTGACTGTGATATTTAGGTATACATTTTTTTAGGTTTTTTTACTGGTTTTATTATCTCTTTATTTTCAATCATTAAGGTTTATTAAGTTGTTACGGTAAAACGTAAACTCGGCACCCAGCCGAAGTGCGCCCAATTACTTGTGACTAATCCACAATAGCGTAATGCGACGATAACTCAAAGTTTTGGAAAATAGGGCGTGGATATAAAAACTAACAGAATTTAGCCTGTTTTTGATGTGTCGATTTTTGTTCAATTATGAAGGCGTTACAACGAAAAAAAACTTCTAGTGCTCGTTTTCACTTGACAATACGTAGGGAAAACAAGTTGACACAACTGACATAATAAGTTGTACATTTATTTCAATGACCACATTAAAACAAAGAGAAAGAAATACACATCAAACAATTTTATATCGAACTCTTACTTGTGACAGCGAGCGTATATTTGGTCGCCGTGCATACAATTGACATAATAAAGTTTTAATGCAAAAAAAGGGTACTTACATTGTTTTCAAAAATGCTGTTAGCGCTAACGGCATACAAAACATCCCCCTAATTTCTGAAAATTAAGATAATAAATATTTCACCGTGGTATTAGAAATAGGTTGCGAAAGTTGCATCTGACCTTAATACATATTGTGCGCTAAGTTTATAAAGTTTAATTGATATTTAGCAGGTGTGCCGCTAAATCTGCACGATAATTTTCTTAAGAATAAAATGTTAAATGCGGGATTCGACTTTTCCATTTAACGGATACTAATTACTGACATGATTGTATCTAATAAGCAACGACTTAATACCGGAATTCTTTCATGTCTTAGTTATGGACCATTAGGTCAAGTAATTAACTCTAAGAATTTCCTGAGTTAACACGTGACGGTTCCCAAAATGCTGTTAGAATAAAAGAAAATGCTTTTTCTCAGCTATTTTTTCACATACAACTATTTAAATCTTAATTGATTTACACTATTAATGATGTGGATGTTTAAAGATTCTTAAATTAAAGTATCATTGAGCATTTTGGTAGCAGGTGTTGTCTTCTTAACATTAACAGAAACGAGAAAATACAAAATCGTAGACTGGGAAAAATTTATACAGCGCAAGAAACCATAACAAGGTTTTTTAACATAAAAAAGCGACGCTTTATTTGCTGCTCAAGTACCTAGTTGATATTACAATTTGCTAATTGGAATGAAATTATCTTTCATGCTGTTGTTTTTTTTTAAATATATGTATTTTGTTTTGCTGTGATTATTGTTGTTCTATTTTTTACTTATACAATGCACGTAATTATAAAGCCAAAAAGCACGCTGTACGTACTAAATACGTACATATGTATTGACGTACAGTGTACTTACATTAACGTATATATTAGGTACATATTATGTACATACAATGAACAAAATGTGCTCGTATTTTAAATAAAAACGAAACGAAAAGGCGACATCTCGTAATTGTAACTAAAATCCCTTGTAACTTAATAATTTAAGACATCGAGACAAAGCAATGTCAAAGCAATTGTGCAAATGCCATCAGAGGCAACGTTGCTGTTGTGCCGCTCGTTAGCAGTGGAAGACACTTTAATACAACATTTACCACTTTTATAGCTATTTACAGTAAATGATTAAGGTTTGCGTTTTTATTTACATAAGTAATGATTTTTTGCTTCCGAAATGCGTGTATATTTGGATTTATTGTGATATAGTCGAAGTTTAGAAAACTTCTCAAGTCAAAATTGCATTTTGTTTTATTAATTTTCTCTTGGTAATATAATTTCCTATTACTACGTTTATTACAGTTCTTTAAATGTTTATTTAATGTTAATTGAGCAATAGCTTTTGGAAAAAAGATTTTTTGTGAAAATAAATAGGAGCTGCTTAACATAATTACTTAAATTGTTAAAACATACTTGTGTAAATGAACTCAACAACAATAGCGTTCTTTAATAATAAGTGTTGAAAAATGGTATATATTTTTTTATTTGCTTAAATTAGTAGTGTTTCATAATCCTATAGTAAGAGTTAAACGATTGGCCAATGTTTTAAATCGATTTAAGGGTGCTTTAATGTGATTGCGTTGTTCGATTATACGTTTTAATTGTTAATTATTTTGCCTTTTAGACATTTTGAATTGCGATTATTAAAATTTTTAATGGATAGTTAACGAGGATTACAATTAACGAGAGAATAATAGATACAATCTCTCTTAATAGTTCGTAAACATAGTTTTTTCAAAAGTAATGTACACAATAATTAAAAAATATTGTGCATTAACGTAAATAGCTTTAAACCAGAAAATTTATGTATACCATAGTATATACAAATAAATTAAATCCACTAGTCATTCTTTCTCTTTTGATCTTAATATTAATTTTTTTCATTTTTGCAATAAAGGTTATTATCTTAATAATCATGAAATTTTAGAAATCCACCGTCTTTCTAATGATAATTCTTTTACGTGTCATAATGAACTTCTTGATATACACACTTCTCCTCTTTTTAATCCTAAATTCTAATTTTTTTTTAAATTTTTAATTTATCTAAGATCGTTTCTTTTTAACGTGGTTTATTTCTATAAAAGTATCAACGAACAACATTAATATAAATATACACTACTAACAATACTACATACCTATAAAAGAAATAAATTACATGTATGTTCCAAAACCGTAAGAAATAATTAGGTATAACAAGAATAATAATAATTAATAAATTAAATGAAATGTCAATAAAATGAGACTTGCGGTCTGAAGGTTATATGTTGCTATACTACAGTCTCTATCATAAAGTTGGAGCAGTGTTTCCATCTTTACACCTCTCCTCTCTAAAGACGCTTTATGCGGTGTAAACGGAAGTAACTTGCTGGAATGGAAGAAATTTGAAATCTTCTTTTTTTTCTCACTGGCATAAAATGAGGAAGAGATCCGTCGAACTATTGGAAAAAGTACTTGATCTTCGTACCTATTTTTATCAGATCTTTTCTTATTTATTTGAGAATTCCTAATGGAGTTTTGATATGCCGTTTTACGATCTTCTTCGAGAGATGATTTGTTATTTTCCTGAAGAGACAAAATAGTAGGTTTCTGTCCAAAAATGAAATATGAAGATGCAAAGTTTGTAGAACTATGAATTGTGTCATTGTATTTGGTGACACAATCCTGTGCGAGTGTTGACCATGCTCGGTTATTAGTATCATTTACTTTACATCTCAATCGATTGAAAATTGTCTGATTTAATCTTTCATTTAGTCCATTTGATTCCGGGTGATCGATGCAAGTAAAAACAATCTGTATACCAGTTTTTTCTATATAGTTTTTTTAAATAATTTGAATTTATAGCAGTATATTGATCAGCTAACAATATAGAAATATTATTATGTTTTGCTACTGGATTTATTAAATTGATAAAATCTTGAGCATTTTGTCCCTTAGTTGCAGACATCCACGCATACATATCTGGTGAAATGATCTTTTTATGAAACCATCTACACTGTCAAGTGACATGATTTGAAACGGTTGGAATGCCGGACCGAATTGCGAAAGCAGACCTATATCACGACTACGTCTAGTTTAATTTTTAATATCTATTTTGCAATTTTTATAAAAAGCATGTACAGCTTTATCCAAACATCTAAAATAATATTAAGGTATTATTATAGCTGTCGTTTGTCGTGGACCAATGTGGCCATAGTGTTTATGAACAAGATCAATAATCTCATTTCCAAAACTGGGTGAAACAAAAATTCTCTCTCTGTAATAATCCATCTTCCCTAGGCTGTTTAAGTGTTGCCCCCATTCCTTTGTAGCCCGCATCTGTATCGATAAAAACGGGTTTGTTAATGTCGTAAATATCCAAATTCGGCTTAGAACATAGATAATCTTTAAGCATATTAAAAGTGTCTTCACACTCATCCGACCACTCGAATTTAACTTCTTTCCTTAATAGTCGATGAATAAGTTCTAATTTCTGAGTACTATTTTCTCTGTACTTCAGATAAAAGTTAATAGAACCAAGAACACTACGGACACTATCAGATGGTCTTTGAAGATTTTTAATTGAAACTAAATTTTCTTGGGCTGGCGAAACTTTATTCATTGAAATTGTATGACCCAGATATTTAACTGATTCAGCTGCAAACAAACACTTGACTTATTTTAATTTGAATCCTTCATCATTAGTTACTTGTAAAAAATTTTTTATGTGTTTAATATGTTCTTCCCAAGTTCTGGAGAAAATCAAAATATCGTCTATGTAATTAATACAAAAATCATCTGAATTATTTCTCTGAATTATATTTGATAAAATTCTTTGAAAAGTTGCAGGAGCATTCTTGAGACCGAAAGGTTAGACTGAACATAAATTTTCCATATTTAGTGATAAAGGAAGTTTTTTCACGGTTCTCTAACTTGAGAGTGCTGCACTAAAATACCGAATTAATCTAAAACCTGAAAGTATTTGCAATTGAGAACTTTATTAATAATATCTTGGATTATTGGAAATGGAAAACATCCTGGGACCATCAATTTATTTAGTTTTCTGAAATCAATACATAAACGAGATTTTCTTTCATCATCCTTTTTGAATGCGAGTGTTACTGGGGAGGAAAATGGAGAGTCAGATTCTTCAATAGTTCCAGCCCGAAGTAGCTTTTTTACTTAAGTTTTTATTTCTTCGTCATCGGGAATAGTACATTTATATGGCGTAGATGTGACGCATCCGTCCCTAATTAGTTTCATCTCGGCTTCTTTTGATTTTACTTTACCGAGTTAAAATTATCATTTGCAAACATGTGTTTATGTTTTTCAATTAAATCTAAAATTGTTTGTTGCCTTTCATAATTTTTGATATGGCTTAAGTCAGCTTTAAAATCGCTTGCGTTTAAATTTTCATTAAAATTCACTTCTATATTTTCAAAATTATTATCTAAAGCTTGCATATGATCATTGTTCGACCGCTCTTCTTGTAAATCTATAACCTTTTTAGTATCAATGCGTTGAAGAATTTTTAAATTTTGATCTTGAATCAACTGAAATTTTTTTATAGCATCGATAACTAGTAATAAATCATAAGAAGAATTATCGTTTTTAACAACATAAGCTGTTATACAATCAGTAATTTTACCAATACGAAGTTTAATTAAAGCCCGGGCAGTTGTAAAGTTATATCCGTTGATTGTTTTTAATATGCATTTTTTTTTCGAACAATCTCAACTTAAGCAAATCAGCAATTCGTTGGTTAATTAATGTGACATTTGAGCCACTATCATAAAGAGCATTTATTTTAAAATTACCATTAAAAACAACTTTTAATTTTATCAAGAGATCTATTTTTGCCCGGCTATCTATTTTAAATCAACATTTAATATTTCCATGTCAGTCATATTAGCCGAAGGTTCGGCCTTGTTTGATTTAATCTTTTCACACAGTTGTTCGTTTACTACGACAATCTGATAATAAATGAAAACTATTTGGAAAACCCAGGTTTGCACAATTTGAACATGCTTTACGCTGAAAATAATTTTTTTTTGTTTCTTTGTAAACGGCGGGGAGTTAAAATTATTTTCTTTTTTTTTCTAGAAAATGCATCCTTCAACTTTCTAAAAGGTGTATAACTTATCTAGACAAGTCAAATTCTCTCTGTGAAGCTCATGCTGGGCTTTGTTTGGTAATCCGATAACTATTTGATTAATACGAGAAATATGAATTGGTTCCACTTCTAAACACAATTTCTTTAACTAACGCATAATCGACTAAAGAGCCACCTAAATATTTGTAGTTAAAAGCCTTTTTTATAATTGACCATCCTTTATCAACAAAAACATTATTAAGCAAATCTATCCAATTTACCCAGCCTGCTGTAAACCCAATTTTCCCGAATTAGTCTCATACTAGTCTGGCTGAACCTGAGAAAAAAAAGTAGAGCATGAATTTTTAAACTACCAGAAAAAAATTGAAACCTATTACATTCATTCTTAAATCTACACAACCATTCCACAGGATCTTGTTTTTTTTTGGAACTCTTCTAAAATAAATTCCTTATTGATATTATGTAATTTTGTTTCTTAATTTGAATTCAATTTCAACTGTTGCTCTAAATTTTGTATTCGCTCTTCTAACTCTCTACAATATTTGTTATGATCCAATGGGGGAGGTGGAGAAAAAGAAAGAACGAAGAATAAATTACCTAAACGTAATTACCGAGATGTTGTTGCTTACCTTTCGGTTAGCCTCACCGTAGATGGTCGTCGGGTAAAAGAAAATCGTAAGACACCAAGTTTTCTTTAGGTAAGCTAAATGCCCAAGTGCGCCATCTCTTCTCGAAATGTTTTTATCGCAGATATCCAGTCTAGGTAGGAGAAAAGGAGAGCCTAGACCCGAGGTCCCCCAAAAGAAACATATTGTGAATTAACAATAACCATTTATTGAAATTATTGACTCATAGCCCCCTTCCGGAACGGAAGAAAAGGCCCCTCGACGGTTACGCCACTGGTATAATCCGCTATTAATTATTTACATAACCCCAACAAGAAATGGTAATAATATACATACAAATTACACATAAAATTAAAGCAGGTCCCAAAAATAGACTCTGGGAGCCAACAGAATTTAAAACGTTGCTATTAAACAATTATCTCCGCGGCTACCGTAGATCGTAGCAAATCGCAATCGCGTTAACGTACGCAATACCGCCCGTTGACCTTGATATCCAGTTCGCACGACCGGTAATAAAAGTAACATTTAATTAGTTTCCGAGAGACGGCATAGCTCCCAAATTTCTACCCTTGACAATGGCACAATTATTGGATATGAAACACAAATTACAAATGGAAGTTACGATAAATAATTGTAATGAATCAACCATTACAAATAAGGCGTTTGATAACCTTGTGAATAAATACTATTAATATTATACAGCAAAATGACGTTAGATAGTCTTAAACTTAATTCGGCAAGTTACAAAAGTGCATTACTATTACTGTGATAAGGCAAAGTGACGTTACATAGTATCAATCGTAGTTATACCAATTACAAACGTTCATTACCTTAATCTGTTAAAGAAAAATTACTTTAAATATTATTTATCACAATTATGTCCGTTACAAAAGTTCGTTAGTCTTAATCCAAGAAATTTAAAATAATTGTAGTCGACAAGAAAAGAAAGATGTACGAGAGCACGATTTCACTTAACACGAACCGTACGTAGCGATAGCAGCAGTCCGCAGCGCGTGGACGAAATGAGCCGACAGCTAGTGAGTCTCCCGCGACTCGAAGTTAAGGAGTTTATAAATACCTCGATACTTCATTCCCTCACTTGAGCACAGCGGCTACGATCCTCTGGGATCCTTTATTTTCTGTTGTTTTCCCCTACGACTACGATTCGCATTAGTTTAGCGATTCCACCATCTTCACCGGATTCATAATAAAATTCCCCCAGCCATGGTAGAAACCCCAACAGTACAGACGACAGATGAAAGAACAACAAACGATGTAACTAAGGACTAAGGAGCTAAAATAGCGAGAATTAGTTGATACGCCTCCATTTCTAAACCACGTGTGAAATACTAACCCACTTTATGCGTTTGGCCGCAAAATACATCGCGCTGGTCTTATCTGCATCGAACGTTTAGTCGGATTTGTTATTAATTGCTAAAATAAAGCGTCGTTGTAGTAGATGTTAAAAGATGAAAAAGAAATTCCATGTATCTCACCTCTCCGACGTTTTCACGTTCCTACACAACCAAATGACAGCATAAAAATGAGGTTTGTAGATGGCCGACTACCTTCGAGCGCCCTCTGCGCGCGTAACTTAGAAACACGACTCGAGGTCGAGTAAACATATTTACGGTAAGTTGCCTACTCTCAGGCGGATTTTTGTTCAAATTTGAATTTACACGTTACAACTCTAATTGTAATAGTTTGATAGATTTTGGATTTGACATCTTCTTAATAGTTCTTGTAAATGTAATTTAATTTCTAAGATTGTTTCATTTTAACGTGATTTGTTTTTATAAAAGTTTAAACAAACAACATTAATATAAATATACACAACTAATAGTATATTAAAACACAAGTTACAGAATGAACGAGCTTCAATCACGACACTGAGTTTCATACACGAGCCGCGCAGCGGCGAGTTTATGAAACGGTCGAGTGATTGAAACGTATTCTATGACGTGTGCTTTATACTATTTTCTCTATTTTGATACAATATTAAATATTATTTGCTTAATTATAATTTAAAACAACATTGGGAAACTTTTATATTTTATTGAATTGGTAACACTTACACTTTGACGTATTGAAATTTATGTGTTAACCTAAAATCTCATATAAAAATATCTCTTTATGCTTTTATAAGTAAATAACTTTGAATTAATAGGACATTTTTATTTTATCTTGGCATCAAAATTTGAATTTCAATTGTTAAATTCCAATATTTTTGATTTCTTTTTTAAGTAACGTCAACTTACGATGCAGAGATACCAACTTTGAAGAAACTAACATTTCTAAATTTCGTGTAAGAATTTGCTTATTTTTACACGGATTTCAGTGTAAGAATCGCTAATGCTCATGTCAAAATAGAGAAACAATATTACATACCTATAAAAGAATTAAATTACACGTATGTTTGAAAACCGTAATAATTACGTATAACAAGAATACTAATAATAATTAATAAATTAAATTAAATGTCAATAAAATAAGACTTGCAGTCTTTATCATAAAGGTGGACCTTTATACATTTATTTTCTTATCACTTCCGGCTGTGTGATTATTGATTGTTTCAATTTGTTATTTTTGACATTTGTCAGTTTAATTTTTATTATTTGGTATTCTCTTTTATAATTTAATGTATTATTATATTTTTAATAATTTATATATACAATTTTGCAGTAATACTGATGATGGTATTTAAAAATGTCGAAACATGTTTAAAATAAATTAAAAATTAAAACATATTTGTGGAGAAGACTTTAAGTTTAAATAATTTATTTGTATATGTAATAATCCACTTTGAGTATGAATTACTTTAACATTATACTATAGTATAGTTGATACTTTCTTCACGTACTAACTACGTATTGCTTAAAAAATAGACAAACGAAGAAAATGTCAAGTCTTTAAAGATTTTGGAATTGTTTTTTAAAAATTAAAAGTTGGTCATTCTTAACAACACAAGAGATAATTATTAACTCTTACACAATTATTTGATGTATGCTAATACACTAAGCTTAAAGACGCATGGTTTGAAATTAACTATCTGCAAACCATAAAAAATCTACAAAATGTGATTACTTTTTAATCACATGTAAACTAGTATCAATCAGGTACATGAAATAATTTATGATTTGTATTATAAAGGTTACCATAGGAAGGTTGCGGCAAACGCCAAAGGTAACAATACTCTTATTTCATTGAAAAATGTTTTCCTACTGTACGATTTTCTGCGACCTACTTTTTCTTTTGTATCGAACTTTTAATGAAATCAGAACAAACTTGCATTACGAAGACGTATAGTTGCAACTTTAAATTACCGTCAGAAAGGGAAGGGGTACAACTGCAAAACTATCGATGGTAGCCTCGTACATCATTATTAACGTTTGCCGTAAGCATTGCAGATTTTTCATTCTGACAGATTTTGTAACTTTTAAAGTTTTCACTAATATTAAAAAGTTTCTTCTTGTTCAAAAGTATTACCGCAAAAGAGAATAGTATAAAATAGTTGAATTTTTACAGTCTGTTTTTAGATTATTATGTTAGTAGAATATTTTTCAGGAAACTGAATAAAAAATATGAGTAAATCATTTTGTTGTATTGCATGGATGAAATATGACACCCGATTAACTGAATTTATTTAAATAATGTGAAAATACACATTAAAACACATTTGCACAGCATAACAATTAACCTGGAATTGACTTTCATCCGTTTTGATATCACATTGATTATTTTATTACATTTTGAGAATTGCTGAAGGAGTGTTATCTGTAGATACGGAAACTTGAATTGAATGATTGATTAATCGGGACACTTATTTATATCGTACGTGTACGTTTCTTTTGTTGTTTTTACTGTAAATTTCCCATTGTGTTTTAATCTGTTATTTGAATAAATTTTATTTTAAATAGATTTAACGGACGATTACAGTTTACTAATTTTTATAATTTGACGGTTAATATTGTAGATTGAATCATTTTAATTGTCAATTAATTAAATTTTTATTCAACGTTTATTTATTCAATTATTAATGAATTTCTTAATTCCCCATCAGTAGTTACTTATATTAACCAAAGTAAAATACGATTACGGATGGAAATAAATTTCACGGTAGATTTTTATTAACTCAATTACGGGGAATGGTGAAAAACAGTAATTATATTAAAGGAAACTGTAAGACTGGCTGTGTTTAATAGGACTGACTGTAGAGCTACTAAAATAATGTCATTTGAGCAACGAATGAAAAATATAAGTTTTTTAATAAAAGCATAAATTTTATTAAGCATGTACGTAACAAAAATACGATTTTAAAACAAAGGTTTACAAGAGTTTATTTTTAACTGTCACAAACTAAGTACAAATTTTTTGTCGACTAATTAAGTTTTTTATTTGATATTTCTATAACGGTATAACAAATTTGATAAATTGATTTTTGTAAATTGTTACTTGTTTCTGTAGTAGAAGTGTGAATAGACAATTTAGTTTTAATAAAATACAAACTTTGTTGGTTAGTTTATGGATTACAAATGTACGACCATTCAGATCGCTAGGTGAATGCAGAAGTAGCCTATGTCGCAAAAGATGAATTTAACAGGAAACGCATTTTAATTTTTTATATTAGTTTTTGTTTGGGTTTTTATTTTTGTAGCTGTAATTTATATCTTTCATGGAAGTTTTGGGGCATTTAGATTAACTTGCAGTCAGTTTTTATGTCCTTTCTGGAAAATTGAAAATTTTGAAAACTAAGGCTTTTCAGGGACATAGGATACCAGTACTTATTACCTGTTATCCTATGTCCATCATAATGGATATAAGATACTAAGGATACTAGCGTTTTTTGCTTGCTATTGTACATAAGATAAAAACCTTTACTACTTTGGCCACGTCATTAACATAGCTTGCATTTGACCAGCTTTCTAGAGTAGCCTTTGTTAAAAAATAATATCTAGAGTCATTGACAAGTAGCTTTATTTTTTAAATTCACATTATTTAACCTTTATTAACAAACTTTTTAAGTAATAAGCAAAAAATAATCTTAAAATAAGACACTTTAATCAGAACTAGTCCTCGTCTTCATCATCAGAATTTGTGTCTTATTTTCCATCTGGTGGTTTGACTTGTAAGGCAGGCTAGAAAAATAATCGTGATATTCAACTGGAATGACTTTGCTTTTGCATAATGTTTAGAGAACGTCAAATTTGTCTTTACGAATTGGTAGTGGTTTTTTGTGTAGCAGTTTTAAGTTATAATCGCTTAGAATAGGAAGCATTCGTCTTTCTTTTTTCAGTAAGTGTACTTGTTTGAAGTCTTGCTCTCTGTAGTCGGTTTTAAATAACAACGAATATGGATTTTCAGGATCAGATTGAACTACCCTCACTCGAGATCAGCTAATGTTATTATTGTTAGTGTCTTTCTCAAAATTTCTAACAAACATTTCTCTAACAGTGTAAGGTTTCTTTCGCACCAGCGGATACCACTGTGTAGGTATGTAAATTGGTATATTCTTTGCAGCTCTCTCAATAATGCTGTGGGCAGAATCGCCTTCATTTTTGGTATGTCCCTTTTCTAAAAATTTGTGTGTTATAATTATCCTATACTTTACAGAGCAATAGGCGTATAGACAAAACATGAATTTATTTTGATTTTGCCCACTGCAGTTATCAGAGAACAAGCAAATCTCTTTTACTCCTTCCTGTACTTCATTGGTGATGAATTGAAAAATGCAGCTACCAATTTCGTTGGAACTTCTCGCAGCCATGCCCTCATGCCACATAAAAAAAGTACAATCTTTGCTTCCTAAGTCAAATACAGTTAAATTGTAAGTTGCCAGTTTTTTAGAATAATAAACTTGATCCACCTCACACTTAGGAATGGGAAACACTTGCTGAAGGTCGAATACAGCAGAGCAGAAGGAAGTTTCTGTTATACTTGAAAGTAATTTGTTGAGGTTGTAGGTTTCCATAATTATCGTCATTTCTGATTTTTCTTCTACTGCTGAATTTTCGAAAATTGTGCAAACTCCACACTGATCTTTCTTCGGGATGTGAAAAGATATCTTGAAATCGTAATTAAAAACTTGTCTATAAACTGATTTTGATTCAAAATGCTTTATATCTTTAGCCTTACAATAGTCTTTGTACATTTCATACATTTTAGTTACGTTAAGAGTTGCCGGCAAAAATATTGCATTAGTGTCTTTTCGGCAATAATGGCTTTCTACAGCCTCAAATGCTTGTATATGCTGACAAACTGAGTCTTTCATGCTATCAGGTAACCTAGAATTACACTGAGCGTGTCCCCGTCTATCACTTTCAACAGTTTCTGCCGTTGTCACTTTTTTCATTTGGTGACTTACATCTAAAGTGTGAAGAAAAGATGTTTGGCATACACGAACTTTTAGATTGTTGTCAGATGGAACGCAATAGATGTATGTCATTACTCTTCGGCTGCTATTTGTAGAAGTAACACTGTCAATCTCCCCTTGACCTACAGTCGGTTCTTTGTCGGTTGGTGCTTCATATTCATTTCTATTTTTTGTTCTTAATCGTATTTTCTTCTTAGGCACGATGTCTACATAATTCTTAATAAAATCCCGCTGTCTATTTATGTCTGTTAACTCCCAAAAGTGTGAAAATATGTTTTTCCTTTGGACTTCAGTGATTTTTAAAGTAAATTTCAGTTTACAGTTTTTGCATGGGTTTTTTAAACTTCTTTCCTTTACGTCTTTTTCTTTCTAGTTACGGTAGCCTTTACCGCTGTTTTTGCATTTCTTTATCACGTTTCTTCTCCATGATTCCTTGTTTCGTTTCCTCTTCCTACCTGAAACATTTTTCTTGGCATTATTGCTACTATAATCGTCATTTTCAACTTGTACAATATTATTTTCCACTTGAAGTGAATAGTCATTCTCTGTTTCACTATTACTCTCATCTTTTGAACTCGGTACGTACGATGAACCACTATCGTCTGCGTATAGATCCTCATCGGAATATTCTGCTTGTGAATTATTATCTGATATTACGCAATCAGTATTTTGATTAAGTTGAGGAAGCATATTTTGAACAGTATTTTGATGTTGACTTTCAACAGAGGCGGAAGTTGAGGCCATATTTTTATATATATTTTCTACGCTTATTGTCTTAGAGATCGGATCCACTGAAGGTGTCGTTGCGTTATGTTGTAATGCCTCCGTTGCAGAAACATCTCCTGTGACACAAATTATATTATAATTATTATTTACGTTAATTTGGCAATTTTTACTTTTAAATTTGTATTCCCCAAAAGCAAGTTGATTTTGAATTTAAGAAAGTAGTTTTAATTTGCGCCGTTGCTAACCGATGTTATTGTACAGTGGTAGATGTTCTAATCATCTGCAGTATTTTCATTCCCCTACTTTCCATTTTCACTTCACAAAAACGATAATTTACACAGCACATCTTCACATCAAATATTACAAGGCATAATGCAGAAGGAACTTAACTCCACATACACTATCTTATGTCTAAAGAATTACGCATGGCAATTAAACCTATGTCCACTACAAGGACATAAGCTACTACTGCATAATAAATTTTTAAACATTGTTACATAGGATAGTTAGAATAAGGACTATACTAGCGCAACGGTAAAGATGTGGAGTTAGGATTTTTTTGCACACAAAGTGAGCCTCTTCTTGTGGGCATAGGTGCATATAACCCAATTTCTTTAAATCTGGACTTAGGCTACTTCTGCATTCACCTAGCGGGATGAACATATGTACAGTTTTAAACTAAACGGTTTAACAAAAAAATGCTGTCGAAAGACCTTAAAATGTTTTTTTAAACGAAATCAAAAACATGCATACAAGTTGAATGGTTCAGGAGATATTAAAATGTAAATATTGAAAAATGCATTGGTTTTCCTCTCCCTATGACTCCTCGGTTAACTTTCCGAGATAGCGTGAACTTTATGTTTCCTCATAGCAGTTACGCCCCCTAGCGGTGGATTTACGAACTTCAAAATAATATCCATCCATTTCTCTTGCCCACTTTATTCATAACAGCTGCTCTGTACCTTTATCCCGGTATATGCACATGAAATAATGAATGATTACATAAGGAAAAGAAAGTAAACATTAAATATGTAATTAATAGGTAGTTCATTTCTTTATTTGTAGTTTACAAATAAACACGATTAAGCTGACAGTACTACGTGCCACATAACTCCCAAAAACTGTTTTTAAGACAGTTAAAATTTTGCAACAATTCTTGTGTTATATACCAAGTTATAGATTCAAAATCCTGACACTTCAAATGAAATCTTAGTTTTCTACTTGATCTTGTGATAGCTGTTGATGGTTGCGTTTTCTGTGGTTTACCTTTTTGAATTTTCCTGCCAGGTTAAATCGTGGGAATAGCCAAGTTGTCCTTTGTAGGGAACCTACTTAGATTTTCAAAACTGCATTGTCTATAGTGACAAAAAAAACTGGTTTTATTCTATCCAACGATATCACTTTTTGTCGGCACCTTTTTCAATTGTTATTGTTTTAGGTGTTTAAGATATTACTTAGAATGGGGCTTTGTACGGTGGCTAGGGAGGTTTTTTGACAGCATGATCTCGTCAAATTTTCCGGATAATTTTAGCCTTTGTCTATATTTTTCTGTTTGCCTGCAGGTCTTCTTTAATTTCTGATCGTATACCAAGACGAGTGGTAAGTTCTTGATCTGCGAGCGGTTAGCTTGACATTTAATAAAGTCCTGTAGTTGTCTATCCAGCGTTCAACTATTAGTTCTGATGGGTTTTATACCAGTAAGCTTAACTAACGATGAAAATAAGGTTAAATCAAATTACCAAACTCTGTCTGCGGTTATGTGTAAAAGCATTCCAAATCTTGCAATCCAGTGAGAATAAAATGCAAACGCAACTGTCTCTGCTGTAGCTTCGAGAATTGGAATATCTTTTGGCCATTTTGTGAATTGGTTTATGCTTGTTAAATTCAATATGTTGCCTTTTGAAACAGGCACTGGAGCCATTACATCTATGTGAACGTGTTCAAACCTTTGTGGTGGTGGAATAACATTATGCAGTCGTGGGTAACGTGTTTGGTGATTTTGTTTTTTTGACAATGAATAAATTTTGGCATCACTTTCTACAATCTGTCTTGGTTGATGGCTATACATATCGTGAAAAGGCTAGTTTTGTTGTAGCTTTTATTTCAGGGCGTGATACGTTATTTTTCAATGAAATTGAACACTTGGAATCTCAGCTGTTGTTAAACACATGGTCAAATTTTGTCAGTTACCCGAGGGAGAAAATTTTTTTAATTTCTAGACACGACGATGACTGTAGACGTCTTTCAGGATCTCTTGAAATGTAGCGTTGTATTTCGTATTTGTCAAAATATTGCTATCATCCGTCTTACAAACATTAGCCGGTACATTTTTCTTAACCTATCTTTGCTTTTGTCATTGTATTTCTAATTAATTTTTTTGTTGCGTGCATGAATTTTTTTGAGTGAGTTGCCACTCACGATTTTGTTGCTGTAAAATTCCACCAAAAAAAGTGATGGTGTTAGGGAAGGATACACTAACATCGCTGTGTCTGCTAGGGCATTCTTGGTGTTATCGAAGGCATTGCTTGCTTTACCGTTTTATTCAATCAGTGTTTTTCTGTTTGTTTTGCCTGTCTCGGGTTCTTAATTCTCTTTGGTTTATCGGAGTACTTCAAGTCTGGTTGTTGGTGGTGTCCATCTGTTGCCATTGATGGAATAACCCAAAAAAAATACTTGCGTCTGGACAAATATGAATTTACTAACATTATTGTGTATTTCATATTCGTTCATGCGTTGAAAAAAGATACGGAGGTATATATATATATATATGATGTGCTCCTCTGGGGTTTATGATGCTAGCAATATGTTATTCACTTAACTGTAAAAGAAGTCTAAGTCGCATGTGACTACGTCAATGAAGCGTTGAAAAGTTTGTGCATTGTTGCGTAATTACATTAAATACTGTTGTAAACTGCTGTTTTCACTACATCACCTGGGTGTACTAGTATCTGATTAAATGCCTTAGCTTAATCAATTGTAAAAAATACCGTTTTCCTCCAAAGCAGGTGCGTGGATTCTTTGATGTATGGGATTGGATAGCAGTCATGAATTGTTCTTGCGTTGAGCGATTTATAATCTTCACATAGACAAAATTGATTCTTTTTTGGGTACTGGAAAAATAGGTTAATTGAGTGGTTGTATGCCTTGTTGTAGCATCAATTTAAATTCTTGTTTTGCAATGGTAATCTTTGTGGTCGATTAATCACTGGTGGACCAAGTGCAGTCTTTATGTGGTGTACTGTCGTATGTTCACTTTTTTAGGTTTTAATGCACAAACGTTTGCGAGGGAGGGGAATTCACATAACATTTTATGAAAAACTTTGTCATTAATAATTGTTTTAATTGTCACTGTTTCGTATTACCCTAGTTTACTCGGGGATGTTAAAAATGTAGAATTGTTTATGAGTCTTATATTCTTCATGTCTACTAAGAAACAAAATAATTACGGCTGAACTGCGATTACTTACCAGTAACTTAATCACCCCAAATCAAGTAGCGGCAGCTCAGAAGTTCGAAGATTAGATCATATAATGGGTGTTTAATTAATAGGATTCAGATCATTCTGATCTTTGATGTGTTGATTGTAATTTAATTATAAGAGCGCCAAAACGGTGAGAAATATAAACTACAGATGCCCGATTTCACCTGACAACGCTAAAGGTAGATAATCAACAATAGCAAACAATATCACAATAAAAGTAGTATTAACGGACCCTTAAATTAAGCAACACTTTGCACACATAAGTTAATGGCTTAGTGTTGCTTTCAGTAAATTAAAGTTGGTAAAAACAAAAAAGTATCACGAAATTATAGTGATTACACAATAATGAAACAAAGTGCACCGGTTATAACTCGTTACATAAATACAAAAGGTTGCGTACGTTAATCGTATATATAAGTGTATATACTTAGCCGTTGGTGCATACCACCAGCCATTACAAATAATTAAGTATAAGAAACATAGTACAGTACTCAGCGTTGCTAATAAGCGATTAGCTATTGGAATATGGAAATCATCCTTTTAAGATTCCTGTAAGTTAAGCTAACACACACACAATTATCCTATTACAAACAAGATTAATAAGATTAAAGTTTTATACGATAATTAAAACCAAAGTGCGCTAAGCTTCCAAAAGTCGTTTAAGTTATATTAATAGGTATGTCACCAATTCTTCGTAATTATTTGCCTGAACAGAGGTTATATAAACGTTGGTTTCAATTGACCATCTAACGTGGGTTACTACCTGATATGATCGACATCTAACTAATATGGTTTATTGTAATTGTTTTCGGTGTATGCTTTATTTGTCAGTCATTAAACTTTTCAATTTAATAAACAGGTGCGGGTGACCAAATTCGCTATGATAATAAAAGAGAGATTAAATCGCGTCGTAAAATAAAAATGCATTTTTATCCCAATGAATCTCTCACAAACAATACATCAAAATCGCAACTGATTTACCCACTAATAGCAAGGATGTTCCACGATACTTAAAATGTAGAAATCACTGGGCATGGTGTTAACACACGTGTTGCTTCATGTAGGTTAGAAGCGGAAATAATGACCAGTAACTTCTAGCGCGTTAATTACATTTGCCACCGGGCAAAATTCATACAGTACACCAAGGTTTTTTAACATAACAAAGTTTTAATCTTATAAATCTGTAAGTACTATAGGTATGGTTTGCAACAAACAGCGATAAATCACTTTTTGTAACGGTTGATTTTATTAGGCTGCTGAGATATACAGTAATTTTGGCACCAGAGGCTTTCTTTTATTATCGTTGTTAAGAATTTTTTCTGTAGCTAACAACGATTATTTATCGTATTATAGCAAAGCAGGATATGAGTGACGGGGGAAATACGAACTTTTTGTTTATCATACTAGTGAAAATGAAATGCCAAATTAAGTTCTATTTATTTATTTTTACGAAGATTATACGCGTTTAAACCCATACGTATTAACAACATTTAAATAAATGTCTTATTTTGCTACTAGTGTTGCAAAAAGAAAATTATTTGTATTAACGTTATCTAAAAAGATTGTTAAGATTAGAAAAAAAGGTTAAGGGGGCGCAAACGTGTATTGACGAACAAAGAAATAAATACTCCAGCGTTGCAATCAGTTTCATTTATACTCAAAAATATTTTGTATAAAAATAAAATGCAAAAAATATCTTGTTTGACACAAAATCATTCCACTGTTAATGAGTGTTAATAAGTGTGTTAGAAGCTATTTAAACATTTATTATAATTACCTTTCTTTGACATTTCGACCAAAAATAGAAATTACAAAAAACCATTTGGTACTCAAAATGTAATTAAAACTTAAGAGCAATAGTCTTATATTCACGATGTTTTTAATATGTTGTTACATGGGTATTATATAACATGTGTTTAAAAAATAACCATAATAAAGTATATAATGCACTGTTTCAATATAGAATTTTTATTCAAATACGAAAACACTTGGTATAAAAATAAAGAACAGTTTAGTGTTCAAAAATAATTGATTTTTTAGTTTTTGCAGGTAAACGATTTGACCTTCTGCTATTGTCAATGTTTATTAGTTGTCTAATTTAAAATTTTTGAATAACATCTGGTACGGTCACGAATGATTGTCGATCGCATTTGCTAACAAGCCTAGTTTACACTACTATTTCATTCGAACTAACCAAACTGTCCCGTTTTTTGTTTAGATTAGTGTACATAAAGTTATATTCTAACATTACAACTATTACTACAACTGAAGCTTTATATACAGTGCTCATGAATATCATTTAACAATTAATGAAATAGGACATCAACAAAAAATAGATTACGTACACATTTAAAGAAAGTAGAAAAACACGAACTTTATTTTATACTTTAAAGAAAAAATACTATTATATTCAGTGTTTATTGCAATATCTTCATTTATCATCGTTGAAATTTTATACGTACGTAGTAATTACGCTTTTAACAGCGATAAACAACTTTTACTAATACTCACAAACGCCTTAATTAGTTGCGAGTCGGAAGTTATTTTAATGAATTTGTGAAAAACGTACAGCAATTAATTATAAGGGTTATCCCGTTTTTTACAGTTTATATAGACTTATTTTATATATGTACGTATAATTATTCAACAATAATAATTTATGTTAACACTACTTGATTGCTAGTAATTTGTAGAGCACGCTAGTGCTACTTTTTAAGGTTCTGCTATTAAATGCTAGAACCTAAAGGTCATTTAATTCGGCGCAGCGTTAATGTTCCAATTTAATTCATGCGTTCAGCACGATGTCTCTTAAATTTTACCTTTACTTTCTCTGAAGTTTTTTTCGATAGCTTAAGAGGTACTAAATCTTTGATTAAACTTTAACAAATTAATAATATGTTGGAGCTTTGTGGATCCGTAATAAATTTTGTGTATTTTTTATGCAATTTAATTTAAATATGTATCTACTTTTCTAAACACAAAAAAGTACAAATTAAAATTCTATACTTGGGTTGGTAGTTTACACTTCTAGTATTAATTCGTCTATGAACAATTTAAACTTTAATACGCCAATACTTAATTAGCAATAATTATTTATTATTGTTCTAATGAGTTGCACTATACTAAGCTTGATTTTTTTAGTGTTGATATGTGATTGTGTAAACTATTTCTTTGTTATTATTTGACAAGAAAAGTTTCTTAAAAAATAACTTCTATGTATAGTCTAATAATGTTTAGAATTACCTACATTTTTAAAGCTTTATGACAATGTCTGTACCTGTTTGTAGACAGTATTTTTGCATTGTTTCAAGGTATTAACTTTTCTATTAGAATTTTGTTAGAAAATAATTTTTTATTACTACGTTTATCTTTATTTTAATTTTAGAAGTTGTCAATATATTTTCAATTTTACGCACTCACTGTTTTTAATTGTTTTATGCATAATGCATTGGTTAATAACAATTATTTAAACAATGAAAAATTAAAAAAAAATTATGCATTTAATCGAGATATTTTAAAAACAATTTTTTTCTTGACTATATGAGATTTTCATTTTTTTAAATCTTTGATTGTTTATACAAAACTGAAAAATTAAATTTTTGAAATTTTGCCAACGGGGATCGTTTTTCAAGTCTTCGAAAAAAGATTCAAGAAGGGAAAAAAATCTCAGATGATTGGTTTAAAAATTATTAGAATTTTTATGTTGATTTTCAAAAATAACTTCATTAACAAAACTATAAATAATTGAAAAATTCGAAAAAAAAATTTTACAAATAGACTATTGTTTATTGAGGTGTTTAAATGGTACCTGAGTTTTTTGGTTTTTTAATATCGATATTTGCAGATGTCGCACGTTTTTAGCCCTTTGTTCACCGCTTAATTAAAATTATAAATATTGGTGGTTGAGTTTTAGGAGGTGGTACTTTTTTTAAGGAAATTTTCTGAAAATTGAAACCTCATTTTTTTATAGTGTTTTGAGCGAGACTTGAGTTATACTAAGATAAGAACGCCCACTTGTGGGCGAAACGTTGGCAACTTTGGTTACAACATTGACACGGTCTAAACCCGGAAGACGTTCTTATCTTAGTATAGACACCGGCCGTGGAAGGCTTCGCTGGGACTTGAGTTTTTTTAGAAAGTTTTTAGATGCAATTTAAGCATCGAATTACATTTTGATCATAATTTTCATAGAAGACAAACCCGAATTCAAAAAAATAGCACTTTTTGACTATACTAAAAGCACCGAACAAATTTTTAAATCGGTGTTTATACTTTTTGAAAGTCTGGGTAACTGGTGTTTTATTATTTTGTCAAAATTTTTAATTTATTTTACTTTTCTTTTTATCTTATTTAGATTTTGCGATAAAAATAGTTTTTCTTATCTTTTAAAGTAAAGCTTCTTTAGCAACACTTAAAATTTTTAGTTACGAATAAGGTGAGGTTGTAACACACTTCAAAATATATAACAATAATTCAAATAAAACGTACGGCTAGCTTACAACATTTATTATTATTAAAAAAAAACCAAAGAACATTAACAATTTAAGAATTATATTGTACTCTTTTCTTAAATTGTATTTTAATTTGAAAACTAGTTAAATTTACTATTTGAATGATTATTATTGTTTATAATATTTTTAATATAAAGTAACGTTAAAATAATCCATGCTCAAAGTGGAATATTAGATATACAATTAAATTATGTAAAAGTTTATTTTTTCCATTTATTCTATAATTGCTCAAAAAGGGTTAATTATATTATATTATTTATTTTTATTTTTATATAGATTCATGTAGCGTTAATTTAAATATAAAAATTAAAAATATAAAGGGGAAGGTTTAGTGAATCTATATAAAAATAAAAATAAATAATATAATTAAATTATGTAACCTACGACCGGTTCCACCAACACGACTTAAACTTAAGCAAAGCTTAAAAACTGGGATACAATAATTAAAACCATAGTAACGATTGTTTTTAAGCATTGCTTAAAGTCGTGTTGGTATAACCGGCCGTTAAAGTCTTCTCCACAAAAAATATTTTAATTTTAATTTATTTTATTTTATAATAAACATGTTTCGACTTTTTTAAATGTCAGCATTAGTTTATCTACAAAAAGTATAAATTATTAAAAATATAGCTAACACATGAAATTATAAAAGAGCGTACCAAGTGATATAATTAAACTGACAAATGTCAAAAACAACAAACTGAAACTATCAATAAACACAGCCAGAAATGATAAAAAATAAATTAAAATTAAAAAAAAAAATAGAAAAGTAAAATTAGAACTTAGGATTAAGAAGAATAATATATATACTTATATCGGGAAGTTCATTAAGACACGTAGAAGCATTATCATTAGAAAGATGATGAATTTCTAAAATTTTAAAATTGGTAAAATAATGATCTTTATTACAAAAATGAAGAAATTTAATATTAAGATCAGGAGAAAAAGTATGACTAGTAGACAAAATGTGATTAGCAAAGGCAGAACAGGTAATAGAGATATCAGTATTTAAATTTCTATTATTATTGAAATAGAAACATTAAGAAGGACTTAAACTAAGTAACGGTAAATATCATTACTACTAGATTTATTATATACAAAATTTTTAAATAAATGGCAAAAACGAGTTCAGTGAATAACTGTGTTTAGGTTTTCAAAAGGATAAAAATTATTATCAGCAAATTGTTTAATAATTTTCAATTCTTTTTTAAAACTGGTTATAGAAAGAGGAATAGAATAAACACGATTAATTAAAGAACGAAAAGAAGCAATATTATAATTATACGGCTGATTACAGTGAGAAAAAAATTAGATATATTAAATTTAGTAGTAATGATATTTACCTTTCTATTACTTACTTTAGTTCTTCTTGTATTTTTCTTAAAAATGTGTTTAAACAATTTAATGTTTCTATTTCTTTTTCTACGGATAATAATTTAAAATCATATATTGCTAATAATAAAGATTCTATTTTGGCTTTAGATATATCTGGTGTTTACAAAATTTCGTGTTCTTCTTGTAATTCTTCTTATGTCGGTCAAACTGGAAGAAAGTTCAAAGTTAGATTACAAGAACATATTTATTTTAAAAATAGAAACTTAAATACTGATATCTCTAATACCTGTTCTGCCTTTGCTAATCACATTTTGTCTACTAGTCATTTTTTTTCTCCTGGTCTTAATATCAAACTTCTTCATTTTTGTAATAAAGGCCATTATACTTAACAATCTTGAAATTTACAAATTCATTGTCTTTCTAATGATAATTCTACGTGTCTTAATGATTTTCTCGATATAAGTACTTATCCTCTTCTTAATCCTAAATCCGAATTTTACTTTTCTATTTTTTAAATTTTCTTAATCATTTCTGGATGTGTGTTTATTGATAGTTATTTTTGACACTTGTCAGTTTAATTACATTACTTTGTATGCTTTTTTATAATTTAATGTGTTCGCTATATTTTTAATAATTTATACTATTTGTAGACATACTGATGATGACATTTAAAAATGTCGAAACACATTTATCATAAAATAAAACAAATAAAAATTAAAATATTTTTTATGGAGAAGACTAAGTTAAATAATTTAATTGTAATATAAAGTAGCATGATTGTTAGTATTTTTTTGCATGGTCGTTGGCCAAATGACCTAACCGAGAAGCCGCCACTGGTAATTTATATACGTATCATTTAAACTAGCTTATCACTTACTTTGCACTTCGCTGCCTCGAGCGTGATCATCACGTGACTTAATTGAATGTCACAATATTTTATATAATCTTTGTAATACATAATTTATTGATTTTCTACCATGATTTTATTATTAATTCTTTTTCTATTACATCGATGATCAATAATCACAACTTTTGAAAATGTAACCAAGTTTACGTATCATAAATCTTCCAGAATCATAACGTTGAGAAATGCGTATCGTATTGGTATTGTACGTTTTGAAGAACCAAATAATACGTATTAGACAAAAAATTGTTTGTACACAGCAAAAAACAAAGGTTACACCATCATATGTAAAGAACAAACAAAAGGTGTACCCTTGTTAGTTACAGTTTTTTTCTCAGTTACAACAAACCCGTATCTAGATGACAACAAAAGCGGGTTTTCAATGTAACGACATAAACAGTAAACCACAAGTTCAAACTTAACGTGGACATTTTTTACACTTTTATGTAGGGCTTTTTGCGAGAGTGCAACGGAAGATGTTTTATAAAATGGCAACAGATCACGCATGAGTATTATGCACTATCAATTGCGAACGCAGTGTATCAAAAAATGTTAAATTAATATAGAAGTACAACAATTTTTAGTTATAGAATTTTTTTTTACTATTACTGAACGGACAGCTTGCAGTTATAAAGCGCCCCCTTGAGTCGATTGTGATACTCACGAGGGAATAATTAACTACTTGCGACTAACATCTAGTTTTTAAAAATTCATAATTTAAAAAAGCGTTAATGTATATAACGTGTATTTTTTTCTTTTCTAGAGAAAAAATATATAACTATAGTCTATACGCTGAGCAATATAATTTAAGTGATTATGTTGTAGTACAAATGTCTATAACGCGACTGATCGTTGTATTGAATAATATCTAGTAGCTAAAATGCAAAGTTGCTCAACACAAAACTTAAAAATAATAGAACAATTGTTCTTAAGTACCTGAGAGTCGGCAGTTCTCGATAGAAGATACACTAGTTTTATTATGAAATTGTGTTGTTTGTACAAATTGATCAAATTTGCTATAAATAGACGGTATATATAAAAAGTAGGGAAAATTTAGACAGGCCATAGTAATACGTGAAAATTGATATAAACATCACATTTTCATGATGAGATTAGCGTTAATCTTCTATTCAGAACCACTGACTCTTAGATACTAGAAAACTATTACTCTAGTGTTTTCAAGTTTCTATAGGTTTGTTTTGAGCAACTTTCACTCTATATATGTGGTTTTTACTTTACATTTTAGGTGCATACTCAATACTATCGGTCGCGTTATAAATGACATTTGATTTACAATTTACATATATTACATTGCCCAGCGTATGGACTATGATTAAGTATGTAATTGATTTATAAATTTAAAATTTCATATTATAAAAAATCAAATATTCAAATAATATCAACGACTAAAAAAGTTTTATCTCTGATGAAGAAACTCGCGATTTTTATATTTTCTTAATTTTGTATTTAAACGTGCATTAGCGATTTAATGATTGTGCTTTGTTGGTTGAATTCTAGTCTGAATCTTTAGTCGACATTTGTGGCTCATAGAGTAGCAAAAATTTCTTGTTGCTGTGTAAATTTGGGCTCACGCTGATGGAAAAGAAAACCAAGCAGATTGTTTGTCAACGTGGTTTGACACCCTCCGAGTTGTGTTCTTATGCTTTTTGGTGGACGGGTTCAACCTAGTTAATTAAAAAAGAAGTCGAGTAGCCTACTTCTTGCTTAAGTATGGAATTAAAGATCCACTGGAGCAAAAAGCAAATAGTTGTTGCTTGGTGCTTTGTCCCGATCTCGGAATTTCTTTATATAATTTTATTGGTCGGTTCTCGTAGTTTTCTAAATTACGTAGTCATGGTGTACGTTTTTCGATTTATACGTATGTTGCTATGTAAGGAAACTATTGAGAACGTCGAGTAAAGTACTGCTGAACAAATTTTATGCCGGATTGTACAAGCGCAACACTTTATAACGAACATAAACGTTTTTAAGAATGGAAAAGTTTGTTCGAATGCGCTTCAAAGATTATCAAAATTGTTGCAAAATTTGTTTATGGGTTATCTTTCCTTGTGTCGAGTGTCTGAATCGAAAGCTTTTTGGAAAATAACCGATAATCCAAAAAACATAATTTTTTTTGTTTATTTGTCTTGCGACCCGTTCATTTGAAACTGGTGTCTGATCTGACGACCCAAGGGTTTTTGACTGCCTTTAAGATATTTTTGTCCAGACGAGATGTGTGCTCTGAAGTGTTTTCTGTTGGTGCTCAGTGAGAGCTGGAGAAGCTAAATCAATTAATTTGTTATACCGAGTTTCAAGGGTTGCTCACTCATGAGCTTAGAATAAAATTGAATTTTAACCCTCCTAGTTCTCTGCATTTTAGTTAAATCTGGGAATCAAATATTAAAAATCTAAAAACCCATTTATTTCGGGTTGTTCGTAGTCATTTGCTAACTTATGAAGAATTCCATACCTTCTTAGTACAAATCGAATCTCTACTAAATTCGCGTCTGCTTACATCATTGAGTGCTGATCCATTGGAACCTCCTGCACATCTAGTTGGACCAGTTGATACAGGCCTTTTACGCAAGATGAAGTCGGGATTATTTGCACGAGTTTCAAATTAGAGCTAAATGGATAAAATCTTCACAACCGTTACAGGTGGGTAGCTTATTGTTAATGATGTAAAATACTACACCACTGCTACATAGGTCGCTAGCGCGAGTCAAACGTACCTTTTCTGGTAAAGATAATGTCGGTTAATGATGTCCAGTCTGCTTATTCCGATCAGTTCTTTTTGTAATACAACATACGTTTCTTCAATTTTACCATTTGGATTGGTTATCGACTATACGTAAAACATCTTATATCTCATAGTTTTAAAGTCTAAATAGAGGACATTTAAATGTTCAACTTGGGTTGAAATGTTGTGTTTCTGGCAGTTTGTCTCTGACAAATTGGGGAACTGGGAACTTCATTAAATTTAGTAAACAAATTTGTTAAATAGAGAATAACTGGTTTCCATTTGATTAAATTTTTTTTTAAATAGGATTTTTAGCATTGGGAAACTCTAAAATAGCCTCAAAAAGTGCAAAAAATCTTATCAAACATAAATTTTTTGACATCCAGCTTCAGTGCAAAAGAGAAGTAGATGCAAGTTTTCGTCATTTTCTTCACACATCTGCGCAAATAGACGCATATTCAACGCGCCTAACATTCAGATTTTTAGTAATTAAATATTGTCGATGTATGCTATACTGTATTACTATCACCATTGTGATTCATGTTCATTGTGTTTTAAATAACTACGGTAACACCCAACCATGGCAGGTGCTCTATTTGTAGCTACTGATTGCTTTTTTCATAAAGTAATATTTCAAAACATTTAATATTTTTGTCTTTAGTGTCGGTTTTATCAACAAGTTTTTTTAACTGTGTTGTTGCTTAAAAGATTCTTCTTTTTATTATCAGATGCAGGTTTGTGTAAAACAGTTTTTAAAATTTTTGTAACGGCTGACAAAATTATCTGTTTTCCAATAGTATGCGGTTTTCCGGATTTTGCTATAACTAGCGAGATATTGTGAGACGTTTGCAAATAACACAGCCCAACAAAATTAAATTTTTGTCTTGGTGCCGGAAAAGTAAGAACTTATTTTGAATATTTGTGATGTGCTGATTCCAAAAATACCTGCTTTTTTTCGTAGCAGCTCCAGTTTTTGAGATATGGGCTAATTGGTATTATCTCTGATAAAACGCAAAAATATTGAAATAGTGATATCGTTAGAGGCCAAAAGTGAAATTTCTTACCTAAATAATTAAAATCTAATGAGCTAGTTTGAGTTATTTGGTATTATTCATTACTGTAAAACCCGACATTCCTATACCCCTATCAAACACTAATTAATTCGTCGTATTACCTCGCAAATATATCTACTTCACGAGGTACAGTTTATATAAAGAAATTAGAATCTAATTAGTCAGTTTGAGTTGTTTGGTATTTATTCATTTGTGCAAAACCCAATATTCTTCTAATTACGTCCATCAAAACCTAATTAACATACAGCTATATTAACTCGTATCTTTGATTTACGAAGTACATTTACCTATTTAGCTTACGTAGCTGAAGTTGTGGTATCATTTGGTGTTGTTCAGTGATAAAACATACATTTAATTAGAACCATGGCATTCAGAAGCAAACGTAGTTGTGTGAAACTTCCAGACGTTTTTTGCTATGTATGTGGCGAGTACACTTTTAAAGACATTAGAAAGCCTATTTCTGATTGTGTGAGAAGAAGTTATCTGGCCTATTTTGGCGTTCACTTGGGTGACCAGGATAAATCTTGGGTTCCACATTTTGTATGTAAAACATGTATTGAACATCTGCGTCAGTGGACAGTTGGAAAGAGAAAGTGTCTAAAGTTTGGAGTACCAATGGTTTGGAGAGAACCAAGAAACCATCACGATGACTGCTATTTTTGTCTCGTGAATATCAAAGGAATCAATCGGAACAATAGACAGAAATGGCCATATCCTGATCTAAATTCAGCAGAGGCCTGTATCGCATAGTGAAGAAATACCCATTCCATCATTCAGCAGTCTGCCTTCGCTCCCGGAAGATGATGCAGAACTACCCACCTTTGATGAAATTCAGTGTATGGAATCAGAAAACGACAGTGATTTTAAAGCAGATTTATCAAGTCCGCAACGTTTCAATCAACAAGGACTGAACGATCTCATTAGAGACCTGAATCTTTCAAAGGAATCTTCTGAATTACTCGCTTCCAGATTAAATGAGAAGAATCTACTGTAGTCATATACCAATATTACATTTTATCGTAAAAGAGATAAGGATCTGCTGCCCTTTTACTTTGAGGAAAATAACCTGGTATTCTGTAACGATATAAGAAGACTCTTACAAAAAATGGGTTTGTCGGAATACACACCAGACGAATGGCGCCTTTTTATAGACAGTTCCAGACGAAGTTTGAAATGTGTGCTTTTACACAATGGTAATAAATATGGCTCAATACCCATTGGTCATTCTACCAGCATGAAAGAGAAATATGAGGCAATATCAATAGTCCTGAAAAAAATTAAGTATGAAGAACATTAGTGGGTGATTTGTGTCGACCTTAAGATGGTGAACTTCCTCCTTGGACAGCAAAGTGGATATACAAAATATTCTTGTTTTTTATGTCTTTGGGACAGCAGAGCTAAGGATCAGCACTGGGTTAACAGAAATTGGCTTTTAAGAAATGTTATGACTCAAGTAAAGCAAAATGTAATCAACGAACCTTTGGTTGCGAGAGACAAAATTGTATTTCCACCCGTGCATATCAAGTTGGGGGTTATGAAGCAATTTGTGAAGGCTTTAAATCGCGACGGACTTTGTTTTGGCTACTTGATTCGTAAATTTCTTGGGATTAGCACGGAAAAACTGAAAGCCGGAATACTCGATAGTCCTCAGATAAGGCAGCTTATTAAAGATCCACAATGAATGAAATTAAATCTAACGCTTGGTGTTAATTTGTTCAAGTTGTACAAAATGTTCTGGGAAATTATAAGGCAAAAAATTATATAGAATTAGTGGAAAATATGCTTTCAAACTTTAATATACTCGGCTGCACCATGAGCATAAAAGTTCACTACCTCTACAGCCACTTAGATCGGTTTCCAGAAAACCTAGGTGATTTGAGTGAAGAACAGGGGGAAAGATTCCATCAGGACATTAAAACCATGGAAGATCGATATCAAGGAAGATGTGGTACCCACATGATGGCCGACTACTGCTGGAGCCTTCAGCGAGACTGTCCTTATAACTATCATGCTAGAAAGTCATGTAAAAGAAAATTTTTAAATGATATGTAAATATAATTTATAAACTTATTTGTTTATTTTGTGAAATAAATACATTACTTTGGATTTTATGTGTTTTTTTACTAGCACTTGAAGCAGATAGTATTAGCGATAACGTAAAAAGTATAAAAGTTAAAAAACTAGACTATTTCTTTCTAAAAAAAAAGGTCAAAATATAATATCTCAAAAACTAGATCTGATAGACCAAATCTGAAGACAGTTTTGGATTCTGCACCCAAAACTTACTTAAAAACAGTTACAAAAACCCTGGCACCAAAATGTGTGTTGCGTTGTGTAATCATCGGCTCTTTGGGCCTTTGAAGCTAACATTATGTTTACTGTTAGGTCTCCTCTGAAGCTTATCTTTAAGTGTTTGAATATATTTCAAATTTCTACCTGGATGACATCTTCTGAGATGATTTTCCAGCTTAGATCGTTTCATCGTGTTATTGCTTAAAAGTATGTTGCATGACGTCAAATTTCAAGTAATCAACATTGTACTGTCTGCGCTTTTTTTTAAATACGAACATGTTTAGTATCAGTTATCGGTGGACGAAATTAATATATTTAGACTAGACAGCAATAATAAAAAATATTCTAGGTTGCTTGCAATAATCCGCCAGCTTACACAGCTTGAACTTTTTTAAGACTAAGATAAGACCAAGTTTTAAGTTATAAGACGAGTATTAATCCACCTTAAGTTAAAATTTTATAAAAAATAATATACCTAATTTTTCTCTTAATAAATACATATATGTGAAAGTTGCGAGCGGGATTATCAAAATGTAAATTAAGGAGGTCTGATACAGGATTTGATTAAAAATAGCAAAGAATTACTGTCACTCTGGGTTCCGTTTTAATTAGCAGGGTGGAACGTACATGATTATTGGAATGCGATCAATATATTTGATGGATTTAAAATTTAATTTATTTACAGGTTTGAAAACGAGTAGAGTTGAGATGGTTAATAATAGTATAACGTACACGCTGTTTTTAGTAGCTTATAAAATTGCTACTAAATATCGGATTATAGTTAGTTGTCGAACCGTTTTGGTTATTATATTTTATATTTATTATATCCTTAATAGTATTTTGTTGAAATACACACGCTTTATTGGATCTAAGATATCTTTCACATTGTTTATCTTATTCGGCATGGTCTTGTTGCATATGAACAAAGAATAACGCAGTTTTAATTTACTTTTTTTCTGAAGCGCGCGCGGAGTGCGCACGTGTTTATGTGTGCTCTGAAAGTAGTCATTAAATTAAGTTGAAAAATTTATTGAAACTGGTAAAGCCTTAAAGGGCATTATTAGAGTTAACTATAAAAATGTCTAAAGCAGGAAGTTGTGCAAAATGTAATGCTGACCAAGTTAAAAGTGATAAAATTGTTTCTTGTGCAGGGGTTTGTGATAGGATTTATCATTACAAATGCGGTAACATTACTACCGAAGAATACGATCTATTGATAGCTAAACGTAATTTTGGTTGGTTTTGTGAACGCTGTGTAGATAGAAAAAGTGACATGGTTAATATTTTGGATGGTATGAAAGCATTAAAACAACTGAAGGATGGTGTTCATAAGCAGAATGAAAATATTGATAATGTTAATCTACAAATCATAGTGGATCAAGATAAATTAAAAAGTGATATAACTGAAATAATTGAAGAACGATCACAAGCAACATATGCGGATGAATTGAATTAAAAAAAAATATGAACCAGCGTTAATATTAAAACCTAAAAACGTAGAGCAGAAAAGTGTGGATACCAAGAATGACATTAAGAAATGTATTGACCCTACGGATATAAATATAAGCGGAATCCGACTGGTAAGTAATAGTGGTATACTTATAGAATGTAAAAATAAGGATGATGTATGTAAATTAAAAGAAAGAGCGGAAACTAAAATGGGAGAATTCCACAAAATACAGTTACCAAAGAAAAAGTTGCCAAGAACAAAAATAGTTGGATTGTCTGAAAATTTGTCACCGGAAATAATTAAGGAAAAAATTAAAAAGCAGAATAGTTATCTAAATTTAGAGAAATCGTCTTTAAAGGTTGTACACACAAAAGAAGGTAGAAATCGGAAAAGTTACATAGCTAATGCGGAAGTAAATGCGTACACGTATCGGGCTATAATGAAACAAGAAAAGATAAACGTAGGTTGGGATAGATGCATAGTCTATGATGCTATTGAAATCAGAAGATGCTATCGACGTAATGGATTTAACTATAAAGCCTAGGAGTGTAAATCACAAAAAGCCTGTCCAAAATGTGCTAACTTACATGGGTTGCAAGAATGTACTTTTGATGGAGAAAAAAAATCACAAATGTTCGAATTGTATTCAAATGGCCGAAAAATTAAAAATGAAATTGGACATTAATCATCCTGTCTGGAGTCAAGAATGTGTTGTATTTATACGAAAAATGGAAATGGAAAGAAAGAAGATTGATTTTTTAGAATAAGTAAACAAGGTGCGAACATATTATATTTGAATGCACAAAGCATGCTAAAACATTTCCAAGAACTAGAAATCTTAATTCAAGATAGGAAACCAAACTTGTTATTATTATGTGAAATTCGTGTAACTGAGGACATACAAGACTGTGAAATCAATTTTTTAGAATATGCATTAATTCGGTGTAATTCACAAACGAGAAAAACTGGAGGGGTTGTAATAGTTATAAGTAATGGAATCAAATGTGCTGTAATCTCTAATTTCGCATTAGACCATAATTATTGGTTAATATGTATCAAAATAATAAGAGGATTTCAAACAGGATACTATGCAATGCTGTATCACTCACCAAGTGCAAGTGATGTTATTTTTATAGAACATTTTGAAAAGTGGTGTGAAGATACAATTCCGGATAGCAGTCGACATAAAATTATAGGGGATTTTAGTATAGATGTATCCAAGTTTTTATGGGTCGAAATTAATACAAGTTATTAGAAGCCTAGGGATGAAACAAATTGTTGAAGAATTAACGCGTACAATAGTTGACCTAGTAATTAAAAACGTAGATGAATTAAGATCTGTTGTATTCAATGAACCAAAAATAACTGATATAATAGAAATAAAGTTAGGAATACTGCATACAAAGATCGATTACAAAATAAAAACAATAAATTACTACAAAAAATATTCACAATAAAACCTACTTAATCTACTGAACCATCACAATTGGAATATGTAAAATCGACACATGGATCAAATAGCAAATGACATAGTTCAAACGCTTTGTTTGCAGTAAATGACCTAATTATAAAAAAAACTATGAAAACACGAACAAGTAACATCTGGTTGCTAAATTAACGGGAAATGAAAATAACTATATGCTTTACAAAAACACAAGAAATAATGTTAGTAACAAAATTAACATAAGCAAAAATAAATGTTACGTAAATGAAATACTGCAAAATAGCGGAGAACCTCGAAATATGTAAAAAATTATTAAACATTTAATTAATGGACAAACGAATGAACCAAGAAGTATAATATTTGACAAAATAGAAATTAGTAACTTAGAGAAAATATCAAATAAGTTTAACGAATATTTTGTAAGCAGCATTAAACACATACATAATAATATAAACAAGCCCCCAGCAAACTTCAAAGAGCCTCCAATATTAAAACCAATCCTTAATTTCAAATTTAAGTAAGGTAATTTATCAGGTCTGAAGAAAATCTTAAGCAATATTAAGCGAAAAGGAGGAGCGGATCACATTACAAAACAAGTTAATTTCGACCTATCAATATATAACCAGTGTAAGAACAAATACTAGAATCAGTTTTTAAGTAACAATTGCAGTTCTGGAACAAAATAATATAATCAGTGAAAATCAATTGGGTTTTTGAAGCATATCTTCGTATGAAACAGCATTAAATCGCGTACTGACAAAATGGAAATCCGAAATTGACGTGGGTAATAGTGTAGTAGCAGTGTTTTTAGACTATAAAAAAGCCTTTGAAACTATCGACCGAGAAAGATTTATAAATAAACTTTAGCAATATGGAATAAGAAACACCAAACTTCAATGGTGCGAAACTTACTTGGAATCTTGTACTCAGACCACAACGTACCAAAATTACGAATCTATTCCAATTCAGAATAATTTAGGTGTACCTCAAAGATCAGTCTTAGGGCCATTGCTTTTCTTAAGTAATGATTTAGAACACTAACATTAGAATGTCTTCCGGGTTTGGACCGTGTCATTGTTGTTGCAACCGAAGCTGCCAACGTTTCGCCCACTTTCGTAAGGGACGACATAAGGGCGTGAGATAAACCGCAAAACTCAAACAAGCAATCGAAATCTAACTAAGAACTTCTGAAAAGTTAGGTTATCCACTTGTGAAACAAGCCATAATCTAAACTCTGAAAAGGTAAGAAAGAAAACGATAACTTGAAAAAATAAACGAAAATCTAACAAAGAACCACTACCGAGTTAGGTAATCAACTTGTGAACCAAGCCCGATTCTAAACTCCGTAAAAGTGACTTAAGAAGAAATAGTCTCCGTATTTAAAGGAAAATGATCGTCACGGATGATTAAGCTAGACCCTGATTGGGTTACGGTTGCTAGGGGGCGTGTTTTCGATAAATGACTAATAACAGGGAACCAAAGAGGGGATAGTTCGAAACCATGATCGCGATTGAAGTTATTGGGGTGTTTGATGATTTCTATGCTTTCTCGGAATTTCCTGTTGAAATAGAATGGAGATTTGGCAATCAACGAAACATTATCAAAATCTATCTTGTGACCTGTAGTAAAATGATGTTCAGCAACCGCAGACTTGGAAATATACCTTTTCCTTATACAACGATCATGTTCTGAAATGCGAGTAATGACGGAACGACCGGATTCATCAATGTAGACTAAGCCACAAGAACAAGGAATTTGGTATACACCTTGAGATGAAAGTGTAGGAAATTTGTCTTAGGGAGAAGGAAGAATCTGAGAGATTTTGCCTGTCGAGTTGAATATGGGTTTGTTACCATTCTTACGAAGGAGTTTCCCTATTTGATCTGTAACCTTGTGAATGTAGGGTAAAAAGGCCAATTTTGGGTTGGATTCGGGAGTAAAAGTGTACTTAGGTAATCGAGTACGTGGATGTAAGCGACGATTAATAATTCTATGAATATCTCGCTTTACGTAACCACTAAGGTTCTAGTAAGATGACGGAGTTCTGAGTCTAGATTCTCAGGTTGGCAAATAGAAAAGGCACGATGGACCAAAGATTCAATAACATAACGTTTCTGTGCAGGATGATAAGACGAAGCATGAAGGTATCTGTCCGGATGGGTGGGTTTGCGATAAACAGAATGGCCCAGAAGTCCGTCGGGCTTACGAGTCATAAGAACGTCAAGAAATGGAAGAGAACCATTACTTTCGGTTTCCATAGTAAATTTGATATCTAAGTGTTGATTGTTAAGATGATAAAGAAACTTAGACAGTTCAAGATGAACATGAGACCAAACAATGATTTAGAACTTAATCTTAAGTGCTGTTATATTAATTTGTTTGCAGACGATACCCTTGTATCAATAACTGATAAAAATGTACTTCTAGCTATTATAAAATTAAACTCAGAATTAGAATTTATTGCAAATTGGTTACAATCAAACAAATTAAAATGAAATGTGCTAAAAATTAAGACAATGATAATATCAAATAGTAATGTCGAAACAACAAAAATAAAAATTGAAAATATAGAATTAGAACAGGTTGAACAAATTAAATATTTAGGAGTAGTTATAGATCAGAATCTAAATTTTAGAAGCCAGGTGAACTATGTAATAAAAAAAAGTAGCAAATAAGATTAGCCTATTAGAAAGAATATCTCATAAATTGACGATTAATGCTAGAATTACTGTTTATAAAACAATTATTGCATCATATTTTGATTTTTGCAGTAGTATATTTTTAATGTGTTACGAAGTCGACTTAACCCTTTCGGCCCTCTTGGTGGCAATTGCCACCTGAATTATTAGAGCTCTGCAGTATCTAAAGTAGATATGATTATGATTTCATTACTTGTCTTGAGAATATCGGGAATCGAATTTTGTTGACAACCGTTTTAAAAACTGCGTTTCATCATGGACGTTAACCCGCTCCATTGACGTGCCAGGTAAACCTCAATAACTATTAGCTTGTGTGTGGCAAGAAGTTTATTTTGGCAGATCAACAACTTAAAAGACTACAAATTAGTTATATAGAAACTGTTTGTTGGTTATGTAATAAAGTTCATCGTTATTGTTATTTCAAATCAGCTGTACGCAATTGCCACCATTAGTTGTCTACGCTATATTTTATGACGTTCCTTTTACGCAGGTACGGGTATATCGACAATAGTATTTTACGTAAATATGAAAAAAGTAGCTAAAGCGGTGACTTTGGAAGAAGCAGAGGTAGCCGTATTTGCAATTCCGGACTCAGACATTGAGGATGAAGAGGAAATTGACGAAAATTAGGACGATGATGATGATAATTGAAGAGCAAACTGCCGCATAAACAAAATCAAAAAAGGTACAAAATGTTAATGAGTCTTGGGTGAAAAACCACTTTTCAGCCCCAAATAATGTTTATGATTCTGCTAAAAATACCGAAAATATTGATGAAAATCAGACCCTTTTATTATTTTTGGTAAATATTTTCCAAATGAGGTATTTTTAGAATTAACAGAGAAAACAAACATGTACTCTCTTCGAAATAGTGGTAAAAGTGTCAATACAAGTGAACAAGAAATGAGAAAACTCGTGGCTCTACATATTCTGATGGGTGTAATTCGGTTTCCTAGATTGAGCTTGTATTGGGCACCTGCTACAAAAATCAAATTTGTCGAAGACCTTGGTATAAATCGCAATAGATTTGAAGCTCTTAGAAATAACCTACACGTTATTGAAGTAAACGCTGATTATGACAAAAATGATAAGCTATGGAAAGTGCGCCCAATAATTAGTTCCTTCTCAAATCGCTGTGAACAACTAGAACTCGAAGAAAACTTGTGCATTGACAAATCAATCATCCCTTTCAAGGGACACCTTGTTATAAAGCAATAAAAGATATTTCCAATCCATGGGGAGTAAAAATCTTTATGCTTTGTGGTGCCTCTGGGATTATATACCGTTCTATAGTCTATCAGGGTTCTACTACCCGCCCTACAGATTTGCAAGAAAAATATTCTGCAACGAATGGATTAGATACTTTTTTATCAAGCAGAATTCCTGGCAATCACGGACACAAATTATTTTGTGATAATTATTTCACTTCGCTTTTACTTCTCCGTAAACTTCAACAACGCGGGATTTTTACAGCAGGCACGATACGAAATTTGAATATACGAAAACAGAAAGTCAGCTGCAGAAGATCGGTCGGGGTAGCTGCGATTCCTTGGTTACAAAGGATAATAAACTTATTGCTGTTCGTTGGTATGATAACAAACTAGTCAACTTAGCGTCAAATTTTGTGGGAATAGAACCAGAAGATGAAGTAAAACGGTGGGACAAAAAGAACAAAGAGTATGTCATGATAAAACGTCCAGCAATCATACGCTTATATAATTTCTCCATGGAGGAGTGGAAAATTTTTTTAATTGCACTCTACCGCACATTCATTCGCTCATGAAAATGGACGTTGAGAGTTATGTTTCATTACATCAATTCGGCTGTATGCAACTTTTGGTTAGAATATGGGCGCATCATGACACAAAATGGTCTAGAATCCGCAATGGATTTATTGCAATTTACAATGGCAATTGCGGAGAGTTTGGCATTTTGTTACCCAGTCGGTACTTCAAGACGAGGCAGACCACAATCAGCAACATCAAGTCCCAGAAATTCGCCCATTCCAAGAAAACGTTAGAAGTTACCTGTGGTCGATGTAAGATTTGATAATGTTGGACACTTGCCAATACATAAGGAGGGACATGAGCAGCGTTGTAAGCTGGAAACTTGTGGAGGACGATCCAGAATTCAATGCGAGAAATGCCAGGTTTCACTTTGTTTAACAAAATCTAAAAATTGTTTTAAAAAGTTTCATGCTTCTGCATTTTATTTTTTTAGAATATTTGCCTCACACACCTGGTTGTGGCAATTGCCACAATGTCCTAGTTAACTTATTTACCGTACAAACTCACTGAATTTTTGCAAACAATGTTCTTTCTTAATTACAAACAATATTTCGGGTAAACAAATTTCTTTGGTAAGTATCAAAAAATTCAGGGCTGAAAGGGTTACAGAAAGAGCAAAATAAAACTATGAGGATTATATTACATTGTTCAAAATATACCAAAATGACAGTAATGTTAGATTGTTTATAATGGTTATGTGTGAAACAGCGGATATACTTCAATTTATTAATGTTGATATACAAAATAATTAATGATCTGCTTCCAAACTACATGTCAAAATTACTGATACGTAACTATGATATACTTCCGCATAACACGATAAGTCGATGTGACTTCAGATTGCCAAAATTTTCAAAATCAAATTCACAAAATTCTCTTTTGTACAAAGGTTTGAATTTATATAATGACAACCGGATGAAATTAAACACAAGAAAAATGTTTATAAATATAAAAGGGGTCTGAGTGATTATGTTAAGAATAATTTTTATTAATAGAAATATGTTACGATTAATGTTAAATTAGTATATCTTTACTAAATAAATTTTTACTCACTTACTTTACTGTTTACCGATATTTTCGTTTAATACAATTATTATGAAATTGTATTTGTTTATAATATGCGGTTCATATGTAAATTTTGTTTTGTTTATACGTATCTCAATTATATCATTAATCTTTGATGTTTGTATTGAATCTAAAAATTACTATTCATCAACTGTCAAAAATTGAAACCTTTTATCAAAATATATCTACGTATAATCGATGACATAATGGTATTGGTTACAAATGTGGAGAATTTAGTTAAATAATTGTTTTTAAAATTTTATACAAATGATTAAATAGTAAATACGTATTTATTTTATAAAAGCTAACGCACTTTTGTATTTTAATAACGTTATAGTTGTAATAATGCTATTGAGTGGATTAAAATACAATTTTTCCGTCGATCGTCTGTTAATATCAATATAATAATAACTATTAATGAACAATTTTGTATAGTAACTAATGAAATCGTTAGCAACTACTGATTTAACAATATTGCGCGACTACTAGATGTAACAACGGGTTACGTATACTTTAATTTTCTTATAACTTCACACGTTTTACCATCGTACGATCAACGAATAAACTTTAAAACTGACTCGTTTGTTAATCGGCGACAAATAATCTCGACAATATTAACGCGTTCGCTCGCTACACTCACTCACGGCGTTAAATTGTTCGCTATCATTAACAACCTTGTTCGTTAAATAACTGTTAAGTGAACAAATATAATCTATTTCAGTATTTTTTAGCAATATTGTTCATTTTTACAATAAGAAGCACTAAAATGTATCTGAACAAAGGTTTTTTACCTTTATTTTTATTTTTAAGAGGTTGAGTATATTAAAATCGATCACAACTACCACCTGTATGAAGTAGGTACTTAAAAATATAAGAATTTTTCTATCATCGTTTACCTTTTCTAACGTCTTTTCGTCTGCTTCAATTTGCATTATGTAGCTACTTTGTAGTGGAGAGTATAATATGTTTTGTTTCTCGAACATAAATTACAGAGTAGGTTTTATTATATAGTATATTGATTTACAATTTTATTCTACTCTTTATAAAATTCTATTGAGATATATAAAAAAGAAGAAAAACGTGTATAATATAAGCAATTTGTTATGAATGTCTAGCAAGGGACTTAGAATTTTTTATTGCATTATTTAAAGCATGTCATTTATGCACTTGACTATATTTTCGCGTAGTGGACAATTTTCTTAGTAAAAAAACTATAACGTAATTTTTGCGTCTTTGACAAATTGTAATTTATTTCAAGTTGTTAAGATCGCAGTGTAAATATTTTATAAAATTTTAGATTAATATTGATTCAAATTTGAATAAACCAAGAAAGCGAACGCAGATAAAATATTTATGCGTTTATTTACATCTGTCTTAGAAGTTTTTGTTTTTGAGTTAGCAGAACGCGTAAGTAACTTGTACTCAACTTATTAGCAACAAGACGCGAAACGTAAAGTTTTTATTTTATTCTTTGTTGTGTTGACTTTGAACTTGAAGTTTTATACGGCATCGAAACTATATTAACGTTAAGTAACATATTGAACATTTAAAAATAAGTCTAATTATTTTAAAGTTAATTATCAATATAAAGTATTTTTCATATTAAAAGTTCACAAAATCAGAAATTTGGCACGATTTTGTTGCTTATTTGCAACAGCAATTAAACGATTTTCTGTGTTGTACAATAGTAAACTAGGAAACAAATGAAGGAAAAATGAGGTGAGTTGGAATAAAAGGAGGAGAAAGTACAACTTGGTTTTGTATTGCAAGACGACGCAGTTATTAAATACTTGGCGTTAATTACCACCCACCAAATTAGAATAATCCATATAATATTGAAAAAAAATCAAATTGAAATTAGGAGCAAAATAAACTAAATTTAATTGCAAACAAACTTTTAGTAAACATCTGGAATATACAGGGTGTGCCACGACGTACTGTACATACTAAAATGGTATGTTCCTTAGGTAAATTTAAGTAGAAAACGTCCTATAAACATAGGTCCAATTCGCTATAGTTACACAGATACAAGCGTTTAAATTTTATAACTGATCACACATTTTTTGAAAATTAATTATTCTTAGTCAACTGGGAAACAAAAGCCGAACAATATGTCATTTCTTGCTTTCTTTTCTACTAATGTCACAGTCGATTTTATTAAATGAAGTCTAATTTAAATGCAAAATGCCTTCTCATTTTTCTAACGAAGAGTATGCTGATATGATTTACATTTATGGATTTTGTGAAGAAAATGCGACATCTGCCGTTAGGGAATATGAACGAAGATTTCCCAACAGGAGGGTGCCAAATCACCAAACCTTTTCTTCTGTGTTTCAACATGTACGGATTCATGGTTCATTTCCATCAGTTTTAACAATATCTGACTGTCCTGTGCAGTTAAATGTGAATGAGCAGGAAAACATTCTACATATGGTTGATCGGAGTCCAGGGTTGAGTACTAGAAGAACTTCTTCTCGAACGGGACTCCCCCGTATGTCAGTATGGCGAACATTACATGATGGGCTTTTGTATCCCTATCACATAGAACAGGTTCAGCATCTGGAACCTGGAGATTTTACTGCCCGGTTGAATTTCTGCCACTGGTAAATCTACAATTAGTTCCATTCATTTTATTTAGCGACGAGGCGCAGTTTACTAGAGGTGGAGTGAACAATACACGTAATTTTCATTTGTGGTCATATCAAAATCCACATGGCACAACAGAAACTAACTTTCAGCGCAGATTTTCTGTTAACGTATGGTGTGGCATGATTGACGATTAACTGATTGGACCTTTTTTCTTTGAAGAACGTCTGACAGGAGAAGCATATGCTAAGTTTTTGCGGAATGAATTGCTACCGCTTTTGGAAGAAGTACCTTTACTAACAAGACAACAAATGTTTCTGCAACATGATGGAGCTCCTCCACATTTTAGTCGGCATGTGACCGAATATCTAAATGTTGCTTACCTCAATAGGTGGATTGGGCGTGGAGGCCCGCATGCTTGGCCACCGAGATCGCCCGATCTCACACCGTTGAACTTCTATCTGTGGGTTCATGTGAAAAGTTTAGTATACGAGGTAAAAGTTAATACCAGAGCTGAACTAATACAGCGTTTCCTGGATGTGTGTCAACAAACACGGAACAACCAGCAGGTGCTTCGAGCGGCTACTCGGTCCATTTTAGATCGCAGCCGTCGTTGTATTAATGCCGAAGGAGGTCATTTCATGTGATTTTTGTTTGTTTATTTTTTTTATGTTTGTTTTGTAGTTCGATTTTCTGTTTTCAATAATGAGCATTTATAAACTTTGAACGCTTGTATCTGTGTAACTATCGCGAATTGGACCTATGTTTATAGGACGTTTTCTACTTAAATTGACCTAAATAACATACCATTTCAGTATGTACAGTACCTAGTGGGACACCCTGTATAGGCAAATTAAATTTAACTTGAGGAAACCGGTAAAGGTACATACAAGAAGTGCGATTGAACGAGTTGTTACGTGCAAAAGATGTTAATGAAGAAATGTTTGAAATTAATATAATATAAACGATGTTATTTCTTAGTGCCAAGTAAGAAAGGGTGGGTTAAATCAAAAATAGAAATTCGTGTATATTTTAAATCTCAAAACGTGAAAACAAAAGGCAACATATGGTAAAGGGTGCCAGACGAAGTCAAAACAGCATAATAAAGGCCTCTGGTCGTTATCAACCAAAAGTATACGCCGTGTAAAATAACTAAAATTTGAAAGCAAAACTGACTAGTGAACAGGGAATTGAATAAAAGCTTCGTTACATTTAAAAAAATTAAACGTTTATTACATTAAAAAAAATGCAAAAACATAATTTTGTAAACCCAAAATATACTAGACTAAAATTGAATGACAAAATTTAATGAGATATCTAAATTCACTAAACGCACTGAAAAAACTGGCAAAATTAAAAGGAATTCGTAACTAAACAAAATTTAGTAGAACATAACTTTAATGTATAAGCGAAACTAATATGATTAAAAAGAAAATACAAAGGCCTATGACTGCAAAATAAAATATCTATACGTACTCAATAAAATTTAAAAAAAATAGCATTTACTTATTAATTACATAGGTTCGCCGAGACTTGAAATTTGCAAATTTTGCTATAAATATTGGTTAATTATATTTAATCGTAGATTAGAAAATGTGCATTTACACAAGGTACAAAACGGAATCGTCAATACATAAAATCGTAATAAGCGTTAACTCACAAATTTATAATTTTAGTTGAAGCCTTTTTGCAATTTTTTGCAAAATAATCAATACAATTACAATATGTGTTACTCATAATACCTGGTTTCAAATGCGGTATTCGGACAGCGTGGGCTGACGAAAACCCTTAGGCGAGCAAGCCGGCGTGGTTTAGAAAATTCGTGCGACAGCTGAAATATCCGTATGAAACGAGAAGATAAATTACGTATGTAAGAAACCGAATTTCTACAACATAATAACAGAGGAACACTTGATTTGTGCTTGACGAACAAGTAAATCCGTTAATATAAATAATCAAAACTAAACTTTTATACTTAACAGTTTCACAAATACATTGTACACTAAATTCACTTAGCTTGCTTCCTCAAAAATGACTTGAGGTACTACCTTTATTCCGAGTTTGATTAAGAAGTCTCGTTCCAAAACAAATTCTCTTTTTTTTAAACCTTCGTTTCTCATCAAACACACCGAACTATGGCGTAGAATCTTCCAAGAAGGATACGTAAGAAACAAAGTGAACTGAGAACGCCAAGGAAAAATTATCTTAATATCCTTAACATAAACAGAACTTACTTGGAATTAAAGCAATATTTACTTGCAATTCAAATCTATACAATTAAAATGAAATTAAAACTAACTCTTCTCGAAAGCAAACCTACGAATATCAAACGATGGTTACACGGTACGAATTGAAGCAAATCTGGATATACGATACGTTCTAGTGGCCATAGATAAATGATGAGATGTAACTCCTTTAATGTCAATAACCGGGTACCCAGGTGCTTACCTGAAAGTTTTATCCTAGATTCTTTATGATTTCTCTAGAATATTTTTAAACCATATTAGTTCTTCGTTATTTAATCAATTTCTGATTCGTACATGTATGTATTTAACTTTTGAATAAAATTTATATATGCTAAAAATTACTTGAAAGCTGACTATACGCTTGTTTAATAACCGAGTACACGGCTGTCTACATATAGAAATTTATATTTAATAAATCAAAACTACAATAAAAAAACTACATACATTTTATAAACAAATAATTTAAAAAATAGCAATATTTCTTACGACGATGTTTGTAGTATACACTTACCGCTAGCCCTGGTTAAAAAAATTTGCAGTACCTGCGGATTGGAAAATCGATCTGTGATAGTTAGATAAGATAATTCTTCGTCCCATTCTTTTTATTGTTGTACATAAAAAATATAGGCAGCCAAAATATTATTGAAAAAAAATGGCAAGGATCAACGATTTGTTAGTCCACGTGATTCAATGATCTGATCCATTGTGTAATTTGTTCTTATGTCCGTTGGTATGTACGCTTTGTTTTTTATATAGTTCCAACTACAGTTAATTTCAATGGCAAAAGGTCTTTTGTCAAAGATAAAGTGGCGAAGAAAATTATATATTAATAAAATGTTTTCAGATCCTTTGTGCGCAGCATCTAATCCTTTTAGACACATTCCTTTTGACCTTGCAAAGGATAACGATTTTTGGCATCACAAATTCGTCAAACCTTTATGCCATATTTAGTTGGTTTTGATGTGATGTACTGAGTCCAGGTTTTTAAGATATAAACTGAAATTCAATCGTTCTAAAAGATTCTAGGTTGAAGTACTTAAGTCTGTACCCGGGTATTTTAGTTATTGACATAGGGGTTAAGCAGCACGATGTATCTAACATTTTGAATGGACATGTTGTTTCGTAGAATGCAATATAGTGTGATGTTGATTTCCGCTGTAAACTCTACAATTGCAACTTGAATGAGAATTATTTCCAAGGCAATTATAACATCTATTAGATTTGTTCTCTAAAGGCCGAAAGCTCCCCATACCTAGGGTGCATTTGGTCAGAAGATGGGGAGCCTTCAGCCACGTATAAGAAAATACTGTAAAACACATAAAAAAATATGTATTTATAAAAAAATTTTTCACATAGCTGTCATAGAACAAAAAAATTGAAAAAATTAATTTACGACCAAAGTATTAAAGTTATAACAGAAACGAAAATATGATGCTGTTCTTGTAGTGCCACTTGTTGGAGGAGCTTTCAATTTTGTTATGATATCATCATTTTCAACCTCACATATGTCGTCAATTGCTGGAAAATAAAAAGTTGTTGATAGACTTTTTCTTCTCAAAAACTTCAAGGTAGTTTTATCTTTCGAATATTTTAATATCTGGCCAACAAAATGCACCAATTTAGTTTTAGCTTTAAATCTTACTAAAACAAAATCCCCATCATTTAAATCTTCTCTACAATTCTTCTCAATATCTTCCATTTCGTCACTTATTTCTTCATCAGAATTATCATAAATTGATAATCCATCACTTTCGGAAGACGATGAATCCGACGGAATTTTCGTTCTACGTTTTTTCTTCGATTGGTTGTCTACTTGTTTTTCTAGTTTAGTGAAAATGTTTCTTTTAAAGCCCTTCTTTTTTTTGTCTTTTTCATTCTCAATTTGTTCCAGTCGTTCCTTCTCTGGGGTGTCAGCATAAACCCTTGAAGTCCCTGGCGTCCGTTTTGTTTTAGTTTCTTTTCTAATTGCCTTCGGAAAAGTTCTAACTAATTCAGGTGTCACTTTAGTGGGATGTTTTATGTCATTTTTGTAACCACTGCAAGATAGTGTATTTTGCAAAATTGTTATGTCACTTAAAACAGTTATCTTGTTATTTCCCGTCAACGCTTCATTTTCTTCTTTAATAAAATCACTGTTTTTGTTATGTTCTTCTCCATCTTTCTCATTTATATTACCACTATTGCCATTTTCATCCTCTATAACTGTAGTACGTTCTGCAATATTGTTCGAATTATCTACATTTGGTAAAGGTTGATCGGTCACGGCACTCGGAGTGAAATCTACATCACTAAACACCAAGCGGTTTATTCGTCGAATTTCTGTGGTCTTAAAACTACTCACAATATTTTCATTTGTGAATGCTCTCAAATATGCACGATGGGTTAGTTCTGGAATATTCCTAACCGTTATGGTTTTACCAGGATTGGACACCATCCAGTCATTAAATGCAATATTACAAAAATTTTTAAAAGGCCCAAAAACTCCGACGTCTAGTGGCTGCATTCGGTGGGTTGTATGGGGAGCGAAACTTAGTAAGATAATTCCATTTTCCCTACAGTATTGGATGCATGTAAGGCTAACATGTGACTCGTGGTTATCGACTAACAACAAAATTGGATTGCTACGAGAGCAGGACGTATGTTTAACTATATGCTTTAATACAGAAGGAAACAACTCGTTAGTCATCCAACCAGACTTGTTTCCCAGTGCTAGACTCGAAACTGGAGCATCAGCTAAAAAGTCCTCTATGTTTCTGATCCGAGCAAAAACATAAACAGGACGCAGACTTTGTCCAGATGCGCTAATAATTCCCACAAAAGTCACCAATTCACCTCTTTCAGCTGAGGCAGCTTGAAAAACTTGTTTCTTTCCAGTAGTAGAAACAATTTTCACTGGTTTCATCACCGTTGTGACTCCCGTCTCATCGAGATTAAATATTCTTTCCGGAGTAAATTTATAACGCTCCAGTACATTTTTTAGCTTTTCGAAACATTGACCCACCTTAAACTTATTAAAACCGTTGTTCTACCCAAGCTCGTGCTTTCTGGTTTTCTTAAAGAGAGTCTCGGATGACGTGACATAAACCCTCGGCGCCATCCGTCCTTTGCTTGCCGTTTTTGATGCCACTCTGGAGGAATTTGACAGTTTGGCAAAACAGAAGCATATTCGAAAGCTAGCTTTTTGATTTGAACATATGTCAGTCCATAATTTGAATCAGAACATCTTTTAATATATGCTTCTAGTTCAGACTCTTGTTCCGTTGTAAATACTTGTCTATTTGTATATTTGTTTGCATATTTGGGCGATTCTTGATCACTTTCATTACCAGAGTCTTCTAAGTTTTGAAAATTTTGACGCAAATATTCTTCTTCGGACCTCTTCTGTAATATTTTTTTTATTTGACTTTGTAATATAGGTCTTTTTATACCGTGTATCCTGGCGCCCTCTCTTACGGAGAAGGTACCATTGAAACAGCCTATAATTGCTTGTTTGGTGCTATTTTCATCTATTTGATTCGTATTAGTTTTTAAAATTCGTTTTCGAGGCATATCTGCAAGAAAAACAAATATTTCAAAAGAATGTAGGGTGCATTCTGGCATGGCCGAATGCACACACAATGTGGGCGGATGAATGCTCCCCACCTCACGAAGCGAGTGAAATGTGATTATACAGAAAGTGTTTGAATTTGTAGGTTAGGATTGAAAATGTTTATGAATTCTACAGTATTTGAAGATATTATGCACAAAAAAAAGCAAATTTTTCAATAAAATAAACATTAAATATATGAATCAAAATCACTTACTTTCAGGAGCACTTTTAAACTTTTTTCTTTAAAAGTTGATTAAACCGCAACACACATGTTAGTTTTTACCTAGACGAAGAACTAACGATAGGCAACCTAAAGGCAGCTCTATTGAGCGGGAAATTTCAATCACATTAAAAACATCTACCCTGGATGAATGCTCCGCGTGGCCCAATGCTCCCCGCTTTCCCCTAGTTGGTTCTATATCATAGGTTCCCAACGAGAGCGGTACCGCATCCTAGTGGGTACTGGAGTTATTCATAAGGACGGTGGCGGGTCCAAAGGCGTACCTATCTAATTATAAATTCAATTTAATAAAATATTTTGAAAATACTTTTATTTTCATGAAAAAACATTTTATCTAACCGTCTAAAATGTTTATCTTATTATTATGGCGTAAATTAACATTAAAACATTTAAATAAGCATTGAGTATAAACAAAGCTGTGATTTACACAACCAATCATGTTTTGACAAAAATACGGAAACTTTTAACAACCTGTTTGCATAGCAAATGCATACAAGTTCCTGCGTGTTTTAAATAAAATCTTTAAAAGGCAGGGATAGCTCTTCTGGTGTCTTATTGTATTTGTGTCCTTCGTCAGCGATCTATACTCGTGCGTGACTGATAAAGTAAAGAAGTCATTATAGCTATTAGTTTTATAACTTTCTATAAATTAGTTGAAAAGTTAATGTATTGAAATCGTAACAAATTGTGAATTCCAAAATGTCTGAAATTAAGAAGAAATATCTGCAGTACAATATTGAGTATATGAAATATCGATTTACGCAATCTCCAACAAACCAATTATTACCTATGTTTTTAATTTGGCAAAAGTTTTTTCAAATGAAATCATGAATCCTTCTAGGCACCAAGAGCATTTGAATAAAATAGATGCTGACAAAAAGGACAAAGAATTATCCTATTTTAAAGGAGTTGAAAAGAAACATTTATAACAGACAGCTATATCAAACCTGTTTGCATCGTGTTCTAAACAAGATGATGGACTTCGTGCTTCATATAATATTTTATTATTAATGCAAAAGCGGGAAAACCCTACACACACTATCATTATGTGATTACTTGAAAACTTCGAAAGTTTCCATTCAAAACGATGAATCAAATTTACCAAATAACGAAGCACTACTGTTGGCCTACGTCCGATTGATTTATAAAAGAAGTAAAAATTTGTCAAGAGTTATTATTTGCAAAAAAATTGGAAACTGATATAAAGGAAGAATCCATATTTAATACCATGTACGTTTTTTCCCAAGAGAAAGAAATTCCTCTTCGAAATATTTTATCAGTTGCTACGGATGGTGTTTTAGCAATGACGGGGCGTCATAAGGGTTTAATGGCGCATTTAAAACAAGCAGTACCAAAGTGCTCGCTGTACATTGTGTTATTCATTGTCAGCATTTTAATGAACGTATGTATACGTCGCTCCATTACGTTGTTAGAGCAGTAAACAAGATAAGAAGCAATTCATTAAATGACAGATTATTTGGGCAACTTTTTAGTGAAAATGATGAAGACTACAAATATTTGCTGCTGCACACATAAGTACGATGGCTCTCGAAAGGTGTTTGTCTGAATCCTTGAAAACAGAAGCGATGACCAGGCGGAAACTTAATTACGTCCAAAATGACATTGCTTATTTGACAGATCTTTTTAAAACATTTAAGGACATTAATTTACAATTGCAAGGTAATGAGTTGAATTTAATAAAAACAAGAAACGTCATAGCTGCTTTTGCGGGAAAACTTCTTCTACTCAAACGAAATCTAGGAGGAGGTGAATACAGCCAATTTTTGACATTGTCAGCATTATCGGTAAAACCGGAAGATTTACTTACTACCTGCCAACACCTGAATGCTGATTTTACAGAGCGATTTCAGGATATTTTAAATATCAAGCAAGCTGGGTTATAGACACTTTCGCAAATGCAGATACAGCAGAATCATTAAATTTAGAAGAAGAACTCGTAGAACTCACAGCTAATGAAGATTTAAAAGTAAAATCCAAAAATGGATACCAACAGTTCTGGTTCCAAAAATCAGTATCAGCTCTAGACCCTGGATTGTGGGAAATAGTACAGAAATTTTTAATTACGTTTCCTTCATCATGTTTGGCTCTGCGTGAGTTTAATGCAGTACGTAACTTACTCTCTAAGATAAGGAAGGACTGCAGATCACTGAGCGTGGTAATTTACGACTCCTTTTAACTAAATTGAAACTCGACATTAACAAATTGTTAAAACTCCACCAGCCTCAACCATAGCATTGATATTTATGTCTCTTATTGAATTTTGTTTTTTTTTATATTTTTTTATTAATTTTAAATAATCGTCTTCTTTGCTTTTGTGCAGTGCCCCAGTGCGGAATGCTCCAGCTTTGTGTATTGTCTTGCATTTATCGGTTAAGTTATAATTTTGTTCTAACACTTTGTATGGTCTTTGTCTGAATTTAATTTTCTATTAAACTATATTTTTGTATTTTTAATTAGTTAATAATCACACGACTCTCTGCCACGACTACGAGGAGCACGATTAGAGAGAAAGAGAGAATTAATTTTTAATTTGTGATTATAATAGACAGACAAAATTGGTATAATTAGCTATTATGTAAAAGGAGACTAATGCATTTACACAAGTATGAACGTTTACAAAATCTTTCAATGTTTTTAGTGTAGCAGATGATTGTCACTTTAAATTTTAAATACATAATAGTTATGAAACTTCTTCAGACTATACTGAATTAAAATATTGAAATTTCTGAGATATACGTCATCAATTGTTGTAATGCACAACCGAATTGTATAATTAAATAAATTCAGGCAATGCTTTGATATTATCAGAAAAATTAGACTATGATATCTTTGGAAGCGTGAACCGTGTGTAAAAGATTCGTGAACAGAAAATAAAGATGGTTCTGTTTGTACTGAAAACTTTTAAGTTTCACACGTTCGCTGCTACAATGTTAAAAAAAATTAGCCTTTCTGGTCAACACTTTTTATTGTTGTAAATGTTGACTTTTGTATCTTTTTTCAACTTGTAAACATGCATTTGATAAAATTATTTCATTGTAGTACTATTTTTGATGAGACTCACGGTGTGGTCACGCGGCTACAATGAATTGATTTTAAATCACATATTCCCAAATAGTTTATCTGCGAATATGTGTTAAGAAAAAGAACAAGAGCGTTTGCTGAAGTTGTGGCAGGTAAATAATACAAACATAAATCAGAACGTGAATATTGTACGAAGAGTTTATCTGACGAAGATGATAACATATTTGGCAAATCTTCAGATGAATACGTTTTTAGTAGTGACGGCAAATCCGATTCTTCTATAGGTGAAGCATCTCAAACACCAAAGAAAAAGTGCAAAAAAATGTCCAATACTACTAATTGGGCAATGGAAACGATAGATCAAATTATTGGAACTACTGACGTTACCAATAGTGACCAGAAAAATTGAATCTAAAAAATTTACGTTTACAGTACCTCCTCCTAGTCTGAGTTCTCAGATTCACAGGGAATATCATAGTAAATCCTTAATAGATTTCTATAAATTATTTTTAAATGAAGATATACTTACTAAGATGATCACTAAAACAAACAAATAGGCAGCATAATTCAAAGTTGGCAGGATATTCATGATTTGAAAGTGTTTGTTGGCTTTCTAATTTGGATGGGTCTTGTTTAGTACCCCAGTTTATCCACAGACTCTATAATCACCAACAAACTAATTCAAAAGTGCCAACGTTTTATTACCTCAAACAAAGCCATTTTACCTTTTAGATGGCGCTTATCTTTTTGCCAGTATATCAAAAATAAGAGGCTCAAATTTGGAATAAAGCTGATAATTTGTTTAATAATAACAAGTGTGATCAGCCCATGCACTAATCGAGGAAAACACCCACTTAGTTAGTACTCTACATTCACATAGAATATTTAATATGAAACAGATTGTTGATAAAAACTCACAAAAGGAACGTCGGAAACCGCTGAAAGTAATAGCGGCCTTGTTCAAAAATAGAAAGTCAAAAAGGACGTTCTGTGTTTATACACAAAACATGCCAATGAATTAATTACCGTGACCACTGACTATAGCAATAAAACAACACAAAAACCTGCTGATTATAATAAACCCAAAAGTTTTTATTGCTTCAAATCGTACCGCAAAATATCCATTGAACTTCTTGCCGGTAGTGCGTTAGTAAATGCATTTATTTTGCACCAAGTGACAAACGAAACAACCATAAGGGAGAAGTGGTAATGGAACTTTTAGGAATAAATAATATGTCCCAAGAAAATGTCGGTGGTGTTCGTCAACGTTCTTTTATAAGGTGCTGGTCATAATAAAAGAAGCAGATGTGTTGCTTGTTACAAAAAACCACAAATCGAATATGGAGTATGACAGGCATTACTGCCTAGATTGTTTCTTTGAAGTTCATAAATATTTCCAAATAATTTTGTTTTTCTAAGTTTTTACAGAATATGTATCTGTTTTATTACATTGTTTTTAAAATAACGTTTATATAGTTTTCTTTTGTACATATGCTAACATACGTGACATTTTATATATGTTTCCGTTTTTACGATTTTAAATTTAAAACAATGGGACTTAAACAGTGGGTCACAATTTCAAAAGCCATGCACACACATTTGTTCTTACAGTCATTATCCTATAATTATATATAACGTAAATTAGACTGTGACACCGGTTGAGTCTCTCGTGGTCATTAATTAGGATGATGCGTGCGAAACCATAGTGGTGTCTCGTGGCTGTTAAGTATTATAGCCTGAGACGCTACTTGTATATGTTGTGGCAGCCAACGTGTTTGTATTTGTTATTGAAAACTACCGAAATCTGCCTTGTATCTATTAGTATTTTAGGCTTAAATACCTCGGAACTTTTCAATGGTATAAACTTTTACTTTGCTATAAATGAACGTTACGTTTGCAAATAAGCCTGCACATTTGCTAATAGTTTTTGATAGCTTATCTGTTATTGATTGGACGTTGTTTTTAGTCATTATCGTATGAATTTATGTGTATACAACTAAATTTTAAATTGCAATAATAATTTATGAGTAGTATTTAAGGACGCAAACAGGTAGCAATATGGTTTATGTAGGGTTCAGGCGCTACAGATTTAATTTTATCCGGCTCGAAGGACCAATTTTTTGGTGATCGCAATATATGAAAAGCTAAATTACGCACAGGTAATCTGCACATGCCCTGAATGGAAGCAATCTTCTCACCGAACTGATAAATGCAATGCATTGGAATACTCGTAAACACTATCGAAATTCTTTAAAAATGCGATGTTCTAGGATACGAACGAAAGAAACGTGGTAATAAAGAAAAGTTATAATAAAAGGGCGCATACTTCATTAGTTTTATTTCTAAAATTATTTTAAAATAACAAAATAACGATTTTGATTTAAGAAATAAATTTTGATAACAGGGGGTTGCTATTATTTGTAATTACAATACAAGTATCTACACTATTTATAATGATTGGAACAAATAAAATCTATATTTTTGTAAAGTAGTTTTGTGAACATTTGCTTCAAACAGTTTATTAACTTTATTAGCTTGCTATTTTTATTATTTTCACCAATGAGATCGCTCGGTTTTTTGCTACTGTATAAATATAATAAAAGTAACACAATATTTGTGGTTTAATATTTATCAATAAAAAATTAAAACAGATATTATACTACATCTAAATTATTGCGCATAAGTAATTAAGTAAATTATTGAACGTAAAATAATGCAAATTTTGAAACAAAAGATATTTAAATTGTCTGCTTCGTTGTAAAAACAAAGTAGTTATTTGCAAGTAAAATTTTCGATATTTACACAACTAATTTAAAATAATTCACGTAATAGCCGTTAGTGACTTTTTTAAATTATTCTAAAGCTTAATTACTATTTATACAGTATGACGTGCATTATTTCTTATTTAACGTACGTGGTTGACAAAAACAGTTTATTAAAAGTATTTTGAACGTTTCTACAAAAGTAATTGCAAAATTTGCATAGATACCTAAAATGTTACAGTTTATTATCATTGTGGGTAGAATAATAACTAAGCTTCAGATGAGATGTTACAAAAAAGGTTAACTAATGGTTGTGATAGATCGAGACAAACAATAATGTCGTAAGCATAATATTTTATGTAATGAACATAACTTATAACAAAAGTGTTTGATGGCTTGAACTTGAGACTTGAACCTGGGTGCTATAGGCAACAATTTTTATTTAAAAAAATGAAGCGTCAGTGTTTACAAACATAATTTACACGGGTTACATAATGAATAAACTAATAAAAAGTTTATTTCTTAGTCTTGAAAATTTTATAAAATTCATTATATCAGATGGTTTAATAAATAAATTACTTATATAATACTATTCGCTATTGGAAATAAGGTAGTCATTGTCAATGTCCGCATTAAAGTGTGTTATGAGTCTTCAAACGTTTTGCTTAATTTTGTATGGGTTATGGTTAAGATGTGAAACAAATACAAAGATAACACAGGAAATGCTGGAAAAAAAGACGACTGTGAAAGAACCACAGGCGAATTCGTCCTAGATGGCGCTCTGCAAAATGCCATGAAATCATTTCTAGCAAAGAACGAAAGAAGAGCATAATAAAGAAGGCGCTGAAGGGCTTGGTGACGTTCAAAGACATCTAACCGATGGTTGGTGAAGAATTGTCAGTAGAGGCTTTTTAGGCCACAAAAATAGGAACATCAGTCTACCTTATTAACGACATTGAGAATAACTGTGAACCCGCTTGTGGTTCATCGACAGACATATTAGACATAGTAAAAGGGATATTTTTGGCTACCCGTAATTATTATTCCGATTAAAAAGTTACAGTAGATGATGAAAACGGAAAAGAACAAGAAAAAACTACTAAATATACGATCATTGGTGGCTTGATGCACTGTAATAACCAAGCTTGGGCGAAAGCAGCATACGTGTCCTTAACTAAGGCCAGGGATAAGGTTCAAGTAGCTAGCATTCGACACCTTCAGTTGGTGACAATTGGAAGTGAGTTGGCAAATTTGGTCTCCAACATCTCGTTACAACTCAATCAGGACATAGTAACGTCACAGACATAGAAGGTTACAGAAACACTGTAGCGTACACAAAGGTCGGTTGGAACATTAATCATCAAAAAGAAAGGACAATCACATGCAGACTTTCTTAGGGAAGTTAAAAAAACCATACGATAATCAACTGTTAGAAAAACGAAGAATGGCCATCTACTGGTATCTTCCCAAAACTAGGAAGTCCTGGAAAGCATTTAAACAAAGGTTAAAGCGTTGGTTACACTGTATGTACTCTAAAAGGGACCAGTCGCACTTTTTATATCCACAATCTGGATGAGGTTACGACAGTCGAATTTATCAGCGAAGCCCTATCCAGAATACTGGGAGACGAAAATACTAACAAACTAAGATTTGGAAAATTAAAACCGGGAAGATGGGACACGCAGTCCATCATGGTGACAGCTCCGGCTGATTATGCGAAAAACTATGCTTAAAATTAAGAAACTAAGGGTCGGACTTAATGCTTGCAGCATTGTGGAAAGAGTAGAAGTAAGCAAATGTGCAAAATGTTCGGAAATAGGGCACCAAACGAGAGTATGTAAGGGTCAATACAGAAGCAAGTTGTGCTTAAAATGCGGCAGAGAATGCCCAAGCCACGCGCCATAGATGATGGCATTCTCAAAGCATAAACGCCACATAGAAGATAAAAGAACCAATTCAAACACTTACCATTAATAATGACAGATAAAAAAATTACTTAAATTTTACAAATTAACGTAGGACGTAGGAGAGAGGCTCAAGCCCTGATACCTGTGATCGCAGAAAAACTACTAGCAGATGCAGTACTTATCAATGAACCAAACGTCATCATCATTAGCAACATGGGGCTAACAATGAACCAAGAGAATTTTTATACGCGGCAGTAGAAATTCGGGCACGTGAAGCTCAGCACATAATTTTTTTACAAAGTTAAAAATAGACAATATAGATTTCAATAACTGTTATGTTTTGCTCAACACCGACAAGTACGATTACAACAACACATTTGATAGGATTTTCTATGAGAGAAAAGCACACAGGGGACCTATAGTGATTGCCGACGACTTTAACGCAAAGGCGACAAAATGGGGCTCGCGAAAAAATGATAAAAGGGGGAAAGTTCTTCTGGAATTGGTGGACGTCGAGAATCTAGTTAAACTAAACACAGGCGAGATCCCAACATTTGATCCACAGATGTGGCGGCAAAGGTAATTTCGTAAAAAGTCCTGGACGAACCTAGTGTAAACGATTACAACTACATTTGTTTCGAGATAGGGAAAAACAATATACAAGAAACCTCGTCAGATGGAGGTCAAGCTACGAGATGGAATATTAACAAGATAAACATCCTAAAACTGATTGTTACGATGAGAACACAGTTAACTGCAAAGGAAGAATATAAAGTAGACGATATCGCTGAGGCTCTCACTGTAGTTTGCGACCAAAGCATGCTTTGGGCAAGGAAGGACAAGCGTAATAACTCCCTTTACTAGTGGTCAGAGACCCTGAATGCAGTGAAGAAAAAATCCATTGAAACCAGAAGGAAGGCGCTGCGCGCATCAAAGATGAACCACAATGAGGCCCAACAAAAAGCGGTGAGTGAGTATGCAGAAGCGAAGAAGCAATACAAGATTGTCATAACTACTGCAAAAAATAAAGCATGGAACATTATATGCGCGGAACTGGAGTACAACTTGTGAGGAAGCGATACAAATTAAACCCAAACTTTTTCCTCCAAAACCGGCCTTTGAAATGGGTGATATCTGAAACCACTCCACTTCGCCGATTCACCACGGAAGAGTTAATACAAGCAACCAAAACGGCCAAAAACAAAAAATCCCCTGGACCCGACGGCATCCTCGTGGAAGTTATAAAGATAGCGGTTAAAGCAGTTTCTGAAACATTCCTACAATTGTATAACAGCGAACTGATGAGACGAACTTTTTCTAGGCAGTAGAAAGCAGCACAGGTAGTCCTGATTCTAAAGGTACAAAAAGGTGATAAAGGAAACAAATCATACAGGCCCATATCTTTTATCAGCAACATGGGTAAGATTTATAAAATGTTATTACTGTCAAGAGTCCACGAGGAAATTGAGAACTAAGGTAACCTGCCCCTTGTCCAATTCGGGTTCAAAAAAGGAAAGTCGACAGTGGATGTACTTGAAAGAATCTGTGAACTGGCAAGGAATGCTAAGGATGGAACCTGGAAAACCCGGCAGATAGGCGCACTGGTATTGCTGTACATTGAAAACGCATTCAACTCGCCCCCCTGGAATCTGGTAATACAAAAATTCAGGTGTAGAAGGCTAGCCGCCCATCTAGTAAAAATTATTGCAAACTATCTGATAGACAGGAGAATTATTTACTACTGTAGCCAAACCTGTAGCCCAGAACAAAACGTAACTTGCGGTGTACCGCAAGGGTTTATATGTGGACTCCCTACAAGCACTAGAAGAAGCTATTGACAGTGCTCTCGTCAAAGTTGACAAATGGATCTGCGATAACAAACTAAAGGTGGCAGCAAATAAAACAGAGGCCATAGCTTTTACGGGTAGAAGAGCGCATAGACAAATTAGGTTTAACGAGGGACGGACAAAGACAAAGATATACGCCGGTGTTACAAGCATCTATCTTTTGGTTCACATGTAGAGAAGGTGGTTGAGTCAGCTAACAATAGACATGCGGCACTCGCTAAGTTTATGGTTAACGTCAAAGGACAAGCTATAAGGAAATTTATGACAACCGTAAACTCAATTAAATTATACGCAGCGCCGATATGGAATAAGGCGATGAATATCGCGAAATGGAGAAACTTAGTGCATAAAACACAAAGAAAACTAGCACTAAGAATAGTATCAGAATATGGGACGGTTTCATTAAAGGCAGCGAGGGTACTGGCAGGCACCAGTCCAATAGACCTGTTAGCTGATAAAAGGAGGGACGCTAGGAGTGGAATGGCAAAATGGAGATGAAAACCATTACATCCAGAAATGACAAACAAAATAGTCAGAATATACAAAAGCGCCCTGGACAAGAGAAAACATTCCAGACCTTCATGACTGGTATAATAGGCAATACGAAAACCTGAGCTACCACATCACCCAAGCGCTGACAGGCTATGGCAGTTTTGGGACATAACTGAATGGCATTTGAAAGAAGGAAAACCCCTCTTGTTTTATCTGCGGCGACGAAATAGGTAACGGACATCACACCGTCTTCGAATGCCGACCGACGGTAGCAGCAATATAGAGAGGAGCTAATCGGAAAATATGGAATGAACAAGAGAAATATCATCCAACTAATGGTAGAAAACAAAAATGCCTGGTCAGATATAAACACTTTCCTCACAACAACCCTACAAAGCAAATAACAGAAATGGAAAGACTGGTATAAGGCACAACTAAAAATATAGCGAAGACTGTAGACCAGATCACGAATCTGGGACATTAACTCTTTAACCACTATCTAATCTTAGCTCATTTTAAATTTTGACTTTACAACTTTTGTAATACTAACATTTGTACTGTGTGTTTTTATGGTGCCTTAAGGACATTTTGTTTTGTCTTGCTTACTCTGGTCTTGCACTCTAACATGCTAAATTTTAATACAAGTTGTTTTGTGCATTTTTGGCTGGGCGAGTATTGGTACATAGGGATAGGGGCGGGTTATGGTCTGGTATTAAATGTTTTATTTATTTTCTCGAGGTTACGCAAGGGCGAAGAAAGCATTAATGCGTGCCATCTTGTTTGAGCCTGCTGCGGGGGGCCAACGCCATAAAGCTAAAAAAAAGTGTTAATGATATAATTAAGATTTTGCTAACTAAAAATAATGATAACTAATTTATTTACTAGGAAAGTAATTTTTCTTCTTGATGATGTTTCTTTTTTTTTGCGATGTTGTTGTTTTTAAATGATTTGTTTTACTAAGACTAGTATGAGAAGGAGACGTAGGTTTGTCATCTCCATGATCATTATGCTTAATAAGCAGATTTTAATCAATCGATCGATATGTTTTGTATTTGTAGGTTAAGCATTTCTTGAGTTTCCAGTCATTCCGGTGAGTTGGAGATGTAATTGGAAATTGATTAAAGGACGCGACACTCAATATTTGTTAGTAGATAATAGAATTTGCTGTATGAAGATTCAGTTTTTAGAAACCACAACGATACGTTTTTAGATCGCATGACTGTATTTTTGCTGTGTTGCTATGTTTTTTTTAATCGAATGTTTTTTCGCGCAAAGGGTCGCCAATTTACAGTTTATAAAGACTTTGAAAAAAGTATTGTAATTTTGTTTTTAGGAGAAGGAAAAATCTGAAAGTTGCTGTCGTCACCATGCATTATCACTGCTTTTTTAGAATTAAATTTTGCACGGTTTTTAAAAAAATATCTTCTATTTTGTTAGTCTAGCGTTGAACGCATCAGTCAATCTACTAACTTTCTAGACTACTCAAGATGGAATCATTTTATGTCTACATTATTGGAATTGGAAAATATTACTTACCAGTAGTTTGAAATTATAGTAATGTTAACCCCTGAGAATAATTTCAAAAAATGCTAGGATTATAAGAACCAAAATTCTCACTTTAGAACATTAATCGGTACCATCCAATCAATTGTGCTTTGTTGTTGCTTCTAAACAGAAATTAAACAAGTCGCCGCTGCCATCTCGCCGGGGAGTTTTTTTCATCTTATATATTATTAATAGAAGCTACAATTATTTAGTTACAAATGTTTATTTATTTAAAACACAATTCAATTATTTAACTGCAACCATTTATTTATTTTGAACACAAATACTATCGTGATTGTTCATTCGTCCATTTCATAATTGTGAGATATTCTTTTAAGGAATTCTATCGCATTTCTGTTATTGTAGCTTTTTAAAATCCTGTGTATCCTTTTGTTAGCGTTTCGATACGTCTTTAATTTTAATGGCAGATTTCCACCTGCTTTAAGGTGCGCATAATACAAATCTCTTCTTTTTTGGACCTTCCAAAGACAATTTATAAATTTCCATATTGTGGGATTTGTCATGTTTACTTCAGTTCGCAATCGACTTCTGCATGTTTGTTTGTTCGTTCGTCTCCTAGAATACTTCTTTGATACACATTCCATATTTTTGCGAGAAATAGGGGTTGATGTCAACCATTTCTTTTCCGATTTTTTTTTTCAATATAGTTGTCTTTGAACCAGTCCAGAATTGGCTGCATTTCTCTAAGTGACTGCTTTAAATCGTCTATCGGCACAAAAGCTAAAAAAACAATCATGCATGTCTGAAGAGCAAAATTTGCGTTATTACAATATTGTCTATGAAGACCAGCTGAACATATCCGTTTTTTTTAAGTTTTGACTTAGGTGGAAGAAGCAACCACGAATCTGCGAGGCTTGAAATGTTTCTGATAAACAAAGCTAGCTCAAAGTTGCAACTTATACACTTTGGTTGTAGATCAGGCATCAAAATCCTCACTTGCTGAAAGAGTCGATCATATGTTGCTCTCATTTGATCTAGTAACAGCGCATAAAGAATTAGATGAGTGCCACCATGTTTCAAAGCAGAAGTAGTATACAATTGTGTAAATAATATTGGTGAAATTTTAAACATGCCATCCACAAAAAGAGTCATACTATTGTTACGAGAAACTCAGGTTTTTTGAGTTGATCCGCCAAGAATAAATTGTTACGCGGGTCTTCTTGTAACAAAACAAAGCAACAGCTAGCACAGCTTCTTCGGAGAGTGATCGCAGGCTTTGTTATGTGTGATTATAACGTGAATCTAAAAAAAAGGCGCCAAGACGATGAAAAATTAAATTCGGGAGATACCGTCTAACTCTACCCGTAGCAGGAAAAGAATAAATAACACCACAGAAGTAATAACACCGAATATATATATTTATTATATCACAGAAGATGAAGAAGGTATATAAATGTAAGTTCTCGACAATATTTACGGGTACAACTAGCTGACCCTGTCGGTCTAAACAGTTACATAAACATAACGTCTGAATTTATATTTACAAATCTTTAAATTGTAGACAAACAAAACAATTTAAACCTTCGAGACTCAACGTGCACTGCTTATAAGTTCGTGAAGCACAAAAATAATATTAATTGTGTTAATTAAGTATTAAGCACGTACGGTCATAAACGACATGACCACCGAAGTACAAATCAAAGATAGAAATTAAAGTAGTAATACTCACAGTTAGGTTTTATCTCAGTCGGATATTAGCTAATCTCCGTACTTGATGTACCTAAACGTAATATGAAACCCAATCTAAACGAGCATCTAATGTTAACACAAAATAAAAGGTCTCCTTAGCATCCAATCATTAAGAACGCAAATGCGTAGCATTTCCCTTCGATTTAACAGCATAAATTTTCCCAGTGTTTGTCGTAATCATTCTTCCAAAAAGGAATTGTCCTGCCTGTTTCCAACCCTTGACGGTGGATACGATAATGACGTTATCAATAATGTGACGTCATGGGAATTTTCCAACGAGGCCACCTGCTAGTTATCTTCGGTGATAACGATCAACATTTGGTGGGTACCAATATCCGCTACAGACAATTAGCAGAGTCAATTTAAACCCTTAATAAAGAAAAATGTATACTACTCACCCCGATTCAACCTTCCAAATGCAATTCCATATTAGGATAGTAGCGTGAAACAATCTAACGGTGAAGGTTAACCCGGGCGTAAAAGTACAGAACTCGTAGTTGGTCTTGTAGGAAGTAAGGTAAAAATGCTGTCTAAAATTTGACAGTCTCGGCGAAAGAGTAGGGAAATTCTCCTGACAAATTTCATACTCGACGAGAAATTTTTCATACTCTCGAATTGAACTACTAATTTCTATTTTTAACATTCTCCAAACATGTGAAAATTGGACTGTCGTTTAAAAATGAATATTCTTTCCTGGTTTTGCCCACCATCAATATAGAAGAAAATTTTTGAACTCTTCTTGTTGAATTTCTATATTTTTCAGGAACTAGTGTTTCCAAGTCAGTAGTGGTAGATGGACCAGCACTTATTACATTTCGCTTTCGTTTTATAATTTTTCTTATTGCCGGGTGACCTAGTAAAGCACCCTGGCAATCGCAATCGGCTTCAACTTTTGCCGCGCTCACACCATGTGAATAAACGTTGATCTTCTTCACAGCAACACCATCGTGTACATGGATTCTTGCCTTGCCTCTTCCTCGTCTTTTACATCGTCAAAATTTGACTACTTCATCACTTGAAGTTTTGTCAAACACATAGAGAAATTCATCATCGACAAATTTTCTCTTCCTCCGTTGGGATTCAATTACCACTTGCTCCATTTTCAACAACACCTTCTTTAACAGCGCAAACTGAAATTGACATTATTAATCAATAATAAATTTATTACGTTAATGTCATTTGATAGGTGGTAATTTTAGTTGTAGACCTAATGATTTAAAATTAAATGAAAATAATTAATATTCAGATTAATTCCAATTTGTATACCAATTTGTGTAATTGCTTTGATGACGAATTTTTTACAAATTTCCTTTTATATTTATATATTTTTTGACGAGTGTTAGGCAAAACACAAAATAAAGATAAATTCATTAATTTTAATTAAATTTTTATAAATCATTTGTTTTGGCGGCGAATTGGTCTGCGGCAAAATGGTCAGGGGCGAGGTGTCTTCGCGCAAGATGGCCGCGGCGAGTTGGCCGTGGCGATATGTCTATAAAACTGGCACCTATTTGACGTGAAGCAGGAAAAATTACAATAGAATGCTTTGGTAAACTTTAATATTCAGTTTGCCCACATGCTGTCCTATTTAACTAGGTATTTGTTTTTTGTGGGACTGGCTATCTTTTAAACATGGTAAACATGGCACTTTTTGAATATGCATAGTAGTGTTAAAATACTTAACTTGACTTGCTTATAGTTATAGTTTCCCTGTTAAAACACTTCCTGGATCAGTAACTTCTTTTTTGCAATAATAATCACCCAGTTTTTGATTTTTAAACAAGTGCAAAATTTCATGAGAACAAGCCAAAATCATCAACTGTAAATTTTCGTGTTGGTTCATAAATTTCATTGGCTAGTAAGTTGATAACTTTTGAAAAAAGTTAAGTAACACTTAAAAAGCTTTAGCTCAGCCATTCTCAAACTGTGGGACACGTTTTTCTAGTGACGTGATAACACTAAATGGGGACACCAGCATAGCAAGAAATATAAAGTAATCAAAAATAAATAAATGTATCGGTACTGTACAATTTATTTAATAATCAAGCTTAATAATTATTAGAGATTCTTATGAGCTTGCTTTGCAGAGCAAAATTTTTCATATTATGGTTTAATATTAGGAATTGAGATAAGTTCTTTTTCTACAATGCCCTTAATTCAAAAAATGTTTTATTAGGAAATTGCTTTTTGATTTCTTTGCAAGTTGAGACAGTATTTTGTCACTCGTATCCAACATATACCGGGTGGTGCACGTAAGGGGTGAACATAGGGATTTAACATGTAAAATTAGTTTTATGCGATTTTCTGCTCTCCTGTTCATTTTACGACAAAAACTGTAGAGAGGCAAGTTGTTCAAAATTAAAAACTGTTTTTACATTTGTTATTAAGCTTTTGGTTTAGCCGCAACTTTAAAAATAAATTCCAAAATTTCTGATAAAATTGTAGCTATTGCCATGACTTTTTTTTACAAAAATTATTTATAAACGTCAATGATTGAAGTTTATAAACGTCAATCTATCTTATAAATAAAATCAAATCAAACAAAACATTATTATTAATAATTATAACAATATGTTTTAAACAAATAACACACAAAAATTAAAGACATTACAATAAATATTCAAATAAGCCACCATTCTCAGCAAGACAATAACTCAGTCTATTGTAAAACGAAGTTCTAACATTGGCTAATTGTCTCGCAGTAATTCGATCACATTCTTCAAATATAGCCTCTTTTAACAAATAAAAATTCCCATATCTTTTAGAATAAATTTTGTTTTTAAGATGTCCCCATAAAAAAATCGCAAGGAGGAGGATTTCACCACCCCGGCGAATCCAACGATTCGGGAAAACAAAATCTAAATACTTTTCGCACATTTATCCCATAATGAGCCGGACACCCATCATGTTGAAACCAAATATCCTGATCTGGATGAGCTGCATCTTCCAATGCAGGACCAACATTATTCTGCAGAAGTTCAAAATAACTATTCGTATTCAAATTTCCCGTAATTTTAAATGGCCCTATTATCCTGTTGTTAAAAATTCCTGTCCAAATATTAATTTTCTGAGGATATTGACTGTGCTTGCATACATACGGGGATTTTCTTTGGCCCACGTACGAGCATTTTGAACATTTGGTTCGTTATTTAAAGTAAATGTGCTTTCGTCAGTGAAATCGATAGAGGAAATAAAGTGTCGATCACGATTTGCTTTTTCTTGCATAATTTCGCAAAAAATGTTTCTACTTTCTAAATCAGGTAAAAGAAGTTCTTGATGGCATTGAAATTTGTAAGATTTATATCTATATGTTTTAATAATTCTGAGGGCTGTTGCATGGTGCATACCACATTCAGACTCAATATGTCTTATACTATAAGTAGGATTTTGATTGATCATAGCCAATACCATTTGTTCATTCTCTTCGTTATGATGTATTCTGGTGTTGCCTTCATTACCTTCGTTGACAGATACATTAGCTTTGCTCTCAAATTTTTTAACCAATTTTGAAATTGTTGCTATGCTTGGTATTGGTTTATTTTCATATTTTATGGAAAATAAATCCCGTATTCTTCTGCAACTATTTCCAGCATAGTAATATTTTATAATAAAAACTCGTTCTTCATTCGAATAGACATTCATATTTGATAGTTAACGTTTTGCAAAAAAATTCACAGAATAATATTTTTTCAACATTTGACATACAAAAGAAACAAGTCATGGCAATAGCTACAATTTAACAAAAATTTTAGAATATATTTTTAAAGTTGCGGCTAAATCAAAATCTCAATAACAAATCTAAAAACAGTTTTGTATGCAGCTTTTAACTTTGAACATCTTGTTTCTCTACAGTTTTTGCCCTAAAATGAACTACCCGGTATGTATTATTTAAGTGATTTTTTTAATATGTCGACCAAATAGTTCAATTTCATAACAAACCGTCTCGTCTGGTTTTTCTCTTCTAGAGAAATGGCAATTTTATCTCTTAATTTATATAAAACGTTGCAAAAATTTCTCACGTGATAACCATCTTACCTTGTAATAAAATAGTAAGGGTTTAGTGGGTTTGTTGCCAGGAGCCACCTAACTTTTTTGCTTCAAATTTAAAAAATACTATACAAAGACTTGTTTTTGCTTGTTATAAACATTTTAGGTGTAGAAAATGCTGCCCGTTAATTTTGTTCTTATTTTGAATACAAAGCTTTTTGGTTTTGTTTGCATCAGTTTCTCTAACGTTTGCGTAGTTTTTTTGAATTTCAGCCGATCCCCAGATTAGGTAGACTATGTAGGTTGTTATACCCATTCTTGTTTGGTACGTTGATTTTGTGTGCCCATCTCGTGCGATGTATTCAGCAACTAAAGGACTAAAAACTCCAGCAATCATATATACAGTTTGGAAAAAAGTGACTACTAATACGCTGAAGTTTGCTGCTATATCTACGATGCTCGCCATGGCACCAGCGAATGGAGCTGACAGAATGTTAATTGCAAGAAAATATATAATTAAAATTACTAAAACATTACATCTAATATACCCCATTAAAATACACAGCAAGCTTGGTACGATCTCCCCAGAAAATGTAAATAATTTCCTAGTAGTGGTTTTCGTTAACCAACCGCGATTCATAAGAAAAAAACAATTTGTGGCTCTGATTGGAATTCGCGGCATTGACGAACAATATTTTTGGAATATTAGTGGCAGGAGCCAGCGACTCCAATTGAAGTGACCGCTGAATTGAAGTCCTTATAAGTATATAGCATAATAAAACATAAATAGCCGGTGCAAGTGCCGATAGGAGAAGGCATCTTCATTATTATCCGTTGCCTCATAAAGCAAAAACAATTTGTCACGGAACTTCTAAAAAGCTGATCCTGTAACATAGTTTCTACAATTTCAATTGCAGCTGGCAAAATAAGCTCTTCGCCAATGGTGTGAGGTTTTTTTACATCTGGCTATTTTACATGGGACTTGTAAGAGGCAAATAAAATTTTTTTATTCATAAAGTTAAAATGTTTTTTTTGCTTTTTATACGATTTCAATTGAAATTAGAAGAATTCTCGTGGTTTGTAAACGTACTCACCATGAAGCGTTTCCAAATGCCATTTAAGAGTGTTAGGTTTCATCTTGTTGCTAATATTTTTGAGCAAATGACGTAAGGGGGCTTTTCATCTGCATTTACTTTAGTAGTGGTAAACCCAAAATGAAAGTATTCTTAAGAATGTTTTTTTTTATTTAATTTTTGAAACTACGCTCGTTTGTGACCTGTTGATATTTCATTATTATCGTCTACATAAAATTCATCCATGATTTTGTATACACCTACTGCCGTGAATAGCGTTTAACGCGCAAATTACAAGATACACTTTTTCGATAGATTTGGTAGCATCGATTCTGATTTTACCAATAATCGGTGTTGCCAAAATGAATAAAATTAACAATTATCTTGATAATTTGTAATATTGTGTGCTAGATGAATGAGGTTTATATCCAGGTCAGGTTAAATATTTAAAAATAATTTTTTTTACCTATGTGGATTACATTTGGCTATAAGTTATATAATAAGTGATTACTATTATAATTTAAATAAATTGAATTTTTGAATTTTAGGAAGTCAAAAATTTGTTTAGTAAATTTTTAATTGTTTTGCCAATACGCGACATTAAAATTTCGCCAAATAGAATTTTAAAAAGCATATTAAAATGAAAACGTCTTTTGGGATTAGACCGTGTCAAAACGGCAACTAAGTTATCAAAGTTTCAACTATTTTCATGAGTGTCTTTATCAGAGCAGACATGAAAGCAATTGGGTAACTTAATCATCAAAGTTTTCTATAAGTACTTGTTTGTAGAGTTTAGGTTGTCTAAGTAGACAGAGGTGTCTAATAAGTTTTGAAACGTGTTATAAAATTATTTTTTAATTTTATTCTTTTAAAGATTATTTAAAAATATAATTAGAACTTATCATTTTGATATGTGTATACACAACTAGATCAAAAATAATTACAAATAAATTTTTGTTAGCTATTTTTAAACAATTGCTTTAAGATTTAATATGTTTTAATATTGCAAATGTAGCAACGAATGAAATATAAAAAGAAACCTTTTTATTTTATTGTCAACAAGCACTTTTACCTTTCTTGAGTATAAATGATTATCGGCTACATTGCTATTGAATATAGCAATGAATCGTGTGCTTTTTCGTTCCATTTGGGAATAAAAGTTACGAGATTGATAACTAAAATGCCCTAAGCTGTTTCCGATAATACCTTTTATTGATTTTATAATGTGACTTTTGAATTTATTATGTACCTTTCGTTTATAAACTTTTGTGACGACTTTCCTCCGTTTTTTCGAGGCACGAGACAACGAAATAATTTTTATTTGGATTATGAAAAATAATTTATATATTGTTTCTATGTATGAATAAAATTTTAATTCTATGTTTTGTTTTAGGTAAGATAATTTGGATAGCCATTATGAAATTTCGTAAGTACAAAAATATTTTATTAAACATTAAAAATATTATTCTCTAGAATGTATTTAACGAGTTCATAAAATAATATTAATTCATAATTTAATTAACTAATGTTGTTTTTGTAGAAATTAATTAAAAGGTAAATTTTTTATTAAATTAAGCAATTATATTCGTAAACTACTACGTGGTCATACTAAAATAAACATTTACTGTAGAATCGAAAATGAAAAAGGGTTTTTACATCAATCTTTATCTTTGTTGTTTATTGTGTGTTGATAATTTTTTACGTTTGTATTGACCAATGACAATTTTTCATTTTAATCCATTTGTCAAAATTTACCCCATTTGTTAAAAGATCACAAGTATAACGCTTATATGTACATCTAGTGTTATCAGGCAATGAAGATATGATATATTCAATTGTCAGATTTAAATCCAATTAATAAACATGTCGCAATGGTTTACTGAAATTTTCGAAAATTTAATTGTCTTAATTATATTATAACATATACGACCTAATCAAAAATAACATATTAAGAAATTTTGTTTGGACTAAAATATCCGCAGTAAGAACCATCAATGCGTCGTTAAATTTATTAATGACTGATTGTACCTTTCATAATTACAGTTTTATTAAAAAAATTCATAAAAGTAGAGAAAAAAAAACAAATTTTTTTAATGAGTAAACAATCTTAAAAATTATTTTTTTCGGTTTGATTTTTTATTACCATTTTGACGAGTTAAAATTAAGGTATTTTAAAATGTGCTTTTTGGTTACCATAATAGTAATTAATATGCATTACACAGCACAGAAAATTTTTTGGTATAGAAATTATAGACACAAAGTACAAAAAATATTATTAGAGGAATCAGCTAGTCTGACTACAAATAAAAACGAACCATAAATGAAAATCATCAATTGTCCTTTCTATTTTTTCTTTATTAAATTGTTTTTATTCTAATACTTTTTCAAAAACTAATTTTACTAAACAATTAAACATTACTAAACTAAACTATTACTAAACTTTTAGTGAAAATAAAACATCATTAAAAAATTAACCATAAAAAAAAGATTTTTTTTGAAAAAATGATAAATATTCATAGCTTTACTCATTTCTTGTTTTTGTATATTTATGACATTTTTTTTAGCACTGCAGACAAATAAGATTTTTGCAAGAACAACAGGCATACTCTGTCTTACGTTTAAGTTTTGGCGGACATACATAGCAAGTAAATCTTTTTTCAAGGTGGTCTTCTACGAGTAATTTGAGATTTGCCATTCTTCTTTCTCACTGTGGCAGCACTAGACTTTTAGCTAGCATTTTTTAAAAATCAGTTCTTTCCAATTTTGGGGCGTTGTTGTAATTTGAGAAAAGAACATAGCAATAATTGTACTGACGTCTAGTAGCGCAAAAAATTGCCGTAGGCTACCTACGTGCCTTGCGACTGAGACTGTAGCTAGCAACTTTCTTGTACAAGGTAGGTATACCTTTAGTAGAATTGTAAAACTCTATAATTTTTGGTTTTCCAGAAATCAAATCAATTGATTTATTGTGGTGCATTGCTGAAATCAAAATTATTACAAGTTATGTTTATTGAATCTGTAAAAGCTACTTTTTCTTTTTTTGTATTTATTGCCTTAAAATTATGGTGGAATGTCTGTTTGATTTTTCTCTAACTGTTCCAAAATATGTCAGTTTCCTTTTTGTATTTCTTGCACTAATTACACAGAGCTGAACCAATTACACTAGGCAACAAATTTTAAAATTTTTTTCATACTCGACACCAGAATGCCCGACTTTTATTAAATTTAGTGTGCTGATTTTAAATCGACAAACCAAAATTTTCACGTCACGTTACTAAGACATGGTGAGGTCTCCTCTGAAAGAAACAAGCATCTCATCAATTGTTACATTTGTTTCAAGAGAAAATGCACTTTGTGAATTTTCTAAAAATGTATCAAGTATTTTTGTAATATACGGTACTGGATCTCTTAGTCCTTTTTTTTTCTTTTCGAATTGTAGCATCTTCAAAGCGAAGCACAGTAATTCAAATCGTCGTTTTGGCAAGTACAACGAAAACCGCATCGTGCTGTACCGTCTGTCGTAAACAGAGCATCAAGGCTTTTATTTCCCGATTTAAAAACAGCAGAGTATATCAAAACACTCAAAGAAGCTTTTTTTATTAACTTTACCTAGTACAGGGTTCGTTGAGTTTTTGTATTTTTGTCTATCTTTTATTTGATTTTATTTTTACATTAGTTTAATGAATTATTTCATCATCTTTATAGTGAAAAAAGAAGTGACAAAAAATTTCCATATTTTTGTTATGTTGTTTAGTTTTAACACTTACGGGCGGTTTATTTTTACACTTACAAAAAATGGCAATTATACTAAAAACAAATGCACTTAAAAATAATTGAAGTACTTACTACTTAAACTTATTTTTTCCAAAGTAAATTTGTTTCTTTTTCTGACACATATCTTATTCATTCTTTGAATTCTCAAAATTATATACTTTATTTTGGGAATAATCCGTATCGGAAATTTCTTAACAAACTTTTTCTACATTTTGCTCAGCACCAAAGTCGTTGTTACTTTCTTAAAATTCTACCTTTTCATCATCTTGATTCATCAAAGTTTGAGCCAAATTAATAAATCTAGCGTCGTCAGGGTGCATTTTTTCAGGAAAATATACGTTTTTAAAAATTACAACTAACAGCAATGGCAAAGAAAAATAATTATTATACAACAGTTGATTCCTTCCTTCCTTCGAGTTGCATTCTACGAAAACGCTAAAATTTTTTTAGTTTAGAACACTTTTGGACAACAGCAGTCATTGCAATTTATTCACGAAGGCTTTAGCAAATAGATAATAACTAACGAAGTATAAAATTAGTACCCAAATTTATGGCATTAGTTCGTCATTAGTTGTTTCAAATTCAATGGTTACAGTTTAGTTGGCATCAACCCCTAACATATTTCAAAATGAATTTTTAGTGTTTTAAAATAGAATTACGGAAACCGTTGTACACTGTTACGAAGATTTTCTTGCAATTAGAAGACATTTGGGTCGTAAGTTTCGTGGTGCTAAATTATTAAACAAACTGAAAAGGCGCAAAAACGATTAGAAATTAGGGTGATAGACACCGTTTAAATCTATCCAACACTGAAATAGAATAAATGACAAAACACTGGTTATGACGACAAGTATATTTTTCAATAATGAGAGAAGAAGAGGTTAAAAGTTAAAAGAATTACGTAATCAAGCAAAGTTAGGTACATAAATAGTAGCAAATAATAATTTTATAACTATCACAGTTATAGCGTTGATACAAGCCCTGGAGGTTAGGCAACCCTCTACACATAAAGTTATCGAAGTACATCCTAATAGCACAAAATCAAGTAATACGCAATATCGAAGTTACTCTTTGATTTAGGTGCAATTAGTGACTTCACACCCGTTGCAAATTGCATTTCACGCAAATTGACATCGCAAGAAGAAAAAAATCTGCATGCGTTAAATTTAATAATAGTTATATTTATGTTGTACGTATTTCAAGTTTGTTAAATGTACAAATTGCTGAGAAGTAAAGAAAAAAGAGTACTTACGGTCGTTTTTGCGAATAGCTACCGGCACGTTATAACCATCTCCTAAAATCGCTAAGGAAACGAAGTAAAATTAGATATAAGATCGTATCACAATTAAATTATATATATTATAAATATGATCAATTCCCTCAGGTTGTCTTGGAAGTGGCTGAATTGACCAAGAGCCTCTTTTTGTACGTGTTTCTAATTATAGCCTCCAGCAGAAGGTAATGGATTAATCTTGAATCTTTCCAAATTGGCCCAACACGTGGCGATATCGTAAAACGATATGACAATTACGTGAAAATTAACGTACATTGCCCAAATATGAGTCAATGCTTACTGCAGGAAGACTTTCATAAAAGCAGCGATAAAATAATACACCCATTTATAACCGATACTTGTAAAATTTTAGCTGGACGCTTACGTTAGAACATACATCTGAAGTGTACCACAGTCACCGAAAAATAGTTTCAATTTTATATTAATCCCCGCCCTCGCAATTAAAAGTAGACATTTCAATAAAAAATTTTATACAGGGGACAAACATCATATTAAAACATTTTAACAACTTCCATCGAAAAGACAAATTTGGATATTCCTAAAAATATAAGATTAGGAGATAATAACTTCAACAAGTTCTTTACCTATAAAAGCGAACAACTTTCATTTTTTAAGGATTGGTCAAATATTCCCAAGAAAATTAAAGCCTGTTTTGCAGATAACTTTACTGGACTGGGCTGGGTTGTATCTGCTACATATTGAAATAGTAACAATTCTTATAATGTCGTTTACTCACACTTGGTTATTCATAAATCTTTTAGGTCAAATTAAAACTTGGCAAACAGCGTGCAAAACTTTGGAAGTTGAATGAAGTCGTTCCGCAAAATCTCTTGTCAACACTTTCTTGGCAAGACCTCTCTGAGAATCATTTTGCACAAACTAACTGAATTTCTTACAACAAATTCTAAACAATTTTTTTATTAAAGTCACCAATACTCTAAATTGGATTAACTCAGCTACAATAAACAAATACAAAGTATTTGTAGCAAATAGAATAACCAGCATTATGGAACTTTTTAAGCCCAAAGACTGATATTATATTATTTCAAAAACGAATCCTGCTGATTTAAATTTATTTTTTTACTTTGCAATCCGTGGCTCTATTGGCGAACGTATTTCCAAATGAAAACAAGTTCAAACTAAAGGCAAATGCTAAAGTAGTTATTATGGTAACTTACTTTTGAAAATCTTAAAAACGGAAGTAAAATACTCAAAATAGGTGTGGATCAACCAAGGACACGATGAAATTAACTTCTAGATCCTTGACCATCCAGAAGCTTATCGGGTTGGTTACAACCTTTAATGAACCTACTTTTACAAACGAAAAATTAAACAAAGAAATACTAAACTTAAAATTTTGACGTCCGCGCGACGTAAGTAATTTACATCAAAGTTATTAAAAACTTATTTATTAAAATATTAACGGCGTATTAATAAATGACACAAAGCCTAAGATTAAACAAAATATACGAATGAATACTTGTCGATAGGTTAGATTTATTTACCGACGGCTAATCAATGTTATATTACGTTGACGAAATTACATAAGTTAAAGCTAGAAATAAAAAAATTTACGTTGATGAGTTCAAAACCCTTAAGGTACTCTAAACTCGAATATAATTGCAATTAAATTTTTTGCACTAAACGTGAGTTTTTAAATACCCAAACAACACATTGGTACAAAAAACGTCTAAATGTCCGGCTAATAGACATTTATTAGACATAAAAACGTTTTTAAACGCGTTATTAACGTTTATTAGACGGACATTTAGACGTTTTTTGTACCAATGTGTTGTTTGGGTACCTGAGGTAATTTTGTTTACTGATGAAAGCTGCGTGTGGCTGGACCCAGAAGCTAGACGGTAAGCCCAGTCTCGAACGGTGGGTAAAATTTACTCGAGGATACGATGACTGGTTTAATGGGTATAATATTTATTTAACAGCAAAATGCGAATTTGAATGTGTTGGTTTCTACACACAAAACATTATCCAAACATAAACTTAACGGTAACTTATATTTACGTAAAGAACTAATTGGTATGACCGAAAATTTTCAAACTGATATACTTCAACTCTAAACACACTATTGTACGAAACTTAGAGGGTCAAACACTCATCGCATCACGCGTCAACTCTTAATCCTCTACATAATTCGTTTAGGAGTTATTACTACCTTAATAATAACCCTGTTGTCTTATATAAACTTCTACATGTTCTGATTATAGAACTCTTAAAAGAAAATGAGAAATGATCAAAAATGCAACCAACAGAGATTCAAAAGGTACAAAATTAAGACTTAATTTAACATGAGGCACCAAAAAATTGTTATCACAAGAAACGCAAAATGATCAAATGATAACGAAGTATAAGTGACTAGAGCAAAGGAGCGTACTGTAATATAGAATTACAATTTAAATCTTTCAAACCAAATAATAATTACTGTCGGAAGTAATAAATTATAAAGTGCACTCAAAACACACGACAATAAACTGGACCTACACGACTCAAGTACAAATAAACTAAACAAAGAAATTAAAAAAAATTAAATTTGATTTTGAAAACGTGAAATAACTTAGATATTTTAATCCGAATTTGCTAAAATGACCTTAACATAAAATGTAATACAGAAAAGAAATCTAAGGTCCATTGCATTTCAAAATTACTCAGGTAATGTTATTTAGTTTCTTCTTTAATATTGAATTTAATTAAGTTTGTTATTGTACAGTTTTTCGTTAGGAAGGGCAAATAAACCACTCAAGATTTTTTTACGTCCCTTTTAACGAAGAAACAACTATATAAAATTAAAACGTGTACCGGGCATAGATGTTTAGATTTTTAAAAAGCACTAAGACAACTAAAACAGCACGAACATTTGGGTACAATCTCAGGTATTGTTACATGCGTTGCGCATTATAATTAAATCATGCCAAGGTGATGCAATTAAAGAAAAATTCTCTAAAATCGAGCAAAGGGTTAAAGTGATCTTCAGCAACACTGTTGTCAAACCGCTTTTTGAAGGAATACGGAGCAATCAAAGTTGATGGAATGATTTAACTATCAGACTTATAATAATAATATATATTTTGTGCTAATATACAAAGTATTTACACTCGTCATTCTAAGTAAGTACTTACAAAATTATATGTTTACAGCTAAGGTACTCATTAAAGCTATAGAATCCCCTATTTATTAAATATTTTTTACTGTCGTTTTAAATTGGCTTAATTCTAATTGTTTAGTTTTAAGTGGTAATTCATTGTAGAATTTTATAGACCAGTAGTTTGGCCCAGTTTGAGTTTTTTTTATTCTTTGAAATTCTGGTCGGAGATGATTACAAGCTCTAGTTTGATGCTTATGTATACTACACTGTTCCGAGAAGTTAGTAATGTGTTTTTTGACAAATAGTAAGCATTCTAAAATATATATGCACGGTAGCGTTAATATTTCATATTGTATGAAGTATTGTTTACATTCACTTCTGTAGCTGCAGTTTGCTATTATTCTAATTGCTCGTCTTTGTAATCTGAATACTCGGTGGCAACCTGTAGAGTGACCCCACGCTAGAATTGCGTAAGACATTATCGAGTGGCACAAGGCAAAATACGATGTTCGTAGAACTTTTGGGGACACACTCGATTGTAAATTTCTGAGTGCGAAAATGTTTTTACTTAGTTTCTTTGATATAAAATCGGTGTGATGAAGCCAGTTTAGTTTACTATCGAGGTGCACTCCTAGGAAACATACAGATTCATTCTGGGTGTCTAAGTTACTGTGTCTCAGTGTAAACAACATTTCCTTAGTTTTCGCAGTATTTAAGAGTACTTTATTATATGAGAACCATTCAAGGGCCTTTGACCGTGCCACGATACATTTGTCTGAAACATTTTCTATGTGTTTATCCGTTATGGTGAGGGTAGTATCATCCGCAAATTGTACAATATGTGTCTCACCTTCTGTACTCTCTATACAGCTGGGAAATGAATTTACAAATATTATAAACAACAATGGGCCTAGTATGCTTCCTTGTGGCAATCCAATGTTGATAGGAAGTACCTTTGAAGTTCCATTGAAGTTTACTATTTGATGTCTGTTTTCTAGATAAGATGCTATTAATTTAACGCTAGCTTGGTCGAATTTATAGTTTGCTAATTTATGTAATAGTGTTTCATGGCATACCGAATCAAAAGCCTTTGAGAGGTCTAAAAACATAGATAATGAATATTCTTTGTTTTCAAAGCCATCTATTAAATTCATAGCAAAATCAATAATTGCGTCAGTGGTGCTTCTATTTTTGCGAAATCCGTATTGTTTTTCATTAAATAGATGATTTGATTCAAAGTGATTTATGATTTGTATTGCTAAAGCTTTCTCAAAAACTTTAGAGAAACTGGGTAAAATAGAGATGGGTCTGTAGTTGGATAGGTCATGTACATCCCCTTTTTTGTATATTGGTAATACTGAAGCAATTTTTAGTGGGTCAGGAAAAACAGATTCATTTATACAGAGATTAATTAGTTTGGTTAGAGGGTAAACAAGGTTTGAAATGTTTGCTTTTATGATATATGGGCATAGACCAAATATATCTTTGGATTTACTGGACTTTATAGATACTAAGATATCTCGGATTTGTATGAAAGTGACTGTGTTAAATTTGAAATTGGTATTAACCAAACAATTAGGCTGGTCATGCATTATACCTTCACCGTTTAGCTTAGGGAAGTTTTTGACGATATTATGTCCAATGTTAACAAAGTAATTGTTAAAGTCGTCTGCTGATAAGGTGCTGTTAATGTACATTTTTTTCTGTTTGCGGTTGCATGTTTTGTTTACAATATCCCATAGAGATTTGCTTACGTTATTTGAGTTGTATATCAATCTGTCTGTTTCTTCTCTCTTTGCACGTTTTAATTCGTTCCTATACGCGTATTTGTATTTATTTTTTGTAGCATACAGTTCGTAAGTTGGGGATTTTGAGTACATATCATTGAGCAAGTTTAATTTGTCCCGCATGTTTTTGAGTTTATCATTGTACCATTTTATTCCACCATCACGGTGTTTTGTTGAAAATTTGGTGTAAGGAAAGGATGTATTAAATAAATCTATGAAATAATCGTGAAAGAGTTTAAACTTACTATTAACGTTTTCGAACGGATTGTCTATGAACTTCCAGCTTAAACTACTTAGATTGTTGTGCATAGCACATTGGCCGCGTAACGTGATTGAACGAACGAGTTTCGTATGTTGTTTTTCGGTACATCTGCCAGGTAATTTAGCGCTGATCTTTTGACCATAATGATCTGATATGCCGCAATTTACAGTAGATGAGATAAAATCATCTGAGTTCAGATTGGTGAATATGTTGTCTATACAGTTTTTAAATCTAGTTTCTTTGAATATGGTTTGTACATATCCAAATGTCATAAAATGATCACATAATTTAGTGGCATTTGTATCATTGGAACAAAATCTTACATTAAAGTCTCCTAAGATTACACATTTTTTACCTTTAAACTTATTTAATATAGTATCTAGTGTATTCATAAATACCTGGATGTCGCCCAGAGGTGGTCTATACACACAAACTACATTGCAGTCGAACTTAGTATAATTAACCGCACATACTTCGATATGATTTTCTATGGAAATTTCTTTTATTCCTGCTATCGCAGTAAATTCTTCACTGTTCTTCATCATTATTAGTACGCCTCCATGCCGACTGTATGTTCTGGTGAATGACGATGCGATGAACCATTCCCCACACGAAAAAGTATCCATCTCTTCTCCAATTAGCCAGTGTTCGCTGATACAGACTATGTTGAATTTTGTGGAATTATAGCTTAAAAATGATTCCAGTTCCAATAATTTATTGCGAATGCTTTGTATATTAATATGAAATATGCTTAGATTTGAAGGAAAAGCATGTGATTCTCTAGGTTTACGAACTGGTTTAATCGTTACATCCTTTATGTTGAGCGAATCGAAAATTGTAGCGGCTCACTCTGACGTGTTCCGGCCAATTATTGGGATCCAGTAGAGTATCGGCGTGTTTAATATTGGCTGCGACTCGAAAACACAAGTTTTGTCCTTTACTTTGTAATTTAAGGCATTCAACCTCCTCATCATTTGTAATCAGCTTGAGATGGTCGAGCATATTTATTTCTGTGACGGAAGGTGAAATTCTTCCAATAAAAGCCCATGCTTTCTTTGGTGCTGCCGTAATACTAAATGTATTGCTAGAATTCGTACCGATAATGGGTTTTGTTTTATATGTGTTGACCAATTTTTTGAGGTTTTTGGTAGGTGACCAATTTGAAATCATCGTCATCTTTGTTAGATTTATGAACTGAATTTGTATTAATGTCGCTATTTAGATTTATAATTGTTTGTAAACAATTTTGTTATCAATTTCCTCAGGTGTGGGCGAGATAACCACTTGTTCTTGAATTTGAGCGTTTCTAGCATTAGAGTTTACCTGCCCTTTCTTTGGTTGTGATGGGTGCTAGCTTACTTCCGAATATAGTTTAGGTACTTTTGCTGTTTATTTGCGTTTACTTTATGAGTTTCAACGTAAGGTGATAGAGATGCATTGGTTTTGCGGTCTTCAAGGGAATTAATTTTTTTGTTTAAATCCTTTATGTGATTGTCTTTTGATTGTAACAATTCAGTTTGCAGTTTTATAATTTGTTCTTTGCTGGTTAGCAAATTAATCAACAACGCATTTATTTTTAATACGTTGTCAGTTTCTATATCGCAGAATGCACGGTCTTTATCGCCATTTAGAATTTCGTTTATTGACCTTTCACAGCAAATCACTGTGTTATCGTCCACCTTTATGTAATTTTTCTTATTAGCACAGCTTGTGTGGTAATATTTTTCACAATTTGCACATTTAACTTTTTTTGTAACCGCGGATTTAGAACAAACACAACACTTAGCAAATGATGCGCCTTCTTCACTTTCCGCCATTTTACATCAACTTTGAGTATAATAGAAAATATCTTATTCTTCTAAATTAATTATCCGTTATTTTTATGCGCTATATAGTAGCTGTTGCACAGGAAACTTACTCTCCTATATTTGGCTGAAATGCGGCTAACAAAACTGTGGATGTCTGCATAAATTACTTCCGAGAAAATCCTGTCATATAACCTTTTATTGCGACACGTCTATGACCAAATGCTCTTTTATTTACTTATGTTGACATTGATTACGCCGGACTGATTTTAATTAAAGATCGAAACCAACGTGACTCTAAGCTAACAAAATCAATTTACTTCTTTGTATCTTTAGTCAAGGTCCTTAACAGCAAAAGTATTTGAGTTCGAAAACGTTTCATTGGTCGTAAAGGCAAGCCAACGTCTATTATGTGGGACAATGTAAGGTCTTTTGTAAATGCATCTAGCGATATTAAAGCTGTTTATAAAATGATCAATGAAAATAACAATGAAATTTCTAACTCTCTTTGAAACAATGAAATAAATTGGAGTTTTATTATTTCCGCAACATCTCACCAAGATAGTATTTGGGAGACTGCGGTAAAATCAGTAAAAGTATTGCAAAAAACTTGTCTCAAATATAAACACTTGATTACGTTATTAATTCAGATAGAAGCGACACTATATCCATTAGGTACTGATCTTTTCGATATGAACTCCTTTACTTCTAGTTAATTTTTTAATTGAGATACTTCTTTACGCGTTGCCTACATCATCATTCTGGCGTCAATGAAGTCTACTGGTAGTGCATGAACTTCAACGTTGCACCAAGTGGTACAATATTTACTAAACTTGGAACAAAAAGACTTTTTACTGTTAATAAAAAAAAACAACTTTCCATCTTTGCAGTGGTTCCTAGGACGCGCATCTGAAGTGCATAGATCCAAAAACGTTGTTACTCGTACAGTTACAGTGCGAGGCGGAAATGGCAATTTTAAAAGACCAGTTATCAAAAAAGCGGAGCTTAGTGTCTTGAAAGAAAGGACACTTCTCTTCTAGTAGGTGAAAGTGACCGCTGCGATTCATTATTTGTCTATTATTGCTCAGTGTATATAGTATAAATATACGTTTCTAAAACTAAGAGGTGCATACTAAAATTACACGGTACAAAGAAGAGATTGCAACCAGTGGCAATCGAAGAAAAATAATAATTTACCTAACACGGGTCTAAAGTAAGTCAGCATAACGAGCGTTGCATGTGAGTGAGTTATACTATGGTACTTTCGACGACAGTAAAGTACATTATTGTTTGTGTTGCTTTTTGTAAAATTACATTATATTTTGAAAAAATAAAAAAATCACCAAAAATATAATGTTGGTACTACATTTATTACTAAATCTGTCAAATTTTGCATTAACTTGAACTTAGTTTCTTAACTGAATTTTAAGATTTTTTTACCTGTCGCATACTCGTTCTAATATAATAATTAAAGTTGAAGACTTAGTTTTATGTGGATTAAAAATTTTCATTTTGTTATCCTAGAGCTTTTTTCGCACATTACGTAACTACACTAACGAACGAATATTGACGTTTGCTTTGCTATTATTACACAACAATAATGTATTTTAAAATATTGCATTTATAGAATTACAGATATGCTGACGATAACATTTTATAATGCCGAAATAATTAATGATTTAATGACAAAAAGTGTATAGCAATAAAATTTGATGTTAAGTTGTAAAAGATTTTGATTTAGGTTTCGTATTGGTTTCTTTAGGCGCGACTTAAGGGTAACTCAGATTTTTTTCTGACGGAAATAACGCTCACGTCACAGCTCACGTATTTTCCGCTATTTAAAAACAGTAACTAAGCAGTTTTTAATTCTACGGAGTTTAGAATCTGGCTTGGTTCACAAGTTGATTACCTAACTCGGTAGTGGTTCTTTGTTAGATTTTCGTTTGCTTTTTCAGGTTATTGTTTTCTTTCTTACCTTTTCAGAGTTTAGGTTATGGCTTGTTTCACAAGTGGATAACCTAACTTTTGGGAAGTTCTTAGTTAGATTTCGATTGCTTGTTTGAGTTTTGCGATTTATCTCACGCCCTGATGAAGCCCCTTACGAAAGTGGGCGAAACGTTGGCAGCTTCGGTTGCAACTATGTCACGGTCCAAACCCGGAAGACATTCTAATGTTAGTATAGATTCCGGCCGTGGAAGCCTTCGATATTACAGTTTTTAATTTACATTTCTGGCGTTTATATTGACACGAGCTATTCTAATTTTTAATTTTGTTGTCCACGCGTTTATGAAGCGCTGAGTAAGAGTGGTATAAACGAATTTTGTATAGAATATAAAACATCATTAATATAAAATAAAACAGTGTTTAGCTAATATAAAATGGCAGAGACTCAGGAACATTTTACTCTTTTATCAATATACAAAAAAAAACGAAAAACTAACAACTTGAAATGATATTTTAATCTTTTCAGTAATATCTGTCACCAACGCCAAAAGTGTTATTATTGTAGAAAAAAAAAGTTTTTTTAATTGTTTAAAATTAATAATGATTACATTGTACATTACATGTTGAGAATATTTCCTTAACGCCATTATACCAAACGTCGAGTAATTAAAATATATCGTAGGAATTTATTTGTAAGAAATTTTTATCACCGTTTATCGCTTTAAGTCATCAAAAATTCAGTTCAAGTTTCTAAGATCGATTTTCAAACAGAATATTTAAAGTATGTTCTTTAATTTAAGTAAAAACTAAAAATTCCATTGCATATTCTTTTAGAACCATACTCAACATTTCGTTGAAATGTAAAATTTAATGTGTATGATAATTGTTTAACCAACGTTACAACAATTTCTAGAAACATTATTTAACGGATATCGATTTTATTTATTTATATTTAACTTAGTAATACGCCTGGTGGTCACTTCATAATTAACTTAGTAATAGATATATGTAATTTAGATTACAGTTTGTTAAGTTTCATTACTATTACAATTTACACATAAAGTGCATTGTTAATAGCGTTCGAATTAACCTTTGTTCTGCTTTTAATTAATTCTGTATGTATGAGACTGACGTGGAGTGTACACACTACCATATTTACTGTATATCTTAGTTTTTGTGATCTACATGTATTAAATCAGTTTGTTTTTAATTATATTTTTTTAAATTTTTCTCAATAAACAAATACACACTTTTACCACATTATAATGTTTCTCGAAGAATATTATGATACTTAATCTGCATTGATATCAATAGCAATTATTTTAGATATCGTTTAGATATCATTTTGTCATAAATTAGTTCGACTAACGCTTTTTTTTTAATTCTGTACATTTTTATACCTAAAAGTAAAAGTAAAAAAATACTTAAAATTTATGTGCTTATTTGGAAATTTTATTACAAGTTTATATATTTTTGCTTGACCTGTTATACTAAAATTATAAAAAAGTTAATTATCTTTATTATAATTTTAATATTATTTTTTGCAAAACGGTTTAATTACCTTTTACAATTAATATGATGTGGTATAGAGCAAAAGACGCAAGCAAATTCATTTAGTAAAATAATTATAGTCTAACAACATTAAAAAGAATTTAAAATTAAGTTTAGTTCTAAAGAATAAATTAAAAAAAAAAAGCTTTTATATTTTTCAACGAAATAAGTTACAGAAGTAACTCTGATAATTAATTCTTTGAGATTTATCAGCTACCCTTAATATTAAATTCAAATTTTGACGAAAAGTATGCACAATTTTAATCCGAATATTTAATTCTAAATGAATTGCAAAGTATAATTATACTTTTTCAAAAGTAGTTGATAATCTTATTAGAAATTTGGAAATAAGTTTTACAAAAGCATTTTGATGATTACAGTTTTTATTTCGATCGTTTAAAATTATGCCATTATTAAGTATTAAATGTTTTACGAATGTATTTCTGTTGAATAAAAAGTTACAGTGTGAAATTTTTTAATAAGTAACATTTATTTTTTTGACGTAAATCACAAAATTTATGTTTTTAAATTTAAACGCGCATATACTAAAAGTTTAAAAATATAAATGTTCTAGTTATCTTTTATTTGCGATACGTTGCTTTGCAAAGCAAAAAAATTCTTTTGTAATCAGAAGTTTTGCATTATGCGAGGCACTATATAAAACTTTTATTGTAAAAATAAATTTTCAGTGGGGTGTTTCTAATACTTATGGAAAAAATATTAAGAAAACAATATATAAATTCAAAGTGACAATATATAACGAGAAAAAAGAAGATCGCGTTGTTACGTGCAAAAGATGTTAATAAGGAGTTGCCTGAAATTATTGTAACATAAACGATATTATGATTCTGTGCACAATGGAGACAGGGATGGGTTAAATTAAAAACAGAACTAGTTGGAAATTGAATACGTAAAATCAAAATTTAGTAAAAAGCGCCAGGTCAAGTCAAAACAACGCAACAAAAGATCTCTAGCCTTCGTCATCCAAAGGAACACGCCGCGCCGTGCGGTGTACACGCTGCTAGAACTTACTTTTTAATGTGTACAATCACTAAAACATAACTGACTTGCGAACAGGTGTATTCATTACAAGGTTTGTTAAGAATTAAACATCAAATATTTATTTAAAAAAAAAATGAAATGCAAAAACAAAACAACAAAAATTACTAAATTAAAATTGAATGGCAAAATTTAATAAAATCATTAAATTACCTAAATTAGCGCACTGACAAAAAGGAAAAACAAAAAAAATTCGTAACTAAACACTAAAGACTAAAATTTAGTTGCACTTAAATTTAATAATGCGTAAATGAAATCGATTTGATTAAAAAGAAAATGTAAAACTCTTTGGCTGCAAAGTAAAATCAAATATCTTTATGTAGTTATATATAAAAAAAAACTTACTTATAATTGTATTAGTTTAGCCTAAAGTACTTCTGATCATGTCTAAAAATTTGCAACTTTAGCTTTAAATATTGGTTAATTGTCTTTACTCCTAAATCACAAACTGGGTATTTTCACAAATCAGAGAACAGAATTGTCGATACATAAAATTGTAATAAACAGTAACTCGTAAAATTTATGTCAAAACAATATGTACAATTACTATAACTGTTATTCGTAAACATCTAGTTCTAAATGGTGTACTTGGACAGAGTGTTTTGGGTTGACCAAAGTTGCTAGGCAAGGTAGGCGACGTGGTTTAGAAAGTTTGTGCAATAGCTGATGAACCCGCTTTAAAAGCGAAAATAAATTACTTATGTAAGGAACTGAATTTCTACAACATGATAACACGAGAACACTTGATTTGTAATTGACAAGCAAGTAAATCTGTTAGTAAAACGAAACGAAGCTTAAACTTTTAGACTTAAAAGTTTTACAAATACATCACTAAGCTTGGTTCCTCAGAAAGCACTCGCGCTATTACCACATTTTTGTTCCGAGTATGATTCAAAGCTCTCTTTCTAAAACACATTCTCTTTTATTTAAAACCTTGGTTTCCTGCGATGTACACAAAACTATATCGTAGAATCTTCCAAGAAGAATACTCAAGAAACGTGTGGATTGAACAACGATACATTTAAAAAATAACTTTTCTTACTGGTGTCAGAGAAAAAGTGATAATCTCAATATCTCTAACATAAACAGGACTTACTTTGAAGTAAAGCAATATTGAATTAGAATCCAAATCTTTGCGACTGAAACAGAATACTAATGGAGCACGAAACTAATAAATTATAAAATACAATATGTTGTTACAATTTAAGACAGTGGAAAAAATTTTAAAAAAAGAGATGTGAACAAAACTGAAACGTTTTTAATTAGAATTCAAAGATTAAGAAAATAACTAATAAATACTTTGTTTTATAGGTTTGAGGATATTTACAATACTTGGTAGCAATGTGACGTATTACATAAAAGTAGTAAAAGTAAAAATTGATTTAACTCTTTCAGTTCCGGACTTCAAAAAAAGCTCTAGAGAGTACAGGAGATTTTAAAGAAAAAAATTAAACTTTTTTTGTTATATTCTTAGTCATAAAACGTAATCAAACTATAAAACTTAATTAACAAAAATATAAACTCCATGTTTTACAAAAAAAATTTGTGGGTTATTTTTTTTGTACCGTTGTAATCATTCTATATATGTTTGGAAACAACGTTTGTTTTTTGATAAACATAACGGTATTTTACATACTGAACACTCCTAGTTAGTTCTGACTTTATTGTTTTTTGAGCTACAATATCCACATCTGCGTCTCGATGTACGAATTGGTTGATGGGCACTGTGCGAAAGATTTATGGATTTTGGTTGGCAGGGGTTTTCTATTGTTGATGAGAATACATAATTGCTACGGTATGGTATTAATTTTTGGAACAATTGTATTTTTCTTCTTCTTTTTCTTTATTAGCCCGTCAACATCCATTGTTAGATATAGGCCTCCTCTGTTGCTTTCTATAAATCTCTGTTTTGGGTTTTTTTTATCCAACCCAAACCTGCCGTTCTCTTTAAATCGTCGATCCAGCTGGTTTTTTGGCCAGCCTTTACTTCTTTTTCCCATATGGGGCCTTTATTGTTGTATTTCTTTACTCCAGCGCACGTAGGACTACCTCAATTTTAGTGAAGCTACTTCTTCCTTTATATCTCTTAACGTTGTCTTGTTTCTGAAGTTCACATTCCGTTTCCTATCGGTCAGTTTAATATTTAGCATCTGTCGTTCTATTGCTCTTTGAGTCTTTGCTAATTTTTCTAATAAAGTTTTTGTTAGGGACCATGTCTGGGCAGCGTAGAATAATACCGGTAACACACATTGATTGAAGACCGCACTTCTTAATTTTAGGGGTATTTTTTGGTTTTGAGTATTTTGCTTTGTTTGCCGAATGCCGACCATGCCAACCATATACGTCTGTATTTCCGCTTCTTGGTTTGATTTGTAGCATTTAATCGCCTGTCCTAAGTATATCAACATATTTTATAATATGGTTGTCAATTTCAATATTTTTGTTTTCTTCTTGGTTTGTGATTATTTTTGTTTTTTGTCTATTTAGTTGTAAACCAACTTTCTCGGATTCAATTTTTAGTTCTTCTAACATTTGCTGAAAGTCTTCAAAATTATCGGTTATTACTACAACGTCGTCAGCATATCTCAGATGGTTGAGCCTCCTTCCATTGATGTTTATTCCTTTTTGGACCCAGTGGAGGTTTTTAAATATATCTATTAGTATCTATTAGAAAAAATAATATCTTATGCCACCATTTATGGTTTTTCTATCTGTACAATAATTGGCCTTCGCTTGATCGAATTTATCCACAAAGTTCATGTTTTTATTGTAATCCGTTACCATGATAGTACAGTTAACTTTTGAAACTGAACCATCTTTATTTTTCCCAATTATAACTGTTGTGTCACGAGAATAATGGTAATTAGAAAGGTCGTGGGCACATCTTTTATTACGCCATTTGATAGCTGATAAACCATTAATACTTTACCACCAATCGTAATTACAAAAAATTGTCAAAATATAGGTGATGATTTTTTTCCTTCATGCTGGCAGTCAATGTTTTTACAACCCTCTTTGAGCCTAAATTTTTTTAACTTATCTTTTACTTTGACTTGTATCAATGTTAAAGTTCCAGCAGTATCCGGTTTCATCAGCCAATACATATACTTTAAAACCCCGTTTCATTGTTTTTTGGCAAATACTGCTTCAGTGCAGAACGTTCTTGAAATGTTATCATTGATTCGTCAATTGCTATTTTTTTGTGAAGATTCAAAGATTTTTGAAAATTAATCTTCAAAATGTCTGTTACCGGTCGCACCTTATAGAGTCTGTCATATTTATCATTCTGTTGTGTTATAATTGAGGTGTAAATTCTTTAGCAGCCATCCAAATGTATGCATAGTCCTAATTTTTGAGATATACGGATCATGCGAATCAGGAGATGTGCTGCAATGGTCTGTAGAACTTGGATACTATTTTATACCCATGAGTATATTGGTTCCAAAGAACGCTGTCATATCTTGAATATTAGTGATACTATATGCCATTTCTGTTTTTAAGTATTCTTGTTGGGCATACAGATTTGTTTGAAACATGATGTGATTTAATATGTCATTTGTTACAAGCTTATGGGTCTTACGAACTTTGCACGGCCAACTCACACAGTCGGAGATAGGGGAGATTCAAGTAAATAATATTTAAGGGCGCCAGATCTTTTATAATTAACACTTCTGCCTCGATCAAGACAGACGGTCCAAGCTTGTAACGAATTTTTAGGTTCGTAATCCTTGTTACTTTGATGTTCGTGTAACCACAATAAAAGAGAAAGCTATGTTACCATAAAAGAAAGATTAAACAGGTATAAAAACTTTAATTTAATAACGTAAGCTATTAACAACAAGTCTTAGAAATTTCCCATTAATAACTGTTAGAAGTATCGGCAACACACAATACATTAATCTAAACGATATACATAGCGAAGAAATTACACGTTATATAACTAGGATTCACAGCATGCGATATCAGAGAATTAATTACTGACAATACCTAAATGGTATTACAACTGCTATTACAATTGCGTAAGTTAACCAAGTTAAATTTCGAGAGTAATCTTCTTTGACAGCGACATAATAATTAAAAAGAACTTACCCGCAATTCAGTACTTGCCCGAAGAAAACGTTTTCCTCGTTTAGTAGTCTGAAATAGTTATGAATAGCAAATCGTGTCAACACAATAACTCACGAAGATAGGAATCTACAAAATTGTTAATAATAAAAGAAATTAGATATAAGAACCCGATGTATCGAATGCTGTTATTCGCAATTATTAAAAGGTGGGTATTGCAATCGACTGACGTATAAGAAATAACATCTCGGAGGCAAATGCTGGTCAAGACTTCGTTTTCGTTGTGGATAATATGCCTTCCAGAATCCTAAGCGTTTGGTGAAGGTAATTATCGATATTAATTCTTTATTGTTCTTTTATTAAATCGAACATGTGGTCAAATCGTGACGGAACGGCTATCAAATTAAGAAAGAAATTACAAAAGAATCCTAACAAAACGGATGTAAATATCTTACCTTGTGACGAATAAATTACTTTAAATACGTAATGAATTTATAATTTTATTTCCATTACAGTTGATGTTTTTAGACGACACATGCCATTTTAGGTAGTTGACCGCAACATTTTGCACGTAACACATCCAATAAAACATTGAATAAATCAAAAGGTTTATGCCGGTTACAATTTTATTATATTCACTTTTGAACTCTTCTGGTGACGGAATATTATGTTCACTTCGAGTCTATACTGTTTGTTTAGGAATAGTATGTACTAATGTAGCCAATGAAACAAGATCTAGTTCCCATTCGTTTTCAGAACTCTCAAAAGCAGGCAATAGTAATGGTTCATCATCGGTTTCAGTAAAAAAAAATTGTTATCATTTTTAGTCTCATTTAAATTATTCTCATTCTTGGCGTTATCTGAGACACGCATTCTTCATCAAGCCTATAAATTTCTTGATATAAACCTTCCACGTTCATATCCACTAATTTAAAAGGCCGTTCTTTAGATTTTTTTCAATTCATAATTGGATCGGTATGGTTGGTTTAATTTTGTATCTTCAAAAAATATAACCATTTTTTACTACACGCACTATAATATATGCACACACGTTTGGTAGCGCTCATTTACTAACCAATTGTAGAAATCAATGCGCAGGTAGGGGAGACACCTGACTTAATTAATTAAACCGATAGTCTCAATAGGAAAAATATCTAAGTAAGTGGGTTAAATTTTCCTCGAGCGTACAAAAATAGTGTGCAAATTGGTGGGTGAACTTTTGCGCCACCGGACTTAAAAGAGTTAAATTTGAAAAAAACTTATAAAATAAGAACTTCTAATTTGTGTTTTTAATTGGAAATTGAAATGAAGTTGACCTAATACATAAAATTAAACCTTAAACCTTAAACGTCGAAGAAAATACTTTAAAAAACGAAACGAGAAGAATAATAAAAAAGTTTAACTTTTTTTACAAACTTTTTAGTCAATAAAATAATTCTTTTCTTTGGTATTTAATGTGGATTTTTTTGAAATGAACTTTAGCTGTTGATTAAGAAAACTTTTAATCGATGGCATTTCTGTTGTTTTTACTTTAATTTTTTAATTTTTTTTTCAAAATGTTTTTACTCTTTATTTTAAATTTAAAAGTTACCATTTATGTAATATGTCGATTGTTAAAAATGCAGAAAATACAAAATAAAGCTGCATCTCGTAAACTATTGTTTTTACTTTGCAATTTGCGTTTACGCGTCTTGCGTTTAAAAGTCCTTGCGTTCAAATGTATTGTGTTCAAACGGTCGCGTTCAAACCAACCTTTCCGTGTAACATGATATCTTAAATCATATTGAAGGTTTTATAGATTAGTTTTTTGCGTTCTTTTTAAATACTTATTTCTTAAATATACCACGTTTTTTGGAACATTATCTTTGAATTCCACACAAAGGAAACTGGCATTCTTCTTAATGTTTTTCAACGATTATGTGTATCAAATCAGTAGTCTCAGGCACGTTGGGTTTTACATGGCAGCCTATAGGATTTTCAGATTTAACCCCTTAACCAGAGCGGTTCAGACCGATAGTCATTCACATAGTGGGGACGATTTTTTTAATGCAGTATCACTCTGAACATTATTCTCTACTCTAAAAGTGTTGTAACGGTAAAAAATCTCATTTTTTGGTGATTTTTAGTACTGTTTTTTTTCCGAGTCAGTGGCGTGAAATACGGTGAAAAAAGCTGTCTTTAAATACCAACATAAATATACATAGTTCCAAAAACTGTACTGTTTATATGTTCCTTGTCTATAATACGCAGTTAATTCTTCATCGATGAAGCACTCGTAATAGTCGATAGGATCTATGTCGTCCAGTATGGAAAACCCATGCATCGGAACCCAGAACTGCAACATTTTGCCGTTCTAACAACCCTTTTTCTTCATTGGAGTCAGGACCTTTCTCTTCACTTGAGCTAACAGTACGTCATCTTGGCATAAAAGCCATTGGTTGCTACACAGCCAATCCACTACGACCTGGTTGTAGACTATTACCCCGCTCAGTACTTGGACGGTCTTCATCGCCAAACGGCTGAAATTCGTCATCCGAAACGGAATCATTTTCTTCATTACTAGCATGCGCCAATTCTTGTAGATTCTTTACGTCATCTGAGATCAAGTAATTGCACTTAAAAAGAATTGTATTCGCAACATAATTTTTTTACAATGTAAGCAAAAATATTGTCTTATATCCGTCTAGGTAATTTATGTATGAAATAATTAAATAAAACTAGAAATTTGAAGATAATTATATTATATATATATTATATTATATATAATTTATATATAATTTATAAACGGACTTTTTATATTAAATAATTCACTACCTATATCAAATAATTTCAAATACACTTACTTAATTTCAAATTCAAAAAGAAATTACTTTATACAAATTTCACCAACAAATCACTTTATGCAATGTTTAAAAACAACAAAATTCAAAATCGAAAATTCAAAGCTTAAAATTAAAAACTCAAAGTGGAAAATCACTTTATGCATCGACCGTGAACCACGTATGTAAAGAAACGAACGAAAGAAACCGAAACTAAAAGTGAAAAATTTACATTTATCGGTAAATTTTCTTTGTAACACTTCCAGATATTGAAACTACCAAAAGTACCAAAACTATAAATTTTTATTACCTATTTATTACAGGGAACATGTTTATGTTCTAACACAAAATAATTCATTTTCATAATAAGTAGAGACCTCTTATTTAGAATAGTTCATTTACAAACGAATTCAGCATGAAAGCATTTTAAAACACTGAAAAAATCTGGGGCAAGTACCGATTATTATTACCGCGCGCTACTGAATGATGTCGTGAAATCAGATTTCTGTCAATATCTTCAAGATGGAATTATTGTATTCTCTTGATTTTACACGATAAGTTAGTAACAGATGACAGGATAGTGTCAAATGCGATACAGTCCAGTTCAATAATACATATCCGTCTTATGACAGTTACCCCGGGAGGTTAATGTGCATTCCGAATTTACTTAACATGAATCATGATAAGTTTCTTCAGCTGTAACGAGGTTGCTACAAGCTTATAGGTGTCATGAACCCTGCTCGGCCAACTCGCACTAGTCGGAGATAGGGGGGGGGGGTCAAGTAGATAGAATTTATTGGGCGCCAGATCTTACTAGGTAAAAACTTCCGTTTCGATCAAAGCAGAAGGTTCAAATTTGCAACAAAGTTAGGTTCATAATTCTCAACGGACAAAAAAAAAGAAAGATAGATATGTATAACAACTTTAATTTTAATATCGTCAATTACTAACAACGAGCACAAAAACTTATAGTAAATTATTTAACGAAGGTTTTATAAATGCCGGAAGTAACGGCAGCATACAATACATAAGGTTAGATTACACATAGGGTATTTATAGAGAAAAAATAAATTGATAATGACAAGTAGTCTATGATTAACACACAAAAATAATTAATGAAAATACCTACATGGTATTGAAACAATGATTGTAATTACGTAAGTAAGAGTCGATCTGGAATATTAATTAACAGAACAAATCGTGTCAGCACAATGACTCACGAAAGCAAAAATCTACAACATTATTCATTAATGCTAAAAGGAATTAAAAATAAGAACCGGTTATCGAATGCTGTTGTACACATTAAATTAAAGGAGGACTCGTAGTCTATTGATTCGTAAGGAACAGTACATCTCAGAAAATTTTCTTCTCGAAACTTTCTTTTTAGATATAAAGTAGGCCTTCCCAATTATAGTATTTCTATTAAAGTATTTGGTTGATATTTATTGGTGGAGAATACACCGAACACAGGTGAACTAACACGTGTCGGGTCGTGCTAACAAATTAACATGGAAATTACTAAATAATTTTATTAACTAATAGTAAAAGCTTACCCTGTGATAAATAAACTAATAGAAACGCGTTGTCGTTTTATATCATAGATTCAACACACGCTGATGATGTTAGAAAATTAATTTAGACATCGCAAGCACGATGTTAAGTAATGGACAATTTAACGTCTTGACAGGAACTGAAGTCAAACGAAATGAATATACAGGGTAGTACATTTTGAAATTTGTGCATGTAACAAGGTCATTAGTAAATTTTTTTATTTATTCAATTTATACCAAACACTTATCTTGCTTCTATTTGGCCAATGATATATTAACGGCAATAAAAACTAGTCTGACGTTTGATAATGTATTGTTAGCCATTTGTTTCTTGAATTATGTGTACTTTATGTCTCTTTAAGTTCTTAAATAACACTTAAATATGTTTTGTGGTTGTTATAACCACTTCAAAGTACTTAAAAAACAATACAACTCTATCAGTTTAAAACTCAAATTCTTTAAGAAAATAATTTAAAACCACACTGGTAATTTTTATTCTTTGGGAATTTGATTAATTAAATTCAATGTCTACTTGAAAAAAATTAAGATTTAATTAAACGTTTAAAAAAATTAATTTTGTTTATGAAACTAATGAATAATGACACTATTAGAAAGTTACAAAACCAGAAGCAGTTGAGGATAAAAAGATTATAAATGTAGTTTCTACTTGACGTTTTGTGAACAGTCTTTATTTGATGCAATATTTAAAATAAAACTTTTTTGTTGAAAATAGGCCGAATATGCATGTATAATTAAAAACAACACAGTAATTCATTAATAGCAAAGAATGGTTAAAGTATGCATTTGTAAATTTGTGAATCCGAAACGGTTTAAACACAAATTGATGTTACAGTTAATACAATTGACCCTCGTCACTATATAGAACGTTTACGTTTTCTTCTACTGCTTTGTACTTGTTGTAACCTAAAAGATGTTTAAAGTTTTTTTTATTATTTTATTGGTTTTAAATAAATTCTATAATTTTCTAAACTGACTTTACTTTTCATGGAAAATTGCTTAGTTACAGAACAGAGCTGGTCACAAAAATGCGTGTTGTTAAATACCCTACTAACTGTTACCTATAATATTTTAAAGACGTCGACATGCCGCCATATCTTGATTAGTTTGCCTTTCAAAGAACAATAAAAGGGAAACTAATATTATAGCTTCTAAACAAACTGAACAAAAAAATTTAATTGTTACATTCTTAAATTTAAACGTAAATAAAACCGTAACGTAAGTAGGCGGTAGCTCAACTAGTCGGAGAGTAAGTCGCAGGTGTTTGTTGGTGTGCTGCTTATAACAAAATTAAAAAAAAAAATGTGTGTGTCAGCTCCGACGCACGACTGGAGTTTACTCCTTAAGTTCGATAGTCTAACCAGACGCAAAAAGGGTTTATTTAACTTAAAAAAGATTGATACTGTATGAACGTAAAAAATAACTTTTCGAAAGAAAATTTTATGAAAACATTATTATAATAAAAAAATATTGTCGATTTTTCTGATAATATTATCGAATTATTGACTAGAATTGTTAATATTTAAAAATTATTTATAAAATAAATCATAATAACCTGGTAGAATTTATAGACATCGAATTTTTGGTTAGGTTAGAAATTTTCTATTTTATGTGGATGCGCTCGATAATTCATATTGGGTTAATTATTATCTAATTTTATGTGTTGTTCTCAAATATATATTTATATGAACTACATCGATAATTATTAAAATATTTAATAAATACAAATTGCACATGCTCATACATATAATACATGAATTATAACGCAGCCACGTGTTTGTTAGATGTTCCGAAAATATCATCTACACCTCTTTCTGCCATAGTTATTTGAAAATACTTTCAGTTCACTTTAGCGGAACACAATGATAAAGATTAAAACTTCACAATAACAATATTAATTATTGATATTTATAATAAAAACAGCAGTATAAGTAAAATTAGAAAGTTGCGCGACATAGGATGCGCACCAAAAACGTAACGAGGTCATTCATCGATAGATTTTACGCCTCAGTTTTTTCTCATACCGGGTCCCTTATATATGCAAATCGATTCTTAAGGAGTAAACTCCAAAAAGCCCAAAAACGGTAGAAATATCGACTACAAATCCTGTTTATATCTCTGGACCTAAACAAATTGCAAAACACAATTTAACAACGAATATATTTATAATGATAGAGAAAGGAGTTAAAAACGTGTAGAATTAAGCAAATAGATAACAATTAAGGGTTTGTTAACAAATATCACAGTTAATAATAATGATGCAAATCAATTTGCTTAACATTACATTCAAAATAAGTTTACGTTGGTGAATACAACACAATTGTCAAATATTACGAGGTTATGCGAAAGAAAGCGCACCGCTATCTTGTTACATACAAGAAAAAAGTGGTATAGTTAGTCGTAATAACAAGCGTAATATGTACATACATGTAGATACAATCGTACATGCATACAACTAACCTCAGGACAAAAAGGAATTATATATAAAAAACAAAGCAATTACAATCATGCGTTTCCGAATATCCGATTAGCTTATGGCACCTCCAACACAATCCTTTTAAAATTTCTGCATATTAAACTATTACATATACATGCAGTTACCACAAATAAATTGCTTAGTTTTATACGATAGATTAAAAAAAAGTACGCTAAGCTTCCCAAAGTTAGTGAAGGTATTTTAGCAGGTGTGCCCTATAATTTGTCGTAATGCTGTTTGCAATCACAGAAATCGAAACGGTGGTTTTAATATCGCCATCTAACATACATAATTGAAATATGAATCCGTGCCAGTTCTCAATAATCCGTGCGTACCTTATTAGTTCGTCACAGAAATTGTCCATGTGTAGGTATACAAATTTGCTACGATAAAACAGAAAAATTAATTCGTACTGTAAAATGAAAATACATTCTTATCCCAGCAAATTTCTCTCAACAACGACATTGGAAACCGCATTTTATTTATTCAAAATCAGCATGTATTATTTAAGATACTTGAGATGTGGAAACCCCTGGGCACGATAGTAACACACAAGTGTAATTTCATTGAAATACGAAACAAAATGTCCTTATTAGTCTCCGGTATGTAAAATAACGTATCATAGGGCAAAATTTCTACTGTACGAAAACCACATCAAAATATTTTTAACATAAAAAACTGTCCTATCCTAAATACATAAAGATTATTCAAAATATCAATGAAACACTAATGTATTGGTAACCAATTTAGTCACTGCACGTTTGAGGATACCATTATTTGTTTTAACTGTCACTAGTTGCACTAAATTGTCATTTCCTTTGTATAGTTATATTATTCTTTTTAAAGCCCATTGGTTAAGTAGTTGTTTGTCGCCTAGAAGAACCATTGTGCATATTACTAATAGAGCGTACGTGAGATGTCATTTACTTCAACGGAGAGATTATTTGAATTCTTGGAAATGTAAAAAAACGGTAGAGAATTAATGCATGTTTTTATCTGCGCTAAAAGAGTATTAAGTTTTTCACATGTCAACAATGAAACAACTATAGTGATTTTTTACACCTGCTTCCTACAGTCCACCAAAATGTAAAACTCGTGGTGGAATAAAATATATTCTCTTTACGAATTTTTTTAGGTTTGTAAATGAATTTATTTTGAATAATTTTTTTAATTCACGATGTTTTCCTACAAAGGTAGTTCTGTTTTTCGAGGATAGATTTGCAATATTTCTACATCTCGCAATAAAACATTTAACGGTGTTTAAAAATGATTGAAAAGTTTTATCAATATAAACTTTTACCGTTTTTTCTTCTCCACATAATTAACTTGTGAACCAAGCCACATTCTAAACTCTGTAGAGAAGCAGTTTTGTATATAAAGAAAAAGTATCGTCGCGGTTGGTTGAGCGCGACTCTGATTGGGTTACGTTAAAAAAAGCGTGTCTTTGATAAACGACTAATAACTGGGAACCAAAGAGGGCACTACGAATCCGTGGTCACGATTGATTTATTGGGGCGCTTGAAAATTTCTACAGTTTCATCAAGTTCACAAAAATTTATAAAAGTTTGTATCCCACAGGTAGTCTGATGAACAGCGTTTCTAAAATTAGGCAACTACCAAATGACTAGTACGCGAACGCATAATTGGTTGCTTAAGTATAAAGCATAAAAAAAAGTATTCGTATAAGAGACGAAGAATTTTGATCACTGTATGAATATCACGTTTTAATTTAATCAATAATCACAACTACTGCGGTTTTTACCAAAAAGTCGAAAAGTGAACATACTCATTTTGGTACAAGATACAAGAAATTGTATTATCTCTTATTTATAAAATGACACAATGCGATCGAGGTCAATAATTGATAACATGATAATCGTTACCAGAAAATTTACTTTCTTTAGTTTGCCAATCATCTTTATCCGAATCACTATTATTTACTCTAAAAGTCAAACTTTCTACAACTTCATCAAACAATCTGCTCTCCACATTTTTTACGAAGAAGTAACTCATGATTGCGCTGTTTTTCCCAATCTTTATTTGTTATTTCAGAAAATGCATTTTGAACTAACTTTTCAATATCTCATTGTGCTACAATGATTTATTGCAAGATATCTTTTTACGAGATTCCATATTTGAATTCATTTGGATATAAGCCACAATGATAAGGAGGCAATCGAAGAACAATAATAACTTTTTGATTTCGTTTGCTTCCAACTACGAATAAATATTTTTTTAAGATTAATTTGGGTCGCAGGTTTGAGATTATTCGGAAATAAATTGGGAATAAAGTGCTCCTACAGCCATTGCATAAAATTTGTAAGATTTATATCATTATGATAGTCGCCAGATTCAATTTGCTATCTAAAAATTAAATGACCGTGGTTTACAAACAAGTACGAATTGCTTACATGGGCTAGAACATGTCCTTGTTTAGTTTGATGACATTTATAAACACTTGGTTCTTCTTTGAACTGCCAACACTTGTTAACTCTGTATGACGGGTGAATGTAGGTTTCATCTAAGTATGTAATTAGTTGTTTGTTATTGCCTTTAGCTTTCTCAAATATTGTCAAGGCTAAGCTACAATATCTATTCGTTCCTCAAAAGATAGTTTTCATAGATAGACTTCATGCACAGATTTTCCTACTACACCGTGATCAAAATCATCCAATTTAATTATCCACATCACCAGTTTGACGTTTTTTTCTGGACTTCTTAAAAATGAGTTTCCGGCAACGTCAGATTTTTTACGAATTTTCTTAATAAAATTCAAGAATTTTCTTGTTGCAGTAGCCTTTTGAATTGAATACATCCAACTACTTTTTGTTTATCGAAAAAATCAATGATATTACGAATAATGTTTCGTGCTTCTAAATAAGCAATTTTTCGGGTTCAGTTTTTCATGGATTCCAACGTAATACAAAAAAAATATTTTATTTAGAAATATATATTTTCGATTATGTTCTAATTTGCGTGTGATGACGAAACGACCAGTTTTACCGATATAGACTAAACCACATGAACAAGTAATTTGGAATACACTTTGAGATGAAAGTGTAGCAAATTTGTTCTTGGGAGAAGGAAGAATCTGCCCAGTTGAATATAGGTTTGATTGTATTTTTAGAAGTTTCATTATTCGATCAAGTTGATTACTTAACTTTTTAGAGGTTTTCAGTTACATTCTGGTTGTTACTTTCTTCATTACCAAAACTTTTAAATCTGGAATTTATTATCTTATTAACCAATTTTTGTTTTGCAGTGTTAGTCTGCTGTGTCGATTTGCGGGTTAAATTTTTTCTTTTACTGGTATCCGGTTTGAAGGACCATGTTGCAACACGTATGTGTTACAAATAAAACATTTTTTGCGTTTTATGATTATTGTATTTTCAGCAACTTAATTCGCTATTTTCATTTCTTTTTAAGAGAAAGAGAAATTGTTTCTTGATAACAAACGGAACAAAGAAACATTGCTGCTAATTAGTGCTATTTTTGTTGCAAATATAAAAATGTTAACTTTGTTAGAAAATAATCTTTGGGTCTGCTGCTTTATTCGATTCAAATATGGAAAATTGACAAAATTAAGGCGGGATTAATAGTTTTAATAAGAGTGTTTCAATGTTTGATAAATTAACATAAAAAAGACGATTCTTGTGTATAATAAAACGTTAACATACAAAATTTCAAATTGTATTTATTAAATTAAATTATTAATTCAAAGAATAAAAGCATTTCTTTATGTAAAAAGGTTTCTAAAAAAATTATAATTTATTACCTACTATAATGAATTTTTAGTACGAATTTATCAGATTAAGCGCCAACATTTGTCAATGCTCCTTAGGAATCTGTAAGTGTTACTTTTTATTAAACTGGTTTCAAAAAAACTGCGTGGCTTTTTTAAAAGTTAGAAAAACAATAACCTTTGAACTATTGAAATTTAGTGAAAAGGTTGTAAAGAGCAAAAAGTTATACTAATGAATTATGTTTCGAGGTTTAATTATTCAAAAGCGCTTTGAACTAAAATTAAAATCGTATTTCTTTAATTTTTTTGAAAAACGACATGCAACATTAATCATTCATTAAGGTTGTTTTAATTTACATAATTTCTCTTGCGTTTACTAGTCATTTCTCTTACTTCGTTTTCAGTGCTAGTATACTTTCAAATATGATACGCCAGACTTTCATAAAAGTAAACTGAAAAAGTTTTGTTTTATAATTTATGTGTCTACGTTTAGAAATTCAATGTATAAAGATGAAATTTTATGATGCATTCTAACCTTCAGAAAGTTTTTCTTTTCTTAGTTTGTTGGAAATAACTATTTTGTGGAGAAATGCAATTAAATAGCTACAATCTCTGTTTTAATTAACTTGTAATTAATTGTTAAGGTTATGTACTTATTTCGTCTGTCATTAGTAATGGATAATTAAATTCAAACGTGTAAAAATAAAATAAAACTAACAGACGAGACAAGTTTAAATAATACACAAAACCTGAAAGTAGTTGGTAATTAACACCAAACTAAATATGTTTTTGTTAAATATAAAACGGAAACGTGTGCTGTAATTAACGTTAATTTTGTTTTATTTTGACGAAGATGGCAGTACTTTTGTAACTATAATTAGCGTAGGTAGATGGGGTAAAAGACCCAATCGTTGACACTTGTCTAGTTATTGACGCTTGCTGTATTTTACTTAAAAATTAATATTTCGACAAATAGTTACTTATTTTTATGCCTAAAATTATTATTGGCAACGCAGCCTCAAAACATAACCTCATTGTTCTGGATGTGACTGTTGTTAATACCATGTAACCTAAGGGGCGTTTTACTCAATTTGTACGTTTTTAATGGAAATTGCTACACAAAATTTTATTTTTTTTGTCTTTTTTCCTCGGACAAAAGTTGAATCTGCCCCCAGAACGTGCAGCAGGCATTCGGGTTGGTGCAGGTCTACAGTTCCCATCTTCATCGTTATTTGTTTGCAGTAAAAATCGTAAACTTTTATTGAAATTATCACCCTTACGTTTTTTTTCAACAACGTTTGGGTGTGCAAGTTGTATAGCTAAATCCTACAAAAAAACCTGAGCTTGCTACGTGAATTTATCTTCCATTCAGGTTTTTTTTATTAAAATTATGTAGGCGTTTGATGCTGTTATATCAATCATTTCCATAAATATTCTAGAGCGCCACTTTTTAGTGGAACGTACACAAGAATATTCGCTGGTCTTCTTGTCTCCAGTATCTACTGCACCTTGCATTGTAGTGCAAAATTGTTTTAGGTTTATAGCTTGTTCTTTTCTTAGATATTTCTTTTCTGTGAAATTGAGTAGACAACAAAATTACTGCTTGGCATTTTTGGGAAAATAGAAAAATATTGTCATTTTATCAGTAAATCCAAAATTGCTTGAATTCTCTTCACGATTTTTATTGGGAAGAAATTTTGGAAGGATTTCTCACTTGTTTCCCTTTAGTGTGCCAGTGATTGTAAGGTTTGTCTGAATCAATTGCTCTGCTAAAGGAATTGATGCGAAGAGATTATCCGTAGTGACTTCTCTTCAAGAGTGAAAATAGGGCCTCACCATATCCAACACGACTCTCTGGTCTTGATTAATTTCCCTTTGATTCTTCAACATACCTGTATTAGCGTGGAGCGAAAAAATCAATTTTTTTATTTTTAGTTGTAATACTATAGCTCAATTATTTTTTTTTTAAAAATTGGATAATATCTTCTGCTCTCTGCGCACCCTTAAACTAATGCAAAAAGTATAAAAAGTAACTTTTATATATTTACTCGTATTTGAACTAATAACTAAAAAAATGAAAACATATCTTTTGCCTCCCTACGCACCCTTAAAATTATGATAAAACATAAAAAAAATCTTAGGTCATCAAGAAGGGTTAGCTGCTGTTCGAATTCTATGTCTCTCACCCTCACTAGATGCACTTAAGAGTCTATTGATTAAATTGATGTTTGTGTTAAACTCGGGCATTGCTGCTCTGGATTTAAGAGTAACCTTAACAAAACCATCTCTGGCTTCTGATTCCATAACGCTTTGTGAAGCTTCAGTTACTAGTTTGACACTTCTTTCCACCGCCTGGGTATGGCAGGGAAAGTTGAGAAGATTTATTGTGTTATCGCCTTGAATTAGATTCTTAATTTCTTCATCGGTAACAGAATTTAGAATGGGTGGAGTTGTTATTTTACTAGCTTGCCAATCTATAAGGTCGATATAATCGGTTGCCTCGAAATTTATTGTTGGAATTCTGAATGTTCTCTTTTTATCACAGTTCATTCTAGCCTTTAATATACGTCTTAGTGCTAGTTATTGGATAACTGTTCTATTGTCTGTAAGCATACATACGTTTTAACAGATTTTCGGGATGAATGAAAAATCCATTACGTTGTATTACTATATCAATAATATTGCTTTACTCCAGTTTCAAGTATCGACTTAATTGAATTGTCTTCCAAATATGTTTAGAACCATTTGTGCATGATGCATTAAACTTGATATCAAACCACATCGGTGCGTAGACGGTTTGAGTAAACTGTGTCAAGTCATTAAGATTTGAAGTCGGGTTCTTTGTGCCAATATATAGTCTCAATATTCTATTGGCTGTCGTCAACCATCTGGAATGAACCAGTTTGCCCGGGTCCATATTAGATAATTCCAAGGAACACTTACTACTGGAGACCGCAGAGCACATTTGATGTAGATATTTTTGATCTGTACTTAACTCGGAAATTACTACATCAGGAAGATTACAAGCAATTGGTTTGAAAGCTACAACTTCTAAGTTCTGACAGGTTTCCAACGATTTTCCAATTTGTCCACGAGGTCTAATGGTGTCACCGTCAAGAGACTGAAAAAGATGCTTTAAAGGAAGTTCGTTGAAATGCAGCTGACAAATAAACCACTGTAACGGGCGGTTAATATGTGCCTCTATCTGAGATATAACTCCGTTCTTTGATCCAGTATTAACTACTGTTCCATCACATCCTACTGCTAACAAATTGTCCAAATTTAAATTATTTGAAGCAAAATAACTGTATGGACTCTGTAATACTTTTAGCACAACCTGACGTTGGCGTGTTGTGTCTGATATACAACGATCCAGGTTCTTCGATAAGTGATATGTGCTCCTCTACTATAGTTTTTTTTATGCCTTTTGTTTCCAATTACTTTTTGTGTCAAGGTTTTATCTTCTCTTCCGTCAAAGTAAAAAGCTTTGATAGACTTTTCAACATCGTTGTCTTGGAAACGTTGCCTATTTTTTACTCTAGTTCTTCTGGCTTTACTTCTGTCTACTACATTCATTTTGTCTTTTTCGGAGATAATCCCAACATCTTTCAGTACAGCTGACGCTATGGCTGCTGCAGATCTATCAGATAACCTGTATCGATCACAAAGTTGAGCAAATGTTGGCAGTTCAATGAGATTTTGCCCTGTAGTTTGTAGGCCATCTGTCCCTTTTGACGTAGAAGGAAGATTGTTGTATTACTCGGTAGAACTGTCTGAAATATCAAGCATTGTTTCATTACAAACTTCATGAGTACTATGAGTAGGAGTAGACCTGGAAATTTTAGTTTTTTGTTTTTTGTTCTCTCTTCACTTTTCTGTATTTTTTTGCTTTCTACTACGTCTACATTACCGATAAACATTCTTGGACTGGTATTTTATTTACTTTTTGGCACGAACAATTTGTAAACGTTTTACATTTACAAGTACTTATATCAAACAAGAATCTGGAGTCATCTTTAAATGTCTTTACTTTTAATAAATATGTAGGATTTCGTTTTGATTCTGGATGTCTGATGATTTTAAGATACTTGTCGTGATACGATCGAATACATTGAATGACACGTGTACGAGAGACAGTTGGAAGTGATGATTTCAACCACAACTTACAAATTTTGTCACTTAGGATTTCACAAATGTCAGACACTGTTGGCTCCTTTTTGGAATTAGGGACCTTAATGTCATATCGTACATACAAAAAGCATTTAATTACGTCTTCGTAAGTTGGCAACACAGTACCACCAAAGTCACACGGTGCCCCGAAAATAGAACATTCCACTGTTTTTCTGGTATTCATTGTTTCTTAAATACTTTTGCCGTATTTGATAATTTACAACGATCACTAATTAAACGTTTTTCAATCACCACTGTTGGATTTTAAAGTAAAAAAAGTCAACAGCTTTATAAAACGAAACTCAAGATTTTATTTATTTTAAGCAACTTAAAACTTAACACCTTATTTTCCTACACCTGCGTATTACACCTTACTTAATCTACTACAACACATTACAAAAATAACTATAACGACCTCTATGAAAATGATCCTATATTTAATTTGGGTTTCTACAATCTAACACCCCCTCTTAAATAGAAGATCATTTTTAAACATTTTTTAAAGAAGGAATATTGCGGGCTGTACATTTTGTCATGATTTTTTCTTTAAATTTTACAAACTTAGTAGCGTCGAGTGAATAAAATGATAACGCACATCTATGTGCTTACTTCTTCTATTAAGTATTCCATTTTTAGCTAAACTAATTGCACTTTTATTGTCCACTTTCAGTACCGCACTTATTTCAACACCTTTTAATTCTTCTAGTAGATTTTTTATATAGATCAAATCTCTACAACAATCTGCTGCAGCAATGTATTCTGCTTCTGTTGTGGACAGAGCTACTATAGGTTGTTTACGTGCACACCAGCTAATTGGTCCTCCATTATATAATATTAAGTAACCGGTTGTGCTTTTTCGTGATTCTAAATCGCATGCATAATCTGCATCGCTGTATGCTATCAGTTCGTTTGTATTGTGATTGTTATTAAATTTTATTCCTAAATTTCTGCTTCCATTTAAATATTTTAAGATACGTTTTACATTGTTGACGTCGCTTCTCGTTGGCTGTTCCATGAAACGACTTTTTTTAACTGCAAAACTCAAGTCTGGTCTAGTTTTATTGTTCAAGAAAAGTAAACTTCCTATTACTTCGCGATAGGGATATGTACTGTTTAACACCGTGTCACTTCTGTTTAAGTCGCCTTTATTCAGTGGAATTTTAGAATTGTGACAATCGTCCATTCCAAAATTTTTTAAAAGTTGTGAAGCTGTGTTTTCTTGATCTAAATAAATTCCAGTTTCATCTCGATTTATTGTAAGTCCCAAAAACGAATCGGGTTTATCTGTAATTTTAATCTCGAATTTTTCACGCAGGTTTTTTAGAAAAATATTAATTTTTAATTGGTCACTAGCTATAACTAAACCATCGTCTACATATATGGCTAATATTAATTGTCCGTCGCTTGATTTAAAAATGCAATGTTCAGATGGAATTGGTTGTAAACCAGTTTCCTTTAAGAAACTTGTGAAACTATTATTCCAATTTACTGGGGCCTGTTTTAATCCGTACAATGATTTATTCAGTTTACAAACTTTATTTTTAATTTCAAAACCCATCGGTACGTCCATGTATATTTCCTCATTTAAATCACCATATAAGAAAGCAGTTTTAATATCAAATTTTACTATTATATTGTTACGTTCAGCTGCGATAGCAAATATTAATCTTATCGCGTTACTATTGATTACCGGACTATACGTTTCATCGTAATCTACACCATGTTGTTGTTCACATCCACGCACTACAAGCCTTGCCTTATAAGTTCCGTCGTCTTTTATTTTAAAAATCCACCTGTTTGATAAAATTTTTTTACCCGCTGCTTCATCTTTGTTTATTAGTGTCCAAGTTTTATTTTCTTTATGCGAATTTTTTTCTTCGTTTATTGCTTGAAGCCATTCAATTTTATTTTTTCCGCTTATTGCTTCTTCGTAAGTTAAAAGTGCAAAATCACTGTATTTTAAAGGTGTTTTTCTCATCCTCTTTCCTCTTCCTAGTTCTTCGGGGTTTTCAACTTCAACAGGTTCTTTGATTTCTTCAGGTTCTTCAACCTCTTCGCTCGAGATTTCCTCTTCGCTCGGGATTTCCTCTTCGTTTATCGCCTGGACCGGATCTTGATTTTCTAGTTTTAAACTTGTTACTTTACTTTGAAAAATTACATCTCTCGAGACTGTTACTTCTTGTCTTTCTTGATTAAATAAACGATACCCATTTGGAGCGTATCCTATAAAAATAAATTTGTTTGTTCTTTCTTCAAACTTTTTCAAACGATGTAAATTTTTAGCATAGGCTTCTACCTCGAATATTTGTAGATATCTTAAATTTGGTTTTTTGTTTTGCCACATCTCGAATGGTGTAACATCTAACGTTTTTGTTGGCGCTCTGTTTGTTAGATCAGCTGCAACTCGAACTGCTTCTCCCCACATATTTTTATTTAGGTTCGATTCAAAAATTAAGGCTCTCGCTTTATCAAGTAACGTTCGATTCATCCTTTCTGATTTACCATTTAACTGAGGTGTAAAAGGTACTGTGAAATCCATAATTATGCCTCTTTGTCTGCACCAATTTTTTAGTTCATTATTTGCATATTCTTTACCATTATCACAACGCATTTTACTTGTTTTTAGGTTCCATTTGGCTTCAGCTTCATTTATGTAATCTTTACTGCACTAACTGCCTCATATTTACCACTTAAGAGATACACCGTAATAAAATGCGTGTAATCGTCTAAAAATGTTATTACGTATTTTTTTCCGTCCCATGTTAAAGGTTCAATGGGGCCACAAACATCTGTATGTATTAGCTCTAATGGTCTGGTTGCTTTTTGTCTTAGATCTTCAAATGGTTTACGCGTTTGTTTGGCATTTACACACACTTCACACACTAGTTTTTCAAAGTCTGTAATTTCTTTTTCTTTTAAATTCAGTCCTTCACTTATTGTTTTTAATTTTATCATGTTGTTACCACTCAAATGACCTAGTTTTTTGTGCCAATCTTCCGCATTTTTATTTTCTGTTAGAAAAACCGTTTCTTTCACTTTATTGTTCATTTTTATTAAATAGAGTCCGTTTTTGTTTACTGTTCCTTCTAGAATTTTAGTTTTATTTTTATACACATTTACCGTGTCGTTTTTAAATATCACTTCACCGCCACTTTTTGTTATCCTGCTAACTGTTTTCCACATTTTCAATACTTTCATCATGTGTTAGAAACGTTACGTTATTATTCGTTTGTTTATTATTGCCACTGGCTGCATTTGTTTTATTTCTAAAATAACAATTTTTTTCGAGATGATTTGTTTTCTTACATATTCCGCACTTTGGTTGTGTCCTACAAAATTTGGCAATGTGTCCTGGTTGATTACATTTAAAACAATTTCTTTTATTTTGAAAGTTTCCAAAATCGAATCGACTTCTGTAATATTTTCTTCCGTCACCTGTAGAATTAAAAGCCACTTGTTCATTATTTTTAGTTTCTGCTTGATATCTATTTTCCTCTGCTATCAACCTGGATGATAAATTTTATAGATTTTGTTTTTCTGTGGGCGTCGATTCCTATGCGCTCACGAAATGTTTATATTGTTCAGGAAGTGTAGATAAAATTTTTGTTATAAGCATCGTTTCGTTAATATCTTGTTTTAAGGATTTTAATTTATAAGCTAAATTTTCTAAATCGCAAATAAAAGTTGTCATATCAGTTCCCCTTTTATAAGCGTAATTGTAGAATTCTTGCAACAATGTATATTTTCTTTGTTCGTTATCTCTTTGGTATAAGTTGATTAATTTTTCATACATTTCACAGGAAGTACTACAATTTAATAAATGTGTTAGGGGTTGTTTATCAACTGTTGTAATTATTATCCGTTGAGCAATTGCATCATTTTTCTCCCATTCCTTTTTTGCTTTTGTTTCTTCTGGTTGACAAGTTTTACCTGTAACTATGTCAAATATCTGTTTGGCTTTAAAAAATATTGTCACTTGAAATTTCCACGTTTCAAAATTACTTCCATCCTTTAAATTTTCTATATTGTATTTATCGTCCGACATGTTGGCATTCGCGTAGATGCACTTTGAACTTTACACTTATTGTCTTTAATTTTACCTTTTTTAAAGTTTCTTACCTCACTACTGATTTTATTTTATGCACAGACCATCTGGGCCCATAACCTGTTGGATTTTAAAGTAAAAAAGTCAACAGTTTTTAAAAACGAAACTCAAGATTTTATTTATTTTAAACAACTCAAAACTTAACACCTTATTCTCTTACACCTGCGTATTACACGTTACTTAATCTACTACAACACATTACAAAAATAACTATAACGACCTCTATGAAAATGATCCAATATTTAATTTGGGTTTCTACAATCTAACAACCACTACTCACAATTATTATCTAACAATAGTTGTGGCTTGTCGCTACATCGCTTCTAGGAAACTGAGAATTGGGAAGGGAAGTGAGAGAACGTCGCACGCATTTATGCCTTTTGATGATGTCATCATTAGACTGGACAGTTCAGTAGGTGAATCGTTTAATGCATGGATGATGGTAACTTTTTTATTATATCTGAAAAATACATTTCGTGGGTGTTACTTTACTATATTACGTAAGAGTAATAAAAATATCAATAAGATTACCCTTTTATAAAGTGGTAGAAGGCAAAAGACATTATATTTGAACAAAATTTTTTGGGGTTACTTCTATATGTTTTAAAAACCTTTTAGCGCTATTAGATGTCAATATAAAAAATTTTAAAAATCATCCCCTTTAAAAGGTGGTAGAGGGCAGAAGGAATAGTTTGTTTGCAAAAAAATTTTAGGACTATATTTATAATATACAATAACATATTTTTTTTACTATTAGAACTTTCAGTAGGAAACTTAAAAATTTCGCCTGTAGTTTCGCTCCACACTAACCTGTATACACTTGAAAATTCAAAATGTAAGCATTTTTTTTAATCTGCGCAAACCCATATCTTTGTGCCATATCTTCCTGCTTTAGATTTCATATACACCAAAAATGGACAATTTCCTTTAAATTTAGCCAACTTCTCGTCTACCGTAATGTTATTACTTCGTGAATAATTCTCTGTACAATTTTTCACCAATTGATCATGAATACTTCGAATAGGTTCCAATTTATCGTCAGTTAGTCTTTACGATCTAGTAGAGGTGTCATTAAATCTGATATGTCTGAATATTTGCTGAAAGCGACTGCAATGAAAAATGGTTGAACAAAGAGTTTGCTTTCTGATCACGTTTCAGAGAGATGAAGTTTTCTTGTGTGGTTGCTACCACTAGCAATCAGAATTGCAATAAATGCACATATCTCTTGATTGGTAACATCCTTCTACTTCCTTTTATCAATAATTGGTGTTTATCATTCCACTCTTCTGTGCAGATATGACCGTGCTTGTTGGTATTATCACATATTCCTGATATTATATCTTCTGTTATAAAATTTTTGAAAGCATCTTGAAGCGTGTTTATCGCCAGCATAGAGATTTAAGTTTTATATTTATTGTCTTTATTTGTAAAATAAAATTGCATTTTGGAGTCCTTCTCTATTATTTTTAGCGCGAGGCGTTTCAGTTTTCCATTGGAGACCATGTTTTCAAACAAACATTTGGTCAGAACTGCGTTCGTTCCCATAAATTTCACTGGAGTCTTCGCCGTCATCAACATCTTGTTCCTCGTCATACGATTGTACTGTTATATTTGTGACAGCTATTTCGTCTAACATTTCTACTTCCTCCTTAACATTATCTTCTACCTCCGATTCATCTTTGCTTGTTTGTAATTCAGTGTCACTTTCCTCACACTAACTGTCTTCCTCCAAAAGGTGTCGTCATTCCACGTCAGTCCAATATCTTTTTACCATGTCTACAGTTCGATTCAACTTACAATGCTTACAATGAAAGTAAAATGCAATTTTTGTTAACATACACCACAAATAACATTGAATACTTGTTGCAAATGAATTGTAGCTGTACTTTTGAGGATTAGTTAAACGGATATCATATCATTCAGAAAAAAGTTCTACAATGAGGAAACAATTCAGAAGCCATTAACAGAAATACAAAAAGGACGTCGATAAAATCAACATGCAGAAAATTTTGCTGCGTTCAACTCTTCATTTAAGATTGAGTTCTAGCTTCAAAAAAACTAGACACGGACCTAACACCTACCTAACAACGGAAGAAGAAAATATTAAGACAATAGGGTTTCCGAATAGGAAAATTGATTACCACTTATCAGTTAAAGAGTTCTTGGACATTTTTAAATCATAAAATACATCTGAAATGGTTACTGCAGCATCTGCTAATGTATCAAAGGCTAAATATAAAAAAAACGTTTTCTGACAGTATCCCCGACGAGTGGGGTATAGTTATAAGTAATAAGGGCTGGATCAAGGTAGAGATTTTTATTGATTATATAATAAATGTTTTTTTAATAAACGCTTAATAAAAAGAAATGTATAGTTTCCCATTGTGCTGTTTGTAGACGGTCATCAAATTTATTTAACTTATAATTTGAGCAAGTTATGCACGGAATTTATTTGAACGCAACGAAAATAATCGACCATGCAGATGTGGCGTGCTTTAAGTCACTAAAATCGTTTTGAAAAAAAGGGATGTTTTGTTGAACGAGATAATATCCGTATTGCCAATTAGACAAAAATCATTTTGTTCCAATATTAAATGAAGCTTTGAAAGGTCTTCAAAAAAGAAACTGTTACTAATGGATTTAAAGCAAGCGGTTTATTGAGAGACAAAGTAAAAAAGATTGAAAATAAAGAAATGACTGACAGAGAAAGGACTGAAAATAAAATTTTTATGGCAACAATAGAAAAATCAATATAATTCAGAATATTGTTCTAAAAGAAGACAGCAAGAAAAAACGCTACAAAACGGGGAAGTGAAAGAAATTCTTTTGTTTTGATTTCTTTAGACAATTACAAGAAAAATAGGAGAGAAAGAGAAAGAAAATGAAAGGAAAAAGGAAACAAATACTTTGAATAAATGAAAACGAACAGAGAACCAACGATTCAAAATGCAAAAAAAGAATAATTAAACCAAAGAATGTTCTAGTACAAGTAAGATAGGAAACCAAATTAAAGCAGACAATGCATACAAAGCGAATACAAAGATCAAAATAAGGAAGGGTTGCAAGGTAGTTTATAAAAAAGTACAGTTCGGAATCTTACAAACAAAAATTATTTTGCTGTGAAAATATGTTAAATGATGTTATGGCAACAGTAAAATATAATAAAATTAACAATAGCAATTAACAAAGTATCTATAAGACGATAAATAAATTAAGTATTAGTGGATCCTTGTGGATCAGCACTTTATAAATTTATAATGTAACACAACGTCTATGTCCTATTGTTGGTCTCTCTTGAAGATTTTACGTCACAGTTTTTTAAATTTAGTGGTGGTTACCAAGTTTATTTGTATGGGTGATTTTCGTTTTATCTGGAAGTTCGCAAACTTCTCAAGTACCTTTCGAATCGATAACGTAGTTTTGGAAGGGTTAATTTTAATTCTTAAAAATTTCGGTGATATCTGTAGAAGTCTAGAAGAAGGAATAGAGAATTTAAGTTAATGGTAAATTATTCTAGTTCGTATATTTTATAGTTTCGGCGTTTCACATGATCCCGAGGTTAGTGTCGTGTTTAGGGAATTGTGCCATCGTTTGTGGTTTGTGCGACAAAATTCGTTTCTGCTTTAGTAGCTGTTTAAAAAATATTCCGACGGGCACAGCGTAGTCTTACGAACCACCCGATTTTTTTTGACAATATTATCTAGATGCCTTACTACCAAACGAAAGCTACTTATCTGTGGAACTGCCAATTCGAATTAAGGTATTTATACTTGTTGTTTAAATCAATTGTAATTTTATTTTCTTGAACTTAAGTGCTTCAAAATCATTTTAATAAAGTTTATTGACTTGCTTTGTCTTTGGCATTAGTATTAATTTAGAGACAATATGTTACTGATTTACATTTTTTTACGATGTATTATTACCGGATTTTCGTATTAAGATTTTTTATTTTTGTTATGGTAGTGTACGGAATTTTTATTTTGTATTTTATTTTAATTTTTTTGAAAACAAGTCTGCGGATTTTAATTTAACTTAAGGTACCTTGCCCGATTGGTTGCATTTAATTAATTCATTTTTAATCTACATATTTTATATTGTTTTTTCAAATTTTAATTTCATTTAAATCATATATGTGTGTATGTCATATTTTACTTTGTGTTATTTTTCTTACGCTTACTTATTTGAATTAAATTTAGTTTTTTGATTAGTTTTAATAAATGGTAAATATTTAAACTGTATCAAAACTTTTATTCCGTCGGCCTTCGCGTTTGTGTAAATTTAATACATACAGATTTTAGTGTAAATACACTCTGATATGGATAGCGGGTTTTTCGGCTGGCAAAGTCCAGGAGCCCTTTTTGAGAAATAAAGTTTTCAAAATTATTAACGGATTTTTGAATTTAACTTACGACACCTATACTCAGCACCGGCAGTCACCTCATTTATGTTACTTTTATTCAGACGTTACTCTTTTTAACATTTTTTGCATGTAACACAATTAGCTAATGGCATATCCAAATCAACATTCTAAAATTGCTGAAAAGGGTAAAAAGTAAATATATAATGCCATCAAAAATAATATTGTATATAGTTTATTTAATGGTTATACTAAACAGAATGCGGCAAGTTTTCAACTAACTGGTTTACTGATAACATCGTAGGTGTGCCACTATTTTTATATTAATTGTTCATCTCACAAATAAATTTGTACTCGAACTTATGGACTTGAAAATATGTATTTAAGAGACATTTACAATTTCAAGGGGGCAGACTCATGGCGGTGATCCAACTTGCTATGATAATACGAGAAAATTAAATCGCGTCGTAAAAATAGAAATTAATTCTTACCCCAGCAAAACTTTTACAGGAAACACATACGAATCGATGGTAATTTGTCAGTTTTTAACGAGGATGCTATTCGATATTTAAAAATGGAGATTTCGCTAGGCGCAACATTAGTTTTTACGCGCTGTCTCCTTCAACATTAAAACGAAAGTAAAGGTTAATATGTTTCCATATGTAAAATGACAGTTTGGGTCAAAATTCATACAGCACGCAAACTATGTCAAAATGCTTTTAACATAACAATGGGAAAAGATTCAAATGAAGAAACACAAGTGCGATTGAGATGAATGGAAATAGAGAAAACGAGGGATATTATAGGGAAATTAAATTTGTTTATGGAGATAAAGAAATCAATTACTAGCTACACAACTATTCCATGTAGTAACAAATATCTCAGGGATGTCAGAATTATGTAAATGTAAATTATCATCACTTATTAGTTAAAGATTTCTTGGACGCTAGTGAATGGCTAAATTCTTTTAAACAAAACATGCCAAGTAAATAAATTTTTCTTATCTAAATGTGTTTATAAAAATGTATTTTACTCAAGTGATCACTGGTATAAGCACTTTTAAATAATAAAATACATCAAAAATGGTGACTGCAACACCTGCTAATGTATCAAAGGCTAAATATAAAAAAAAAGGTTTTCTGACAGTATCCCCGACGAGTGGAGTATAGCTATGAGTGATTAGGGCTGGATCAAGGTAGAGTAAAATAGAATAAAATTAACAATAGCAATTAACAAATTATCTATAAGACGATAAATAAATTCAGTATTAGCGGATCTTTATGGAGGCAGCTCAACACTTCGGAGAGTGAGTCGTAGGTGGTGTGCTAATTATAAAATAATTAAAAGAGCACCAAAACGTGGAGATACCTACTACAAATCCCGTTTAAAATTATCATACACTGAGAGTAAACAAATCGAACAACACAAGTATAACAACGAATATATCTTTATTGCATTGGCAACACTAACATGGAATAAAATCAACAATAGTAATTACGTAGTGTAAGATAACAAATTATTCACAAGACTATAAATAAATTCAGTATCAGCAGACCTTTATGGGTAGGCAATATTTCATACACGTAAGTACACGACTTAATAGTATTACAATATGAGAATACAATTTAATAGGCAATTAGAAGCACAGCGCACCGTTGATAACTTTAAAGAATTACACAAACAAATCTGCATGAATTAATTGTGACAACATATATATCTAAGTCGCAGTTGTAACCGTTGTTCGATTTTTTCGTGAAATACCTGGTATTTACATTTTTTTCATGTATTGCATTTTATGTTAATGTCTTAGTAATTTCGTATTAAAATATCAAATGTATTTAATGTTTTCTTATCTTAATTTTAATTCTCATTTTATAAGTACGTATTTAGTGCATTTGAGTTATTTAATCCGTTTCGAGTACATTCTATAAATTATTACTTCCAATTGTCGTTTTTGACTTTACAGGAACCTGTTATTGTGGCTGTGTATTTAGCTTAACTCAGTTAAGAGAATCATTTTTATTTTGTTATTGTTGCATTTTTTCGCCGTGAGAAACATCGGCTAGGTACACGTGTTATTGCGTTTTAATTTAATTTTGCATCTGTGTCAACTATTACGGGCTACTTATCTTTGTTATAAATTAAACATTTTTTGAGAACGTCTAAAATTTATTGTAATATAGGGAAGACGGTAAACAGTAAAGGTTGCTGGGCTAGAGGGAAAAAAATCTTTCAGGGCGCCAGGTTTACCTAAAAGATTTCCTGAGCGTTATTCCTGATTTTAATAAATAAATGTTTGAACCAAATAAGGTAACGAGGGTTGCGGCAAAATTAAATGAAGAAAAAAAACTATGATAAGATAAATACTGGGTGGAATTGACCACTATTAACCGATAAGGTACGGAGATACAAGACCTTGTTGGAACACATTTTCATATCACTCATAAAGCAATGCACAAACGTTAAAACGCATGGATCTACGTTTATCGACTGCGACCCGAAATTACGTATTTGGTAATTTTCTCAATATGCAGTAAGCATTTTTTATTTAAATGTTAAAATTAATCTTAATTAAAATAAAATGAGATAAATATCAAAATTAGGAATTTGAACAATGTAATAAACGTACCTGTTGGTCTGCTTTTTTTCTTAATTTAAACGGTAAATAAGTCTTATTAAGTGGTTTGATTATTGCATATATATTAATCTTACTATTTTTGTAATTGCAATAATTAAATAGATTCTTTTTGCCAAATCCATAGATAACTAAATTTGCTGCTTACGCAAAAGTTCAAACCGTTCTCTCTTAATATAATACGAATACAAAACCCACAACAATCAAGGTAAAATTTACGAATTATAACAAACTTGTATTTCAAAAATAAATAAAAAATTAGTGTAGGCATCCTAAACAGCCCTTTATAAATTTATACTGTAACACAACGTCTATGTTGTATTGTTAGTCTCTCTTAAAGATTTTACGTCACATTTTTTTTAATTTAGTGGTGGTAACCAAGTTTGTTTGTATAGATTATTTTAATTTTAAGTGGAAGTTCGCAAAGTTCTCAAGTACTTTTCGAATTGATAATGTAGCTTTGGTAGGGTTAATTTTAACTTTTAAAATTTTGGTGCTGTTTGTAGAAGCGTGGAAGAGGGAATAATAAAATTTAAGTTATTGAGAAATTATCCTAGTTCGTATATTTTACGGTCTCGACGTTTCACTTGATCTCGAGTTTAGTATTGTATTGAGCGAATTGTGTGATCGTTTGTGGTTTGTGCGACAAAATTCGTTTCTGTGCCTGCTTCATTTTAACCAAAATAAAGTTTATTGCTTTGCTTTGTTTTTTTCATTAGTATTATTTTAAAGACAATATGTTACAGATTTACAATTTTTTTTTGTTATATCGACTATGTACTATTACCGGACTTTAGTATTAAGATTTTTGATTTTGTTATGGTAGTGTACGGAATTTTTATATTGTATTTTATTTTAATCTCTTTGCGAACAAGGCGTTGCAAATTTTAATTTAATTTAAGGTACCTCGTCCGATTTGATGCATTTAATTAATTTATTTGTAATATACATATTTTATATTATTTTTTTCAAATTTTAATTTTATTTAAATCATGTATGTATGTCATATTTCACTTTGTGTTATTTTTGTTATGCTTACTTATTTGAATTTAATTTATTTTTTTGATATTTGTTTGTTAATTAGTTTTGATAAATGTTAAATAGTTAAACTGTAACAAAGCTTTTATTCGCGTTTGTGTAAATTTAATAATTACAAATTTTAGTGTAATGCACTCTGATATGGCAAGTTCTATTTGGAGTTCAACAGGGTAGCGGGTTTTTTATCTGGTAAGGTCCTGAAGTTTTTTTTGAGCTATAAAATTTTTCAAATTATTCACGGATTTTTGAATTTAATTTACGACCATCTTTGCTCACTACCGGCAATTACCTCATTTATGTTACTCTTATTCACGAATTGCTCCTTTTAACATGTATTGCATGAAACACAATTAACTAACGACATATTTAAATCAACATCCTAAAATTGCTGAAAAAGGTGAAAAGTAGAAATATATGGCATCAAAAGTAATATTGCATATTTTTTATATTAATCCTGCATCTCACAAAGATTGCATCGACTTGACCCCAAATTAATTCTTAAAATTGGTGTTTGTATTTAATGCTTGCATTCATACGTGCTCCAAGTTATCGACTCGAAAGATATGTGTTTAAAAGACATTTACAATTTTAAAAGGACAAACTTATGCCGCTGACCCAACTGGCTATGATAATACGAGAAAATTAAATTGCGTCGTAAAATAGAAGTTAATTCTTACTCCAGCGAAATTTTCATAGGTAACATATACGAATCGATGGTAATTTGTCCATTTTTAACGATATGATATTTGATATTTAAAAATGGAGCTCTTACTAGGCGCAACGATAGTTTTTACGTGCTGTCTTCTTTAAAGTCAAAACGAAAGTAAGATCGGGTCAAAATTCACACAGCACGCAAACTATATCAAAATGCATTTAACATAACAATGAAGGGAAAAGTTTCAAAGGAAGAAATACAAATGCAACTATTCTGTGTAACAACAAATATTTTAGGTATGTCAGCATTATGTAAATGTCAATAATTAGTGGACTATCAATTACGATGATGTCAGCTACTCTTATAAGTGTCAATAATTAGGACTTTGCAAAAAATGTTGTAATTTTTTTTAAAGATGCCAATGTTAGAGAGTGCAAATGATGTTTATACCTTAATACGATAGCTTCTTAGTACACTTGTATTTGTTTTTGAACAGATAATTGTTAAAACTGGTTTTAAAATTAGGTCGTTTATTCTACTGTAAATTCCTCAGTTTAATCACTGTTATAACTGGACTATATTTTCTTTATTTTTAAATTAGACTTATTTTAGATACTATGTCGAGAATATGCTATATTCCTCAAGTATCTCCTAGTAATTATCAATTTAGAAAGTGTTAAAGCACAAAAGAAAAACAAAGTAATATTAAAATGTATGAACATCATAAATTGCAATAAAAAAGTTGTTTGTGTTTTATGCGATATTTACGCGGCGTTATCGTAAAAAAGAAATGGTTTAATAAAAAAAATTCAGCTAAGAATTATTAGCTAAAAGTCGATGTTAGAAAACTTTTTACAGCTTTCCGTTTTACCTTAATCTTTCAGAACATATTGAAACTTTCTATAAATCCACGAAACTTGTTTTCTTCTCACTATCAGTTTATGTTTGGATAGATTACATTCCGTTAAATATTAAGAAAAATTGGGAAATAAATCATCTTGTACGTTAACCATTTGTTAAATTTTTTTATTTTGGTACAATAAACGAACATCGATAAAAACATAAATATCTAAAAGGAAAATACAATTTGTCGCTTAGTATGAAACAAAATAACTGGTTTTTGAGAGAATATTTACATAAATCCCTATTATTACTGAAACTGCAATGCGCAACATAAATCCCATTGGATATATCGTCTAATAAAGTATAATTTGATAAAAAATATATAACTGAAATGAAAAGACTATGTATGAAATACTGTTTACGTTTTATCAATTAAAACAGATGTGAATAAATAATAAATATTTACTGTTCACACTGTTACCTATTATTTACAATGTTCCAATTTTGAATTCTAAATTGGCAATTAGAATAAAACTACAGTAATTTTGTTATTTTAATTAATGCCTGTTATAACTTCTCTTACTAATAGTATGTTAATTTGTTTAAATTGTTTTTTTTTACTATTTGAAACATAGTATGGATTACTAACGTTGACTTTTGTTAGCATTAGTTATTTAGTCGAAGTCAAAATCGTTAGTAATTGTGTGTAGTGTCTATGACTGTATTACTACTTGAAGGTTACTACTTTACGGATACGAAGATCGGGTATAAACGTCTTAGAATACCTACACTTAGGTACTTGAAATTCTATGAAATGTAGATAAAGCGCTTTTAAGGTGGAAACTTACTGCTTTTCATATGCGGATTTAAAAGTTCGTCTGTAACTTATGTAATCTCATGGTAAAAGCTTTATTAGTTAATAGCTTACAAAATGAATAAAAAACCTACCAAGTTTTGTAATTATTATTTGCGAAGAATTTGTATAATTAAAGGTTTAATGTATGAATTTAAACATATACATTTTAGTGTACACGAAGAATAATTATTAATTTATGCGGTTTTCATAACAAAACATTTGGTTTACTGGAAGCTCTGCTGTGCAATATGAAACCGCAAAAAATGACGGCAAAAATTTTTTATTAGAAAAGAAGTAAACGTTTTATAAAAATTTCAAATTAAAACTACAATTCAGGAATTGTACATAAAATAAATATATATTAAAAATTAATATTACGGTATATAAGGGAACATAATTTAATCTAAAAAAATTGTTTATGAATAAAATCATTTAATAATAATTGTGTTTTAGGCTCAAACTTCAATCAGTGATTACAATTCTGGCTTTAAAACTTATACAAAACAAGAATTATACATTTTGTAACTATTAACTAAATTATATCTAACTTTTATTCAAAAAATCTGTAAACTAACTGTTAACACCGCGTAACGCTTAAATTTATTTTATAATTACATTATTATGTTGAGAATAAATGTTTCTTTTAATACATAAAATCCATTTTTTGGAAAAGCAAAATGACACAATTTAAATTACGCTTGCATAGAATGCACATGTGGTTTTTGTGTCGCAGAACATTAAAATTTGGTACTGGAAAACGTGCCGCCGATGAAGATGAAACACAGTAACTAGTATTTAATGTCAGAGCCTGATTGGTAGATACAGTTTGCAACGAATTCTAAACTGGCCATAATGAAATGGTTTGCTTAACCTTCGGATTACCAAGTAATTTTTGAGGCGCCGATTACCAAGTGGGGTCAGATTTGACCACAAGTTTTTTTTCTTATTTTGTAAAGAAAAACCGATTAATTTGTAATCGTAACCTTTATTAATATTTTAAATTAACATTAGATTTCATATAAACTAATAAAAATATAAAAATAAAATGTAATCATAAATTAGTGAGAGCAACAACTATTACATATTATTGTAGTTTTTTCTGGCAATGTTGTTTACGTACAAAGAGTTTGCACTTTTCACATGTTTCCGAACATTTTTTGTCATTTGCTCTTACAACGACCTCTTTTTGGGCGAGCGATAAAACCATCGCTATTGCATTCTGCACATGTCTTGGTAATCCTTGAAGTGTACGTTTTTTGATATGTGGGATTACTAATTCAAACACAAGTTTTTGCAACAATAATCTTCTTCGGGATGTTTTTCCTTTTTCAAAATTTCCAAATTTCGTAGTGTATAGAATAAATGCATTCATGGCAGCAATATCAAGGAAATTAAAAAATAGAATAAGAGACCAGCAATTTGTATTTCTTCTGCATGAGTATTCCTTCACCATTTTATCGACGCTGTCCACAGCTCCTTTGCAGCTATTATAGTCCAAGATAACTTGCGGTTTGTAACTGAGGTTTTCTCCGGACAATTCCAAATTTTGATGTTGCGTTGAAAGTAGCATAACGCTTCTATATTCTTAGGTACGTAAGATACTAAAATTGTGTCTTCTCTATATAGAATTTAGATTGAGTATTCTTCTCAATTTTTTTTTGGCAAAAATTCTTTTGGTATTTCTCTACGTGTTTTACGATTTGTTCCGGTCAAGGTTTTTGATTGCTGCAGTAGCTCGTTCGCCAAAGACATAGACGTAAAAAATTATCTGTGGTAATACCATAATCCTCTCTCAAACCCTCAACCAAATCCAAAACTACCCGCTTCACTAGAAATGAAATTTTATACTCGTGCATAAAACGATAAAATTGTGTTTTACCTTGTTCCCGTTCTGGAGCGTTGTCTACCATTCCAGTATACATTTGGAAATTCCAGCAATTTCTGTTACTAACATCGCACAAAGCCCAGATTTTAATTCCGTATTTATCTGGCTTCGACTTCATATACACTCGAAAGGGACATTTTCCACGGAAAGGAACAAGTTGTTCATCAATACATACTTCAGCATTAGGGTTAGTCGATTTTTTGCAATTTGCAGCGAGAATATCGTGAATGTTACGAATAGCTGCTAATTTATCTGTTGCCCGTCGTTCTTCTCCGGTGTCCTCATCGTCAAATCGAATGTATTTCAAAAGGTCTCTCATTCTATTACGAGACATTGCAGCACGAAAATTGGTATATGGAGAGACATGTATTTCGTACTCCACAGCTCCAATAATGGTTCTTGGCGTGCTTTCAAACCACCAACTAGAAGCAGTAATCCAAAAAATGCATGTAACTCATCCGCATCTACTGGCTTCCACGTATCGCCTACAATTCTTCTAGCTCGAATGTTTGTTTCTCTAAGTATTATGTCCATGATGTCTTCCGAGATATATAAATGGAAAGCATTTAGGCATGTTGAAATATGTTCACTGAATTTTGTTAATCCTGGCGGTGTTTTTAGAATATTTCGCTGATTTCGTCTTCTAACATGAGGCTTATCCTTTTTTCCAAATGGAACCATCTTTACCCACCAGTATATCTTTATCATTCGGCGAATTATCGTCACTGTCATCGTCTTCCGAACTTTCAATTGGGTTTACATCAGGTACACTTACTTCTGCAAATTTGGCATCACCTTCGTCAGATAAAATTTCATCTTCAATTTCATTCAGTAAATTAATATTTCTAGCTATTTCTTCCACTTCACGCTGAGACAAATATTTTCTAGCCATAATTCAACAACTATTTCCAATCAAACGTAATAACACAGCAGACACACTTTTCAACTGATTCGAACAAACTCACCGAATGTAATGACTAAAGACGGAATGGTAGTAATCATGATTCAGACGAATAACACGTTGAAACACGTTGAAACAAGCAGATTAGATGACAAATGCAGATAAAATATTAGAATTACTTTTTAGAACGTCGGTTATCAAGTGGGGTCAAATATGACCCCAACGACAATATTTTTTTTACGTCCCAAACCAAATAACAATTGAAAAATTTGTTATATATTATTAAACATTGTTGAAAGAAACTCAGCTAAAAAAATATTGGGACAGTTGTAAAAAAAACTTAAGAAAAGACAACAAAAACAACACGTCTGGGGTCAAAAAAGACCCCAATGGTAATCGGAAGGTTAATAAAAGAAGACGATTTTGAAATTCACGATGCATTACGCAGTGAAGCTTTTAATACAAAAGCAGTAGTTCAGTGCAGAGTCAACCGGTAGTAATAGTGCAACCAAACAAAATCTAAATAAGTTTAACGTCAAGTTAACAAAAATTGTTATTTCTAAATATTCGGGTGGTTCAAAAGAGTGACAAGTTTTCTTTAATTTGTACAACTTGCTAGTACATGTAAACCAATCGTTAAGTAAAATCAAAAAGTTTCATTACTTGATGACTTTACTAGTTGGCGAACCTTATAATCTAATTAAAGATCTTTCGATCATAGAACACAACTACGATACAGCTTATGACACTCTTAAAAAACGTTATCAAAGCAAAACACATTTAGCAACAGCTTATTATCAGCAACTTCAAAACGTGCCATCTTTGCAAAAAGTATCCGTTTAAGCAGAGCCAACTACGAATTTTAAATGGATACTTCCCACACCGAGAGATTTACAATTATACCTGGATACAAAATACGAGAAACCTAAAATCAATTATTGATTATACATTAATTAGAAAAAAGTCAAATTTAAAACCACAAGATGTCAAAGGATGTAGAGGTGCGAGTTGTGGTAGTGACCACCACCTACTTAGAACAAAAATAGCATTCCCAAATAGAAAGGAAGATGAAATAACACAAGAAAACAAAGAAAATCCCACAGCATAGGAAAACAAACCGAAGAAAATATAATCTAAGTTCCTTAGATCACCGAAGTACCAAGAACCTATATAGACAGAGCTTAAATGAAAAATTCGAAAAAGTAGATCTCAATAATACAGAAGAACACTATGAGGACATAAAAGAATGTATACATGCAGCAGCAAATGAAGCTCTGGGGCGATACCAACGAAATAGAAAACAACGAAAGCTTTATTGGTGGGATGAAGATATACAGAAAGAAATAGAAGATAAAAGAAAAAAATTTTCTAAATACTTAATCACTAAAAGAAATGAAGATAAAATAATATATAAAGAAGCACAATCTAAAGTAAGAAGAATGATTTGTAAAAAGAAAAATGAAGCCTGGGAAGAAGTTGTGTAACCTCACCCGTAACGTCAACAGTTACGACGAAATTTACTTAACATAAAACAAACGCATAACAAATAAATGAATTAATGCACCAGCCAGCTCACAAAAATATTTATTTAAAACACACATTGAAGACACAAACAAATAAGAGCAATGAGAAATTTTCATATTTATTAAAATTAGAGTCGTGGGAGTTCTAACGTTTCTTAAAATTAACATTTTTAACTTGATAATCACAAAAGTTTTATAAATTGGACGCCACAATATTTTTTTTCTACGAAGGGTTAAATATTGAAACCAAAAACAAAACTTAACTTAAAACTAATATTTACAGGTTATTTACATACGTGTTACCGTAGGTATTTTATCACTTACGAATTGGGTGTGGTCATCATGCGACTCATTGGAATGACGTAATATGATGCAATTTTCGTAAATCGTATACTTAATTCTTTTACGAAGATTTGATTGATACTTTGCGTTTCAGTCGATAAAATTGATAACCGTAGATCGCAGTTTCCATAATCGCAGATGTATAAAAATCGAAATCGTAATCATATGACTTTCATACTTAAAAAAATTGTTTAAGAACGAAACCAAGAATCCAGAAAAAAAAACTAAAACGTAAATTGCGATGAAATACACAATGCGGATCAAAACAAAAATGACTTACCCCTTCGAATTATCGGGTCATATCTTTCTAATATTCGCAAATTCAACAAACGTAGGTTCTACAACGAACTGCAGGTTCAAAATCAACAAACGCAGGCGCTACAACGAACTGCAGCTTAAATAATTTTCACCATCAAGGCAAAAAAAACACAAACACAAATTCAATAAGTGGTCATTCCACTTTTTGCAGCACGCAAAAAAATGTCCGCTTTGCCTCATTGCGAAACGTAAGATACAGGAGGATGACTTAGTACTTATGCGCACTCGTCAGAATCATGCGCGTACGAAATGAATCAAAACGGTTAACTTAAAACAGAGGTTTTCAATAATGCAAAAATGTGCACGTTACACTTGTACACAAATAAACACATACATAGGGGGAAGGAAAAGCACAGAGAGTTGGAAAATAATAACAAGACTAAGACAAGACAAAAAAAGAGATATACCATCAATTTTACCTCAAAAATGAAACAACAACTTCAAAGAACTATTAACAGAGAAAAACAGTTCATGCAAGAAAATGATATAACCCAGAGCAACATAAATATTATAAGTGCACCAATAAAAATTACTCTAAAAGAAGTCAAACAAGTATGTACCAACTTAAAAAATAAAACGGCGACTGCACCAGGAGATATACCGGCGAAACTAGTAAAACATGGTACTGAGAAATTATACGAACACCTGAGGAAACTACTTGAACAATGCGCAAATGGGACAGAAATACCAGAAGACTGGAAAACCTCTTATATATCTACCATACATAAAAAAGGAAGTAGAGAAATTTGCGACAATTACAGAGGAATCGCTGCTAACAGCTCTGTCATATATGGAAAAATACTAAAAAACTAAATTGAAAACGATTACCACGACAAGCGGAAGAGCAAACGGATTTCAGAGCAGGCAAATCAACATTAGACCACCTATTTTGTGTAACTCAGTTAATAGAAAAGAAAATTGCAGTCAATCAGGAAGTACACTTGCTCTATGTCGATTTACAAAAAGACAAAACAAATATCTAAGTGAATCTAATACATGCGATTAAGAAGTTTTACAAAAATAAAAATCGGAAATAAGATCACAAAAGGATTTACCGTAAATAAAGGTCTTAAACAAGGCCGCTTTCCATCACCCACACTATTTAAAATTTACTCAAAACAAGCCCTAAAAACTTGGAAAGAGAAATGCAGAAACACGAGAATACCTCTTAACAACGACATGATCTACACGTTATGCTTTGAGGATAATCAGATAGTGCTGGCACAGGAAACAAAATGGGGATTAGAAGTCAACATGAAGAAAACTGAATATATGCGCATCAATGGACAAACACAAAATCTGATTCTGGAAAATATATTAGAGGATGCGACGACTACTAATATTTAAGAATGAAAATCACGAGTGATAGAACGTTAGATGCAGCAATTAAAGACAGGAACACACAAGGAAGAAAAGCCATCACATTAATAAACAGTATACTCTAGGACAAAAACATATCTCAAAATAACAAAAAATTAATATGTAATTAAAGATTGATTGGCTAAGATGGTTAATGTCACAGAAATGGACTACTGGATACGGGCTAATGGACACTGGAAAATCGAAGAGGGAAATGAAAGAATGCAGGGAATCACACACATTAATGGACGATATAAAAACAATACAACTAAAATGGTAATGGTAATGCCCAGCGTATGAACGAAGGAAGACTGCCGAAGCAAATGTTAATATAGAAACCTCCTGGAAAAAGAAAACGCGGAAGACCAAGAAAAAGTTTGCGCGAGGGAATTGATAACGAAATAAGAGAAAGAGGAATAGAAGAAAATATGTAGGAAGATACAGAGGGATGGATATTAAGTATGGGAAGACGACGTAGAACGTTATAAACCGATATTATAGATAAATAGAACCGCAAAAGACTTGTGAGTAATTTTAGATACTTTTACTCCTGTATAGAAAATTTTTCTAGAGAAGCACAAAATGGGTATTTGGGCTGTGTTGGTAACGCTTAGCTTTTCTTTTCCAAGCGATGTACGGTAAGAAACACAATGCAAGCAACAAAATTTTAAAACATCAAACGTTATTTGACACAAAATATTTTAAAGGGAAAAAGTCACCTTCGCAAAGCTTAAATAATAATATTGCGCTCACAAGCATGTTATACGAGGAAAAACAAACAATTGTGATTCACGTCCGCTGACTCATTTTCTGCTGTTTTAGATACGTTTGAAAGCATTCGGATAAATGTAAAATTTTTTCTAGACACAATCAAATTTAGAGCCAAAGTGGAACTTTCAGAAATTTAGCCAGACTTTGATCGAATACATTTGGATTAAATAAGTCATTCAATGATTAAATAAACAATTTATATCGCGTGATTCCTGACAGTTGCTTCACCACACTGTAACTAGTTGACGCGCATTAAAAAAAAATATTAAAATTAAATTATTACTGGATTTTATGGCGGTTCACAATTCAACAGTTTCTAAGATTATGGCAAGATTCGAGCAAATGTGCACAGTTTAAAAATTGAATTTTTTTCAAAAGTTTGTCGCGTTTGCGATTCCTTGTCATATCTAAAGAAAGCTTACAGCAGATTAGACTCGCAATAAAAACATTTCGCGACGCGAAATAATCGACATGCCTTTTTATTAAATTCTCTTTTTTTACTGATTCTACAATTTCTTCTCCTATTAATATTAAACAAATTCGCTACTGACTATAAAAAAGCATTAAAAAAATAAACTTTACTTTAAAATAAATCCTTTCTCTAGTCTTAACAGATTTATAACGCTAATAATATTTACAATTGTTTGACTGCTGATAGAATTTCGACATTCAAAATTTACTCAAATTTTATTTTACCTACTTTCGTCCTATGTTGATAACTTTACAGTGAAATCGTTTATGATTTAAACTAGTAATTACTGAATTTGAACATAAATTATCGGTTTAGTAGAACATGTGTGTTTCAGTCGAGTTGCTTTTGGTGACGACCGCGGTTTTTTTGCGGCTAAGGGTAGCTTTGTCGATGTCGTAATATTACACCACCATCGAAACGCCACAATTTTTGTATTGAAATTATTTGCTTAATAATTTAGAATAACCAATAAACTATTACTCTCTAAACGGTGCAAGATAGGAGAAAGTTGCACATAAACATTTTTATAGAGGACAAAATTTACTATAAAAAGTCGGCGGGAGGGTACAATTACGTTCAATAGTTTAGAAGATACAAGTGTGCAAAGTTGCACGAAAATTACATTAAAATTCTGTAACTTAAACTATTAGATATAATTATACATTCCCGCTGACTTTTTTGTAGTAAATTTTGTGCTCAATAAATTGTTTATGTGCAATTTTCATGTATTTGCTTCTAGACGTATTTGGTGTCAGAAAACGTGGGTTTTTTTTGTTGTCGTTGTTGCGAAAGGGTTTAAAGGTCATGGATCAGCAACTAGGCCTAGCAGGACAACGACGACTAACTGGAGAACGGCAGTGCAAAGAAACGTAAATAAGAAAATTTTATTTTCAACAATTAAAAAGCGAGAATTATTAAAATGAACATTATTGCTTGCTATTGAGGTGTAAGCAAACTGTTTACAAAAAATGAAACGTTGCCACTACACTTATTCTATAATGTATTATATAACAATATTTTATTAATTTTTACAAATAATTCGTAAATTTTTCCTTAAATTGATGCTTATTTAAAACGTAATAATTTTTATTGATTACATTTGTTAAAGTACCGCAAAGTTACCTTTAAACTTTTATATTTCACTCGGGTTTCTGAATGCGTTTTTGGTTAGGAGTCGGTTTTAATGTTCGCAAGAATTGCGTATGATATGACAGAAATTGTTTTGGTTTCTGTTGCTGTCTTTTAAATGTTGTGATAATGTTGATTATATCTCCAAACGTAGCTGAAATGGACTAACTGTTTATTACTAATGCTTTTGTTATGTTTGCTTTACTAAAATGTTAACTATTTTTGTTGTTTAAACATTGAAATAAGGAGAACGTTATTTTTTCTCATTTTATGGAAGGAAGTGCCGCTTATCTTATTCTGCAGTTAGAGATTATTGTGGTTGAGTTTAAATTATTTACTGAAATGTTCTTGTTTTGTTATAAATTGACTGTTTGTTAACAGGGCTTAATTTTTAGTTTAGGTTGTGTGTGTGTGACTTTTCCATCGCTTTATATCTTGTAATATTTTGTTTTAACTTTGCATTCTACCAATACACTGTTATTTTTTAACTGCCGTATTATCTTTAGTCTACTTTTTAGTTCAGTAGTGTAGGAAAAATTGTTGTTCTAGTTTTTTAAACCGTTGAACCAGAAAAAAACTTTCACCACGAACCATTTTATTCGAAATGTTTGAAATTTGGTATTTACAGTAGTTAAATATTACAAAATGCATTCTAACTTATATTAAAATTTGTTCTAACATCTGAAATCGATAGATATTTATTAATTATTGAAAAATGTAGCTAATTGCATTTTTCCACATTATCTATGGCAACTGCACATCAACATCGGCAAAGTAAATTGGATTACTTCGTTAGTTACAAGAAGTGGAGGAAGTAATTACTTTCCTTACTGTGTATTGTTGTTTTTTATATAGCGAGGCCAATGAGTCATTCTCAACTATTTTGTGTAAAATTATTGTTTAAATTTAAGGTTATAAGTCTCTCATATTTTTAAATGTTTTGCATATTTTTACTCTTTCTTGTAACTTTTCTAGAGTGTCTAATAGATTTTTATATATTTTGTTTTGTTATAAAACGATTCCTGAAAAAATCTTAGATGAATCAATTCACTAGCATCATTTAAAGAATTTTTAGAAAAACCTGCAGATTTTCTCGACAAGATTAACTCAAAAAATAGGAGTTTTTTCAATTTCTAAACATAACACTTTGAATGGCTTACACACGTAAAAATTCTTAGAAAATTTATGAATGTAGTGAATTTTGGGAAACTGAGGAATTGTCTCTTGATGAAACTGCTTGCGAAGCTCATTGTGCAACTACCATAAATTGAGATAAAAATGGTTGATTTCTAGTGTCAATTTCCTTACGTTGTTTTATCGACGAATTAGGAAACTCTCAAGAATATTGCTCTCAAACGTTTCCATTTTCTTCAAAGAAAATTTAATGTTGATCTAAATTTTTATATCTACTTTAGTGAAGCTGCAATAAGAATTACTTAGACATACATCTAGGTTAACCGAAAACGAAGTTACGTTGTATTATTTGCTGTATCACAGTGTTTACAAACCTGACAGCAAAACTACTAAACTTAGGGTAGTTTTTGATGGATTTGTAGTGGAGACAAATGACAGACTTAAGTGTACACAACTGCTATTTTTCTATATTATGTCGTTTTTGACAACACAAAATTGTCATATCATCCGATATCGTTAAAATGTACCGACAAGTTATGGTTTATCCTGAACAAAGGTTGTTGCAGTGTATTTTTTGTCAGATTCTTCAGATCCTTTTAAATATAAATTAACTATTATGAAACTGCTTGGGTAGACAACTAGAAAGCATTTTTTAAAGCTTCTTTAATTATTAATTTTTATGTTAATCATTTACTTACTAGGGCTGACAATGTTGATGAGGGTATAACTCTTTGCTCTGAAATAATTGGAATTTTAAACTAAGGTTGTTTTTCTCTGAGAAAATGATTTCCAATGACATGAGCGTTTTAGATAGTATTTCTTGGAAAGTTGTCTCACAGAATAAAAGATTGATGGTGACAATTACAATACCCTTGATATATGTATAATGGTCTTTAATTTCTGATTCATTATAATTTAAAATATTCTCAGACAAACTACCTAAGTCAGTTACAAAACCTATATATTTGATTAGCTAGGCTTACTTGGACCTGTACTGTAATCTCCAAAATGAATTAAAAAAAACTTTGGCTAGAAAGAATATTTTGGGACGCGTCTGTTTCTATGAGTATATTTACGGAGTGATCTAGTTTTGTACAGAAATCGTATATTTTAAATGATCTTGCCATTCCACGTTGCATCCTTCGTCTTGATTTATGCAGTCCGATACTGTTGGCCAAACTAGTTCTAAAAATTCTACTTTTGTTTAAATTGTCGATACTGAAAGCATATTGCACGTTGTAGACAATCGTTAAAAATGCATTCTGACAATGCAACTAATATTGTTGGTGCAAAAAATGATTTACACGAGCTTTATAGTTTAATTAAAAACAGTATGAACACCATTAGTGACTTTGTCAGCAATGAAGAATTTTTATATTTATATTAAACAATTTCATACATTACTTACGCAAATTGAAGTCGCATTAAACTCTAGACCATAGAATCCAATATCCTCTGATTCTAACGATCTAAAATTTTTAAATTCGTTTCACTTTCTCATAGCTCGCACGATGATTTCGACTGCCGAACTGAGTCATCATCTAGAAAACAGATTAGGACGCTACAAATATGCTCAACGCCTTTTCGTGAACTAGATAATTTTAATTAAAATTCACGCCTTCACTGGTTTACGGACTCCATTGTTTGTAAATTCGTAGTTGTATTTGACATTGACTGGGGGGAGCGCAAACGTAACAAACTTTTCTTTGTCTTGCATACTTTACCTCGCTGCAAACGGTCAGATTTGGTTAAGACGTTATCTGCTAAACTGTGAGTAATTTCTCTTTCTAATTAATTCTCGTTGGTTATTTTTTTACGGTTTTAGCAATTATGCTGTGGAAGAATTGTGCAGTATTCTTGCAGCATTAAGCAATTTATTAAACCGGTGTTTGCAGGTAATTTAAAATGGCGTTAGCCATTTGCTTTCAATACGATTAAAATTCTTCTAGCGAGTTTAGTTTTAGATGGTGGTAATTATACAATAACCTCTAGAAGAAACCATCTTATCTTGTAGAATCTCGTTATTGCGATTAATGACTCGAGTCTTAAGTAAACTTATTGTATGGTATAGTGGAAATTTCTTATTTGTATCTTATAATTATTTATTCAGCCTTCAGCATTTTTAATTTGAATTTACCGTATCAACTATTCTAATTTGTAACTATTGAGACTTTAATTGTAGATTATACTAAGTTTCTGTCGTAAATTTAAAACATTGTTAACGTTATGTAATGCAGTTGTCGTGATACGCTGAGTTAAAACTGTTTATGTTTCTTTGATTGTTTTGAATGTAATCACAGCCAAATTTAGGCATATAACGTTGTACATGTAAGTCGATCGGGGTGAGATTAGTAGATTGCGCCGGTCACTCAATTGTACTTCTCTTGTTAATCCATCTATTATAATAATTTTGTTCAAATATGGTCTAACGCTAGGGGTATAATGTGGTGATTAGGCTTCTTACTTAGGTTTTTTTATAGTTTTTCTTTTTTTAATAAAAAAAACCTGATAGTGCGCTCTAATTCCGCTAGAAGGTTTTTTTCAACGAGTCACAAGACGTAGCATTTCATTTTGAAGAAGGAAATTTAGGGTTAGTGATCACTTTTTTCTAAGGGTGAAAAGTCAAAAACCACCTTGAAATGTGGTCAATATTAAACAAAAATCGATATGACTCAGGAATTTTGTAAAAAAACATATTGGTGCAATTTATTGAATTTATTCTGGTTAAAGTCATCGCAGTTTATATTTAGAAAGGGGATTAACCCTAATTTTAATCATAAATTGTTTTCGTATTTTTATTTTTAGAGTTTTGAAGCTCTTAGTCTTCAAGGTGGGGCTGTATGTTTTGTTAATAAGAAAATATTTAAGTTTACGCGTCTTTAGTTTCTCCATCAGCATTGCGTGACTTTAGGAATACGCGCCATTTTTAAAAAATAATCCTAAGCTTCAAGTTTTTTTTAAAAGTAACAGACATGTAAGGAACCATGTACATCAAATATGTTTATTAAAAATATTATAAAGTATACAGTCCATTTATATTTAAGTAAAATACACAACAAAGGGAGTTTTATATAATGTGTTGTATTTTTTTTTAAATTAGGTTTTAATAATTTTATTAAAATTATTATTGTGTCAACCAATATAAATCAATAAATTATGTTTTATGTATTTATTATCATATTTCAAAGATTATTAACTATTTAAGCTCATCTTCAGAATGTTCGTTCTACGAAAAAAATATATATAGCTACAACTAAAAATATAAGATTTAAAAATTAACTTACATTTTTTTAAAAAAATGTCAAAATTTGAAAATCAAAATTATCCAACTAGATAAATTAAAAAATGTAAGTTTTACAAATAATAATGTTATAAATTAGAATAATGTAATTTAGAAACAATTCTGTTTTATTCAATTTTAGTAAATACTACTAATAACTTTTTTTATTCTTTATATACCAGATTTCCTTAATTTTTATAAAAAATTAAATAAAAATTACGATTTTAAAATTTCTTTTTTTAATCAATTATTTCTTCGGAATATTTTTTCTTATAATAATTTTAATAATAATAATAATTTAAATAAAAGTGGAGTTTACAAATTAATTTGTTCTTGTAACAAATTTTATATTGGTATGACACAAATATCTCTTCAAACTAGGCTCAATAAACATCTTAGATATTTAAAAAATTTATGAAAATATATTAATAATGCAAATTATGTTAAATCTACATTTGCACAATATGTTTCAGATAATAATTATTCTCTTATTTCTTTTAAATTGTTTCGTGCTTTTAATAATATTAACAGCAAACATATTTTAGAATTTATATTAAAATATTAAATAAGATTTTTTTGTTAAACGATTAAACTAATTCAGTTTATGATTTAAAACTCAAATTTTCTTAGAATTGTTTCTAAATTACATTATCCTGGTTTATAACTTATTTTAACTATGAATCCCATCAACAATTTTGTTATAATCACTATGAAATGAATGAATGGAAAATTACTTATTTTCATTTCTACTTACGAAGAAACTTGAACCTTGTAATACATTTTGTAATGATGATAACCTAACGTTTTACTGCACTATGTTTAATTAGATTATCCTTTGTTTAAATTTATTAATATTTAAACTTAACCTTTGTCTACAATTGTGATCATAATTGGTAATTGAATTTGTTGCTACATAGAACAGATGTAATTTCCTCTAGTTATCCTAACTAGGGTTACGATTTAATATATGGTGCTAATACACAGGATAGGTCAAATGTTTATTAAACACTAACGAGACAAAAACAAATTAGTTTGAATACATCAGCTATAATTTTCTAAAAATGAAGCTAACCAACCTTAAATTAGTAAATAATATAAGAAAATTTAACTTATGAAATTTTCTTATTTTTGTGATTTTTAATAATCGATATTTTTTTAAGTTTACTGTGTTTGTAAATTGTTTTATGTTGGCAACTATTTAATGTGCGTGGCTTCTTAATTTTGGAGCATTGGTATTATTTAGTTGAGCACAATTAAGTTTTACATTTAATACGTTTTCCATCATGAATTAATTGTTTAAGATTGCATGCTGAATTTTACAATTAAGACATTTTAAAAAGTATATGTTGCAACGACATATAAAATAATAAAATAAGTAAAATTTAAAAAAAAATTAAATGGTATAAGTTTTAGATTAATTCTTAAATTGAATGTATTAATACGATAATCAAATATCATAAGAAAGAATTCACTGAAAAAAAAAGGTTTTATTTCGTATAGTGTAAATTTATTCATCTTAAAATCATTTCCGAAAAAGTGTAGTTTTTGTAACGAATAACTCAAAAATATTAAAAAAGAAATAATTTACATTATTAATGCCCGGTTTCATAAAACAAAGTTAACTATGTTGTTAGCTGACGCCGTTGTTAATTAAATCGTAATTATTGAGTCGTCAGCGACAGAACTGATTTTGTATTAATGACGGCGCTTAACGACATGACCACGCAGTTAACTACATCGTCAAAGTTACCAATGTTTTATGGAACCGGGCCTAAGTCTTTTACTATTATAAAAATTATTCTCCGAAACTTTGATGTAGCCTGAGATCAAATGCAAACTAGGCTTCTAGTCTTCGTCAACCAAAGGAACACACACTATTGAGAAGAACTACTTTTTTCAAGTGAGGCTTAATCTATTTATCAACTTTATACCCCTACTACCTTAAATCAAAAACCATGACGTAAAATCTTTCAAGAAGGATAACCAAGAAACAAATGAACTGAAGATAGGTGCAATTAGAAAGCAGGGCGTAAGTACACGATATAATTTTGCGCAGCAGAAAATGTTTACATCAAAAATTTATAGACTCGGCACACTGTCTAATCTAAATGACTCGAAAACCACAAAAGGTTAACAAATTTGCTACTTATCAGCACATTTTTTAACGTTTATTAAAATTAGTCTTTTATATGTACTCACTTAAGAATTCATCTGCATTACGGCTATTCACACACAAATTTCTGTTGGATTGATAAGATCAAATAAGTTTTACAAAATGGCGACTTAACGATTTTAATCCATTGTTTTTATAGTAGTTTTTGTTTTTTTGGTATTTCTTTCTTCTTATTCTGATGTGTCTATTATTTAGCTTTACTGCTATGACTTTGAACTCAGCTGGGAATTACCGTTCCGGCTATCACACTGTTCTGTAACCAACGTAAATGTTTATAGACACCTGGATGCCAGCGTAATTACTTACTCGACTCCTACAGATAGATCTTTCCGTTTACCTATTAACGAAGCGAAAGTTATGCTGTACCGTGCACAGTGTAAGCACCACTTTGATTAATAGTAGTAAGTTGTCGATAAAGATGACGGTAATGGAGCAGGAGGATTTTTTCTGCTGGGTACAGGAAACAAAAATTCACCTTGATGATGAAGATTGTATTCTGAATCCAAAGACTTAACGACACATAACACAATTTGGCAAAACTGATGACTTCTCTTCTTCTTGCGGTGCTTTCTCCTACCTGAGGTTGGCGGTCATTAGGCCGATTCTAATTTTGGAAACCGCATCTCGGAATAAAGATGTAGTGCTTCTTCCGTACCACTGCCAAAAATTTTTGAGCCACGATGTGCGTCTACGACCTGGAGCTCGCCTGGAGGCCATCTTTCTTTGAATTATGAGTTGGAGCAAGCGGTACGTTTCATTGCGCAGCACATGGGCAAAGTACTTCAGTTTCTTTTTCTTTATTGTGAGCATTAATAAGGGTGTTGTGTCCATTTTACGCACAACTTCCACGTTGATAACGTGGTCTGTCCAAGGAATCTTTATAATCCGTCTATATATCCAAATCTCAAAGGCGCCAATTCTTCTTATTGTATCCTCTGTTAGGGTCCAAGCTTGCATTCCATATAGTACAGTGGGAAATATATAACATTTGACTATGCGCTTACGGAGCTCTAAGCTTAAGATTTTGTTCGAGAATAGCTTGCGCATTCTCTTAAATGCAATTCTCGCTTGTTCTATTCTATTCTTTACTTCCTGGTGTTGTTCCTACTTGTCATTGACGTTACAACCCAGATACTTTTAAGTTTTGACCCGCTCAATTGCTGTATTTTGGACTATGATTGGTATGTTTGGTGTATTTATCTTTTTTGTAACCACCATGTGTTTTGTTTTTTTAACGTTTATATCCAGTCGGTAAACCTGGCTTGTGTCGTTAACACTAGTGATCAGAAACTTTAGTCTGCTGTTCCCGCTAGTAATACGGAGTAATTAGCGTATCGCAGATTATTAATGATCTGTTTATGCTGATTCCTTTTTTTCTCTCATTCAGGGCCTCACTGAATATTGCTTCCGAGTAAAAGTTGAATAATAATGGCGAGAGGACGCATCTTTGCCTGATTAAAGACTATTTACTTAAAATAAAGTTAAACCACAAACATATCGCGAAACAGAGCATAACTCCTCGTAATTTTTAGTAAACCAATTTAAAACCCAAACGAAATTCCCTTTCGAATGCATAATTACGAACCAAAAATTGTTAACTAATCTTCTCCTTAGTATCGACACATTTATACATTTAGATTGCACCAATTATCGACAAAAGTTTATTAAAGAAAAAAATAAATCAAGCAAGGTTACAGCTAAGAAGCATGACACAATCAAAACCAAAACATACTGTAGTGATAGTATAAGGAAAGAATAGAATAGTATAAGTAAAGACTTAGTATGTATTAGTAAAGATACGTAGTAAAAAAGGATAGGGAGGAAAAAGGGGGGAGTGATGTGATGAGTTTTTTTTGTGAAGAGAGGGACAGAAGGTACTCGGGAGTAACAACAGGGACTTGGGAGTGACGACTAGGGGTCACGGAGGTGGACATTGACGAGTTGAGAGTACGTAGTATGAGGTGGAAATTACTGTGGAGTTGGAGTGTAAAAAAAAAGAAGATGGCTGAATCGTCTTGCCATTTTTTAATTACATCTTTATAATAACTTTGAGGAAAACGATAAGTAGTAAGAATTTCATGATGAATGTTTAAAGAAGAATAAAATTATTATCAGTTTAGGAATGTAACTTGCGAGCAATTACGTTTTACGATACTTATTAGACAAAGCGATTTATTAATAATTAAAGGTGGAATAAGGGTAACTACGTAGAAAGTGATATAACGAATAAACCTTAAGTGTGTCATTTGTAACATAATACATAACATAAACGCATAAAAAAATAAATGAATTAATGCACCAGCCAGCTCACAAAAATATTTATTCAAAACACACATTAAAAACAAACTACATAAGAGCAATGAGAAATTTTCAGATTTATTTAATTAGAGTCGTGGGAATCTTACGTTACTTAAGATTAAAATTTTTAACTTGATCACAAAAGTTTTATAAATTGGACGCCACATTATTTTTTATATTAAAATGGTTAAATATTGAAACCAAAAGATTTACACTAACATAATAACAAAAAAACATATTTACATATTTTGACAGTTTCGAAGGTTAAGTATAAAATCAAAGTTACCTGATTTCAAACTTTAATGCGCAAGTCGAATTGGTGGTGTCAATTACGCGTTCTCATCTGATTCGTGCGATGACGCAACATTACGAAATTCTTGAAATGCATATTTAAATTTTCATATTTTCCGTATTTATCCTGATTGATCTAATATTCGTACAGATCCATTAACCAGAACATCGTAAAATAAACGTAGCGTATGATAACTTCATTCGCAACATTCAACTCAAATTTTATCAGACGTAACACATGAATAATTATCGATTTTTACTCATAAAAACCATAATTCGTAACGGAAATTCTTCGTAACAGCGACGTTGTGACTAACATCAAACGTGCAGCGTAAACCATATCTTAATATCGCATTTCAACATCAAAATCGTAAAAAGGCGTACGTATCCAAACGAAATTTTCGTAACCATAAACGAATTCACACGTACACAAATCAAAAAGCATCGAATAAATCAGAAAGCGTAGTCGTATATCAAAAGCAAAAACTTCCAGTTCGGACGTACAAAAAAATATTGCGCAACTTTCTATTTAGGCGTGGTCATCATACGACTCATTGAAATGACGCAATATGATGCAATTCTCGTAAATCGTATACTTAATTCTTTTTCGAAGATTTGAAACCAAGTACCATATATAAAAACAAATAAAACGTAAATTGCGATGTATTATACAATGCGAATCAAAACAAAAATGACTTACCCCTTCGAATTAACGGGTTTTATCTTTATAAATTTCGTAAATTCAACAAACGCAGGTAATACAACAAAACGCAGACGCTGCAACGAAACGCAGGCTTAAATACTTTGCCCCATTACGCAAAAATTCACAAACACAAATTCAATAAGTGGTCATTCCACTTTTTGCAGCACGCAAAAAAATGTCCGCTTTGCCTCATTGCGAAACGTAAGATGTCTTCGTACTTAAGAAGAAGGCTCAAAACGCATGTGCAGTGCGTCAAATGCATTGCGCAAAAGAATTTACATAAACAGCGAACACAAAAATGTTAACCAAAATCAGACGTATTCAATCGAAAAAAATGTGCACGTTACAGTGAAGCGAAATAAAGTTAATGTATAAAAAGTAAAAATGTGTCTGTTGCTTAGAAAATGGCGTCGTGTAATGAATATTGCAAAATGATAAGTTAACGTTATTAGTTTATGTTATTACCTGTTTAATCCAGGTAATCTTATTTATGGAGTTTTATTTGTGGATCTGCGCATGATCAAGGCATTATGATTATACCTGAGTATGAGAGGTTAACAGGTATTTTAGCATGAATTATGATTTTTGTATAAATATTGAACAAATATTTAAAACATTTTTGTTTATAGTTTATTATTATTAAATGTTGTAAAATAAAGTTAGTTGTTATACGTTATTAATAGAATTTGCTTAGTATTTATTCTGTATCGTTGTTTTTCTTACCAACAAGTCGTTAGTCATAATCTCTGTAAAGCGATCACTGCAATACGCCAATCAATTAGCTAATTTCTTAAATGAACTCAATAAATGGCAAATGCAAATGCTAAATTAAAACGAACCTAAATACGAGGATCAGAATAAAAGTCAATGGTACGAAAATCAAACGACGGTTACACGATACCAAGATGTTGCTTTTGAACATGTCACATGTGTACGTTATTATTTATGTTTTTATTAATGCAGTTTTTGTGAGAGTTTCTATAAGTATTTATATCTGCTTTTACTCTGTAGTACATTATAATTGTATAATAACAACAATCAATTTGCAAAGTGTCACTTCCTTTTTATTGGATGGTTTCGTAACTTATACTTATAAAATTGCATACTCAGAAAATAGTCAATCGTTTATACATTGGCAAAACCAAATATTTAAAAGTTATCATAACTAAAAGCATTTAGTCACCGTTATTGATTTCTTGTTTTCTCTTACAGCATTATTTTTTTAAATAACAAGTTTGCTAAGTTAAAATACGTTTCTTATTATCTAATGTTTATACTAATTTTGCAGTAAAGATTTTTGTAGCATTTAGATTTATTGAGTAATTAACTTTATCTTAACTTTTCTAATCGCAAATGTTTATTATAAAAAGATTGAAACAGCTTTTAGTTTAAAACAATGGTATTGAAACTATCACTTCTTCAAGTAAAATTTTCGTATTCTATATTATTATAAGAAAACCGTTTTCATACTAACATCGTTTTTGTCAAAAGAAGATAACGACATTATTAACAATTCAGACTTCGACTAGAATAGATTTTTTTAATTTACTTTTTGCGAAAGCAAAGTGTTGTAAATAATTGATATTTTCCAAACTTTTACTTAAAATTAATCTATTAAAAAAAAATTTAAAGTACATATAGGTAATACAATATATCAAGTTTTCGTATATACCTACATCAAAACTTAAAAAAAAAGTAAAATAACAGCTTTTGCGTTTTCAAACTTCTTGAAAACTAATAAACTTTATTAATAAATGCATTTTACTTATAAGAGAAATATTCCTGGAATCATTAAATACGTGATCTTACAATCTGTTTGCCATTATAAGCTTATAATGTTCAGAATTTGAATACTGTAGAATTTAATAGATTTTAACCGATGGAAATTAGCATTTCGAATCAAAGTTCGATATAGAAATTTGTGTTTTACGCAAGAAGTATTTTCTTAAATATGTATTATTTTGATTGCAACACGTTTTTACATTTATCTTTGTAGTTATAAAATTTATTTTATTTGGTTAATTTTTTATTAGTATCACAATCCGGATGGCGAAGCTACAAAAAAGTCATAAATAATCCTGGATTGGGTATTTTACTTTCCTGTCGAGCATACGTGCGGCATTGCACAAATACAGTTTGCCAAATTTAGCTTGTGAATAAACGAGTTTTTTTAATTTGGAAGAAAAGTAATTTAAAATTTTCGTTGAAATTATAAAGCAATTTTGTTTTTGTAGATGTAAAACCATTAAAGATGTAATATATTTGACCGACAAACATGTTGTTCTAGAGTCAATTTTCATATTAGAACGTAATTTTTCATATAGTTTGTTTTATTTTTTCAGAACAAGATACAAATGCGCTATTATACGATCAATGTACCTGTTGATCTTAACATTAGTCTTTGTAAGTAGTCGTTATCCACTTCACAAAATACGGGTTTAACGCTATGAATTTGTTTTTGTCCTTTTTGACGTCACGGCACATTTTTCTCTAATGAGATAAGAGAATAACTTTATTGATTTGAGCACTTGACTTATAGCGTAAAAATTTATAAACATTGTGCTGGATATACATGTATTTAGATAAATATATAACATTATTGCATTGGTGTAATAACTCTATTTTACAAATACGGCTAGACTGTCATCAAACTTTATTCGGAATGCAATTTGGTTCCAAATTAAACAATTACAAATTTATTGGACACGATAATTTGAATGTAGCAGTGTGAACATTAAATTAGTGGAATTATGAAATTGTTCGTTGTAACAATCCAAACCAAAGTATTCTATTAATTTGAAGTTTGCTGGAATTTATTTATATGATTTTTTTTAGATTTATTTATCATTACTGTTGATTACTAATTAATTTTTGCTACCGTAATTTACCATGGTTGGCATGTAATATCCGTTTTTAAAGGATACATTTAAATTAAGAGTAATTTAATGCTTCAGAGATTTATTACAATTTTGTAATTAATTAATATTGGCAATTAGGGTTGTTATATCCTTTAAATCTAAGCTAATATATATTTTTGCAAGTTTTGCAATATATGTAATATGTGTTATTTTATTGATGTGATGAGGGGGTTGTTTTAATTAAATATTTTTTTTTGCTGCCAACATCGCAAACGTCAATATACGTTCGTTAGTGTAGTTACGTAATGAGCGAAAAAAGCTTTAGGGTGGCAAAATGAATACTAGGAATCCAGTTTGTTATGCTATGCCTCACTTTTGACCCTTGTTAGGTAAACTACTATTTATTGTGTTTTAAACTGTTATATTCTGTTTTAAAATTTTTGAACTAAGATTGGTACTTCTATAGTTTGGTTCGATTAAGTTGCACGTTTTAGTAACCAAATATTGCTATTAACAAAAATATGTCATACTGCGTCATACTACTCTTGCATTCTCTTGATCCATCTTGTCACTCCTATCGGATTACGACACTGCAGTAGCTATTTCCACGCAGCGACGACTGCTAACGTTTTTTTTTTTTTTGACAAAACTTTGGTAAAATACGCGATAACTTTTTCTTGTCTATCTAGTTTCAAGTAACGTTAGTATCCAACACAGTTTTTTTTATCGTTTAGTCAATTTAAAATCGGCGAAAGGATTAGGCCCTGTTTGCGTAAATGGAAAGTGTCTTATTGTATTAAGCCTAAGCTAGATTGGTTTTTAGTACCTTCTAATTACATTATAAAGTAAACGTCTACATAGCTACAACATGATTCATACTGCACAAAAGCAATTAGCAGTCGTTAAAGTGCCGTGGTTGACGACTGTCACCCACGCGAGTAACCGTGTGACTGTTTTTGTAGTAGGCGTTTGGCGAACAGATTGTTTCTTTTATTGATGGTTTTTATTGTTATGTGTTTGTAAGAGGGAAGTGTTTATGTGCATATTTTTTATGTGCAATTCATAATTAACGGATTTTTGAGGGGGTGAATAACTTTTACGGTAAACACATAACTTCTTTTTATATCACGTAGTAACACTATTTAGCGTTTAGGCGTCATGTCAGCTGCCAAGAAAAAAAACAAATGAATATAGCAAAGACTCTGCCGTATGGGTACAGTGGTTCAACGAAGAGATTGATGAAGAGGAACAAACGGAATGTGATGTAGTAGACGAAAGCGATCAAGACGACGAAACTGTAACAATTGAAAGCAATCATCAATCTGACTCGCAGGAAATATCTGGAAGTGATGATGTAACTGGTGTTCAAAAAGATGAGGGTTCCGCAACTTATTTTTTAGGGAAGGATGGAGAAACTATGTGGCGAAAAACCAGACCACCTAAAAATGTGAGAACTCGATTACATAATATTGTCGAAAATATGCCTGGACCCATACATCAAGCTCTCGATTGTAAATCTGAAATACAAACATTTGATCTGTTTATTGATAATGCAGTTCTGTCGGTCATCGCCACAGCCACAAATATTTTTATCGATGAAATTACTAAACACTTTACAAGGGAACCAGATGCCAGGTATACGGATATAACCGAAATAAGAGCCCTAATTGGTTTATTGTACCTCATAGGCAGTTTTAAATGTTCTCGAAAGAATTTGCACCAGTTACAGGACAATTTTAAAGGCAATGGAATGGAGTCGTGTTACACAACTATGAGCGAACATCGGTTTCGTTTTCTGTTGAGGTGTGTAAGATTCGACAATATCCAAGATAGAAAACAACGCAGAGAGATAGATAAATTTGCTGCAATAAGGGATGTTTTTGAAATTGTGAACAATAACTTTCAAAAGTATTTTTGCCCATACGAATATATTACAATAGACGAACAATTACTCGCGTTTAGGGGTCGCTGTAGTTTCCGCCAATACATACTCAATAAACCGAGAAAATATGGGATAAAAACGTTTGCTTTGGTGGATGCTAAAACAGCATACACAATGAAATTAGAAACATATGTAGGCACGCAGCCAGATGGACCATATAAAATTAGTAATAGTCCCCATGATGTCGTCATTAGAATGATAAAACCAGTTGAAGGCACATAGCGAAACATCACTGGAGATAACTGATTCAGTAGTGTACCTCTGATTAAGGAATTACTGCGCAATAGAAAATTGACATATGTTGGTACGCTCAAGAAAAACAAAAGAGAAATACCTGCTGAGTTTTTACCACACAAAGACAGAGAAGAGAATTCTTCACTATTTGGTTTTCACGAAAACTATACTTTAGTTTCATACTGCCCTAAGAAGAAAACGGCTGTTCTAGTTATTTCATCTATGCATCATGATGATGCTTTAGATGTAGAAACTGGGGGGTGTCGATTTGGTCTACCAATTGTGCCAAAAAAACAATGTTGCACGTAATACTAGAAGATGGCCAATGGTTTCTACAGAGATCCGCCGAAGAGCTAATCTACTATTAGGAACAGAAGCTGAAGAATCGACACCTTACAACCGTCAAGGATCCAGAGGTCGCTGCTTTTATTGTGGTAGAACGCGCGATAAAACAACAAGGAGATGGTGTACTAGCTGTAATCGGTGGGCATGTAGCGAACATCTAATAGACGTGTGTGTAACATGCTGTGGGAAAGAATGAAACATTCAATACTTCAATATTAGGTAGTTTAATTTAATATTAGTTAGTTTTTTATTAAAAACCTCATTGTTTTGTTTTTTTTTGTAAAACACTTGTTCAACATAGTTTTCTAAATCTATCTAGCATTTTTATTTTTGTATTGGAATCAATATAAAGTGACAATCAGCGAAAACAGTGGTGGTTGACACATGTCACCCACGCGACCAAACGTGCCACAAAAAGGCGACTAACGTAGGGTTACTTTTATCTAGTTTAGAATCTGGCTTAGTTTTTTTATTAATTGAGAATTTTCGAAAAATGTTTCTTCTATTTTTTGAGAATTTTAAATAAGTATGTATGTATGAATTTTGCCCAGTCGTAAATGTCACCTACGCGTTGAACGTTGTTGGTTATCATATTTCAGTTTTTAACGTTAACGAAACAGCGCGTGTGCCAACGCCATGTCTAGTGATTTCTTTATTTTAAGTATTGTAGAACATCCTTGCTAGTAGTGGGTAAATTAATTGCGATGTTGATGTGTTTTTTGTGAGAGATTTGCGGGGATAAGGATGCATTTTTATTTTGTGGCGCGATTTAATTTCTCTTTTATGATCAATGCAAGTTTTGTCACTCAAACTTGTTTGTTACTTCAGAAAATGTCATTAATTGACAAATAAGGGATACATGAAATACAAGAAGTAGCCTTATTAGTTAGATGTCAAACATGTAAACCACTAACTTACGTTAGCGCGGCAGTTGAAACCAACGTTTGTATATTGTCTGTTGGGACAAATTATTACGAAGAATTAGTGGCACACCAGTTAATAATTTTTATAAGTTTAGTGCATTTTTTTTGGTTTTAATCGTCGTATGAAATATTCAGCATCTTATTTGTGATAGCATGATTGCAAATGTATCAGATAATTTTCAAAAGTTTTAAGGGGGTGTTTTGGATATGCTGTTAGCTAATCGCATTTTAGGAACGATGAGTAAGTATCTTGTTTCTTATATTTAATTAGTTGTTTTGGTGTCCGTTGTATGCGCGAAAGACTCGACATATACGCTTTTTGTCACGAATATCGTACCCAACCTTTTTGTAACAAGATTTAAACGGTGCTCTTTTCTTCAATATTCTGTAATCACTATAATTTTGTGATAATTTAATTTTTTTGTAACTTTAATTTACCGAATCCAACGTTAACTTACGTTGCTTATGTGTGCGAGGTGGTGCTTCATTTAAGGACTCGTTAATACTAGTTTTATTGTGAAATATTGTTTGCGAACTATCAGTTATTATCTTATTCTACTTGCTCTTTTTTATGTTTATGTACAGCCATCTGTAGTTTATATTTCTCCCCGCTTTGATGCTTTTTTTAATGAAATTATAAATTAATTGAATATCAGACTGAATTCAAATAGTTACCTACGCGCTATACACTTTGCGTAGTTTTGAGCTGCCACTGGGGTGATTAAGTTATTGGTAAGTGATCGCACTTTAGCTTAGTACAGGTTTACATTCTACCGTAACCATTTTTTTTTCTATTTTTTGTGAAGTTTTAGCAATTTTTCTGGAATAGCGTTTTATTATTATTTTGTCGATATTGTGCGTTTACTTATTTTTCTGTAGCATTAACAACGTTTTAATTACGATGGAATTCAATATTTCAATCAGCATCAGTCATTGCATGTTCCGAGTCTTCAATATTGCTGTTTCTTATATACTGTTTTTTTTTAAATGTACGTGAAGGTAAAAATCTAGTGGCGTAATATCTGGAGACCGTGGAGGATATTCTTACGTGAAAAAACTGCTAAAAGAATATTGCCTGAAGGAAAGTAACATAAACGTGGTATTTGTCGGTGCTCAGTGAAGATGGGGTCGTGAGTTAGAATAGAAAATCCGTGAATGATTTGGGAAAACAATTGTTAACATTAAAGGGCGCCAAGAAGGTGTTTATTGAGTAGACGCAAACAAATCAAAATTTAAAGAAATAAACAACAACAAAATTAACTTAATTACATTAGACATTACACGGCCGTGAATTAGAAAATAAATAATTACAAAATAATATAATAGTCTGTAACTCTTTCAAAACAAAATCGAAAATCTTAATACTATAGTACCTATTAAATTAATAAATTTTTAGGTTTAACGTCGATAAAACACAATTTAAAATGTATTACATATGGTCTTTAAAATAACACAAATGACAATTACCATATAATAATCGATAAAATCGGTAGCTTGCAATGATTTTTGATTCTTATTCTGTTTAGAATCAAAGTTTTTAAATTTCCTAAATCGCGGTAATACGTACACCAATTACCAATTTAGTTTAAACGGGAATAAATAAAATACCTTAAATTTTCGTCGTAGTAGATCTAGAAGTTTGCCAGATGTAGTCGGCAAGAAAATCGGAAGAGTACCTTCAATGGACAAGGTTCCGTCTGAAGAGTTTCAATAAACCGCCTCAAAGGGGAAAATAAAACCGGAACGCACAACTTAACTTACCCGATTCTATATTACGTAAAAATAAAACTAAATTCGGAAGCACGTGAAATATTGAAAGCCGTAATTCTACGAACCAACAGAACAGCCAACAGAACTAAAAATTCACTGTTTTCTGCAATACTTTCACGGATACTTCAAATTCTTAAAGGATGATTCATCCCAAAACCCGGACTACATTTTGATGTTTTTGATGCTTGGTAAACTAAAACCAAAATGACATCTATTTATAGGTTTGATGCACTATCACTTCTTTTAAAAACAGTACACTTTACGCGGAAAGAAGATGCAAACAGATTTATTTAACACGCAAAAACGCAGTACGTTGACTGCCTTTATCACGGCAAGAAATGCAACGTTAACAAAACAAAACTATCCAAATCAGAAGATTTAATTACAGCCATTAAGATTAACATTGAAACTGAATATTAAAAACGTCTATTGGAAGTAATAAATTATAAGGTGGGCTTCAAATGTAATATAATAAAACCAACATAAATGAATCAAGTGCAAATGCACTAAATTGTACTTAATGCAATGAAAATTGAAAATTAAAATTTATTTGAAATCATGAAATAAAGTTAATACCGATGCGAAATTACTTAAATGATAAAAAAACTAAAGAAATAAAACAAATATAAATAACGTGTCTTTCACAAAAGAAAATGCACAAAATCAAACGACGGTTACCATATAATACTTGGTTTATTGTTTTGTTATTGTAGAATTGTTGAATAAATTTAATTGTAGCTCGAGTAGTATGAGCCATTGTTCACAGCAATCAACTTCAAGTTTGTTTGTTATTGTCTAGTTAAATCATTCACAGCATTGTACAAGCTGAAAGAAGTGAGGAGCACGTAATTCTTGATAAACCGTAACATTGTACATGGTGATCAAAATATTTTTTTTAATACTTTGTGGCAGTTTCTACTGACAATCCTAAAAATTGAATGCTTGTAATTTAAAATAAAAGTTAAATTGACTTTATACATGTTGCCGCAGATAATTTTGCCACCGATTTATTTGGACTTGGTTATATGCGATTTCGAATGTCTTCGACAACAGGTGTAGGTAGTGAGTAAAGTAGGCGTTCCTGTAGGTTTCCCCTTACAAATGTATTTCTTTTTTAAAAATCGATTACTTAAAACTTTTTTACGTTGTCGGAAAAATCGTGAAGTGCTGTTAATATAAAATTACAAAAATTAGACAAACTCTAAATTACAGCTATTATTCAGTACTTACTCAGAGAAAACACAAATAATACTGAATATCTATGCTAATAGCTGTTTTAAAATATAAAAACAGAGAATAACAAAAAAACGACGAAAAATAATGCAAACAAAACGTCAAATGAGAATGTCAAAGGGGAATGTTAGTAAACAGTAACACTACCAACCTAAAACTATGTCGATGCTCAATTTATAGGTCACGTGGGAAATGGGTTTTAATGAAGTCTCTGTACATGACTGTCTAATGCAGATTGATTTAAAACATGACTCTTTAAACATTTAACCGATGTGAATTTTTTTATAAGAAAGCGACCGCCACTTACAGCAAGTGCTTGCCTGACACATTTTTCACTCATACAAACAAAACCAGCAACGTACAGTATAAATTGTGAAGAAAATTCAGAAAGTTTTTGAGCTGTTGAGATATATGTATAATTATTATCATTCACTCAGTAAATCTCAGAAACTTCCAATTGTATCCATGGGTTGACGTATTAATTTGAACTTCAGGTTTTAAATTAAATTAAATGAATGATTGATATTTTTTTCTAATGATGCGCAATTTCTAGAAAGATTAGCTTAAAATTCAGTGTGAATAAGAATTTATTTATAAGCAGTTTGAAACTGCCTACTGATTGGATTATTGCTGCAACTACCACGCATTCTGATAACGCCAAATAGAGATTTGTGGTTTTTTAGAAACCTGTTTTACGATTTGAATTTATTATTTTGTCTCCATTTGTTGTTGTGCCTAATTTTATATAATATTTAATACTTTCATCAAAAAGCCGAAGATATACCCAAAAATCACCTAATGTTTGTTTAAAGTACACAGTTCGCCGGAGAGTTTCATTGATCGATGTATGGGCAACTGTAAGTAGCATAAATTTGAAAGTTTGGCAGTATACTAATTTCAATGCGGGACATCCGGCTACGATACTTTTATAAACATGATAAATTGCAAACTATTTTAAAAAATACAATTTTTTCAAATAGACTTTTTGTTTACATGTCATTATTTATGTGTTTTATTATTTTTTCTTATTAAGATTCACGCTTACAATGGTTTGTCGCCTACACTGTCTTTTAATCGTTTACGATGTTTACGGGTGGTAGGAGCGTGAACCAGAAAGGAACTGTCAGTTCTTCCATTTTATTTATTTTACGTTGCTGGGAACGTTGTTCGTATCAGGACTCTCTGCCGTCACATTGTAAGTAATTCTTTTTTTTTACTTGATTTTCTTCGTTGGTTATTTATATTTCACTTTTAGCAAATTTACTGAGAAAGAATTGTTCAATGTACTACTAGATTAAGCAAATTTGTTAATTGCGCGACGTCCTTAGGAATTTTAAAATGACGTCGTCACGGTACTTTAAATACGTTTATCCTGTTAACGAGTTTTGTGGGGCTACTACACGGCTATCCCGGAGATATAAATCTATGGGGAATCTTCATTGTCACCTTGTAGATGGGGATACAGTCAAATCTGTGGAATCTACCTTATCTAACCAGGGGTGTTCAAAGATGACACGAGCTTATTGTCTGCCTTTAGCGTATTGTAGTGTAGACCATGTAGTCATTCATTTTACTTTTGATCGTAATTTTTAAATCATCTTTAACCTTATGTAGCTGACATGTCACACATCAAGTTTCTTTGATCATTTTGAAGGTAATCAAAGACAAAATTTTGCACATAGAATCGTCGTACGTAAGCTTTTATACTACGCATACTTTTGTCTTTAAACATATAAGAAATAGTGAACATTGCTACTAGTGACAAGAAACTGTTGGTAGGGTAAGTTTAGCGCTCATTTTTTTTGTTATTTGGCCTTTTTTAAGGAGTTTATAGCACACCGAGGATCATCTGCGACCATCTCGCCGGATTATTAAGCTGCTTTAAGTTACAGGTAAATTAACGTAACAACCTTATGCCAAGTTGCCCTTATTTTTAATGCTTAATATGATAAAATTATAAAAATAGGGCGTTTTTATCTGAAAAAATTAAGTTTTGAGGTTTTTTACAGTTGGTTTTTATTCCTTTTTTTTACTACCTTGTACTAATGATTTTCAAAACATCATGCGATGACTACAAACGTCAAAACATATTAAATAGTAATGGTTTTCTTATAGGAAAAATTCACAATTAAGTCTTATTTTGCAAACGCCATTTTTGACAGAAAAAATTAAATATGTCAAAATTGATGAGACTTAGGTATAGGTTATAAGACATAAAATATGTCTAGAATTGAACGCCGAACCTAAATATGGAAAAATATACAAGGTGTTCCATCTAAAATAAGCAAGTTGGCATCTATTTCCGGTATAACCAGTAGCGTCGATTTTTTGAAAGTATTTTAGCCGGATGCCCCCTTCGACATTAGTATACTGCCTAACTTTCAGCTTTATGCTACTTACAGTTGCTACAAACATTATCTATCCTAGACGTTTTGCGTCTCGGTAGGTTATCGTGGTTCCAGATAGTAACAAAAATGTTTCCACCTCGCTTGTAATATATTTATTACACTCAGAACATACATAATTTTGCAAGTGGTTGTATTTTTTTAAATTATTTTGTACATTTATAACTGCAAAGTAACTACTGGGATACATAAAAATCTAGCAAATAGTGCTGGAAATTACTAGTTTTCTTGCAGTTTGCTGGACATGTGGAACATGTTTTACGCTTTTCTAACTTCAGCGTTGCATCAACTGTAGGAGTAATATCTTCGACAACACCCAAAACACGCCGTATGCATAGTCTCACTTCCTTTGATATCCGCACATTCTCTAGCCGTCGTAACATGTGAGGTTTCACCAATATGTCTGGCAATTTTTTAACAAAATCAGCCTTTTCTATTTGGGGATTATTTTTATATGAACTATACAGCACATGTGAATTTACTACGCTAATATCCAGCAGTCTGAAAAATATTGACATTGGCCATCTACGCGTTCTTCTACTAGTAGTATGTTTTGAACATTTTTCATCCAATGCGTCCACACCTTCTTTTGTTCCGTTGCAAAACGAAATGATCTCTGGTTTATTAATGCTTTTATCTGTGGCGTTGATATGGTGCATAGATGAAACGATTACAACAGCACGATTTCGTCTTGGAACATAGGACAGTAAAGTCATTGTATTTGTAAAACCATATATATGTGATCCAATCTCTTTCAATTTATTAGGCAAAAATTTCGAAGGTATCTCCTTCTTATTCTTCTTAAGGGTTCCTACATATGTAAGTCCTCTATTTTTCAGTTCATCAACTAGCGGAATAGATGAGAACCAATTATCCGCAGTAACATTTCGGTTAGTGTTTTCAATTGGTTTGCATAACCGTATAACTGCTTGGGTAGGTTTGTCAAAATTTTGCTCCAAAACTGTTAAACCTCGTCCATCGGAATTTTTTCCTGTATATAAATAATGAGTTTTCGAATCAACCAAACACATTATTTTAAGGTCATACTTTGCCGGTTTATTCGGCATGTACATCTTAAATTTACATCTTCTCCTAAAGGAGACTAACATCTCCCTCGTCAATGCAGGTCATTGGACCAAGCGAATAAACTCTCTGTGAGTTAGTTATTAATTGATCAAACAATTGAGATATAGCTGCCGCAGGATTGTTCAGACTCCTCATAATGCGATCTTCTTGGAAACGAAGGCAGGAAAGAATAATGGCAAATCGCTTCTTATTCATAACACAACGAAAGATATCTCGCCTTGTACCATCGGTAGCGAAGAGACGTTCTATTTTTTCATGATTAGAATTAAAAACATAAGTATAAAAAAGGAGTCCTAAGAAGCCTACTAATTCGATAAGGTCTAGATATTGAAAATCGCATCTGTTTGAATCTTTATATTTTTGTCTGGCACTGCCAAATTAGCAGAAGCCCGTAAGCCTGGAAGCTGAACAATAATGTTATGCTGCCGAGGTCGAGATCTTATATTAAATGCGGTTTTCGACCATTTAAATCTATTCTTGGCATAATAACTTTATGTCGCAAGTTCTGGGGAGTTCTGGAGATTTTCTTTATCAGAACTTTCTTCTCCATCTGCATCGGGCGTGTCATCGTCCTCTAAGGCACTCCTTTCAACCTTGTCATCTACTTCGTTGTCCGTTAAAGCTGAATCTGAATCATGATCACTTGTCTCGTATTCATCAGTCTGGCAATCATCGATGTTACTGTTACTTTTTTCCTCGTACCATTTTATAAGAGTTTCCTCATAATCTGCGTCCTCATAACGAACTCTCTTAGAGGGTCCTGGTATTTCATCAATTTTGTTTATTTTTATTTTTGAAATATTTAAAAATATAAACGGTGAGCTGAGCTAATCGACAATAGATGAGGGTAATAAATAACTGACTTCAACCACACACTTCAAACTCTTATAGCACACTAATCTGGTAGTGGACATAAGGTACATGAGCTGGCGGCGATGTCAGATTAATAAGTGGGGGGATACACGGGTTTGAAATACGGCTGCGGTCATTCTGACCTCACATCTCCGGTTAAGGGTTAAATATTATTATATTATTTATGTTTTGTAGAAAGACGTTTGTGTTAATAATTTTAAAAATATCTACGATGAAAGTTGAAAGATACGTTTGAATTTATATATCGTTTATGCTTTGTAATTATGATTTAGTTACTTACTCAAGTGTTCATTTTATTTCTATCTTTGGGAAAATACTTGCAGTTGTAAGTGATGCTTTAATTGAAAGCATATAGTAATTACATCTACAAGTAGAACAAGCACAGCTGTCGTCACGTTTATTTAATTGCGACGTCAATAGTTTTAATGCTTAAAATATGCTTTTAAGGAAAGTATTTAAATTTCCGTTTTGCGTTATCTTTATAGATGGATTTTATGTTTTCAAATGGTGGTTCTATAAAAAAGTGACACGGTTTTTATTTTTCAATCAACCTAATAACACTGCATCAAACTACGAATCAAACATACGCAAACAGCGTTTTTATAATTTATCATTTTTTTCACTATGTAGTAATTTTTTATTGCGCAGAAAAAGAAATTTTTAATGAAATTGATTTAAAATTTATACACTTAAAATGATGTGTTGTAGTTCTCTTGAGGAAACGCGTATAACGGTCTTTTGATGTTTTCAATGTGAAGTCGTTTGTAATTCAGGAAGTGATGTTAAAATTAAATAACGACGCTTTGATACAAAGAAGTTGATCAATAACTTTTATAAAATGGCAGCAGAAATTCAGTTTAATGTAAGAAACAAAGTTTTATAAATTTTAGTTAAGGCTTTTTTAGAAAGTATTTATTAATTGAGTTTTTTTTGTTAAAGAAACTTTTGTTTGTATTAGAAGTTTAATTAATTTCGCATATAACGATTTTTTATACTTTTTCAACGTTTGCATTTTAGAATATTTTAAACACCTTAAAAGAACTCTAACTGCTCATGTTTTTTAGTTAATGATACAATCGCGTTTAATTTTATACGCACCAGGGGTTAGATGATTATCGCGTGACATTCTAAACTGTGTGCTAACCATTTAACCTAAAATTGTTTGTTGTAAACACTTTGTTGAGCTTTGTAGGTTTTAATGTTGAGAGAACAAGCCCAAGTTATTTGATGGTTATTGGAACATAAAAATTTATGTTTTTGTGCTTTTTCATATCACAAAATAACTGACAAATATAGGATTTGTACCCATTTGTGTAGTATGCAATAAAACAAAATAAAACTTTTATAGAAAACCAATATTCATTTCTTGAAACTAAACATATTTTATAGTACATTTTGAATTTCTTATTGAACTAAATGGAATTTTTACAGTTTTTCGGCTGTTTTTTTTTATCTGATTAAGGATTAAATACATTTTTTACAGTCTTTTGTGTAACATACATTCTATCTCGAGTAGAGATTTTTGGTGCAATTTGGGAATAACAACCACAGTAAATTAATTTTATAGTTAGGTTCAAATTCTCTTGAGCATCTTCAAGAATTTACCACTACACAACATATTTGAAACTCAATGAGTTATAAAGTCGTGAGCAACCAGTGTAGCGTTTTAATTGGACGTTTAACTTAATCGATTATACAAAATATAAAACTTGATGAACACGATTCAAATGTTTGTCATCATTATAAAAATGATTATTGAAAACATGTTTTTCAACTTCTATTTTTTAGTAAAAAAACATTAATATTATTCCAAGAGGAATTTTAAGTTTTATCTCAATATAAAACTTAGATTCAATAGAAACAGAAATAGGAATCATCAATCATAAACTAAAATGTATTCATACAACGGCGGACGTAGCTGAAAAAATATAAATCAAATTTTTCAAGTTTTAATGAACGTTTGCAAAATTAAACCTACCGTTTCTTTTGCATTAGTTATTTTTAACTATATTAATTTATAATGGTACGGTGTTTATTAAATACCTACATAATATTATTATCGTATAATTTTATATGTTACTTTATTTATTATTCACAAATTACGCAATTTTCATTGAACTTGAACATTCTTGAAAACTGATTACTTATAGTCAGGATCACGAAGTACATTGTAACTTAAGTTAAACTACAATGCCTTTAGAATTTTTAGTTTCTCACGTGAAAGATACTTTATTTGGAGTAAAAATAAACTAACAAACAAAAATTTGTATAGCTGATGCTTGAGCTTTGATTTTATCAAATTTAGCAAATAAGGTAACGTATTCTTGAAATGTGGCTGATGCATTACCCAACTTTTGCGATACAGAAAAATTTTAGTAGATTTTAGAGTTGCTTCCTACAAACCTCCAAAATGGGGGAGGAAACTGCCATTTTACTTAGCGTGCAGATAGAAAGTTACAAATATCTATGACATAAAGAATCAAAAACTTTTTTATGTATTTATAAGCTATTGCAAAGTTAGGCCCACTATCAGAGCGAATAATCGAAGCTTTAGCCATCTATTAAAGGCACCTTAAAAAGCATTAGCACTCAGCTCAGATATAAATTATAGATGTGCCGCTTTAGTTATAATACAAACAAATAGAAACAAATAACTAGTAATAACTACTGGTATACATAAGCGGTTTTATCTTACTGATAAGGGTTTGGCATTGTCACACCTACTTGTAAAAAAGGACGAGAAATAGAAACTCTAGAAGAACTCAGATCAGCCGTTTGAAGTTGGAAGGTAATATCACAAAATTTATAACAAGTAAGATATTCTTGTATGCATTTTTGAAGCAGACCACGAAGTCATAGAATCTATAACTTTGTTGTATTAAGAAGCTTGAACGGTGTTAGTACCAGAATGTAATGACAGATGATGATAATACAAACGTATTAATTTTGAGAGATCAGCATTTTTAGGTAGCAAGGGCGGTTTAAATGCTTTTTGTAAGGCAAAGTAACATAATTTTTTTGCGCACACTGAGAAAACCAAAAGACTCAATAAAAGGTGATAACATAACGATCTGGAATATTTTTATTTTGCATTTCTTTTATTTCGAAATGAAAATAATGGTTTTGAGTAATTTTTATAAGAAATAATGTGGAACTTTTTAATTCAGTCACGGATAACGATTCAGAAATGTGTACGCCATTTTGAGACTGCAAATTGTAAATGAAACGTTTTACCCAAACAAAAACACGACGTGATCTTTTCGTTAGTCGCGCATGTATCTAGGAGATACATGCTCTCTTTTTTTACAAATATTTTAAAAACTTCTGATGTTATGATATTGAGATTTAACGTATTCCTCAAACAACATGTTTTGAAACGTTTCTGAGAAGGGCAAAGCGGATGGTCGTTCTTTTCTTTTGTTATCATCATAAAATCCCAAAAGAGCCGGGCATGTACCTGCCAGATACGGCCCGGCGCGACAATGCATGTTACAAACAGATTCATTCTACTTTATTCGGTTTTTTTGCAAGGTTCGTTCATGCAAGTTGTTTTAAGTGTTCAAAAACTGTGAATTAGTGCCTTTTTTGTTACTTTTCGCTATGAGTACCAATAAGTATTTCGATTTTTCTAAACCGGCCGATATTGAAAGATTACATCGTGTAATGTTGAATGAAGATGATGAAACCAACGTAGATGTACAAAATGAAGATCTTGAAGAGTCAGATGAGTCAGATTCCGAAGACCAAGTTGAAGCAAGATCTGTTGATTCAGACACCGATTATGAGATCAGTGATGATGCAGGCACTGAAGAACCAGAACAAGAAGACAATAATTTTTTCGGTATGTTACTGAAATTTCTAAGGAATTGAAAGTATTGGGGAATTTGTTACAGGTAAAGATGGAACGCAATGGAGAAAAGAACCCTTTCCTATGTCAAAAACTCGTCCTCATAACATTTTGATGAAGTTACCAGGTGTAGTAGGACAAGCTGCTAAAAACGCAAAAACTGAAATAGATTGTTGGAATTTAATGTTCAGTGAAGATATTTTAAATTTATTACTACACTATACAAATCAACACATCGAAAACGTTCGCGAAAGATTCGCCAGACAAAGGAACTGCAGACCAACAAACCCTGTAGAAATAAGAGCGTTTTTAGGTCTACTTTATTTGGCACGTGTATTTCGAGGAGGCCATCAACGCTTGAGTGATTTTTGGGCTACTGACGGTGTGGGAATAGATATATTTCGAATGACAATATCTGAAAAACGTTTTAGATTTCTTGTTAGATGTTTGAGGTCTGATGATAAAGACACAAGAGACGTACGGCGTGAGACTGATAAATTAGTAGCAGTCAGAGACATTTTTACAACTTTTATAATAAATTGCAAAAATAATTACCATTTGGGTCAAAATGTGACCATTGATGAAATGCTTCCTGGATTTCGTGGAAGGTGTGCATTTAGGCAGTACATACCACCCAAACCATCAAAATATGGCATCAAAATTTTTTATTTGAGTGATGCAAAATTATTTTATACGGCAAATATGGAGATATATTGTGGACAGCAACGACAAGGACCGTTTCATAAACCGAATTCAGGAGAATCAATTGTTATGAGATTGGCTGAACCCATTTTTGGATCTGGTTGAAATATCACGGCTGACAATTGGTTCACTAGTGTCAACTTAGTGCGGGAACTCGAAAAAAAGAAGTTGTCATATATTGGAACAATACGAAAAAATAAAAGAGAGCTATCTCCTAATTTTGTGTCCCCAAAAAATCGGTCTTGCTTTGGGAGCATTTTTGGTTACACTAAAAATGAAACTCTTGTTTCATATGTTCCAAAACAAGGAAAAACTGTTGTTTTGCTTTCCAGCATGCATGTTTCTTCCAATGTTATATCGGACAATCATGAGAAGAAGCCGGAAATAATATTATTTTACAATGATACTAAATCCGGAGTAGACGTTGTCGACAAACTTTGTGTCAGCTATAGCGTCAGCAGATCGACAAGAAGATGGCCAATGGTAATTTTTTATCATTTCATGAATGTGGCTGGCATCAACTTAAGAGTTATTTTTTTGGCAAATCAAAATGAATTTTGTCCAAGAAGAGTCGTTATCAAAAACTGAATTTAGTACAAGACCAACTAAAAATTCGAGCACAAATTATAAGCCTACCAACAGAGATAAAGACACTGTTACAAAAGTACAAAAGTCCTGAAGCAGTTCCCGAAGCACAACCAGGTGGGTCTAGAGCTGCAAAAAAACGACGTTGTCAACCTTGCTACACTCAAAGTAAAAAATCTTCATTGAGTGTTTATCGCGAAAAATGTAACATTGCTTTGTGTCTGAAAAATCACGCGAAGGTAATTTGTGAAAATTGTTTGAATTAAGGTGGAGAAGGGGACCAGTCAGAATAATGTGTTATGAAGTTATGCATATTTTGTAATTTATTCATAAGCAATAAACTTTTTTGAGCATGCATGATTTTTGATTTTTAATTTAAACCAGTGAACATTTACGAAAAATTTTTACTGTCAAAAATAAATATGAACTGGAATAAATCTTTATCTAAAGAAGGTATTTTATAATAGAACAAGCCAAATAAGTAGAATTGATTGCGCAAGTTTTAGAAATAAATTTAATTTAGATGCATATTGTTTTTAATGAAAAAACACGTTAAATGTGAATATGTATCTAAGAGATGCAGCGCGACCTACGTTATTGAACTCCGCGCGCTTACCCAAGGGTTAAAGAATTTGCTGTATTATTTATTTTGTCTAATAACTGATTGAATATTTTTTGCAACTAAACAATTGAAGTCTGGTTTTATTTCACAAAGTGAGGAAGAATGTTTTCTGCATGTGAAAAGGAGGTGACCATTTTGAAACTTTTTTGTTTAAAAATGAAAGACCATTAAACCAAAATAATATTGGGATTAACAAATCCTCGCGAAAGAATATCAGCAGGATTGTTTTCTGATTTAATGTAAGACCAAACCCAGTTTGAAGTTGTTTCTGTTATCGAAAGAATCCTGTTCCACACAAAGGTTTTCAAAATATGTGTTGGAGTCATAATCCAAGATAAAAATGTTTCTAAATCTGAAAATAACTAGACAGTATTAATGGGAAATGGCCAGAAACATTTATTATCGATTTAACTAAAATAGCTAATAACACAGCGGCGCTCAATTTTAAACAAGGAATAGATGTGATTTCAGTGGTGCCACTTTTGTTTTTCAAAAATGTTACTGGACGGATAAATACTTTTTTGAAGCATCATACCCCAGAAACTTAACTAGAGTTGTTTTCTTTAGAAGTACGCACCCAGGGATTTTAACTGAAGTGAGAAGAAACATGTTTTCTGTAAACGATAGCAATTTTTTTCTAGTGACGGTGGAATTAAATTGTTTCATCGAGAAAATAACGTGTACTTTAAAACACAGGGGTAAAAAATCCGTGCAATAATGTACGATAACCAATTAATTTTTTCCAGTAGGGTGGAATTGCCGGTTCTAGCGATTCCCCCTTCTCTTACTTTTCTTAAGGGAAACTAACATGTAGACTCCACCTTTTACTTCTCCTGTTTTAAACCAATCAGAATTGATTACGCCCCACTGGCACCACCTTTAATTATTACCAATCAATTTTAAATACATGATATTCATATGAGAGAAACTCAAAGCACGGAACTTGTACGAAATTTAAATATTATAAAAAGCGCAGAAAAATGTGGTTACTACCCCCCACCTCCTCTCAAAACTCGAACTTGGCCGATCTCATTCGATTACGAACTTACACGAAATTCAAATCTGAAAAAATGCGCGCGCTCACGAACGTATACGAAAAAACTCTGATCTTGCCCGATCTTTACCGAACGCGTTCAAATCGGTTGATAGGTGTGGCTGAAAATAAGTAGGAGTGGTTTCGACCAATCAGGTTAACTGGTAATAATTAAAGGTGGTGCCAGTGGGGCGTAATCAATTGTGATTGGTTGTGTGTGGTTGTGAGGTAGCATTCTTTTAAGCGTAGGTATGTTTACATTTTCTGATAATTCTATTAGTTTTAAAGAAAACAAGTTAACAAAAATATCTACCAGGGACAAGAGATTTTTTTTAATGCTATTTTCAGAATTTAGATCGTTTATTAAACAAATTAATTTGATTTAAAAAATATAAGTTATTTGAAGTTTGCGTTGTACTAAATATGAAAATTACTGAATTAAATATATTTTAAGTATAATAATTAATGCTTTAAGGCATAATGTTTTTAAACAATTTTTATTAATTTTAGCAAAAAAAGCTTACGTGATTTAATAATTTTTGCATTGTAAATTACAACTACGGATTACATCAAAATTAATTTTATTAAACTAATGACAAATGTCACAATCACTAACTTGATATCTAATTTGAAATTAACATCTTATACGTTAAATTTGATTTAGTAACAAGTAAAGAGATTTTAATAATTCTAGTATTGAAGAAAAGTGTATATAAACCACGGTTAAGAAGATGATTATAACCTTCCCAACTTATATCCCTCGACGCTTTGCGTTTTGCGATATGATCTGTCGCTTATGTTGTAATCATATACTTTATAATCTTGGTATATAATATACTACTGTTTTGTAATAATATCGTCGTAGCCGCAGTACTGGAAATAGAAGAAAATCGGAATTTTTACAGAATTAAAAATTTTCTTCGTCAGAAAAATCTAATTGTGATTCTATATGACCATCGGGTAGATCGGTTGAAACTTCTAGATGGTTATTAGCTTATTCTCTAAGTTGAAAATCTCTACCCTTAAGCAAATCAGTAATTTTTTTTGCAAACTTATAGCACAATATGCATTTTGATGCTCAGTTATCATATATCCTACACAGGTAGAGTTATTCCACAAGTTGATGTAATACTCGTATTGCCAAGCATGTGGAAGGAGTAACAGCATATGTAACAGAATTGAGTTCAAACTCCTGTACATTGCCATCAGGTGAAGTACCCCAAAAAAATACGTTGCACAACTCTATCTTATTTTCAAACTGTTATCTGCCGGTACTTTTTTGTACATCTTATTGAATAGGGATCGGAAGCGTTAAATACACCTGAATTTTTGTTGAAGAAGGTTGCGGTGCTGGCCGCAAAGTAAGAAAATTTAAATAACTTGCCGGTAATCCGCACAGGCTCGAAATAGAAGCAGTCTTCTCTCAATGGTTAATCTGACCTGATGAAAAGCTTGAAGCGATTTGTCGAACTAATAATTGCACTGCCGCGGAATACTTGTAAACATTATCGAAGCTTTAAACGTGCGATGTATTTTAGACTGAAACTAGGAAACGAATGAAATGAAACGTGGTGATTAGGAAAAGTTGAATCAACAAGAGTAGAAAGTACAGTTTGATTTTGTAATGTAAGAGGACGCAATTATTAAATACTTGGTGTGTTCATATTTTTCCTTTAAATTTTAACAAAGATAACGCAGCTTGTCAGCTTGGATTTTTAAAAGACATTGATGCAGTATCCATTTTTTCTGTAAATGTAAAAATCTTGTGGAGTCAGATTTGGAGATTGTGGAGAATATAACCCTTGGCTTATATTTTTTTCGTCATAGAGTTGTAGAATAAATTTAGTTTTAGCTAGATTGGTATAAGCAATTGTCTTGGTGAAAATAACGTAACTGAAATTGAATTGATTTGATATAGCACTAGCATTCTGCGTTTGCAGTACAGTACAAAAATATTGGGTTGATCTTCTTAGCGCAAAAGACAAAACTGTATATACAACAATTTCTAGACATGCGAAAACAAGTTGTGGATACTATCAACACGAAAAAGAGAATCGAACCAGCAAAAATGAGATACCTTGGAAGGGTTTTAGAAAAGGCCAAGTAAAAAGCAATCAAATAAAACAAGAGGTTAAGGGATTAAACTTGTAACAGTTTTTATAGAAGCGACTTCGATGAGATTAAGTGAAAGAAACAAACACGATTTTGTTCGTTTGTACAATATAGAACCACGTGAAGATATGTGAGTACAAAACGACGCGTGGAAGCACAATTTGATAATAAGACAGTCACATGAGACCTTAACAAATAGTATATTTTTATTGCTACATTCAAAACTACGGTATTGTAGCAAGTGTCAGACCTAATTTTTTGGCCACCACAGAACAACAAGTTTGAAGAGCTGAAGAAACGTTTGACCGAACGGTGCTCAAGTTTTGAAGGTCAACGCCTCAGATAGTTTTTAAACGACATAGAGTTAGGAGACCGCATCTTATATGAACTTTTACGCAAGATGGAATATTTAGCAATAGGTTGAATGACTGACGAAATGTTTATGGTTCTTTGGAAACAGCGTCTGCCGGTACAGATTCAATTCTAGTACTGTAATCAAGTTTTATGTCAGAGGGCAGTATATAGAGCCGACTTTCATAAAGAGAACTTTGAATTTCATATTTAAACAGTCTTCTACTAAGCTTAAACTTTGAATTTCATATTCAAACCGTCCTCTTCTAGACATAGAACTCCTCCGATTAAGCCGTCTACGTCGTTTTATTTTTTTACCGTTATATTTTCTGTCATTTTTTGCTTCCGCTTGTAATACATTTAGTTACCGTACTTGTAAATAGCTGATTGAGCGTAGTGGATCTCCCATGCATTTTCAGTTAAAGTTTCTCCTTTGCTACCAACAACAAGCGTAGAGGAACTACTTGGCGCTAAGGGTTTTCCCCCGCAATTTTAGAGAGTCTATACGGTACTGGAAGGCGTGTATTATTAACCCCGACGTCGACACAGCGTAACAGCATTGTAAAAGGAACTTTGTAGCATAATAACTCAAACTTCGAGAACTTGAATTAGCATTAATTATCTGATTAAGTGTAGTTACTTACTCGAATTTCATCAGATCGTTGTTTCGTTAAGATCACTCTCCGATTTAATGTAAAAACCTCCAATAAAGTATCATAATACGTTCTCTGCAGATAATCCAACGGTAATCACTAAAAATTACTTAATTAACTTAAGATTTAAAAGCAGTTCTTCAGGCACGTGATTAACCTGCCCCTGTGCGACCATGAAAAACTAGCAGTACTGCAGCAAACGTGGTTAACACTTAATACCTTAGCCCATCTGCAAATATATTTACATAAAAATATAATTGAACTTCTGCAGACATTATATGCAAATAGTACTATTATAAACAGTTATGGATCAATACTGATACTATTGAAGATTGAATGTTGACGTGCTTTTAGGTAGTCGTTGTGATTTTTTAAATAAATTTCTAGTGGATATCAGAAACAGTAAACTACATTATCATTTAAACGTGTAACACTTCGAGTCTCTTCAATTAGTGCCAATAATATTTAAACATGTTGAATGATTTTTTCCTAGAGTTACTACACCTATCTTGGAAAGCACCTACAAGTAAAAATTTAATTGAACATTACATAGAAATTACACAATGTCTACCAGTCACTTCACGCTCACACTGCTTAGCGTCTGAAAGACAAATGATTTCCCGCTGGGAGTTTGATCACTTACTTGAACGTGGCATCATTCGTAAATTAAAATTTTCCTGGTTATCTGGCTGCTAAGAAAAATGTTAAGTGTACACCACCTGTACAATAAAACTATATTTTCAACTATTGGCTTAATGAAGGTATTTTATCAAATACCCATACATGCAGATATTCTAAGGGCAGCCGTTTGGCTTGTTTGAATTTACCTACATGAGCATTGGCTTACGCAATGCTGCTCAGACTTTCTACACAATTTATGGATCATATTTTATCAAGCTTAAATTTTCTATATCCTTAGACGACATTCTGGTAACACATTAAACACTCAAGCAACATGTTGAGTATCTTTGGATATTGTTCTAACGACTACGAGAATGTGGAATAGTGATCAAGTATTCAAAGTATGTTCTTGGACAGCAAAAATCAACTACACTGTATCCGCTGACGGTTATCAACCACCAGCCAATTGAATCGACACAATTACGCAAGCCAATAAGCTTACAACAGTTCAGCAGCTTTGTCGTTTTCTGAGAATGGTGAACTACTATTGTCGCTGCCACTAATCAAGCACCACTGAACAGTTTGCTCACAGGTGTAAAACTGCGAGACAATAGCGCAATTACCACGTTAAAACAGTTTAATGGTCAATGCTACACTATTTGCACATCCTGCATTAACGAACACTATTTTAATTTTTAATGCTTCTAACTTTACAATCGGTAAAAAGGTTTAACGGAAAATGGCAACCAATCGCTTTTTCGTCAAAGAAGTTGTTGCAAAAGTATTTTTCTTGTTCTTGGTAAAATAAGTTTTAGGTTTCACTTACGTTCAATAGAAACTCTGTTTCTGCACTAACATTAGAATGTCTTCCGGGTTTGGACCGTGTCATTGTTGTTGCAACCGAAGCTGCCAACCTTTCGCCTACTTTCGTAAGGGGCTTCATGAGGGCGTGAGATAAATCGCAAAACTCAAACAAGCTATTGAAATCTAACTAAGAACTCCTCAAAAGTTAGGTTATCCAATTGTGGAACAAGCCATAATCTAAACTCTGAAAAGGTAAGAAAGAAAACGATAACTTGAAAAAGCAAACGAAAATCTAACAAAGAACCACTACCGAGTTAGGTAATCAACTTGTGAACCAAGCCAGGTTCTAAACTACGTAGAAGTGACTTAAGAAGAAATAGTCTCCGTATTTAAAGGAAAAGGATCGTCACGGATGATTAAGCTCGACCCTGATTAGGTTACGGTTGCTAGGGGGCGTGTTTTCGATAAATAACTAATAACCGGATACCAAAGAGGAGATAGTTCGAAACTATGATCGCGATTGAAGTTATTGGGATGTTTGATGATTTCTATGCTTTCTCGGAATTTCCTGTTGAAAAAGAATGGAGATTTTGCAATCAACGTTCTAGTAAGATGACGGAGTTCTGAGTCTAGATTCTCAGGTTGGCAAATAGAAAAGGCACGATGGACCAAAGATTCAATAACAGAACGTTTCTGTGCAGGATGATGATGAGACTAAACATGAAGGTATCCGTCTGTATGGGTGGGTTTGCGATAAACAGAATGGCCCAGAAGTCCGTCGGGCTTACGAGTCACAAGCACGTCAAGAAATGGAAGAGAACCATTATTTTTGATTTCCATAGTAAATTTGATATCTAAGTGTTGATTGTTAAGATGATCAAGAAACTTAGATAATTCAAGATGACCATGAGACCAAACAATAAACCTGTCGTCAACATATCTAAACCACACTTTAGGTTTTAATATTGATGATTCCAAAGCAACCGTTTCAAAGGATTACATAAAAATGTTAGCTACAACAGGTGATATAGGAGAACCCATAGCAGCAGAAACCAGAAACTTGTTCGTAAAACTTGTTATCAAATTGGAAGTAAATAAAGGATAGACACTTTTCAATAAGAGGAACCAAACTCAAGTCCTTACCATGTTGAGACAGAACCTGTTTGATGATAATAAGCGAATTCTTAATAGGAACTTTAGTAAAAAGTGAAGTAACATCAAAGCTCACGAGAAGATTTTGGGGTTCAAGTTTTATAGTTTCTAGACGTTGAATAAAATGCTGATAGTTGAGGATGTGAGAAGAGGTTTTACCTGGAAACTCGCAAAGAATGTTGGACAAGAACTTGGCTAGCTTGTAGGTAGGAGATTGGATAGTACTGGCGATAGGTCGAAAAGGAATACCTTGTTTGTGAATTTTGGGAAGTCCGTATAGACGAGGTGGTTTAGAATCTGATGGGGTAAGTCGACGTTTAGTTTCAGGAGGTAGATTGGAAGATTTGATGATTTGGCTGACCTCACGCTCAATCCTCCTTTCCGGTCATTTATCGAAAACACGCCCCTTAGCAACCGTAACCTAATCAGGGTCCAGCTTAATCATCCGTGACGCTCCTTTTCCTTTAAATACGGAGACTATATCTTCTTATGTCACTTCTACGGAGTTTAGAATCTGGCTTGGTTCACAAATTGATTACCTAACTCGATAGTGGTTGTTTGTTGCTTTTTCAAGTTATCGTTTTTTTTCTTACCTTTTCAGAGTTTAGATTATGGCATGTTTCACAAGTGGATAACCTAACTTTTGAGGAGTTCTTAGTTAGATTTCGATTGCTTGTTTGAGATTTGCGATTTATCTCACGCCCTGATGAAGCCCCTTACGAAAGTGGGCGAAACGTTGGCAGCTTCAGTTGCAACATCAATGACACGGTCCAAACCCGGAAGACATTCTAATGTTGGTATAGATTCCGGCCGTGGAAGCCTTCGCTATCTGTTTCTGCAGTCAATGTTCTTATTACTGCTATACTTAAATAATAAAAAAGTTTAGTTGGCATTACAACGGTTTAAATTGATTGATTTTAATTGTAATTATATTATTATTAGTTTTTTTAAGTTCTAAATAATAAAGCAAATTAAAATAATTGTAAAAACTGACATTTTATGCAAACTGAGTTTTGGAAATTTGGAATTTTATGCACTTAGAGAGTATATCGTATTTCTCGGCTAATGTAATAATAATTATAATAATCTTAAAAGCGAAAAATCCTAGGTTCTATTTGTTTTAAAACTTTAAACGAGACATTACTCTACAGCTAGAAGACATTTTTTTCCTATAATTTACAAAATTTATAAATCTAGCACAAAAAGCATGCATTAATAAGAGATGATAATTGGTTTTCGAATAGTCGATTAACTGTCGGTTTTTGACAGTCGTGTTAAAAATTAAATATTGAAAAGTTTTTAAATTGTAGGAGCTGAATGAGTTTTGCACTTGCAAATAAAAATTAATTAAGAGTTTAAAATAATGGACAGAAATAATTAGTGTACATTTTGATGCACTACGCTAATTTTTTACAATTAACGACTAGAATTATAGCAAGTAGCCTAATATAATATAAACTTTTCTTCGATATATATTCTGAGCGTATCTCGCGTTTTACATACAAAAATCTAGAAATACGTTACACTGAAGTCAATAAAATTCTAAGATTGATTTGCTTAGAGTATTCGTTTTTACAATAATTTTATTAGTTCAATTCAAAAAGAATCATACTTTAAGTTAACAAATTTTAATTGTTACAATCTTAACTAATGCGCATTATTATCATAGTAAAGCAGCAATGAGATCAGCGGTTGCAGAAATCGATTTCTGATTTAATAAAAATATAGAGTAAAATTTATCATACCGTGTTTGATTTTTGTTTCGTGGGCGTTTTCAACAAAATTGTACACATCGAATTGTAAATCTTTTAGTTCTTGCAATCCAGATACTAAATGATTTTTTGCCTAGCACAATATTATTTATATTCCTATAAAATTTATGAAATTTCCATCTATATTTCTGCTTACATGGTGTGGTTCACATCTAGACTTTTGAGAATTGTGACCTTTTGCACATGATCATTTTTGACGCTGGTACCTACGTCGGTTTTTTTTTTTTTGAAAAAATAGAAAAAGAATTATATTGAAAACATGACAAATTTAATGTTGGTACTACATTCATTACTAACAAAATCTGTTAACTTTCACAGTTAATTTAAAATCTTAGGTTAGTTCATATTACTATACGTAGCATACGCAGTAACAATAAGTACTACCAATTTCGAAATATATAATTTATCAAATATTTAAAAATTTTTTTCTTTAATTTTAATTACAGTCGAACTCCTATATAGTGATGTTCAAAATTTTCTTCAAAAACATCATTATATAGAAACTTCATTGTATAGAAACTTCATTCTATAGAATTTATACTTAAAAAATAAAACACAAATTTAAACGTACATAAGAAATACATATTAATTATAAACACTTTCGTTTTGTCATTTTTAACCAACTTTACACTTTAAACAACTTGAAACGAAAAAATTTCAAATGAAACGTGTTCAATAACATGACAATGCTTTTCAAAACTCGAAGGAAATCCTATAATCCTCTAAACAATTCATGCATTTATGTCATTTACATTTGTAAATAAAATTATGTCATTTACAAATGTACAGAATTTTTAGTACCATTAGTAATAGCCTTTCTGTATTGTAAATTAAGAAGTCTTATAACCCGCTTATCCGTTTAACAATGCGGTATTGTAAAGGTAAAGTAAACTGTACGTGATTCCAAGAAAACTTTAAGTAGTTGGGTAACATTTTCTTTGAAAAAGATCATAATATAGAATTTGAACATCATATTTTAGAGGTGTTTTTACACGCATTTTAACCCGAAGGTCAATATCCTAAAGAAAACATCACTAAATAGAAAAAAATCATTAAATAGGACTTCATTGAATGGAGGTCCGACTGTATGTGTTAGAAAGTTTTTAATATAGTCTTTACTAGACGCGTGCACATAATAAATGACTTTGAAAACATAGCTTTACGTAGATTTTGATTTCTCACTTTGCGACTCGAGATTTTTTTTTCAGCGCAAACAAGTTCTTTGCATAAATAATTTGCATTTTTTCATAATAGTAAAATAGAGAATAATAAAAATAACCTATAATCATACACACATTTTATTTGTCAAATGTAAGCTTAATACTCTGAAAACAATTACATAAAAATAAATTTCAAAATTTTCATCGTCTACTAATTTAAGTGTTATACTTTTGCTTTTATTAAACGATATTATATCAATTGTAATTTATTATGGTTTACCGAAGTAAATTATCCTTTTTTGATTCGATTTTTGATTTATATAAAATTTTATCTTCTACAAAACAGAATTTTTAGTTAGATTAAATCCTGCTGTAAGGCCGTCCGTTAATTTTGTCGATTATATCATTCATACCTTCTACAAGAAATATTATTTTAACAGTAAAATCTACAAAAACACTCCGTTTACTAAAGATAATATAAGCCATGTCTACGCTTTAATGACACCAATCCACTTATAGTCTTATAGTGTTTTTTGTGAACTTTAAGCAGAAAAATAACGTGACTTGTAAATTTATCTTTTCGGTAACATACATTTAGTAAAATTGCTTATAACTAGGCTTCGGATAATTATGCACTAAAAGACTTAACTATATGCATGCAAATATGTGTAAAAACATTAAAAATATGCAGTTAACTATAGAGTTTAAAAAACTATTTTATCTGAATTGAAGATATGAAAACACGGAAGGTACTTAATTCAGTATTAAAAATATTTGCATTGAATAAGGCTTTAATAATGTTTGAAAGTTTCGTGTGTATTTGAACCGTGGAAACTTTTGATTGATGAGAAATGATAATGAGATGAGAAATCAAAATGTTTTCAGTGCCTTTTTAAATGTAAAAATTTACTGAAATCATCATACGGCACTAATGTTTATTCACGTGTTGAAAATATAACTAACATAATTGTTTATAATTACTAACTACTTAATCATCTTATAATTTACAACATTTTTAAGGTACTGTTGTTCCACTTGATTACAGAATGATGCAATAAATTTTTGAAAATAAATTTGCGCGTTATCAGCTAATACTTCTTGAATTCTGCAAAGTTTCTTTCAACATCGCAGGATTCTATTGGCTCAAACTATAATTCTGTTATGTTCGTTGGTTAGACTAGGATTACAAATCCAGTATGTCAACTTTTGGCATTTAATATATTTGATGATATTTCTTTGATTATAACCAGGCCTTTTTGACAATATCGAAATTAGTTTGTTAACGAAAAGTAGGTTTTCTAATTTGCTTAACTTGCTAACAAATTGATAACGAGTTTAATAATTTCAAAATTCTGAGCTTAGTATGAAGCAGCAATCCGGCCTGCGACGATTTTTTTTACTGGTTTACTAAAGCGGTAAGTAATATTGAGACGCACGAATATAAGGGTTAGTCGATATGATCTTAATGAAATCGAGGAGAAAAATTTCAAAAAAATTATAACGTGCTAGGAAATCAATACAAACGTGTACATATCACTTCAAAATTATTTTGTGTTAATATTACCTTAAAAAAATATGTAGACATTCCTTCATCATTTCTTGTAGGAAAGTCGTGTGGTGACCACACCAGTTTCTTTTCCATACGATTAAAACGTGTTTCTGTTTTCTTTTTTTGTTTTTTTTTTTAGTAGAACAACATTGTTTCCTTTTGTATGGATAGAAATAGAAACATTTGAAAAGTTCATACGATGGCTATTCCCGAAAATAGGTTTTTCTTGTGCGTTCAAGTTATTTATTTTACTAGTTTTATTATGATTTTGTTGCAATTCATGTGATCTACTTCTTAGTGGTCGTTTTAAATACCTAAGATAATTTTCAAATGGAAATGCACTAAATTGATGCAATTCTTCAAATAGATTAAATTATGCACGTTATATGTGACATTGCATTTTCCACATAATTTCGCAAAGTTTTTTACAAAGTAAAGTAGAAGGCATAACGTTTGCCTTTGTCAAGATTCCCGTACCAAAGTCTATGATTTTTTTGGTAACACCAAGACATACCAAATGCACATAGTCGAGTGGAAAGTTTTTGATCATGGTAAGTTCTCTAAAATAGAAGCTGTAAGTTTATGATGCTCTAGATTTTCATAAGATCGAAATGTTTATTAGTTCTCTCAGATGCGTTATTATTGAGAAACACCACGCCGTTTTCAAAAGTACCGTGTACTGTGCATTTGCCACAGCCATAATACCCTGAATGTGACTGGATGGCAGTAACAACAGCCCGAGCAGGAGCATCACAAATCAAGGCGTTTATTATATTTTTTTGTGCTTCCATGTACTTGCACATTGTTTCTCAATAAATTAAGTAATTTTTCAACAAAAGGAGTCATGAACTCTTTAATATCTTTCGGTTCACCTGCAGATCTCTTATAAATACTAACAAGAAATGGTCTGCTACATTGAAGGTTGGATATTTGACACAAAATGGGCCAAAATCACTTATTACTGTCATTCGCAATTGGCAGCCCATCAATATTAAAATTCAGTTGCAATTTTCTTAGTTGGGCATCGTTGTTTAGGCAATGAGATAAACCTTTAACAAGACCGAAGTGAATAAACTTTCCCGAAGACATATCGACAACTGTTACAGATTTAGATATACACAATAGTGTTTTAGCATCTCTAGGTAATTTATTATGTTGAATTGTCCTCAAACTTGTTTGGGTTTTATTTTGATCATTTTTTTCTAGGATTATTGTACTACTGTCGCTTCTGTCATCACAATATCATTCAAATTATTGCACTTAGTACTTTCTATTGAGTTATTAGGAGTATGTGTGTCTAATTCTTTATCATTATTATTAACCTAAGATTTCATGATGATTCTGCACATTTGTAGGACTGGATGTATAAGTAGTCGAGGGTGCTTGGCAAAGACTGTTGTAGAATTTGCTTGATGAAATCTTGATAAATTCATTACGCCTTCTTTCTTATAGTCAATAGTAAAATTGTAAAGAGTATTTAGTTACGTATTAAGATTTATTAATAATAGTAGTATTAACAAAGCAGAAAAAACGAAAGACGAACTTGCCATAAAGGAATGCAGAGATAATGGTTGAGAGTGCAGCTACAACATTTTGCAGAAGAAATTCATTTATTAAAAATAATTCAAGGGCAGCAGCATTATATTACTGTTAGGTCCATTGATAGACAAAGACGGCTTGATTCGCGTCAGGGGTAGATTAAGTAAATCTTCGTTAAGAATAGATCATAAACATCCTATAATTTTAACGTCAACATATTCATGTACCAATTTAGTAATTGCATATGAGCATAAACTGTAAGGTTACCATCCTGACCTGCACAATTTTTAAACTTGAAATAGTTACCAAACAGGAAATTGCGTTATTTAACCTTGGGAGGGCATTGGTTGTTACAAGTTTTTGGTTTTACGAACCTTGCACGGCCAACTCACAATAGTCGGGAGTAGGGGAGGTTCAAAAAAAACACACAGAAAATATGCTTAAGGGCGCCAAAGCTGATCCAACGTAATGCTTCTGTCTCGCTCACGACAGACGATTCAAACTTGTAACTCAATTGAAGGTTCGTAATCCTTATACTCGGCTGATCGAGTAGCCCAAATTAGTTAGTAGGGAACAATAACCACAAGAGAGAGAGAGAATTAACAAGAGAGCTTAACGAATTTAATCACTTTAAGATTATAGTTAACAAATATCACAGCTTTAACTTAGAGTAGCAGAATAATCGTTATACATTGAATTCTGAAATCCTAAATACTAGGAGAATTAACAATAAGCATTAACAAGTGTAGTAAACTTTGATTTCGCAACAAGTAAATTTATAGAATTATGTAGAAGATTTAGTACGTGAATGCCTGCAGTATCGGCAACACACAACACACATTTAAAGTAAATCGAAGTAAGTATTCTTCACCCACACACAGTATGCGATACAGTAAAATCAATGATTATAATCACCTTATTGGTAGCTACACATTACATATATTTACGAGCGTTAATATTAATCAAAATTTTGTGAGTAATTTTTCGTGACAACGATATACACAAAAATCAATTAAAGTAACTCACCCCAAGTCCAGCTTCCACTAGCGTGAAGAAAACGTTTTCCCCCTCCAGTGGCCTTTAATAAGCATTAACCGCAAATCGTGTCACACACCAACTCACAAAGAATATTAAGCTAAAACAATTAGTATTAATAATTCATTAGATATATGTATAAAAACCGGTGTATCGACTACTGTACGCAGCGAATCAGAACAGGTGGCTGATAACACAATCAACGTCTGCTTTTAGTATTAAATAGGACTCCAGTGTATCGAATCAGATAAGTAGTAACGTAGAACAGGTGGCTGATAACCCAGTCGAGTAATACACAGGTAGTAACATCTCCCACGGTAAGGCTTATCAAGACCTCGTTTTCGTGGCGTAGCAACCGCCTTCCAAAAGCGTATGTGTACGGTAACGTGATTTCGTAGTAAGAATTACGATTCACCATTCCTTTATTGCAAACATACATGTGCTCGAAGCAGATAGAAAATGGCTGTTAATTGAGAAAGGAATTACGAAATAATTTTAATAAACGACAGCAATTATCTTACCCTGTGACGCCTCAAATATTTTATGCGCTTAATGTAATTACAATTGGATTTTCATTAATCCGGATGGTAAAGGAATTACTTATTAAGACGCACCGACCATTTTAGACAATCGACAGCTTCGAAAGTTTGTCGTAAAAATGACAGTCGCGACCAAGAATCGGTAGAGGGCGTCAAAACCCGAATCTAATTGTAATTCATCTACAGGGTATTCCGTAATGAAAATTTCGTACGTAACATGGTTAATAGCAAGGTCGTCGTGTTTAGACTTTTCGCTTTTTCTCTTTTCACCAAAGTGTATGAAAGTCAGCTTGTGTAGAAATAGAAAATTGATTAAGGCATATCTATGTGTATTTGTATGGTTCTCCTGCAAGGCTATTCACTTAAAGTTAGCAAAAGATTTATTAACGGGAGGACAATGTATTTAGATTTATTATTTTTTTTTATTTAATTTTATTAATATTATTTATTTATTATTTAGATAACGGTACCAATTTTGTAGAAGCAAATAACCAATTAAAACAAATAATGAATTTTTTATCAGACGCTTGATGAATATTTTAAATCTAATTTTATCGACTGGCGATTCATCCCAACCAGATCACCACATTTTCCTGGACTTTACGAAGCAGCAGTTAAGTGTGCAGAATTAATTATAAATATAGTAGCCGGAAACTTAAATTGAAGCAATCCTAAATTTTGGACCACGTCCTTTCATTTTTGAAGACCCTAATGACTTATTAGGGTTGACACCTTGACATTTTTAATTGGTGACGTGCTAAATTGTGTTTCTCAAGAAGATGAAACAAATTTTCCGTCAAATCGTTTATCGTATTATAAACAATTTAATCAAGTAACACAGCACTTTTGGAAAAGATGGTCTGCCGAATACGTTCACACACTGCTGAACACACTATCGTTATTATGACCAATAGGAGGAGTTGCAGAATTACATCGTGGGTCAGCTGGGCTAGCAAGAGCGGCAACTATAAAAACGAAAAGAAAATCTGACTGATTGTATATTTTATAGTATCAATTATGTTTAGAAATGTGTTATATTTCAAAGGGGGTCATGACCGTATTCGAAATTGCGAACTAATAGGGTCGCTTTAAGTATTTATTCATTCACTGTTTTTCTTGTAGTAACAACTCCAAAAGTTATGTAAATATAATCATGTTTTTATTACCCTACGGAAAATTACATCAACAAATTGTAACACTGTTCTGTGTCTGTTGTTTTATCTAACGATACCTAAATTGGTTTGTTCTGAACTCTCTAATATTTGTATGATACCACTATACAATTGTGGAACGTAACATTTTTGGAACGTTGACTTGTCCGGTATATTTTTGCACAAAAATTTCCAAATTTTATTTTTCTATTTGACCATTGGTATATTAGCATAAATAAAAGCTGCACACAAGTCTTTGTTAAACGCTGAATGCTGAGATCCAGATTTTGACTTTGTCTTCTCAGTCTTCATGTTGCGTTACTTGAAATTTTTTAGTAGCTGTTACAATTACTTTACAGTACTTGCAAAAAAATGCATTTTCGTCACTTGTAAAATTGTTAGTCTTTGACAAATTGATTTAAAATCGCACTAGCACTTTTTTTTGCATATTAAAAATTAAATTTGATGTTTTCTCAAAAAAATCTGGACTTGAACTAATTGTCTTAAGAGAAATTTATGTTGTTAACTGAACGTTAATGATTTAATAAGGAAACTTATTGTCAGTTAATAATAAAAGTATTAAAGTGAATACCTTAAATGTTATAATTAGCTAAATGAGTTAATGATTCTATACTTGTAATAACAAATAAAAACATATACAATAAAAATAATAATAAATGTTAAAAATATAAATATACATTTATTGAAAGCAAAAATAGTTATTTTACCACGGCAGCAGTCGGAACACAGACCTCTGGGTGTGAGCCTGAATGAAAGTAAAATACACAGGCGTGTAATTTATTTGCAACTATAACATAATACACTAACTGTTTGCACTAAAGAAAAAATAAACATTATTTGAATTAAAACAATATTTGGATTAAAACAATATTTGGAATAAAACAATATTTGGGCGCCAATTACCTTGAAATTGGTGATAAATAAAAAGTATAAAATCTTATAACTAACTATTAATCGATATCAATTCAAAAGTAATAAACGTTTAATTTGTTACGGAGTATGTTCCGAAAAGTTTTTTGATAATACAGTTTAATTAACTTGAATTTAAAATGTAATTAGTAGCATAAATTTCAGTTGACTCACCGTATATGATATGACGTTATCTGATATCTTCTATTTTTAGCACATTCTTTGTTGAAATGATGATATATATTGTGATGTAACCCACTCGCGTTTGAAATTTAAAACCCGCGAACAAACAAAAAGTAGCGACATCTCGCTGTGGCTGTGATCGTCTAGTCACCCCTCCCCCCCCTTCTTACGTTGTATTAAGTTCGTTATACACTGCTTACTCTCGATATGTGGGAAGGCTGTTGTAGGTTAAATAAAACACACAATAAAAAAAATGAATCGTAATTTTTATTCGAGTTTAACTCTAAATTTTAACCGAGACCGTGCCTGTTCGGTGGGACCCGTCGTAGGAGGGGAAAAACAGAGCGAAGAAACCCCTCCGGCCCTCTAACTGAATGAAAATGCAAAATCATTACATAATTTAGGTAGGCAAAACAAGGACATCTCAAATTACAGTTAATTAGACAAATAAACAGACCTGATAACAGATTTAAATACCAACACATATAAACACGTGCACAAACATCATCATTTTAAACTGAAGACGTGTTATACAATCGGCGCCCCCGCCAATGGGCACTGGGGTCCTGGTTACGAATCAACCCAGCTAAAGTTGTAAGTTTGGAACAACAAGTAAGGCCAAAAACATATAGGTACATAAACAAGTAAACGAAAATGTAGGGCCCCATAACATGGAAGCAACCTACCGCGACTTTAATACATATATCGAAGCAGGCACCTGTCTATACCATAGACTTAGGATACGTTACTTCACAAAAATCATACACAGGGTCCTCATAGTATGGGGACTACCTGCAGCCGTTCGTTGTTGTCCAGTCACGGTAGAAAAATATTAGATTTACATTCTACAAGGCAATACACACAATGGTCTTTATATCCGTTATCAAACCTCTTATGATCACCATCAATAGGTAACTGTTACGACTAAAAAAAAAAGTATGTCCAAGCTTTGATCGACGTTTGTATCATCAAATTATAAACAACAACAAAAAAACAAACAAATTATTACGATACTTTTGAATTAAAATCAAGGATGAACATTTTGAAATTATGATTTATAGTGTAAAAAAAATAACTCAATAAATTAGTGCCAATTGTTTCTAAAACCTATGATACGTACACAAATAACATAGCAAAAACAAATAAGCTAGAAATATGAATAGCGTCCTTTTGACAACAAAGGAATTATTACGTAACGGGTAAAACACACGCCCCTTGCATTTGGTAACATTTAAATTTACGGATACAATGGTAACTTACTGAGGTTACATTCCTAATCCTCAATGTTTCGTACAAAATCATACACGCTAAACGAAGTTATTGAAATGGCAAACAAATAAAAACGTTAAATTAGATTTCACCCGAAGCGTCCCTTTTAAAACAAAGAACAGTTAGTACACGCCTCTTACAGTTTCACAATGTTTAAACGTAAAAACAAACGGTTAATTATTGTAGTTACAGTTCTAATTCTAAATGTTTTGTACAAAAACTACACATGCTAATGAAGTTATTAAAAATTGCCAAACAAAGAAACGATAAAGCTCAATTCCATCCGAAGCGTCCTCTTTAAAACAAAGAACAGTTAATACACGCCCCCTTACAGTTTCATAATGTTTAAACGTGAAAATGAACGGTTAATTATTGTAGTTACAGTTCTAATTCTAAATGTCTTGTACAAAACTACGCAAGCTAAATGAAGTTATTAAAATTGCCAAACAAAGAAACGATAAATCTCACTTTCATCCGAAGCGTCCTTTTTAAAACAAAGAACAGTTAATACACGCCCCCTTACAGTTTCATAATGTTTAAACGTGAAAATGAACGGTTAATTATTGTAGTTACAGTTCTAATTCTAAATGTCTTGTACAAAACTACGCAAGCTAAATGAAGTTATTAAAATTGCCAAACAAAGAAACGATAAATCTCAATTCCATCCGAAGCGTCCTTTTTAAAACAAAGAACAGTTAATACACGCACCCTTACAGTTTCATAATGTTTAAACGTGAAAATGAACGGTTAATTATTGTAGTTACAGTTCTAATTCTAAATGTTTTGTACAAAAACTACACATGCTAAATGAAGTTATTAAAATTGCCAAACAAAGAAACGATAAATCTCAATTCCATCCGAAGCGTCCTTTTTACAGCCACGCCCAAGCATTCTTATATTTAAATTTAGGAAACAAAAAAAAATTTAAAAATGGGATCACATCGGGCATCTTTTACACTAGTTAACGCTATTACATGTATTTACGTACCTACAAATACACAATCACCACAAAGAAAATGTAAACAAAATTTTGAAAATCACTGATACCGATTCGACTTAAGGCGAGGTCGATAACAATCTCCCCAACTTTCCCTTTCTTTTTAAATTCTACCCTCGAAACCTATATCTGTGCTTTTGCGCAACTTGTACTTTTTCTTTCCCTCGTCTTTAACGCTATTTAAATTTAAACGGGTTCATCTCAATATGATGATTTTTAATCGACATGAAATTACTTACGTTGCTTTAGATGCAACGGTCTTGTAATCAATTCCTTTGTCTAATTGTATTGCGTAACATTGTGAAATCACTAAAAATGTTGAATTCAATAGAAAAATTATATTGAAATAAAGATAAACTCACCAGCAATTAGTTGGAATGAATAAAAATTAATTTGTATGCGTTTTTACGCCATAATTAGTAAAATTTGTCTTCCTTGCACCACTTACGTGAAAGCCTAAAGATGGCTCCAACGGAAGTGCGAACAAAAATCGATTGCTCGGTCGATTCGAAAACGACGCGACGTTGCCAAACTGAATAAATTTAAATGCAAACTAGTACGTAAATGCAAAATAGAATTTTAAATGTAATGAACTCTAACGGGACGTTACATACTTTTAAGTGAAAGTCCTAAGACCTGGTTCTATTATATAATAAAAACATTCCAAATATGCATCTATAACCAAAGAAGATAAAATTTTGCTATTATGTACATATGTATTTATGCAATTGCATATAACAATCTTATAAGTAGCGATTTTCACCAAAGAGTGCGTCTTTAAGTAGTTTACTGTAGGTAATTTTGTATATATGAACAAATAAATATTTCTTATTTAGTATTTTTGTTTTGTAAATATTTTAATTTTTTGGAAGTATTATTGCACTATATATTATTTGTTTGCGTCTAAATCAGGATACGAATAGACGTGAAAGTTTATTTAGGCGTAGGTGTTTTTTAATTTTAATTTTTTTCTTCTTCTTCGTCTATAGTGCTGAATAATTTGTGTTTCATACGGTAAATAATGTTATACCATAGCTTGTTGATAACGATATGTTTTTTGTTGTAAATAATTTAAAAAATGCACAAATACACTATTAAATTTGCACTGGTCTTAAAGTTAAAGTCATTTTTATAAAGTACAAAGCATTTAGAAATAAATTATAAAATCAAAAGTGTCATTATAAAATTTAAAGTTTGTTTCATGTTTCCACAAAATGTTTTTAATTAAAATTTAATTGAACCTACATTAAAAACTTTGAGGAAATTTCCAACTGCAAAGTTTAGCTATCAGAAATCTGACAGATATGTCTTTGACGTTTTATCATTTTGTCGCACTTAGTATTTACTTTGTATTGCGCGGTTTACATTTTAAGCACCTATTTTATATTCAGGCAGGAGCAGTAATTTAGAACTTGTGTTAATTTATACAAACGATCAGTATATTTCTCTACTAGTTTAACATATTCTCTACAATGAAAATAAACCTTTGATACGTGTTTTGATTGCTTATGGCTATACTCCCGATTTTCGTACATAAGAATCTTGTTTGTACTATTAATACCAATAATTTTAGGAAAACTTACTACACAATGGAATACATTACAAGTAAAATTATTTACTGTTCCAAAATATTATAGAAGATTATATTTAAATTGTTTTGTTGCGTTATATAAAATATTGCAATTTTTTACAGTTGCGTTTCTACTTTGATTATTTTTCATTATGCTATTTGACCTTTTTATGCTGTATATATACACACGGCATAATTATAGTAACGACTCGAACGTGCAAGTTGAAAATGATGCAGTGATAATTATAAAGTTGTAATTTTTTTTAAGTACGTTCTAAATTACTTTAAATTGCTTAAGATAAACAGTAATTGTAAGATTTTTTTTTCCTAAAAATTACAGTAATAATGATGAGCATATTGTACTTTTAAATGATAACAGTTAATGTTTAATGCTGTAATTTGTTTGTGTTGTAATGTAAAATAATAAATTTTAATTTATAATTTTTGTTTGAATGCATTTCTGTTTCGTACATAAACATATTTTTTTAATATGTTTGGAAAAATTAGAATAATTTAACAAAATATATATAATTTTTTCATTTTTCATTCATATTACAATATTTTTACCACCACGCATTTTTGTTTTAAAATCCTCAGCTAAAAACACTTTTACATTAAGAAAAATTATTATATTTAATTAGGTTATGGCGTTTTTAGTATAGCCGTAGGTGAAAACTGAAAGTTGAGAAAGAGCATGTAGCGGAAGTTCACATAAAGCTTGTAATTCGACCGCCTGATATTTATTTGCCGAAGTAACATCGTTGACTTCATGTGCTTACGGCACCAAGGAAACAACAACTTAGAAAGTTGAAGGTTTGAAGATACTTGGGACAGCTTTATGTTTTGTTTAATGGTCGGCTTAGCACTTCATAATCTAATGTTTCATTACCCCGAATACATAAATGGGTGGAAACATAGTCTACAAATCTTAATTGGAATTTTCGTGTGGGGTAAAATTAACATAGTAACAAGGCGTAATGATTAAAATCCTGCAATTTTTGAAATAAAGTCTTAATAATACAAAAATGTAGAATTAAGTTTATTGTTATTTAATAATTGTAGCATTCCTATTCATTCAATTACAAGTATACTGAATAGGGCGGAGCGATAAAAAAAATTGAAATTTTATATCCCTGGGTGTAGATTAGTTGTTTTTTTAGGTTATATTTCACTTAAAAAAATAATAGTTTAAAAAAAAACTAAAAAAACACGCTTTTATAAATAACCGAACTAAAAAGAAGAAAATAATTTATAATTACAAACAAAATTATTAAATTCAGAGCAATAATATATAATTATAAACAAAATCACTGAATTCAGAGTTAAAAGCGTGGGGTGCATCCGGATACACGGTAGTCTTTCGCGCCAAGTATCTGTTATTTCTTTTTTTTTTGTAATTAATTATATCAATCATTGTTTTAACATGTATTCAGTTCGACTATTGCTGTCAATTTGTCATTTGACTGATATACATAATACTGTCACTAAACACGACGTTTGAATACATACGTGACGAGATATTCTACAGCTGCACTGTTTTTGTTAAATCTAATAATTTTTTTGTAAAGATCAGAGGTTTTTTTAAATTTATATATTTTGTGTTCACAGAAATAAATTTATCATTGTTTGTAACAATAGTTTAACGTGTACTTGGCGAGACATTATACAGTGAAACTGTTATTTGTAGGATTTTTCTATATTTTCATAACTCTCCCCTTATTGATAGCTGCCTTTAGAATAATTGTAACAATGATTATAGATGCACCCCACGCTTTTAACTCTGAATTTAGTGATTTTGTTTATAATTATATATTATTGCTCTGAATTTAATAATTTTGTTTGTAATTATAAATTATTTTCTTCTTTTTAGTTCGGTTATTTATAAAAGCGTGTTTTTTTAGTTTTTTTTTAAACTATTATTTATTTTCTATTTTTTAGTTCGGGTACCTATAAAAGCGTGTTTTTTCAATTTTCTAAGCTATCAGTTATTTTCCGTATTTTAATTCGATCTATCAATAATCAATTTTTGCGGACATGTGATTATGAAATATCTTACGAACTAAAAACGTATTGGAAACAGTAGTTATCGACAGTAAGACCTTATTTCTCGGGGAGGGAACCTGATAAACAGCTATCACATCCAAGGCAGGCAGCGGGCGCGCAAATTACCTGCTCCGACACGAAGTGGTAATAGTGAAATACACTGGAACGATTTAAACGCGATAGGCTTTGTCGAGATGCACACCTGCGCAGTTCACGCGCTCTGTCTTTGTCACTCTCATGCAGAGGATTCCTAAAGAAATCAATTAATCCTGACGATCCTAATTAGAATAATAAAAACTTTTTAATGAATTATTGCATTGTCATCTGTCCGTGAAACGCATGCAAAGTTTCAAGTTAATCAAACACCTGGAAACCGCTGAAAATTAAGCTCAAAGATTCCGTTACATACATACATACATACATACATCCCGAACTAATAAAAGCGCGTTAAAAACGGCATTGTGCGATGACATCTTGAGGTTCCTTTTTGAATGTGAAGTTTCAAAATTTTGTTAAAAAACCCTAATTTTGAAACTTTTAAATTAACGTTTTTTTTGGATTTTGTGTATCCCTCTGTGCACAATAGGTATATATTAAAGTTCAAATTTACACAAAAAATCAGTCTTGCGTGAAGATAACTTCAGGTTCCTTCTTTGATGTAAAATCTTAATAAAAACCCCTAATTTTAAATTACGTTTAAACCCTAAAACCAAACGTAGATTAAATAAATTAATAACTAAAATAACACTAATACCTCAAGTTATAGTCTTGTCGACTACAGTTACCCCCCTCCCTCTCACGCTCCTTACTTTTCTGGGGAAAGCACATGTGGGAGGCTTTAGTGTTTACTGAATTAGTTTAAGCGACGTGTCTGATTGCGTTAGATGTGTTTTCGAATAAATTTCGATGTTACTTTTAATTGTATTAAGAATTTAAAAATGCCTAAAACTCGAGTAAAATGTGAAATATTTGGAGCACCAAGTGAACTTTGTGGCAACATCCTTCCAACGTAAATAATATCAACAAAGACCCAAGTGTGTTGAACATTTGTAAAAACGTTATTGTTGATATTAAATTTCTTTGGCAAAAAGCTTCCCTTCCTATTATTTTAGACCAAAGAAAGATGATAATCGGGAAAATTGATATTAAAACTACCAAGACAATTGCAAAGTCATTAGAAAGAAAGAAGTTGAAGAAAAAGAGACTTGAGAAGAAAATTACAGACAAATATTCAGGATATACTACTGTTAAAAGTGGAAGTAAAGGAAAAGAGAACGACTGCTGTCACCAAATGTATAACAAAGGTACTGCCGATTGTACCGAGTCTAATACGTCACAAGCATCAACGTCTTCAGTAATGCTTTACAAAAAAGGACTGGTTTTATCTAATGTGGCTGAAGCATGTGACAGAAGTGGACTTTCAGATAGAAATGCGTCTCTGCTGGTAAACGCTGTACTTAAAGATTTTAAATTAGTAAATGACACGAATCCTTCTTTAAACATCCACAGAAGTAAAATTACAAGAGAAAGGAAAAGACAGAAGGAAAATCTAACTAATATGGAAATGGGACAACAAAAAGAAGTTTCTGGAATCTACTTCGACGGGAGAAAAGACAAGACATTGGCAGTTGAGAAAATCGGATCTTCTTATCACAGTAAAAAAATTACTGAGGAACACATAGTTCTTGTTGCGGAACCAGGTTCTACTTACTTAGGTCATGTGACGCCTAGTTCCGGAAGTGCCAGTAGTATTAAGACAAGTCTTTTTAACTTCCTTCAAAATTATTTTGGTGAAAATCGTGGCAGTGGGTTGTGGCGATTTAGTAGTATATACAGGCTTTAAGAATGGTGTTATAAAACAATTAGAAGTTTCCCTTGGAAAACCGGTGCATTAGTTTATATGTCTGTTGCACTGGAATGAACTTCCTCTTCGTCATTTAGTTCATGAGATAGATGTAAAAATTAACGATCCAAAAGGCTTTACCGGCTCTATAGGAAAACAGCTGAGTAATTGTGACAAGATGCCTGTTGTACCATTTCAAATAATTAAACCTGACGTTGAATTGCCTTCAGTAAATATTAGCAATTTAAGTACAGACTAAAAGTACGTGTACGAAATGGTTCTGGTAATAGGAGAAGGTAAGGTTTCTCCCTAGCTGACAGCTAAACACCCAGGAAAACTGTCACATGCACGCTGGTTAACAACAGCCAACAGAATATTAAGACTCTATGTTACAATAGAAGAACCATCGTATGAATTAAATACATATATTAACCGAGTATGTCATTAAGGTACATGCCACAACCTGGTTTTTTGTAAAGTACAAGTCAGCTTGTAAGTATGGGCCCCAAAATTTATTTCATTTAAGCTTCTCGATATTTACCGACCAAATTCAAAGACATTGTAAATGAGGTTATCAAAAGAAATGTTTTTTTTTGCTCATTCGGAAAATGTTTTAATTGGAATGCTGGGCGATGACAGAAAACTCATTAGAGAGTTGGCCTTGCGTCGAATTTTAAAGTGTCTAGCTTAAAGAACTGATCACCAACTTCGTGATTTTAAAGTGCCATAAGTGAACTTTGATGCTACCGATTATACCGACCTAATTAATTGGCAATCAGGTGAAGTCACAGAACCTCCATTGACAAAAAGTATCCCAGAAGCAGATCTTAAAAAAATGGTTGTTAATATTCCCAATAACATCAAAATTTTGAATTTTCCATGCCACACTCTGACTGTCGAAAGACACATCAAGATGGTAACTGAGGCGTTTAAGTCAGTATGTGGAAACACCGCCAGGGACGGGTTAATTCAAGCAAAAATTGCTTCTAGAAAAGCTACTCCACAAATGGAAACAAAGCAAGATTTTACCAAACCAGCTTTTAGATTTAGAATAAAGTGAGATGGGGAGGGTGGTGGTGGAATCCGTTTTGCAGCCACCTTCTGGGTTGTTTTAACAAGCGAAGCGCTGCAACAAAAATTGCAATTTTTTTACGTTCTTCCATTTAAAAATGAAAAAGGAACCTGAATAACTTAATATTTTTCAAAGAAAATTTACAGGTATGTTTAATTAACTGAAAGACAACGATTCCGCATCCAGTTTAAACAAAAAAATGAGTTTATTTTTCGCACATTAACACCATTGCTCCGCGCTGCTAATACTGAACGATCAAGTTATGCAACACTCTGTACTATTATACAATTACATTAGCAAAAGCTATACTAAAATTTAACGTTAACAATACGAAATTTATAAATTGAAAAGGCGCACAGCCAGTGAAGCCTCTAGCTTGAGTAATTTGAACTATAAATAAGGTGTAAATGATTTGTAATAACAATCGTTTGCTTAGTGACCGTACATACGATCGACACAAAATTTTATTAAGAAAGCAAAATGAGTACTTACAGTTCAAACCGTTGGTAGCACTAGTAACGTTATAAACATCTCTGAAAGCTGAAAATAAATCATAACCATATTGCCGTTGTATTACAAATAGGGCTAAAGTTGGTTACATTCGATACTAAAACACTATATGCGTTAAACTTCTAAATCTCGGTAGCTTCTCCATTAACATCTGCTCCAATTACTCGAAATATTTAATCAAGAAAGAATATTAACGTCTAGGTTGTTGCTGGTTAGTTTATTCGCTATTTTACAATTTTAACTACAAAGAAATATAGAATGCAAATACAGTTTCCATTTTAACACGAGTTGCCACATTACTCCCTTTTCAGTAAACGTCCAGTGACGTTGAAGTTAAAAAATTTTTACATCTGATGTAGTGATACACGTTTACAGTAATTGTGCTTCTTTGGAACATTTTCATTACCTAATTTTTCTTCTAGATAAGCTATGTATGTTTTCCATTGACGTCAATAATAAATACTTTTTGGTTCTTGCTTATTACGCAAAAGGGAACATAAGTAGGTTAAAGAGGTTTGCGGATGACGTTGTGATGAATAAACACATGCGTTGTTAACTTTTTGTTATTGTCACGGCAGTTATATCTATAATAGGGATTGCTTTGGGCCAACTGGAAAATCGGTCTATGCATGTCCACATATAAAAATAACCGTCGGAATAGGGTAGAAGTTCCACTATATCCAAACGCACATCTTCAAAACCTTTATCGGGCTGTTGGAATTTTCTTATTGGTTGCAGATACATGGCGAGAAACTTTTGCACGTTGACATTGGAGGCATTGACGACACTACATTTTACAAATGTAACTCGGGCACTAGGATGCACTAGATTGTGTATGGTATCGAATGCTTTTTTGCGTAATGGTTTTGATATGTACGGTCTTGCATTGTTTGTTGAAGTATCGCAAAGGATGTCACAGTTTTGTTTGACAAAATGAATCATGCGTAGGTTAAGAGAAGATGCTCCTTATAAAAGTTGTCGTAGTACTAACCTCTTGAAGAGTGATTATGGCGGGTCTTTTCACTGACTTGACCGATGTCCGTGGTAAATTGACTTATAAGGTCCAGATAGCGAAACTGTCCTGGCAAAGTTTTTTCAGTTTTTTGTTTAACTGTCTACATTAATGGGTAATAATTAGTAAAAAGGATAAAGTCACGTCCTTGATGATATTGCTCGAAATGTTTGACAGTGGTATAGGCAGCAAACAGTTTACCGTCGTATGCACTGTAGTTTTGCTATGCTTGAGATAGTTTCTTCGAAAAGAAATTGCTATTGGCTGCCAAACATTGGGAATCGGATGTGCTAATGCTGCAGCATTTGCCAGTTATTGTTTAACAGAGTGGAATGTTTGCTTGGTAGCTTTTGTTCACTCGATCACATCGTTGCTTTTTATTTTAGTTGCAGAAAGTAGATCCAGTCGAGTTTATGTTTGAGCTGCATTGAGAACAAACCGTCTGTAAATGTTTATCTTTCCCAAAAAGCGTCTCAGCTGTTTGACCGTGCTTGACTTTATTGCTTTGCTAATGACTAGGATTCTCTTACTAGGAGGTTTACAAGCATTTTGTTGACGGTGGGGTCTAAAAATTTGACTTCGGATTTTCCAAATACACAATTTGAAAGGTTAATAACTATTCGAAACGCTTCTAATCTTCGTAAAACTAATTCTAAGTTTATAGAAAACTATAAATTAGTACGGAAGATAAAAAAATTGTTATTGGATTTAATGACAGCGAAAGTCAATGATCTATTGATAAGTAACGCCGTCTAAAACCCAACTATAAAACAGCTTGGGAACATTGTCGGTACAATTGTGGAAAGCAACATCAAAACTAGCGGACAGCTGTTTTGTTCTTTAGGAACTCGTCAGCGCTAGGATACACCAATGTGTTTCCAGAACCATGCCGACAACCGTACTCTTTTATGGCGTGTAGACATTACCAACATTTTTGAAATGTTTTGACAATACCATGTACGATATAAAGAAAACTATAAGTTAGTACGGAAAATAGAAAAGTTGTCAATAGATCATTGACTTTTGCTGTCATTAAATCCAAGGACAACTTTTCTACCTCCTGTACTAATTTATAGTTTCCTATATATCAGACGTGGCATTTTTACCACAAGATGGCGTTCCAAAAACATTTCAAATAATTCTAGGTTTCTAAGTGATTCAGATGCAATGAATATGTCATCAAGATATGCATAACAGCAATCAAGCTCTGAAAATTAAAAATAATGAGGTCAATGTACAAAAGTCCATCAAATAAACATCCACCAAAAAATTCCAAAAAGCTTAAAAATTATCACACTAATGGATACGGTGCACTATTGACACTACAATTCTTTGTACTTTATAGCGAAAAAGATTTAAATTTTTTGAAATTGTTTTGGGCAGCTGAAACAAAGAATTATTGGAAAAATTATAATTGCAACAAACGGAGTTGGCAAATATACAACGAACTGCGCAATTGAAATGACTACGGACAGATCAAATTACAAGAAAAAAAATGTTTGAATGGAGACCTTGAACTACAAAATTTTAACTTGTACTCGAAATTAAATTATTGAGAAATTGTGTTTTCGTGATACTGAAATTTTCGATTTGGAAGAGAGGCATAAAATAAAACAAATAAATTCGTTTATTGAAGCGTTTTGTTTAATTTGCAAAATATAATTTATATTTGCCATTTTAAGTACATTAGTCTACTTTTGATAATAACGTTTTAATACTCAGAATTATTATACAAGTATAATGTGATTTTTAAAAAAATCTCCTATACTTACCAGCTTGAGGCGTACCAATGCCAAATACTTTTCAAATGAAAACCATGAAGGTAACCGACATATGTGTTCTAACTGTAACCACATATGGCTTTGAGAGCCTTAGGATAGCGATGAAACGCCCAATGTAACAGGTCGGTATAAGATACAGAATAAGAAACAAAAACAAAAACATATTACGGACGTCATTAAAAGGGCGGGGGTAACTAAAATGTAGGTGGACAGGCTACATTGCAAGACGAAATCTAAAGAAGTGGATGTTTAAAACAATACAATCGCGCTTAAAAACCACAAAAAGAAACGTGAGAAGACCACAGGTGCGCTGCCCTGGGGCAAATAGGTACATATCATTTCAAAAATCAATAACCCATTCGAATATTGAACTGAAATTTGAAATATGTAATAATGAATAAATGTAAATGTATTCTGTGTAAGGTATTTGACACTTTCTGTTTGCTTATCAGAAATAAATTATAAATTACTAAAACTGTGTTATGTTAAAAAACTTTATTTTTTCTTGCGCAGTAGAAATTTTGCTCAATTTTAACTTTGTCTGCGATTTTAGAATTGCTCGATATTTCCGTTTTTTGTTAAGGTTAAGAAAACAGCACGATTAAGCAAAATTCTCGGTGAAACTTTTTTCTTTTATTCTAACAGTACCGCCTTGTGTTAATTATTCATTCTTGTTAATTTGTACCTTGCAGAATTATTTCTACTAATGGTTGATAACTACGACATATAAGAACTATGGTATTAAATTGTTGTTTATTAAATGCACTCATGTCAGTAACTATTATCCGTTAAAAGGGAAAATTGAATCAGCATTTTCTCCTTGAGTGAATTATTATGAAGATTTAGCAGCACACTATTTAAAAATCAAATAATATTGTAAAGTTAACGTACATTGTGTTATAACATTGAATGTGGTATATTTAAGTGTTTTGCTTTTCAACATTTTAAGGGAATGTTTTTTTTATATTACTAGTGCTAGCAGCATTTTTTAACCATGTAAGTACTCTTTTTCTGTATTTAAAATATTGCTTGTGTCGATCGTATGCACGACGACCAAATCTACGCATACTGTCACAGGTAGCCTACGGTAAATTTTTTAATTATTTGTCAAATGATTCAAGTTTAAGGTTTGTTTAATGGTGCGCTTTGTTTTTTTTAATTTATATACACAATAGATTTGTAATTGTTCAATTTTTTTTGTTATCACTTAATTTAATTAACTAAGTTTAACGTTATCACCATAATTACCTACCCACACAACTTAAAAATTTGATATAACTAAAACTTAAATTATTATGTTATTGCTTTGCGAAAAGCTGTTCGTTTGATTTATTTTCTTTAAGTGTTGTCACGTGAAAACGTGTTTTTTTCTTCCTGTTATTGCGCTTTTTTAAGAGAATTAAAATTGACACATGAAGACAGGGTGAATTTTATTAATTATTATATTCACACTTTACTCTCCGAAACCTCCTATTCTGCACTTAAATTTTGCAAAAATTCTTTAGTTTCGTCCTCCAATTATATAATTTTACGTACTTTAGACGAACTTTTATTATTGCACTCGTGCAATAAAACTACCATAGAAATAACGACAATTACTATTATTTGAAATAGCCATACCAGAACGACCAGGAAGGTCTAAAACTTTTTGTTCAGATTCTATATTTTCGGCAGCTATCCTGGAAACAATTCTTCTTGCAATCCTCACTCTATTTTCAACAAATGCTTTAATGTAACCGGTAGTAAGTGTTTCGGATTTTCACCTACCATGCTTCTTCAGCGTCCATTGTCGGCCAGTAGGGTTGCTGACGTTCTTCGTAAGCAGTGCCTTGTAAACATATGAAGGTTTGTAAGTTTGAGGAACGTGGCGATTATTTTCGGAATTTTCGCAAAAGTATTTATGCGAACACACTGACGACTATATTTGCCCAAACGATAAAACAGAAACAGCTTATTATGACCAACCTTCTTAAAGCGCAGGGCAAAGTATTTTTTAAATAGCCTTATATCATTTACAACGGCACTATCCGGAATGAACGTAAATTTTCTACGTTTGTAGGTCTTTGTTTCTTTAATGTCCACTACCAAACATCCTCAACACACAGGTTGTACAACTCTACTCTTCTGCATGCCCCTCATATTCTAAAAATTACAACAACCTGGGTACGAAAATAACAATTATCAAAGTTAAAGCGTTTTAATTAAATAAAAATTAGAAAACTACCCGATATAATACACTTATCTTCATCAAGAGCTTCTACTAAGAATTGATCAAGTTGAGCACAAGATACAATACTAGCGATTTCTTAGGTTCGTACCCGACATTACTTCTTTTCATAAACGCAGAGACGTTATGGAATTGGGATATATCAATCTTTTTTTTAGCTTCAGCATAAATTAAGTTTGGAAAACAAACACCATAGTGATGAAGCTTTCATGTTTTTGTACTGTACAAAAAATACTACAGTTAATTTTTTTAATTGCCGTTTATAGGAAAAACTACAAAATATACCTGCTCTGACATATACGCTAATACCACCTCTTCTGTCAAAATTTTTGCATTTTTACTTCTTTTTTAGTCTACAAGTTTGGAATACTTGTTTTTGTAAAACTCACGCGATTTGCTTGGTATCAACAACGATTCCGTTGCTGAAGCTAATTTCTTCTGGAATGTGGTTTTTTATGTCGTCCAAAATGACGTATGTGAAACCGTTTGAAAATCAAAAATTGTATATGTACTCTACGACACATAGCAACAATTGTAACCAAAACATCCAATATTCAAGCAAATAGTCGGTATACAACTCGTTATAATCTTGGTGTTCATTGCACTTGGGATTTTGTTTCTTCTATTTTGTTTTTGATTGTTTTTTGTGTTTTGAGCAGACCATTAGTTTGATCCAGCAATGCAATGTTGAAAGACTAAATCTATAGGCTTTTTTTGTTCTTGTTTATTGTTAATTTTTATGGTTCTAGATTATTCATTTCAGATAACTTTGCAAGACGTGTTGCGCTAGTTGAAAAAGAGGTTGTATCAGTTAGTACTTGCATTACCTTTTTATCGATTATTGTCAGAAACAAGGTAGATATTTAGGCTTCTTAACCTGAAAAAACCTTTTTTGTTTTTGCTGGAGATTTCTTAGTAAAGTCAATTAATATTGTACCACAATATTTGTTATACGAGGGTGCTGGATTTTCCCGTATTATTTGTTCAGTTTTGGTATCAAATAACTTTTAACTGAATTAAAGAAGCAATCAAAAGATTTGCGTCTGAAATAAGTTGACATTTTACGTATAATATCATTTGTTATTTTATATTTATATTATTTTTATGCATTGTTTCACCGATCAATTTTAATGCTTGTACGTGTGAGGAACTAATTGCATTTAGTCCAGAATTGCGTATTAGTTTTGTAGCTTTTTTTGTTGCCTCTGAAGACTTATCAGAGACAACAATGTTTTTTGTATGTTAGCTTTGTGCGAATTGAATTTTGGTTAGATTATATAATAATTATTTAAAAAAACTTCAGTAATTGATATACGTTTGCTATATTCAGTGAATGCCATACTTTAATTTTTATTGTAGATATTATATTACACACGCCAGTAGTAATGGTCATATGTAGCTAATGTAATTTGCATTTCTTTATATAGGGTAAATGGAGGAGAGATGGACCACATTTTGGAAAACTTTTAATAAATCCTGTATACATGTAAATTAAGGTCTCCAAAAAAGTACATCATGAACATGAACTTTGATTATATATTTGGCACAGTCTGAACAAAAATACAACGTAAATATAAATTATAAAATTCAAAAAATTGAAGATCGAAATTGGCCTATCTCTCCTATACCTTATAGGAGAGATGGACCGTACACTAATTAGATTTTTTCTTTCCCTTTTTCATAGTAGGAACGGCAACACATGGTTGGCGCGTGTTGGTATAAGTTGTAGAATCTTCATGCAACCATCTCGAACAGAAAATGCATTGTAACCAGTTGTCTTTGCTTTTTGTTAAGCGATAGTCTTCGAGACAACCAACGCACTGATTTTAAATGTCATCAAAGTTCTCTTCGCCACTAGAGGAATCATCCAAGATTACGTGTTCATCGGATTCCGAAGACGTAGAATCGTGTCTAGGTTTCTTTCGCAACACTCTCTTACTGGATTTCGTTAATTTATTTTGGAAGGTTCGTTTTTTTCTGCCTCTTTGGTTTAGGCGCCTGATTCTGATTTTCTTTCTTTTGACGAATTCGACTCATGTAATTTGGTGAAGTTAATTCACCCATTAGGTTGAAACGAGCTTTTTTTATTGCTTGTGTTACCTGCGGTACAGGAGAAAGCTCCTGAAGTAGTTTCCCAGGTGTAACATTGTTTTCTTCATTAGATTCTACCACATCTCCCAGCTGTGTTCTAGAAGAACCTAGTTGCAGAACAGTTACTTCTGTGGAGCCAGTTTGTGCATTTTGACTTCATTTGGCGGTTGCGTTAGGAAAGCATGTTTAGGTATTTCATTTGGATTGTAGGGCTAAATTCCTGTTGCCCTAAAGGCTGATGTGGCGTTGCTGACTGTAGCCGCTTTGCCCCAGGCCTCCCCTAGAAGCTTGCCAAATTGCAACCCATTCAAGTTCCTGTTGGGGTTCAGATGTAACCCTCCTGCAAGAATCGTAATATTGCGCTTTAAGGCTATTGAAGAAGACCCGATTAAGGGGTTGTAGGTAATGCGTAGTGTGACTTGGCAAACAAAATAAAATAATATTGTTGTCCTCAGCGAATTGTAATGTGTCAAGATTAGTTGTGTGAGATGTGTGACCGTCTACTATTAGCAACACCTTACCGGGTGCTTTTCTAGGGTAGAAATGATTTTGTAGCCAGTCCAGGAATATTTCTTATGTTACGTATGCCGACTTATCTAACATGCGTACACGTAAGCCAGGTGGCATTTCATCAGCCCATTCTGATTTTGCATTTTTGCCCTTAAACACACAGTAACGAGGTAAATAAACTCCTTCTGCGTTACAGCTGGCAACTACTGTGATTGTTTCACCCTTTTCGCCTGGGCTAATTGAAATTACACATTTAGATCCTTTTTCAGCCACCATTTGCTCAGCTTGCGTGTTCAGTTGTAGACCTGTCTCATCTGTATTGTAAATTTTACCAGGTTTTCCAAACAAATCATTCTCAGCGAGTACTTTTTCAAGTTCTTTGAAATATTTGTCTACAACATTTTTAGACATTCCCAATGCTCTACCAACTGAGACATTCTCAGCTTTGCGAACTGTAATGTTTGGATTTCGTCTCCAGAACTTGAGCAGCCACACATTACTAGCTTTACCTGAAAATTCAGATAATAATTTGAACGATGCCTTCAACTAGCAAGAGTTAATTTACTCCCCACGTTCTCGATTAAATTTGTGTTTAATTTCCAGACGTTCTGCTAAATTGTAGGCCATTACTCGTATCTCTTGTCTTGTTGGTGCAAGGCCCCTTCTTTGTAATTTTTTGTGGCAAGCTTCGTCTCTACTTCTCTACCAAGCATGCTTCCAGGACCTAAACAATCAGTTTTCTCAAAATTGCTCGATGCAAGTCTGCGTTTGAACGTTGTTTTTGGAATGCCAAATGACTTTGCAGCTTCGTTTACACCCATTTTGCCAAACGCCACTGCATTAATGGCAGAAGATAAATTTTTTGCAGACCAGGAACCCCTTCCAACGACATTTCGCTTAAGAACGTACTGATTTGGCAAGAAAACATAGGTCTATCTCTGCTATGCTGTACTGGTCCGTCTCAACTAAAAGTGGAGGATAGACGGACCAGGCAATTCTCAAACTATTAGTCACATGGAAGCAATGATTTAGAGGTTAATCGCACGCCACATTACTAATTTGTTCATTACATTTACTAAAAACTTACCTTTAATGTAATAACTCTTCAAAGGAAAACACCTTGTAAATATTCACCGACAATAGAAAACGAAATTTCCTAGTAACTTGTGACAAATTGCACATACACGTGAAAGAATTAACTACCGATAACAACTGCGTTAGTTGTTTCATGATTCAACACCGGCGGTGGCGTTGCGGGCATTGTTGCCACAAAAGACCAGATATCGCAGGTGGTCCGTCTCTCCTACTGGTCCATCACTTCTCGATTTACCCTACGTTTTAAAATAATAAGTATAAAAGGGAATAAGTGCAAAATTTAGATAAATAAAAATGATAAACTAATTGAGGGTACTATTGAGGTTAACACCTTATCACAATTAATATTTAATAATAACATTTCGTAAAGTATTTGAATCGAACCAATATGCTGTAAAGTAGTTGATATTACAAACTAAATGTTTTATTATTTCTATTATTTATATAGAAAAACAAAACTAAAAACAACTGAAAATAGTTATAAAACAAACTTTTTTCCATTTTTATAGGTAATTGCAGTTAATACGTAGTAACTTATACTACAGGGTGTCCCACGAGGTACTGTACATACTGGAATGGTATGTTCCTTAGGTCAATTTAAGTAGAAAACGTCCTATAAACATAGGTCCAATTTGCCATAGTTACACAGATACAAGCGTTCAAAGTTTATAAATGCTCACACATTTTTTGAAAATTATTATTATTGAAAACAGAAAATCGAACTACAAAACAAACATAAAAAAACAAACAAAAAAAATCACATCAAATGCTCAAAATGACCTCCTTCGGCATTAATACAACGACGGCTGCGATCTAAAATGGACCGAGTAGCCGCTTGAAGCACCTGCTGGTTGTTTCGTGTTTGTTGACACACATCCAGGATACGCTGTATTAGTTCAGCTCTGGTATTAACTTTTACCTCGTATATTAAACTTTTCACATGACCCCACAGATAGAAGTCTAAAGGTGTGAGATCGGGCAATCTCAGTGGCCAAGCATGCGGGCCTCCACGCCCAATCCACCTATTGGGGTAAGCAACATTTAGATATTCGGTCACATGCCGACTAAAATGTGGAGGAGCTCCATCATGTTGCAGAAACATTTGTTGTCTTGTTAGTAACGGTACTTCTTCCAAAAGTGGTAGCAATTCATTCCGCAAAAAGTTAGCATATGCTTCTCCTGTCAGACGTTCCTCAAAGAAAAAAGGTCCAATAGGTTGATCGTCAATCATGTTACACCATACTTTAACAGAAAATCTGCGCTGAAAGTTAGTTTCTGTTGTGCTATGTGGATTTTGATATGACCACAAATGAGAATTACGTGGATTGTTCACTCCATCTCTAGTAAATTGCGCCTTGTCGCTAAATAAAATGAATGGAAGTAATTGTGGATTTACCTGTAGCCAGTGGCAGAAATTCAACCGGGCAGCAAAATCTCCAGGTTCCAGATGCTGAACCTGTTGTATGTGATAGGGATACAAAAGCCCATCATGTAATGTTCACCATACTGACATACGGGGGAGTCCCGTTCGAGAAGAAATTCTTCTAGTACTCAACCCTGGACTCCTATCAACCATCTGTAGAATGTTTTCTTGCTCATTCACATTTAACTGCACAGGACGGTCAGATCTTGTTGAAACTGATGGAAATGAACCATGAGTCCGTACATGTTGAAACACAGAAGAAAAGGTTTGGTGATTTGGCACCCTCCTGTTGGGAAATCTTCGTTCTTATTCCTTAACGGCAGATCTCGCATTTCCATCACAAAATCTATAAATGTAAATTATATCAGCATACTCCTCGTTAGAATAATGAGAAGGCATTTTGCATTTAAAGTACATTTCATTTAATAAAATCGACTGTGATATTAGTAGAAAAGAAAGCAATAAATGACATATTGTTCGGCTTTTGTTTCCCAGTTGACTAAGAATAGCTAATTTTCAAAAAATGTGTGATCAGTTATAAATTTTGAACGTTTGTATCTGTGTAACTATGGCGAATTGGACCTATGTTTATAGGATGTTTTCTACTTAAATTGACCTAAAGAACTTACCATTTCAGTATGTACGTGGGACACCCTGTATAAGATCGCTCCGCTATCAAATTTTGTTTAAATTTAATACCATTTTGACATTTATATTATTAAAGTCGATAAACGTAACACAATAAAAAAAAATTAAAAAAAACTGTAATTAGATAAAAGCTCTACTCTAAAATAGCTTTTATTATATTGCAACAAGTTATTACATAGTGTTTCGTGTTTGTGTTTAATTCATAAACTGTTTAATAATAATAATCGTTTCAGTCCAGTTGATTAAACCTAACTATTTTATTAATGTATATATAAATTATTAATTTAAAAAAGTCGTTCATAATTAACAAGTTGGCCAGATTTAATGCTCAAACAAAGCAAATAAACATACAATGCTGAGAAAAATATTGAAAACAAATTTTTCTTAAATATTGTTTTCTATATATCTTTATTCTATGTAAAAAATTGTACAATCAAACTAAAGTTATAAGAATGAAACGCACAACTTCGTGTTAAACATGAACAAGTATGAATTAGTCTTAAATATGAAGATTTACAGGATCTTTAGAGCGTAAACACTTCTGATTTGTCTTGAAAGTATGTTTCTAGTAGTTTTTGGATTGAAAATTCTGCTATATTTCTAATTACAACCAACAGGCTAATTTCAATAATATATACATTTTAAATAAGCAATAATAAATAACGACAAAAATGGAAACTGAAACGGAGTAGGTTGAATTTTTTTAAATTTTTGTTATGAATTTATTTACCTTCTCGAAAATTTTAGTATTTCTTTTATAAATCGATTTTACGTAAACTGCTACAGCGTTTTGTTAAAATTAATGCTTTTAATTTGACGAGACAAAGTATATGCATCCTATTAAATTTAAAATTATTATATAAATGCTTTTATGGATTTAACCATCAATGATGGAACAATTTTATTAAATGTACTGTGAAAAATGTAACTAGTTTTAATTTACATTATTTTGTAAATTAAACGAGCGACAAAACTGCAATTTTATATTTCTAAAAAATTCAATTGAAATTTACTATGAATAAATTCAAACAATTTGCATGATCGCACTTTAACATTTATTATTTATACGAAAACAGAAGTGTTTTAGTAATGGAACTAAGATCTCTTATTATTTGATACATTATGTGATCCTTTTTGCTTTTGACAACGTACGGGCGCAGATGCGAGGATCTATGTTTTAATCATAATGTCACATTTGGGGAACATGTTCGCTTTATTGATTTTTGTACAGTGGTATATGCTCACATACCTATAATTAGGTCAATGTCGAGAATTCGTATGACATGGAACGTTAAAAAATCACACGTCGCTTATTTCGTCGCTAACGTTATCTATATGTATGTTCATTCCATAGAAACTTCAAACATAATTTTATTAGCTAAATATTTATTGATGTAATTTCTACAAACACAAACTAAGCAAACCGAACATTTTATGTGTGTAGGTGACAATATTAATATTGAAAATGAAATCAAAAATCTTCACGTCAGCACTATTGTCATAAAAATATTTTTCTACCTCTTCCTTAAGCTTTAAAAATTTTCTATTCAATGTGGCTAAAGTATGTCAGGCATCAGAAATAATAAGGAAGTATGATATTCCGGGAGTTATAAAAACGAACTCGTTTTAGGCGTTTTCTTCAGGATTTCAACGTGACGGGCATAATACTGCAAGACAGTGCGGTTTAGATCTTCGGGTTCAAATTTGACATATTGATTTGTACTGTGGATTTGATATTTTTTGTTCCGTTTTTATTAAAATTGCAGCCGCTACTGGAATGTAAGCAATTTCTTAAATTTTTTTTTATGTGCGTTTGATTGGATTTGTTTAATTTCCTAGGTAGGTATTCATTCGAAAGTGATACTACAAAAAAAATAATTTTTTTTGTGTCGTATCCTGGTTTTTAATTAAAACGTAAAATGTTATTGTATCTTATCGTAAAGGGTCAAATTTATTAACCATTTATTAAAATTTTGGTTTTTCTTCGTATACTGAATTCGTTCAGTGTCACATACACCTCTGTACGCCGTATTGTAGTAAAAGATATTGCAAGAAAATTTGTTTTGATGCTATTTTAGACTTGGACTATAAATTTTGAGCTTGTCCCAAAGTTTAATCTTAGCCTTTCCTGAATAATTTATTTCTTGAAGTATATTGAGAATATATTGAAACGTATCCTACAAAAACTTCAGCAAGATAAAAATTTTCTTATCAAAACGTCTACTACTAACCTTCGAATATTCGAAGTAAAGTATTTATTTTAATCTTTTGTTTGTTGAATATTGCGTCTACTGTGATTTATTGTTTTTTTGTTATTGTTGTTGAAAATATACCGTATTTTCGTTATAATCAACGTTGGCATTGTTTTATTGACTTACGATTAGATCTTAATTTGTAATAATTTTATTTGTTTTTTTCAGTTTTGTTCTGTAATATATAATTTCACAATAACTTTTTTTTGTCATTATTTAGTAAAATTTTTCATTTATTATTAAAAAATATTATAAAATTGTTGTTTAAATAGTTTATATAATTTTATTTTAGCAATACTAAAAAACACAGCTATGTATAAGTAGATGTGAAACGATAAACACATATTTAGTTGTCAACCTTTTTTAGAATTCATCTGTAAATCTATGTAATATATTTGCGTGAAATAAAGTATACGGTAATAAATAAAAAATGTCAGTTTCTTTTGGTACGTCTGCTGTTGCCATTTATTTATGTAGGCTGTAATTCTCACGCCCTAACACGCAACGCAACAAAAAAAGCCCTATTACTTGAATTTGGTATAATTGGATATGTTTTTGTGATTTGTTCAATTAAAACAAAAACTGTGAATTTTAAAGCAATTTAATTTTTAATTATTTTGTGTTTGATCATTGAACGAAAAAAGTTGTTATTCAATCATATATTAGTTAATCTTTATTTTAATTTTAGTATAATTTGACTTTAACTTTAAATGTAACACATTTTATATCTCCACACATTTTTTCATTAAGTTTTTCTATATCCGATTCTCACTTGGTTTTTTTTGCATTTGATAGTAAATATTCTATTTTATTTTATTTAACAAAATTGTTAGCTATTGTCTTGTCCAGGCCTAAACATGCTAAAAAGATTTTTTATCAATCATGTAATTTACTTTTATTACAGCTGATGTTACATTTAATTAGTAGATTATTTAATTATGAAGAAACGATTAATAATTTGTAAAAGATATATTTATCTATGATACACGCGACTTTACAATATGGATTAAAGTAGATATTAGATTATTTAGTGCAATAAATAAAAAATTATAAAGGCAAATCTACCCTTACACAAATTGAATTGAGTTTTTGTTTTAAATCTTGTACACATTATCATTAAAAAAATGATCTTTACGACATAGAGTAAGATTTTTTCAAAATTCCAAATAATGTACGTTTCTTAACAGTTCTTTATTTATCACTAAATTAGCAATAATTATTAATGTTACAAAAATTTGAAGCGGGGAATATGTTGGGAATTGTTGGATGTATGTAAGTTATTACAAGAATTTTCTCGTAACTTAATTGCTGGCGACTAACTCAGTTGAATCGGCAAGCGGACCGCAGGTCTCGATGTGCTAATTATAACGTAAGATTAGAAAAGCGCCAAAACGGTTAGAAACTAGAATGGAAGAACCGTTTAAATTTATCCATCCTTTTATGTAGGTATAGATCACACACAATAATTGTTAATGCAAGCCCTTTTCGGTTATGCAACACGTTGTACATAAAGTTAAACTTGTCGACCTAACGTTTATATTCCAAAAGAACAAATTAACATTGATAAAAATAATACACAGTGTCGGGTTGTTTATTAGGTCATTTGGTCACGGGCCCTTTGGAAAAATGAATAAGGAAGGTAGTTTATTTACTTTAAAATTACAGAAATTCGTGTTTAAATCAAATTATTACAGTTTTAATTTTGTGCGTTTAAATTGAGATACGAAAACTTGCTAATCTATCGAAGGCTTACATTTACGTGTGCCTGCGTGTATAACATTAAAGTTGAATCTTAAATGATATAGTTATTGTAGTCAATACGTAATACAATTTTATGCGAAGTAGAAAAGAAGATAAGTAAATGCTTAAATGCGGTCTTGAGCCCGGAGGTCTACTAAGTGACAATGCAATGCTTACGTAACTTACGTCATTTATCATTATCTTCGCAGTACGCGTGTATAAAGCACAGATGCTAGAATGCACTTTTTTTATCACATATGACAAACTTTACAGTCGACTTTCTTAGTTAGTTGATCTATAATATTCATTTGTAATAAACGGTTTATCGTTTTTGTTTCATAATAATCATGATGACGGTGGTACAAGACATTAAAAAATTAAGAGCTGATATTAGTTTAGACGGTTAAAATTTAAAGTTAATGCTTATCTTCAGCCTTTACTTCAAATTCGTAAGACCAGTAAACGTAAAAATAAAGAGGTCCATAGTAATTTTAAAGAATCTATGTATGATTCGTCAGATTGGATTTGTGAATTTGCAGTAAATAATAGATTTTACTGTTTTGTAGTTTTACTGTTTTCCCATGATTTATTATGGTATAAAAATAATCTTACCGATTTATAGCATTTAAAAGAAAAAGTGAAAAAGCACTCATTATCAGCGAATCACAATTGGACAGCGCTTGCCGAAAGTGTTACGTGCAAAAGTTGAAACAATGACACATGCCTGAAATAAAGTAACATAAACGGTGTTATGCCGGTGCTCAGTGAAGACGGGGTCTGTTATATTCAAAATTCTTTTCCAAACTTGAAAACAAAGGGCGCCAGGAAGGAGTAAAGCTCAATGGACTTCTGGTGCTTGCCAACCACAAGCCCGCTCCTGAAGGGTACACTCTAAATGGACTTACCTTAATAGATGGTAACTTACTAAAATCTGAAATGAACTTAAATTTTACACAACGCGAAGGCCGGCGGAATTAAAAGCTTGTTCACAATTTAACTATTTAAAATTTATTTGAACAAAAATTACTCAAAACAAGAAAATGGAACAAACAAAAAAAAACTATTTAAATTAACGCATAAAAAATTTAAGTAAACATCGAATTAAATAAATAAAGTAAATTGGATGATAGTATTAAAAAAAAACAACAAAAATTTAAAGAACTGAAACAAACAAACAAAAAAAAATAATCATAATAATAATTTAAAAAAACAATTGAACATCTTAATTAACTAAAGCATGGCTGTGTGCGCATTAAATAAATATCAATGCAATACAAAATGTAATAAATGAATGTATTTTAAAAACAGGATGAAAATGTTAATAATAAATTTTCCGGTTAACGTCGAACATAAATTTTTAACACAACGAAATTTTGTCACAGTTTTAACAAATACGGACAATAATCATTTATTAATTATATTATCGATGAAATCGTTAATTCGGTACAAAATAAATACCTTAAATCGTCGTCGTCATAAATTCAGGAAAGAACTTGTGGTTGACCCTGGGTTGCCAGATGTAATCAGGAAGAAACGAAAGGTTCCCAAATAAAAAAAACTATGTACCGTTGGTTGGAAGGTTTTTTCATGAGCCGTCACAAAGACGAACATTTGGATTGTGAAAGACAAACTTACGCACAAATCCACGATACGTTAATACGAAACCAAACCGGTATCCAGTGAAATTCATTAAGCCGTAATTGCTTTACGAACTAGGAAAGTTTTTCCACTTGAGCGAACTATTTACTGTAGCATTGTTAAAGACTTCCGCGGTACTTTATCTCAAGGGGGTGACTTTAACCCCTGACAACTACGTCCCCATGCTTAAGTCATTTCGTACCACTGTCAGCCAACTACCTTCCTTTTATCACCAAAATCATTATTATATAAACTTATTCGACTACCATTTCCACAATGGCTGTGTTCGAAACTCCATGAAAGACAACTATACTTCCAAGAAGCGCAAAGAGGATGCAAACACATTAAATAAAGTCACAAACGTAGTGTTGGACCACGGTGTTTGTTTCTGCGAAAAAAATGTCAAATTGACAAAATATTATATTTTATACTGTCATTAAGATTAGTTGTTTAGACTTGGATCATAAAACTGTAAAGAAACATTTCAGTTCCACGTCATTTAATCGACCTAACACAAAGAAATTAAGCACGATTGTACTGAGAATGTATTTCAAGCAAAGAAATTTTAAACAGACTTGAAATAAACAAACTCCTAAAATATATTTAATTACAATTATATCTCAGAAGGGAAACATAAATTACCCACTGGAATTTTGATCGAACAAAGAAAATGTCAAGTCAACACGGATTATGGATGATTCAACGGCGCACCAATTTTGAACTAAATGAATTATAAAATTGCATTCAAAAACGTAAAATAATTCTTTAAAATTAATCTGAAATCCATAAAATGATTCTACAATACAAGAAATGAATAACGTCAATTCAAATACCGGGTCTTTTATGAAAGTAATCGAACAACTGTAAACAACGGTTACAAAAGTCAATTAAAGACCACAATAAAAATGATTGTAAAAATAGATACATGTATTAAATAAAATAACTGTTTGACATTACCTGTGACTACCGTAAAAAGGGAGCGATGTTTCTCTACGTAAAAAAAATTTAAATTATTTCTACGCAAACGGCAATATTATGGGACAAGAAAGTCGTGCATATTTCTACGCTAAGCATTGAAAAATTAAAAACTATAAATTTTTATCGATTATTTTGGTAATTGTAAAGATATACAAATAGATTAAATCCTAATCTTAAATCTAATTGATCTTAAATATAAATCGTGTTAATATAAGAATGTTTTTTTAGACTTTGCGATAATTGTGTTTTTTTAAATGTCCTTCTTGTATGATTGACCACCACTAATAATACACATATGCAATATCTCGACAATTAAGAAAACCCGAGCGCACCTTTTAATACTATATTACACCCAACAAAAGGTTTGTAGTTAATTGTGACAATAATCTGATATGTACACTTGTGTTCATAATAATCGGGACAGAGGGATTTATCTTCAAGTAAACGAATTCAATAGATCTATCTTCTTTAATGTTTTTGTACCTGACAGTGTATTTTTTACATTTAACAAAGAAAGTTTTTATTTCATATTAAAGGAGATATACTCATTTGATGCATTTACTGCAAGACGAACCTTTCTGTCCCGATTTTCATGAACACGAGTGTACGTGCAAACCTTTGGCAATGTAGATAAAAGAAAATTAGAATAGGAAATACAATACTTACAATTTTGTTTGAGCTCTAACTGCTTTACTCTTTGCTTTTTGTTTGACAATCTTATCCTTTTTTTTTTACTTTTTCTTCACAAATATTTTTGAACGCAGTTGAAGTTCTTGCGTAGAGTAGTCTTTTAGTGTTTCTTTTACCCGACCTTTCTGCAGTCCTCTGCCACAAAAATAATGCTTATTATCATTTACATTCGTTTCACCCTCTTTAGTAGATTGTTACGAGAAACTCAGGTTTCTGGAGTTGATCTGTCAAAAATAAAGTGTCACACCGGTCTTCTCATAACCAAACAAAGCAACAGCTAGCACAGCTGCTTCGAAGAGGGATCGCAGTCTTTGTTATGTGTGTTTATAACGTGAATCTAAAAAAGGCGCCAAGACGATGAAAAAGTCCAGGGATACCGTCTAACTCTCTCCGTAGTAAGAGAAGAATAAATAACACTACAAAAGTAATAACACCGAATATACATATATATTTATTGTATCACAGAAGTTGAAGAAAGCATATAAATGTAAATTCTTGACAAAATTTATACGTAGGCCGATTAAAGCAGAAGTTGCGCCCAGTGGCAAGCAACACACCGTATAACAAACTGCCCTTGTCGGACTAAATAGTTACATACACATAGCGTCTGAATTTATAAGTACATATATTTAAATTGTAGACAAACCAAACAAATTAAGCCTTCGAGATTCGATGTGCACAACTGATAAATTCGCGAAGTACCAAAATACAATTAATTGTGTTAAGTTAACATTTACATACGGTCCTATCGACCTAGTCCCCGAAATACAAATAAAAAAAAATTAAAGTAGCAATACTTACAGGTAGGTTTTACCTCAGTCGGACATTAGCTAATCTCCGTACTTGATGTAACTAAAAAGTAATATTAAACCCAGATCGGAACGAGCATATACGTTTAACACAAATAAGAAGGTTTATTTAGCATTCAATTATTACGAACGCAAGTGCGCAGCGTTTCCCTTTGACTTAACCAATTAAATTTTTCATGTTTGTCTTCGCAAAAGAAAGGATTGTCCTGGCGGTTCTCAACCTTTGACGGTGGATATGATAAGGACGTATCAATATTTCGATGTCATGGAATATTTCGAACAAGGCCACCTGTTAGTTATCTTGGATGATAACGCAGAACAATTGGTGGCTACCAAAATCCGCTACAGAAAATTAGTAGATGTCAATTTAAACCGTCAATAAAGAAAATTGTATACCACTTACCTCGTTTCAACCTTCCACAAATAATCGCATATTAAACTAACAGCGTGACACAATCTAACGGTGAACGTTAACCCGGGCGTACAAGTAACACACTCGCAAAATGATCTAATGCAAATGAAGTGCAGGAATGCTGTCTAAAATGTGACAGTCTCGGCGCAAGAGCAGAGAGGTTCTGACAAATTTCATACTAACGAGAAATTTTCCATACTCGCGAATTGAACTACTAATTTCTTTTTTTAACGTTACAAGATATTGCAATAGGATTATCCATTATTTGTTCCTCTGTAAATTGCGTGTCTTGAACTATAGTGATGGAAAATATTTCCACCTCATGAATAAAAGCAGTATTGTTTTCAATAATGACCGTCGTTGTTTGCATCTATTAAATGTTTGCCATGATGCAGAAATTCGTTGTCAAGAACGCTGAGTAATAAATCCATATTTTCTACACTATCTTCTGTAAAAGAAAAAGGTTGATAAATTTTATGTAAGATTTGAAAGTCTTTAGAAAAGCTATCTAGTTTATTCAAAAAAATACTTTGTAGTTCTTCAAAGTTACAACTTTCAATTAATTTAGTAATTTTGTCAAGGCTTAGAGATGTTGTAGGTAAGACATTTTGCAGAGGGACTTTATTAGTTTGTCATCAGATGCACTTGGTAAAATTGATTGCGTTTACGTTCCAGAGGCAAAGCCCACATGCACGAAAACCATTGAAAGTACTTTCTAGTACTAAGTCGGAAATAATTTCATTAAAAATTTGAGAAAAATTTGTTCTAGTAAGTTGAAAAAATGGTTTCCTTCTTCTTCATTTCAATACACCATGCTTCCAAAAGGACAGTCTAAAGCAGGACTCATCGGTTGGCTGGAGAATCCTAGTTGCATTAGGATACAATGCTATCAGAATTATTTTGAGATGATTTGTGACGTAAGTCAAATCTTTAGACAGATTTTAGTGAAGGATTTACAACGACAATTCTAATTGATTCTTTGGAAGTTTTTTACCGACTAAATTTCTAAATCTTTGGATTGAACACAGTAACATATGGTGACGCATTTTCGTCTTTCTTAGCTATTCATTGTCTCTTGCAATTGACGCAAGATGGCCAGAAAAACCGTCCGCTTGCGGTCTAAGCCGTACTTTTGAATTTATACGTAGATGATTGTAGGACAGAACCATTCCATTGTCCAGCGGTTTTGAAAGTTTTAGGTCATCAATAGACCGTACCGCTTCTTTGCTAAACCATTGATACAGCTTATGTGGCTCCTAGGACTATATTGTGATGCATACCATCAACAAACTTTTGTCTTCAATGGGAAAGGTATAAGTCTCATTAGTTAGTTTATTGAGTTCAAATCAAATCACTTTGTGATGCGTTTCGTTTTGTAGTAGATAATAGTGCTTTCGTTTTATTTGTTATAGCTAAACCAAAAGTAGCTCCACTCAAACGATGATCAACTTCTAGTTTAGAATTGTTGGCGTCAGTTTTGCTTACAACCCTAGTTTCGTTTGTCTTAAAATCGTATGCCAGTTTGACAGATATTAACAACATAGTTGCTCGGAGTGATTCCAAACTTGCACGAGCTTTGTTGTATGTCATTATTTATGTGTTTGCTATAAGTGGTAATTTGAAGTAAAATTCACGCCGTCACTGTTTTTTTTAATTCAGCTGTCGCCATCGCGTAATTGTTATTGACAGGCGGAAACACGAACGGAGGGAATTCTTACTCGGTTATTTGTACTTTCGAATTTGCTGCGATTGCGCGATCTTATCAAAACGCTTTCCGCTAAACCCTAAGTAATTATTTTTTATATTTAATTTTCATCGTTGGTTATTTCCTTTACGTTTTAACGATAATGTTGTAAGAATTGGGAAATATTTTGGGGGGAGTAGCAATTTAGTAAATTATATCAGCGGTTGCATGTAAATTTTAAGATGGCGTCAACATGTATTTCAATACTATTAACTTTTATGCGAGTTTGCTTGGGTTTGAGTCGGCTCTCTCTCTCTCCACAGTAATTAATAGACCAAATTCTGCTTCTTGCTGTCCATGGGGATAATAAACCAAATAAACTCCACACGTTTATTTTGTGAAATTTTTTTATCGCGATTACTGCCTTGAGCCTGGATCAAACCAGTGCACAAGTATCGTATTAGGAAACCACTTTTTTATTTGTAACTTTATCTTCAACCTTCAGCGTGTGTTATTTGAGTTCACCGTACTAATAATTGTTTTCTAATTTCATTCAAAAATTTAAACGTTTACTTTTAGTCGTACATTTAAGTACATCGTAACATTATATAATACAGCTGTAATATGTAATGCAACATTGTGTACAGCTGTGTGTACGCTGACTTAACACCCGTCAAGTTTCTCTTGATTGATTTGATTGTAATTAGCGCCAGATTTAGGTACGTAACGTCGTATGTAAGCTTACCTACTATGCTAAGTGTCAACTATAACTATATAACGGGTAGTGAACGGTGGTTGAATCTTTTCTTTTTTTAAGCGGTGCTATTATTTATAATTGTTAGTTCGTAATGTGTCACTGTATGTAAATAACTAGTTTGAAATTTGAAGTTTACGGTGATTGGTAATGATTCTTTTTCTATTAAAATCTGTAAATCTTCATTTATTCTGTTCAATCAAAATCACAAAACTTGACAGTGTGTTAATTACCTTATTTACTACTTATCTCTTTAATTTTTTACGTTTACTGTACAAGTAAAAAATGACAGTTTGTTAACTATCTTATTTGCTATTACACTCTTTAAACTTTTTTTTATAATTGCTATTAAACAGTTTAGTATAATACATGATATGATTGAAGAAATATATATATTCACTTGTTACATTGTTCTTGCTCGATTTTTTCTTGTCTTGTTCGCTTTGTAGTGGGTTCAGACATACCCTTGGTACCTCCGAGCTTAGGATCCTTATTAGTACGTGGAGTGGCGCCTAGGTATTTTTCTATCTTTATTACAGTTATAACCGAAAGCAGCAATAATATCGTTTACTATACTAACCAATACGAAACAAACGATTTAAACAACTTCGACCATTGAACTTCTCTCTATGTATAGTGAAATTCGCATGTTTAGGTAACAGATTAATGACAATTATCTACTAAAACTTATGCATTTCATTTTTGTTGCGATAACATATAAACACATCTATTTACTAAATGCACAAATTTAATAAACCAACAAAAGGAATAAATCGAACAATTTATAAGATATGTACAAAATAGAAGTTAAAAGTTTATATACATGATTAAATTTTCTAAAATTTAAACTAAGATTAGATCTATCTTTTACAATCTTAATAAAATGAAATGCAAGTTTTTACGAATTACGATCTTCATTTCACAACGAAGACCAAACGTTACGATAAGGTTACAAAATTGCAAGTGCTTTGCCTTACGACAAAGGCTTCTATTTATTTTTCAATTCGATAGCAACGTAAGCGATGGTGAAGTAATGCAATGAATATAAATTCTTTGAAACTTATATAATTAACGAATTTCATACCTCTGTATGCGATCGTTTGACAAGGTCAAATACTTATGAGGTTTTTCTTATCGACAATACAATACCATATGGAATTTTAGAAATTTTATCGACTCCAGAAAATGTAAATTCTTCAATACAATAACGAACGATTTGTAGCGATAAAGCGATTTCCATTTAGGCTACGACAATATCTCAATTGGGATGCTCGTTCCAATTCTAACGAGATTTACAAATACTAGGTTGGATCGATACAATTCGATGACGCCATTTTCTTTCAACTAAATGTGTCATGCTTTATTACCATTTTTGACTGTCAATAAGCGATCCAATTGATTTTCGAGAACCAAATCTTAAAGCTATGAACGACACAACAAAATTACAATAAATTTTAGAAAATTAACGAATGCTTACCCTTTTTAATTACATAAAGAATGCTTAGGAGTTTTTATAACGGGTTCATTAGCGAACAGCATAATGGAAAAAAACGAAAAAATTGCTATTCGCGCATGACGATTTTGCGCGACATTTACGATAATTCAATTAACTACAAGTTTTCCATAGGCGTGCTATAAAATATAACGTATGGGTTCGAGCGACAATCAAATTCACGATTAGGCGTTACATAGTTTCTCAACCACGCCTACTCACAGACATTTTAACCAACCGTGGTGACGTAATTGTTACCATCGGGGCTCACTACAAGAAGAGGTTGATATGTTTTGTTCTATACATATAAATCGTATAAATGGTTTGTTGTAAATAAGTTTCTAATATCCAAGAAATTATAGCCTCTAGTTGTTTGCTTTATTGTTTTTTTGTGGTCGGATCCTACTTAGCTTTGGCAAACCGAAGATTATTGGTCTAAAAAAAATTAGATACTTCAACTTCTTTAACCTTTCTTCAATCTATTTTTGGATATAGGTTTTCTCGATTTCCTTTCATTGTCTTCTGTCTTCTAACTTCCAAATAATTATTACCAATTTTCAATTTGAATTATTAATTAAAAGATTTATAGTTCATTTTTGTAGTTTACGAGACTCTTATTCTAACTTCGTGTTATATTTTTTATATTTATTTATCGATATTCTATTGTAAATTTTAGTTTACGGTTAAAAATTACAGTATTCGTAATAATAAGAAGCGTTTTCTATTATTTTATTGGACCATTTGCTAGTGGCTACATTGTTTGAACATTGCAAATAAAGTTAATATCGTTGATAACACTTCACTTGTTTTTCTGAAATGAGTTAAACATTATATATAAAGCAACATAAAATCGATTGTTTACGCAACTGAAATGCACACCGTTGAACAATTTTACTTAACAGTCTATCGGATTTGTGCATTAAATATAATAGAAATATTATTGAACATTTTTTTAAAAGAGTTCATAAACTGTAGTAATAAAAGTTATTTATTTAATAGAATTAGTTTTTAAATGTGTTCTATAAATATCATCATTTACTTAAATCCAACGGATAGTAAACAAAATTTCAAGTTATACCTCAATTACAAAATGAATTTATGGTTTTATTACAATTGTACTGCAAAACAAACTTTTACGATTTATTTTATCTACACGTTGTCAACTCATAAAATACCATTTTTGTGCTGCTTTTATTCAAAACATTAAAAAAGAACTATAGAGTTGCAAAGTAGAAAATCGCTTTGAAAACGATATAAAAGTGTGAGTGTTGTAGAAAATTTGCTTAATAATTCTGAAATTTAGTTAAAATTAGAAGACATTTTTAAAGTGGTTTCTTTTAAAATTTTGTCAAAAATTTTACAAAGGACCAAACTACAAATGTAAGTAGAAACCTGGCAGCCTCCCCTCCACTTTTGACGTCATTACTGACCTCGTCGCCAACGTACGTGAAGGGTTTTTTTGTGAAAGTATTTTTCTGGTTTTTTTGTGAACGTATTTTTCTCTCTCTCACAATGAATTTTTTTCTCTCTCACACATTTTTTTCTCTCTCACACATTTTTTTCTCTCTCACACATTTTTTTTCTCTCTCACATATTTTTTTCTCTCTCTTACAGCGAATTTTTTTCTCTCTCTTACATTGTTACATCATCGCGTAATTGGTAATTTTGATTGCGTCGTGCGTCATCGCGTAACTGGTAATTTTTTTATGCGTCATAAAGTCTCATGATTCAAGCGAGAAAGAAAATATTTTTATTTAAAAAAAGCTTGGGTGTACCTGGATTTGAACCCGGGTTTCTTGATTACAAAGCGGCGAACTTAACCGCTGACCTACGAAAATAAGTTAATTTTAAACGCTCAATTGTTGTATACAATTGGTTTTTTTAATTACTGAACAAAAGACTTGTAAAATTTATTGTACTTTATTTTTAAATTAAATTAACATTCATGGCATAATTATATCATTTTTCTACAGCATCTATGTCATTACGGTTTATCAGGATCTTGATAATTCACGGCAACTATACACACGGCATCTAATTATATCATTTCTACAGCATCCGTCGTGTTGTGGTTGATCTGGACTTTTCTAGTGGTCGATACTTTCATATTCTTTCTCTCTTACTCTTAATACTCTGTAAAGAATCGCTTATTAAAAAAAAATTCTAAAAAGTTAATGTTGATTATAAGAAAAATAGCACAAAAACAGCTGCATGCAAATTAGCAAAAAAATTAAATTTAAGAAAATAACTACCAATTTCTTAAGAAAATTAATGTTCCTTGAATATATCAACTGCTTCTTTTTAAACGAGGTGTTGGTTTAATCAACAACATTAGAAATTAATTTAAAAAAAAAGAAATGGTCTAAACTAAATTAATAGTTAACAAATTTAAAAATCGCTGAAATTTTAAAAAAAAATTTTAAACTAACTTTTAATCAGGTAAATACTAAAATCAACTTTTTAATTTAAAATAATCTTTTGTAGAGCATAAAATTGCATGTGTTTAAGCGTATAGGATTAATTTGCAAAATAAATAAACCACTTACCATTGTAATACACAGAAACACTTTAATTTAAAACGTTCTTACTAGTACGCAGCTAAAACTAAACAAAGTGTGATCACTAAGAATAAAAGAAAGTGTCATTGCCAAAAATATATTTTTACAATTATTACTTATTAATTAAAGTTTTATGATACATACCTGCCGATTCATTCAGGTCGCTGATTGTTTCAACAAATAACTTTTCCAATGACATGTAATTAGTGTAAATTCCATAAGGTAGTAGTTATTCAAAAATTTTCTTTTGGAAGCCAAAGACATTATTATTATTATAATATATAATATTTTAAGATAAATCTTTTAAATTTTCAAGTACTTCATCTTCAATGTCGCTGAATATGAAAGCAGTTAACTCCAATACTAAAGTAGGTCCAGACTTGCACGTTTTGAGTTCGGTTTGGTACACACCCCTGGTATTAAGTGTGTTATAAATTTCTTGATCTGTATAATTAAAAAAATATACTGTGATGTTAACGTAAATTTAAGCATTTTACCGATAATTTTGCAATCTGCTGTATCAAGTTCTAAAATATTTTCTGAATTTCTGATTGAGTTTAGATACTCAACCCAATTTCTTTCATCCGTATTTGAAATACGTACTTATGCATCTAAGAAATAATGGTACTACTAAAACAATAAAAAATGTAAACGTTTTACTTACACTATCCAAGTTAAATAATTTAATTAAGAAATAATTTTTTAACTATGATTCAAAAACTAACGTTCAAAAATTCAAGTTATTTTTAAAATTTAGTTTAAAAAGAAACAAATTCTTATAGCATTATCAAAGTTATTGAAAAAGAAATTTAACAAAAATCTTTAAGAGTTTTAAAAATGTAAAACATTTTAAAGCTTACTTTTGTTTCCTGTTAGTTATAACTAATCAATGTAAAATTCTAAAACCATCGTTCAAAAATATTTGTTTTAGTTTGCATTTCACACTCAGTTTTCAACTTTAGTTTGAAAATTAATAAAACGTCAATGTTTTAAATAATTAGCAGAGTTTTTAAAGAAATACCAATAACTTTAAAATGTTGCAGAAAGCAAAATATGTATGTAAAAATTGTGTGTGTTAAAGATTTTTATTAATGAATGTAAGATTCCAAAAGCAATGTTCCTCATCATATCTACTTGTTTTAACATATGTCAAATAATTTTCTACAATTGCTTATATATTTTTAATATGAATCTTTACAGTGTTAAAAATAAAGTATTGTAATACAGCAAATATTAATATTTGTTTCAAATTATTGATAATCGCTACATAATTATAGTGACAAGTTAGGTAATAAAATCCTAATTTTATTTTTGATAACGAGTAATTGTTCATGTAGAAAGCGAGTAAATAATGTTATGGTAATGATTATGTAATTATAGTGACAAATTCTAGAAATTAAGTAAAATTGTTGAAAAGTATTTTATGTAGTACATAAAAAGCACACAGTTTACGAGTAATACGAGTAATCTTAATTTGTAATATAAAAACTATTTATGTTGAGAAGCAGAAAGGAAAGAGAAACAGAAAGGGTAAATATTGCATTCGGACATTATACTAAAATAATAATATCGTAAAAAAATCATGTACCTTCTGTTAACGATAACGTGTAATATTACTTATATACAAAACAATTCTAGCATTTTGCACATTTTTATTGCGCAAACAAATGGTATTTAAAGCTACATTTTATTTATAAGAAAGAAGAATACATATACAAAATAATCAAAACAAAAACTACACAACACAACAAAAACATTTATATAAGAATTGCAAGTTTTATTAAAAAATCTACTCGTGCACATTTTAACACGAATGATTCACAAATTAACATTTTTTCTCTACCACAAAAACAAGAAATGTTATTTTATTACTAAAGACTTACGTACAAACAAACAACTAATTCAAATTGATGCAGATCAAAGATTAATTGTAAAACTAAACCGAATTCTAATTGTATTTGTTTAAGCTGTATTGCAGCTACAGTTCTAAATTTTAAATATTGTTACTAATAAAAGTTTCCTTATAACAAAAAATCTTTGACAATTACAAGTAACGCAAACTAAAAATTACAAAACGAATAGTTAAATAAAACCAAAACAAAAACGTTTCAAAATCGTTAATAACACTAGTATACTTTTCTTAACATGTAAAAATATTAGTAATTGTATTAACTGTAGTTAACGTCAAACCAAAACTAAACAACATTATTGAAACCATAAAGATTATTTGAGTAATATAATTTTGTATTTCATTTGTTAACAAAAATTTTGATGCACTCGTTAAAACTTATTTTATATAAAACTTCTCTAAAAACACAATTTAACAAAGTTGTTGTAATATTAGCTAATTCAAAAACTACTCCTGAAATATTAATACACTTGACTCTAAGCTGGTGAAATGAAATTTCTAATAAGATCTGTATACGTTTCTATTACATTAATATTACAAACTGTTTAAATCAGTCTGTAAATATTATAATGTTACAATTACTTAAGATTACAAGCAAAAAATGTTATTCGAAATTCATATATATATAGAAATAAATGTTTATAACAAGTTTAGAACACGTTTAAAGATAGTGAATAAGTTGAAAGCTTATTTTACATCTCAACTAGACAATGTGGTTATTTTCACAATTTTATTAAAAACGTAGTATAAAATTTAGTTAGTAAATGGCAAACCAAATGAAAATATTAATCATTTTTGTAATAAACACGTAATTACTAACAAATAAACTTTTAATTCAACGATTAACAGAAAAGAAAGAAAACATTTTTAACAAAATCTACTCTAAAAGCAAAGTTACATAAGTGAATAAAAACGTGTAAAATAGGAAATTTTCCTTATGCAAATTTCTATTAGTTATAGTAATTACAGTCAATAACAATGTAATTAATGACTAAGGAAAGTCACAAACATATTTTTAACGAAAACTATATCAATTTTGTTTTAAACGATTATAATTAGATACTTTTATATCATAATCTCAAGAAACAAATAAAAATTGTAAAATTGTTAAAAGTGCAATAGGAATTTACTGGAGTTATTAGAAGTAAAAGTAGAAAAAACTTTTGTCAATGTTTATAATTACCTACTTAAGTCATGCTGAAATAGAAAATTAAAAAACATTAAGAATACATTTATAACAAAAACTATTTAGCAATTTAGTTTTTCGTTCAAATGATTAAAATTGGTTACTCTAATAGGTACCATAATCTCAAACAGTAAACAGATAAACTATTTTTTTTAATGAACAAAAAAGCAATGCATGTACAAACTGTAAAAAAAGTAAATGTTACAATAAAACAGCTACTAAAAACTTAAAGCAAAATTTAAAAGAACAAGAGAAGAAAACTACTTAAAGAATATCTGTTCTAATAAAAATTGTTTTATAGTAAATGGTGTTATTGTTTAATTAAAAATTTTAAACTTACATGTTTTTAAACGTAGTCTATGTTCTTTGTCGAATAATAAATTACAACCACAAATATCTAGAAACATTTGAAGGTAAATAAGATCATAATTTTAATTTTGCCATTCGTTCAAAATTAAATTATTGTTTAAAATATTGTAACTAAGAAGAAAAGAAAACGCTTTAGTTATATCTGACAATTTATTATATTATATTTTTTTCTGGTTTGACAGGTTTTAATAACATTAACATTTACTAAATTCATTCAAATTGAATCTGTTTAATCACTAACCGATATCTAGTTTATTAATTTAGAATTTTGTATTGAGAAGCAAGTACGAGATATTCACGAACGAATAGACTTGTTTATAGTTTCAATTTTTGTACTAAGATTTTTTTTTGTATAATGTAAACCGTTAATTAAATATTATAACACGTTTTTACAATTTAAGAATTTTTAAAATTAAAGTATTAGCTCTATGGGTACTTATACGTAACGTTTAATTTTCTTCCTAAAGTTAATGTTACGAATAATTACTATTAAAATCAAACTTTATTAAAAATAGAAAACAAAATTACAAAACCATTTCAATACGCAAAGCAAAACTGATATACACATTGTCACTTAATCTATTGTAAACAATTACGAATACATTCATTTATAAATTTACAATGTACGTACGAGGTAAATCTATTAAATGTTACCTCTAGTTAGTAGCAGTGTATTTAAAAGTAAATAAATAAATCATTAAAATATATGCTGCAACGTTTAAGAAACATTTAGTGTTAGTTTAGATTATAAAAGATAGAGGATACGAAATAGAGCTACGCAAACCAAAGCAAATCGGTCTCTAATCGGCAGTGGCGGACAACTAAAAACTATAACAGGATTACTTCTTTTAACTTCAATTATGAAAAATTTATTGTATACACCCACGGCTCTTGGAATGGTTATGTTACCTTTAATAATTTGTTTTAATATAAATTATTAGTTAACGTAAAGTGTGAAACCGTCTTAGTAGTTATGTTTATGACGAATTGCTTTCTTATATTTATAAAATTTACATACAACATAACAGGTACTTTTTATTTACTTTTGCAAGTTTTAGTCAAAATTTCTTTCTTCTGCTATTACTGTCACAATTAAAAACTGTACGAACCACAATTCCAGCAAATGCTAAATTACGTTCAAACAAGATTTATTTAAAATATGTATTTAAAATGAAATAGCGATACACAACTTATTGTGAACTAGATCAATGGCAATCAGACACTATATGACGTGCAGCAAGTCGATTTCAATTTCTTATCTTCCATAATCTAAGTGTTTGACAATAATTAATTTAAATTATACTGAAGAGGTTTTACCAACTAAACATAATATTTATATAGCGAGAAATTTAACTATGTTCTTTCTTTTTGAGTTATTTAGTATTTTAATTTAGAAAGGCCGTTCCGTTTGAATAATAAACATAAAATAACAGCACAATTAATTTAAAAAGTATTACAGGCTGAAGCGTTTAAGGTTTGGTATGACTGATAACTTATTTAGCTGTTAAGTTTAAAAAATAGAAAAAACTAAACATTTATTTAATAGATCATATAATTAGATTCTGATTATAGTAATAAATCGTCTTAAAAAATTAAAATTGATCGATGTTAAAAAATATAATTGTCAAGGGCTTTAATGACCACAATAATATTAACTGTTACTGACACAAAATAAGTAATTGGCAAAAAAATTAATTTAATGTTATAATTATAAGTTGCTCTAATTTTTATGTTTTCAACAAAACGACTTAATTGAAATTATTTTTAACGTTATTAACAGTTGTTAAACTTTTATAGTAAAGCTTATTATTAGAAATTCAACTGTACAATTAAAAAAAAATAATAAAAAAGTTTAAAATAAGAAATATCTTACAATGTTAGGTAATGTTTAAACAAAATTACAGAATGAAATTGTGTTTTAATTCATTTATATTATAAAAAAAATTGTATAAAGTTTTTACAAGTTTAACGATGACATGATAAATTCTCAAAAATCACGCTGGAACTGTATTCATAGTGAATTATAAAACAATACAAATTTTAATTTATTGTTATTTGGTAGTGCAATTAAACTTAACTTTTTTAAATATTTTTCACTTGTGTTAATGTTATTCACTCCACCTAAACTTCATCACTTTTCGGAGAATCAATTATTGTAATAACCTAACTACACTTAAAAGTTTTTGTGTTTTACATCTAAAAGATTGTATTAAAGTCAATAATTACGCTTATTTAAAACTAATAAGTTTTGCATTTTTTAGGCTAATTATTATAAACCTGAGATTATATTAACATATAAGAAGTAAGGTTAGCTTATTACAAAAGAAGTGAGGTTAACTTATTACAGAAAGAGTGAGGCTCTGGTTCACAATAAGTTGTGTATCGCTATTTCATTTTAAATACATATTTTAAATAAATCTTGTTTGAACGTAATTTAGCATTTGCTGGAATTGTGGTTCGTACAGTTTTTAATTGTGACAGTAATAGCAGAAGAAAGAAATTTTGACTAAAACTTGCAAAAGTAAATAAAAAGTACCTGTTATGTTGTATGTAAATTTTATAAATATAAGAAAGCAATTCGTCATAAACATAACTACTAAGACAGTTTCACACTTTACGTTAACTAATAATTTATATTAAAACAAATTATTAAAGGTAACATAACCATTCCAAGAGCCGTGGGTGTATACAATAAATTTTCATAATTGAAGTTAAAAGAAGTAATCCTGTTATAGTTTTTAGTTGTCCGCCACTGCCGATTAGAGACCGATTTGCTTTGGTTTGCGTAGCTCTATTTCGTATCCTCTATCTTTATAATCTAAACTAACACTAAATGTTTCTTAAACGTTGCAGCATATATTTTAATGATTTATTTATTTACTTTTAAATACACTGCTACTAACTAGAGGTAACATTTAATAGATTTACCTCGTACGTACATTGTAAATTTATAAATGAATGTATTCGTAATTGTTTACAATAGATTAAGTGACAATGTGTATATCAGTTTTGCTTTGCGTATTGAAATGGTTTTGTAATTTTGTTTTCTATTTTTAATAAAGTTTGATTTTAATAGTAATTATTCGTAACATTAACTTTAGGAAGAAAATTAAACGTTACGTATAAGTACCCATAGAGCTAATACTTTAATTTTAAAAATTCTTAAATTGTAAAAACGTGTTATAATATTTAATTAACGGTTTACATTATACAAAAAAATCTTAGTACAAAAATTGAAACTATAAACAAGTCTATTCGTTCGTGAATATCTCGTACTTGCTTCTCAATACAAAATTCTAAATTAATAAACTAGATATCGGTTAGTGATTAAACAGATTCAATTTGAATGAATTTAGTAAATGTTAATGTTATTAAAACCTGTCAAACCAGAAAAAAATATAATATAATAAATTGTCAGATATAACTAAAGCGTTTTCTTTTCTTCTTAGTTACAATATTTTAAACAATAATTTAATTTTGAACGAATGGCAAAATTAAAATTATGATCTTATTTACCTTCAAATGTTTCTAGATATTTGTGGTTGTAATTTATTATTCGACAAAGAACATAGACTACGTTTAAAAACATGTAAGTTTAAAATTTTTAATTAAACAATAACACCATTTACTATAAAACAATTTTTATTAGAACAGATATTCTTTAAGTAGTTTTCTTCTCTTGTTCTTTTAAATTTTGCTTTAAGTTTTTAGTAGCTGTTTTATTGTAACATTTACTTTTTTACAGTTTGTACATGCATTGCTTTTTTGTTCATTAAAAAAATAGTTTATCTGTTTACTGTTTGAGATTATGGTACCTATTAGAGTAACTAATTTTAATCATTTGAACGAAAAACTAAATTGCTAAATAGTTTTTGTTATAAATGTATTCTTAATGTTTTTAATTTTCTATTTCAGCATGACTTAAGTAGGTAATTATAAACATTGACAAAAGTTTTTCTACTTTTTACTTCTAATAACTCCAGTAAATTCCTATTGCACTTTTAACAATTTTACAATTTTTATTTGTTTCTTGAGATTATGATATAAAAGTATCTAATTATAATCGTTTAAAACAAAATTGATATAGTTTTCGTTAAAAATATGTTTGTGACTTTCCTTAGTCATTAATTACATTGTTATTGACTGTAATTACTATAACTAATAGAAATTTGCATAAGGAAAATTTCCTATTTTACACGTTTTTATTCACTTATGTAACTTTGCTTTTAGAGTAGATTTTGTTAAAAATGTTTTCTTTCTTTTCTGTTAATCGTTGAATTAAAAGTTTATTTGTTAGTAATTACGTGTTTATTACAAAATGATTAATATTTTCATTTGGTTTGCCATTTACTAACTAAATTTTATACTACGTTTTTAATAAAATTGTGAAAATAACCACATTGTCTAGTTGAGATGTAAAATAAGCTTTCAACTTATTCACTATCTTTAAACGTGTTCTAAACTTGTTATAAACATTTATTTCTATATATATATGAATTTCGAATAACATTTTTTGCTTGTAATCTTAAGTAATTGTAACATTATAATATTTACAGACTGATTTAAACAGTTTGTAATATTAATGTAATAGAAACGTATACAGATCTTATTAGAAATTTCATTTCACCAGCTTAGAGTCAAGTGTATTAATATTTCAGGAGTAGTTTTGAATTAGCTAATATTACAACAACTTTGTTAAATTGTGTTTTTAGAGAAGTTTTATATAAAATAAGTTTTAACGAGTGCATCAAAATTTTTGTTAACAAATGAAATACAAAATTATATTACTCAAATAATCTTTATGGTTTCAATAATGTTGTTTAGTTTTGGTTTGACGTTAACTACAGTTAATACAATTACTAATATTTTTACATGTTAAGAAAAGTATACTAGTGTTATTAACGATTTTGAAACGTTTTTGTTTTGGTTTTATTTAACTATTCGTTTTGTAATTTTTAGTTTGCGTTACTTGTAATTGTCAAAGATTTTTTGTTATAAGGAAACTTTTATTAGTAACAATATTTAAAATTTAGAACTGTAGCTGCAATACAGCTTAAACAAATACAATTAGAATTCGGTTTAGTTTTACAATTAATCTTTGATCTGCATCAATTTGAATTAGTTGTTTGTTTGTACGTAAGTCTTTAGTAATAAAATAACATTTCTTGTTTTTGTGGTAGAGAAAAAAATGTTAATTTGTGAATCATTCGTGTTAAAATGTGCACGAGTAGATTTTTTTAATAAAACTTGCAATTCTTATATAAATGTTTTTGTTGTGTTGTGTAGTTTTTTGTTTTGATTATTTTGTATATGTATTCTTCTTTCTTATAAATAAAATGTAGCTTTAAATACCATTTGTTTGCGCAATAAAAATGTGCAAAATGCTAGAATTGTTTTGTATATAAGTAATATTACACGTTATCGTTAACAGAAGGTACATGATTTTTTTACGATATTATTATTTTAGTATAATGTCCGAATGCAATATTTACCCTTTCTGTTTCTCTTTCCTTTCTGCTTCTCAACATAAATAGTTTTTATATTACAAATTAAGATTACTCGTATTACTCGTAAACTGTGTGCTTTTTATGTACTACATAAAATACTTTTCAACAATTTTACTTAATTTCTAGAATTTGTCACTATAATTACATAATCATTACCATAACATTATTTACTCGCTTTCTACATGAACAATTACTCGTTATCAAAAATAAAATTAGGATTTTATTACCTAACTTGTCACTATAATTATGTAGCGATTATCAATAATTTGAAACAAATATTAATATTTGCTGTATTACAATACTTTATTTTTAACACTGTAAAGATTCATATTAAAAATATATAAGCAATTGTAGAAAATTATTTGACATATGTTAAAACAAGTAGATATGATGAGGAACATTGCTTTTGGAATCTTACATTCATTAATAAAAATCTTTAACACACACAATTTTTACATACATATTTTGCTTTCTGCAACATTTTAAAGTTATTGGTATTTCTTTAAAAAACTCTGCTAATTATTTAAAACATTGACGTTTTATTAATTTTCAAACTAAAGTTGAAAACTGAGTGTGAAATGCAAACTAAAAACAAATATTTTTGAACGATGGTTTTAGAATTTTACATTGATTAGTTATAACTAACAGGAAACAAAAGTAAGCTTTAAAATGTTTTACATTTTTTAAAACTCTTAAAGATTTTTGTTAAATTTCTTTTTCAATAACTTTGATAATGCTATAAGAATTTGTTTCTTTTTAAACTAAATTTTAAAAAATAACTTGAATTTTTTGAACGTTAGTTTTTGAATCATAGTTAAAAAAATTATTTCTTAATTAAATTATTTAACTTGGATAGTGTAAGTAAAACGTTTACATTTTTTTATTGTTTTAGTAGTTCCATTATTTCTTAGATGCATAAGTACGTATTTCAAATACGGATGAAAGAAATTGGGTTGAGTATCTAAACTCAATCAGAAATTCAGAAAATATTTTAGAACTTGATACAGCAGATTGCAAAATTATCGGTAAAATGCTTAAATTTACGTTAACATCACAGTATATTTTTTTTAATTATACAGATCAAGAAATTTATAACACACTTAATGCCAGGGGTGTGTACCAAAACGAACTCAAAACGTGCAAGTTTGGACCTACTTTAGTATTGGAGTTAACTGCTTTCATATTCAGCGACATTGAAGATGAAGTACTTGAAAATTTAAAAGATTTATCTTAAAATATTATATATTATAATAATAATAATGTCTTTGGCTTCCAAAAGAAAATTTTTGAATAACTACTACCTTATGGAATTTACACTAATTACATGTCATTGGAAAAGTTATTTGTTGAAACAATCAGCGACCTGAATGAATCGGCAGGTATGTATCATAAAACTTTAATTAATAAGTAATAATTGTAAAAATATATTTTTGGCAATGACACTTTCTTTTATTCTTAGTGATCACACTTTGTTTAGTTTTAGCTGCGTACTAGTAAGAACGTTTTAAATTAAAGTGTTTCTGTGTATTACAATGGTAAGTGGTTTATTTATTTTGCAAATTAATCCTATACGCTTAAACACATGCAATTTTATGCTCTACAAAAGATTATTTTAAATTAAAAAAGTTGATTTTAGTATTTACCTGATTAAAAGTTAGTTTAAAAAATTTTTTTTTAAAATTTCAGCGATTTTTAAATTTGTTAACTATTAATTTAGTTTAGACCATTTCTTTTTTTTTTTAAATTAATTTCTAATGTTGTTGATTAAACCAACACCTCGTTTAAAAAGAAGCAGTTGATATATTCAAGTAACATTAATTTTTCTTAAGAAATTGGTAGTTATTTTCTTAAATTTAATTTTTTTTTTGCTAATTTGCATGCAGCTGTTTTTGTGCTATTTTTCTTATAATCAACATTAACTTTTTAGAATTTTTTTTTAATAAGCGATTCTTTACAGAGTATTAAGAGTAAGAGAGAAAGAATATGAAAGTATCGACCACTAGAAAAGTCCAGATCAACCACAACACGACGGATGCTGTAGAAATGATATAATTAGATGCCGTGTGTATAGTTGCCGTGAATTATCAAGATTCTGATAAACCGTAATGACATAGATGCTGTAGAAAAATGATATAATTATGCCATGAATGTTAATTTAATTTAAAAATAAAGTACAATAAATTTTACAAGTCTTTTGTTCAGTAATTAAAAAAACCAATTGTATACAACAATTGAGCGTTTAAAATTAACTTATTTTCGTAGGTCAGCGGTTAAGTTCGCCGCTTTGTAATCAAGAAACCCGGGTTCAAATCCAGGTACACCCAAGCTTTTTTTAAATAAAAATATTTTCTTTCTCGCTTGAATCATGAGACTTTATGACGCATAAAAAATTACCAGTTACGCGATGACGCACGACGCAATCAAAATTACCAATTATGCGATGATGTAACAATGTAAGAGAGAGAAAAAAATTCGCTGTAAGAGAGAGAAAAAAATATGTGAGAGAGAAAAAAATGTGTGAGAGAGAAAAAATGTGTGAGAGAGAAAAAATGTGTGAGAGAAAAAAATTCATTGTGAGAGAGAGAAAAATACGTTCACAAAAAAACCAGAAAAATACTTTCACAAAAAAACCCTTCACGTACGTTGGCGACGAGGTCAGTAATGACGTCAAAAGTGGAGGGGAGGCTGCCAGGTTTCTACTAATGTATTTTACTCTAATCGAAACTCTCATGTCATAACTCACTTTCATGCAGTTAACGTTTGCCATGCTTCACTTTTGACGCTTGTTACATAAATTACTATTGATTTAATCATTTTATTTATGTTGAAACAATGATTTTAGTTGTAATGGTACTTAGGATTGCTAAAATTTTAACGCATTGCTAGAAAAATTATAGTTAAGAATTGAATAACATTTTGTATTATTTTGTAAAAAACATTTGATATTAATTTATTAATAATTTACTCATATTTAATATATTAAATAGTTTTTGCAAATGCAGCCTAGTATTTTAGCAATGTCATTTACATACAGTTATTAATAAACATTATTTAATTTATTTGTAAAAATGTGTTTAGTGTTAATAGCTTTACCACGCCCAAAAGAAAACTAAGAAAAATAAAAAACTAATTAACATGAGTTAAATTAGTCAAAAATTAAATATATAACTACAAATTAGGGTGTAAACTTTTACGAAACATGATATAAAATTGAGTTTGAAATTCTTCTGTCATTAAATTTACACTTTTTTGAACATGTATGAAAGTTTTATATTTGGTGGGATTGTTACAGTTCAATTTTTTATATTTACATGAATTATTACTTACGCACAAACTCTCATGCGACTATTTAATGCTTTATTTTTTACGAGTATTTTATATATTTATGCAAAAATTTCCCCAGACGTCTAAACCGAGAAATTGATGTGATGTGCGTTGACGTTTTTAGTCGTAACGAAATACAGATTTCTACACGGAAATTATCGAGGTTTCAATATTTCCTGTTTGATTGGGGATTTTTAAATGTATTTTTTTATAAATTTTTTTATCGTATCACACATTTTATATATTGAAATTGAAGAATGATTTACTATTTTGAATAATAATAAAACGTATCAGAGTGTTTATTGAAAACTTGAAATATATATGTTACCGGAAAAGTTGTATAATAAAAATATTGTTTATGGAAAAAATATTAGAATTGTGAAGTTAATAGTTTTTTTATAAACAAATTAAATGTTAATCAAAAAAATATTTATTTATTCTTACAGGTGAATTTTTGCACTTTTAAACACAATTTTACATTGTAACTTTGAAGTTATTTGACGTTTTTTAATTGATCTTAATTTTAATTATTTTTAAGTACTTGTTGAGTACTAATGCAGTTAAGTTCATTGATGTCTTTTATAGTTGTCACACACTAAGATTGCATTATAATTTATTTGCTCTATCAGGCATAAAATTTTCGTTCCAGTCATTAAGATTTGAATTGTTATTTAATATTTTATTAATTCTAAGTATGCTTTGTTTATTTTAGTCATTTAGATTAGGCGCAAGTTGTGCGTAATCTACAGTTTTCTTTTGATGTGAGCACACTATCCTTTCATATTTAATTATACCATGCTTTCTAGTTATTTTTGCTTCGATTCATTTGGTTTTTTAAGGAGTTTTTAAGTACATAAGGCATTAAAATGTAGTAGTTTTTCCAGATTTTTTTAGAACAATCGGTTTCAGAGAAAAATGAGGAGTTTTTAGTGAGATTAAGTTAAGAGAAGTTTTACCATTTCGTAAATGGTACGGTCTTGACAATTTACTTGAAATCTCGCTATTCTGTCTACCGTGGAATTATGTCTTTATGATTATAAGTGACTTTTGGGTTAGACCGCGTCGTAGTTAAACACCCAGACTAAGACTCGGTCCTAGTCTTTCCTTCAGAGCCAAAACAAGCAGTAGAATTTGACCTTTGCCGTATTGTCGTTCGTGAACCCAAACAAACTGATGTTTTGCAAGACATTGCACCTTGCAGCTTCAGAGTGATAAATGTCATTTAAGGAAAAAGTGTAAGTGACGATATTTATATCAATAGCGATTAGCGTAATTAACGGACTTTTTCTTTCCGTTACTGCTTGACTGACTTTGCTATTACACGGGGTAAAAGTTTGTGTTCTTTCCAAGAAGGTTGATCTTTGTCTTAGAGAATATAATACTGGTAGCCAAGATATCGCCGCTTACACTTTTTCCTTCAATGACATTTACCACTCTGAAGATGCAAGCAGCAATTTCTTCCGAAACGTCAGTTTGTTTGGGTTTACGAACCACAATATGGCAAAGGCCAAGTTCTACTTTTTGTTTTAGCTCTCAAGGAGGGACTAGGACTAAGCTTAAGTCTGGGTGTTTAACTATGACGCGGTCTATGCCGAAAATCGCTTATAATCATAAACAAAACAACCGCGAAAGCTCAAGATTTTATATTATGTGTTTAATTTAAGTTGCATAGTCCATTTTTGCTTTTTGAGCGGATTATTTTTTTTCTGATGTATCCAGTACAGTTTTGCGACCACCCCAAATTTTGTCGGTAACTATCTTAAAGGCTTCTCTACCACCAAAAAGCCGGACACTAGGAACAATATGTACAACCCAGTTATTTACGCAGCTACGGTTTGAAACACCATTAAATTTGCAAATATTTGAGTACTTACCAATTTTATGTTTTAAAAGATTTAATTGAAAAATTAAATGATTATTGGCTACGTTGTTAAGACCTACAGATAACAACAGAATTAAGTATTTTCAATTACGTGGGTTTGTCTACAGACAGTTGTCGTAATGTAAGATGATTGTGTTTTGATTTTCAAGATTGTCGATACCAATTTAGGAAATAGTAATAAGTACTTTTACCGTAGCATTTTTTTATTTAAAAATTACTTCACTAATGTTAATTTGCGTTCAAAGATTTGGTAGTTTATTTAATTATGTGTTAAGAATTGAATTTGATTTTTTTTTGTTGTGTTATTTTATTTGTTATTCATATTAACTTTGAATTATTTTATTACTGTCATTTTTTTGTGTTTTGTTAATCATTCTTGGGTTTTATTTTAATGTAGTAGATGTTATACTTTATTTTTAAATTGTAACAAAGCTTTTATTCGAGCGCTTTATTGGCAAGGGCTATAGGCCCATTAGTTATTAAAAAGGCGGCAAAACGATCGGACACTATTAATTGCAGATACCGTTTCAATCTGCTGAACACTGAAAGAGAACAAATGGAAAAATAACACAAATTATTCTTTCTTAACCGAACGTTAATATAAGACGGTGATGATGAAACAATTTTAGTATAACAACCAAACCGAGGCTGGTAGATGAATTTGCTGAAAATGTTTGGGGTTTTTGGAAACACTATCCTATTCAGTTTTGTGACTTAATTTAGAGACTGAGTAGCAAGAAATCTGGCAAATATTTTGTTGTTGGTTGTGGGCAATTAAGGTTGTTGCCTTTTTATTTTACAGCTTTCTGCGGTTATCTAGGTAGCGTTGTGTCGGAGAATTGAATAATGCAAGGTTCAAATATGAGTTTATTGCCAATGTGCAAAATGTAATAAACATAATAGTTAAATTGTATGATTGAATTATACCGGCGGCGACAATTGGGACAACTTTTGGAGGGGGATCGACTGTGGTGTCCCCTAGTGGTACTGTCTCTAGGTGCTTACAAAATCTTATACACGTGTTTTCAGTTCTTAAGTTAATTAAAGAATTTTTGGTGATTACGAGAGGACTAACTGGATTAATGCCGATTTTTGAATGATACTTTACTGGAGGTCTTTATATTGAACCGTAGAGTAATGTTATTAAAACAACGTGTTACAAGCTTTAGGTCTTACGAACCTTGCACGGCCAACTCACACAGTCGGAGATAGGGGACGGTCCAAACTTGTAACTAATTTTTAAGGTTCGTAATCCTTGTTACTCTGGTGTTCGGGTAACCACAATTAAAAGAGACAGGTATGTTACCATAAAAGAAAGATTAACAAGTATAACAACTTTAATGTAGTAACATAGAAGATTAACAGGAGGATATTTAATTTTTCAATTCATAAAGGCCAGAACGATTAACAAGTATAATTAACAGGTATAAAAATTTTAATTTAGCAACGTAGAAGATTAACAGGAGTATGTTTAATTTCTTAATTCACAAATGCCAGACATATCGGCAACACACAACGCATAGGTTAAATTACATCGAGATAGCGAAGCAACTTTCGTAATAAATATTTTTTGTTCACAGCATGCGATACACTCTAAGTGATAATTGAAATTACCTTATTGGTATGTAAACAGTAAACGTAATTACGGACATTAACATTAACCAAAGTTCCGTGAATAACTTTTATGACAGCGAAGAAAAATTAATCAAACAAACTTACCCAAAATCCAGTGTTCACTTGCGAGAAGAAAACGTTTTCCCCGTAGCAGCCTGGAATAGATATTGAATAGTAAATCGTGTCACACAATAACTCACGAAGAATAAGAAGCTACAAAATTGTTAATAATAATACATTAAATGCGATATAAGAACCCGTTGTATCGAATGCTGTTGTCGAACAGGTGGGTGTTAACACAATCGACTGGTGTACAAGAAATAACATCTCCAACGTAATGCTTGTCGAAACTTCGTTTTTGTATGGGTAGTATGCCCTTCCAAAATCTTACACGTTCGGTAACGATATTCAGCAATAGTAATTAGTTTCATTGTTCTTTGTTGAATCGAACAGGTGATTGAAACGTGGCGAAACCGGCCTGTGCCGAACAAATTGTAATAAATTCGTAATTAACATATATATTCGTATTCATCACAAGGGATGCCCTTAAAATCTTAGGAATCATGTCAAAATTTTTTGACACCAACCGGCTCACGTAGTTGACAGCTTCAAAAATGGCCTCTCAGTAACTAACAAGGTCGGCAGAGGGCGTCAAAACCAGAAACTAATTTTTAAGTCGATATACAGGGTACTCCGTTGTGAAAATTTCGCACGTAACAGAATTCCCCCCAGCAAGATAAAAGCGTGTAGCGGGGATAACGAAACAAAAGCTAAAATGTAGACAGCAATTTAGGCATACGCCAAGGATAGAACCCTAAAATCCAAAACCAACCCAATTCTAAGAAACCCAACCCCGTGTAGTCTCATCAGATGACCACAAATACAGAAGAGACAGAGGTTTTCCAGAATCTTAAGAATACCGCCAACCAAAACTGTAACAGAAGCGTACGAAGCGAAAGGTACCTCCAAGAAACCAAGAGTAATTTGATCCAAAAGCAAAGAAGAATACCAACACGGTTTACTAATTTTCGAAGCGCATTAAGCGATACCAAAAATAAGGTACAAACAATCAGTAACCCAATACAGTAAGGACGTAAGCATCAAGAGAATTCCAGAAAAAAGAAAAGAATATAGGAAAGGTAGAAGTTTAGACAAGCGTCCAGAACTAAGTAACCCTAAAATCCCTGTAAACCCCAACCCTTAAGTACAAAACCACCGTTGACAATGGTCTCAAAATAATTAACCCAAAATCCCAAGTACTAATAAATCCCCAAAACTAGAATTCGAAGAAAAGAAAAGAAAGAAGAGGAAAGAAGAGAACGTAAGAACTATCAATTGCTAAACGAACACTTGTTAATCATTGATCACTGTGCTGGACTGTAACAATGAAACTTATTAGCCGATAAATGGAATAGAATACCCCAAGAAAAAAACAAAGAGAAAAGTAGCAAAAGAGATATCCTAAAAATGACTAATAACATCCAAAAAAGCTGAGCAAGCGGAAGTACATAAAGTACAGAAAACGGAGTTCTAGTCTGTCTCAAGTTTCAGACTTACACAGCAAAACGAATAACTAACTAAGCCCAATGTAGCAAAAGAGAGAATATGCAAAAAGGAAAATAAAGAGAAAAGAATATGGTTGCAGTGAATCCAAGAAAAAAAAAAGACTAAGCTTAAGCAGAAAGAAAAACTTCCAAAGCAACCCAAAACAAAACCAGAAGAGAGAAAAAAAAGAAGTATGAGTCAATAAAGAACGGAAAACTTCGCTTGGTAATTTAGCATCGTGAGTCAGTGCTTGTCGTGTTGGAATGTTACATTGGCACGTAAATGCCCAAGAACGGATTAGAATATTCCAAGAGCAAAAGAAACCTAAAGAAGAGAAATATACTAACCGTGCCTGATAACATCAAAAATGCCGACTAAGCGGAAGTACCGGAGTACAAGAAGCGACGTTGCAGTCTATTCCAAGTTCTAAACCAAAACTAAGAAAACAAAAACCCACTAAACTGAGAAGAGAAGAAGAAGTAACTGAGAAAGAAAAGCAAAAGAAAAGAAACATAGTTGCGTGAATACTAAAGAAAGAACTTACTAAAAAGAAAAAAAAAGTATTTAAGCAACAAACCAAGATAAAAAGAAAAAGCAAAGAGATAATTGCCCTACAGGCAAACCTTCAAATGCAAAAAGAAAAAGAAAAGAAAAAAATAAGAAGTAAGAAAAACAAGAAAGGAAGAAAAGAGACAGACGGAGAAAGATGAGACAAGATGTAAGTGTCTGATTCGTTCTTCTCTCCGTAGAAGAAACGAAAGGGAGTGACTAGCCCTTCAGTGCCCAATCAACCGCCCTACTTAAGCAACAGAAAGAAAAACTTAGAGAGGAAAAAGGAAGCATAGTTGCAGTGAACACTTAAGAGAAAAAGTTATCAAAAGGAAAAGAATCAAGTGTCCAGGCAACAAAAGAAAAAAAGAAAGCAAGAATGATAGACAGAAGGGGAAAAGAGAGTACAGATGTTGTACGGCTCGACTACCTCTCCCTAAATAGCCGACCCCGAGTGACCTACCCTACAATGCCCAACCAACCGCCCATGAGGCGAACTATAAAGAGAATCAAAAGAAAGAATAATGGTTGGCACAAAGAAAAGATAGATAGGCCCTAAGAAGAAAAATCAATATAAAGTAGAAAAGATAAGAGATAGAGAAAGACGAAGAAAGATAAGACAAGATGTAAGTGTCTGATTCGTTCTTCACCCCGCAAAAGAACGAAAAGAGAGACCACCCTACGGCCCATTAATCAACAAATAAAATGAATTCCGTAGATGGCCAACTACTCTCGAGCGCCCTCTACGAGCATAACTTGAAGAATATAGCTCGAGGTCAAGTATTTCACACGGTTAAAGGTAAGGTTGCCTAACTATCAGGCGAATTTATGCCCATGTACGAATTTACACGTTACAAACGAAACGGAACTGCGGGTAAATACTACAGTTAATTGAATAATTAAAACTGGTTTGGTTTACGATAAAGTTTATTCGTAGGTTATAGTAATCGAAGACTGAGTTATTCTGATACGGAGTTCTTTTTACAATATTAAATGGATAATATGACGGAAATAACGTCGTGATCAGCGCCACGGAGACTTCGTTACGCTGTGTCGACGTCGGGTTCTTAATTGGTGCTGACGATAAGGGCAACGCGCCACGGGGTACCGTTCCCTCTGTTTGAAATGCGGGGAGGATCTAATACTGACCTCCTGCGCCAAGGTGTTCCTTTAAGCTTGTTGTTGGTCGCATAGGGAAACTAACTGAAAGCGCATCGGATATTCACTACGCTTGATCAGTTATTTACAGGTACAGTACTCATTGTATTTCAAATGATTAAAACTAAATGATAAGAACTGTAGCGGAAACAAACGGTAAACTAAAAATCGAATTTAAAACAGAAACTAAAAATGACAGAAAATAAAACGGTAGAAAAACAAACGAAGTAGACGGTTTAATCGACCTGACGATGGTTTGAATAGGAAATTTAGAGTTCAGTTTAGAAGCGGGCGGCTTCAAGAGGAGATTCAAAGTTTTTGGCCGGTAGTTACATTTGTGTGTTGAAATATTTGCAATATTTTTTACAAATAGCGTCTTCATCGTACGACTGACCATGGCAATTATTTGTATCAAGATCATCAAAGAGAAAATAATGTGTAGTATGGTTATATAAATAAAGTGAATGAAGTTGTTTGTATTAATATTTTTAATTATAAAATTGTTGACGAAAATGTACTGGCGGTTCTGTATTGTAAATTGTACGTCGTGTTTCCATAACGCAAGTTATAACGCTGTCACTTCTATCACAACGCGTGCCTTTAGCTGTGTTTTATGAATATCATTGAATATTTGCAAAAATAAGTTTATGATCTAGAAAGATTCTTCAAATGGATCTTCTAAAGGAGAATGATTCGAAAGTAAGTATTTCAAAAAATCTGTAATTGTAAGCATTCACATTGCACGCGGATTTGTGAAATTTGACGGTTATTTACCAACAATTAGTAGCTAAATTAATGTTAGTGTATTTCATCTTACAGGCAAAGACAGGTGCGTTTCCTATGATCCTATAGTTGATCCCATGTTTTTTTTCTTTGAGTGACTTTTTTTTTTAACTAGTATAGTAGATTCTAATTCAAAAGCAGAAATACAGAAAGCACTAAAGCAAAACCTAAACGAAAGCATCAACTTTCTAACACGCCAAACAAAAATATCAGAAGCAATAAAAAAATATGGATGACAATATTGAACTTAAAAATCAACCTTGTTGTTCAAACTGCTTTACCCTAACAACGAAAATATCATGTTGGATATTCCAACTACAAATCAGAAAATTTTTTAAATCATTGTCCAATTTTTTGCAAATTTACACGTAAAAACTTCGGTCGTGAAAACCTTTGCTATTACAAAACAGTTACTGCTTACAATTTTCATTCCCGCTTAGAGTTAGCTAATAAGTTACTCGATTAAAAAATATACTATGTTGGTACTCTACTGGTTAATATAAGTAGGAACCTAAAAGACGTCATTAAGAAATCAAGAAAAAAGAAAGAGAAGAGAGGATTTTTGGTCATGAAAATAGTGATGATATTTGTGTACTTAAATGGAAAGATAAGCGTGACGTTCTTTTTTTCACAAAACATACGACAGATACAGTTGATATTTGTAGACTACAACAACGCAAAATCAATTAACCAATTTGATCAAATGACCAGTTATCAGTCTGCATTGAGAAAAAATCTTAAACTTCGTTCTGTCAAAAGTTAATAGAAAAATTTAAATAAATAAAACATATCTTGACGTTATTTATTTCTCAACAATAAACGACAATTACTTACAAAAATGATGCAATACTTTATAAATGCGATGATATTCATCCTAATGCTTTATGATATACGATATTTTTTGTTTGGTTGCCTGGCGCATAAACAAATAAAGCTGACGGTTTCCCAACGAGGGAGCAGGCAACATTCAACTGTCCATGAGAGAAGCATGGATTTTCAGGATTAACGCCGCAAACACTCAACGACTGACCTTGGGATTTATTTATGCTCATAGCGATGCGGGGTATCAACACTTCTTCTCCTTTATATTTTCCTTTTAGAATTTTTGCTTTGATCACGTTGTTAAGTAAATTTTTTACTGCTAGCCGTGTGCCGCTACAAAGACGCGGTGGGTTTATATTTTGTCACATTATGACTATCGATCCTATTTTCAGTTGAAGATTATGGGGTAGCAATTCTGGAAAATCCAATGAGTTCAAGAATTCTGGTGGATAATTGACAACATCTTCTTAATTAGTTGTGCAATCAACTGATTTGTATGTTCTTAATTCATCTACAATTTCATTTTGAACTTTGAAGTTTATTTCATTACATCCGTGTTTTGGCGATTAATATAGCACGTTCGCTCAACCAAAAATGATCTTTTTAATTTTGAGTGAAGTTTAGGAACACCTTTTGTATGAGTTCGGTTTTTTTCAGTAAACTGACAAAAATTTACAGAAAATGTAATGCAGCCAGTCAAAACATCTACAGGGATTTTGCTATTATCAATGTTAAAGAGTTGTTTAGAAAATATTTCTCCAGATCGATCATTTTGCAATTCGACACGCATAGTCTTGCTTAAATTTAGTATTTTAACGTATTTCTACAAAATGAAGGACTTTAAATGTGCATTGAGTTTATCCGCTAACAAAATCATCGCTCCACCAAATCGGTTTTGATTGTTTCGCAGATCTTTCATGGTTCTGTCTAATGCCTCTAAAGACATCGTGCATTTATCCCACACTATCAACTTACATTGCTGCAAAACTTTTGACATTACTGAGTTCTTCGAAATGTTGCAGGTCGGAGTTTCATTGCTTTGAATATTCAATGGTAATTTCGGTAATTTCCAATAATGTGGTTGCAATACCAGATGAAGCAAATGCGAGTGCAATTATATTATGTGAGCGAATTGTTGCTAAAACAATTAATTCAAAAAAGTCTTTCCTGTACCACCTGAAGCGTCCAAAAAGTAAATTACTCCAATTCCATCATTTACAAGTTTCATAAGTGAATTAAATACATATTTTTGTTATTGTTTTAACAGCGGAACATTTATTCGAACTAATTCCCTTAAAGCATCATACAGTTTTTCACGTTCCAACTTTTGATTAAAAGCGTCGTGCATTGCGCGATTAGGCGCAGCCATGCCTAATTGAGATAATACTCTGTTTGACATTGTCAAGCACATCTCTTCAATTGTTATCAATGCCTTGTTATAAATTTCTTTTGTGTATTGTAAATGTATATTTTATGTTCTATTGCGCATTTGATGCAAGATATCGTCACTCATATAATCTTTGGATTTGATTTATAAATCAATTGGTTTTGACGGGAAACATGTCGATATAATTAGAGAAAACAATGTTTGTATTTACTGAGGTTTTGAAGAAATTACAGCATAATTTTCTAACAGTTGCAAACTCTGACAGGCTTCTCTGTAAGAGCCACAGAGCCATATAATTCACTATTAACAGTTCATAAATGAACACTGAATAAATTCGACGAATTTCATCAGTGGAATATACATTGCGGTAGCCTAGAACTAGATTTCCTTGTTTACGTCGTTAAAGTTTTTTTGAGGATTGATTCCAAGTATAATATTTTGGCATTTCTGAGTATAGAAGTGTTCGGGCCAAATCATCATTCTGACACGGATCAAAAAAACTGGTCAAGGTTGTAGATGGTGGTTGCATAGCTCGTTGTAATACATTATGTGCAGTAAAATATACTCTTTGACTATTTTTTAAGTAAACTGCTAAATGAACTACCGTGGGGTATCTTTCATGAATATGAAAAGAAAAAATGCGCCAAATTGCATCATTACTGTCAGCATAGCGGTCCATTTTGTTACATATTTGCAAAAGTATTTTATAGGTTTGACGGAATGGCAAGATTCAACATTAATGTGCGTCTTGAAAGTCTTTGATAGGATTGGTGAAAAGGGAACAATCCGACGATTATCAATTTTGATATCTTGTTAATTTAGTTTTTCAACTGTTGATCTTCCATTATCTGCAGTCGATGGGCGACGATACAGCCGATAACCATTGTCCCCGGTAATTGTTTCTGCTACTAATGCCCGTGGATACCGTTTCGAACATTTACCATCGATCTTACATGGTAAATTTGGATTAAGAGTTCCACATGGACTATGAATCATGTTTTTGATAATAACTTCATGCAAGCCTGGATCTACTTGTACATCAGGAATTTCAGCAGATATGATTTTATCAACTTCATTTGGTATTATTTTCTGAATTAACCAAATCACGATAATGAGCATGAGGCAACCCACATTTCTGCCATTCCACAGAATACATCCAGCAGCGTGTCTCGCCAAACACACTGTGTTCCACAATTAAATCCATTAAAGATTTCAACTTTTGTCGGAAGACTCGTGCAGTAATATCATAGCGATCAATCAGTGATTGGCCAGGCAATAACTCTTATTTGATTTTTATCCATTTATGATTGCCTGTGAATGTGATAAATAAATCTGCTGTGCCATAATGTCGAACATATGTCATGGCATCTTGAGCGTATTCATGCATGTGCCGAAGGCTTCCAATATATGTTGCTGGAAGAATTGTTATCCGGCCGACATTGTTTGTCTTTTCATCAGTAGTAATGGTATCTGGAAGTTAAATATACTCCTCAGAACGGAGTTTGGTCTGGTTTAATCTGATGAATGTCAATCGCTCTGTTTCTATTTTGACATACATATCAACAGCATATTGATGAAATAATCGCGGACATTTTAATATGTGATTGTCTTTATTTTCACGAACCATCAGACGGTAGGCGTAAAAATTCATCTAACTAATTTTTTATTAGTTTCAGCACCTGTAAATAAAATAATGCTTTAATGGCAGTCATTCAACAATAACATAATTGTAAATAATGACAATCCAATGACACAAATTTATAATTACCTGTATAGGGATTTATCATCTTGATTGAGAAATGATAACCATCTTCACCTTTCCAAAATAAGATTGGATATTGTCATATGAGCGATTTGTTTCAAAACTGTTCTAGTGGTGGTTCATTTATTTTGATCATCATTAAATTACTTATATTTTCAATAAGTAACTTTGATCTCAATTTTGAACAAATTAAATTCATAGCCGAAAATATCCGTTCGCATTTTGATGTGCTGCAGGGAAATGTGTTTATTAATTGGCTTAGCTCTTTCCAATCTTTGGGCACTATATCTTTTCTATCTACATATTCTCGCATTCCGTTCAAAGCCTTTCTGGTGTCCAAGTGAAATCTGCTACAGAGTCTGCTTATTTGCTGCTCTCCATATCTGATAGATGGATTGTCTGGTCAATAAATGTATTGTTTGTTGTTAAATTCTCAGCACTTGGTCCCGGTAGCACACTTTCATCGTTATTATTTGACTGTCAAACTTTGAATTTTTAATAGTTAATATTAATCGTTGCTAGATAGAATTAATTAACAATGTTTTAAAATATTAAAATTGCTTTGGAGTATAGGCACAATGACAATGTTTTTTGTAATCTGAAATAATTTGGCAAAGGACCATTAAAATAAAATAATATGTAATTTCAAACCAGAAGTAAAATTTAATTTTGTTTTATGAAACCGCATGAATTTTGAAATTTGCAAAACTTAATAATATTGTTTTATTGCACGATACTGAATATTGTTAGTAACTTTTAGTAAAAACAAATTAAAATTCGACGTGAAATTTTATAGAAGTTGTTTATCTGTTAAAGTAGCAAATACTTTATAAACTTAACGAAGTAGAAATAATGTATCAATAACAATAAAATAGGCAATAATTACACAATTTAATATTTAGCACACATTCTATAACAAGTTTAACAGAATATAAATGTATAAAAAGAAACTTTAATTTTTTAAGGTTTAACACTACTTTGGAAAATTAAGAAATTGTTTTTGTTAGGTGTGTACTTTTCTCGTTAATTTATGATTTTTGGAGTAAAATTGCGCCTTGTAAATTTGTATTCATAAAATACCCTATTTGTCATTCTCGATTTTCAACTAGAAATTGTTCGGATATTTATTTACATAAGTTGCGTGATTTGCATCAGCTGCCTTTACAAATTTACATCGTTTACAAGAATTTATATTTGCTTGGCAAATCTTTTTTCTGTTTGCATATGATTTAATTTGTAAGGCAAATGAAGTAAAAAGTAATATACTTTTTAAAGGAAGAATCTAACTAGTTACTTAACTTTGTTAAAGTTAATCGCGAAACTTATTATGTATAAAAATTTCCTAACAAGCCGCTACACATAAACATTGAAGCATTTAAATTATTTAATATTTTTAGTAAAATTTATATTGAGTATATATAAAGCAACTCAATATACATTTGTATTTTTACATTAAAAATATTGCAGTTTTCAGTAGTTCTTAATCCTTTTTTTTTATTATTTTACTCGTTATTCTATACTCATTTTGTTGATTATGTTTATAAAAAAATTATCTTGCTTGTTTAAAAGTTGAAATAAATTTACAAGTTTCTACAAATACGGCACTTAAGGTAAATAAAATAAAAGTTAAAAAACTCTTTGGTGTCATTGCTCAGATAAAGATTTGTTTTATTGAAATTGTTAGCACATTTATTATACAAAGCAGTCGTTTTTTAACTTTACATCGCAAATTTATTGCCGCTTTGAATCAATAAAAAAATTTTGCGAAATTCTGTGATAACTTATGTATATGTACCAATTTATATAAAAGACTGTTGAATAACCGTTTTTAACAAATGCATAAAACCAATAAAGTGAATAATAAATAAACATTTTCAGGTAACAATTCACTATTCTGTATTTCTTGTGCTAATTTATAAAAAAATATAATAAAGTTGAAAAAAATTAGATTTTTACATTTTAGTAGTTTTCTACTAGGCCTGGACAAAGTACAGTTTCTTTAGAAGCATTTTTCTTCCGATGTTGTATGGTTGCAAATCTTTCAGGATTATGAAAAAAGCTTGCAAATTTGACTCTCATATTGTCCATCCATTTTAAACATAATATTCCATCTAAGGTACCATCTTTTAATCGATGTCTTTTCTCTGCATATCTGCAGTAGAATCTTTTGGTGCACACTTTGTATTTTCTTTTATATTTCCACACGCGTAAATATTATTTGTTTTCAGACCTTGAAATAGTTTTATGTTTGAAACAAAAACCATAAAACTAAACGGGATTTTGTTCTTTTACTGATTCTTTGAGATCTCTCACTACTCATACTCCCAAACCTTGCTCTTTAGCATTTTTGACTTTACCTGTATAAATTTGGAAATGATCACACCTGACCTAAACTTTATAGCTTCGCTTTATATTGTTTTACATATAAACACCTGGATTGTAATAGTTTTTGAAGGGCCTTGGTCAATGTATCTAGCAATAATCGAACTTTGTACAATTGATCGTAATTTAGATCTTGATGCGTTGTTTGGACTCGTTATTGGATCTTTTGGGATATAACTAGAAATATGATTGTTTATTAATTCAGGTAGAGAAAGGCAATAGTATAGCTTTGCGACTTTTTTAATCCCATCAGAACATTTATTTTTAAAAATATTTTTACTTCTGATGCCGTTGGTTAGAAACGGCCATGAATAAGTCTTTGTGTACAATATTATAATAAAAAATATACTCCGAATGAAGAACGTATAATAAAAATGTAAAAATACAGTTAATAAAAGTAAAAATAATAATTTGACCACGGCAGCAATCGAAAGCACAGACCTCTGGTGTGAGCTGAATGCAAGTAAATACACAAGACGTGAACTCCTTAAATTTATTAACTATAACATAATACACTATTTACATTAAAGAAAAATGAACAATATTTGAATTAAACAATATTTGAATTAAAAATATTTGGAATAAAATATTAGGGCGCCAACCACCTTTAAATTGGTGATGAATAAAAAGCGTAAAGTCTTACATCTAATTATTAATTGATATTAAATGCAAAAAATAGTAAACGGTTAATTTGTTATCGAGTATGATTCCCGAAAAGTTTTAATAACACAATTTAATTATTTGAATGTAAAGTGTTGTAACTTAATTCCAGTTGACTCACCACATGATATGACGTTATCGTATATCTTCTATTTTTAGCACATTCTTGGTTGAAGTGATAAAATTCTTCTAAACGAATATGGATTTCCAAACACAACAGCAAGCATAAAACCAATGTATAATAAATTCCAATAACGGAAAATCTAGTAATTAAAAGACAAAACCAAAATAAAAGATCCAGTAAAAACCGAAATAAACGAAAAGATCCAGAATAAAAAAAAGACCCTAAATATAAATAATTAGAATGGTTTTTTGAATGAAATGCTGTACTCACGCTACATTGAAATGCAACGGTCTTGAAACAATTTCCTTTGTCTAAATATATTGCGTAACATTGTGAAATTACAACAATTAGATGGAATGAATAAAAATTAAATTGCATGGGTTTTTACGCCATAATCAAGAAAATGTGTCTTCCCCGCATCACTACGACACGCACGGCCAAGCGTGGCCCAAACGGAAATGCCAGCTTAAGCTAATACCCAAGTCGAGTTGAAACAACGCGACGTTGCCAAACTGAATAAATTTACGTGCAATATTAGTTGTAATGAACTCTAACGGGACGTTACAATATAAGTTTGTTTACAATATATTATCTCTGAAAAAATACGAGAAGATACTGTCGACGTCATCATTAATGTTATTAATAGTAGATGTTTCAACAAAATGTTGTAATTTATCAAAATAATTATGTCGGTGGAAAGAAATTGGCAACCCTGTTTTTGGGTTTTTCTTATTTGCGGTAAGTAAATTGGCAACTGGTAAATCGTTTTTGTTATCAAACTTTTCATCATTTGTAACAGGAACCGCTACATTCTTTTGTAAATTTTGCACTTGATTAACATGCACATGACCAACAACAAACAATACTGTTTATTTTTTCAATATTAAAAACCTACCAACTTTTATCTTCAGATTTTGTATCTGAAACAACAGACTCCTTGTCAAAAGCATTTTAACCAATCTCATCTTGATTTATATTTTTTAACTCACTAAGTGTTGAATAACTGTTTGGTCCTGCAAGATTATATAAACAAAACAAAATATGAATGCACTAAGCACTATGAGGAACGTCTACACAAAACGTAACATTTCCCTATCACGTGTAACGGATTGAAGAAATTACCTAATGGTAGTAACAAAAGTTAAACGCGTTTGCGTTACAGTATGATTACTAATCAATAGTTTACCTCGGACCGCTTGACGGCAAGTGTAGGAGCGGGACTATGTAATTTGGGGTTAAACCCCAAAAAAATTACTTTTTGAACATTTATAAGCGTCGCGCCATTTCTAATTCTATTACATAGAGAAGTAAGTAGCCGACTTAATAATTAGTTAATTTTTAGAAGTAATAAAACAGTAATGAATAGTTCAAATTTGAAGGATAATAATAACGCCACTCAAAAGTTAATGTAGATAAGTTAGAAACTAGCAGAAAGAGTGTTTATTCAGCGAAGAAACTTTAACTCGTTGAATGCGAACTCTGGTGAATGCTATTCTAAAAGCCGCCCCGTATGATTCACCATATTATTAATAGTAAGTAATAATACTTAAAATAGGATATTAGGATATTACGCAGAAAAGCATCCTTTCTTGATTAAGGAAGACACCGTTTTTGCGGGTAATCACGGTTTGAATGATTACCAATCCTAATGGCGAAAACCTTGTAATTAAATGAACATGGGGGTAACAAACTGGAACTCCAAAGCGTAGAAAAATATGTTTTTGTTTCATCTTTAAGCGCTTAAATGCGATGCGTTTAGAAGGATTTTCATTCATTTCTGACTTACCGCTAGTTACACGCACCGCATTTGATCAACAAATGAAATGGTTTGCTTTTCGCCGGAAGTCGAACCATGGCTGCGCCATCTTACGGATAAGTACTTGATCTACTCACGATAAAACTTATTTCTACGCAACTACGTTTGCAAAGTTGCCTAAACGACAGTTGAAATATGGCAGAATGATATTAAATCGTTATACACGCACAAATTAAACTAACAGCTGTAACCTATTGAAAATGAATAATTAAAGCTGTATATAAATGCAAATCTGTTTAAAACTTAATACGTTTAATGCTAATTCCATATAAAGATTTAGTGCATACGCCATATAAAGATTTTAGCATAACGTAACTTGTCCTCTAGTAAAACTAGCAGGAGCAGCTTAATTTAAAATGTGGTATGTTCTTTTATGCATTAACATCCTTTAGTGTGAGTGTGACCAAACCGTGACTTGTCCACAAAGATGCAGTTTTCTATATACGTTTGTACAGAGTAAGATTCGGTTCAAATTTGCTTTATATGTAATAAAACTAGTAGTAAAATAACCAGTTTACCATTACGTTTACAAGCCGCCAGATTGTTGCCGCGGAATGCGCGTTTTATAACCTATAAAACTTGTCGTGTTTAAAACTATAACAGATGTATAACGGCTTGCTACAAGCTTCTAGTAGTTTACGAACGCTGCACGGTCAACTTGCTGTAGGATTGAAACAATACCTATAGGAGAGATGGGAGGTTCAAATGATCTTATTTTAAAGGGATCTTTTTTTTACAGAAATAGCTCCTGCTAGATCAGCACAGAAGGCTCGAAGCTTGTATAAAATTGCTAAGGTTTGTAAAGCTGGAGGAAACGAAAAAAGAAACCCAAATCGTTAACAACAATTGTTCTTTAATTACTTTAGAACGATAAAGACATTAAAATTTCAATCAATAGCAATTAGAGATAATTTGATAGCATCACAATAGTACAAGTACTAAAACATCAGAAGTGTCGGCAACTTGCAATACAATTAAATCAAGAGTGTCACAACCAGGACATACAAAAATCTTTGCAAGTAAATTACATTAATAATAATTGACAGTTGTAATGAGCATGCGATAACAATTTAACTTAAATTAGTTGAGTAATAGTAATAAGAAGCAAATCACTTTCAACGTTTAGACACGAATAATAAAAATGATTTGTGAGCAACAGCGTAGCGACAACGAATAGTTAAAATCAAAAATTGACTTACCAAGATTCAGGTGTACTTTCAGAAAACGTTTTCTTACTGGCTTCCTGTAATCGAACTACCTGAAAATAATCGTGCCTACTTGGTGACTTACAAACTACAACAGCTACAAAGAAACATTTATAAAAGGTAAGAGACACGAAACGTATCGTATGCTGTTACATATGCCTTTTCGTCCAAGATAGGTATTAATTATCAATTGCCTCCGAATGTAATTGTATCTGCCCTTGTATCGCAAAGTTTATAGGTTCAAAGCTTCCTATTAGAACTTTTGCATCGTAGATTTTAAACTTGACAAGAAAACCCAGATTTGGGCACATAGCGCTAATGAAAAGGCATCGAAATTACGTTTCATAAAAAAACGAATAGAAATGACTTACCCTGCGTTGACTAAAATAATTAATTATAGATATTTTCATTATACATCGTGTGACAACACGTGGATGTTTTAAGAAAACAGTTTTAAATTACGCAAGCATCAGGTTATATAGCGAACGATGTCAAAGTAAAAATGACGGCCTGTCGGCTTCTGTACTGGAAGGGACCAACGATGCCCGATAGATGGCGCCGAGAAATGGAAAAGTAAATTTAATTCAACCAATATACAGGGTAGTGCATTTTTAAATTTATGCACGTAACAGGCTATTTGTAAATATAATTTTAAGCGTAAAATTTAGTTTTCATTTTGCTTAGTTGTAGCAGTAGTAAACGTAGGTTCCAGAAAAAAAAAACAGTCACAATAAAAATTTATATCATCAATAAACTTAGATAAATCACATAGGTAAAAGAATTTGGTTTTTAATTATTTACGTCTATGCTAAGATTTGAACGTCTTCCGGGTGGAAGGTGGATGCCTTCGTGATTACATTACTTACGTCTATTTCGTTTTTATTGTAGATATGAGCAAACAGATCCATATCTAAGGCATCATAATAAGCAAGACATTCTAAATAAACGAAAGATATTTTACAACAGTGCTCCCGACAAAATAGTACAAGATCAAAAGTTAAGCAGATATTTTTTTGTGCTGTGCAAAGGAAACGCCCGAGGAGACCGAAACAATAAACCTAAAAAATTCGATGTTTATTATTATTTTTGCACTACACAGAGAGCTATTCCAGTTTGAAAAAAGCTTTTAATAGCCGCTTTAGGTGTTACAAAACGTAGAATTTTAACCTTTATTGACGGAGAACGATATAAAGAAAAGTGTGGCGCTGATCGACTATCTTTGAAAAGTAGTAACAAAAAGGGAAAGGTTTGAAAATTTATAGACTTAGTTTCCAGCTACAGAAAGTCATTATACTTGTGAAAAGTCGAGTCGCTTAAATTTTTTAAGTTTATGTTTTTTGTTTAATAATGTTTTCTGCAATGAATACAACATTGGATTTAAATCGTCAGCAACAGATAGCTGTGCATTAATTTAAAAAATGCCATTAAAAGTCAAAACGGAAACGAAAAAACTGACTGCATGATGGATTTGCAAATTCATAAGGTTCGTGCTGATGCCTTTTACAAATTAGCCAAGGAAACACCTCCGCATAGCATAACTTTGCCCTTTGGACTTTATAGGCTGCGAAACATTGCGACTATTTTGTGATGGCTGCGGGGGTTAAAACGAGAACGCATAAGTCATGGATTATCACAGTGAATGTAAAACTCCCGGTTCTATAAAAAATATTATAATATTAGAATGCAAACTTTCACGACCGTTGCGCGTTGTTTAATGTAGCCGCGTCACAAAACTTTCTCTTAACGTTTTCCTGATCATGCTGTCAGCCTCTTCAAAAGATTTCTAAAGACTGATGTTATCGTCTGGTCTGTTGATTTGCGTTCATAGACGTCTGGTGATTCCTTGCATGTTCTTCACGCAGCGTAGCTCTCCATATGTTGCTTAATCTGTATCCATCCTCACGATTAAAGTTGTTAGGATTTTTCATTATTTCCAGTGATTTGAGTATTATTCGCTGGTGATAGTGTCTGCTTCGTGCTAACACCTTTACGTTCCCGTAATCAATTCGGTGATCTCCATTCTCATGTAAGTGTTCCGCTACTGCAGATTTGTTCGTGCGTCTGAGTTGAGCGTGTCGTTGATGTTCTTTAACCCTCCACTGAATAGTCCTCCCTGTTTGGCCGCTGTAATTCTTGTCGCACATACACTCTAATTTGTATATACCTTTAGTGTGTAGTCTTGGGAGTTGATCTTGATTAGGAGGTATGAGCTGATCTATTTTCTTCACTGTGTTGTAACGTGTAGTGATCTTCTTTCCTAGAACCCTCTTTAGTCTGTGAGTGACTCCGGCAACGTAGGGTAAGTAAGCATATATTTCTGACGGTGTTTCCGCAGCAACCTCAGCTTGCTTCTCTTTCTTCTTATATCGTCTTATTAATATTTCGTTGTAGCCATTTTTTATAAGAGCGTCCTTTATGTGTTTGATTTCCTTCGGTTTGTGTTCTTCGTCACTAATTTTCTCCGCTCTTCTTAGAAGTGTGTTGATGAGGGATCTCTTCTGTTGTGGATGGTGATGAGAGAGAGATGCGTGTAGATACCGGTCTGTATGTGTTTCCTTGCGGTATACGCTATGACTTAGCCTGTTGTTGTTAGTGCGCGTTACCAGAACGTCTAGAAAGGGCAGCGTTTTGTTTTTTTCGATCTCTATGGTGAATTTGATACTGTTGTGGTGTTCATTGATATGTTGAAGAAAACTTTGTAATTCTTCCCGTGTATGAGGCCATACGACAAAAGTGTCGTCCACGTATCTACCAGCATTTCGGTTTCCGGTCGCTTGAGTTGATAGCTTCTTGTTCGAAAGCTTCCATGAAGATGTTGGTTATTACTGGTGACAGTGGTGATCCCATACTTGCGCCGTTTTTTTTGTTTATAGAACTCACCATTCCACAGGAAGTAGGTTGACGTTAACAGAGTTAACAAAATACCTAACTAGAAGACTACAGCAGCACACCGGACAGACAACCAACTACGTTACCAGTGGAAGAAACATTGGAGATCATTAGACAACAACTAGTGCCACGACGTTTACAAGAAGATTTGGTCGACTTGGTCAAACTCTGTTTAACACTCGAAAAACAGTGCTACAAAGAATATTATAGTTTATTTTTTAGTACGAGGCCACAGTTTTCTTCCAGCCGACAGAGCATTTAGCAGAAATGAAAATTTTTTTGTTCAAGACTTTGGAGAGTAAAAAGCTTGGCAAAGACATGCATCTTTTTGAAATCTAAAGTATAGAAATTCTAAAACCGCATTACTACCGCCATATTGCTTATAGATTAACGTCATGCTAATGTCAAGTGTTTTGTAGTTGTGTTTTTCAACGTTTATAGTGATTTTTTGTGTTTATTTGTTTCTTTAGTTTTTGTGAAATGAGATTTAGAACAACAAATTCTACAAATGGCAATAAGCGTTTTGCTACATTTAGTAAGGAATTTTCTTTGTGATGTATAAGGAAAGTATAGCGATCGCAATTTTTTTTCAAACATTTTTTTTGCAAAATTTCACGTTTCAAGGTCTCCTAAATCAAAAAAAGTATTTTTGACAAAAAAAATTTGGGTGTCTGTGTATAAAGATGTACCCACGATAACTCTCGAACCAAAAGTCCTAGTAACTAGAAATTTGATATGGAGTTGGCTTTTCATATTCTCTCGGTTCTATCAAAATATGGGTTTGATAAAGAAATCGAAAGTGGGTGTATCCGCCATTTTTAACAGTTTTTCTTATATAATTTCGTACGTATGTAAATTATTTGAATTATTTTTACAGTTTCTTATAGAGTTAATTCTTCTTAACAATTTATTTAAATAAATTTTTTTTCTAACACAAACAGTCTATTAGATATTTGATTTATAATTGAAAGTCAATTACATATATGATCCTAGGTTCCAATTCTGCCTATGATTTGGATAATGTTCTAAAAAGGTCCTAGTAAAATTAACGAATGTTTGGTGTTGTAGGATCAAAATCGGCAAACAAAAAAGAATTATTGCCTACAAAGTTGCAAACCTGGAAGTTTAATTTAAGGTGGGACATTCTTTCCTATAACTCGTTTCTGCGTCCACAGATGGTGCAAGAGTTGTTTATTCATCATTTGAAAGAGGTGGAACATTAGTAATAAAATGTGCCGTGTCAATAAGCAATCGAACTAGAAGAAACTAGTTTTGGCTATATTAGTAAAACATAACAAAGCGACAACCAACAAATAAATCATTTCTAAGTACGCTTACTAATTAACTACCAAAGCACAATGTGCATATTTGTTTGTCATTAAACAACTTTGTTTAAAATAAATTTTATATGGAAACTCGTTTAAAGTTATTCCGTTCAATAAACGCTGTAAATTGATTTCATACTTTCACATCGATAACTATTTTCATTTCTTTTTCCCTAATAACTGCGCTTTGTATAAGAAAAACGCTGCAAATTAACACAACCGCCATTTGCGCTTTCTTATTAACACGAAAACGTTAAAAATTTATAAAAAATGCATTAGGTCATGTCTGTTTAAAAATGAATTCTCTATCCACTTGTGTTTTACTATATTTGGTTTATAAACTAAAAATTAGTTTTTGTAATTAACAAAAAGACAGTCAACTTTTTCAAAAAACAAAATCAAAACAGAAAATTATGTAATATGTAAATAATAACCACAACTTAATTTATTTTTTTCTTTTTTTTTAACATATCTTGAGCTTCGACAATGGATTCTGGATCTTTACATTTTTTTAGACAACAAATCGATTATTTTAACTAACTTAGATATATAATTGAAATATAGTTTAGTTATCTGTTTAAGCTGACCACATTTGCAAAGTAATTCAAATGACTTTATCATCTTAATTATTGTTTGTTATGCATTTAAAAAAATTCTGACGATTTAACAAATGCTTGAACTACAATTTTCTTATCGGAAAAGATTGTTGTGGTATTTAGTCTAGTCTGTATTATTGATATTATTTATGTTTTTAACTCATTACACCGTGCAGCTAACAATTAGTCCTGGGTCGTTGTATCGATACGTATCGATACGTCGGGCGTATCGATACGCCGATACAAACCACAAGCTCGTATCGATATATCGAAATATCGATACGTATCGATATTCCGATACGTATCGATATACCGATACGTTTCCATATTTCGATACATGTCGATATTTCGATACGTAGTGATACTTTGATTCGTATCGATATTTCGATTCGCATCGATATTTCGATACATATCGATATTTCGATACGTAGAGATACTCCGATACGTATCGATACTCCGATACGTATCGATACGCATCGATATTTTGATATGTATCGATACGCATCGATATTTCGATACGTAGCGATACTTCGATACGTATCGGAATATCGATAAATCGATACGTATCGATAGAAATTGCGTATCGATATTCGATACACAAAAAACCGTATCGCCCTGCACTAACAATACGAATTTTAACATAAATATAAATTGAGTAATGACGTTATTTTTGTCACTATAATTTTCAACAAACGAAATTTTTTATCATAAGCATAATTGTTTGTACTGCACCCAAGTACTGCATTTGTAAATCCTTGACGTTTATTTATTATAAAAGATGTAAATAGAAAAGAATTCCAAATATAACCTAATTTGTCAGAAACAATAGATTCAAGACCTCCATATTCTTATGTGTGCAAACTAGCACATGCGCTCTCAATTTTTTTGCGCGAGAAACTACTGAGTGTCCCTTATGGTTGATTAGACGAGGGAACATAATTTCTTTCGATAATTTCACATCTCGCTTAATTTCTTCGATAAACACATTCTTTTCTTTGTCAACGAAAACAATAAAATAACATTTTTCTCGTTGCCAAATATTTAATTGTCCTTGTATCTAAAAGAAATTTTTGAACATTATCTACCTGATAGAAATAGTTGTGAGTTTTTTTAAGGTACATGTTCCCACTTTAATTCTAAAAAGAAATTATGTTGTTTCGTTGCTTGTTGTAATGTAATATTTTTAACACGATAACAACGATAAAACACCCCACGTGGTCAGATTCCATAAAAGTAAACGATGCAAAATTTGTGCAAACTACTTATCGTTGACATTTCTTCAGTCAACGTACTTATGAAATTCGTAATCTCTTATGGAAAGTAGGTTTGACTACGACAATAAATTTCTTCGAAGTTTTTATTTAAAGCTTAATCTGTGGGTAAGAAATTCAAACAAAATTTACGTTGCTTTAATGGTAACACACGTAATGTTAGTTAATTTAGGTTATTATAACATTTAAAACAGAACTCAAAACGGAATCCTCATCTAAACAAGAACCTCTAACACATATTAAAAGTTAATTCAATTTAGTGCGATATGTTACTTCAAATCAAGTAAAATAGAGTCCCATTTTAGAGCATCAACTATTTTGTTCTCTATTTCAAAAGCTATTATCTTTTTTGTAATAAGCTTATAATATGTTCTCAAACAAGGTCTGAATAATATTGTATACAAATTTTTATTAATGTGCATCGAGTTAAAGTCTTTTTTAACTAACATTACTTTTAATGGTCAGATAACATGGAAGTTTCCCACCTTAAGAATATTAAAATTGTTTTCAAACTTGAAATATTACAACGTGAAATTAATTTTACGTTTGTTATCTCTTAAAACCAGTACACTTTTATTACAAACGAGTTTTCTATATTAGTTATTTTAGCATTTATTGTATTTGAAATCCAATTTTGCATTTGCTACAAGCATTAGCAAATATATTTATTTACAATAAAATTACAATATTAATAATGATAATTATTCAATAATTAAACGGATACAATATGCATTAACGATAAAAACTGATATAGATAGGTATTAGAAAACACCAATTTTGGTATTAAAATTTTCGTCACAAACAATTTTTTAAGCTTTTATGAGACGACGTATTTTTTTACTAACCTATTAAAATGACAATATGTTCCTTGGTGTTCCGTGCTATTCGAAAAAATGTGAAGTGAATCTTATAAAACGGAAATATCAAAGGAAGGGACAACGTTTATTCGTATGTTCTACAAACGTTTGTTTGAAAAAAAAAATCTAATTTTGAACGTTTGAACAAAGTTTGTACAAATATTATTATTAAAAATTTTATCACGTGTTATAAAATTGCAAAATTGTTTAAATAAAGTTGTAGTAAACTGTAGAATGTTTTATGTGTACAAATTGCGTGGATAAAATGTAAAGTAGCATTGTAAAAGTTGTTGACAAATGTTAGCTTCTTCGAATATCACAAAGAAGAAATTACTTTATAATTATGTGACAAACTGTCTAAAAATTAAAACGATGTTGAAATTTTGTGATTAATAACTTTATAACTTGAGCTCAAATCATTATTCGTTTGCAAATTTAAATAAAAATCGTTTTTGTTAAAAACCAAACTACTAAGGGCATAATGTTAAACTATTTGAAAAGCATATATTGTTTTGTAAGATAACAGAAATAAAAATTCTATTTACTAAACTTAAACGTAAACGAAATTTAAGTGATACTTAAAAATTAATGTTGTAGAAAAAAGCGTATAATTTTAATTTATAAATATTTGCATTATACACATTTAATAGATGAAAATAATTTAAATAAAGTTGAGTTGTCTTCGCTGTAGTTATAGGGATCAATGTGATCTCTGTTTATTTTGAGAACAGATTTATACATGCTTAATAGTGTAGATATAAAAGACCGGTTAGATCTACATATATAAACGTGTTCAAATCTTAGTGGTCACGTGGCTAGTAATTGTGTTTTTATTTGGTAAGAAATACACTGACGACACCACATTCTACAATCATTTTTTGGTGACCATAGAAACTGTGACGTGATTAATTTTGTTGCAGCTTTTATTTCTTGGTGCGACAAACTATGTAGACAAATGGACTCAGTCTTTTCAAATTTGTTTAGTTTGCAACAGCAGTTTATTAAGGCTAATGTTGGTAATAACCACGATACTACGGCTAGCTAAGATGTCGGTGAGTGGCCGTGGTTTAGAACTATACTGATAACAAAAAAGAAAATGGGCGTCACTTCTAGCGTAAGCGTACCATCTTTAGTTCGGAGACAATAACGGTACATATAAACTCACTGCAGAGTAAATTAAGTGAAGAAGAAAAGCAAACAACTTGATAACGAAAGAACGTAACAAAATGGTTGTATATTCTTCTTAAATAAGGTAGAGACAAAATCGATCATTTAATTACAAATATACAGAGTCGAATTTATAACATGCATAAGATTCTCCATAAAAACACACATAAATGTAATAGAATAACGAATGAATTGCCACCTGGATTTTGAGTTCCTTAATGTAGTAGTTAATAATATTAAATACCTTTGAATAATACTCCCGAATATTACGAGGAGTGCAAGCTTGCATTCGCCGACGTGAATACGTAGTGAACAGTATACCAAGGATACTTTGCTACTAGTTCATAGCACATAATACAATCACTCCTAAGTTTATTCCACAATCTTTCACATGCCGAAGGAAACTTATCAGATTTTTGACGAGCTGATTTTAAGGCGAATGGAATAAATCGTTTTATTTGTTTGAATTTATCTCTTAGCATGGTATCACAAAATAAATTTTGGCCCCCATATTTTGTTCCACACTTGATCTATCCAAGGCTAAAAAAGAAAAAACGACAAATCACGAATAAATTTTTATTTTATCACAGAAAGAGAGGTTAGAAAAAATAATTGAGGTAGATTTACATAGACGCAATCAATTGGTAGTACGTAGATACAGATCACAGACAATAATTAGTAATGCAAGCCTATTTTGGTTGGGCAACACTTCGTGCAGAAAATTAAACTTGTCGGCCTAACTTTTACCTTTAAAAAAACAAATTTACATTGGTAAATACAACACAAATATGCAATATCTCGATGATTATGAGAATCAGAGCGCACCGTTTAATCACATATTGCTACAAGCATCTAGAAGTTTACGAATCTTGCACGAACAGCTCGCAATAGGATTGGAACAATTTCTATCGGAGAGAGCGGAGCTCCAGATACAGCTCCTGTTTGATCAGTCACACAAGAAGTTTAGTTTGATTACAGGTACAACGTTGGTTATAAGGAGCATGGGCAACTCACAGTACATTTGTATAATAAATTTTAATGTCAAAGACATATAAATTTCTTATAGATTATTTAAAGTAACAATAATAAGTAACTGTTTGCATATCAGCATGCAATAACAATTTAAGTTAAAGTACTAGTAATAGCAAAAAATCGTTGTGAAAGTTACCGAAGTTATAAGCAAACAAGATTCGTGAAAAGCACCGTAGTGACATCGAATGATAATCAAAATTTAATTTGTCCCAAATCCGGTGTTAACCTTAAGAAAACGTTTTCCTAATGATTCACCTGTAATTAAGCTAACTAAAAGAATTGTATCAAACTAGTGACTCACAAGATCTAAAAAAACAGTAAAAGATAACATTTATGACCAGTAAGAATGCGGAGTTTATCGTATGCTGTTTACATGTATACTTTTATAAAAGTGGCATTAAACGTCCATGCCTTGTAGTAAAGGTATCAATAGTATATGCACATCGTATGTTAATTATAGGTTCGATGCTTAGTTTAGAAATTTTCTGATCCACCAATAACGTTTACAGGCAGATCATCGTGACCTATATTTGGAAATGGTGGTGCTAAGAAATTGACATGGAAATTACACTTAATCCGAAAAAGAATAGAGAAAGCTTACCCTGCGTGGAATAAATTATCTATTTAAAGATGTCTTCAAAATACATAACACAACGTGGATGTTTTAAGAAATAATTCTTTAAATTCAACCAGACATATTAAGTTTACGACAAAGTGGAAGTAAAATGACGTCTTGAACGGAAGTGACAAGAACGATATTCGTTAGATGGCGTCGAGAAGTGAAAGATTAACCTCAAGTTAACCAAAAATGAACGGGGTATCGCAATTTAAATTTAGAGCACGTAACAATATTACACACAAACAAAAGTGTTATAGTTAATTGTGACAACAACCTGATATGTACATACAGGCGTACGAGCAAACGACTGAGAACGTATATAAAAGAAAATTAGAATAGGGAATACAATATTTTTATTTTTAAATTTTTTGCTTTTGAAGTATGGGCCTACTAGAAAGTTTTCAGCACCATATATTTTACAAGCGTACAAACAAAATATAAACGCGTCTAATTCTTGCAGAGAAGTTGTTCGTGGACTGCCTCCCAATCGTCTACTTGCTTCAGCTTTCCTAATATTACACAGCATGGAATTATCAATAAAATGCTTCCAAGAATTTGCACAAGTATTGTCAACGTTTCGTTTAGCGTATCCAGTTGGCTTAGTTTCTTCGCTATGTATGTTATCACGACGTTATGCCTCCACAAGCGTTATCAAATCACTCAGAATTTTTCATTTAGTACCGTGAGCTACATCATATTCTACACTGGAGTTTGATGTTCTTGAAAACTGGATAAATGCTCATCTTCTTTATCGTCACTACTGGTGCTCGACAATGCATCTTCCGAAACGTAGGATGTACCGTTCTGTGATGACACTACACTATTATCACTACGACTCTCACCGTCGAAATAGTACAAAGATAAATTATCAATTACATATTGGAGCTGGGTTTTGAACGTGAAGTAACTAAATTGAGATCGGTCATTTTGACCGCATCCGTCCTTCTAGTGTTAAAACATTTTTAATAGCGTAGAAATAAATGCTTTTTCAGTCAGGATTTGGCTCTTATAGTAGTCTTGTTACGGTACAACGTAAACTTGCAACAATAGGATCCAGTCTAGTCTTCGATGTGTCGATTATAGTATAATTAAAAAGAACTCAAAACGGGGGGAAATATAAACTACAGATGTCCGTTTTTACCTGACAACGCGTAAGGTAGATAAATCATATAATGCAAGTTTAACAACGAGGCTATTTAAAGAAAAGGTACATCATCACAGTGATTACATAATAAAAAACACCACATCGTTAAAGCTTGTTAAATAACTATAAAAAGGTTGTGTACTAAAATGACGATAACGGGCGTATATTTCTAGTCTTTCGTGCATACGACAGACAAGGTACTTACTCAGCGTTCCTAATATGTGATTACATCCCCCAAACAAAGTACGATAAGCTTCCAAAAGTCGTTTTAGTTATATTAACAGGTGTACCGCCAATTTTTCGTAGTTATTTCTTCCAACATAGGATATGATTGACATCTAACTAATACGGTTTAGTTTTTATTTTTGTGTATGTTTTATTTATTGACCCCAAAGAGAAAGTAATTAGCTAGTCATTAAGATTTTCTGAACTAACAAACTCGTGCAGGTTGCCAAAGTTGTTATGATAATTAAAAAAATTAAATTGCGCCGTAAAATAGAAATACATTCTTACCTCAGCAAATCTTTTACGTGTAACAGATCAAAATTAAAATTGATTTACACGTGGATGTTACAAGACACTTAAAATTGATATGTATGAACTTAAAGAAGATGCAGTAACACTACCATTTATTTATATAAACATACATTTTAGTTAAGATCATTTTGTTTTTCACTAAGCTAACAGTACTTGGTCGTTTACGTTAAAAACCATTATTCTTAACTACGTTATTGTAACTATTAATATACAGATAGTTTCACAACATTTCCCCCCTTTATATTGAGTATGAAACATTAATTTTGACCCTTACTTGTTACTAACCTACTTAATCGGTAAGGCAAACAGGCGTTTGCATTACGCGAGCGGACCGTGTAGTTTTTACAATCGGGTGCGGCACATTATTCACTTTTATATTATTTACAACTTTGTTAGTCTGCCATCACGGCACCTTTTTTACATTCTGAAAATAACGATCTTAAAGGTTCATGATCGGTAAAAATCTTAAACTGTCGACCTAACAAATACTTTCACTTCAAAGATGGTCTTACACCGTAAGCAGTAGCGTCTACTGTTAAATTAACTGGTTTAGACGGGTCTAATAAGACTAACAAAGTTTTCTCATACACAAAAAGATTTGCTCTTTTTAAATGCCTTGTCGCATTCAGGAAACCAAGACCATAAAACACTTTTCTTTAAAATACTTTGGAGAGGTGCTAATAACTCTGGACACATTGGAATACAATTTCTATAAAAATTAAGCGTAGACAAATAAGATTTTAGTTGAGTTACCTTTTTACGAGTTGGAGCTTACGCTATTTTATCAATTTTAGTTTTTGAGAGACTTTTTCCTTGACCCGACAAGACGAAACCTGAAAACTCTAACGACTTTACGTAAACTTCGCTTTTGAAAATATTTATTTTAACATTATACTCATTGAGACGCGACAAGACTAAATCTAAAATTTGTTTACAACATTCAACATCATTGCCTCGATTAGTATATCATCCAAGTAAGCACTCTGCCTCTACTGCTATTTGAAATATTGTTGGAGCTGACGACAATCCAAAGACTAAGCGATTATAAACATACAATCCGTTAGGAGTGTTTACTGTTAGTAATTCTTTACTCAACTCATTGACTTTTAATTGCAAGTAAGCATTAGTTAAGTCCAACCTGGAGAAGACTTGACAATCCACGAATTTATTGAAAACATCGTCAGGACGTATAATAGGGTATTGATCGACTCTTATTTTCGGATTTAGAGTGGTTTTAAAATCCAGGCAAAGGCGTAGTTTTCTTTTCTTTTTGGGAACACAAATTAGTCTACTGACTATGTCTCACTTCAGTTCGAAGCGCATAATATGCTTTGTGAAAGACCGGAGATCAACGTTAGAAAATGTCCGCGGATATTTATTAGACAACTCCTCTACTATTTAGGAGTTATGTGGCTCCAGTACCAATACTAGGTTTTCATGTAATATGGTCGAATGCCAAGATGGTTATATAAAATGTTTAGCCAATTTTTAGCTAAAATAGGAGGACATAAAAGATTTTTAACAACTATTAAATTTAGTTCTTATGAATGATTTAAAGGGCTAAAAGAAATTTTGACTAATAACAACCCATTGACCTCTGTAACGTGCACATTTGTTTCTATTGAATATTTTTGATTGTAATTAACATTTTTGTGTTCATAGTTTATGTAAATTCTTTTGCGCTATGCATTTGACGTACTGCACATGCGTTATGAACCTTCTACTTAATTCATAAGCCATCTTGGGTGCGGCAGTGGCCGCGTAAGGACGTTTTTGTCTTGCATAAAATGTCCACTTTTTTGTTGTTATGCAGCGACAATTCGCTTTTTGTTGATGTTAATAATTGTATGAAAGGAATGTGTGTAAAATGTGTGTAAATATTTTATATACAACTTAATATAGCAAAGTGTGCGTATTTGAAATCACGTTAGTGATAGAGTTTTTTGTTATGTTTAATTAACGACAGAACAATGTTTGCATAAGTATATAAAAAAATGAAAAGGATTTTATTCTACATAAACCTGTGTTTTAAATCTAAAACTTAATAACAGCTGTCATTACTAAATATGCGTTTGTTATTGTGTGAAAAACCTGTAATTAACTAGGAGTAAGTTTCTTTTTTCTTTGTTCTTACGCGTTATGTACGTTCTTTGATTTATACCATGCTTATTGATTTGGTACGTGTGATTTCGTTTATGGTTACAAAAGTTTGGTTTGGATACGTACGTCGTTTATGTTTTTTTACGATTTTGATTTTTTAAATGCGATACTACGATATAATTTACGCAGCACGTTGTTGCCACATCGCTTTTCCGAAGAATTTTAGTACTTTTTACGATTTTTATGGTTTGATATCGATAATTATTCATATGTATCGTTCGAAATAATTTGATTTGGATTGAAGCGAAATGAAGATTACCATACGTTACGTTTGTTTTACGATGTTCTGGTTAATGGATCTGTACGAATATTAGATCAATCAGTATAAATACGGAAAATTTTGAAGTTTAATACGCGTTTTGAAGATTACGCAATATTTTGTCATCACATGAATTAGAACACGTCATAGACCACACCTCAATCGACTCGCGCGCAACTTAATATTAACTCTGGTAAATCTGAACTTTTGTTGTTTAATTTAGCTAGCTGGTACATTTTTGTGTGAAGTGATATGTGATAATAACTAACGATACAGTCCGAAGCTGATGAGCGATACCGAACTCCCACAATTCACGATCTCATAGGTGTTTACATATAAAGTAGCTGTTAAAGGTTCTGAAATAAAATCAGACATAGCATTACAAGCGACGTTAATAAATAATTGACTGTTTTTTTTGGAGAATTGTACTGTATGACCTTTTCTTCCGCACGTAAAACACTTCCAGTTCTTTGCAGGACAATTTTTTGGTTGTTTTATTGAAAAACACTGAGAACAACCTTTGAACCGAAGGCCAACGGACGACTGGTCTGACTTGGCACGATGTGCACTCTGAGAACTCTATTCCAATGTTGTACAGTTTCTCCTACAACGCATTCTCTGTTTGTGGATACCGCTTCTTTCTTGTGTCTACTTTGTTGGCTTCCTTTAATGTCACATTACCAGCTGCAGCGTTACGGAGTTGAACCGAGCTCTTCATAATCGTATCCATGTCATGAATAATCATACAAGATGAATCGAACGATAGCGTTTCATTTTCCGGCAACAAATTTCTAGTCATAGCTTCATTTTAAAAACCACAGACTAGATTGTTTTGCAATGCTTCATCTAAAAACGAGCCAAACTTGCACGTAATTGACAAACTCTTGATGAAGGGTATATAATACGACAGTGACTCTCCGGCTTGCTGATTCCGACTAAAAAACGTAGAACGTTCAGCAATCATGCAGATTTTTGCAGAAAACTTCTTTTTTAAACGTTTAATGCACTTATTGGGTTATAATAAATTCAAAGATTTTATATTGTAATCTTTGTTATACTTGGTTATACAGCGTCTTATTTTACATCATGTATCCTGCCCGAGAGCCAAACGTAAAAGTGATTTTTTATTTTTTATTGTGCGTAGGAGGCGCGCGCAGCTATGGCGTGCTACACACTCTTCGAATGAGGTATTTTTTTACTTCTTTTGGACTTAATGACTCACGTAACAATTTATATTTCTCTGATCCGATAAAAAGACAAAATCGACTAACCTTCTTTTCATCCGTGACCTTTGACACTTCAAAGTATAATTCCAGCCTTTCCAAAAATAATTCAAAAAAGTCGACAGACCGTTCAAACAAAAGTAGTGGAAGATTATTTGTTTGAAAAATGACTTCAGGTTCTTTAGAGTTTCCCCCATTGACGGTTGCGACGGCAGCCGCTGTTGCTCCAGTTGCCATAATGCACCACGTTTTCAAATATTCTACGTGCTCCAGACAATTCCTCTACGTGCACGACGCGTGCCCTGTGAGTTACGCAAAATCTTGTCGCCAAATGATATGTATGAACTTAAAGAGGATGCAGTAACACTAGTATTATTATGTTTTCCACTAAGCCAACAGTACTTGGTCGTTTACGACAAAATCCATTATACTTAACTTTTGCTTTTAAACGAACTACTTGTTGTAACTATACATATACAAGGGGTTTTATAACAAAAATGTAAATATTACTAGTGATGGCGTTAGCACACGTGTTGCTTTCTTAACGTTAGAAACAAAAAATTGTGATTAGTAACCTCCAGTTCGTAGATAACATTTACGACTGGGCAAAATTCATACAGCTCAAGAAACCATAAAAAGGTTTTTTTAACTTAACAGTCTCTACAATTTTTGATTTTCGCGGTTTTACCACTTGATGTTTTTTTTATTTGGTAAATTAATGCTTAAGTTGTAAGCTTTAAGTTAATAAAAAAAATTAATCATAGATTTACAAAGCTTGAAAGAGGGTCTTCGACGAGTCTTCAATGATAATTTTTTCAACTAACATTACCCGTGGCTGTAATAATTTTGTATAGATTTGGAGAGTTAAATCAATAAATTTATTTTTAGTTCATTGTACCTATGCCCAAAATGGAACATTTTTAAAATTTGCTTTACTAGGATAATTTTAAACGTTTTGTGTGCAAAAGGTCGGTTTATCTTTTAAATTCTAATTTTGTTGAAACTTTAGTGTTATAGTAGAATTCAGGTTTCCAGGGGTTGCATTTGTAATACAATTTTGCATTCTGGATAATTCTTGTGTTGTCGTTATTATACAAGCTGAACTTTCGTCACACGTCACAGTGGACATCTTCAGAGCCCGGAACAAACTTTAGTGTTGTTACTAAGCAAAAAAGATAGAATAGGTAAATATAGACGAATTACATTTGTCTAACAAATAATTACATAATATTCAATTAGTTGTAGTAAAATTCTTGTATTTATCTTTGAACAAAAGCAATTTGAAATATAGATTGTTTGCATGAGTTTGTTATAGTCGATTATCTTTTTTAACACGCGAAATGTTGAACTCCATAAACGACACTATTGATAGACTTTCATTTAATTTCTTCTAGAAAATAGCGTACAGTTCATCTTATTAAAAGATTTATATTTCACATTACGGCGCAAAATACAAATACATAACAGATATTAAAAATTATGTAGCTACTATTTAGATAATAGCATACAGACTTTTACTCATTATAATGAAACTTAATAATAATAATTTTTCATTACACAGAATGAAGTGTATATACGATATTACTATAATAAAATCGGTCTAATAATGCATTAAACCAACCCTAACGACTTTACTTTTATTACTATTGTGCGTTTAAAAACGTAGATCTGCAAGATGTTTTTATATCTGAAACATTTTACAAGTACAATATAATGCTAAAATGTTTTAGAACGATAATGTGCATTTATTATGGATTCATTTTTGATAATCATTTTAAATTTTTGTTACACCAAATCCCATCAAAAATGTTGGTAATGTGCCATAAAAATCCAAACGCGTCTATTAAGTTTACAAGAGAATTTAAAAAATAATGGTAATGATCAGTTAATTGCTAGTATCTACTACAGTTAATAGAATTTTATAGATTAAAATAAGTTTTTTTGTTACAGGTAAGCTTTACGTTCATCGAGTTACAGAAATTAAAGTAGTAAGTAGTTTTTTTTTACATATATTAAAAGAAAACGATGGTTTTACTACATATTATTTTGATTTAATATTTATAATAACTGTACTTTCTTGTTCATTTTTGTATAATCTGCTGGTTTAAATAATTCCCAGGAATACGAACAAATGAGGTTTTACTTTTCTTTTAAGAAGTTTAAGTATCCTTCGTGGAGTAGTTACAGCCTATATAAAATTAAATTGATTTTAATTGAATTCTAGGGTACGGTGCTTCGTATCTTTATTATTTACAAAATGCTTTTTTTAATGACGTTGTAAACATTATTTTAACGTAAATTCTTTTTTTTTGTTAAAAGTGGGTTAATTGCGTTCTTAATTTTAAATTCAATTAAAAAAATATATAATTCAAATTTAGAAAACGAATAAAACACTGCCGGTGTGATCTTACAATTCCATTGACCCCACTGAACGAAATAATTTGCATTTATTTTGTTTTAATAAAACGACAACGAAAAACAGCCATACGCATTTTTTTATTTTAGCGTAAAGACAAATAAAAAGTGGAACAAAATTAAATTTTTTTTGTTATTAGTTCTATGACGACTACTTAGTTTTTTAGGATATTATTCACTGCCCCTTATGAGCAACATTCAGCTAATCTGAGTGGTGACTACAAGTCTTTAAATTATAAATTTGATGTCATGAAAAACTAATGATATACAAAACAAAGAAAATAAAACTAGCTATTACTAACAACTCATGATAAATAATTCAATGTTCGTTACAGGACTGTTTGCGTTTCTGTTGAAATTTAACAATAATTCAATATGTTACATACTCAAAATGTTGTTTCGATAAAATAACTATAGGCTGCCGTAACCGGTAAAATTTTTGTATCATACAGGGTGTCCCAGAAGTCCCAAAGAATCAAAGTTGTGTTTTTTAAATGAAACCTTTTATTTTTGCGTTTTTGAATTGAAGTGTAACTATAGATTATATTTTATATCTTATTTATAGTAAACTTTACATCTTATACAGGGTGTTCAAATATTAAAACTTATTAAATAAAAAATTTAATTTAGTATACAACACGCGGCGCATCGCGAAAAACTACCGCAGGTACCAAGCAGTGGTGTATCACATCTGTATGTTTAATTTTATTTATATTGGAAGAATGCTTATTAAGATGAATAATTTTAATATTTCCATTGATGACATGTTTTTTATTAAATTTAATTATAGTATTACTTCGAGTATACCTTTTAATTATAAATTTTGTATGTAATTAAAATATCTTTCTTTGAATTGTTTTGAATTGTAACCGTCGTTTGATTTTTATATATATTTTTGGTTTTGTTAACGTTTCATTCTTGCCGTGAGAAAGCCGATCAACGAACCTGTGCTTTTGCGTGTTAATTAAATCTGTTTGCATCTTCTTTCCACGTCTTTGTTGTACTGTTTTTTTTAACAAAGATTTCTGTCACATTTTTTAATGGAAATGGTAGTGCACCAAGTTTATAAATATGTGATTTTGGTTTTTGGAGGAGGACGTTCACCAAGCTTCAAAAACAAAATAATGTAGTTTGGGTTCTGGGGTAAATCAACTCTTAAAAATTGGAGGTATCCGTGGAGGTGAATAGTGAATTTTTAGTTCTGTTGGTGGAAATTTGGTTGTTTTTCTGGTTCGTAGAATTACGCCTGTTAATATTTTACGTGCTAATGAGTTTGGTTTTATTTTTTCCGTTGAGGCGGCTTATTGTGCATTGAGGGTACACTTCCGATTTTCTTGCCGACAACATCTGGCAACCTTTAGGTCAAGAAGTCTTTTCATGGATCTACTACGACGGCAATTTAAGGTATTTATTTAATACCGTTTAAACTAAATTGGTAAACATAACCGCCATTTGAGAGGTCTAAAAGCTCTAATTTTAAGCAGAATAGAAATAAAAATCATTGCGAGCTACCGATTTTATTTATTATTATATGGTAATGTCATTTGTGTTATTTTAAAGACAATATATAACGAATTTTTAAATTGTGTTTTACCGGTGTTAAATTTCTATTAATTTATTGTCTATTAATGCGAACACGGCAGTGCGATTTCTATAGTAAGTTAATTCTTTTTAATGGTAAAGTACTTTATCCTTCTGTTTGTTAAGTTGTAGTTAGTACTAGATTTTATCTTCTTTAGGAGGGGCAATAAAAACCACTCTAAACTGTTTTTATGGCTACGTTTCGTGCCTCTAGTGTGCACTTCTTCAGGCCACTGAAAATTTATTTACGGTAAGTGAACAACATTACACACGTATATAACAACTAACTGAATTTGTTAACAGGTACAGCATAAAGACAAAAAAAGACAAAAAACAAAAAAAAGACAAAAAACTTTCTTTATGCTGTACCTGTTAACAAATTCAGTTAGTTGTTATATACGTGTGTAATGTTGTTCACTTACCGTAAATAAATAGGCAAGCTTGTCTTCTTACACGCCGTGTGCTATAACGATAATTTAAATAGAATGCCTTATTATTTAATTTACCAGAAAATGTACTTTTCAATAAATTATCGAATCATAGAATGTTCTATGATTATATAATCTTATGTTCTGGTTTCCATATAATACATTAAATAATTTTATTGCGCCTGTTACGTGTCATTACTTAGTAATTTTCGTCGGAATTGAAATTAAATTTTACTACGCTACTGTTTTCGGATTTCACTGGATGGGATAATTTCAGATTATTCGGGAAAGGATTGCGTTGGCGGTCATTGTTTCTTGTTTTAAGTCGCTGTGATAGAGTCGAGTGTAAGCGCTTGTAAGCAATTCTTCTTTATATTTAATTTTTATCGTCGGTTATTTCTATTACGTTTTTAGATATTTCAATGGAATGAAGAATTGTTTCTACGTACTGGTGGAACTAAGGCGATTCTCGATTTAGTTGGTCTTCACAGGTAAAATGGCGTCGGCCATGTTACTTTTAGTAATTTAAAATGTTTGGTAGCGTTGAGGTAAATCTTATTCAAGCGTTATTAAGCTGTAGAAGGAGTATTTTTTCTCGGGATGATGTCACATATTCAAAGATCTCTGTGATCTGTGTTATTCGAGTCGTGGATACCGCGAAGTATTCTTTGATGGCGGCAGATGACTCGCGCCTCGCTGTAAATTTTACTTTTAATTATCTTGTTTTGAATCACGTCTTTTATTGAATTTTTTAATTACTTATTAAGTCCTAAGTTAATTTGCTTATACCGTACTATTTATATGTCTTTAGTTATCATGAATTTATTTGAAGATCATAATTAATAATTTACTTGTAGTCGAAGTTATAAAACGCCTTTAGTTTTATGTTATAAAATTGTTTGAGTGCACTGGCTGTAAAGTGTTTTTAATTGTTTTAAACGTAGTCAAGGCCAGATTTTAGCAAACTCAGGTCGTTGTATGTAAGTTTACATACTTTGCAAGTCTCGGAAATAACTCCGGATGTAGCTGCCATTAGCTACTTGTTTTTTGGATTTTTGTTGTGGTAAGTTTTCCAATTTATACTCATTTAAACGTTGCTATTAATTACTTTTTTGTATTTACGAATTTATTTGCGACTGCATGTAAACATTAATAGTTTGCGGTCATTGAAATTTTGTATTGTCTTGAAATTTGGTGACCGTGTTAGCTTATGTAACCGGCAATTTATTTCTGTTTTACTTGTTATTAAATCTGGCAAAGTGCTAATGTACCAATACTTGCAAGATAATAGTAAGTGTTTTGTTTGAAAGAATTATATTCGTTTGTTACGTTTTCTTGTTGATTCTTTTTTTTGAAGTGAAACTTCTTTATCGGCGTTGGAAAAAAATTTACCGTCACATTTTTTTCGTTACGCGCCATCTTTTTTTTATAAAATTCTAAAATATTTTTAAATAAATACAAATTGTACAAGGTGTTCAAAGGTAGTAAAATAAATAAAAAGTTTGCCCGCGGGTGGGCTCGAACCACCAACCTTTCGGTTAACAGCCGAACGCGCTAGTCGATTGCGCCACGGAGGCACATACTATAGGTCACAAAACGGATGGTTATAAGGTACACGATCAAAACGTTGCTATAAGATACGATCAATTGTTGTTTTGTAATTAATGGCTTATGGTAACTGAAATATGAAATTGAATCTACAAAAATTAGTTAATTGATTTACAAAAATTTGTATTCATGTTTATGATAATAAAATCCTTTTGTTTAAAATTTATTTAACTTTATTTAACCAATTTCTGAAAAGTTGCATGTAGATCATTTTGCGAAAAATAAGGCCATAAAGAAGTTTCACTTCTTACGTGTGTACACTAGTACACGCCCTCATATTTTTTTTGCTCTGTCTTAAACTCTTCGTTTGTGGGTACTTTTGGTGTTTCCGAGTCGTGGATCTTGTCAGTACAAGGAATGGCGTCTATTTTTTCTCTCTTTTATTATTGCTTTTTTCAACCACGCCCACTCACCGACATTGCAGCTAGTTGTGGGGACGTGTATGTTACCAACAGGACCTACTATAGTATAAGGTTGGTAACAAAAAGTGGCACTCAACGTGGAGTTTGATGTTTTTGAAATAAATGTTATAATGAGTCTAGTCGCCTATTGAATTTAAAAATAGGTGTTGGTATTCAATGCTTGCATCCATACGTGATCTAAGTTATCTATTTAAAAGAGATGTATTTAAGAAAAATTTAACAATTCTAAAGGTGCAGATACGTTGCGGTGGCCCAACTTGCTATGATAATACGATGAAATTAAATCGCGTCGTAGTAGAAATGAATTATTACTCCAGCGAAGCTTATACAGGTAGCACAGACGAGTCGAAGTTAATTTACCCATTTACAACGAGGATGGTATACAATGGAGATCTCACTGGGCGCAACGTTATTTTTACGTACTGTCGCTCTCTCAACGTCAAAAACGAAAGTAAAAATTTATGTTTTTACATACGTAAAATGACAGTTACGTTCTGGGACAAAATTCATACAGCACGTAAACATACCAAAATGCTTTTAACATAACCTTTTTAGCTAAATCTTTTTTGCAACAAGTTTAGTTGCAAAAACTAACTTGCTGTAATCCGGTTCAAGATCCTATTCGAGAAAAGTGGTTGACTTATCGATCTGAGTTGAGTAAACTAAGTGGATTAAAAATTAATAGTCATACTTGAAATACAAATTTATGGTTCTTCCACTAAAGGTTACGGTGCTTGTACATATATACGTTAGATCTATAGATGGAGCCAAACGAATACACATGTACTTGTTATGTGCATTCGCACCAGTAAAAGCCATTACTACTCCAAAGCTTGAACTCTGCGGAGCATTCCTGCTGTCCAAACTATTAAAGCAAATCGAAAAGTCTCTTACTTTTCAAATTCCTCACTATTTTTTGTGGATAGACTCTACTATAGTCTTAGGCTGGTTAAAAACAAATTTTTATCTTTTAAAGGCGTTTGTGTGCAACAGAGTCGCTGACATTCAGCAAAAATCTTCTCATACTTTATACCCTGTTGATTTTTTGTCTACAGGATAGATTCTCAAGTTTTGAAATCCATTTCTTTCAATCTACCTGTTTTGAAATTTAACATTTAAACAATGCCGAACCTAGCGATAATAGTGAGGCGGAGCTCCATCCAATTGCAGTCACATCATTGTTTTGATGTTTAAAGAGACTTTTAATAATACTGGAAGTTGGTGTAAAAGAAAATCGGAAAACATTATATCATTTATGGGTCTTTCAAAAACAAACTAAAATCTAATTAAATATGGGCGTAGTGTTTCACCTCACACATTAACAGACCGTTTATTCCAATTTCTTATAATTCTGTATTTATGCGGATGTGAATCAGGGTAATCATAGGAAGTTGTGTCTATTTACGAGACCTTTGTTATAAAATTGATCATGAAATTTTTTTTTATGTATTTTTTATTCTTATTTTATTTAGTTCTATTATTAAAATAAAATTGTAGTTGAGCAGGTTTCGACAGTTTTTGCACATGGTGGTACATTGTAAACTGGTAAAATCACATTTTGGAACACTTTAAAAAGTTGCAGGCTATAAAGTGCATTTAGCTGAAGTCAAATTTAATCTCTGCTCTGTTATCAAAGAGTGGCTTGGGTAAAATAATTAGCACAAATCAGTGTACTTTCGATGCGCATAATATAACCTATTAAAAAGGGCGCCAGAACGAGAGTGCTTAAAGATGGTTGTTCACACCAGGTGGTGCAAGTACAGGTGCATTAAGATAATCTATACGCGAAATCCTATCAGCTTTCTTGTTGTAGTAATCCCACAAGTTTAAATAAGGTGTCCAACAGAACAACAATATTTCAATCCACGAAGAAATTACTAAACGTGATTTATTAGATAACGGTAATAAATGCTAGAAACTAAAGAAGAAAATTAAATCTAACTACAATACGTCTAGGCGTAACATATCTCAGCGACTCTTTCCATAAGCATCGGCTAATTTTAATATAAATCGACTGCATGATGATTAAATCAGGAAACTCCGCTGAACAATAAATTACATATGTTGACTTTTCAGTTTGCGTGTGAAATTTCAAAATCGTGAATCCGGAACAAAATAGCATGTGAACTGCATCTTTTATCAAAATTGCAATTTCAACAAATTTCAAGTTATGGGGAATATTGGATTCTTGTTTATTTTGTTAATAATAATTAAAAATGTTGTCGTTATATAGTAATTAGGCGTTGTCGCCAATTAAAATGTTTTTCTCTGCTGTACCGTTATTGGGGGGGGGGTGATTTTATTGAGATTTATTACGAAAACGTTAAATTTACGGCACAATAAACAAGAAAAAAATTATTTAATTAATTTAAAAAAGTTTTTTATAAAAATTTACTTTGTTTTTGTTTAAAAAAGTAGAAATACAAAAGCGTTATTTTAATTGCATATTTTTAATTTTTATGAAATACCTGTACCTACATTTTTTGAGCAGTATATAATGCTGATTTTTAATGTAAAAGTTTTAATAATGTTTCAGGACGTGAAGTTTTAAATTAATTAGCAAGAGATATTGATTTTTGTTGTACAATACAAATAAAAAATTAATTTGATTTTCGTGTTATTTTAAAATAATTACAGTAACGATGCTAAAGTATGCTTATTAAAATTTCGTTCAACTATAACGATCAATACAGTGAGAATCCTTTTCTTTGCTATTATAAAATCCAATTTTTGTATTTTTACTATATACATACATATTTTCGATTTTGTTTTATTTTGCAATTTTTTGTTTCGTAACATGTTACATCTAAATTGATACCACAGTTTGGTTATACAAATAATCGTGTTTGCTTTTAATTTTCTTTATACTTATGTCAACTAGAAATCAATTTTTGCTGTTATTTTCTTACTGTTTGTTTTCTGTTTATTTAGTCACTGTTATCCTATTAGTTGTTTTGTTTAAAACAATTATTGTTGAAATTTAGTATAATTGAATTAAATATGTTACCATTATTACGTATTACAGCATTACAACATTTTTTTACCTGTACGAAAAAAAATTATTATGATTAACTACGTATTAATAATTTTTTTAGTGTAAATGGTGTATCATGTATTGAATTATATTCTACAAGTTTTCCAACTTAAACTAAGTTCTTCGTCAGACAATATAAATTAAATTGACTTTTATAAAACTAAGGTAACTAAAGACAATAAATCGTAAAAGCACTAGATAATTGACGCATGATTATTTAGCTACAGGATTTGCTCGAAGGTCTAAAGGAAAATCACTAAAAAAAATTGTAGACGTAGCTTAAGTGTAATTGGTGGAAGAATTAAGATTAGTGTTACGTGCAAAAATTTCAAAATGTACTACCCTGTATACTCTGGTTAATTAAAGTTACTCTACCATTTCTCGACGCTATCTATCAAGCATCGTTGGTCCCTTCCGGTCGAGTAACCGAAAAGTCGTCATTTTACTTTCAGGTCGTTTGCTACATAAATATATGCCTGCTTGAAATAACCTTGATTTCTTAAAACATCCACGTGTTTTGACACGATGTATCATGAAAACATCTATAATTAGTTAATTTATCCAACGCAGGGTAAGCGTCTTCTATTCTTTTTCGGATTAAAGGTAATTTCCATGCCGTTTCCTTAGCGCCACGTGCTACCTACCAAATATGGGTTTTTTCGTCTGTACAAGTTTAAACATCGACGATGGAAAAGTTCTAAAAGGAAGCAGTGGACCAACGAATACTGCGACGCAAGGGCGGATACGATTAATATTTCTATTCGGAGGCAATTGACGTTTAACTAATACCACCTTAGACGAAAGTGCATATTTAACAGCATACGATACGTTTCGGTTCCTGTCCTTTCATAAATGTTATTTTTTACCTGATGTAGAGTTTGTGAGTCACCAGGTACACACGATTATTTTCAGGTAGTTTGATCACAGGAAGTCAGTAGGAAAACGTTTTCTGAAAGTAAACCTGGATTTTGGTAAGTTCATTTTTGATTTTATTTGCTGTCGCTACGGTGCTGCTCATGAATCATATTTATCAGTTATAAAATTTGATAATTTCATTTTTTTTTCTTAGCACCATCTCCAATTTTTGCTTCCTGGTGCATTGAGGATAGCATAACCACTGCCTTTTTTCTTTGGCACATAACTGCACATGGTTATTTTCTCATGAAAGCCAAACACAGTGGCTAATTCTTCTCATGTTTTCAGTGCAGTCATAGCCGGTGTAATGTACCGCTTATTTTTCTTCAAAGCGCCAATATATGTTAGATCCCAGAGTAGTAACAATTTTGCCAGTAGCAGAGTAGTGAAGTAGTTATCCATTGTAATGTTTCTTCCGGATCTTTTGTACAGTGCCATCAAGTCTTTGACAACTCTCTCACCAACGTTTTTATCACGACCGGCACTCGATTTTACAGTGTAAAGCTGTTCAGCAAGTGGATACGAATTTTCAGCATTACATATTCACCATACTTTGATTCCATACTTGGCTGGCTTTGATGGAATATATTGTGTGAATTTAGTTGGACCCCGATATGGGTAAAGTTGCTCGTAGATTTCAGATGTTCTGTTGGCTTTTAATGTTTTGCTAAATTACTGTTGAGCATTGTCTAAATATCTCGTATTGGAGCAGCTTTATCACTCTCCATGCGCTGAGCACGAGTATTGGCATCATCAAATCGAATAAAACGAATGATGCTCCAGAAGCGAGTGATGACCATTGCTGCACGATACAATGGATATGATTACGACTGCCACATATTCTTTGTATTGTCAGTATTTGAGTTGTTAGCGCCAGAGGTTATCAAAACAGCCAGAAATGTATAAAATTTTTAAAGCTTGAGTTTTTTCCATATTAGTTGTTTTTTTCCTGTTTTTTTTTAAATTATATGTTGCACATGCTAAGCTTGCTTTTTTATTTGTATGACGTATAATGATATCAGAGGGATCTAGAGTGAAAAATAATTTAAAAGTGTCGAGGTGTGACAGCATGTCGGTGTTCCTATTAGATCCACATCTCTGTCGCATAATATTACGCCTTCCAACTTCATGTTCACTTGTTGGTGTCCCAGCCTAATGAGTACCATCTTTTGATGTCACTCACTATCCGACACGTGGTCATTATCAGATTCTTCTGCTTCGAATATTTCATCTAAATGCTCTCTTCTCTAAGAACCCGTGATTCTACTGGAAAAAGTTTTCAGTTTATTATTTACTATTTTTTAAAGATTGAAAATATAAAATAATTCACTCGAACATAATACAAGGAAATCGAAAATTTGATGAAATATCCATCGAATTTATATTCAATACAATTATTCATTTATAATTTTAATAACGTTGTATATTTGTTCTCACTTTTACAATAAATTTTGTAAGTTTTAATTTTGTTGTTTTCTCTATGCTGAGAAAACTTCCTTTAGCATGTGCTCCGTTCCAACACGATCTTACAACTGAGGATCCTTATTCTTTTTCTTCTTTGTTCTTCGTCGTGAGGGGAGGCAGGTACCTGAGCACCCGGGGACCGTTAGGGTTTGCTATTGTTATTTCGCATTCTTGATTTTAATAACAAAAAGCATCATACAAAAAATCAAGTTTACTGGTTAACTACTCAGTGATGGGCAAAGTACTACCTGCGGGGCAATTTTGACTTCCAAACCGTTTTGATTCAGGCCGTCTACGTACATATTCGTACTTCATTTTGAATAATCTCAAACCCGTACACTTGGACATTGAATTGCTAATTTTGTTGTTTTACGGACCTTTTTACGTATTTCAATAAATGAGTACAAGGCTTCACCTCAAAATCTAATTGATAGATGAGATTTGGGAACATTTAAAAGCATTAGAATGCATCTCCGTCTTTTTACACAGAAACTGAAAACTTTGTCCCCAGTGATGAAGCAGAAAAGGAAAGTATTTACTCAAATACTCTAAAAAGAACCGACTTCAGAATTAAAAACTCATTGAGGCAATGTTTTTAGAATGCTATTAAATGTGAATTTGGGGCAAAGTTAATTAAAGCTGGAGATGATTAAGTTACAGCGTAGTACTCGTTTAAAGTGACTCTTTTTAAACACGCCAAAACTATATTTTTATAAAACACTATCAAAAGATCAGTTTCCAAATGTTCATTGTCGTATGTTTGCGAACATAGTTTTTTACCATGAAAATGCTCATTGACTTTAAAACACGCTCATTGATGAACATCTTTTTTCTGTTTTAAAAATATAATTTACTCAATTTGAATTTGTCTACGAAAATATCATGACCAATAAAAAGCAATTCCACTCGTCACATGGCTCCAGAGTGCCTACAGTAACGACGTCTGCCAAACCTTCTCAATTTAATCTGGTTAATTTCAACAAATTTTATTCAGTTTGTTTATTATTATTTTGTTTAAAGTTTAATATTTCAGTATAATAATGGTAATTACTAAAAACCACTGTTAAAAAAATCTGGCTACCATAATATTTCATCGGTTTTATTTAGCTTCTGATGAAATAAGTTTGTCTGTATCTGTTAAATCTAACCGAATGAATGATATACATCATAAATATGGGAGATATATAATTAAAATGTATTATTTTTACTACAACAAATTTGAATTTATTACGGGGCATTACATGTCAATTTCTGAGTTTGTTTGACCAAGAATTTGAAGTAAAATTTACGCCGCTACTGGTTTCTCGCCGATGCTGTCGCCGATACGTAATTAAAATTGACGGTTATTTCATACTTTGCTTTCGCTGCGATCACTAGATTTTATCTAAAATCTTTCCGCTAGACCGTAAGTAATTCTTCTTTATATTTAAAATTTATTGTTGGTTATTTTTTTTACGTTTTAGCAATAATGCTATATAAGCCATCGGCAAATATCCTGACAGAATTAAGCGATTTGGTAGTTTATATCAGTTTATATGGCAGGTAAAATTTCTTAAGATAACGGCAGCCATGTTGTTTCAATACTATAAAAATCCTGTCGAAAATATTGCTAGGATTTCAGACGGCTCTCTCTTTCCATAAGTTTTAACTTCAAAAATTTCTACCTGGCGATTACCGTTTACGCCTCAGTCAAAGTTATCGACAAGTATCGTATTAACAAAAATTATTTTGATTGTATTTTATAATTCGATATCTTCAGCCCTTAACTTGTGTTAAATAATTAATTTAAGTTTACCGTATCAATAATTTTTCTACTTTGTAACATACAACATTTTAATCACAGATCATACTAAAACTTTACTTTTTGTCGTAAGTTTTAAAACATCGGAACATTTATGTAATGGAGCTGTCGTGTGTACGTTGATCTAACACCCGTCAAGTTTCTTTGAATCAGTTTGATTGCAATCAAGCTAGATTTAGGTACCAATCGTGATACGTAAGCTTACCTACTACGCTTTTTTTGTTTTTTATAATTACCTAAGGAGTAGTGAATGTTACTACTCAATACCAAGGAACTTTGCTAGGATAAGTTTTTCTTCATCTTTCTTTAAGCGTTGTTAATAATTACAATTATCGATTCGTAATCTGTCACGACGGTACCTAAATTAATTAGTTCATCAATCAAATTCTAAATTTGTAAATTATTATAATTACTGTTAAAATAAAGTTCGTAGTGTATAAATAGTGAAATAGTGTTTATTATCTGCTTGCTCCTAAAGTCTTTAGATTTTTATAATTGCTGTTAAATAGATTACTAATAGTACATGTTATCGTCGAATAAATATATAATATATATTCACTTACATTGTACACTGTTCTTTGTTACAAACTTCTAGTAATTTATTTTAATGGGCGCCAGATTTCGTTTTGCAGATATAGCTCCTGCTAGACCAGCACAGGAAGCCCGAAGAAAGAAACGAAATCGTTAACATCAATTGTACTTTAATTACTTTAGAAGGATAACAGATTAAAATTTGAATCAAGAACAATTATAGATAATTTTGTAATAAAAAATAGAATATATATTATAAAGAACGTATAAAATACATTTAATAAATGCAAAATAATATAACCACGGCAGCAATCGGAGACACAGACCTCTGGGTGTGAGCTTGAATGAAAATAAATACAAAGACGTGAATTTCTTTAATTTACAAACTATTACATAATACACTATATACATTAAAGAAAAATGAACATTATTTGAATCTAAACAATATTTAGAATAAAACAGTATTTGAATAAAAAAAAATATGGATTAAAACAATATTTGGGCGCCAATCACCTTTAAATCGGTGATGAATAAAAAGCATCAACTCTTATACTTAATTATTAATTGATATTAAATGCAAATGTCGTAAACGTTTGATTTTGTTAACGAGTATGATTTCCGAAAAGTTTTAATAACACAATTTAATTACTTGAATGTAAAATGTAGTAACTTAATTCCAGTTGACTCACCATAATTAATATGACATCGGATATCTTCTATTTTTAGCACATCTTGGTTAACGTGATAAAATTCTTCAACAACAGGAATAAAACCAATGCATGATAAACTTCAATAACTGATAATCCATTAATTAAACGACAAAACCAAAATAAAAGATCCAGTAAAAAAAAGAAAAGACCAGAAAACGAAAAGACCTTAAATATAAATAATTAGAATGGTTTTTTGAGTGATATGCTGTACTCACGTTACACTTAGCAACGGCCTTCAAAATAAATTCCTTTGTCTAAATATTGCGTAACATTTTGAAATCACTAAAATGTTGAATTCGATAGAAAAATTATATCAAAATAAAGGTAAACTCACCAACAATTAGATGGAATGAATAAAAATTAAATTGTATGCGTTTTTACGCCATAATCAAGAAAATTTGTCTTTCTCGCATGGTTCAAACGGAAGTGCAAGCTTAAGCTAATACTCAAGTCGAGTACGCAGTCGCTTCACGACGCGACGTTGCCAAACTGAATAAATTTACGTGCAATATTAGTTGCAGAAAATAAACGAATGTAAAATTGAATTTTAATGTAATGGGCTCTAACGGGACGTTACAATTTGATAGCATCACAGTTAAGTAAATTTAGTTCCAGTACAAGTACACGTAGGTACTAACACACCGAAAGTATCGGCAACTCACGATACACTCAAATCATAAGTGTAACAGCCAGGAGATACATAAATCTTTGTAAATAAATTACATTGACTATAATTATTGACAATTGACGTAATCACCATGCGATGGCAATTTAACTAAAAACTAATTGAGTTATAGTAATAAGAAGCAAATCATTTTAAATGTTTCGACACGATTAGTTAAAATAGTTAAAATCAAAAATTCATTTACCAAAATCCAGGTTTTCAGAAAATGTTTTCTTACTGGCTTTATGTAATTAAACTACCTGAAAATAATCATGTCTACCTGGTAACTTACAAACCCTACAACAGGTAAAAAGAAACATTTATAAAAGGTAAGAGAACCGAAACGTATCGTATGCGGTTACCCTTTCGTTCAAGGTGGTATTAGTTATCATTTGCCTCTGAATAGAAATATCAATCGCATCTGCCCTTGTATCGCAGCGTTCGTCGGTTCACTTTTTTCTTTTAGAACTTTTCCATCGTCGATGTTTAAATTTGTACAGACAAGGAAATACACATTTGGGAGGTAGCAAGTGGCGCTAAGGAAACCACATGGAAATTACCTTTAATCCGAAAAAGATTAGAAGACCTTTGTTGAATAAATGAACTAATTACATATGTTTTTTTTTACTCGAGAAATAGAAGAGTAATTTAATTCAAACAATATACAGGGTAGTGCATTTTGAAATGTATGCACGTAACATCTTGCTCGCTTTTTTCTCTATTCTGTTCGCTTTATAGTGAGTTCAGACGTACTCTTAGTACGTGGAGTGGCGCTTAGGTATTTTTCTATCTTTGTGATAGTTCCTCAACCACGCCTGCTCACCGATATCGTAGCTAGCCGTGGTGACGTGGTGGTTACCAACGGGACCGACTACACAAAAAGGTTTAGACTGAGGTATGTTCCTAAGATTTGGAAAGTGCAAACGTCATAATAATTCCCAAACCTGGAAAACAATTCTATGAAACGTTATCACATATACCGATCACCCCATTTCTTGTAATGTTTAGACATTTAGACTGCAATATTTTAATTTAAAAAATCCGGATTATCGAAATAATGGAATTGTCTCTGCGTGTAATAGGAACGTTTAAATTAAATGTAATTTGGCTTTATTGAAGAATTATGATTTTTTTATTCTTTGTTTTAATATAGTTTACAAATGCTTGATTAGATTTACATTTACAGACTAGCCTGGTCTGTGCAAAATTGTCATACGATTTGTTTGACGAGTTATATATAGAGTAAATTGTACTTGAAAGTTTTATATTTTTTGTCAACTTGTCAAAATTCAGTCTATTTAAAAACTGTAGTAAAAAATTTCAAAAAATAGATTTTTATATTCAATATTATTTTTTTTGGTTCTAAATTACTTTTGCAAAATTTTTGTCTTACTCTAATTTGTTTTTTATGTCGCTCTATTAATAACTACTTTTTTTGGGCTTACGATTTTTAAGGCGTTTAAGCTTTTAGCAACTCCTAGCGCTGAAAAAGTTTTGTATATTTAAATTGAAAAACCTAATTGTGGTTCTTGAATTTGTTGATGGCTAAACTAACATCGTATTATAAAGTTTTAAGAAGTCGACTTATTTCAACATTAAGTGTTGCGTTTTTAAGTGGGTAAGTTTTATGTATTATTTAACAATTAAGATATGTAAATGCAGAATTTTTAACGTTTTAAAAACTGATTGATCATTTCTCGCTTAAAACTGATTTTGCTTATTGAAATTGCAATACGTGATATGCAATCCGATTATTTTCTGAAAATTCGCCCATCAATAAGCGCGAGGTTACTAATTGCTAAATAATAGTTTGTTTCAGTCGTGGTTTGTTTATTGCGTAACTAAAATTACGAAAAATTAAAATAAATAAATTCAGACGAGATATCTAATTGAAACTTGTGTCTTTGGAATTAATTTCTTTATATGAACTATACAATAATAAATCTTTTAAACCTTGTTTGTTTAAAAGCTTAAAATTAATCACGTTCCATTTTTACAAATTTTAGTATTGTGATAAAATTGAAAGTAAATTAATCTGCTTTTAAAGTTGTTTACCTAGTCCTTTTAAAAGCCTTTTATTCGATCTGCAATACTTAATCTTATAAAATTTATTGTTGCACAAACTTACTTTTCATTTCCTAGCCTGACTGTTTGAAACCAATTAAAAATGTTAATTTAAGCACGATCTGCTTAAAACCAAACGATCTAGTTACAAAACACTCGTAATGGTTTAAAGTTTAAAAATAATAACATTGTTGCTGCTTTTTTTGATAAAACGTTCCAGCAAACGTTTACCAACAGCATTGGTTATCGGTTACTGCATTAAATAGTCTTATTTGAGCGGCACTGTTACCTTTTTTAGCGTTTTCAAAAAAAGAAATATATACTTTTTCGCGACTGGAAGAACGTCCTCATTGAAATGAATTTCAAATATAAATCGTCTATGTGCGCCCAAGCAACTTATGAGAACTATAGGAACAGAGATGAAAACACATTAGTTTATCGGATAAAAACACGAGAAAAAGATAAAAAAATTTGCAAAAAAGTGTTTTGGAATTTGGAATTCAATTAAAATTTTGGGAATGCAGTTTATAAAAATGGCGAGACTGTTCATATGCTTGCTCTGAATGAATTTTTAACGTTCTGTAAAATTTACAGCGACAAGAAGAGTACGACGACCTACGAGGAGACGATCCTGGTTGATATCTTTATTATGTCACATCTAATAAATAAATTAAACTAACACATAATTTCAATATTATAAAATTTAAAGAAAAAGTTATAAACTGTCTCTTTTAGGCAGGTATTCACAACGCTCACATTAAAAAAATTGCCGAAAATTGGCCATCACCACTGACACAATAACCTTGTTTAACAAGATAACTTAGAAAACCCACAGAAGTGAAATAATTATAAATGAACAATTTGTAAATTTTATATGGTGGTATATTTGCAAACCCCACTAAGAAAAGTATTATTTGACCACTTAATCCAAATCCTCTTTTATTCGTCTCTGTTGATTTTCTTGTATAAAGGTCGAAAGCGAGCAAGTAACCATTATTAGTGCATAAGGTCTAATTTTTGAAACCAAGTATGATAGGTATGCCTTTTATGTATTGTTTAGCATAGTGCTTGCCGTAGCAGGGTATCATGCTCTTGTCAACACTCAGGTTTTCTTCTCATCCACCAAATTTAATAAAATTCTTATTGAGACTGGAAATAAGAGGTCTAAATTTGTACAGCTTATCTATAGTATTAATATGTGTGTGTCGTTTAGATGAAGGTTTCTTAAAATAAATTCGTAAAGGTTTAAACTCATAATTTTAAACAAAATCTTTGCGAAATCATTTTCTCTAGCCCAATACATACGTTTGTTGGTGTATTTTCCATACCTGGAAAGTAGCATACCACCAAAAAAAAAACATATATTTCACCCCTCGTTACATTTTGTGGTAAATTTGCATTTTTTTTGTTTAATTATATTTTGCAAAACGCTATCGTCAAAGAAAAGCAAAAAAAATCATTAGTTGATTTTTTTACGTTGCAATTTCGCTGACAGATTTTTGACGACGTAATTTACAGTTAAAACAAATTTTGGTTCTGCCTTAGTTTTTTTGATTTGTTTGTTTTTTGGACAACTTTGAGGTGTGGAATTTATTCTTTGTCTTTTTGAAGATAAAATTTGTGTAAATTCCGATAAAGGTAGATTATCGTTGCTGGACTCGTTTCTTTCAGGTGTTACAAAGCAAAAATACAGACTTTTGCAGCTGCTGATGAGATGTCTGTTGAGCTTGTTTCAGGCTGTCGACTACCACCAGAACCATCTCAGCTTCTGCTCTCAGAATTACTGGCCCTAAATGATTTTTATTTTTGTTCTGATTGTCATCTGAGTAATCACTATCTTCATTGGTGTGTTCGCATCATAAAAAGTGATCAGTACGCGCAAGTCTCTTACAAGAGACACTAATTTTGGAAGCAAATTACTCGATGTTCTAACATATAAACGCTATTACCACTACTCAAAGGTGAATCGGCAACGTTTTGGACATAATATAGAGTGGGACACTGACCCTCCGCACTTAGTGCTATACTGACTAGAGTCACTTTGTGAATTTACTTGATAATAGGAGCACGATAAACACTTATTTTATAAGACTGCCGTACACAATTAACAACCAACACCATGCTGCAATTCACAGTCAGGTTTTAGGTTAGATTACCATCCACGTTTCGGCGCTAAAATTTAAATAATTGTCGTTTCTTTAAAAAAAAACCTATACACTAATGGGTTAATACTGTAAAAAAAGTAAAGTTTGTAAATATGATGGAAATACAAGAAACCATAAATACGAAGCTAGATAAAGAGAAAGAAGAAAAAAAAACGACATGCAACGTAAGATTCACGAACATATAAAAGAGCACTAAGCCAAAGATCCCCAGAAAGTATTGAAAAAGATGAATACAAATCACTGAAGACTAATAAAACAAAGAAAACAGATAGTACTCCAAAACACCAACACAGGACGGAAAAAGAAAAAAGATAATGAAAATGAAAATATAAAGGACAACATAAAGATACGAGATATTAAAACGAGGTTAAGAGACAATGTAATTAGAGAAAATACATATCATACAAACATAATAAAAAACTGGCATTTAGGAACATTTAATGTAACACCATTAACAGAGAAAGATATAGAAGTTTTAGATTAAATGGAAAATTTTGGGATAATGATATTAGGTTTAAGTGAAACAAAAAAAAATAACAGGAAAGAAAGGGAAACAAAAATCTTAGAAACAACTACACAATATAATATTTAGGAGTAGAAATAAGCAACAGAACAAAGGGAAGAGTAGGCATATTAATTTAGAAAGAATGAGATAAAAGTATTGTGAAATAGGAGGCAGTCTCATCAAGAATAATCTTGATACAATTGAAAATTAATTAAAGGCGCAGTAGAACAAAAAATGAATGAATTTTATGAATCATTACAAAATACCTAGATAAGGCAAGAGATACAACAGATAAAATCAAAATAACGGGGGACTGGAATGCTAGAGCAGGAAATGACATTAATAAAGGAATTGGCATTTTGGATGAATATAGAAAAAAATAAATTAAGAGCAATGGATTGAAAATGCTGGAATTTTGTATTATAAACAACTTAAAAATAGGAAACTCGTTCTGTTATCAACCAATAGAGGAAGGTACGTTTTTATAGCAGAAGGAAGAAATGTAAAGAACGTAAGTGACTTTATTGTATATAGCTAAGAATTTGAGAGTTCAATAAAAAAAATGAAAGTACAAAAGGAAGCAGAACTAAATCACTGACTGATCATGGCAAAAATAACCTAACCTGTAATAGTAAAAGAACAATGCAGTACATATAAGATAATATATGCCGACTAAAAATGAAATGTTAAAGAAACAATACACAGAGGAAACGGAAAATACCCTGCAAACCCAACAGAGGAATAATACCAACTTAAACTGAAGAAGATGAAAATTTTTTAAGGGTCCTATACTTAATACGGCGACGTAGATATGCGTAATTAAAAAAATTAGAAAATGAGAAACGAATTCGATGGTAAACTGAAGAAGTAAAGAATATAGTTAAACAGAAGAAAATGGCATGGAGTAAATATAAAAAAACGAAAACAAAGGATATGCCAAACTAAATAAACTAGCGAAAGAAGAAGTAAAATGAGCCAAGAAGAAAACTTGGGAGGAGTTTGGAGAAGAACTAAACGAGAACTTTAGAAACAATAACGGAAAGTTCCGAAACAAAATTAAGGTTATGAAATAGAAATTAAAGAACGAGCTGAGTGGAATAGCAGAAGACATGTCAGGTATACGGAAAGAGTTTTTAGTAAAAAAATTGACAAAGAAGAAGTACAAGATGCCCTAATAGAAGAAGAAAGAAAACAAGATATACACGAAGAAGAAATGGAGATGTATAATATAAATAGATAAGATGTAATAGAGGCAATGAAAAAATAAAATAGGAAAAGCATGCGGAGAGGACACTGTAGAGCCTGAGATGATTAAATTTCTGTGAAAAATAAGAATAGATTGGTTATGGGAAATATACAAGGAAGCAGCGAGAATTAACTAAATACTTGATGAATGGAACAATAATCGAATAATCTCCATTTACAAAAAAGGAGACAAAAGAAACATTGGTTGTGTACAAAACATACTGTACTCAAGCTTCTAGTAATTTAGAAACCCTGCACGGCCAACTCGGTGTGGAATTGAAACCTTACCTATCGAAAAAAGGGGAGGTTTAAGTGATAAATTTATTTGGGAGCCAGATCTCTTTTTGCAGATATAGCTTCTGCTAAATCAGCACAGGAGGCCCGAAGCTTGTGTAACATTTTTACGGTTTGTAAAGCTGGAGGAATCCAAGAAAGAAACCAAATCGTTAACGTCAGTTGTACTTTAATTAATGTAAGAAAGATAACTTAGATTAGAATTTGAATCAATAACAATTAGAGATAATTTGACAGCATTACAGTAAGTAAATTTAGTTTGAGTACAAGTATACGTAGGTACTAAAACACCGAAAATATCGGCAACTCACAATACACTCGAATCATAAGTGTAACAGCCAATACATACAAAAATGTTTGTAAGTAAATTACATTAACAATAATAATTGACAGTTGACGTAATCAGCATGCGATAGCAATTTAACTTAAACTAATTGACTAATAGTAATAAGAAGCAAATCATTTTACACCTTTCGACACGATGAGTAAATATCATTCATGATCAGCACCACAGCAATCAAAAATTAACTTACCAAGATTCAGGTGTATTTTTAGAAAACGTTTTCCTACTGGCTTCCTGTAATCAAACTACCTGAAAATAATTGTGTCTACCTGGTGACTCACAAACACTACAACAGGTAAAAAGTAACATTTATAAAAGGTAAAAAACCGAAACGCATCGTATGCTGTTACAGATTCAGTTTCGTCTAAAGTGGTATTAGTTAAAACTTCAATTGCCTCTGAATAGAAATATTAATCGTATCTGCCCTTGTATCGCTGTTCGATAGCTCTTTTATTATTTATAAATTTTAAGAAATTAAGTATATAACAGCTCAATTTTATTACTTTTATTTTGTAAGTATAAACCATTTAGTCGACATACAATACAATAATGATAATAATGTTGGAAAATAAATGTTGTTATTCTGAACACATTGCAAGTTCTTGATAATACCAAAAATGCGTAAAACCCAAAATAATTCGTAATATTCCACTAAACACTAAACAGCTTCCCGCACTATTGAAGCTAAAGCTGTCAATACACCAAAGTTAACATATTGGTAAAGGACACAACTGACGCGTTGCTCGACGCACTACACCACTAGAAGTAAAAACAGTAGCTACACGAATGATGCCGTCGTCACCGGGGTAGACTTCGATGATGCGACCCATTCTCCATTGTTGCACTGGTAAATTATCTTCTTTAAGGAGAACGATACTGCCAATTTTAACTTCAGAAATGTGACCTGTCTTCCATTTTGCTCTATGTTGTAATGATAACAAATATTCATTCTTCCAACGCTGCCAGAAATGCTGAACCAAGGCTTGTAATCTGGCATAATCTTTTAATTTGTTGACAACCACTTCTTTAAATTCTTGTTGTGGCACAGCCACTAAACTTTCACCGATTAGAAAATGGGCTGGGGTTAAAACGGATAAATCGTTTGGATCATTTGATAAAGGAATCAAAGGCCTGGAATTTAACACAGCTTCAACTTGGCAAATTACGGTATTTAATTGCTCATATGTAAGGTAAGCATTACTTAATATTCTTTTCAAATGAAATTTAGCTGATTTGACTGCAGCTTCATGTAAACCTGGCAGGCATAAATTGCCAATCTATTTGAACGCTCAAAATATAATTTTTAAATTCATTTGACAAATTTACAGCCATAAGTTCTTTTTTGATACTATTAAACTCGTTTTTAGCACCTACAAAATTTGTCCCATTGTCAGAATATAATTTTTTAGGAATACCCCTACGGGCAACAAATCTTTTAAGTGCTTCAATAAATGATTGTGAAGTTAAATCCGTGACTAATTCTAAGTGCACTGCTCTTGTCACGTTACACACAAAAACACACAAGTATGATTTAATAAACGTGCGGTTTCTTAATTTGCTATTCTTAATTAAAAATGGACCTGCGTAATCAACGTTAGTTGCAAAAAATGGACGTACCGGTTGAACTCGACTTAGTGGTAAATCGCCCATTAACGGTTCGAAAGTGTTTGGACGAACTTTGAAACAAACAACACATTTGTTTAAAACGTTACGAACTACATCTCTGCCACATAAAGGCCAATAATTTTCCCGCACGCTAGCTAGTACAGCCTGAGAACCTGCGTGTAATAAACGCTTGTGCTCTTTTTCGATTATTAACTTTGTAAATCGATGATTTTTAGGTAAAACTATAGGATGTTTACAGTTATAAGCTATATTAGCGTGTTTTAATCTACCTCCGACTCTGATAACACCTTTTTCGTCAAGAAAAGGATTAAGACACAGTAATTTACTATTACTTGGTACTATTTTTTTCAATTTAAGTGCTTTCAGTTCATTCATAAAATACTCTGCTTGTACCATTTTAACTAAAGTTAATTCTGATTTTATTATTTCAATATTTGAAAGCGGCCCAAAATACTTATTCAAACTAGTACAGTTATAAAGAAACCTTTGCACCCACGCGACTACCTTTATCAATTTATTTACATCTGAAAATTTTTCAAATAAATTTTGAATGTTTGTAACAACAAAACTACGTTTAACTTTACACTCTTCAATTACCACGTTTTCTACATTACTTACTTTATATTGAGTTACAAATTCACTCGACTCATTATATAACCACGTTGGTCCTAAAAACCAAATTTTAGAAGTTAAATTATCTAACTGTGTACCGCGTGAAAGAATGTCAGCTGGATTTTCGCTACCTTTTACATGCAGCCATTGTTCAGGTTGCGTCATTGATCTAATTTGTTCGATACGATTTCCAACAAACGTTTTCCACCGACTTGAATCAGAGTTGATCCAATTCATTACAATAGATAAATCAGTATAGTAACATATTTTGTGAAATTTTAACCGCATATTTTCTTTGATTAGGCGGACCAACTTACATAACAATAACGCACCACAAAGCTCTAAACGTGGCAACGTTTGCCTTTTTAATGGAGTCACTCTTGATTTCGCGCATAACAACGCAATTTTTACATTATCATCTTTGTCTACTGATTTAACATACGCGACGCCACCATACGCTTTTTCGGACGCATCAGAAAATGCATGTAATTCAAGAATATTGTAATTTTTTAACAAAACGTGCCTCTCAATCTTTAATTTATTCAGTTTAGTGATTTGTTCTACTATTCTTGACCATTTATTCTTTAAATTTGACGGTAATTCATGATCCCAATTCAACTTTTGTAACCATAAATCCTGTAAAAATATTTTAGCTAATAACACGACAGGAGCTACTAACCCTAAAGGATCAAAAATTTGCGATAAAGTACTTAATACAACTCGCTTAGTAATTTGTTTTTTAATCTCTATTTCTACGTTAAATTTTAAAAGATCTTCATCAGTTTGCCAAATGATACCTAAAGTTTTGTCGTTTTCATTTTTTAGCAAATGTTCATCTTTACTTTTATTGTAATTTTTACTTAACACGTTTTTGCTATTAGAACCCAGTTTTCTTAAATTAAATCCTGCAGACATGAGTATTCTAATTATATCTTCTTTTAATTTAATAACGTTTTTCTCATTTGACCCTCCCGTAATGAGATCATCCATATAAAAATCATATTCGATCGCCTCAGCTGCCTCTGAAAATTTTGTTATGTTACTAATACTTAATTCTTTAAGACAACTGGTTGCCAAGAACGATGCCGATGCTGTACCATAAGTTACCGTTTTCAATTTGTATTCTAACAACGGTTGATCCTCACTTTCCCGCCAAAAAATTTTATGAAAATCCCTAAATTTTTTATTAATCCATATTTGTCTATACATTTTTTCTATATCTCCTACTAAAACAATATTATGTTGCCTGAAACGTAATAAAATAGCTAATAAATTGCTTTGTTCAACAGGTCCTACTTTTAATATGTGATTTAAAGATTTACCATTATCAGTTTTTGCTGACGCATCAAACACAACACGGACTTTAGTTGTACTGCTACTAGCTTTAATTACAGGATGATGAGGAATATAATACCCACAAGAACTCGTGACATGCTTATTATTATTTCTTACTAACTCCATGTGACCTAATTCATAATACTCTCTCATAAACTTAACGTACTCCTTTCTTAAATCTTTATTATTTTTTAATTTTTTCTCAATGTTATAAAATCTTTTTAAAGCCGCATGTTTATTTTCACCTAAAACTTCATTTTTCATTGGCAAATTAACAACAAATTTTCCATTATCATCTCGAAATGTAGATTGTTTAAATTCATTCTCACACTCCAATTCTTCACGTTTAACTAAACTACATTTTGATTTTATTTCCTCAATTAACCAAAATGTTTCTAAAGTATTTTGTATATTGTTTTCAGAATTTGTTACCACACTAAAATTACTGATAACGTGGTCTTTATTTTTGTTAGACATAACACTACCCGTTACTAACCACCCTAACTGTGATTTTCTTAGAGTCGGTTTTCCCGTACCTAATCTTATTTGCCCTATCATTAACAATTCATAAAATATTTCAGTCCCTATTAGTAAATCTATTTTTCCTGGTATATTATAGTTCGGATCAGCCAGATTAATATTATTTGGAATTTAAAATCCGTTTGTATTTATTTTGACTACAGGAATTTTTGTCGTTATTTCATTGATAATCAGAAAATTTAATTGTTTTCTAAACAAATTATTAAAGGATTTAATTTCTAACTTCGCCTGTTCTTTAATTTGTGATACTTGGTACCCAATACCTGTGATAGAAATGTTCGATGAGTTTTTATACTTTATTCCTAATTTATTAAAAGTTTCAGTAGTAATAAAATTAGCATCGGAACCACCATCTAATAATGCTCTAACAGATACAAAATCACCCTTATAATTTTTTATTCCAATAACGGCTGTTGTCAAAAATACCAAAGTTTCATAAGTTTGACAATGTGTAGTTACAACATTAGTTACCTCTAATTTTTCGTTGTCTTTATCCTTTTTTTTGAAATGTAACAGTTTATTGTGAGGTTTATTACAAATTTGACATTTCCAATTAAAACAATCTTTTGCAAATTGATTTTTCTAAACAATTTAAACACAACCCTAACGTTTTTGCTTTATTTATCCTTTCATCGATGTTGAGTTTAATAAAATCGCTACATTTGTAAATTAAATGATCTCCTTTACACACCACGCATTCATTATTTGTCGTTGCCACATGACTTATTTTAGTCGCAATTTTAGTTTTGATTGGATCGCAAACTACTTTTTTTGACACCGTTTCTAAAATCCTACATTTATTATTTAAGAAATCTATTAATTGTTTTATGCTCGGTACACTTTGATCACAAACAACGGTCTCCCAACTCGTACGCGTTACGCTATCTACTTTATTTATTACGATATGTACTAGCAAAGCATCCCAATGTTCCACAGGTTGGCCTAACGCTTCTAACGCACCTTTATGTTTGACAAACTTATCTAATAATTCTCTTAAAGCTACATAATTTTCCTTATTAACCATTGGTAAATCAAATATTGCTGTAATATGTGAATTGATTATAAACTTTTCATTTTCAAAACGTTCCGTCAACAACTTCCAAGCAACCTCATAATTTTTTTGACTAATTTCTAACGACGAAATGACTTGACTTGCCGAACCTTTCAAACACGAATTTAAATAATAATATTTTTGTATGCTATTTAGTTTTAAATTTGAATGAATAAGCGCAATAAAGGTATCTTTAAAATGAAACCACGTTTCATATTCTCCAGAAAATGATGGTAATTCTAATATAGGTAAACGGACTGCACTAGCTAACGCAACCTCTTCGCCGTTGTCTTCTACGGAACCGTGTTCCATCTTAGACGTAGAAGCCGCGGCATTTGCGACAATTGCTTTACCGGCAAGCTTCGCAATAATTTCACGTGCTAAACTGACCGCTTTAAAATAATTCTCTTCAAATTCATCCAAAACCGCACTATGATCGTTATCCTCGTCTTTAACCTGAATTTCGGATTGTAAATTATAAAATTCGTCAAAACTACTCTCGACCTTTTGTAACCTCGATTCAACATCGTAACTTTTTAAACTATCGCGATTTTCCTCGAGAAATCTTAAAAATTTAGTAATCATCCCTTTTATGCAACCTCGTTTATGTATTAAAATTTTTAATTCTCTTTCGGACATTTTTATCTACTCACAAATATGTATGTAAGATAACGCGCAAGTTTATCAACTCTACCTTGAAGCTTATACTACTTAATGCAATAATTTTAACTACAAACGGATCAAATTTTGTAAATGCGATTTATAATTATTTATTATAACTTTCTATTTCCACGTCACCTCATTAAGCACATTAAATTTAATAACTCGTAAAATGTTTAAATTAAATCTAAATGCAATTTTAGATACCGCAATTTTTAACAAGTTACCCAACACATAAAGGAATTATGGAAAACGGAAAGCCCACTAACCTTTTGCTGTCGATTTTTAATTTCTTCGGAATTGATTTTATATAGCGGACCTCGAAATTAGATTTTCTTCTACTTCTTCCGCATAACACAAAATCTCCAACTGGCACTTTTTTCAATTCAGCCGAAGTGACCAAATGTTCGATAGCTCTTTTATAATTTATACACTGAAAAAATAAAAAGTAATAAATTTGAGCTGTTGTATACTTAATTTCTTAAAGTGTATAAATTATAAAAGAGCTATCGAACAATCGCAGTGTTCGTAGATCCAGTGCTTCCTTATAGAACTTTTCTATGACAGATGTTGAACTTGTACAGACAAGGAAACCCAGATTTGGAAGGTAGTACTTGGCGCTGAGGAAACGATATGGAAATTACCTTTAATCCGAAAAATAATAGAAGACACTTACCCTGCGTTGAATAAAAAAACTAATTATAGATGTTTTTATTATACATCGTGTCACAACACGTGGATGTTTTAAGAAATCAATTTTAATTTAAGCAGGCATTTGTTATGTAGGAAACGACGTGAAAGTAAAATGACGATTTTTTGTTTACTCGGCCCGAAGAGACCAACGGTACTTGATAGATGGCGTCGAGAAATGGAAAACTAACTTTAATTCAAACAAGAATATACAGACTAGTACATTTTGAAATTTATGCACCTAACAATGCACAAGAATTATAGAACAGAAAATAAGAAAGTATACAGAAGACAAACTAGAAAAAGAGCAAGCAGCTTTTAGGACAAACAGACTAAGATATAGAATATATGAATGTTTAGAAAAACTACAAATCCCCAGAAATTTAATACAATTAGTTATTTCAGTACCTATATAAACATACAAAAGCTAAAATACAAGTAAATGGGAGCACGTGCTACTAAAACAGGAACTAAACAGAGTAATAGTTTAAGTCCGCTAGTATTTACAATAGTAATGCATATGCAAATGTCAGAGAAACGTAGTCCTAATCACAGACAGTAAAAAAAAATGCAAAAAATTTTAAATGCTTGGATAGAGGAGATAGAGAACAGGCATATGAAATATAGATAACCGTAAACCAATGGTATTCAATAAAACAGTAGAGGATGAAATATTCAATTTTAACTATAATGAAAAAATGATGGAAGAAGTAACAACAATAGAGTACCTAGGAAGTATATTTACAAACGATAGGAAATATGATATAGACAAAAAAGGGAACTAAGGCATATTACGCGCTTGACAAAACCATTTTTGGGAACAAAAAAATAAGTAAGAAGATCAAATTAACGCTACATAATACCATAATGAACCTTATAATGCTATACTGCAATGAGCTACTTGGACTATTCATCATAAACACAAATCTAAGTTAGCAGCTATGGAAATGAAGGTGTTAAAAAAATAGTCAATAAAACGAATGGATCGGATAAAACCAATATGCAGGAAAATAGGGAATAAACAGATGGAATTGTTTGGCCATCTTATACAAATGCAACCAGACAGATTGCCCAAGAAAATGATGTAGACTAAACAATGTAAAAAGAAGAACAGGGTAAGACCAAGAACAGCATGACTAAATCAAATTATCGATATTGGACAATCTAGAGGGAAAACGGTAAAGGAAAGATGCTAGGGACCGGAAGAAGTATACTCTAGAAACAGCTTAACACAACCCGATAGTCGACTAAGTTACCAGAGCAGAGAAGAAGAAGAAGAATTTTAGTATTACAAGCAGAACACAATTTTAGGCTGTATGGTTTAACAACTGCTTGACAGATAACTTTTGGATAGTGCATTTGGTAATGATCGATTTCAGTTAAGATGCGATCTTTTAATTTTATGTAACAACTATGACATTTCACGCAAGGATTGACATGATTTTTGTCAAACTTTGGTATTAATTCTTTGATCAAGACTTCTACCTGGCCAGTTATCGTTAACAATGTCAGTCACTGGTCATGTTTGCAGTAACAAACTTCAACTAATTTTTTGACATTGAGCCTCGTATTACCAGTAAACTTCAAATCACTTTTCTGGCACCAGCCACCTATGTTATCTATTTGAAATTTTCTACTAACTTTTAATTTTAATAATTTTCTATTTATATGAATGTCTCATAACGTGCTTAGACGTACATAAAAGAATTCAATCATTCTTACTAATAAGAAAAAAAATATGTTAAGCTGCATATATATTTCCATGGTTGAAATTACTGAAAAAGCTTAACTGTGGCGGATCTCAAGGAGTCAAGCGTTCAGACTCAAGTTAATACAACTCCAAGAATTTTCCAAAGTTTGATTTATTTAGAATATCTGTTTTTAGAGTAAATTCATTTGCTTTATGAGTGAATTTGAAATAGTGAATAAAAAAATAGTTTAAATCAATCGATTTAAATCGTTGGAACCCTTAGTTAATTACATCATTTTATAAGAAAAAATGACAGTGTTAGAAGAATTGATTTTTGAGTTTACCAAAATCTAAAATAGATTTTACAGAACTATATTCTACCGAATTATCTACTTTTGGAAAAAATGCTTGAGAATTGCAAGCGTTTGAATAGAGCTCAAGACTCCCCCCTTTTAGAGCTTACAATTTACGCAGCAGTCAGTTCAGGATTAACCAACACTGACATGAGTAAAAAGTTAAAATAAAAAAATTCTAAAAAAATAAAGTGTAATATTTAAGATACTTTAAACCAAAAATGATTAAAAATTGTATTTAAAGGAAACTATTTTTTAAATATTTAAGGATACAGTTTTATTCTAGCTGACGGGGTACACAAAACTGATTTCAAATTCCATCTACAGTTAACAAAAATGTATGTAGACGTAAATCAATTTTATGAAAAATATTGGATGAACTAGTAGACAAATTTATGTTTCACTCAAATGGAGTGCATTGAAAGATTTTTTATAAAAGAATATATAAATTTATAAATAAACAAATACTGTAAAAAATGTTTTATAGAACATGAAAATTTATTATTTGCTTTGGTTATGTTTATACACCGTGAAAGGCGTTAACTGAAATATTGGATATTTTTATTAAACTTGCAATATTATATTTTAAAACAAACGATATACTGTTAAATAATTAAGGGAATAATAACATATGAATTGTACGCTTATTAATATTTTACGGCCATTCATATTGTTACTCGTCAGTTTAGTTTAACGTGTTAATCAAAACCACAAATTCAATTTAACTTGTGTAATATGTAATTACAAGTTTAGCTAAGACATTTAGTGGTCGTAAAAAAGTACATAGCCTAAATATGGTGTTATTCTTGTCGAGTTTATTGTTTAAAAGCTTTTCAAAATTGTAAACTCTTAAGAAAATTTATCAAAATATGTCACTTCTATCAATCACTATTTATTGAAGATGACAATTTGGATAATTTAATATTGATTATCTATCTCCGCCTAGTCGGATATGATATATGTATGGCTGTTAATATTATGTTTTTGAATGAATTTTTTTTTATAAATAACTGTTTAACAATGTATTTATTTACCAATTTTTACTAAAAAAATTATCTGTAATTAATTTAACAAATGCATTAATTTTATCTACAATTAAGTTACCAATATTTAATGGAATGTACTTTATGAAACATTTAATTTACTTGTACATCAGAATTTAAGCTTATCAAATTAAAAAAAAAATTATTATTCAAAAACATCTTTAACCGAAATAGCCAATCCAGCAATAGAATCATTCAAATTAGCTAATTTAAGTTATGAACTTGCATGGTAGTTATTAAAGGAACGTTTCAAAAACAAACGATTAATTATCCCAGAACATTAAATCCTGCGTCAATTTTGAAAATTAACCATCTTGCTTAACGACAGTTATACGATACAGTCAAAATCAACGTTAGAGTTCTAAGAAATTAAACATTTCAGTTTAATACAAGGATTCATTATTAGTTCTAATCATTTCATCGAAATTTGATAATTTTACCAAACGTGAATGGGAACACACATTAACATCCGAAATACCAACTTTAGATAAATTATTAGGTTTGATCTTGATGTAACAAATTACATATTTACATTTTCTTTGAATTAAAAACCAGATCTACCATTTAATAAATTTAAAACATCGCTTTTATTAACATCACAACTACATTGTACTATGTGTAAAGACAACCATGTAATACATAGTTTTAAAAAAATTGTGGACATGTCTACCGCAGAAGGTTACAATTAAGCTAAAAAAATTATGCTTAGCTATTTACAGTTATGTATTAACTGTCTTTGAGATCACACAACATTGTAGGGCAATAAAATGCAGACAGTGTAACCATTCACATTACACTTGATTGCATCGCAGTAACAAGAAAAACACATTTCAACTGTAACTAACACGGTTAATCAGTTATCGACTAGTCGTAATAATTTACAACTAAAACCATCAGTGCCTATTTAGACGTAGCTCTCGAAATATCAAATTATTTATTGTATAGACAAAGTACACTTTAAGTTCTTCTGTCTACCATATTAATTGAAATAAGAGATAACAAGGGCAATTAAAATAAATGCAGGGCGTTATTAGATCTGGGTTTGTAATCATTATGGACGACAATTGTAGCAAAATCTTTGAATTTACTTTTTAAGCAGATTAATTTATTTATTTTCGGAGTAATACAAACAAATTTATCTAATTAAAACACTACGAACATCTTTATCAAAAAACATCTTCAATTATAGGCTTTCCCATTTACGATTAACCACCCATCAGAAAAGAAAGCATAAGATATATGTTTCTATCTTTGTCTTACATATTAGGCGCAAATATATACAATACAAATCGCCCATGACAAATATTGCACCTTTTACGACGAAGTACGTGAGAGTTGTTGTTCAATGGTACAACAAAAATGAGCAGGTTTCTTTTTCCAATAGAATAAGCGAGTCGGCAGAGGTTTTAAACAATTTAGTGAATCTATTTATGTAAATTTATTAATTCTTGCTTTGTTAAATTTTATAATTGGTTTTGTTTTTAAAATTTTTTAAATAGTGCTGTGCTGTTAAAAACAACTCTCTAGAACTCATTCGTAAAAGGTGAGATATTTGTTATGGGCGGTTTGTATTGTTACAAATTTATTATTAAAACTACTAATTTATTTAAACGGCTAAAAATATGTTTTACTTATACTAGAAATATGTACACTTGTAAATTAACCGAACTAATGAAATCTAATAATATTTAATAAAAACACTTACACTAATTAAGATAAGATAAAGTCCGCGGATAGCTTCACACTTGTTTACACTAAAATCACGTACAAGATTATTCTCTGTATATTTATGTACACACACGTGCTAACGACTTATTTATTTCAACTTGAATAATCTTCTTAACACTGCTGTATTCGCATTACGGCAATAACTGACCTACGATTTATCTCTTCGGTATTTATACACATTTGGAAATGCTTCTCGAGTGTTTCCTATTTTTCGGTATATCTTCTAGAAGATGGATATCAATTTCCAGAAGACTCTTGAATTTGCAGATAACTTCTCGAACGTTTCAGTATTTTAGATACGTGTCCTATGTAAAACAATGAGAGAAACATATACATATCTTACTTTTTTTTTCTGATGGACGTTTAATCCGATAGGTTTCATCTTAAATGGTAAAGACTATAACTGTTTAGTAGTTCATAAAATTACTGAAAACTCAACGTTTTCATTGCAAAACATTAATTTACCAAGTCATGTAAAATTAACTAATCCCACCTTAAATGAGTCATCAAAAACAGATATTTCATTAAGTTTCGACATTTTTTTCTCAAATTTTAGGTAAAAATAATATAAATCTTAAAATTAGCACCTTGTATCTACAAGAAACACAATCGAGTGGAATCATAAGGGAAAATCTTTATCTAAACATAAATTATTTAAATACAACTTCCAGTATATCTTTAGAAATTTTACAAAAGCACATCGATAATTTTTGAAATTGAAAACGTGTCTAACAATGCATTAAGTAAAAAAGATTTGTCTTTAGAAAATTTTTATCAAAGCAATCATGAAAGGTTAAACAATGGCAGGTATGCAGTACGTTACCATTTATAAAATACAAGAATACACTTAGTTATTCCAAGGAAATCGTTTTGTTGCGATTCTATAGTTTTGAAGACGATTAAGACTTTCAATTATCTAAACAATACTCAAATTTTTAAATCAATAGTTTACCCTAGGTCGCATGAAATTAGTTACAAACACAAATTCTTTACAATCGACAACCATTTATTATTCACCCCCATCGTATTATTTATAAGCAATTTACCAATATCAGTCTAAACGACATCTTATTCACTGGACCAAATATTTAACAAGATTTATTTAAAGTTATTCTAAGATTCCAAATACGTAAATACGGTTTTAACCAAAATGTGTCGGGAAATCTGTGTATTAGAACCCAACTGTAATTATCGGTTAATACTTTTGCGCAATTATAATACAGAACCTTTTAACACATATCGGTTAAAAACTATTACGTAAGTACCGTACGAATGTATCTGGCGAGCCCTTTTTAGCTATTAAAAGTAATTCACAATTAGCATCGGACAAAAAAACAAATTTTGTATTAGTTTATTCAGTTATTCACAATTTTGTTTATGTAGACGAGGTCAAGTTTTGGACATATATTCGGACAATGCAAAAACTTTTAAACTGAATTTAAAATATCATTTTAATATTAATTTGCACCATATTCTACCCCGATCACCTAATTTTGGAGGGATCTGGGAAGCTCTAATAAAATCAGTAAAATATAACTTTAAACGTGTGATGGAAAATGCAGCTTTAAATTTTGAAAAGTTACTCGATTTGTTTACACTAATAGAAGCCTGTCTTAACTTCCGTCGTTTAACAACTTTGTCAAATGACCTTTATGATCTGGATACCTTAACCTCGGGACACTTCGTTATCAGAGAATCACTAACACGATACTAAACCGTGATACTAAAGAGAACATTAAATCTGGACAACTAGTACTTATCCAACAAGGTGACTCACTACTATTAAGTTGGGCAAAAAGAAGAATTTTATCTACTCACCATGGAAATGACGGAAAGATGCGGGTAGTTACAATAAAAACTAATAGTGGTGATAAAACGTGGCATAACAAAGGTGTGTGTTTTACTGCTATAGTACACCATTACCCGAAGCAATAATTAATCTTCACTTTAAATTATTTATAACAACAAGGGAGGGATTAGCTCAGAATAGAAATTTGTGACTATTTTGGAAATTTCAAAAGCAGAAGTAAGGTACTCAAAATTGGTGTGGACGCCAATCAAAGACACTATGAAATTAGCCCGTAGATCTTTTATCACCCAGAAGTCTATTAGGTTGGTTACGACCCCTAATAAATCTACTTTTAGGGTTGTAACGTCACAAATTATAACACAAAATCAACGCGCACGCCATGTGATAATAAAGCTTTGGTACATTTAAAATTTAGAAATTTATTATAAAAAAAAATTTAAAAATGCAATGTAAGTAATTAATTAATTAAAATTTATTACCAACCCCTACCAGCTGCAGTGGGGTAGTAATAATGGATGTAGAAAAATTCCAATTGGAATTAATAGTCACAAGAATATTGCCCTAGCTCAGGAGAGGGGAAGCAGGTTAGAAAGAAAAATGCAGCCGAATTTCGAGATAGCTTATATAATAATAAAATTAAATGCACTTTGATATTTAAGAGATTTAGAACATACCCAGAAATACAGGCGCCAGGTAGTTTATTTTGAATTAACAGGTGTAATTCCGGCTAAATTACCAAAGCCGAGCAAAAAAATACATATACAGTAAATATACTTAACTACTTAAGGATACAATAGATATAATAATATATACATATAGTAAGCAAATTAGACCTAAGGTAATATGGACTCTAAATACATACGAGTCGAGAACACAAATTAAAGAAACTTAGTAATTTCTACCGTTAGGGAATAATTTCCCTCGGTGCAATCATCGTCGAAACAAATTTCTTACTCGTAGAGTAATCCAAACAAATTAAGTAAAATTAAGTACGATTAAACACAATTAAATCATACGTAGTAATATTTAAAGAAAATTTAAGTAATATTGAAGTAATAATGAGGTAAACGTGTATTCAATTAAAAGGCTTAAGCAAACTTGATCTAGTCGCAATCACACGACCAATTATGAATCGTTAAAAACAAATAACACTACATAAAATGTAAACAATAGAATACTACCTTACTGTCACCGTAACAATGTTTTACATACACCGATCGATCGACTGACTTGTCCAGAGCTCTGCCCAAGTGTTCGTCCTTAGTGGTCGGAAAAGAAAATAGCTAAAACAGAACAAAAGTAAGACAGCACTCCCACAATTCACATTTAATGTAGGTTAGCACATAAGCAAAAATTACAACAATAGATAGAAGCTGATAATTGAAGTTACGTTTACTTAACTTAAACAAGAAAATTAGCCTTGTAAATTTCCATAAGCTGCATTCAATGAAATCTGGTAGAAACGATCATTCGCCGTAATTATTCCAAATCGAACAGTAAGGATTAGATAAATTGTCTCAATCAGATATCGTAATTATAACACATAACGGCACTCGTCGCCATCTTTAGCATCGGCGCAAGAAAGTTGTGCGAAGTTGATTTTCACCCGCCATCTTGTACCCTTTTATTCTCGGTAACCGGTTACATTTAGGAAAGCAGCCAAGGTAAATAAAGAAAATCGGAAAGATCAAAAAAAACCCTCTGTAAATATTTGTCTAAGTTAGCAACAATAAAATGTGGATTAGAAAACTTACCAAGCTAAGAGTTGACCATTTAAAATTAAATTTTTATAGCAGCGTACAAAACTACGTGTGCGTAGTAACAAGACAAGTTGACAAGACAAGCGCGAAATACAAGTAACGCATGCGCTACACTTTGGACTTAGTTCAAACCCGCATCTAATAGTAAAGGCACATTTTATATTTACGTTACTGAATAAGAAAACTGGTGCGTTCATTTGAGAACGTTACTAAATAAAAACGTAACAAATTGAGCAACAGAAAAAATAAATGACATAATTGAAATAAAATTTACATGAACTTAAGTCAAAATTGCAAAATACGAACGCTGAAATTAAATTAAAAAAAAAACAAATTTTATGGTTACTTATTAATATGGTGAGCATACGAACGTAAAAAATTAAACAAAGAAATACTAAACGTAAAATTCGATTTGTTTTTATATTTAGTTGAAGAAATTACACGAGTCAAAGTAAAGTATCAAATTTTTTGTAATAAGTTCAACGCCTTTAAGTTACACTGATTCCGATTTTAATTGCAATAAAAATTTTTGCAATAAGCGTTGACTGTAACTACCTGTATTAGTATTTGGTTTCTTGAGAAAAATGTTGGTGACTAGATCCAGAAGCTACACGACAATCCCAGACTTGAACATGGTGGTAAAACTTACTCAGAGAAGCGGTAACGATTTGAATAGGTAATAGATATTTAACCGCAAAATGCAAATTTGGACTTTTACGATGCAAAACATCATCCAAACATAAACCTTAAGAAAAGCCCAGGTGAAGTGAAGAACTAATTAGTGTATCCGAAAATTTCTTTTTCTTTCAACCCTAAACACACAACTTTCTGATCCTTAGGGGGTCAAAGACCTATCGTGTCATGGGTCAACTGTGTTAGTTCTTATTATAATTTATTTGGGAATTACTCCTACAAGTTCTGCTAACGGTACTCTCAAAAGAAATCACATAAGATCAAAATGCAAAAAACAGAGATACAAAAGGTAAGGCGTAATAACTTATGTGGAGCAAAATCTTGACGATTGTTCACAGCTGAATTAACAGAATATTATTATTATTATTAAAAGTAAATACTAATTGTCAAAACGAGTCGTTTATATAAACACCATTCACAAAGGAAATGCAATTTAGCACTAGTAACGAATGTATTTACAATATAAAACAATAAAGCAACTAAAAACAAAAAAAATACTTAAAAATCAATTAACTAAAAGCACTGAAATCTTGACCAAATGCAAACGTCAAATTAAAACAATTGTAAATATAAGAGTCTATAACAAGGTGCACATGAAAATCAAACGACCTCACAGATTTTTTTTGCAAGGCTATTATAGTCTTTAATTTTAGATAATACTCGTAAGTGAAATTCTCTCAGTTTTCGTTACCTGTTAACGTAGGCATTTTTAAAGCCTGGTACAGGTTAATTGATTGCATTTTGAGGGGTTTGTTTTATATACCGATTAATAGTTCTTCTACTTTTTGTCAATTTTTGTAGATTTGTGTTTTTAATTAAGTAAAAATACTTTTTTGTTTGGTTTTTCTTAGAAACTGTAAATGTACAATTATTGGATAAATTTGTTGAGAATTGCAGTATAACATGTTTTGTCTACTAAGCACACACAAACAGTAGTTTTTTTTACAATAATTTGACACACTCGTAATTCTTAGTTTTAACGGACCTTTCGCACCCTACAAAAAATTCCATTTATTTGAGAATAAAATATTAAATAGGAATAGTAGGTTCTCTGTTCTCGTTTTTTTTCCAAATATAAAATTCTATTCAAATTTTTCGGTTTGTAAGCGATGATTTTGTTGACTTTTTATTAAACTAAACCTACAGTATGACTTTACTAATATTATTTTCGCTCATAGAAAAATATATTAGTAATATATAGTCAAAATAACAATGTAATAACGTTTTCAATGACGTTAATGAGAAACATTAGCTGTAACCTCAGTATTTTCTAACAAAATTTGAATAATTTAATAATTTATATATAGACCAATAACTTTGAAACTCCTTAACAATTTGCATGTTAGTGTTCGCTGGGGTAAGAATGCATTTCTATTTTACGACGCGATTAAATTTTATTATTGCATCAAATTTGGTCACCGTTCATGTGTATGTTTTCTCAGGAAATTGCTAAATATTATTCAACTAGTTCTTTTTTTTGGGTCTATAATTAGGACGTGCACGGATGTCAGAATTAAATAACTGAGCCTGGATGGTGAATTAGAGTCAAGTCACGTGGAATATATGTTAGATGGGCAACTAATCCTGAAAACTCGGTGGCACACCTGATATTTATTAGTTAAAAAGTCTTTTGGAAGCTTGACGCATTATGCGTATATTAATCACCAGATGAACTATTTGCAACTTACTTGTGATACTATTATATATACATTAGTTAAACTGTCAACAATTTTAGGGGGATGTTTTGGATGTGTCTTTAGTTACTCGCGTTTCAGGATAACCGTAAGTAACCTGTTTCTATATTTCATAAGTTGCTTTGGTGTCGATAGTGGATACGAAGACCTAGGATATATGTTATCACGACTAATTTATGCAGATTTTCTTTTGTAATTACCTGTTAAAATTACCACCGGTGCGCTTTGCGTCTGATTGCGTAATCACTAGATTTGTATCGGTTTGATTCTTCCTTGTATTCATCAAATTGTATTTACTAACTTCAACATACATAAGTCAGTACCTACGTGTATGAGGTGTTGCTTAATTTAAGGATCTGCTAATACTAACATTCGTAGTACGTACTTTGACCATATGATATATAAGTTAATAACTAGGACTTAAGGGCTAATTGTTTGCTATTGGTTTGAAAGAAGTAATCGTTTAAATATTTCTACTATAGTTGTTTGCGACTAAAGCTTTAGTTAAATGGTTTTAGATCTTTTGAATATTTTGAGGTTGATCTAGAAAAACAACCCTGTGCACTAAAGAGTACCAAACGATAATTTTTGAAAAGATGGTGGTGAGAAATTTTATCAAATATCTATCTGTATAAATAGGTTTTTTAAAAACGGAGTATGCTAATAAACTTAAATTTGAGTAACAAAAATGTCTAAAAATGCACACATTTGTTATGTAGCGTTTTTCTCAAAATTTCGTATAAATTGTAACGAGTTTAAAAATACAAACGCCGAAGTATAGGCAACTTAACATGCAGGTCGAACTTGTATAGCGACCCATTGGTGACCTATTGATAGATTATCACACATATCAAGAAGGAATTCTTCAGTTTCTGTAAACACGTACTCAAAAGAAGGTTGTTGCATTACCTCTGCGTAAAATAATTAGCTGCATAAAGTCAATTAGTTGGCTGGTATTCGCATATCGTTACCTGGGCTAATAAGACTCCTAAGTAGGATTAGGCGGCTATAATTTACAATAAAAAAAGCATTAGTGGTACTAAACGAACCTTATGCTTACGGTTAGTGAACCGGATATTAAACACAAGGCGACATCGTACGATTTGGAATCCCCAATAATATCGTGGGTAAGTGTGATTATGTACCACTAAGTGTCTACCTTTGGTATATTTATATAACAAAAAAACAATTAGGGAACAACCACTGGGTTCCACCAGCAGTTCCGGTAGGAAACAAGTCGCAGGACTACCTCTTATCTGCTCGTTTCACCTCGGCCACAGTAACACCAGCTGCGATACCCTACATCCAGATAATACTAAGATAAGCTTAGATTAAGATACGTTCTATTTGATTTTTAGCTGTTGAACAATTAGCTTAGTCCTTAATAAGAAAGTATTTTATTTTACATTGGTTTCATCTACCTGATGTAACACCGTGGGTTCTTCTTTTGTGTTTTTTTTATTTCAAATCTCTGCAGATATTTGAATGCAGACATCGGTTTTGTTCACGGGGGGCAGCAGGGATAAAAATGACCTATAAGAAATAGTTTTGTATGCGGGACTGTAGAAGAACGCATAATCATAACATTCATAATCTTAAGCGACCTTAAGTAAAGAAGGGTTAATGCGAGCACGCGTGTTACTTATAGTGGGCGAAACCTATACGATTATCATTTATACAAAGTGCAGGATATATTTTTTTTTTTAAACTGTAGTTCATATAATTTATTATTCCTTGTAAAATATAACATAGTAAACGATATTTAACACAGGGTAGTTTTATTGAAAACTTGAGAATCTGCTCCATCGTCATTTTGTTTTTTTTCTTTACTTGTGCCATTGTCTAATTCTAATGTTGATAGGAGTTCTGGGTTGATTCTAGCCTTCTCCGTGGTCGGTTGTTTAACCCAGTGGCGCCTCCCGGAAATTTAATTAGTTTTATTTAATTTAATCGGAAATTAGTACACACTCCACTCCCGATGTTTGCTAGTCGCGGATAGAGGCCAGGAGACGACATTAGACCTAGTTGGCTGTTCATAGTTCAGCATTTTGTTACAAAATGTATTAGCTGCAATAGGTGAAAGCGGAGGACTCGTGGCAGCGCAGATTGGCAACAAATATTATTTTTATTTATAATATTACTTGAAGGAACAAGTATTAATTACACATTTTTATAAATTTTATAATAAAGTAACAAATATTAATTTTTATAATGTAGTAACTTACTATTCTAAAACATGAATGTGTTCAAATGTTGTGTAGTTTTCACTTGCACTATTTTATACTATGATTTAGTGAATAAATCTAACAAAATCAACACCGTTATTGTACTTGTTGATTTTGTGCTATTGTATATATTACGCAGAATTTTAAATTAATGCTAAATCTTTGATATTTTATAGAAAGGAATTTACATACTTTTCAATGCTAAATCAAAGATTCTCTTACGATCTCTTTATTTCAAATTTGAAAGAATATTTTTCTTCAAAGGAATTTTTTGTTTTTAAATCATTTGAATATTGCATTATTTATGTTACGCGCATTTTATCTTGTATTTTATTTTATTTAAATTATTTACTAGACAATTAATAAAAATTAATTTCTATCTTAAATAGGCTAATATTACTACGTGAACATTTGGATCTTTAGGGTGAAGGAATTGTTACATCTATTTTCACATTATTAAATTTTAAGCAGTTACTATCTTTGGTCCTATGCATACAACACCGGTTTAATGTTATTCAATAGTCATGAGGCAGAATACTACAACAAACAGGAGTTTTGAAAGTAGGCCAAGGTGCGCATAAAAGGGAATATTTGTATATTTGACAAGAATTTCAATTTGAATTACATTTGTTTATAATACGAAATACAATTTGAACGTCAGGTAATAAACAAAGATCAATTTGAGTATTGAGGTTTAATCCTTAGAGAATTTAAAAGATACTTTGAAAAAAAAAACATTATTTACCTCGGCCACTTGAGATTTACAAGAGAAACGGGTTTTATAGGTATGCATCATTTCTACCTCTAAGTGAAACTTTGGCATCTCCCTAATGCTTTTTCAGGCTGTAAATGTATTTGGTTGTATATTTTATTTTACTTACAATATACAATATTTTGTATACGTTACGGTAAAAATATTAACGGATTATTAAACTGAACAATGTTTATTCTGATTATTCTAAAGCATATATCGCCAACGTCCCAAGTATTTTTGTTTCTTACTTATTTACTAACTGATTCTGCATAAACAATAAATCAAACTTACTATACTCGTTTATGTTAATTTGTATTTCTATTAGGTTCTGTGACATTTTGAATTACATAACTTTCCTGCCACTCTATAAAAGCATTTTTAGATAAACACCGGTGTATATTATAAGAGAGGAAGTGCAGGCAGATAAAATAGGAGTAGAGACAAGAAAAAGGGCTATAAAATACGAGGAAGAACTGAGGGAAAGAACCGAATGTAAAATACTACAGGAATATTGGAAGGAGATAAAAGGAGGAAGAGTGAAGTACGGACAGGATGGTAGAGAAGAGTATTATAAAAGAAACGAGTACGCGAGAGAAGAAGTAGAGACATTAGGGGAAAAGGGAGTAGAGGTAAGTGAGAAAATAATAAGGAGAGATCGGGACATAAAAAAGCAGGAAAGATAGACAAATATAAAAGAAGCCGGATATAATGTGAATTATAAGAATATCAAGAGAGAAGGGGTTCCAGAATATCTGAAAGGGGGAGGGAACAAAAGCAAAGGTTCAAATGTGGGAACGAAAAGTGAGGAAATAGATACTGCAGAAAAGAGGAAGAAAGGAGGTGCAGACCATGTGGAGAAGAGACGGAGGACCTTAAACACACGAGGAATGAATGCAGGGAGTTACGAGGTTAAGAAAGTAGAGGAAATCTTAGAAAAAAAAGGGAAAAGGAGCGGAGTGGATGGAAGAAGTATAGAGAAGAAGGAAACAGCTAGGAAGAAAAATAAAAAGATAAATGGTAACGGAAAAGTGTAAATAAAAGTAAAGAAAATGTGAACGTGAATGTGAATGTTTGCGTTTCTGAAAGCCTAAAATACTATCACTAGTAAATACTGCCTATAAAATTGTTTCTCAGTCAACTGTCGACTGTGGCTACTGTTTGTCACTTAGATATTTATTTTTACTTAGAATAAACTGGAATTTAAAGTATTACTTGCTATACTTAAATCAATTTTACGTGACATATTTTGTTTTGTAAATTCATTTATGAAAGTTATACATGTTATCTACAATTTAGGATACTTCTGTTAATTCACGTGGTTTGATGGCATCACATATGGAAACACGTGTAGTTCTTCTTACTTCAAGTGCAGAAAATTTGGAGCATCACTTTATTGTTGTCTTTCAGTCAAAATATTAGTTTAGTTTTTGAAAAAATTAAGATAAATAATGCTGTTCTTACTAGCCTGACCGACTGCAGAAATGCGCCAATTAATGATCCCAAATATGCCTCATTAATGACGTAATAAAAGAGTGCCTACGTATTGGAAACTGGTTTCCTCCAGTGCTTTTTTTTACAGATTAATAATACTTTTTTTGCATTTTTTTGTGCTGTTTTTATTGCAAAATCAATATTTATTTGTTAGTGTAGTTAGGTAATGACAAAAGAATTATGAATTTAAATACTAGTGTACTATATATTTCGAAGTTGGTATTATTTGTTACTGTTCTCAAAGTTGAAAGGTTTTACTAACATTAAATTTGTCAGGTTTTTAATATAATTTGTTTAATTAAAAAAAGAAAGATTTGATTTTAAAAAAATAGCATAAAAAATATGTATGTAATTCTTGCCAAAAGTCTCATAACATAACTTACTCTCACGTAGCGTTTAGCCTACGGCCTTGCGCGTCCACATTAACGTTTGTTATGCTATGTTTCACTTTTGACGTTAATTTTTGATTTTGATGCATAGTACTTATTTTTTTTTGTTATATACAATACATTTTTTGCCTAATGGGTAGTTCTTGTTTATTTTTTGGAATTGTCATTGTAACTTTTTTTAGAAGTATTTTTCCTAATTTCTATGAGGCAAAGAAATTATCACATGTAACATTTCTTTATCTGATCATCAGATGGTTGTGGTTTTAGAACATAAGAATCAAACACATTTTGACCTTTAATATTAAATAAATTATTGCTAGATATACAGGGTGTAATATTCTACATATTTTGTTCATAAACTTTTTATCAAAAAATAAATATTTTTTGTAATAATTGGATGTACTTATGGACCTGGTTGTTCGTTGTAAGAAAACGTCATATAAAATGATTGAAACTGTTGGAATTCCAGTTTACTGACTTGCTTTAGTAATTTTATACTATACATTAGTAAGGTCAACCGTATAACAGAAAAAACGATTTGGCATCTATCCCGATTACCGTTCAATACGCTTAGTTCGGTTAAGAAAAACATTTGAAATAGAAAGTTTCACTAGTTGTAGAAATATCTTCTTTTTAAATTTGGATTTAGGCTATGGAATTTTCTAATCGATGAAAGCTACTTTCTCTCTTTAATGTTTTTGAAGGTGCCTTTAAGACCTACAAGAACATGTTATGTTAAAAATGTGATTTGTTGTTTTTTTTTAGTATAAAATTTGTCCTCGACACGCCCACGTTTCGTGGTTCACTGTCAAATTTTAAAAGCACGATTTCATTTTTCTTCCGGTAACGTTTGTGCAACACAGACCTCCTTTTAGCGGTGTCTACGACCAACAAGGCTTGCATGATTAAGTTATTTCACGTAATTCCACGTGAATATGCAATCAAATTTTGTGTCTATCTGAGCGAAAGTTTATTTGGGGTAAGTGGTTCTAATTTTTTGTATTGGGGGTTCTTTCATAATTGTCTACAACGAATTTCCATACCCCTCACACGTTTTCTTTATTGGCGGATATAACAAGCAAATGACATATTTAGAAAAATTCCCATGACTTCACGTTGTTGTAATTACACTATTCACGCCGTCATTCCTTCTTTGAATGTAAAAGTCATTTTACTGTACGACGTGTTGCTCAGTATAGAGCGTAACTTATATTTTGTCTGACCCATGTATTAGTGTTTAAAAGAAGTCTGTGATAAAATAAATATAGATTCTGTGTTATCATTACGGTCGTGTTATTTGTTCTTTGTCAGCTGTTGGTAGATTTAAACGATGTCTCTCTAATTTAGACTTTCATCGTTTTGGCGCCTTTTTAGATTTAGTTTATAATAATAACAATAAAACAATGATCGATCATCACGAAGCCTGCGACCCCATCTTCGGGAACAACTGTGTTAGCCGTCGCTTGCCTTTATTTGTTACACGAAAACCAGCGTAACAAACAAATGTCACTTTTGAAGCGAACCATGTTAATTTTACCTACCACGCACTCCTCCTATGTATGTTACGATAATTGAACATTGTAATGTTATTTACTAAAAAATTTAGAAAAGATATTGAAAACTATTTTAAATGCAACTAAGGTTGAACAGTCGTAAAAGATTTTTACAAAAAGAAGTTGCTGGAATTCTAAATACCAACAAATCTGTGATACAGAGGGCCGCAGTGCGGTGTAAAAGGACTGGTAGATTCAAAAGAAGACGCGAACAAAGTGTTAAAAGAATAGGCAAAGAAGTCATTTAAACTTTTGTTTCGTCAAGGCTAGAACGAAGGGCAGTGCTACTTCTTGTTTCCGAACAAGTTCAGGTTTCTTCTAAACAAGAATGATTGCCGTGCTCTTGTCTTACAAAAACCAGGCTAGCGATTTGTACCATGTACTATTTAAAAAATTGTCTGTAATGGTTTAGGGTGGATTATAATTTAATAAACGTACACAATTAGTTGTGATACAAAATAGGTCGTTAACAACAAGAACAGATAGAGACAACATAATGGATTTATTTTTATTTTATACAATGCCAACTCATACAGCTAACATTGTCACAACTGCGTTGAGAGATGCAAGTATCCAATGTTCGGAATGGCTTGCAAAAATCCTTGATCTCAATCTTATTGAGCATCTCTGGGATCAAGTAAGTCAATAAATTAAAAACGCACCCAGATCGCAAGTACCTTTGATCAACTTTCTAACATGCTTGTTCAAGAATGGGAACTGATACTTCAAGAAATGATACGAAACTTAAACTTAGGAGATAAAATCATGAAAAGACCATTTGCGTTTTAGTATAATTTTTAGATTTTTTTTTCTTTAGGTTCATAGAAGTAAAGCATTACATGTCATTATTTACGCATTTTCTATAAGTAATAATTCTAATTAAAATTTACTCCGCCACTGATTTGTGTTAAAAATGGTTAATTTTATTTGACATTTACGGGAAGGCAGCGTGAATGTTTCTTTTTATTTACATTTCATTGCCGGTTATTTTTAATACGTTTTTACCAATTATTCTGTTGAAGAATTGTTCAATATACCATCATGATTAAGCGATTTTTTGAAATTAAATTGGAGTTTGTAGGTAAATTTAAGATGGCGTCAGAGATGTTGTTTTCAATACGTTTCAAATTCTTTTAACGATTCTCAAGGTGCGTTGAAACGACTTTCCAATTGGTATTAATCTGCGAGAATCATAATTATGTTCATAAATGTTGATGCTTATCCAGTAATCTCTAGAAGCCGTATTATTGGAGTCAATGGTGCATACCTGTGCATGCCGTTTATCTTTAGAATCTATTTATTGCGATTATTAATTATATTGACGTATTGTATGTAGAAATTTATTTGTATTCAATTTACAAAGTATTGCCTTAAACATTTTTAAATTTTACGGTATTACTTATTCTCATTCGTAACTATCAAAAATCTAGTTATAAATCATTTTACTTACTCGTAAATCTAAAACATCTTTAACTGTATGTAATGTAGCCGTCTTAAGTACGATGACGTTCTACCGTTAAAGTTTCTTTTATTGTTTGAGCGTAATCAACGACAGATTTAGGCACATAACGACATACATGTAAGCTTATATATTGCGCTAGTCTCGTATATCAGAAAATAAGAAGTAATGAACGTTTTACTTGGAACTTCGGTGGGGTAAGTATTTATTACTTATGTTATGCGTTGTTATTAATTATATTGGTCGATTATTTATTTGTCGCGACTGATTACAATTGAATCGGTGTTTGATAATTATTCCATTTGCTATTAAATTCTTTAAAGTATTATTATTCTGTTAAAGTAATCTTAATGTAGTACATGTTATTGTTGGGAGAATTATATACGCTTCTTTCATTCTTCTGGATCTTTCTTTGCTCTATCTTATTCGCTTTGTAGTGATTTCAGACATACATTTAGTGTCTCCGAGCCGACATTCTTATTAGTAAAAGGAGTGGCACCTAGTTTTTTTTTTCTTATAGTATTTCAACCACGCTTATTCACCGACATCGTAGCTAGCCGTGGTGACGTGGTTGTTACCAACGGGATTTGATTTGTATTATCATCCTTGTAACTAGTGTCAAATGACTGTTTGGATGTTTAAATAAATCAGTGCATACTAGTCATCTTTAAGAGAATATTTTGGGTGTCGAGAGTTTATAATTACTTGAAACAAAGACTTGATATCTTGTATTCTAGAAGTGGTATATCTAGTTGCGGCAGGTGTAAGCACATTTGCCACAATTTTCTTTCCATGTTACAGAAATTCTGTGTTTATTCTTTGGTTCAACTACTTTCACAGTTTTATTTATATTTCTGTCTGTTGTGGTATGACATCACTACGCTTCTGTTTCTGAAATAGAATAATTACTATTGAATGTACTACATAATGTTTTTAGTTCTTTGTCGGTTAGAAATCCAGTCCAATATTTAACAGATTTTCAGTAAATATTAAAATAGGTTTATTTTTTATATGATAAGGTGGTTAAGGCTGTTTTTTGAAAATGTATTTCTAAATTAATATTATTTTTGAAGATTTTTAATAAATTATAAAAATTTGAACAATGTACAACAAAGGTTTGAAAAAGCTTACAAGATAAGCGAAACGTTGTCACCAAATAGTCAGATTTTAAAATAAAGAAAAAAATGGGTTTTTTAACCAAAACGCTGTTTTATCAAAAATCTTCAAAAATAATATTAATTATAAAAGTTGGTGTTTATAAATACAATTTATTCATTCGCACTGTATCTACCTGAAAACTGAACTCATATTACATGAATGTTTATATAAAAACGCAGAAAGCACGTTTTTACTTGCAAATATGACACATCGACATTGACTTTAAAACTAATCAAGCAAAAGAATCTGATCTGAAGTTGTTCTTACAAGAAGTTATGCACAAAACACGATATTACGAAGCTTGTTCAATTGAAAACTATCTTTGATCACGTTAGCTTTGGAAACAACTGTAATCACTCAACTGACGTTTTCCAATGTTAGTTGTGTTTGTAAACGTCACACTGATCAGTTCCTATCATTTGTATTTGACAGCGATTTTCAGTATTGTGACTTAAAAATGGCGTTTGTTGTTAACAATCCGTCTAAATACTATAATCAGTGTGCGGTCATTCACTTTTTTTGTGCTGAAGGATTACAACCATTGCAAATTCATACGCAAATACAAGAAGTGTGTGGAAAAAATTAGGTCATGCTTTCTTGAGTATTGATGACTTCATCGTCAACCGATTCCTTATAATTTATAGTTTGTACGTAACATGTGTAGCACAAGTAATAGTAATTATTACCTTAATTTTATATATCCTGCTAACACGGCCATCGTGCAGTCGTGCGTCCTCGCATGTATCGGCTCAAATGTAGCTTAACCATTTAAGGTTCAAAAATAAGATAACCATTTAAGATTCAAAAGTGGCTTAACATTTAAGGTTCAAGAATAACTTAACCATTTAAGCTTTAAAAGTAGTATAACCGTTTAAGGTTTAAGAATAAGATAACCATTTAAGGTTCAAAAATAGCAAACCATGTAAGGTTTAAAAATAACTTAACTATTTAATGTTCACAAGTAGCATAACCATTTAGGGTTAAAAAAATAACTTAACCGTTTAAGGTTTAAAAGTAGCAAACCATGTAAGTTTCAAAAATAACTTGACCATTTAAGCTTAAAATGTTAAAATGTAATTTAACCATTTAAGGTTTAAAAATATAATTTTACCATTTAAGGTTCAAATGCAGTTTAACCATTTACGGTTCAAAAATATAACTTAACCATTCAAGGTTCAAATGTAGTTTAACCATTTAAGGTTCAAAAATATAACTTAACCATTTAAAGTTCAAAAATATAACTTAACCATGTAACGTTCAAAATTATAACTTAACCATTTATGGTTCAAATGTAGTTTAACCATTTAGGAAAGGATCTTCTGTTTGAAATTCTGTTGTTTTTTATTTTGACATAGTTTTTTATTTCTAGTTTTTACAGGTAAAACATTTGGATTTCGACTCATATAGTCAAGGTGTCCCATTCTACACCCTTGTTGATACTTGATATTAAATGTAAAACTTTGTAACGTAATCCACCATCTGGCTACCCTGGAGTGCAACTTTTTCTTAAGAGTTGAGGCTCTTACTGAGTTACAGTCAGTATACACGATAAACGGAATACCATACAAATACATTCTAAAATGTTCAACACCTTCCACAATAGTAAGTGTTTTTAAATCGTAAGAATGGTATTTAGCTTCACATTCTGTTGTTTTTCTACTAAAATAAGCAACAGGATAAACAATTCTTTGCTTTTATTGCATTAGAGCAGCAGCAATTCCCACCGTACTAGCATCTGTGTATAACTCAATTGGTAAGTCCGGATTAAAAATTTTTTAAATTGGCTCAGTAGTTAATTTGTGTATTTTTTCTCTACCAATATTTTCTTGAACATCACTCCAGACAAAAGGCACATTTTTGCAAAGCAATTGGGTTATTGGAGCTGTTAATAAAGCAAAGTTTTTTATCAATCTTCTAAAATACCCAGCAAGGCCTAACGCCTTTAATGTCTTTTGGAGTACATGTTTTGGTTAGAGCTTCAATTTTACGCGGACTGTGCTTAATTGCTTCATTTCCCACTATAGTTCCTAAGTATTCGGTTTCAAATGCTACGAATTTGCATTTTTCCCAGTTTAGAGAAAAACCAGCTTTAGTTAGTGCTCTTAGAACCTGCCGCAGATTGGTAAGCCCTTCTTCGATTGTTTCTGATGCTATCATGACATCATCTAAATGAACCTGTCCTATTGTGTCTTTAAAGTCGCCTAAGGCTTTATTAATTGCTCTTTGGTAACAAGCTGGTGCATTAGCAAAACCAAATGGCATACGGTTGTACTCGTAATGTTTATCTGGTGTAAAAAAGTAGTAATTTTTTTTGAATTTTCTTCAAGTTAGATTTGATAGAAACCAGACTTCATATCCAGCGTTATGAAATATTTTTTTCCTTATGCATCCAACTGATCATGTAAATTTGGTAATGGAAAACGATCTTTAACTGTTTTGGAATTTATTGCTCTATAATCTACACACAGTCTCAAAGAACCTTTTTTTTAAACAGAACAATTGGACTTGCATATGGTGATGAGCTTTCACGAATAATTCTTTCCAACAACAAATCTTTTATTATTTTTTTTACTTGGATCCGTTCTGCATACAATAGTCGACGTGATCGAAAAGCGACAGGAATATTATCTGTAAGTTGAATTTGCAGTTTCCAGTAATCACTACAGATGGTGGTAAAGTTCGGGCTTGTTCTAACAATTCATTTAAAACTAACTCTTGTCGCCCGTCCAGTCCTGACACTTTCATTTGTGGCACTGAACACAAAAAAGTTGGGATAAAAGTATTAAGACGAAGATCGATGTCATGTTCACGGCGTACAATTTCTAAACCAGGACGACTTATAGTTTCCCAACCTATTGAGGCATTTACGCGGTAACGTAAAACTTGGCACTACTAGAAAGTCTATTTCGATCGTAACTTCCTGTTGGTTTCTGCGCAACCATTCTGTAGTTTTGAAATGATCTATAGTAAACTAGCTATTAAATTGGTTGTCGAAGTTGATACATTTTGCTAGTAATAAATCAAACATTTTTTTTTGTTTTCAATATTCTATTTAAAATTAAGAAAAGGATGTAGGTCTGGTTGCATAAACCTTTGACGATGCAGTTAACTACGTGGTCATGTTAAGCCTTGTCATTGGTCCAAAAGCAATTGTTTTGCTGAAGACATTCCCAAATCGATAGCTACGATTTAGTTAACAACGGTGTCATCTAACAACATAGTTAATTTTGTTTTATGCAACCGGACATTTATTATGTAAAAAACACAAAAAATAATGTATGTAGCTTTTGTCGAAAGTCTTATATAGCGCTCGACCTACGGCCTCGCGCCGCATTAACGTTTATACTGCTATGCTACACTTTCGACACTAGTGACATAAATTGCTATTATTTATTTTAAATGTATTTATAGTATATTGTGCAATAAGTGCTATAAGGTGTCGATTTTCCACGACACCAAAGTTGAGCTTATTTGCTTGAGTCAACAATCGACAACACAGCAGGAATTGCAGATACTATTTTTCTTTTTATTTTTACTAATGTAGATATTTAATTATTTTTAATTTACACAAAAATAAAAAAATGGTCTTATGTAATAACAGTTAAATAAGTGAAGAAAAAAGCGTGCACTAAAATAGAACTTATACCGCATGAGTAAGAAGAAATTAATTTCTCAATTTTTGACGTCTGTAATGCGGGCTTTATACGCAGTGACGTTTAAACTTGATTGATTTTCTTTGTGTTACTTATTGTAGGTGATATGATTATTTTTCGTAAAACCTTCATTTCAACATTTCAATAAAAAAAATATGAAATTGGTAATTGTAATCTGTAAAAACCCAACAAGAATTACACTTAAATCAAAACTGCCGTATCCTGCTACCAATTTTATCCGACCGGTAACTTATAGGGTATTGTAATCATTAGCCAATACACTTCTTGTAAATAAGTAAATAACATTAGTTGACTTAATATATATATATACTGCTTATTTATTAATTTCAACAAGAAGACAATGTTATTATTATTTTTGTTATTTACTTACTAAGCTGAATCTAAAATGTTAATTTATGGAAAAATGCCAAACTCGATACAAACTGAATGTGTTTTGGCTAATTTACTGTTTTTGAAATGTTGCCAGAAACTAAAATCATAGTTCCGGGGCGTTGTATTAATGCACAGTTGAAAGGATTTAATCTAATATACGTCATATTATACAAAGAATATAGTTAATATGCAACAACAGGAAAAATAAAATAATAAATTATGTGAAATGGAATGAATTAAAATTGAATTGTTGGCGGCTATATTTCAATTAGGGTAACTGAATTACCGTGGACGTGATATATATCTTGTACGACATTATTGAATTCTCTGCATCAGTGACACCAACTGACCACGAATTGGCAAAATTGGTATTCATAGGTCTCTGTAGTCTACGCTAATGTTCATTTGTGTTAATCGCGTATTCTCTAGATAAAACACCGGCTTAATTATGAATCCTGTCAGCGGATATAGATAGCTTTGATTAAGACTGCAGTTGGCATGTCGGTATTTATTTATTAGTTTTGCATAAGGTATCTACATACCATTTTGTGTTTTCTTAGATTTGGAATATGTGGTGATCCTGACTGTTCTTATTAATATTAAATACTTTTTTTTCTAATTGATTTAGTTGCACAAGTTAGTGCAGTTGTTTTTATTACTATTTGAGATAAAAAAAATGAAAATTTTTTTAGTTGTCGTTAACGTTATAATTATGAAAGACATATTTTTTATATAAATTAAAATGGGCGGCATGTTTGGATTAATATCATCTCCAAGTTTCTAAAATAACAAGCTTAATCAAATCGAAAAGTATATACAAATATAACATAACCTAAGGCTATGTTTTAACTTATATATTTTTTGTGTTACCAACGTTGCGAATGTTAATATTTTTTAGTTAGTGTAGTTACGTAATAGGTGAAAAAAGCTCTAGAGCGGCAAAAGAATTAGAAATAAATATAAACTAACTGATCGAAGTCTATTATTATACAAGAAAGAGTATGGGACAAGAAAAGTCATTTCAAAAATTAAGAGAGAAATAAAATACAGGATAACCATTCAGGCTCAATTTCTATCTGAACCAATATTTTAATAAAAAATCGTACTTGAGAATAAAACCTAAATTATTTAATACAAACAGCAATTGCCGTTTATAAGGATACATTTTTAGGAATATTGGTAAAATTTGGTGGTGTATTGCATTTTTGTAATCGTTTTGATATCGCATTCACACTACTGACTGCTAGCTAGTTTTGATTTTCCTGCAAATTTTCTACAACTTAGACATCACTAATTCTCCGTGTTTTTTTTTTGATCTTGGAATGTCGCTTACAGACCCTGCTCTTTCAAATTTGGTAATCAAATTGCGGTACGCTTTTATTTGGTACAGCTTGCTTTCAAATATTTAGTATGAATTTTTTTATCACAGCGGGATAGAAAGTTCGGACCCTATTTTCAAAGGCGAAAGCACTACTTACCCTCATGGTTAATTGTTTTCATGAATTAGTACGCATACTTCAATTTTTATGCGCATGCTAACTTAGTCTGATTATTATAATCATAATTGCAGTAAATGAGAAAAATACTCTTAATTTTTAAAACAAAAAAACAATAACTATAACTTTACAATTTTATGTATTTATGAAACTATTCAAAATTAATTAATTTTTGACGTTTATGTTGACAAGTGTGCCAAAACTGTCAAAGGCGGTTGACAATAGCGAAAAATTAAAATTTATGACAGTTAAGAACAATAAATTTTATTTTTAAGGAACTTTCGATCCCGCTGTGATAAAAAATTGTATACTTACCACGGGAGGAAAGTATGACATCCTAACACGCGTAGTATTGTGACCCTGACCTTCGGCTCGGGTCACAATACTACGCGGGTTGGAAAGTCATACTTTCCTCTCTAGGTAAGTAATATGCTATTGTAATCTAGCAGTGTTATTTTTACCACTATTTTACTACTATGTTCAAATTGTTTCAAATTACGTTTACGCAAGTTAAATTTGGAGAAGATCTAGTAGTGACATCAGTGTTGAAACGCTTCATAGTACCTAGAATTGAGCGAGAATTCGATTTAATAGTATTGCTTAGTCGCTAGTTGCAACAGCAAGAGCGTATATATGCGGCCAGTAGAATTGATAGCGGAGAGCTTCCAACGTATTTTAACACTGCGGTGTTCACACTTAGATGGAAGGTGGTGATTATAGATCAGTTGTTTCCTTTAGTCCGATGAAACAACTAATTTCCTTATGCAAGAATTAAACAATGAGATACGTACACATTTACATAAAAAAACTTTTCACAGTACACCAACAAGAGAAACGACGAGGAAAAGCGGATACTTTAGAAATCAGACCTAAATACGAAGGATCGGTAGTCAGCCAAATACTCTTAGCAACCGAAGAAAAATTTGGAGGAAAAGAAGTTAAAGAACGAACAGACCGTAAAAGTCACTTTTAGAACGACAGTGAACACAAGTAGCAGACTCAGGAGTTGTTCGATAAGAAAGAAGCAAAAAAACTTGAAGAGAACCAGCAACAGCATTAGCCGAAGGTGTGGAAGCAACAGTCTTATTTGTATAAACCAAAAATGGTTTTAGAAGTCAATCACTCTTGATGTCGAAAAGTTAGAAGAATTACTTGAGTTAAGGTTGGATCCCAACCTTTGCACAAGGATGTCATTGCGAAAAAGATGTAATATCCACCAGCTCGGCGAATAATTTTAAACTGTGTCTTCTCTGAGACCGGTTCTAATGACTGTAGAAAAAGATATCGCATAGTATCAACGTACATTCCTATCGTTTTGTTAAGTTTTATCCTACGGTTACGAATAGTGTCTGGTAGACGTTTATTTTAATCTAACGGCAGAAATTTTGTGTTAAGTAGAGTAGCAACATCCTTCTAAAAACGAATAGAATGGCGTCTAGTTCTAAACACAAAAAGAGCTTTACCGAACGGTATCTAAAAAGCTGTAAGAAAAAGCACTACAAGACATAATCAATTCGTCTACTCTAGTTAAGAAGGCCATAAGTTTAGAAGGATCATCACTTGAGAAGGTTACATTCTAGTCGGCCAAGTTTCATGAAGTAAGAAGTGGAGGTTCTTCTTCTGAAGAACACATCGTTCACACGAGACAATAAACGATACTTTAAAAGACTAATTAGAATAATAAACGAGGTAGTCGAGCAAATTCAGGCCCACACGTTGCAGAAGCCAAAATAATTTGTAACGCACAATTTGTGAGGTAAAAAAAATATGATTTTGTGGATACTCGACAATTGTAGATATCCAATTTATTCGGGTGTTTCGGTGCCATGCCCTACCTGCTCTTGTCTGTAGAAAAGAAATACAGTCTGAGGTAAAGAAAGGAAATCGCCCAGAACCCGCAATCCTAATTGCACCTGAAGAAATAAAAGAATCTACAGTTATCGCAGACTCCAAAATTTATTGTTGATTAGTATACTGAACAATTGATAATAGAAAAGAGAAAGAGAGAGACAAGCATCAACTGAAAAGTTTTGATTAAAAATGTTGTTCGCGGTACACACCTCCAGTAAAAACGAAGGAAGATATCATATATCTGGAAGCATTAGTCCCTACCTTAATATGCCGTATTAATTAATTAAAGATGGTGGTAATAAAAGCTAAACGCGTTTGCGATACCTTATGATTAGACATTTTTATTACTTAAAAGTAATTAATAAACACCTTACTAGGATATTATGCCGTAAAGTATCCCTCGGTGTTAGCATTTTTTTCTTCTTAAGGATCACACCGTATTTTTTCTTGTAACCACGATTAGGATGATGATTACTGCATTGGTAAACAAAACCTCGTAATTAGATGAACATTTGGGGTTACAAAGAAGAACAAAACGAACATCAAACAAGTATCTCGAAAAATATATGTCCGGTGCCTCTTTTAACGCTTAAGTGCGAATCATATAGCAGGGTTTTCTAAAAGAAACATAATCATAAGGTAGATGTTAATAGATGACGAGAATTGTAACCCTTACCTAACCGTTGGGTTCTACCGCTAGCGAAATCACAAGTCAAAAATGAAATGTCTCGTATTTCACCAGAAGTCGAACCAAGGCTGCGTCGTTTTACGGTTAAAAACTTGACTAATTAACGAGAAACTTTTCCTGACACGACGACGTTGGAAAAGTTGCTTAAACGAAAGTTGGAGAATAGCAAAAATGATTTTTATCTCATTACAAGAAATTCTCTTAATTACGAAGAATACGTTTGACACTTGTATCAATAGGACAACTGTATGGTTATCTTGTCACTTTTGATTCTTGTATGGTGATTTTTATTCTATACTAGCATTATTCATCATAAACGAATTTGTAACTAAATTAAAAATTAAAATATTTTTGTGAATATAAAACTTCTTGTTTTTATGGTCGTGTAGGAGACAGAAGACATTTAAAATTTTTGCTTTATGAAGAGGTACCGACAAAACATACAGGTTTTTTAATGTTTCCTCAATAAGGAATATAGACCCACTAGAGTAAAAAGTGGCGCCTAACGTGGGGTGTAAGGGCTCTGTTGGTAACAACAACGTCACTAGGGCTAGCTGAGATGTTGGTGAGTCGGCGTGCTTGCGAATGCTATAATAGAAAAGAGAAAAAATAGGCGCCACTCAGTTTTATTACCAAAATCCTCAACTCGGAGACACCAAGAGTACGTCTGAACCTACCATTATGAAGATTATGATAAAGCAAAAACAAACAATCAACGACGGAAATTAAGTTTATATAGAAGCAATTTACAGAAAGAAGATAGTTATTAAAAATAATTAGCAGTGAACGTGTAACTTAATACAAAATATAAGACTTACTCAGACCTAAATTTCTTTTTCGTAGCTATCGCTAGCTATATCAATTACATCTATTATGTTACGCTCGAACTTGCGAAAAATGTAAGCTTACATTAAATCGACGTGTGTTTGCTAGCTTGGGTTTTGACTACGTTTAACAGGTAAGGATACTCGATGGGACATGTACGTACACAACAACTGTTCAAATGATCTAAGTTATATAACAGAAACAGAGCTGAGTTAAAAAGAATTAAATATAGCTGATAGCTTACTTTGAATAGCAATTACAAACGCAGTATAAATAGAAAATTGGATACATATTAAGCTACACTATAGTTATTGAATTACGGTATGAATTCGTCCTCCTGTTGTTACCGTAACATTTGCCTGAACTGCTTTTTGGCGAGATATAAATCAGTTAAATGGTAAATCGGTGTATCCTTTCACTCTTGTTAAAATAATGATGCGCATAGCGACTACAACCTATTTTGCTGTAAAACATTAAACTTTAGTCAAAAAAGAGATGACGATGGCGATCATTTTGTTTTACCTGGCCACAATCTTAATTTTTTTGTAGAAATCATTTTCGTATGTGATTTCTTATTCGAAATTCACGTCGCTAAAAGCGTAATAGTAAGCGACGTGCAATTAAGTGAAAATGAAAGTACATATGGTTCAAAGATTTTGAATAATGATGAATTGCGTGGAGACAGATCTCGAGCAACAAGTAAAATTCCGAATCGATTCAAAACATTTTGTGAAACAACCGTCATTGTTATGTCGATGTACGTTGACATAACTAACCAATGGTGTCGGCGCACCGTTGACGTGGTAAAATTTAATCAACATACGACTTTTGGAAAATTAATAAGTAACGACACGTAACAATTGATACGATTTTATTTGCACCTTTATTTTCGTAGTCTTTTGACGGTATGTGCGACATTGCTCAGTTTTGCATATAATTAAAACTTAGACATGTTATTTTTCTTGCTGGAACTTGCGTTTTATATAATCGTTTGTGGTATGGAATCCTTTCTCCTTCTCTGTTTCTTTGTCAGTTTTTTATTGTCAGTAATGGGATTACCAGGAGAACGTTAAAATCGGTCACATTCTGCGCAGGTGTTCGAACGGGGATATTTAAACTTTATATTAAATATAGCGTGGACTAGTACATTATCTTAAATTTTTATGCGGTGGTTCACCAGTTTGCTGTCTCCCATTAATCATGCCATCGATAGCGTATCGGGATCTGGATTGACAGATCCAAAATGTCTTGAAGTCATATTTTGCAGTTTTGCTGTACATACACTGTATAAATCTGCAGCGATCGCGATAAACAAGCTGCTCATGGATTCTTATGTTTTATTCAGGTATAATACGTCTTACACTGTTCAATCCAAAGACGCCAGATATAACTTATCATTGCTAATTTGTCAGTATTTTCTTATTTCTTTGTATTGGAAAACTGACATAGTTCCTCGAATTTTGAGATTGGCATGATCCAGATTAACTTTTTATTAAAAATAAACTCATTTTTATTTTTGTTCGAATTGTTTCATACCAAAAGATAAAAACACTTTAAAACAAAGCAAAACAGAAACACAAATTTCTTTCAATTATTGCACACTTGAACACAACATCGTATTTTGCATAGCACAGACATAGTTACTTTTTCTGTCCTTCTTGACGTCATATGGAGTATCTTTTTTGCTTCCTATTGTTACTTATTTGTGCTGACTCAGTAATGCTCTGCAGCTTATTTCCAAGAATATTTGCGGCAATAGATGGAATATGACGAGGTACATTCCAATTATATATTCTTCTCCGCATGTGCGGCTTATATAGATCTTTAGCCGAGTGTTTTAGAAATGCAACTCAGGGTATAAATTGTTTTTTTTTTTACAAATTGAAACAGCATTGTGCTGATAACACCTGTAACATTTAGCATGGCAGAAAACACTGCCATTAGTAATCTTCGTGTTTTCCGAAAAATCGTGTATTTGCCACATTTTGATGCAATGAATCAACATCTGACTTAGTCAAGTTATAAAATAAAATTATATTACGTTTTTGTGCCATCATCTGTCGCATCGTCATGATGCATCGTAGATTTCACACTTTTGGCTTTCTTTGGTACATGACACGCAAAGGTGATATCTAAAGTAAACCCAAAAAAAGAAATGTCAACTGCTTTTTTCCGGTTTGGTACGAATTTTTGTTTTGTTGGATTGTGTTATAACGGATTTTCCCGGTTTCAATTTTTTCATTGGTTTGATTCACTGTATCGTTCATTGTTTGTGGTGTAATAAGAGATTTCCAAATATCTGGCATCTTGTCAAGAGTAGTGGAACGTTCTGTAAAAATATTTTCTTGTTCAGTTTGTTCAGCCGTTTCTCTTTCATTATCAGAATATTCGCTATCATCACAGGGACCGACTAGGGATCTAATGTTTGCTGATTATTATCATTTAGGTCAATGTAACTGACAGAATCATGATCAGTTTTATTTTGATCGCTGTCATCAGCCGCCTGAATGATACTTGTTTCTACTTGGGTTGACGGTTCTAATAGCTCGAATTCCTTTTTCTTTCAATTGTACAAGCAGATTGTAACTAGTAAAAAGTTATCAAAATATAATTTGTGGTCTGATGGGCAAGCAAGCTTTGCTTCTATATCAAGTACTGCTTGTGATCTCAATGGCAACTTAGTTTTTTTGTTGTCGCCATCTTTGGCCCCACAGTAAATGTCAGCAGCATAACAATAATCACTGCCACTACATAATAACCAGTTTTTGTAGCCAAATCTAATTGGTTTGCTTTTCATAAATTGTTGCTGAGGTGCTGCCCAAAAAATTTAAACATGTATTCATCAACACATAAGTCTTCATGCCTTACTGTTGGAAGTTTTGTTTAAGCTGCGTTAGCAAAGGCCGAAGTTTTGGCATTTTGTCTTGTGATGCTATGGTATTATAGACAAGGTGCATGTAACGTTTTATTTATAGACATAGCCGAACATACAAACTGAACTGATAAATCTTTGTCAAAACTCCAGTACATCCTTTCACTTGGTAGTTGATGATATCCTGTAAGTAATAGGATTCAAAAAAATATTTTTATATCCGCTTTACATACAAAGAAACTATGATTGTTTTTTTAGAAAGAGTACAAATTGGTCTAATTGTAAGTGACTATATGTTCAAATATTTTATTAGCGAACAACTTATTAAATATTTCAACCTTTATTAAGTTTTCAAGTTAGTGTTTTAGAAGTTCTAATCGATCTTTTCATCTTGCCGTTTTTGCCATACTAATGTTTTTAGAAGCTGTTGTCTATTTGGGAGTAAGTAGTTTTTCTTTATTTGGACTATTTTCCAATCTAAGCGACAAAGGCACAGTATCATCCACGTCGCTTTCTTCATCTGATAAGTACCAAACTTCAATTTCTCCCACAACATCATCAGATAATTCAAAATTCTTATCTAAGATATCGTTATCTTGTCTTCATCAGTTAAAATATCTTGGTCTGAAGGTATAATAACAATATCTACTCTAGACTGAGAGGTAGAAGCACGAATATCTTCTAAAGCTGATAGTAGGTACTTATATCTCTTGCCATAGAAAGAACGAACATCAAAAGCTTCGAAATTATTGTTGGGATTTGTATCTGCAGTAAAATTACAAAATATCAAAAACACCTATAGATGCTCGTTGTACTCATTTGAGTACACTGAACTTTCACACAATACTCCACATTCTTTATTTTTAAATTTAGATAATTACATACATACACCTTTATTTAACGCCTTTTGTGTCAATAAATATCATTTGATTGCCAAAATAACTTGATTATTAAAATTTACCATAAATTAATAGAATGATTGCACACCTTTAAAATTTCGTATGATTTGATGTTTAGGGGTATTACATTTCTTGAAAATTATAAGAAAGTTGTAACTAGTATATAAAAGATTTTGCTTTGTTGGTTGGTGACGTCTTATTGATTTATTTCTTTAGATTAAAAAAAGAAGTTTAAACTAAATGTATAAAAAAAAAAATGTTAAACGATTGTGAGATAAATCAACCAGATTCTACAGTAAACATTAGAGCGGCATATAAATATTTCAAATGAAGTATTCTTGAAATGTATAATACATTAGTGTCTCTTATTTGAAAATCGCTTAGTTTACTTAGCATTTTATACGTTTAGTTCATTTCCAACTGTCGCATTTTATTGATATTTAAGTAAAAATGAATGTAAAATTAGGTAAAAAGATGAAACAAAATAATGTGCAAAGAATGTCGGTTATCTACATTAGATTTGAAATTGTCGACGCGAAATGGTATTTACAGATACGACAAAAGCTTGTCTCATTACTTAAGTGTAATGGCGTCTTTCAGAAATATGCTGGTGACAGGTTAAGCACAGATATTTTACACAAAGCAATTTCCAGCTACTTTGCACGTTCGTTGAGTTTCAGGTGAGTTGCAAAGTTTATCTACCAGTATAAATTAGTATACCAAACGGGTACTATTTGTTATTAAAACTTTCCGAGATTAAAAATAAACCTATACGCCTGAAACCGCTAAATCAAATTGATACTTTAATTTGCAGGTAATCCCGCAATGCGTGTTTAGCAAATACGTTACGTAAAAGTTTTCTAAAACAGATAATCTTTTAGTAAATAGTTCATATTTAACAACAATGAATTGCTTTATAAATTACGTAAGTTTATATTATGTAGAGTAAAACGTGAAATTTATAGTAATCAAAATATATGTTGATATATACGAAGTATTATTAAAAAAAAATAAAAATAATGAAAGTGTAAACACTCAGTAAGTTTGTTTATATTTCATATGACTGGGTTAATTAGTCGTTTTATTGCAGGTAAATAACAAAATAGTATATTCTGTAACAAGGTTGAAATAAAAAGTTGATGCGAGTGGAAAGTTCTGAGCGCTAGCGTATGTGAGCGTGAGTCAAAATTAAGACGTTTTATTTATATTTGACAGCTTTGTGATCCAATGTAAGAATATTCTATCTATCACTTGTAATAGAATGTATGTAAACTACCAGTGTTTTAGAATAAATATTTTTACACAAGGGTAAGAATGTACTCATGTGAAGTTAGCCAAAACAATTTTAGAGATGAAACCATTTCCTGCATTAACGCTCATTTTTTTAAATGAAGGCAACCTCTGATTTTTCTGCAAATTCACACACGCATGGATCAAAATTTAATAAATAATGTCAAAAAGTGTGGTTGTTATTTTTATAATTAAGAATAATTTGATTCAAAGTCGGTGGAGCGCGGGAGAGTGCCGTATACGATTGAATACCGATTAAAATAGTTTTTCTAAATGGGGGGCGTCCTTTGCTTTTTCTGCAAGTTTACACATCTATGGATCAAACCTTTGACTTTTCTGCAAATGCACACATGCATGGATCAAACATTAATAAATAATATCAAAAAATTAGAGTGTTGTTATTTTTATAATTAAAAATAATTTGATTCTAAGAGTGCCCTCTTAAAGAAAGTCTTGAATATCTCAGAGATTTTATGATTTAAAGAGGAACTGGTAGGTTTCACTGATTGATGGGAAGTTAAGAAGCAAAATAGATGTTTATTAATACCAAACGAAACAGTTTTAAATAAATACAAAATATTTAAACAAATACCATAGTGGCCGGTATTACCCTGAGGAATGGGGTAATATCAGCCACAATTTGGTTCATAGGCAAAAATCGCACACAAAGGTTTTCGTTTTTTCTCCATTGGTACATTTACTGTGAGCCTATCCAAAACAGCGCACACATCTTAGCCAAAGTTCTCGGTTCTTCCGAAATTCTATGCAAATAATGCAAATGTCCTCAGTAACTTCGGCGACTTTTGTTCCTCCTCATTGCAGTTTTGGTAAACACTTTTTTTTTCTTTGTGAGCGTTTTTTCTTGTTGTATGGTGCTAGTGGTTTTTTCTCGCCAAAGGTTGCGAAAAACTTGTTTTCTTGCTTTCTTTAGTTTTGACTCTTCTATCTTCTGCAGCTTTTTTTGTTTTGCAGTTTTTTTCCTTTTAGAATGCTTTTTATGGGAGTCGATGTAAATATCTCAGAATGTTGCTTTTTCACAAATTTCTTACTTCTTTGGATTTTAATGAAAGGTTCTGTATTGTGTCATTTTCGTTTGTGTCTTCCTCCATTTCTTGTTCTCCCATATCTTCTTCCCTTTCATCTTCTCTATTATCTATTTGTTTATTTCTGAGAATCCGCTTATTAAAGTTTGTAGGTTGTAAGTTTTCAGCAGGATTCCAGTTACTTGAAAACCTTTAGTAACTTTTTCGATAGTTGCAATTCTACCAAATGCTTTGTTGAACAAATCAGCGACGATATTTCGCGTAATTTTCTCTCCTGGGTTATTTCTCAAAAATTTATCACATTCTAAATTATATGCTGACTTCAAAGGCTCATAAAAGTAACATCAAGTGGTTGAACTCTGTGCGATGTATGCGGGCGGATCGTCAAAATAATAATTCCTCTTTCTTTGCAAAAATTATAGACATTTAACAAACAGTGACTGGAGTGGTTATCTATTATTAGCAAAACTGGATATTTTTTTGAAATTTTAACACTATCTTGAAAGTGCTTTAACCAATCAATGAATAAAATTTCTGTTATCTACCGGTTATCTGAGCAGCGATAAATAACACCTGGAGGTCCATTATTCTTTAAGTGATTAGCCATTTTTTTTTCCTGGCACAAATGAACATCATGGGTAAATAAATGCCAGACGCGCGAAATGAATACATGACAGTAGTGGTTTCACCCCTCTCCCAACTTATTAAGGAACCCGCTCTTTTCTGACCTTTTTTTAGCGTAGATTTTATTTGGACGTTTTATTCGGTTTCATCAGCGTTAAATATTCTTTTTGGAGAAAAGTTATATTTGCCAATTAAAATGTTTAGGTTTGCAAAAAAAGTTCAATTTCTGCTTTATTGAAGGCCGTCACACGATTTACGCTTGTTGATTCTGGTTTTCTGAATGTAATTTGTGGATTGCGTCATAAAAAGCCTTGTAACCAATCACGGCCCCCTGAGTCTTTTTCCTCCTTAAACGAATTTCGCAAATTATTGGATTTGGCAAAAGTGTAGGCGCTTTCTTGAATTTGTGCAGCTGTAACTCCAAAAAAGAGTTAGCATGAGTAATTATTTTAAAATTTAGTAAATACTGGACGTCGCCGTCGTCCCAATTGAGGCTTAGATACTCGGCCCTCTACGTCGATCTTGAAGAGTCGCTTTGGGAATGGCGAAACTTTTTGAAACTTCCCGAATAGGACACCCAATTTATATTGCTACAAGAGCTGCCTGAAGCGGCTTGGAAGTCCAACAAGCTCTTGTAGTTTTTCGCTTATAGGTCCGCGGCATCTGAAAACAAATGAAAGGTTAAAACAATGAAAACAAATTTAAATAGGGTAATGCCCGCGATACCGATATTACCCACACAAAGGTGGCTAAAATTACCCCTAAAACAGTCATGTAAATCCCAACACGTACTACAAAAATGCCTAAGTTTACGTGAGTTTTAGATGAACTGACTGAAAAAAAGACAAATTGTAGTTTTATAGTTTTATACATACGAAAAATTTTTACAACTTACCGTTGTTGAAATATGGAGCCTTGAACACAACACTTTCCATATAGTAGCACGTGCTTTATTAAAAAATTATCTATAAAAATTACAAAGCTTGCACTAGCATTGTCTGAACGATACTAGCGGTTACGTTTGCTGAGACGCATGACCAGAGACATAAATTCCACCACAATTTCCGATTAGGGTAGGAGAAACTTGACGGTTGAAATTGCCCCGACGCGACGGCCGGTATTCCCCCAGTTTACCCTACGACCGGATATCAATTGAAGTAGTTTTTTCTAAACGAGGGCAACCTCTGATTTTTTGCAAATTCACACACGCATGTATCAAAGTTTAATAAATAACATCAAAAAATTGAAGTGTGGTTATTTCTATAATTAAAAATAAATTGATTCAAAGTCGGCGGAGCGCGGGAGAGTGCTGTATACGACCGGATACCGATTAAAGTAGTTTTTTTCTAAATAAAGACAACCCCTGATTTTTCTGCAAATTCACATATGCATGGATCGAACAATAAATAACATCAAAAAATTGGAGTGTAGTTATTTACATGATTAAAAAAAGGTTGGTTAAAAATTGGTGGTGCTCGGGAGAGCGCTGTATAGCGTAAACTGGAGGAATACCGGCCCCTTAAATAAAGTCTTGAATATCTCAGAGATTTTATGATTTAAAGAGGAACTGGTAGGTTTAAATGATTGATACCAAACGAAACAGTTTTAAACAAATACAATAGTGGCCGGTATTACCCTGATGAATGGGGTAATATCAGCCGCAATTTGGTTCTTAGGCAGAAATCGCACACAAAGGTTTTCTTTTTTTCTTCATTGGTACATTTACTGTGAGCCCATCTAAAACAGCGCACACATCTTAGCCAAAGTTCTCGGTTCTTCCCAAATTCTCCGCAAATAATGGATATGTTCTCAGTAACTTTGGCGTCTGACTTTTCTTCTTCTTTATTGCAGTTTTGGGAAACACTTTTTTTTCTGAGCGTTTTTTCTTGTTGTATGGTGCTGGTGGTTTTTTCTCACTAAAGGTTACGAAAAACTTGTCTTGCTTTTTTAGTTTTCACTCTTCTATCTTCTGCAGTTTTTTTGTTTTGTAGTTTATTTTTCTTCTAGAATGCCTTTCATGGAAGTCGACGTAAATATCTCATTGTTGCTTTTTCACAAATTTCGTACTTTTTTAGATTTCAACTCTAGAACATCCAGGAACTGGTATTATTTTTCTAAATAAAAGGTTCTGTGTTGTGTCATTTTTGTTTGTGTCTTACTCCATTTCTTGTTCTTCAATATCTTCTTCCCTTCCATCTTCTCTATTATATGCTATTTGTTCATTTCTTGGAATCGGCTCATTTAAGTTTGTAGGTTGTAAGTTTTCAGCAGGGGCAAAGTCGTTTGCGCTGAAAACATCAGAGTTGACAGGAAAGATTCCAGTTACTTGAAAATATATTTGGCGTAACTTTCTCTCCTGGGTTATTTCTCAAAAATTTATCACATTCTAAAACAAAATTTCTGTTATCCACCAGTTATCTGAGCGGCGATAATAGCACCTGTAGGTACATTATTCTTTAAGTGATCAGCCATTTTTTTCTTGGCAAAAATGAACATCATTGGTACATAAATGCCAGACGCGCTAAACAAACACATGACAGTAGTGATTTTACCCCTCTCCCAACTTGTTAAGGAACCCACTCTTTTCTGACCCTTTTTAGCGTAGATTTTATTTGGACGTTTTACCGTTGTAACGCCTGTTTCATTAGCGTTAAATATTCTTGTTGGATAAAAGTTATATTTGTCCATTAAAGTGTTTAAGTTTGCAAAAAAAGTCCAATTTCTTCTTTGTTGAAGGCCGTCACACTATTTACGCTGGTTGATTCCGGTTTCCTGAATGTAATTTGTAGATTGCGTCGTAAAAAGCCCTCTAACCAATCGCGACCCGCTGAGCCTTTTTCCTCTTTAAACGAATTTTGCAAATTATTGGATTTGGCAAAAGTGTATGCGCTTTCTTGAATTTGTGCAGGTGTAACTTCAAAAAAGAGATTGGCAAGAGTAATTATTTGCTGCGATAACTCATGCTCGTGTTCTTTAGTAAATACTGGGCGTTGTCTTAATTGAGGCTTAGCTACTCGGCCCTCTCTACGTCGATCTTGAAGAGTCGCTCTGGGAATAGCGAAACTTTTTGAAACTTCCCGAATAGGGCACCCACTTTCTATCGTAGTTTTTCGTTTATAGGTCCGCAGCATTTGAAAAAAAATGAAAATTTAAAAGAATGGAAACAAATTTAAATAGGGTAATGCCGGCCATGCCGATATTGCCCACACAAAGGTGGTCGAAATTACCCCTAAAACAATAATGTATATTCCAAAACGTATTATAAAAATGCTTAAGTCTACGTGAGTTTTAGATAAACTGAGTGAAAGAAGACAGATTATAGTTCATTTTTATACATACGAAAAATTTTTACAACTTACCGTTGTTGAAATATGGAGCTTTGAACACAACACTTTCCATATAGTAGCACGAGCTTTATTAGAAAGGTATCTATAAAAACTATACAGTTTGGACTAGCGCTGCCTAAACCATACTAGCGGTTAGGTTTGCTGAGACGCATGACCAGAGACATAAATCCCTCCACAACTTCTGACTAGGGTGGGAAAAACTTGACGGCCGAAATTACACTGATGCGACGGCTGGTATTCCCCCAGTTTACCCTACGACCGGATACCAATTAAAGTAGTGTTTTCTAAATGAAAGCAACCTCTGATTTTTCTGCAATATCACACACGCTTGTATCAAAAATTAATAAATAACATGTTAAAAATTGAAGTGTGGTTATATCGATAATTAAAAATAATTGGATTCAAAGTCGGCGGTGCACGACAGAGTGCTGTATACGACCGGATACCAATTAAAGAAGTTTTTTCTAAGTGAAGACAACCTCTGATTTTTCTGCAAATTCACACACGCATGCATCAAAATATAATAAATAACATCAAAAAATTGGAGTGTGGTTATTTCTATAAATAAAAATAATTTGATTCAAAGTCGGCGGTGCGCGTGAAAGTGCTGTATACAACCGGACACCAATTAAAGAATTTTTTTCTAAATGAAGGCAACCTCTGATTTTTCTTTAAATTCACACACGCATGTATCAAAAATTAATAAATAACATATCAAAAAATTTAAGTACGGTTATTTCTAGAATTAAAAATAATTCGATTCAAAGTCGGCGGTGCACAGGAGAGTGCTGTATACGACTGGATACCAATTAAAGAAATTCTCTAAGTAAAGACAACTTCTGATCTTTCTGAAAATTCACACACGCATGCATCAAAATATATTAAATAACAGCAAAAAATTGGAGTGTGTTTATTTCTATAAATAAAAATAATTTGATTCAAAGTCGGCGGTGCGCATGAAAGTGCTGTATACGACCGGACGCCAATTAAAGAATTTTTTTCTAAATGAAGACAACCTCTGATTAATCTGCAAATTCACACACGCATGTACCAAAATTTAATAAATAACATATCAAAAAATTTAAGTACGGTTATTTCTAGAATTAAAAATAATTCGATTCAAAGTGGGCGGTGCACAGGAGAGTGCTGTATACGACTGGATACCAATTAAAGAAGTTTTCTAAGTAAAGACAACTTCTGATCTTTCTGAAAATTCACACACGCATGCATCAAAATATATTAAATAACAGCCAAAAATTGGAGTGTGTTTATTTCTATAAATAAAAATAATTTGATTCAAAGTCGGCGGTGCACGGGAGAGTGCTGTATACGACCGGATACCAATTAAAGAAGTTTTTTTCTAATTGAAGACAACCTCTGATTTTTCTGCAAATTCACACACGCATGCATCAAAATATATTAAATAACAGCAAAAAATTGGAGTGTGTTTATTTCTATAAATAAAAATAATTTGATTCAAAGTCGGCGGTGCGCATGAAAGTGCTGTATACGACCGGACGCCAATTAAAGAATTTTTTTCTAAATGAAGACAACCTCTGATTAATCTGCAAATTCACACACGCATGTACCAAAATTTACTAAATAACATATCAAAAATTTAAGTACGGTTATTTCTAGAATTAAAAATAATTCGATTCAAAGTCGGCGGTGCACAGGAGAGTGCTGTATACGACCGGATATCAACTAAAGAAGTTTTTTCAAGTAAAGACAACTGATTTTTAAATTTACACACGCATTCATCAAAATTTAATAAATAACAGCCAAAAATTAGAGTGTGGTTATTTCTATAATTAAAAATAATAGGATTCAAAGTCGGCGGTGCACGGGAGGGTGCTGTATACGACCGGATACCAATTAAAGAAGTTTTTTCTAATTGAAGACAACCTCTGATTTTTCTGCAAATTTACACACGCATGCATCAAAGTATAATAAATTACACCAAAAATTTGAGTGTGTTTATTTCTATAAATAAAAATAATTTGATTCAAAGTCGGCGGTGCGCAGGAGAGTGCTGTATACCACCGGACACCAAACATTTTTGTAAATGATGTCAACCTCTGATTTTTCTGCAAATTCACACACGCATGCATCAAAATTTAATAAATAACAGCAAAAAATTAGAGTGTGGTTATTCTATAAATAAAAATAATTTGATTGAAAGTCGGCGGTGCGCGAGAGAATACTGTATAATTAAAAATAATTTCTTATCACGTTCTGTTATTGAAAATGATTTTAGAAGAATTACATTGGGCAATGGTCGTGAAGAAAATTATTACAAACATTTGCGAAAGTACAAATTACTAATTTAAAAATTTTTGAAATGAAAATATGTAAATTAACATTTTTTACTTAAGAAAGTAAGGGATAACGATTTGCAGCGTTAGTGTTGAATATTAATGACTCGTATTGAGGTAAAGTTCTTCGTATTCAGTTTTATAAATTTTAACTTATTAATTCATAAAAACGAATACGTATTTGAATGTTAATTCAGTTATAAAAATGATGCGTCGAAAAACCTGCAAAGGGGTTCGCAAGCTATTTGGGTAACTGCCAGAAAGCAATACAGCGGTTGAGGGTATTGTGCAGTTGCTAAACAGCTGACTTTACAGAAAAATATTTTTAAAGATTTTTTCCTTTTACATTCTTATGTTGACTTTTAGGAAATATATTTTCTTTGAAATTTCTATATAAGATCTTTTATTACTTGAAGTTTTGTTGATATTGGTTTCAACATCGCGATTCTTTTGTATAATAGCACGAACACGAGTTTCAATCAATCCATTTATATTTCATTTTACGGTTATACATGTATTCTGTGTGTTTAAATAAATGTTTAATACACGATGAAGCAAGAATAATTGTTTCAAATATTAGCTCAGATATGTACGTAATTCAAGAAGTTGTTAAAATTATGATTTATTAAAAGATCAGTGAAATGTGCTAAAAAAATTGAAGAAGTTAATTTAAAAAATAATAAGAAAAAAGCAGATGAAGACACTAAAACATATTTGTAGGAGAGTCGGAAGGGCGTCTTGCTTAATGCTATTTCACGCGTTGGTGGTTTTTGTGATTTTATACAATTATGTAGGAAAATGGTTTTTATTAGTGCTGTTATTTATATTTACTTTTTTGTTGCAAACGATTAATAGTAGAATTGTTTGTAACTAATAGTTTTAGGAGATTTAAATAGATATCGTTAAGCATCGTTGGTATAATTATAAATAAAAGGAACGAATAGATCCGTAAACGTTTCCATTCGTATCTTGATTGATTTACAATTTACATAGAGAAATGTAAATCTTAGTACGATTGTTAATTAGTTTGTGGTTCAAGATAAGCGTTTACTATTAGAAAAAAAAACGGAATTGAACGTTAGAGCAGGACGAATATTACAGTCGAGTTTTGTGACAATTAATATTGTGAAATTATTCTGAAATTTTACAGGCGGAACGCTTTTTAATTGAATAAAACACATTTTCACTATTCAAAAGAACATATTTTTTTACGATTTGAAATTCATATGGAGTGTTTGTGCTTTATAAATTACATTTGAAAAATTTATTTTGGTTTTATTGATTAATTCACCCGTATAGGATGATAGTTTTATAGAATTTTAGATGCCTGAATTAAATTATTCTGTTTGCAAAAAGAATAAATTCTCTAGTATTGCTATTAAATTTGAAAATACTTGGCATTTGTTTTATTATTTTCACGAATTTAACATTGATTATACCCAATATGTTGATCTGACAGCTAGTACTCACTATTTACTATTTTTAATTGTACGAAGTAGTCATATGCGAAATAGATAAAAATAATATGCATTTTACACCGGGTTAAACTGAAGTTTAGGAATTTGCCATTAGTTTAAAAAAAACTGTATTTAAACGACATTGTTATAATGCGTGTAAATTATTATTTTAGAAAACATAGGAATCTATTAAGCGTTGCTAATGGCGAAGACAATACCACGACCAACTCAGCTACATTCTTAGAGTACTGTATGTGCAAATGTAACGTATGAGATAAATTAATAAGAACGTCAGAGACCGATTATAACCCGCAACTAAAAAAGGTCCACCCCGGTACACAAATACAAATTAAAATCAACAAGCGAAGACAATATTTCAATCCGTGTTTGCTGTAATTATTATTGTGTTGTTATATAGTGGACTTAATGCAATTTAAAATAAATTGATTTAGATAATAATACGACTTGGCTCTATAATATTAAAATTTATTAGCAAAATTTTGAAATAAAAACAAGTAGTAATCAATTTGTTAGTAGCATTAAAAATAAAAAGGAATTTTGACAACAGAGCATAAGTACGCTAATGTGTGTATTAAGTTGTTCTATCTAGAGTTTTATTTTGTATACTCAATATATCAAAGACAAGACAAAACTGCATATTAACAACAGGTTATGGGCCCAGTCATTGAGACTTGTGCGAATCTTTGAGAATTGAGGTTAGACCACATGTTCGTGGGTTAGACACGTGTACGCTAGAAACGAAAACCTTTTAAAAAGTTGCAAGTGGTGTGAATAAGTCGAAATGGAACAAACATTATCTCATTTAAAACTAAATGGAACGAATTGGGTTGTGTGGAAGTTCCAAACCACTGTAATACTAAAAAGTAAGGATTTATACGACATGGTCACTGGTATAAAGGAAAAATCTGTTGGAGAAGATAAAAACTGGGAAAAGGCAGATGCGAAAGCTCAGGAATTAATAGTGGCAAGAATGGAAGAATCCGAAATAACACACATTCTATCATGCAAGACAGCCTGTGAAATGTGGTCGAAACTAATATCAATTTATGATAAGGAATCGCAAGTAAGCGTTCATTTATTACAACAAAAGTTTTTTTTTAGCAGAGTTTAAACATGACAATATATCAAAGTTTATATCTGAATTAGAAGCAATACAAATGAAATTAAAACATGCAGGAGAGGAAGTTTCGGAAAACATGATGATGACAAAAATTATTATGTCATTACCAGAAAATTATAAATATTTTAGATCTGCATGGAAGTCGGTTGCTATTGAAAACAGAAAATTAAAAGAATTAACTTCACGATTGCTGATTGAAGAAGAACGACAAAAATCCACAGAAGAAGTAAAGGCATTGACGGCAGCAAGTAAAGCTCAAGGTCATAGCAAAGATGTGTCTATAAAAACAAAATTTGGAGGTTACAGAAGAGAACACAGAAAATGTCATTTTTGCAAGAAACAAGGACATTTAATGAAAGATTGTTGGTTTAAGAAGAATAAAACTAATGACAACAATGGTGGACATGCAAATGCATTAATAGGCACAGATAATCAACTCGAAGAAAACGATTGGTGTATGGATACAGGAGCCAGCGAGCATATGTGCAAGAAACGTGAATTGTTTGATGGTTTAAATATGTGCAATGTAAAAAGACAGGTAAAGATTGGAGATGGAATAGCTTTAAACGTAGAAGGAATAGGAACAATCACTTTAGATGCATGGAATGGGAAACGTTGGATGAAAACTGTCTTATCAAATGTTTTATATGTTCCAGATTTAGAAGTGAACCTTTTTTCAATAGGACATGCATTAGATAAAGGATTAAGTATGAATTCAAATAGCGAGGAATGTAAAATATTTAACGAAAGTGGACAAATTAGGGCTATGGCAGTTAGAAATGGAAAACTGTACAAAATGATGTTCAGAAATGTTGAAACTGCGACTTGTAAGTATGTACAAAGTCAGTGGCATTGTAAACTTGCACATCAAAATTTTGAGCATGTCAAAAAATTATTACGCAATAATAACATTAATTATTTGAAGGAGGTTAGGCAACCATCTTGCTTAGGATGTTTATACGGTAAACAACACCGAATTTCTTTTAAAGAAAGTAAATCAAGAGCTGACGAGCCATGTAAATTAATTCATAGTGACATATGCGGTCCATTTGAAACAAATTCTCTTGGAGGAGCCAAGTATTTTTTATTATTAAAGGATGATTATACCAGTTATCGACAAGTTGGTTTTCTACAGAATAAATCAGAAGTTTCACAAAAATTAGAGTAATTTATAGATAGTGCAGAAAATGTAACAAGGAAAAGAATCAAGTGTTTGCGAACAGACAATGGTTTATAATTTATAAACAAGGGCGTGGAAAACATACTTAAAAGAAAAGGAATTGAGCATCAAAGGTCGGTTATTTATACTCCACAACAAAATGGCCGAGCTGAAAGAGAAAACCGAACGTTAGTTGAGACTGCGAGAACCTTAATACATGCCAGGAATTTAGACAAAAACTTATGGGAAGAAGCGATCAATACGGCGATGTATGTTTTGAACAGAACAGGAACAAGTTCAATTGAAGGAAAAACTCCCTACGAATTGTGGTATGGAAGAAGTATCAACTTAAAAGTTTTCAGAGAGTTTGGTGTTAAAGTTACGACTCATATTCCTAAAGAAAAGAGACTGAAACTGGATCCGAAGTGTAAAATTGAAATTCTTGTGGGTTATGGAGAGAAAACAAAGGGATATAGAATTTATTTTGCAGAAACTGGAAAGGTAGAAATTCTTTGTGATGTAGTATTCTTGGAAGATCATTACGATCAACCACAAAAAGTGATAATGTTGGACAAATTTTCCGAAAACAAAGATGAACACTGCTTTGAAGAAATAAATGACAAAGAAAATGTAGACACCGACAACAAACCTGATAGTGATGAAATAGAAGAAGAAAATTGCGTTAATGACCAATCAGAGAAAAACTACAATTTGAGAGATAGAAAAAATATCAGAAGACCTGCAAGACTAGAAGACTATAGTTTTTGTAACATATATGTAAGTGATGAATTGACATATGAAGATGCAATTACAGGAAATGATAAAGATGAGTGGAAAAAGGCAATAGATCAAGAGCTACAAGTGTTAAGTGAAAACAATACATGGACAGAGGTTAGGAAGCCTGAAAACAGTGAAATTATAAACTCAAAGTGGGTGTTTAAAATTAAGAATAATCAAAACGGAAAACAATATAAAGCTAGACTAGTTGCAAAAGGTTTCCAACAAAAGGGTATATTTGATTTGGGTGAAGTTTATGCGCCAGTAGCTAAAATGGCAACATTTCGTGTTGTTTTGGCATTAGCTAATAAATTTAAATTAATGATTTTTCAGATGGATGTAGTAGGAGCTTTTCTTCACGGCAATATTGATGAAATTGTATACATGTATAAACCTCAAGGTCTTATTGATGGTAAAGACGATAATGTGCTTAAGTTAAACAAATCGTTATATGGACTTAAAAAGTCACCTAAGTATTGGAACGTAAAATTTAACGTAGTAATGTTGGAATTAGGATTTCAACGAAGTAAAAATGATTATTGTCTTTATTATCAAACTGTCGGAAAAGATCAAATTTATATTTTACTTTATGTAGACGATCTGTTATTAGTTGGTTCAAATTTAAACGGGATTAATGATGTAAAACAAAAATTGCAAAACATTTTTAGAATGAAAGATTTAGGGAAAATTTCAAATTTTCTTGGGATAAATGTTGACCACGATTTAGCTAATGGAATTACTCGAATTGATCAACAAAGATATCTAAAATTGGTTTTGGAAAAGTATGGAATGTTAGATTGTAAAACTGTATCAACTCCATTAGAAATTAATGTAGATAATGAAAAACTTAATGCTGTAGATAGTAGTTTAGAAACACATTGTAGACAGGTGATAGGTTCATTAATGTATGCGATGCTAGGAACTAGACCAGATATTTGTACGGCAATTTCATATTTGAGTAGATTTCAAAGTAAACCAAGCCAGGAATTATGGCGTTTATTAAAACGAATTTTAAAATACATAAAAGGAACTCTTGATTTGAAATTTATGTACAAATCAGATCCGACTAAAATAGTTGTTGGTTATGCAGAGGGGAGGTGATTTGGAAAACCGTAAGTCAACTACTGGTTATCTATTTAAATTATTTGATTGTCCAGTATCTTGGTCATCCAAAGCACAGCCCACAGTTGCCTTGTCTTCCACAGAAGCGGAATACATGGCGCTTACTGCATCTACCTGTGAAGGAATTTGGTTGAAAAGTTTACTAATAGGAGCTATAGATAGCAAAACTCAAATTATTATATTTGAAGATAACCAATCGGCCATACGTGTAGCTAAAAATCCAGAATTGCACAAACGCTTAAAACACGTGGATATAAGTACCATTTTATTCGAGAGAAAGTTGAATCAGGTGAAATTGAAATTAAATATTTAGACACGTACAGCCAAATTGGTGATATATTTACTAAGCCCTTACAGAGTGTAAGATTTGTTAAGTTGAGGGAGGGCTTAAATCTCATAGCTTCGTTGCTTTTATATTTAATGAGGGAGGGTGTTAGTAGCATTAAAAATAAAAAGGAATTTTGGCAACAGAGCATAAGTACGCTAATGTGTGTAATGAAGGTGAAGGTGCAACGAGGGTAGTTAAAATAAAAGTTAAGTTGTTCTATCTAGAGTTTTATTTTGTATACTCAATATATCAAAGACAAGACAAAACTGCATATTAACAACACAATTTTATAGTCAGAGTGGGGTAAAATTTATCAAAATTAGTTTAATGCATTTAAAGACGATATAAACTATATAGTAGTTGTGATTAATTTAATTACAAACAAAACTGAACTTGTAGTTACAAAGATCTTTGAAATCGGGGCAAGTCATTTGTCCTTCAGCCCATTTCTGGATACCAAAGGCATAATTTGTGTTGGCGGTAGGCTTCGAAATTCCCGATTTGCTTTCGACAAAAAACATCCCGTACTCTTACAAGGAAAGCATCCCTTATCAAAGCTTATCTTTGAGCGTTAGCATATTCGTTTGCTGCTCGCGGGTTCCCAGTTATCTTCATTACGCGATAGATTTTGGATCACTTCTGGTCGGACTCTCACCAAGCAAATCGTACATCGCTGTGTTAGATGCTTTCGATTTGCACCAAAGTTGACCCAATCGATCATGGACAACTTGCTATCTTCACGAATTCAATCATTTCATCTTTTCATGTAATGGGTGTTGACTTTGCCGGCCCGCTGATGGTCAAGATCGCAAAGGTCGCGGTGCTGAAGTTTCAAAAGCATATATTTGTTTATATGTTTGTTTCTAGTCAAAACTTTTCACCTCGAATTGGTGACAGATTTATCAACAGAATCGTTTTTATTGAGTTTTCGTAGAGTTGTAGCGCGTCGTGGCAAACCCCTATATGTATACTCTGACAACGGAACAAATTTCGTTGAGGCAAGTTACAAAATACGGGAACTTTTACGTTCGCAAAATAAGATAATTCCCGAGGCCGTCACGTGCCGAGGAATTAACTGACATTTTGCACCGGCACACAGTCCTCACTTTGGAGGATTGTGGGAAGCAGGCATCAAGTCCTGCAAGCATCACCTCAAGCGTGTTATAGGAAGCTGTATTCTGACATTTGAAGAGCTATGTACTTTGCTTTCACAGATAGAAGCTACCCTTAACTTCCGTCCTTTGTGTCTTCTCTCATATCTGACCCAAATGACCATCAACCACTTACGCCTGCGCACTTCCTGGTTGGAAGACCCTTAACAACATTACCAGATCCGAACGTTACTGGAGTTCCTACTTCTCGTCTATCCGTATTCCAAAGGGTCCAACAGATTCACTAGCATCTATGGCGACGTTGGAACAAAAAGTACATCTCCGAGTTGCAGAAAAGGTAAAAATAGATGTCCCATCAATCTGATCTTAAACTGGGAACTTTAGTGCTGATCAAAGAAGATAACCTTCTTCTGCTTCGTTGGAAGTTAGGAAGAATCACCCAAATCCATTATGGCAGTGACGGCGTGAATCGTGTTGTTTCTGTGCTTACTAATAGTGGAACACTTCGACGCTTCTTGGCTAAATTATGTCCTCTGCTATTAAAGCAGTAAAACTTTAGTATTGTTTTGTATTTTGTTGTAGTTGTTAATTAAGTTTTATATATGCTTTGTTATTCTACGCTTCAATTGAAAATATTGGTAAAATTTTTAATTAATTAATTACATGTTTGAGATTCACTGTATATTTTGTTTGAGACCCTCTGTTGTCTTTTTCGGCCCCTTTAACTATGTGGTTTTGGAGGTTCATGTCTGAGTTAGCGTTAAGACGTCTGCAAAGTAAGACATTAGATTGAAATTATCAATTCTTTTATATCGTCATGTTGTAATAAATACCCTTAGCAAAGTGCTTAAGTTTTAATTGCAACAAACAAAGAAAATAAGTAAACAATTCAGTACCTTGCTACAATCGAATCACATACACGATTCGACGAACAGTTACGCTACAGGGATAAATGAAAGAGGTACAACCTTGTATCAAAATATTTATTGGAAAAGTAAGGATTTACAATGCTTTTACCTCAATAACTTGTGAAAAACAATATGTAACTGTGCTACTAGTCTGTTAATTCAAGATCAGGAAGGAATCAGAAAACTCGGGAACGATTTCATCATCTTCTTCAGTTTTAAATAATTTTTTTGGTTTGTCAATTGATTTAATCCCCATCATTTGAATATAGCGTCTGACTTTTTCGAAATTATTGTTACATTAGTACTGTTTTTTTACGCACCTTCCATATATCTGGACCAACACGGTTTACTTTCTCAGCTTTAGCTTCTTTGGATTTAAAATATTCTGGCTTTAAGATACTGATTTAACACGGCTTAGCTATTTAACAAACTTTTATCATTGTGTGCAGTTACATTTGTAACTGTTTCCACAACTAATTCATGTCGTTTTATATTTGTTTAAAATGGGGCAATTGTAAATTGTTGGTGTTGTAAATAGTCAAGCAAAACTCTATTTACAACATTCTCAGGTTCAGTATCTTTAGAGGGAATTTTATTTAAAACGCGGTTGGGGTCCAGTGACTTGATTCTAGTGAAAAATACAATTAAATCTATATACATAGGTTCTTTATCATGCTTCTTATTTATTTCACTTAGTGTTGTAGCTGACAGATAAGGAAAATATTTTTTGTCTATAGAAGGTGCCAAGATATTTTCTATTTGGTGAGAATTGTCTTCCAGGCAAGTTTAAAGGGTCTATATGGCTAGGTCAGGTACGCAAATAAATGCAACATTACTTTGTTTGTAGATGCGCCATATTTCATTTGAAAATGTGGAGATGAGTTATCTTTAATAAAATCTTCTGACCGCAAAGCTTTTTAGATGTGAGAAAAATGTATTGGTGAACTAATTTAAAAAGAATTAGGCATTTATCCACCTATGCGTGTTCTGTTGTAGCGGGAACCGAATGCACAGAATTTTTTTTTCACAACACGGTTGACTTTTTAGATCTTCCTGGGTTTACTGAATCCACTTTCAGACTTTTAAATTGCGTAGGAAGGCAATAAGACTCCCGAAGCAGATTCACCCATCATTACCGATGTAGCACTTTATGTTAAAAACGAAACACCATCTTCTTTTGGCTAGGATTGCTTTGAAGGTTTGTTTCCTCCCAATTTATGAGTTTTTCTTATGCCGTTTTAACCGAGAATAGGTTCAATCTTTCATAGACTAATTATTATAAAATTTTGTTGTTAAGTCCTTGACTATCGAAATATGTTTTAGCCCACTGTCTAATGTCTAATAAGGACAGTGGAACACCTCATTCGTCACATGTTGAAGCAGCTGTAATCTGTGCTTTTTTTTCTTTCATTGTAAATACGGATTGGCCGCCAATTTTACGCACGCGCAAACCCAAAAAACTGTTGCGCAATGTACCAAATGGAATCTTGTATTAATTTGCCGTTTTTTGGAGCATTCATTTAGGATCGACCACTTTTTCTAACGCTGAGTCTATTCTTTCTTTAGGATAATTTTCATATTGCTTGGAACCAAACTTTTCTAACCATTTTTACACTGAAATTAACAGTAAATTAGCGTAACTGATCACTTAACCGTTACACCCCACGTGGATGATCAATTTCGCCCTTACCAGTTCAATTTCAATTTAACCGCCTAAAATCAACTCAGGAATTTTTGCAACTACACGTGCTTGATCTCAAGCGATATTTAAAATTACTAGTTTTAGAGAAACAATTTTGTTAAAAATGACGATTGACTATTGTGGCAGATGATGATGTGGTTTATTAATTTTGTACTTGTAAAAATAACATTTAAATGCATTGTCGACACAGTTGCAGTTTGTGAATGTTTTGTAAGGAACGCTTTGGGTATCTACAATGGCGCGTCTGTCAGCAAAATTGTTACAAAGTTTGAAGAATATAGTGACGTTTGTGATGTTCAACGTAAAAAAAGACCTAAATATTTTGATAAAAAGTTTTGTTATTAGAAATTGAAATTATTTCAACTCGATCAAAAAGAGGGTCTTTATTTTTTTTATAGTCAATTAAATAGTGAGATGTATGTTCAGTTCTTTATATTTCAACTAATACCGGATTTAGCAATATGAAAATGTGATTATAAATAAAGGTTTATTCAATTTTACATATAGCAAATGCTAAAATTATATGTCAACAACAACAACTTGGATTTTATTAAACAGGTTGTTTTTTAAAGTAGTTGAAAAATTTCTTGAAACAAATTTATTATTTATTGAACCATTGAATAAATTAAATTTGAGTTTGAAATATTTTACTTTTTTTTTTGGTTTTATATAAAGCTTAATATTTTTGTTAATATTTTTGAGTTGTTAATTAAGTTTTTAAAATATTTATTTTATTTAATTTACTTTATAACTGTTTATTTGATTATATTACAAGTTTAAATAGTTTAAATTAAAAAAATCTCAATGCGATGGTATACAAAACGATATTTTATTAAACATTAACGTTCATTACTTTTTTGCTTTGTTATTCTTGCGCATTAATATTTCTACGCGCTTAAAAAAGCAGTCGTATCGCGCGTTACAGTCTTCCCATCTGGTTCTCGAAAGCGTCTCGCGGCAGAACCAGCAACATTGAGGACAATTTTTCTTGGCCTTCTCCTTCTATTCTTCTGGGAAACCGGATCGATTTGGTCAGGTTTCCAACAAAAGGTACGATGTCAGATGCATGAACTCTTGTTAGTTCTTAACCTGGCTTGTCTGGATCCTCAATTTTATAGGTCGTATAAATAATAAAAGACCTTAGGATTTTATAAAGACCATCTCTTTTTGGCATAAACCTTTGAGTTCTACTTCTACTAGCATCACTAAGTTTGATTGTTTTTAACAAGACCCTAGCTCCTGGTTCGTAAATTGGAGCTGGTTGACGTTTCTGATTGGCATACTTCTTTTGTCGATCTTGTTTTCGTTCAAAAGATTCTTTGGTTTCAAGAAGATTTTGACTTATCTTCCTTAGATGAGAAATCATCGTCGGTACAAAATTGTCAGCTTCTACAATTGGGGTAAGATCTTCAAAAGTGGTACGAATCTCTCTTCCAAACATTAAGTAGACTGCTCAATACCCTGTACTCCGGCAATTACAAGAAGTCATGGAGAACCTAATTACAGATAACTTCGTATCCCATATAATGTGATCGTGTCCTACAGCGATGGCAAGCTGTGGTTTGAGATCACGTTGTTCCTCTCTACTCGATTTGCTTCTGGATGGTAGGTTGCTATTAACGATTGCTTAATACCCAAGATATGTGTCATCTGTTGCATAACTTCGCTTACGAATTGGGGTACATTGTTGCTAGGATTCTACGTGGCAGACCATACCTCATAAACACTTCTTCAATAAGTATTCTGGCTGTTTCAAAAGCTGTAGCCTGTTGCATGGCAAATAACTCCAATCACCGAGTACAATAATCTTCGACTAATAATATCCAACAATTGTGATTATGCGTTTCTGGCAAGGGACCAAACAAATCTATACACAGTACTGTAACGAAACGAAAATAAAGTCCACCATTTTGGAAAAATTGAAAACAAATGTTAAAATGGTGCATGTACTTTACCCCCATCCTCGTATATTCCACCAGCGCAAAAACGATCCCAGATTTAAAACCGGCACTGAAAGAAGGAAAAAGGATATAAAAGCGGTTGCACGGTCGAAGATGGCATCTTTCCCGTCGTCGTCCGAGCGGCGTCTCTAAAGACACCTCGGACATCCCAAAAATCGCCTGCCAAACCGGAAAATTAACCGTAAGTTAACCAGTAATCCCGTAAACGATCACCGCCTGTACCTGGAGCATTTGCTTAACCTGATTAAATCCTGACCGGTTATTACAATGATCGGAACCTGCGTTTCACCTGTTGCAACAAACAGCGAATCATTTTCACGCACTTTCATTAATCCGTACGTATATTCAGTAATTGTTGTAGTTTAGAGTATTGTATTTGGTTATCCTTGTTGGTAATTGTTGAACACCTGAAGTTTTCTGTTCGTAAAGTATCTTAGTGCTCGCCGTAGATAACTAAAGAGTTATTCACCATTACTGGATGGTTACATACTGCACCTTGGTCGACCCGGGTGAGTAGCCCTTAGACATTTGTTCGTAGAGTACCTTAGTGCTCGCCGTAAGTGTTTAAGGTGATTTTATTCATCTCTCGAGTTGTACGACACTAACTTTATGTAACTCATACCTGTGACATAAACAAATACAATAGAAACTCGTTTTGTTACCGAATCGTGTTACAAATTTTATAAATACATATTCAAGTGTATTTAAATTCATTTTCATCTCGTCATTTGCAAGACAAGTTCAAGGACCAGTTGCGACCTTGGAAAAATCATAGAAAACGCCAATATAATATTAATTGTCGTTTGATCTACGTGAATTCAATTAAATTTGGTTTTTAATAATCCGCCGCATCGACCTGTAAATTCCTGAAATCGTATTTTCTTACGTACAGTAATTACATTGCATTTAAAACGCACCTGTCAACGTTCGACGAAAGTGTTTACAAACTTACCTGTCAAATTTCCCCGGCACTACCTGTTCGATTTATTCAGAGATACGCAAGAAAAGGCATCGCTGGCAAGGGGATTTGCGTTAAATTACCGGAACACACGGGTATAAAAACGATATTTTTAACTTGTGTTTTAGCTTAAGCAACGTTGAGGCCGAGTCGAATACGGGCCAACAGAAGGCGCTACCGGCGGATTTGATAAACGATATACCGAGTCGTCCAGAAGTAATTTCAGTTTAATTTTGCCGAATTGTTATTTTGTTAATTCTGTTATTTATTTTAATATGGAGTGTAATTTTTATTTACTGTGTGTTATATAATGTAAAGATTCATAATTATTTTATTATACATCTTAATTGTGTTATTAGTAATTTCTCTACTTAGCTACCTAGGGTGTTGTGAACAAAATCAAAATCACAACGCTGGACCGGTTACAGTACTTCAAACCAATTTGCGTACGGCGGAGTTTGGAGTAATCCGGCCGGTTTTTAATTACTCGTTTTGTATCGTTAATATTTGATACAGTTTTGTACATAGTCAGTTACACTTTTACACAGTCCTGGTCAATAATGTTTCCGCACAATACGTTAAATAGTCTCCTCAGCACCATTGTGTCCGGCAGTTAGGGCATCATGATACTCTTGTAACACTTAGACCCTTCCACTGTCAGGAACCACGATTAGTGCTTCTTTGATATCTTGATCATGATCGCAATGATACAGAACCTCATTTGACAATATGTAACCTCGTTTGCATCACCGAGCGGCATTGTTGTTAGATGTTTCTAATTCAAAAGCGTCAATGTTTTTTTTTACATCTGGATCATTTAATTGCTCATTTCTGATCTCGTCACAACGGCGTTTTGGAAGATTAGTAATTACTAGATTAATTTCGACCTCCGGGTCACTATTAGGTAATTTTTGTGGGCGAGACAACGTATCAGCGACCACATTTATCTTCCCAGAAGTGTACTGAATCTCCAAGTCGTACGACTGAATTTGAAGAGCCCTCCTGGCAAGTCGACCAGTTGGCGTTTTAATAGTCATTAACCAATGAAGAGGTTGATGATCAGTAGTAAGTGTCAGTTTGGTACCCTCGGAACTTCTGCAAAGACCACACTACGGCAAGTGGTTCCCTCTCTGTAGTAGTATAATTTAGCTTTCAGCTGACGGCTGGCAACAGAATGTTCGTCGATACCGTGTTCCTGCGTTAGAACTGCTCCCGAAGCGTAATCGCTGGTATTTGTACGAAGAACGTACGGTTGACCTTGGTCAGCTTGTTTGAGTACTGAAACGGTGGTTAGCAAATGTACAAGTTTCTCGTAGGCTATCTGTTGCTCTTCACCCCATAACCAGAGATTAGCTTTTTTTTGTAAGTCTTGATAGTGATTCTAGAACTAGTTTGTAGCATAGATATAAGTTCTTTAAACTCACGTGGCACTGAACGAATAACTAAGGCTTTTTTCTTTTAAGGGTCAGTTTCTATACCGTTTGGCGTAATGATATGACCCAAGTATTTCACTTTGTCTTTAACAAAATTACACTTCATGCGTTTAGCGCGTAAGTTATACAATTTAAGACGTTCGAAGACGTTTTTCAAGTCTTTAACGTGATTATCAAAACTATTTGATAATATAATAATATAGTCTAAGTAAGCGAGTAATTTAACTCCCGATGAGCCCGCACGGAACCTGTCCATTAATTATTGAAACGTTACCGGAGCTTTTTTGAGTTCGAATGGTATCCGACGAAAACGGTAGGTACCAAATGGTGTTATAAAAGATGTTTTATCTTGATCACACTTTCGTACAGGTATTTGCAAATATATTGTCTTCAGATCTATAGTTGACATAAACGCGGTACGTTTTGCTTCGTGAAGTAAATCAATACGTGGCATAGGATATTGGTCACTACAAGTTACAGAGTTCAGACTTCGATAGTCCACGCATACGCGAATCGAACGGTTAATTTTATTTACTAACACAATTGGAGCAGCCCAGGGTGAATTGCACTTTTCTATGATGTGTTGCTCAAGCATCTTGCCGATTTCCGATCGCAGAAGCTGCTTCTTTTCGCTTGGCATTCGATAAGGCGGTACCGAGATTTTTTTAGGTTTTTTCCTTCTTTAAAGATTGTGCGGTTTTCTGTTAGAAGATCGTTCACAATAACACTTTGCTCTAGTGGTTACCTTCATTTTCTCGTAGTTGAATACTTTCGCACTCTTTAACCACAGCGGTTACTTGTTCTGAAATTGACATGACTAGGTTAATGGTTTGATTATCTAGCTTGATAAAAGAATAAATTTCGTCAGGATAATCTCTAAAATACCAAGACTTGTTTCCCAAGTCTAGAACAATTCCTAAAGAACACAAAACATCGGATCCTAACAAGGTATGTGGTCATCTGGTAGTACTATCATTCTACTGATAACAGATCTTCCTATAATTTTTATAGGTACACTAGTAGTTTGCACTACAACTTCTTTCGAAAGTTCGTCAGCTAAGGTTATAACCAAACCAAATTCAAGCAATTTCAATAGGTTTTTTTCCATAATGCTTCGGGTTGCCGCTGAATCGGCAGTAGCTGTACCTTCAAATTCAAAAATTGTTGTTGGGACAATCGGTCGTTGTACCATGTCAATCGTACTTTCATCAGTAAGCGTATAAAAAGTAGCACGTATTACTCCCGGATGACTACATCCGTAGCAGGTGATAGTAGGTTTCAATGATACTACGATTTTTGGCTTGTTCTCATCGACTTTATCTTTTCTTTCTCTTTTCTTCTGTAAAGTTCGACAGTATCAATAGTATGTCCTACATTTCTACAGTAATTGCATCGTGGCTTATTCTTACATTTTATGTTTTCTTTGTTAAATGGTTGTTCATGTTTAATTTTGGGATCAGGTTTTTCCTCAAAAGGCTGTTCTACAACACGTGCAGTTTTTAAAAAATCAACATCTTGTATCATTTCTCCCATAGTAAGGGAGTTTTGATACAATGTGTGGGAGCCTTGATACGTGGTAAAAGGACATGATTTGGGCTTTTAAAACATTTCTAAGTATTTATTGGGGTATTTTAGCATTAGGAACGTAAAAATATCTAATTAAAATTATGTTTATCAAAATTAATAGGAAACACCAGTCTTCTTTTGGATCTAGCAGTTCCACCCACAAAACTTGGTGGCGGTAACTTCCTAATGTCGTCTTCAGATACCATAGATTGATCCTCCACGTCAGGGAAAACAAAATGGTAGTCAGGCTTCTTCCGTCGCATAAAATTTATCAAATATTTTCCACCTTCCACTTTTTTTAAAATCTTTGCCACGTAATGTCTTTCACTTTTCTTAGTTACAAATCGTACTAACACATCATTTACGTTTATCATACCTATAACAAAATCTTCTTCTTTCTCCTTCTCAATTTGTTCTCTATGTCCGTTATTTCACTAGACGATGATGAGTAGAATGCGAGATTATCTGAATCAGACTCACTCTCTACAGCCTTTTCTTTCTTCTGCTTCACAATCTCTTTCATATTGATAGTCCCAATTGATATTTCGTCTGTAGTAAGGTTTTTCCTAGGGTTTTTCTTGGCAGCAGTATTCTTCTGTTCTTGTATTTTTTGATGTTCACTTTTTATTCCCCAATATTAGGAGTATCTGTTTGGATTTTTGTTTATGCAGGTTTCCTTCCTGTTTTTTTGTCGTTTTCTTGGTGGAGCCTGAGGAAGTGCTCTTATTTCTTCAGGGGTTTTATAAGGGCGGGAAGGTCCAGGTACTCTTATTTCTTCGGGAGTCTCAGGAATTGGTTCTGGTGTATGGTCTATCGCTATAAGCAGATGTTGTTGACTCTGGTGTTTCTTTTCGGTGTAATGGATCAGGTGTATCTGTAACCTTTGCAGTAAGAAAGTCATAATATGCAAAAAGGTGCGAATTGAAGGGGCAAATATCCGTTCTTAAAAATTCCTTTATTATGTTAGTTGGAGTAAAAGCTCGTTAATATGCATTGCCAACAAGCTTTGCGATATCTTTTAAAGCGATAGTCTGACCAGGATTTTGCACCATGAAGTCATCGCAAGTTTCATTGTAATATGTTTTAAAGAGCTTGTAGACAGCGACATCCAAAGGTTGTAATTTATGACTTGTATGCGGGGGTATCGTTAATAAAACGATACCATTTTCCTTGCAGATATCTAGTCTTTTGGACGATATATGGCTACAATAATTATCTAGTATCAGTAGAACTTTCTTGTCAGGTGTATATATACAGATATATTTTAAAATTGTCTGCTGTCATCCATCCACTTGGTTTTGCACAGCTTTGGAGCCTGGCGGTGCTCCAGTTGTCATGTAATGTTGATCACAAACACGTTGAAATACAAACAACGGAGCAATTGAGTTTCCGGTTGCATTTATGGTACACGGAAGTGACTTTAGATACCTGTTTTAGTCCTTTTTGGGAAATTAGTTTGCCAGGTTTGTGGACGACCTGGACTCCAGTTTCATCACAATTGTAGATGGAATCTGGTTCGAACCGGTTTTCCCACTGTGTGTCTGTTAAAAGCTGTCCCACGTGAAAGGTTTTTTGATTCTGGTGTTCGGAGTGATAAATACTTGTTTCGGGACATAAAGCCTCGAAGCCAGTCATAGGAAGCTGTTTCATTCCTTTTCCAGTTCTGGCAAATTTTCTTTTCATTTTCCAAAGCGTACAAAAATGCAGATTTTCTTGTCTCTTTTGATGTAAGACCATAATTCATTCTGGCAGCTGTTAATAAATATTCTACTAAACGTTTCTCTTCATCATCAGAAAAAATCTGAGAACCTGCATAGTTGGGAAAGAATTTCATCTCATCGCCATTGTCCTTGTGCTTTGCAACGTATCTTCGCAAAGTCATTTTATAGATACGGTATTTATTAGCTGTAGGTCTTAGTTTAGACCCATCTAAAACTTTTTGAACAGCTGTCCTCATTCGTTCAGGAGACGCTGGTATCCTATTACTTTTTTATTCCGCTTAAATGGCATCCTAAAATTAAAAGGCAAATTAATGTTTTGATAAACACAGATCTAAGAGGAATTATACATGTAGGGGACGGGTAAGTACAGTGAGACAAGAAAATTTAACCTACTGAATTTTTAAATAGAGTGAATTAAAATATTATGGGTTTCATATCATGATAAAGTTAAACTAATATACAACAATTTTTTAGCATTAGGTTGCAATAAAATGTACAAAAAAAAAGTTATTACTAAGATTAAAAAATTAATTAATTGTCTCAGTGTTCCCCAGTAGTATAGTGAGGTTGGTTCTGGCTCACTCGGGTAAGATCGGTAGGAGATCATATTTTCTTCGACTGTGTTCGTGTGCGCTCGTAATTTTCAGTGTCGAATTACAACTTCCGGTTTCGAATTTCTACTTCCGGTGTCAGATTACAGCGTCGTGTGCCAGATTTCAACTTCCGGTGTCAGATTACAGCTTCCGGTTTCGAATTTCAACTTCCGGTATCGGATTTCAACTTCCGCTCTCAAATTTCAACTTCCGGTGTCAGATTGCAACTTCCGGTGACCTATTTCGACTTCCGGTGTCAGATTTCATTGCTGTGCATTGTCAGCAAATTTTTTCGAGTTCATTAGCTATGATGAATCAACAAATTTTCTATAATAAACTTACGGTGTCTACTTTGTTTCCGCTTAAGTTCAATGATCTGCAAAAACGCTGAATTAACTAGAAAGCTCATATACTTCGCTTTTTTTTTAAAATATGACTTCTTGCAGATTCATAAATCAATGAAAATCACATATTTATTTAAGTAATTATTGTATGCAATTCAAATAGTATTACAGTTAACTTTATTTAAGTTACAATTCAAATTTATAAATTATTTTTATAAAGACTAACAAAACAATGTTTTTTCCTGCAGGTGGTATTATATTTTATATTACATTTAGCAATGATTTTCGTTTTAAAGCTTATAAAATGTTAATGTCATGAATGAAAAAATTATTAATTTATTTAATTTATAGTATATACACTTATGCGTTTGGTTTAAGATTACAATTTTAAGAATACATTTTTTAAATCATTTAGTTGCGGCATCAGTCGAATGAACTCCTTGATTATGTTACATTTAATATATTATATGCATTTAAAAGCGGTTAGTTAATTTGAAATTAGAAAGTAAATTTAAAAATGAGCAATTAGTTCTTAATATAACTTCAATTCATAGCTTTTACTATTTATATACACAAACAAAATGCTGATTTAACTATTGAGTAAATTTCATGTTACAAATCTAGACATTGCGAAGAATGTAGTTATATAATTTCTTCAATGCAAAAATAATCCATTTATTTAATTTAGATTATAGTATTAGAAATATTTTAACTTTACTTACTTACATTATTATAGTAACATAAAGAAACTGTTTTTTCCACAGATGTTATATTATACGAGGGTCGTTAGCATATTTTTTTTTTTTGTTGACTTAGTTTTTACGCTACCAACACCTTAAAATAACAAAATTCACTAAGTTTATAAGATCCACCCGGTAAATTTGATTAAAATAATAACTGAAATCAATACAAAACGGTACATATTAAAATTACAATTAAAATAAAAGACTCTAACGTTAAAGTGTTTTCTCAGCATATAACGAGTCGTTGACACTCATAATTTTGTTGATTTGCATTATTCAGCTTTGATTATAAATGTTTATAATATAAATTGTTTTATTACATGTTAAAAAACTCAAAAAATCAAATCAATCCCTTATTTATTTAAGTAATTATTGTATGCAATTCAAATAGTATTACAGTTAACTTCATTTAAATTACAATTAAAACTTATAAACCATTTTTTATAAAGACTAACATAAAAATGTTTTTATTCCCGCAGTTGATATATTTTATATTACATTTAGCAATTATTTTTGTTTTAAAGCTGATAAAATATAAATTTCATGAATGAAAAAATTATCAATTTATTTAATTTATAGTATACACTTATGCGTTTTGTTTGAGATTGCAATTTTAAGAATACCTTTTCAAAGCATTTCGTTGCGTTAATGGCTGCATCAGTCAAATAAACTCAAAAATAGGACCCCAGAAATTTTTTTTTCTCGTATTCATACTAGGTGATGTGTTGTATTTGCATCAGTGTTTCCAATAATTTTTTTATAGATGTTAAGTTACATATTAACATACGAATCATTGACGCTCTTTGAATATGTAAACTATTTATTTATTTGTTTAATTATGCATTTCAAGTTAATACACCATTAAACTAAACTAACTGGAATATATAGAAATACATCTATCATAAGCAATAAAGGACTAACTTGTTTATCCAAAATATCAGGAATGGTTCCTATCAAATTTTTTAGAGCCATTCTAAAATCACATTATTAAGGATCAAATATTCGTATGCATATTTAGTCTTTGAATATGAAAAAATGCCTAACTGTTGTCAACTTAAGATAACAAAATTTAGTCTTTTTGTAGCGGAAAATATAACTTCACTTCAATAATTTTGACTCACTGAAATCAATACAAAAAGGATGGAAATTCTAATAAATAAAGTCTTGTTATACGTTGCTAAATATTTTTCAATTAAACTCCATTCATCGTTTTAGCATTTATTATTATTATTTATATACAATGTTACATTTAACTATTGAATACATATTATATTACAATTATAGACATTGACAAAATGGGTTTATATAATTTCTTTAATGAAATAGTATTAGAATCAACCTTATTTACATTATAATTAAAATTTATAACTATTTTTTTGTAAAAACATCATATAACATTATCATGATCGTGAAAGTTCATATTTAGACTCGGTAGTAAGCGATTTTTTTTATCATACGTTCACGATTCACTATACTAATGATACAATATTTCTTATTGGTACATATTTTACGATCCTATCATGAAGTATTAAACAATAAGCAGTTGTTTTATCAGGAATATTTACATTTGTTTCAAATTCGATTTTTATGTCCACCCGGCTCGGTCTTAGTTCCCCTTTTTGCTTAGAACAATCTATAACTGCAATTGGAGCATATCTTTTGAATTCTTCTGGAGTGAATATCGGTTCTCTATCTTTATACAGGAACGAAGTTTGAAATTCAGTGAATAGTTCATATAACAGAGCATACTGGTTGTTTGCAAAATTTAAATTTAAGTTGTCGTAAGGGTATACAGGATCATTAAGAAAAACTTTAATATTAGTTAAATTGCAATGATCAAAACGACTGCAATCTTTATATATTTGATTTTTTTTATCGGTCTGAAAACCAAAGATTATACATTGTGGTTTTTCTATCGATGACTTAATAGCCCAAGTATGTTTTTGTGTTTGCGGTAATGATGGATATTCATGTAGTTCTCTACTTCTAAATGGAATGTATAATTCTTCTGCACTTTTAACAACATCAAGTAATTTTAACTGTTCTGTAATTGAAACAGATATGTGTGGAACTCGCCAGATCACCTTATTTAATTGAACTTTTACAGTTTTTGTATTGTCGTCAACTACTAAAGCGTTATTATCTGTATTGCTGCGAAGTAAAACCAATTCTTGTCTACAATTGACTACAACCTTTTTAAAATCTTCGCACGATCCTAAAATCATTCGAAGAGGTATAACCGCATCAAAATTTCCTGAAGATATATCCAATAATCTTGAATTGCCTATGGGAAACCAACCACCGTTTTCAAGAGCTTTGCTTTCTTCTGTATTGTACGACACATAACCTTTTAGAACAGATGTAATTCCAGGATTTCTAACGCGATCGATAACTTCTCCAGAAATTTCTAAACGAATCTCGTCAAACAAAAATAAGATACCCATATTAACAAATCGAATATTGGGTGTTTGAATCTTTGTGTTCTTATCATCATATGATTCTACTTTTCCTTGTACATAAAGAGAACTATACCAAGGTAACGTATACAATTCTTGTTGTTGTATAGGAATTCTGATTTCATCGTTGTTGTTAAAGGAACTTGATGCATAAGGTGGATGACTTCGTTTTTCTGCATACGCTATTGTAGTATCAAAAACTGGTGGTTCGTTTACTTTTAAGATTTCATAATTCATTTTTATGTTCGTACTTTCAGTCCTAAAGATTTGAGGAATTTTTGGTTCTTTAGTGTTAAGCGATTGATTTTAGTAGACCGACTAAAAAGTTTAGCTTTATTTTGTGGATTTATATACTTTTTTATTGGTTTCGCAGTGTTAATATGTTTACACCAATTTTTATTTTTGTTAAACACAAGTCCCATTATAATTGTTTATTGTATTTTTTAAGATGCAGTCTAACCGTTATCACCTCTCCTCTAAAATTGACTAGATTTTGATCTTGATCAGTTATTTTTATAATAATTTTGTCTATTTGCTTTGTGTTAATTGGTAAATAAATTACATTAGTTGGAGTTTCTATAATTTTATATCCTGGTGGGACTGTAGGAAAAAATTCATGAATCACATGTACTGGTTCGCCGTTTCTGAATGAACTAGTGACGATATTACATTCTACGCATAATGCGTTTAATTTAAAAATTTTACAAGGAAAATCTGATGTGTTTCTTGTATTTGCTTTCAGAATTCTAGGTTTGAAACCTAATAAACTACTAATCGAACCTTCCTTAGAGAAATCAATTTCCAAAGTGCACTTTAAGTTCGGATCGTAAAGTATTATTATTTCCTTTTATGCTTATTGTAGGAGCAGACTGAGCTTGATTTATGTTTTTGTTTTCAAATATTGAGTATTTTAAAAGTTGTTCGCTTAAGTAATTATTCAAATCATCAATTTCATAAGAACCTTCAGGAATTTCAATGCATCGTTCTGCGCCATTTTGAAGTATAAAATGACATTTATTATTAGAGCTGTCTATATTTGCGATTGAATTGAACGTTTCTAAATTTATCAAACCCAAAACATAATCTTCATCTTCTAATATGATAGGAGGGTAATATTTACTAGAAAGAACGGATTCCGATCCAGTCAAGGTAAATGTGGAAGACATTATGCTGCTTGTTACTCACTAATCTGTTAACTCAAACGCATCAGGAATATATACTAATACTGAAGTTTGAATTTAAACTGCACCACTTAATGATATTCCAATCTTATTATCTAAAATTAGAAATTTCCTTCGAACTAGTATTTGAGCTTCTCGATTACAAAGCAATCATTTACCACCGAGAAACCTATCATCTTCATCATTATAATTGTATAAAAACTTTAAACACAAATGTCCACAGTTAACAGTATTAAAAGATTGAAAATTTTCATGATTGTAGAGTATGATACAAGGACCATTACTTTTTAAGTATTGTATTAATTTTGATGGAGGAGGTAAGTTTCCAAAACTATCAAAATATACTGCGCGTGTATTAATTTTTTTATAAGCTGTCCAATGTGTTCCAGGTCCATTTTTACTATCCAAATTTATTATACCACATTCAGCGGCTCTTACTCTTGATTTAGGTAGTTCATCTTTCATAAATATTCCTCGAAAGTTTTTTATTTTTAATTTTTTTGCATACTTATATAAATCTATATTGGTCAGCGCTCGTTTTGGAAGTTTTATTGTAAGATTTTTTTTTTGATCGTTCGCCCTCCTAAAAAAAGACCATATCCTTTTTTATATGGTTGTAAATATAATCCGTTTCCAGTTTTATTTAGTGCTATTGCTTCCATGGTTTCATTATGCCTTTGATTTTCTTCAAGTTTATCTTTAGCATCTTTAGCAGCAATGACTGTTTTTGCAATAGCAGCTGCGCCGCCACTTAACGATCCTAATGCACCGAGAGCAGCAAAAATTGGAATTAGCGGTAAAAATCCGCCAATCTTTGGCACTGGTATTATACGAAAAGGTTTTATTTTTTTTCGCCCTTTTAATGATTTTACAGCTGTTATTGCCGCATTAATAGCATCTTTAGGGTTTATAAATTTTTTTCCTTTTATTGCAGATTTAGCACTTTTAATTAGATCACTAAACTTTAAGCCCTTTCCGTGTTTTCTTTTTGATCTTATTTGAAGTCGCTTAACGTTAGATTGACAACCCATACCAAGTTTTAGTTTTGTTTTCATAGCAGCTGATACACCTAACGCAGCTATTTTCTCTCCTAATGATGAATCACTGGAATATAATCTTTTTTTAGCTCTTTCTAATAACAGTTCGTCAGCTTTATGTCTATTTTCTATCTTTTTATAATTATTATAAGCTATGTCATGCTCTTTACAAGCTTCATCCAATTTATTAATGCCGCGATCTCCTTTTGCAAGTCGTTTTGTTAGTTTGGTTCCAGGCCCACAAAAATTATATCCAGGTATGTGTAGTTCAATTGGCAGTTTATCAATAACTGAATTTATAAAACCTTTACCAAGATATTTATTCGTAAAAGCCTTTCGAGGAGGTTGACTAATATTTGAATTTTGTATTAACGTGTTTGCCATCGTATACACACTAACTCACTAAATTGTAATTATGTCATATTTATATGTGTGATAAACACATTGCACTTTAGTTTTTATCAAAATGCGAATAGTACAACAACCACTGTCACTAACAGTTGCAAATAATGATATAAAAAATTTGGAAACCTATAAGAGACATGGAGAGTTATTACCATCATCAATTCGTTGTCTGATTATTGGACCATCAAATTGTGGAGAAACCAATGTAATGGTTAGCTTAATTGAACATATCAATGGTTTGCGTTTCGAAAACGTCTATGTTTACTCTAAATCTCTTTTTCAACCAAAATATCAATATTTGGAAAATTTACTAACGCCTATTGAGGGTATAAATTACTTTTCTTTTAGTAATCTAGAAAGTAACATACCTTCACCATGTAATGCAAAATCCAACTCCGTATTTATATTTGATGATGTGGCGTGTGATAAACAAAATCTAATGAGAGAGTATTTTAGCATGGGTCGTCATAATAACATCGATTGTTTTTACTTATGTCAAACCTATACCCGCATTCCAAAACAATTAATTCGCGATAATGCTAACTTTATAATAGTGTTCAAACAAGACGGATTAAATTTACATCATATTTATGAAGATAATGTCAGTACAGATTTAACATTTGACGATTTTAAGAAGATGTGTTCATTTTGTTGGAACGAAAATTATGGTTTTTAGTTATCGATAAAGAAAAAGATACTAATTCAGGCAGATACAGAAAAGGATTTGATTCTTTTATTCAACCCATTTGACAATAACTGTAAAAGCTAATGTATTAATTAAGTTATTAAGATATCTGTATATTTATCCTAAAATATAAATTAATAACAAATCACCTGAGATCGTTGCTTTTGTAAAAGGTTTATAAGGAACTGCAGAAGCATTTTTGATTAGTAAGCAAACAAATAAACGTACGTTGAGGTTTGTCTAAAATGCAATCCTACCGATCTTACCCGAGTGAAGAAGAATTAACTAAAAAGTTAATCAAAAACGACAAGAAGTAAAACAAAAGCTGGAATTACTAAAACAAAGTGAAACTATGAAGGATAAAGCATTTTTTCCTATAACTAAACGTTTGGAAACAATTTCAGATCAGTTAAATGATAAAATACAAAGTTGTCTTTTGTTAAAAATAAAGATAAACAAAATCTAAACCCAAAACTACTAAAAATGAAAATACTATTATGGAATCTACCCCAATTCCCACATGGAGTACAAAACTTTCAAATCTTCAGAAAAAATTCAGTCGTTAAAAGACGAAAAACTAGATGAATCGAATGATCAAAGTATTTTTGATCATAATGCTACTACAATTTCGAATTTAAAAGAAGACGTTATAGTTTCAGAACCAGAGGTAAACGATTATGAATTAGACGATTTAATTGAACATTCGGTAGAAGAAAGTAACCGAAATATAGAAAACATTCTTGATAGCAATATCTATGACGAATACTTAGCAGAATTTGATGAATTGCCTCGAAGATATATAGATGCTATGATTCATGATAAAAAACGACAGTTTGATCACAGAACTGGAATAAGACATGATAGTTTTCAAGAAAAGCTTTTTATAGCAAAGTCATCAGTACAATTTCTTGGATCAGATAAAAAACTAGATGAACACATATACAAAGGAACTCCTGGACTGTATGAATTATTATTTAAAAACACTCCTGCAATGTATACTGAAGGAGATTTGGATATATACAAAAAATTTTAGATATCAGTAATGCATGCAGAAGTAACTTTGATCCGAAAGGTCAGATACGAGGATCACGATCTGACAAATATAAATCCATTATTGCTCCTTTGTATTTTGTGCAGCCCGGGAATGCAGAAACACAAAACAGAGTCAAAAACACTAGGAAAAGGAATGTTCAAAGAAGTAAACAATCGTTATATTGATTATATTTATTGGGATGATGTAAACGAATTAGTTGATAGGTTGAGGTTGTTAGTAGCATCTGAAACAGCAGGCCATACAGGTCATCGAAACGAAATTGTTTCTATCATAGAAGAACTACGTGAAGCGCAAATAATTGAATAATGACTTTAGATAAATTTGGTCGCCACATAATTAAACATAATCAAATAACTGTTGAGAAAGTACAGAAACCAATAGCTAATATGTTCTATAACCATATTCTGTTATTTCAAACAAACAGAGTTTTAGATAATAAATATGTGATATGGTCTGATAAAAGTGCATATTCATTCCCATTAGAAAAAGGTATAATTGATAATATATCTATAAATCTTGATAACGTTATACTAAAGATAAATGGAAAACCTTATACAAGCGAGCAAGTTACTAATTATCAGCTTAAATCAGGAGACAAGATATCGTTTGAAGCACGTGATCGTGAAAATCAAACTATTACAAGATACTTCAAAACGTTATATGTAGAAATAATAGTTAAATGCCCTATCAAATTAGAAAACGACTCAGTGTAAGAATGCCTAAACGAAAAGCAACAAAAAAATTTGTTCCATCTTCTATAAAAAAAGATATAGTTTTAGAATTACATAAACCTGCAAGAATCAATTTTAAAAGACGTCGGGTTATAATAAAAGGTATTAATGAAACATTACAAGCTGATCTTGTTGATATGGTTTCGTTTTCAAAACAAAACAATCAATTTAAATATATACTTGTTGTAATTGATTGCTTTTCAAAATATGCTTGACACTTCCTTTAAAATTAAAAATGCAAAACATGTAACTGATGCAATGGAAAAATATTATCACGTTTAAAGTATTTACCTAAAATATACAGACAGATGAAGGATTAGAGTCTTATAATAGTAAATTCAAAAACTTGATCGAAAAGAATAATATTAATCACTATAGTACGGTCAGTACCAAAAACGCAGCAATTGCAGAACGAGGTAATCGAACATTGAAAAGCATAATGTCGAAACAATTTCGTTGACAAAGAAACTACACATGGATACACATATTAGATGATATTACAAATCAATACAATAACACTTTCCACCGGACGATTAAAATGAAACCATCGATGTTAACAAAAAGAAATACAAAAAACCCATATCACAATCTGCATACTCACATATAAAAATAGCAAGTAAAAATAACAAATTTTTGTTGGGAGATCATGTAAGGATTAGCAAACATAGGAATGCATTTGAAAAGGGCTATACTCCTAATTGGTCTAATGAAATTTTCATAATTAGAAAAGGTAAACTAACTAACCCTACTAGCTATTTGCTAACAGATATAAAGGTGGACGATATTTTAGGAGGCTTTTATGAAATGGAATTACAAAAACTTAGACATCCTGATACGTATTTGATTGAAAGAATTTTACGAAAGAAAGGTACTAAAATGTATGTAAAATGGTTAGGCTTTGATGAAACTCACAACAGCTGGATAAACAAAAACAGTACTGCATAAAATACTAATAAATCAAGTTTAAATACAAACTGCTTATATATGAAAAACATTGAAACCTGTTCACCTTAAAAAACGAAATTCAACGCCGCCTAAATATGAACTTTCCCGACCATCATTGGCTGACCGCAACTGGATTTTTTATGTTAATTTATATTGTTTATTTGTGTATATATTTATTTAATGTACTACTATGATGTAATTATTAAGAATATTAATTGTAATTTTTTTTTAAATAAATTTTAATACATAATGTATTTTTGTTCGTTTTTTTTTTATATACTAATTTGGTGAAAAATGTTTGCCTCCTTGACTTTTGATTATTTTATGAACGGAACACATTATACATCGAGTGCCTTCCATGTCCGTCTCACCTTTACATTTTGGAGACACAAATTTTACTACTATAGGCATGTTAATTTTATAGCAGTTAAAGGTTTTTTAAACTGTGTAAATAAAAAATGTTGTATTTATATATTTACCAAAACGCCTTAAAGTTTATTACTCACGTTTCTTAATTGCTTATTTAATTTTTTCCCATTACATTTCAAGTTTGAATTGATATCAAATATTGTTTTTTATATCAGTATAAAATTTACTTCAGATACAATAATTATAAAAATGAAAGAAAGCATAATTATTTCAAACATTTATTGTTCACTTTATTTTTACATTTCTTAAATTCTTAGTGATTTCATACATCTTAATTTTAGTTGATAACTTTTCTAAACCTTCCAAATATAATTTTAACCTTAATTTATAAACTTTTCTAATGCACATCCTTTTTTGATTCATTTGTTTTTCACTCTAGAACAAAGTCAATGTTTGTTGTTTCACCAACGACTCCTCGGCTCACGAGATAGATGTTTTTTCCCAAACCAATCACTCTATTAATTTGGTTTATGTCTTCAATCGAAAACTTGTTCACAAATCTTTGCGGTAGAGGTACTTTAAAATCTTGGCACTCGACAATCACTTGCTCTCCATATTTACCATCAATTTTACTAAAACACTTGATTCTATACCGTTCATCTATCAATAAACTTCTTGCACTCATATAAGGAACCAAATGAGATGTCTCGTTTAAATTTGCAAAGAATAATTCCATCTTAATTTTTTAAAAATTAGTTATAATTGTAAAACAAGTGAAAGTTATTAAAAAACTACTATTAAATCATTACAAATTCCACATTTATATACATGCAATTCCATCCCTACCAAAAACATTCGAATGCAAGAAGATGGTATGTGGTGGGAGAATTTAGCAAACGTACACAAAATTCAATTGTAAAAATTTGTTGATTCATCAGAAAAATGAAATTCGATACCGGAAGTTGTAATCCGACACCGGAAGTTGAAATCTGACACCGGAAGTTGAAATCTGACACCGGAAGAAATTATATAACTACATTCTTCGCAATGTCTAGATTTGTAACATGAAATTTACTTAATAGTTAAATCAGCATTTTGTTTGTGTATATAAATAGTAAAAGCTATGAATTGAAGTTATATTAAGAACTAATTGCTCATTTTTTAAATTTACATTCTAAATTCAAATTAACTAAACACTTTTAAATGCATATAATATATTAAATGTAACATAATCAAGGAGTTCATTCGACTGATGCCGCAACTAAATGATTTAAAAAATGTATTCTTAAAATTGTAATCTTAAACCAAACGCATAAGTGTATATACTATAAATTAAATAAATTAATAATTTTTTCATTCATGACATTAACATTTTATAAGCTTTAAAACGAAAATCATTGCTAAATGTAATATAAAATATAATACCACCTGCAGGAAAAAAAACATTGTTTTGTTAGTCTTTATAAAAAATAATTTATAAATTTGAATTGTAACTTAAATAAAGTTAACTGTAATACTATTTGAATTGCATACAATAATTACTTAAATAAATATGTGATTTTCATTGATTTATGAATCTGCAAGAAGTCATATTTTTAAAAAAAAGCGAAGTATATGAGCTTTCTAGTTAATTCAGCGTTTTTGCAGATCATTGAACTTAAGCGGAAACAAAGTAGACACCGTAAGTTTATTATAGAAAATTTGTTGATTCATCATAGCTAATGAACTCGAAAAAATTTGCTGACAATGCACAGCAATGAAATCTGACACCGGAAGTCGAAATAGGTCACCGGAAGTTGCAATCTGACACCGGAAGTTGAAATTTGAGAGCGGAAGTTGAAATTCGATACCGGAAGTTGAAATTCGAAACCGGAAGCTGTAATCTGACACCGGAAGTTGAAATCTGGCACACGAAGCTGTAATCTGACACCGGAAGTAGAAATTCGAAACCGGAAGCTGTAATCTGAAACCGGAAGTTGTAATTCGAAACCGGAAGTTGTAATTCGAAACCGGAAGTTGTAATCCGACACTGAAAATTACGAGCGCACACGAACACAGTCGAAGAAAATACGATCTCAACCGAAATTCAAATTTTTTAAAAAGCGCGCGAAAATTTGCGCTAGAACCGGCACTACATAACTACTTTCCCCTATGAGAGGGTACAGTGAGACAACATAATAAAATAATTCTTTAAGCATTCATTAATTTAAAAAAAACAGAATTATACCACAAATAATACTTCTTTATTTGAAATATTTATTAAAGAAACATTAAAAAACAAATCTTAGGATAAAAAGTCCGTTTTCAAATTTGAAAAGTAGTGTCTACTTCTGCTAAGCTTTGGTGCTTTCAGAATTTTAACAATTTGGATATTTAAAATTGCGGAAACATCGTTCACAATGGGGAACACAAAACAATTGTTGTTTTTCGTATTTTTACAAAGGAATTTTAGTTCGAAAGTTTCGTTATTGTCATTCAACAACACTTGTCCTACAGATATTTTGGAATTGTTTTATTCGAGACGGCATCATAGTTTAGCCTCACCAAGAGGAAATCATCAGATTTAATTGAACTTAGTTTAGTAGGATCCAGCGTGACATCAAGGTTATCTTCTTCGTCACTTGTAAAATGCTCATTTCCCACCGAACTGTCACTGTCGTGAACTGAGAACTCCTCTGGGTCTTCCTCTTCTGATTTCATCACCTCCATATCTTCGGTTGCTTTGAGATTCCGTTTCAGAGTCATCTTTGCTGTTTTGCCCATTTTGTAAGCCTCAATTTCATTTTTTTCTGGGGTATCAGTGGCTACCATTGTTCTACCCTTTCTTCGCGTGTTTTTGCGACCAGTGGATTCGGATCGCTTTGGATATTCCCGAACATCAGATGGGCTGACAAAAAGGGCTGTTTCTGCAGTTTTAGGCGGTGTTCTATGTTGTTGTTGCTGGAGTTCTAACTGCCTGCTTGTTAATGGTGTTTGAAGATCAATCATGGGAGTTTCTGTAAGAAATGCTCTTTCGGTGACTTGGCTAACCAGAAAATCTTCTTCAGTGAAAACATGTTTGTCAAAAGGAAATATTCCAGTTTTTCTGAAACTATCTGCTATATTCACTGGCGTCATTGCCTTAGGATATGCGATTCCAACAAACGATGCCACTTGATAGATTGTTACCGGTGTGCCTGGATTAGCCTTTTCCCAGGAGCTAAGAGCATCACTGTAGAAGACGTGGAAAGGTTTCAGAAGTCCTACATTGAGAGGTTGTAACTTATGTGTGCAGTGGGGCGGCACAGTTAAAATAGTTACACCAGAACGCTTGGACAAATTGATCCCTTCGATGGATATGTTGCTCTCGTGATTATCCATTATTAGCAGTGATGGATTATCACTTGAACTAGCGGTGTGTTTTATGAAGTGTTGTAATACTTCAATGAAGCATTCAGTGTTCATCTACCTAGTTTTTGTAGCCAAACCTAAAGTTCCATGCGGGGCTCCTGTTATCATATGGCTTTTGAAATGAACGCGAGGGAAAACCATCGCTGGAGGAATTGCATGTCCAGAAGCATTTACAATACAACAAGTAGTGATTAACGTGCCTCTCTCGCTGCTTTGGATTTTCGATACTTGCTTCGTACCCTTTTTTGCCAGTACTTTGACTGCACTGTTCTGTACAGTAAGAGTTTCCGTTTCATCTAGGTTATATGTCCTTAGCCCGCTTGAAAAATTTGGATGACGCTTCACAACATTTTCTAGTTTTCTATTGCCCTAGCTAGGCTGCATCCTTCGGGAGTTCTTAAAGATAGGTTGGGATGTCTTTTTCGGAACCCCTTGTACCAGTCAACGGATGCCTTTTTCGATTCTTCTCAGTTCTGTGGAATTCTTGAAGTTATTTGCCTTGGCCAGATCAAATGCAAGTTTGCGACAGTCTTTTATCGTCAACCTATAAAACATCTTGGAGCATTGAAAAATATAATCAACTAAAGCCTTCTCAAGCTCATTAGAAAAAATCTTGTTTGAAAGCTAAGATTTTTCTCTCGCAGCTGCTCTAATTGTTTTCTGATCAGTTATGATTAAATTTACTGCTTCCCACATGACATTTTCATCAAACCTACCAACAATCTTATCTGTTTTGTTATGACGAACTATCCTGTAAAGAAAAAAAACTAGAGTGAGCCGAAATGTAAAGATTTCGTGATAAAATAAATTCACAACTTGTGTATGAATGAACAAATAAGAGTAGGGAACAGTGAGACACCGTCTCATTGTCCCCTCCTCTGATTCGTCTCAGTGTTTCCAGACTTCTAATAAATTGTCAATTTGCAAAAATCTGCTAAATCTAAAAACAATATGCTTAAATGCTGACAGCTTTACTTACCTTAAATACTATTTTATCCGTTATACACAACAAGAGGAATATAAACCTTTCTGAATCTTTGCAAAAATTGCTTCTTTGCACACAATGAAAAATACTGTGGACACATAGATATGAACAAACCGAATTTTCAAGTGATACGTTTGATTCTGACAGTCATTTGTCACATTAGTGTAATTTTCAACCCTGCCAACTTAGATATTCTTCAGTGTCGCCAACCTTGCGTTATTGCAAATACAAAAATTATAAAATGTCTCTTTGTTCCCAGTGTCTCACTGTACCCACCTGTCCCCATATCTCCCCACAATTAAATGTATCAATCCTCCTCGTGTAGTTGATTTTATAAAAATTTAAATTTCAGAAAATCTAACCTACAATATTTACATAAGTTTTACGTCAAATTAGAGCTAATCCTATGTAAATTTGACAACCGGGATAACTGTGTTAAGTTGTCCTTAAAATGCTTACACTTACCTTTCAAAAATTTACAAAATATTTACTGAAATCAGTCTTTTTGCTGTAAATTCTTAAGTTCACAGTGAAACGAACACACACTAACATTACATGTCTTGCCTACGCAAGAGCATTACAGCGATGCCAAAACAGTTGCCCGCCAAGCAGTTCTGGTAGCAAATTTAAAGGTGTATCAACTCTCCCATAGTATCACACCTCCCCAGTCTTCCCTAATTTTTAAACGTTAAAATAAATGTTAATTTATTGAACTGGTACGAATATATTGACAGCGATGGTACGACTATGTTTATTTGTTTATTGAACTGGTAGGACTATACTTTGACAACGCCCAAAGTCACGATAGTTGATTTCTTACTCGCAATTATAATTTATAAACAAAATTCATTTTGCAATGAGCAAGTTAAATGCCCTAAATATTCTTATTTTAAACGTCTTACCGATAAGTACCCAAAATCGTCTCTTCAATCGTTCAATTACTACCACAGCACATTTTGTTAACTTTATTTTTGGTCACACATTGTGTCGCCAGTTGTATAACTGTTTATTTGATTATAATATAAGTTTAATTAGTTTAAATTAACAAAATCTTGATGCGATGGTATAACTAACAACACAAAACGATATTTTCTTAAACATTAACGTTCATTACTTTTTTGCTTCGTTCTTATTTCTTCTCGCAACACCATTACGTATAGTACAAAATTACTATATATAACAACTGTAGCATTTTCTCTATATAACATAAAAAATGTAATTAAAATGTTGGTTAATAAACGCGTTACTGTGCATTTGAATGTCACCATGTTTTTTTAGATATGTAGTAACATTTTTTTTACTCTGTTTAATCAATTGTATATTTATACACAGTGCACAATAATTTGTATAAGTCAAAAGAAATTTTGGAAGGAAAAACTGATTATAAAATAAATTATGTAAACTTTGCGCAAATGCAAACATAACTTTTGATAAAGCGTCCAATAATTAGAGTATGCAAAATAAGCCACTGGGAAAAATATAACGCGATTGACTTCAGCAAATGATGTTTATTTTTATTTAAAAAAATAGAAATGCTATTTTTGGAATATTGTTTATTTATAGGTTAATTTCTCAGAAGACTTGTTTTTATTCTATTGATAATTATGTAAAAAATTGCTTATAGTAGTTTTCAAATTTAAATTTATCATCAAAATTCCAACATTTCTTACATTTACATTTTACGTTTGTTTAACTGATTTAAGTTAATTTAAAATAATTTTCAATCATGTATGTGTGATTGACAGAATCGATTATTTTAATCATTTGATTTAATAATTCATGTGTTTAATTAATCGAATGGTTTTTGATGGCACGTGGCATTTATTTACTTTTGAAAATATTATATATTTGTTACTTTACACGTTATTACGTTGCTTGTCTTTATAAATCAGTATAAACACATAAAAAAATTAATGTTTTTACTTGAGTATAATATTGTAATTGTTGACTAATCTAATGTTAATATCAATAATTGGTTTAGTAGTACTCGGTGTGTGTTTCTGGTTCCAATAGCAAAGCTTTAATCTACTATAAAATGAAACTTTTATAAATTATTTTGAATGTTGTTAAAATAATGAGCTTTTATAATCTTAGATTTCTAAAAAAATTGAAGTCAAATTTCAAACTTTTTTGAATATCTTAACTATTCTTGTTATTATGGTGTACGGTAACTAATTTGCAAACATTTCCGTTGTAACATAATGTGACAAGACACATTTGTGTAACTATGACACGACTCGTAAAACTAACCAAATATTTCTGTTATTAGTTATTTGTTTGGCGGTTTATAGTAGAAAGCAATTCTAATGCAACCATTATGAGAGATATGATGTAATTACATGTACAAACTGTCATATTGCATTAAACAGATACGCAATCATTTATCATTGCGGGCAAGTTTAAAGTGATCAAAATCTAAAACTTCATTAATAATGACAGTTAATTAAAAAGTGTAACACACTCTTTTAATTTATGAACAATTGTGTTCCGGGCGTTTTTACTGGAAAGCTCAGCGAAAGAGATTAATGTATTTATTCAAAAAATAACATTTAACAAAGGAAGTTATTTTTTCGAGTATTAAGTTATTGTATTTCTCAGTTGGAATTGTTAAATGTTTTTTGTTGTAAGGAAACATTTGTTAGTAAAAACGAAAGTAAAATCGATTTCTGAACAGGACCTGGAAACGGAAAGGATTTTTCGTATTAGAAAAGGTTAATTATTAACTTTTGCTTTTGTTAGGCTTCAAACTTTGCCAATTTATTATTCATAATGCAAATCGTGTTACAGTCAATTATTTTTTTTTAATTAATTTACATATTTAGAACTTTACTAAGTACGCAATAAAATTAAGGTAGTATTAAGTTTTTGAAAACGGTCATTTGCATCTTAATAACTTTTGGATTGAAATAAAACGTAGATTCGGTTTTTATCACTGTAGTGTAAGTGTAACTTAAAGGTTTTATACTTTCGGACTGGTTCTGTCAATTGTCAAAATAATAAAAATACACGAAGAAGATATTTTTATATCAAGTTTAAATAATTAAATAACGTGACATGTTGCTGTCGAAAATGTCCAAACTGTATTTATGTTAGTGATTCGACAGACTTTGTACGTCTATGTTTCTAAATTTGTACGATTTTCATTTATAGAACGAAATAAGTCAGCCGTATAATAACACTGCTCTATAATTTAGTTGCGACATGCTTAAATAAATTTATAATTAGAAATCTTCCATTTGCGGCTAATATTGAATTTTCATGTCAAAAATAGACTTTAACACAGATTTAGTTTTTGTTATTTTAAGTTTAATTTTTTTTTATATTTTTTATTGACACGTAAACTATTTGGTTTTCGTTTTAGTTTTTAATATTCCTAGAGTGATATGGTTTCTTTTATGTTTTTGTTTAACCCTTAGTGAGACCCGTACTTAAACGGCTACTTATGTCATTATACAGGTGCGCTTAGTTAAAGATTAAAGTGTATATAAAACATAATTAATATTTTAATTTTTTTTTTATTATTTACATTATATTATTTTTAAGAAATATATTAAGTGTAAATAACAGTAAATTGAAAATTGTGTTGATATTCACTTTAATTAGACGTTAAAACACTAAAAAGAAACAATTGATTAATATCGTTGGTTACGCCATTTTATTTATACAACTACCATAGGTACTTATCAGCCCAACAGAAATTTTTGGTACGGCCGACACGCAATTAAATTCTTTCGTTAGTAAATTAAAAAAAAACCAATTGAAATCAAACGTAGAGTATACAAAAATATCCTTACCTAAACAACTGCTCAAATTAAGCATGTGCTAATAAAAAATTTGGTTTTTGTGGTTGTTTATCAACAAGCTCAGATAGAAACGAAAACGTGGGAGACGGAAACTATTCTATCTAAGCGTAATTTCTCCCTCCAACGTACGCAACTACACAAAATTTATGAAAACTATAGATAGAAAAACGTCAGATATTGGAAAAGCATAATGCGAATAGTAACTAGAAATATAATGTAAGTTGCCTATCCGACAGGTTTGAGAATTTGTTACGTTTTTTTTTGTTATGGATTATACCACGATATAGCTCACTTCGTCAAAGTATGGGTAGATGTAATCAAAATAGTAAATTTGCAAGGGCGTCATATTCGTTGATTCGCTTACAGAATCATTTTGCCGGATAAGACAAAATACCGAAAGCAACCCCCACCAACTAAAAAAGATTTACACTGGTTGTAAGCGCGAGCGTTTTCTATTTAAGTCGTTTTCCGCGAGTTGCATTTTCGGTTTTGTGACTTGCAGTCCCCTCTTTTAAGTTTAAATTTGTCGCTGTAAAATAGAAGTTTTTGAGAAGAATACCAGAGTACGTTACTTAGTTTTGACCCGATTATTACGTCTCCTTTCTTGAATTCTATTTCGTTAATTTTTCTTAAATGTTAATTGTGCTGTTTAGTGCCTAAACCGTGCGCCCTTTGGTGCGTGCTAAAAACTTAACTCCACCAACCAGGGAAAAGTAAGGTCAGGGTAAGTCGAGCAATCGCTCATTTCTGGGTGAATCGAGGTCTTGATTTATTACGGGTTTGGGTGGTTGTGCGATCCCAATTTTCAAGAACACCTAGGAACTTTACGTAAGTAATTTTCAATTTCGTTTACTAATATTTACGGTGGGTTGCTACTGGAAGTCCTCTCCTTTCTTTGACATTAAATACAGTCCGCTGCTCGACTTCCGTGTGGCCGAAACATTTGGTCCTTTGCGAACCGGATATTTAAGAGATCCGTTTCCGTTACATTCCTTTTAATTGTTCAAGTTCATAACGTTATCACTCGCGCGATAAGTATTTATTTAAGAATTTACGCCGATTTTAATACTGGATTTTCCGTTATTTGTATTATCCGTACTAAGTTATTTCATATCACGAATAATGTCGGAAAGTGATTTGAATGTCCTGGTGGTAACGACGTCACAGGTCTTTGCCGACGTCACTGATATCGCTGATCGCTGTTCTAATATTTCCAAAAAAGATGCGAAATTTTATCTATTTATACTCGACGAATTGCTACTTTGCGAATTCAACTTTCGGGAAGTTCAGCGCCAAATATTAATTAAAAACATCGCTCTGGCTAAGAAAGATCAGGTTCCTACCGATCAAATACAAAAAAGCTTTAGAGATTTAGTTTAGCGGAGCATCACAACAATCATGCTGTTCTTCTTCTGACCCACACAAGATTTTCTTCCGAAAATTATAATTCCGCATTTCGATGAAGAAATTGCGACATGGACAAATTTTATCTTTCTTTTTGATTCATTAGTACATAACAATAAAAGTTTAACGCCTCTTGCTAAATTTCATTATTTGAAAACGTCTCTTGCTGGGGAAGCAAAATCCGTTATTGCTAGTTTTCCATTAAATGAGGCAAATTATGAAATTGCGTATCAAGAATTAAAAGATCGTTACCAAAACGATAGGCGTTTAGCCGGAATGTACCTAGATAGCATTTTGAATTTTAAGTCTCTCGTTTCCCCTACTCAAGAAAATCTTAGATCATATCTCCAAGTACACCAAAATGCAGCCAGTGCTTTAGCAGCACTTGCCATTCAAAATCATTTTGTATTTATTCTCTTTTATTTAGCTATGCGTAATTTGGACCCATCTACCTCTCGTGCATTTCAACCTCGGCGACAAGAACATGGTTTTCCTACTTATAAGGAACTTATTGAGTTCATCAGTCGACAAGTGCGTAGTCTCGAAACATCTGCAACTGAAACCAAACCACGTTCTTTGACCAAGCTCAAACCAAAAATCTTTATAGCCGCTGCTTCAGTTCTTCTTTGAGATAAGGAGGTTGTTTTAACCTCCAAGCCGCTTGTGGTTGCTTCGTCCTTCAAAACTAATAAAGTTAATTCTACTTACAATCGTTCCTTTTCATCATCTCGGCGATGTCCTGTATGTAAATCTGATCACAGTATTACTTGGTGTCCAGAATTTCAACGAATGTCCATAGATGAAAAAGACAAAGCCATGCGTAACCACACGCGTTGTTTTAATTGTCTCGGAGCTCATTTAATAACAGACTGTAAATCTGAACGATCGTGTGTGCATTTTGGCAGCCGTAAACATCATTCATTACTGCATTTGGATAAGGAAGATAATTCTAATCCTGTACTTTCGAAAGCGGCGACTTCCTCGAGTAATATCGCAGCTGCTCAAACAATGCCTTGTTGCCTTCCGCCTACTTATTCCAATCATACGGTTCTTCTAGGTACAATTCAAGTACTGCTTCGAGATAGTTGCGGTCAGTTTCGCCCTGTTAGAACAGTTCTGTATCCAGGTTCGCAAGTCTCTGCTATTACTAGCGCAATGGTTAAAGGTTTAACGCCCAGCCCTTCTCAATTACAGATTTCGGAAATTGGACAAATGGTCTCCGGCAATCTTGGCACTGTTGACCGTATAATAAAATCTCGTTACTGTTTCGAAATTATTACAGCAACTCCTTATGTACTTTTTTTAATATCTCAAAACCTCTTTTTGGCTCGTCTTTCCGAACAAGTTTATTCTAGTCTAAGACATCGTCAACTAGCGGATAAATATTTTCATGTACCTGACAAGATAGAAATGCTTATCGGAGCTGATCTATTTCCTACCGTCATGTTTGGCGACGTTTTTGTAGGTCCTGTAAGTCTGGGTTCGTTAACTTCTTCGGTTGTCTCTCTTCTAACTCTTCAGTACAATCCTAACGACTTCCTCGTCAAGTTCTGGGAAGTCGAAGAACTGCCCGTGGTAAAGATCCGTAACCCTGATGAGTAATGGTGCGAACGCCTGTTTAGCGATACTCATGCCCGAACCTCCAAAGGTCGATATCTCGTAGGTAGCTTGGAATTCAAAGTCATCGTACACAGCTTTTTTAAAGTTAGAAAAGCGTTTGATTCGAGATCCTTCCCGCTATGCCGCTTATCAACAATTTATGTCTGAGTATCGAGACTTGGGTCACATGTCCGTTGCTACTTCTTCTTCGTCATACGTGCTACCCCAGCACTGTGTTTCGAAATGTAGTGAAAAGGGGACGAAGATTCGTGTGGTTTTTAACGGTTCGTCTTCTCTTCATGGTAAGCCTTTAAACAAGCAACTTTTAAGCGGTCCTAAGTTACAAAAGGATATTTCCACTATTTTGATAACTTTTAGGTTAAATCCAATCGCGTTGTGTTGTGACATTCGCATGATGTATAGACAAATTTTGTTACGTTGTGAAGATCGTTGTTTACAACACATTTATTGGCGCGAATCCATTCATAATCTTGTCCTTCAGCTTACCTGGCTCAGCGATGTCCTCAACAATTAGTTGAAGACGAAGGATCTTATTACCCGACTGCTTTCGTCGCTATCCTTAAGAATACGTATGTTGATGACGTGATAACCAATGTCGACACAATGTTTCTGGAGTTTTAGAAGGTCTTCCTGAAGATCATTTAGAAACTCTTCTAATGTTTTTGACCGAGGATAAGTCTCTCAAGATCCTTGGCTTGTGCTAGAATCATTGTTTAGACACTTTTTTCTTTCAAGTTCAGCCCTTTAGTGGTGACTGCACTAAAAGAGCAGTTCTTTCTTATATTGCAAGAATATTTGATCCTCTAGGGTTCCTTTCCCCTCTGGTTTTTACAATGAAGCTCGTTCTACAACGTATATGGAACGAAGGGCTTGATTGGGATGATGTTCTTTGCCCGGCTCTTGCCTCCCAATGGACCAAATTGGTCGACGGTTTGCCTTACCTCTCTCAAATACACATACTAAGATGCATCTCCCCTTCTTTTCATAAAATCTTATACTTTGTTGGATTCCGCAATGCTTCTCAGAAGGGATATGTTGCTGCTATTTACGCCTGCTTTAGTTCCGCTGAGTTTCGACAAATACAATCGTGCCACCTCATAAGCGTCAAAGCTAGCCCCATTAAAAGTTTTGTCAATTCCAAGACTCGAACTATGTGTTGCCATTAGTATTATTAGAGAAGCTCGTCTTTACACTGACGCTCAAGTAGTTCTTGCGTGGCTCTCTCTTCCTCCGCATCGTCTTCATACCTTTGTCGCTAACCGTATTGTCACTATTCTTGATCTCACTGAACGACAACAATGGCATCACGTTGATACTGCCGAAAATCCTGCTGATTTAGCCTGTCGTGGTGCTACTCCTGAAGTTATGAGCAGCGCTTCTTTCTGGATTTCCGGTCCTGTTTTTCTAAGTAAGCCTTTGTCGCAGTGGCCGTCTCTGGCTGTTCCTACCGTTATGGATTCTTCGTTACCTGATCTTAAAGTTGGCGCCACCCTTCGTGCTTGTCTTGTACCTTTTCATACTTTACTCCCCGTCATCGAAAGATTTTCTTCTTTTCTAAAAATGCAACGAACGTTTGCATGGATACTTCGTTTCTTTCAAAACACTCAAACTCGCAACACAACCTTGTCTTCTGATAACAAAACTCGTACTACAAAAGGCTATCTATGTTTGTTTGTCTGCACCGGAACCAAAGCTGTACATCTAGAGTTTGCTTCGTCTTTATCTACAGAAGCTTTCTTTGCCTGTTTAGACAGGTTCATTGCGCGTCGGGGAATACCATCTCGCCTTAGATCGGACTGTGACCGCAATTTTGTTGGCGCAACTAGACAGCCTGCTGAGCTGTATGATTTTTTGCGCAAAAACAATCATTCATTGTGCGAACGTCTCTCACTTCGTAGTATTCAATGGGTCTTTAATCCTCCATATGCTCCTCATTTTGGAGGACTTTGGGAAACCGCTATTAAGTCCACTTCCGTGTGGCCGAAACACTGGTATACACATACAAATCAAATTTACAACTTAACAACGTAGAAAACTTTAATGAAGTACGTTAAACATAAGATACCAAAGGTTAAATTACAATATAGTAATTGAAAGAGTACATAGGCAACACACCGTACTATTGGAAGAAAGAAAGAAAGAAAATGATCATTAGCAATAGTCTACAGTACGATTAATACTCGTAATGCAGGATTAATAGTACTTTAATGTCTAACAAATCTTAATCCAAAACTTAACTCGTTAAATTACTTACTGCGATGTCTTCTCGTCTAAGCTTAGTTGATGCATCTTAAACAAATTACGTTTAGTTAAAACAAGAATAATATTCGGTTCACTCCATACGCTGGTAGTTTCAATTTGTTTCCAGTCTCTTTTGTAGACTCAAGTATGTTTGTTGTACAAAGACATGGTCCAAAAAAGTCCTACGGGTGAAGAAAAAATTGAAACTCAAATGAAAAACGAATTGGCGTAACATACTTCAGCGAAAATCCTACAAACATCAGTTATTATCTTGTTTAACTTTTTATAGAGAAATGACTATCGATAAATCACAATTTTCAGAAAAGTTTGTTGGGCATTAATATTACAACGCATTCACTTTACGGTTAACGTGATAAAAATGACAAATTAGGTCATCCGCCAGAAAATGACAGATATACAATCAAATGCAAAGCGGTCAACTAAAATATGTACCAAATATACGTAATATACAAAATGATTGATGAGAAAATTATTAACGTTACAAATAATAAAACGCATTTTTTAAACTAAATACAAGTAAAATAACTTTTTATTGATAAAAATATTACAATACTAGTTCCAACTGTAGTGTCTACATGAAATGGATTGCTGGTGGAAAATTTTCAATATTTTTTCAGTGCTGTATATGTCGTCTGCTGAAGGAGAAGCAAATATATTTGCTTTCTTGCTATTTTTGCGCATACAGATAATTTCTTTTTCTGTATTTTTGCTTTAAATAGATGTAAATGAAAGTTGTTACGATGTAATAGATTTTGATGAGCAGATTTGGATTCCACGTTGACAAAGATTAATCGTCTGGAATGTTTTGATGTGAGTTTCCATTCTGATCTTTTGTAATATTGGACGAATTTCAATTTCTTTCTAATCATTCATCTTCAGAATCAAAAACATGTTTATTTTCATCGTTGGCTCCAATGTCGGGAACAACGTTTTTGAATCATTTGATCAGGGAATTGATTTTCCTTTATTTACTGGATATTGCTTGACGGAAAGTATATTAAAAGTTTACTTCTATCCATTGGATACAGCTTAAATTCTGTCTGAATGTTTGCAGGCGCAGTTCCTTGTATAGATTGAATGGTTTCTAAGATCAGATGGGGAAAGATAGAGTTAAGGATGCACCCTTTGTGAGTTAATTTCTATTCTAATAGTTTCTCTCCATACTTTTATGTGGTGGAAAATAAGACATTGAGTGGCTGACACACATGAGTGCTGTTCGCCAGCAACATCACAAAACGAATATTATTTTCTTCACAAGCTTGTAAAACACTCAAACTTAATTGACTGGTAAGATTATAATCGATTAAAATTTTTGGGTTATTTATGTTTCTAAAATAGAGCATCGCTATTTTAAGAAATTAATTTTTAAATATAACGGAGTCCAACTACCTTGATTTTGACTTTTTATAATGGCGTTTGCTGGACCACCTTTTATCCATTCCGGATAAAGATTTGTCGCCTTAAATGTTGTTACAAGATTTTAGTAATTTACGAACCCTGCACGGGCAACTCGCTGTAGGATTGAAGCAATACCTATTGGAGAGAGGGGAAGTTAAAGTGATAAGCATATTTTAATGGGCGCCAGATCTATTTTTGTAGATATAGCCCTTGCTAGATCAGCACAGGAGGCCCGAAGCTTGTGTAAAATTTTTAAGGTTCGTATAGCTGGAGCAATTGAAGAAAGATACCAAATCATTAACAACAATAGGATTTTGATTACTTTAGAATGATAACTTAGACATTAAAATTTGAATCAATAACAATTAGAGTTAATTTGATAGCATCACAGTAAGTCAATTTAGTTTGAGTACTAGTATACGTAGGTACTAAAACACCGGAAGTATCGGCAACTCACAATAATTTAAAATCATTTGTAACAGCTAGAACATACAATAATCTTTGTATGTAAATTACATTAACAATAATAATTGACAGTTGACGTAATCAGCATGTGATAGCAATTTAACTTAAACTAGTTGATTAATACTAATAAGGAGCAAATAATTTTAAATGTTTCGACGCGATTAGTAAATATAATTCATGAGCAGCACCGTAGCGACAGCAAATATTTAAAATCAAAAATTGACTTACTATGATTCAGGTGTACTTCTAGAAAACGTTTTCTTACTGGCTTCCTGTAATCAAACTACCTGAAAATATTTGTGTCCACCTGGTGACTCACAAACTCTACAACAGGTAATATGTAACATTTATAAAAGGTAAAAAACCAAAACGTATCTTATGCACATATGCACTTTCGTCCATCGCATCTGCCCTTTTATCGTAGTGTTTGTATGTTCAATGCTTTTTTTCATAACTTTTCCATTGTCGATGGTAAACTTGTACCGCCAAAGAAACCCACAATTGGGAGGTAGCACGTGGCGCTAAGGAAACGACATGGAAATTACCTTTAATTTAAAAAAATAATGGAAGACACTTACCTTGCGTTGAATAAATTAATTAATTATAGATATTTTTATTATACATCGTGTTACAACACGTGGATGTTTTAAGAAATTAATTTTAATTCACGCAGGGATATGGTTATATAGAGGAACGACATGAAAGTAAAAATGACGACTTTTCGTGTACTCGGTCGGAAGGGACCAACGATGCACGGTAGATGGCGTTGAGAAATGGAAAAGTAACTGTAATTCAAACAATATACAGTGCATTTTTTAATTTATGCACGTAACAATGGTTAATAGCTTTTTAAGCAGTAGTTCTTTTTCTATCGGGGTCATCCGGAAGGTTTCATCATAATTTATGATGTTTTGTGGTGGAACATTATGAGTTCGTCAAAAAATAAACTTTTCATCGGAAACACTATATCCTCGGCAAGTTCTGCTGACAACTGCTGGTTTTGCTTCATAAAGTGACGCACCTGGTAAATTTTTGTTGCATTGACGCATTACTACACTTATTGTAATATAAAAAATAAATAAATATTTTTTTAAAGAGATTTAATGCTTAATCTCTTTACGATTGAGATAACTTTCCTAATTGCATTGGCGTGAATGCAAATCTTGCTACAACAGCATTTGTCACAGCAGACAACATTTTTATTTCTTATTAGTTTAACAGTTCGTCTACTTTACAATTTCTCCCTTGAAACTTTTGACAGATTGTTCCGTATTACAATGTCTTCTAGTGTTTCTTTTAATATTGTTTTATGTGCAAAAGCTGTTAAAAGTAGATTGCCTGAAAGAAAGTAACATAAATGTGGTATTTGCCGGTGCTCAGGGAAGATGGGGTCGTGAGTTAAATTCGGAAATCTATGAATGATTTTGGAAAACTCAAAAACGGGAAAATAAACGTCAAAATTAAAAGGCGGCAGAAAAGTGTATAGCTCAAAATGACTTCTGGCCCTTGCCAACCACAAGCCCGCTCCTGTTTGATATACTCTAAATGGAATTACCTTATCAGAATGTATTTTAATAAAATCTGAAAAGATATAAAATTCGCCTAACTCGAAGGCCGAAGATGAAATTTAAAACGTTATAAAATAAATTACAAATGAACCGACGCAAAGTCGCCAAACGAAAAAAACTAATTGTAATTGCATTATAAATTGAAAGACATTGTTTGCATTAATAGAAAATAAACAAATCTAACACAACAAAATTGATAATCGTAATACTAAAGTCCGAAACAACTAAATTTTAGGATTTAACATCGATAACCGCCACTAAAGACAAAATTGAACTGTGTCGCACAACTTAACTTACACGATTCTACGGTACGTAAAAATAAAAACAGTCGGAAGCACGTGAAACATTAAATGCCGTAAATCTACGAACCAAGAATTATTTGTACCAAAAAAGGTAAAAATTCACCATGCTTTCTTCATAGCTTTCACGGAATTTAAAAGGTTGAATTTACCGAAACTACGTTTATATATTTTGGGTGCTTGGTAAAAATGCGAACTATCCTCTAAAATAAAAAATCAACTTTTATATATCCTCCGATTACCTTACTACTTACTGTTGCAAATCATTACGTCAAATTCTTTTGAGAAGACAAAGGAGACAACATAGACGTTGACAAAGCTAGGAATGAAGAACAACAATTAAAAAAAATTGTGTATGAGATGGTTTTCACGAAGAACAACTAAGTCAGCAAGTAGCAACTGAATCATAAACAAAACTTTTAAATAATCTTAACACAAACAAATTGCTAAAATATGTTAAATTAATTTTATATCAAAAAGAAACATAACTCATAACAATTGGAATTTTACTAATTTACTTACCAATTTGAAATGACAAAAATTAATTTATAAACGTGAAATAACTGTAATAAATCACAGTAAAATTACTCGTTCGCAAAAGAAATACGTCCATATTTAATCGACGGCTACTACAATACACATCTCCCTCATAATCTGTACGCAAATGTCGCGGTATGCTATCTCATATAACTCCCAAAAGTCGCATTTTTGTAAATACATTTTGTACTCATTTGTTAATACATCAAAATACCATTAATTTACACTTCAGAGGGTTTTCTTGAGATTGTAAACTTCTATTGAATACAAAAAACAGCAATAGAATAATAACGAACCTGCACACAGATAAGACAAGTTGCGTTGGATTTGTTTATATATTTCAGTCGGGCATGTGCAACAATCTCTGATAACACGCAATCAATTTTTAGGTTATAATGTCACCTGTCACGAAAACATCACATCATTGATAGCACTGCGCGTTGAAATAAAGGTGGAAATACTTAAAATCAGCCCACTGTTTCATATTTCCTCGCATGTTCTAGAAACGGAACGTTATGGGTGAAGTTATACGAGCACACCTAAATTTGACTAGACAATGGGTAAATTGTTTAAGTATTTTTGTCTACAAAAGCTTTTATATTTATTCTTTTGCGTATTATGCTACTGGGAGAATCTAGGTGTGTCAAACGTAGGTTACGCGAAATCAGGAATTAATTCAGTGAATTTTTTATGTTGCTGCTGGTACAATTTTACTACTCAAGTACTGCAGAATGCAACGAATTTTATAGTGCACTGAGCACAACTGTGTGTTGCGTTTCGATAGCTATGCTATTATCATCAACGGCAGAGATAATTATTACTTATTTTGGAAAGTGCGTATTACTATAAAATAAGATAAAGTGAACTTTACTTATTAATTCATGTTCTTTTTAAGAGCTCTAAACATATCTCAACAGACTCATATAAAATATTGATTGCAGCTGAGCAACTTTTGTCAATCTACCCCGCCGTTATTCGGGAAAATTGTCATACTCTTTGGGGTTGGTTGGCATATGTATATATATAAAACACACCTTCACTTGCAGAAAGATGCAAGTAACTATAAAAATATAAAATAATATAAACTGAAAGTTAAATGTGTTTAATAGAAACATGTGAATTAACAAAATTGAGTTAAAACTTGCTTCAATTATCAAATAAAATTAGATCTTAAAAATTGGAACACTGTGAGTCTTAGTGGCAATCAAAGTCACAGTTATAGTATCTATATGACAGAATATCACCATCGCTACATTTGTCGTGTGCTCAAAAGTGACACTTAACACATCTCACCAATTTTTCTCCAGGGTGACTACTATAATATGGCTTCATGCAAACTAGACAAACAGTTTCGTGATCTGAGTCTTCGTCTAAAGATAATTCAGGAGAACATTTCCTATTTGTTATTTTTGGCTTGAATAAATCTTTTTTAGCACGGTCAACCGTCGGTTTAGTTGACGTTGACGCGTACTGCCTTTTTCTTCTGTGCGGTTTTTTTTTCTTTTTTTAGAGCTGCCTCGCGCTGTCTGTGAGAATGGCAGTGGAAGGTCTTTTTCTTCTTTGTTTAGTATTTGTTTTTCTATTGCTAACTTTAGACAGTGTTAAGTCCTTAGGTGAACTGGCGCTGGAATTGATGTTTGAATTTGTATGTGAATTTGTTGTGGGAAAAGCAGACGTATAACTAGCAGACGATTTTGGGCAAAGTACTAAATAATGCAGCCGCAGTTGCTGACTCAGGGAATTGAAGGAGGAATATAATAGGGGTTAGTCTTAGTTGGTGGAGTAACTTGAACTGGTGCTAGCGAAGACGGGTCACTGTGTTACAAAGACAGAGTTAAAATAGGTAGACACTGGTTAGTTTGATCAATGAGTGCAACAGTTTGAATTGGTAAATTCTTAGCATAAGCCAAAAACTTTTTTCAGTGTTGATATATTTTTTCAGAGGACTATATACACTTCTATCCAAAGACAATGCAGTGAAAACGATAACTCCGTTTTCTTTAAAACTATCGAGTGCAGTTATTGACAAATAAGACTCATGATTATCGAATAGCAGTAGTCTTTCTTTTGAACATTTTATATTGTTTATCGAATGTTCTGAAAATTGTATAAAATGTGTCTGTCGTCCATCCGGAGGGATTCTCATCACCTTTATTGCCAGGTGAACCATTTCGTGCAAAGTATCCACGATAGTTTTTCTTGGGAAATATAAAAAACGGGGGGATTTAATTGTCTGCAGCTGAAACGGTAATATTAAGAGCAACAGCGTATTAAAACACCAGTTTTTGCACCTGTTTTGGTGTGAGACCAGTTCTTGTCTAAAAAAATTTGACGTGTTAAAATAATCATACCTGCTAGTTCTTCTTATATCTTACATGTACTTCTGTTAAATACCTTCAAGTTCTGTCTGCAGTATCTCCGTACGCTAATATTATAATCTTCTGAAACAGTCTTCACGTACTGCTCGTTGCATAATGTCGGCAGGTGTTTTTCGTCTCTCTGTTTTTTTTATAGGTTCGCATGACTGCTTCTGCAATTGATTTGATAATTACTTAAGTGAATTTTCGGTTTTATTTTAATAAAAGGGGCAGCTTGGTTTGATGTGCCAACTTGCCCCATTCACAAAATGCCAACCAACCCCAACGACGGTTTGTTTACTAAAACAGCTGCAACGTGTTCATGAATTAATAAATTGTAAATCTGTTAAGGCGAGATTAAAGAGCAATATGTATACTTGTATATCGTCTTCCCATCTTAATAAGTAAAAGTCTAAAGGAAGGGACCATATATAAAATCACGCATAGACTGAAAGTTCTCTGTTTAACCTCACAACTTCAACTAAAGACGTGGTAATTTAAGCGTCAACGGTTAGTACGCACATAGGTCGAAACGAGGCGTTCTACTATAAAGGGCGCGTAATTTAAATGTACAATGCCAACTTACTCCATATGACAACCAGCCCCGGTCTCCCCTACATTAATATATTATATATTATATAAATAGAATAGTTCTAATTTAACGTATTAATATACTTTTGATGTTGATTTTATAGCTATGGAAACGCATACGGTGTTTGTTAAATATAATATTGTGGTTTTTGATGTTTTTATACTGTTTTAGTAAAAACTGTTGTTTATTCTTCTTAGTAGGCTACAACTCCGTATTTTTTTCGAATCGGAGCTATATTGATATTGCTACAACGGACAACTCGCACTAGTTAGTTATAGGGGAGGTTGAAGTAAATAGAATTTAATGGGCGCCAGATCTTACTAAGTAAATACTTCTGTTTCGCTCAAGACAGAAAGTCCAAGCTTGCAACAAAATCAAGTTCGCAGTTCTCAACGGACAAAAAAAGAATGATATGTATAACTTTAATTTAATATTGTGCATTATTAACGAGCATAAGAATTTATAGTAAATTATTTAACGAGCACAAAAATTTATCGTAGATTATTCAACAATGGTTAGATAAATGCTGGAACTAACAGCAATACACAATACATAGGCTTAAATTGCACATAGGGTGTTTATAGAAAATTAAATTGATAATGACAAATATCTATGATTAACAGCATGCGATACATCAAAATACCTAAATGGGATTGAAACAATTATTGTAATTACGTAAGTTAGAATAACAAGCAAAATTTTCGTGATAGACCTTAATGATGACACAAATGTAATTAACTAAGACTCACCTACAATCCAGTACTTGCCCGAAGAATACGTTTTCCTCGTTGAGTCGAGCTGGAATATTCGTGTCAGTACAATGACGAAAGCAATAAACACTATTAATGAATACTAAAAGGAATTAGAAATAAAAATCCGGTTATCGAATGCTGTTACGCACATTAAATTAAAGGAGATATCGCAGTCTATTGACTCGTAAGGAACAGTACATCGGGGAATTTTTTTTCTCGAAACTTCTTTTTTTAGATATAAATCAGCCCTTCCAAATTACAATATTTCCATTAAGGTATTTGCTCGATATTAACCCTTCATTGGTGGAGAATACACCGAAACATGTGAACCAACACGTGTCAGATCGTACTAACAAATTAACATAGAAATTATAAATGAATCCTAAAAACTAATAGTAAAAGCTTACTAAATAATAAATAAACTAATAGAAACTCGTTTTCGTTTTATATCATAGCCTGAACATAAGCCGATGATGTTAGAAAATTAATTTAGACATCACAAGCGCGATTTTAAGTAATGGGCGGTCTTGACAGGAAGTAAAGTAAAACGAAACTCGTTTGAGAACGTCGAAAGTAAGAATTTAACTTTAGTGTAATTAATATACAGGGTACTACATTTTGAAATTTATGCACGTAACCACATATTCACATTTGTTTAAAATTGCTCAACAAACACACACTTAAAGTTTGGCAGATTCCTCCCTATATGTGTATGAACGAAATTTGTTTTCTATTATATTACTAAAGTGACTAATGAGAAACTTCCACAAAACAGTACAAGCAGAATGTGAACTTGTTTGTATTTCCTTTTCAGGTGTTTTTAAGCGTAATCGCAATTGTGAAATTAATCAAATCAACCTGTCAATTCAAGACAAAATTAATTACAAGTTTAATTTAAAACAACTTTGAATTAGTTTGTAGTTCTAATTGTAAAACAGCGTAATGTGTTTAATTAAATTATTTAAGGTCAATTAGATTGTATAATGTTGGAAACGTAGCTTATTAGCAAATTGTTAACACATTTAAAAAGTTGATATAGGCTCACTGTTAAGTAATTGTATGATAACTGCACTAATTCTTAAAATGTTTCTAAATTTGTTATTCAACGTAATTTACTATTAATTAAATAAGTTTACATTTACGAAATTATGTAAATACTACTAAACTTTATACAAAATTCTATTAAGTACAATATAATAAGAAAGTTGTGTGTAGCATACCTAAGCTGCAATTGTTGTAATATTTAGAACATTCCCTTACTTTGTTTTTAGGTTAAATCAATTTATTTAGTACATGCCCTTAATTGTTTTACTAGTTTTTATTATTTTTCTTTTGTTGGTTTTATCTACAAACATGAATACAATAAATGGGATTTTTTAGTACTTTGTTTTAATGTTAACTCCTTTATATGGTGCATATTCTGCTAACGCGTTTTTGATTAACTGTTAGACGTGCGTTGACTTGAGACTTTGTATTGACGTACTTCTCTTTTGTAACTTCACATGTTTTGTTATGTAAATTAATTTATTTTTGTTTTTAAGTTAATTTATGTAAATTAACTTAAGTGGATTGTGCATTACCCGCCTGTTGTCATTTTACTCTTTTTAAATCCTCTTTGAATACTGATTTTGTACGTCGTCTCTAAAAAAACATGAATTAAATTACATTTTGGTAGCGTTGAGTATTAGCAGGATGCTCAAATTTTAACAGTTGTCTCTGTGTCATTTTAATTTTGTGGTATCAATGGCCTTAATATGAAAATAAAAAAGTTCAGGCAATTTATTTTAATGCTGAAGATTATAATATAAGTTGCACTTGTCTTAATTTTAAGCAAAACTTAAATGCTATGGAAACAACGAAAATGACAATTATCATTGGCTCAAATTTTTTTTGTGATTAAGCTTAACTTAAAGTTAAGTAACAACGGTGCATAAGTAACCTAAGTATATTATTTAAAAACTAAATTAAAATTAACAAGATTAACATTTAAGGCAAAAAAAATGATTATGACTAAAAGTAATTTTTTTTCTTGCTCTGGCTTCCGCAAATACGTTTATAAGATGGTGTAAATTTAAGTCTCGGGTTTTATGGTTTTCTATACTTAAGAATAATAAGCAACTTAGCTTCATTTTAGACAGGGAACTACGCAAGTAATTTTTAATTAATTTAAGCTTAGAAAATGACTTTTCTGCTGATGCAGTAGTTACTGGAATAGTTAAAAATAACAAGAATGCCGTATATACATTTTTGAAGCTGGATGTGGCCATATTATGTTCACAAATTAAAAGTTTGGCGACGTTTTTAACCGATAAACAAGTAGCAAGCTTAACAATTCATCAACAAATTCCGGTGTTAAATCTTTATCGAATTGTTTACTTAAGCGACTTGCACTGTCGTGAAGTTCATTGTCACTATCTTTAATTAAAAATGTTGGAGTTATACAGTAAAAAGTGAAATAAACAATAAGAAAGTCAGTCACTTCATTTTTTAACTGAATAACTATAATATGGAGAACAGAGTTAAAGGTTAAAGTTTTTTCATTTTTCTTCCGGATCAGCAAACTTATAGTCATTTAATAATTCGTCGACGTGCCTTTTTACGATTTTTGGTCCCGCATAATCTGTCCTTACATTTGAAAATACAGAAGTGTTGGCATCGAGATGTTTGGCTGAAGCAAAACACCCATTACTGGGCTGTAACTTTTAGGATTGGCACGAAAGCACTTTATGCAGCTATGAATTGTTTGCCTAGCTTGACTTTGAGCTGACATGGGCCAATAATATTCGCGGAGGCTAGCTACTTGCTTTTGCGGATTACAATGCAGCACAGATTTGTGAAAATAATCAAAAATTAATTTGGTAATCAAATGATGCTTGAGTAATAATATGTCACACTTTTTTATATTGGCCATTTATTGTAATGTTATATCAATAATTTATATAAAATAAATATTTCCTAAATATTAGTTATAAATATCTTCTAAACATATGTTTTTAATATATGGCAGACATTAGATGTAAATGTCGTCTCAATATTTGTTTCCAATATATGGGAAATATTACTTTTTAATCTGTTCTAGATGTATCTCACTATTATTTGTGAGATATTTGTAAAATATATACTGTTGAGTTTTTATTTATTAAAAACTAATTTATTTAAACGACTAAAAATACGTTTACTTATTCTAGAAATATGTACACTTTTAAATTAACCGAACTAATTAAATGTAATAATATTTAATGAAAACACTTACACTAATTTATATCACTTACAAGAAGATAAGATAACGTCCGCGGGTAGCTTCACAATTGTTTACACTAAAAATCCGTACACGATTATTCTCGGTCAATTTATCTAGACACACGCGTGCTAACGATTTATTTCCACTTTAATAATCTTCTTAACACTGCTGTATTCGCATTCCAGCAATAACTGACCTACGATCTGTCTCGTCGCTATATATACACATACGGAAATCCTTCTCGAGCGTTCCCTATTTTTCGGTACATCTTCTAGAAGGTTCTTGCATTTGCAAATAATTTCTCGAACGTTTCAATACCTACTACATATGTGTATGTTTGCAAATGATATTTAATCTCTTTTTTTGCTACGCATTGTACAGTTTCTATTAAACCGTATTGAAACACTGCAGATATTCTCTAAACATACGTTTATTTATAAAAACGACACTATCAAAATTAAATTATAAATGATGAATAAAATACAAATATAAACTTTGTATACATTTTAAACATCTTTAAAAAATAAGTACACAAAAAAATTGTATCTTAAAATTACTTATTACTATCATTACATATTACATAGGTACTACATGTACAATGTTCTAAAGTATGGCAAATATAACGCAACGGATTTACTTATGTAACATCCGTTACATTAGGAGGTTGTTTTTTGATGGCATCTGAAAAAAAAAACACAATTAAGATTTGCTCTACCAAGATGTATTTAAAAAAATCTGTACTTTATAATAATAATTATGAAATGCATTAAAACATATTAAAGTTATTTTAATTGGTATGAAATATACCTGAAAATGGTTTCAGTTCGAATTTGTCAATAAAGAAACTCTATGAATACATATATTTTTTTATTTAAATATAGTTTACAGAAATTTCAACAGAATTATTATTTCTATTAATTAATTAACCTTTTCTATAGAACATCTACTATATGTTATTATACTGTTTGTTTTTTTACCGACTAGTATGAATTAATAAAATTAGAAAAAACTTCAAACTTGATTAGTTTTAAAAGTGCACAAAAGCATTTTATTGGGATTGCTATTCAAAAAATAATGACAATATTTAAATTAATTATAGAAACTGTTTTTTGCATATATTTACTTATATTTTTTTTTAATGTGTTGTTTATTGATTATTGGCCATAGTTAAGTAAATAAAAGCATTTCTTTAATTTATGTTTCTTATTAGTGATGACCATTGAAATTTCTTTAAATTATTTTCTGTAAACGTTAAACAGCCAACTAAGCAAACGTCGAATTTAGGGTGTACTCGCTGCGTTAAAATAAATTATTCACAAAATGGTTTTTTGCTTTTCTATATTTAAAAAACATGATGCAAAAATAAGAAAATTAATAAGCACTTACTTGATTATACAATTACGTTGCACTAAAACTCGATATAAAAATTTAAACTTCGCAAACTGCAAACACGAAATCCAAATGCATATTAGTACCTTATTCGGTCCATATCATTGTTTCTGACTTCACTATCTAAAATCAGGTAAATAATAAACTTGTTAATACGTTCAATGTTGCAAAGAATTTTGCAAAATTTTCTAAAAGGTACTTCGTGTAAACCCGTTTAGAATGCCACAAAAGTATTTGGAAAAGATGACCTCTAAAATCTAAAATGTAGTTTATTATTGTAAAACTATTATATTTTTAGTTATAACGCAATAGATTTTTCAATTCAATTCAAACGCAGCGCAGATGTCTCGATTTCATATTTTCCTTGTAAATGTTTTAAAGATTATATTGCGTTTATATACATACTATAATTTTGGGTTACTTTTTATTAAAATATGCGCACATAAACTTCATTTTTAAAATAAGCTTATTTAAATTGTGAGAACATCGTGTTAGGGTTTTTAGCAAAAATTAAAAAAAAGCTAAAGGTAAACGTTTAATCTATAAATACATAAATTTAAAAGTACGTTTAAAAATAAACATAAAAACGTTAGATACTGATTAAACATAAATATTAGATATACATAATTATAATATACATATATTTTATGTCAGTCAAACTTTGAAAAAACATTTGTGACTTTAGAACATGCGAACGATATTGTTGGTACATATTTTTATAACATTGTTTTTATCTAGTTTTACAATATCTAGAATACATTTTCTATATCTAGAATTAAAATATTTATCTGATGTCATGTAAACCTTGTAGAAATTTGCAAGGTTTTAGAATATATCAATGATATTGTACGTATGTATTTTTAGAATATTAGTATTATACACTTTAACAATATTAAGAATATATCTATTACACCAAGCAATATTTAGATTTTAGATATTGTACCAAGATAATTAGAATATCGTATATTTTGTGCTAGTAGGGAACGTTTCATTTTATAAGTTCATGGCTTGCTGTAATTCTGAGGCTTGCAAGCTTTTTAGTAAATTGTCTGAGAGTGTCTATCAAAGCGTAGCATCCACGCGACCACGCGTTTTAAGGTTGTTGATGACAAATATTTTTAAAAAATGGCCGAAGTCTGAATAATTAAAAGATTTTTATTAATGTTACTATTTTTCTTAAGCTCGGGTGATGGATTTTGAATAGCGGATTTATAGATTTGTTCAGGCTAGTCACTTAGTAATGAAACAAGGTAAGAAGGACCACGCCACCAAAGAGAGTTATTTATGAGATCCGTAACTGAACAACTTCTTGATACCAAATCTGCCGGATGTTGTTTAAATGGTACGTAAAACCAATCGTCTAGATCGGATAGTTTTTGTATGGCCGCATTTCTATTAGCTACAAAGGTTTTGTATTTATTTGCACAGGTCTGATCTCGTTAATCACAATATTCGAGTCAGACAATAAATTGGTTTTATTAAAACAAATGAAAAGTGAATTTTGGACTTTTTAAACTAATTTCGCGAGAAGTAGTGCAGCTCATAATTCCAGATGCCTCTTGAAGCGACCCGAGACTTGGACGCTTCTAACTGGCAAGATACGTTTCTGTATGAATCTCGAGAGTTAATATAAACGCAAGCCCCATATGCGTTGTAGCTGCTGTTTTGAATCCATGGATGTCAATTTCGACGGAGTTATAACGCACCTTGGGATTCCTAAAGTATGTAATAAATGTAATTGCGACTTAAACAAATTCTACTCGGTTCTTAAATGCAGGGATATACTTTCGTCCTACGTGATTTTAAGTTGACACAGTTTTTGAATTAGCAGTTTGCCGTTAATAATGATAGGCAAAAGTAAGCCTAGAGGATCGAATAGTTGGGCTATAGTAGATAAAATATTTCTTTTTGAGTTGCCAAATACTGCTCCATCGTTTACTTGCATATTATACTGGATAACGTCTCACTTGGAGTTCTAGCAAACACCTAGAGCTTTGCTACTTTTGCGTTCGCACAAAGTGATGCTCTGAGAAGCCGTTACTTTAGTGAACATCAGCGTTATTACATAGAAATTTGCAAATAGGAAATCCCGCGCTTGCTAGTATTGACGTTAGTTTGTCACGAATTTTTAAAACTTTTTGAATTGCACCACCGCCAATTAAAAGATCATCCATATAGGAAACGGATTAAAGAACCTTGCACGTTTTTGGGAATGTATTTGCATGAATATCGGCCAAACGCTGCAAGCGTTTAGTAGCTAGATAACTAGCATTAGCAGTTCCATACGTTACTCTGTTTAATTGGTAGATTTCTATAGATTTGTTAGGATTTTCACGCCAAAAGATTTGTTGAAATTTCCTCTCAGGAGGGCGCACAAGAATTTGAATTTGGCGATACATTTTTTCGATGTACCCGGATTTATCAATATTGCCAAACCTTTGACGAAATTGACCGAAAAGAAGCGAATGTATATGGAATGAAGACTACAAAAATGCTTTCCATCAACTGAAACAGACCCTAGTCACTTGGCCGATTTTGAGTTATCCAAGAAAAAATGGAAAATTTGTTTTGAATACGGACGCTAGCAATGTGTTCATAAACGCGGTCCTTTCGCAGGTTCAGGTTTCCAAATTTTTTTATGTCAATATCTGCGACTGTTAGTGTAACTGATTGTTGTACTGTTTGTATTTTGATAAAAACAAAAAAACGTGTTTGTTAAACTTATCAATATAAATATATTTTAATTCAGGTAGTTAGTGCGTGTATCCCAGCTCATACAATAAATACTAGGCATGTTAATACAAAATTAAATTATTAACTAACGACTCTAAGAAACTTTTAAGAATAAATATCAGAGCAAAGGTCTTATAAATTTAGTTATGGAGAAACTACTAGTTGAGTTGCACATTCCAAAATATAATTTTTGTAAACCGGGAACTAAACTAACAAAACGACTTACAAAAGGACATCGAGGTATAATTAAATTAAAGAAACCTTATAAGAAGCATGATATAGCTTATAGTATTTATAAACATTTACAGAGTAGACATAAATGTGGTGGTTTATTATTAAAAAGAGTTAAAAAAGAATTGTATTCTACTGGTTCGTCATTAGGAAAACAACTGGGTGTAATAGCTGCTACGAAAACTAAAGTAAAACTCGATATAGGTTATTAATATGGCACTAAACAACATCGTATAAAAACAAGGAGTGCTAAAAGAAAACATAGAAAAGGATTAAAATTTCATGGTTTAATAAAAAGTGCTATTTCTTCATTTAAAGAAAAAAATTCTAAACGTTAAATATGCTCTCAGTGCGGCAATTACTGTTGTAAAGTCACTAAAAAGACGGAAAACAGTAAAACCGATTTGTATAATATTAGTGCTAACGGTTGGAAGATTTTTGCCGTTAATTTCTACTTTTACTACTTTTGGCGCATTAAGATCGTTAGATGGCGGCGCCGCTGTTATCGCAAAAACAGTAATTGCGGCTAAAGATGCTAAATAAAAACTTAAAGAAAATTAAAGGCATAATCAAAGCATGAAAACAATAGCACTTAATTGATCTGGAAACAGATTACATTTACAACCATGTAATAAAGGATTTGATTTTTTTTAAGAAAGTAAAAAACACAAAAAAAACTTACGCTAAAACTCCTACCACAAGCGCTCACTAACATAGATTTATATAAGTATGCAAAAAATTAAAAATAAAAGACTTTCGGGGAGTATTTATGAAAGATGAACTACCTAAATCAGGAGTGAGTGCCGTTAAATGTAGTATAATAAATTTAGATGTTAAAAATGGAGCTGGAACGGAGTAGACAGTATATTTTGAGACAATTTTTTTTTAATTTTCGTAATAGAAAGTGTATGTTCGCACAAATAAGATGTGGCAAACATAGCCATTATTTTTTTGGCTATATTAGGATATTGCGGGAACTTCATTGACGTTGACATTAAAAAACATCGAAAAAATATTTAATGACGGCTCATTTTTTTTTAAAACTTAAAATCGCTTCTGAAATTATTCGTGTAGTATTTTCAGTTGTTGAGCAAATCCCTTTGATTTTTCATCTGAGAGTGGTGACATGCTACTCAGCGTCGAATTGTATGTAAGATTATTTTTTTAAAAGAAAGAAGTATACTGCAGGTAAAATTAGTTGGTATATGTTAGTTCACAAAACGACTGTTGTCAATTAAACATTGTTCAAACAGTCGTAAAAGAACCACCAACTAAAAACGTAGAAAGTAGTCAGTATAGTTGTGAAAAACAACATCAAAGAAACGATAGACAGCTGTTTCGTTTTTTTTGGAACTCTTCAGCACCGTGATATCTCTAATGTGTTTTCACAACTATTACTGAGGGCTACTGCATTTGTTATTCACATATGCTACTCGGATGCTTACGAGATATACTGCAGTAGTTCTCAGTAATAGTTGTGAAAACACATTAGAGTTATCACGGTGCTGAGGAGTTCCAAAAGAACGAAACAGCTGTCCATCGTTTCTTTGATGTTGTTTTTCACAACTATACTGACTATTTACTACGTTTTCAGTTGGTGGTTCTTTTACGACTGTTTGATCAGTCAGAGCTCTCTGCTTCCTAAACCTCAAAAGTATGGCAAGAAGGTCGTCCTGTATTACTGGACCTACAATTTGTGTATTATTAATAGATATATTTGAGCTTGATTTCGCATTTCTGTCAAATACAGCACCCAACTTCGTGGTAAGTAAGGTTAATTTAAAAACAGCTTGATGAGGGAGAAAGAATGGTGGTATATAAGATATTGAAATTTTTTAATCTAGGGCATCAACAGTAGATGATTGGTCATCAAAATGTAGCTCAAACTTGGTTATGTGACCTGATTCAATGATTTAATGATTTTTGAATAATTTCTTTTGTACGTGCAGAAATCGATTCAGAGCCTGTTCTTTGAATTCGTCCAGATGCGATAACTTGGCATTGAAAGGTACAGAAACGATAAAACGGCCCGAATGATCTTGGTGAGTGGTTTCAACAAAATGCCCTTCACAAAAAGCTTGTTCCTTGGAAAATTTAGAAAGCGGGTTTTGCGGTTCTAAATTTTTAAGGTGCCAAAATCTTTGTAATAAATTATCCAAGTTACTATTTGGACAAGAATGTTCTTTAACCCCTTAAAGTTAAATTAAAGTGTACTGTACCTGAAAAGCTTTGATTGGAATGATAACAACCAGATATTACCCAACTAAGTAAGGTTAATTGGAGACTCTTGCTACATGCCAATTATTTTGGTTTGACAGTGTTCTCACACAAGTAGTGGGTAAGCAATACATCAGTATTTGAAGCAGAAAAATGTTGATTGCGTGTTGGTTTTAGCATTATTATTAACCGCGCCTAACTGTTTATAATATTTGATCAATTTAATGAGGTATAAATATAACAAAAAGGATGTTGCATAAAAATATGAATTACATTTTAGGTAATTAAACCGGGTACACAAGCACTACCGTTTACCCTGCTTAAGCGCGCACGTCGGAACCAGAAGTAGTTGCAACTTTGCAACCCCTACTTAACATTCTTTTTTAGGCGGGGTAAAGATAAGCGGTGAATTCAAAATATACTTTTCGCGATTTTCGCAATGCCATTTTGTTTCGCAAAAAAGTTGGGAATTTGGCGTTTGAGAAAATAAGCCTTAATACTAAGTTTTTTGGCTTAAACAATGTGGATTTTTGACTAACTTTGTAGAATTGATGCAAAAATATCCGTTATATATGTAAGATACTATAAATTTGTTAGCTGGATAGTAAACATTACAACTGCGAAATTTAAAAAATGTACATGAGTAACACAGCGTTACATTCTTAACTGTAATAAGAATGTGCAAACATTTTTACATAATTGCAGAAACGATCACTAAGGATCAGCAGTTGAATACTCTAATGAGGTTTTTGCAACTATATAAACAAATTGCTATAGTTATATAATATTATATTCATGTGTTAGATTTATTGGTCTATAATGTTCGGTTCTGCAATTATATAAACAAATTTTTGCGCTTTTTCCGTATAATTAAGAATGCTATGTTGCATTTTATCCAAATACATATTTTGTATTTGTTTACTATCTATCTAACTACTTTTAGTTTCCTACTTACTTTCTTTCTTTATTAGTCCGTCAACATGCATTGTTGGATATAGGTCTCATCTGTTGCTTTCCATAAATCTCTGTTTTGGATTTTACTAATCCAACTCAAACCCGCCGTTCTCTTCAAATTGTCGATCCACCTGGTTTCTGTCCGGTTTTTACTTCTTTTTTCCATATAGGGCTTCCATTGCTGTATTTCGTTACTTACGCCCATCGACTTGACGCATGGTGTGACCGGCCCACTTCCATTTTAGCGAAGCTACTTCTTCCTTTATATATATTAATTTTGTCTTGTTTCTGATGTCCCCATTCCGTTTTTTATCGGTCAGTTTACTATTCAGCATCTGTCCATTACTCTTTGAGTCTTTGCTAATTTTTCTAATAAAGTTTTTGTTAGGGACCATGCCTGGGCAGCGTAGGATAATATCGGTAACACACTTTGATTGAAGACCGCACTTCTTACTTTTAGGGGTATTTTTTGGTCTTTGAGTATTTTGTTTTGTTGCCGAATGCCGACCATGACAACCGTATACGTCTCTGTATTTCCGCTTCTTGATTTGATTTGTTGCATTTAATCACCTGTTCTAAGTATATGTATTTACCAACATATTCTACAATATGGTTGTCAATTACAATATTTCTGTTTTCTTCTTGGTTTGTGATTATTTTTGTTTTTTGTCAATTTAGTTTTAAACCAACTTTCTTGGATTTAATTTTTATTTCTTCTAATATTTCCTGTAAGTCTTCAAAATTGTCGGTTATTACTACAACGTCGTCGGCATATCTTAGATGGTTAAGCCTCCTTCCATTGATGTTTACTCCTTTTTGTGCCTATTGGAGAATTTTAAATATATTTTCTTGGGCTGTTATGAATAATTTTTGCTTGTTAGTAGATAAATTTTATTAGTTGTGTGTATCTATGGTCTATTGTGCTGCCTTGTACAGCTTTTTTAATTGACCATAATTCCAGATTGTCAAAAGCTTTCTCGTGGTCGATGAAAGCTATATATAAGGGGAGGTTATACGTCGTTCTGTAAGGGTTTTTATTGTTAGTATATGGTCGCCAGTACTATAATTTTTTATAAATCCTGCTTGCTTAACGGGTTGGTAGAGTTCTAATTTATTCTCCATTCTGTTTAATTAACAATTTGTTAATAGTTTATAGACTTCTGAGAGCAAAGGTATTGGTCTGTAATTTTTTAGATTGCTTTTATCACTTTTTTTGTATAGTCAGACTATTAGCGAGTTGTTCCAGTCTGCTGTAATTTCCATTTTAGTTAGACATTTATTTAGTAGTGTTTTTAATGCTTTTATTATTGTTATGCCGCCTTCTTTTAAGAGTTCTGGAAGTATTCCATCACTTCCTTGTGCTTTGTTGCGTTTTAATTTTTTTATGCAGGTTAGTATTTCTTCTTCAGTTATATCTAGTATTTCTTCTGAGTTTACGTTTGTGATCTTTGTTTTTAATTGCTCTTTGATGTTTTCAGGTATCCACGTTTCTTTTCGTACAAATCTTTGTAAGAGGGCTCGGTTACCTTTAGTATCTCATCGCGGTTTCTTATTTCTCTGCCATTTTTGTGTTTAATGATATTGATATTATTTCTGTCTAGTGATCTTCTTACGCTTTTCATATTTTTGTTTTCTTCAATGACTTCTTCTATCATTGCTATAATCTGTTTTCATTTATCTTCTCGGATTGTTTTTTCAGCATTTTATTGATTTGCGTGTATTCTATTGTTCCTTGTTTTCCTCGTCTCAGTAGCTCTCTCCTTTTTCAAACAATGATATTGTTCTCGTCCTTTTTCCTGTTGCTTTGGCCATTTTTTGTCCTGAGTCTAATATTGCGATGTTTATAATTTTATGTATATTTTTGCTATTAATATCAGGTGTTTTGTTTATATTCTGATTCAATTCTTGCTCATATTCGAAACTCTTTGTTTTTAGAATTTTTCTATCTATTTGAGATATTCTTTTTCTGATTGTTTTTGTTCTTTTTGGGTTTATCTCTACTCTGACTCTGACTATCCTATGGCCACTTCCTGTGTTTATACAATTTAATACCGATACGTCTTTGATCATATATTTATTGGTTGATAAAATATAGTCTTTCATTTTTCGTTTCTCTATTAGTTTCCTGGACGTAATTTGTTCGTAGCTCCGTGCCATCGAGATGGCGTTGGACACAGATTTTGCATATGTTGTTTGTTATCTATTACAAGTAATCATGAAAATGAAACAATATGTATACAATAAACCAAGAAAATGTCAATTAGATCTCCGTAACACTTCACATGCATTTAATATTTTGAAAATTAATCTAGAAGCTTTTTGTTAAAGCTCATACCATTTATCCTGTTGTACGACTAAAAAAAATTGCATGTGATGGATATTTTTTTATAAGCATTCTATCTGCAATTTAAATTTTTTCAAAATGTATATATTTACATATTAAATAATAGTGTAATGTATTTCTAAATTGCAATAGGTTTCGTTTATAAAATTATCTCATTCTGTAAATTGAGTGATTTTTATTTACGTTTCTGTATATTTTATATCAGTTTGAAGTTTTAAAACACCGTCAAGTTTGAGATAAAAATATTGTTGTGTATAACAAGAAAGTTGAATTAGGAAAATAGACCACTAGTTAAATATTTACCTAATGGTAAGTTACTGAATGTAACAAAATTATTATGTAAACCATATTTATAAGATTATACTAATATTGGCTAATGGGTTTGTAAAGTTTTGTATAATATTGATAAAATTTATGTTTCCTGTGGGGAAAAGCATTCTAGGTATTGTAGATATACAATATAACATGAGCAAGGTTACGTATATTACAACATAAACCTAATTCTGTACGAAAACGTTCAATAATATTAATTTAACTTATTTATCATTATCATTAATTAAATCTGCCATATTGTAATAAGTATAAGAAAAACGCAAAAATATTACTTTCATATAGTAACTACAAATAAAAGATTTTTCTAGCAAAAGCTCATAAAAGAAATCCTCATTGTCTACTTAACACCTTATTTAGCTTCGTCCTTTTATATCCTAATTAAATTTTGAAATGGAAACAAAAATGTCTGTCCTATTGTTCCAACACATTATCATTTGTATATTACAAAAGAAGTGGCGCGCACCTCTAAATTTTATAACTTAATTAACTTCATGCAAAATTTATTTAAGATACGTTTTTTCAAGGAAGTGTACGAAAGAATGACACGCAAGAAATTGGATTTTTTTATAAAAAATACGAACTTATTTACGGTAAAACAAATTATAAAATATACTTTTACCGGAATAAGTTTTTTAAAGTATGAGACCATTCTCTTCGTCGTATAAATTTCTTGAAATAAATTTGTCTACATTCATTTTTATGGTATAATTGAAGTATTGAAAATTTAACGATTTTTAAATGTTTATTTGAGTAGATACTACATTTCTGAAAACTCGTTTTTTTTATTTCTGAGAATTAATTAATTTATTGCTTTGTAAATAAAAGAGCATTTTTAATTAAACGTTTTTATTGTTCTACGTTGCTGATTTCGGTGTAGTTCAGTTTCGTAGTGAAACGAATTATTAATAATGCGTTGATTTGGACAGTTAAACCGGCAAAGTAATTCTTTATCCTGTGTGTTTTGAAATATTTAATAAATTACATTTATTTGATTTGAAATAATCACTAATTTCACAATATTTTTATGTGTAGTTATTTATTATATTTCTATTTTGTTTCAGGTAAGATTCTTTTGATTCAACAATCGTGAAATAATGGTAAGAGAATTCAAAGTATAGGTATATTTGATATTAATTTTTGGCACGTTTATGTTTTTTTTGTAATGAACATGTAGAAGATGATGTTAATTATTCTGCTCGCAACACGTAAGGGGCATTTTCTAAAATTAGTAACTTTAGAATTATCATAAAATGCATAAATCAATCTTTTGTGACTAAGATAGCAAAAATGTGTATTTTGGTAATCTTTCTGTTCTATGCAGACATTTCAGTAGACGCCTCATCTTTATGGGAACCGGAGAAAAATAGCACTAAAAAAGTTTGAATTACGGTTATTGATTTGAAATATTTTATATCTGCTTACGTTGAGGAATATTCAGTTTGTTTTGGATATCAGTCTTTTTGTTTTTTAGTTCAGATGATAAAGGAAAATGAGATTATTTTTTACTAATTACAACACTAATGCGAGGTATAAATTAGCAAGTTGTTTAAATTCAATTTCTAGTTTGTTGTAATTGCGGCAATTGTAATTGTTTTTCTTGTTATAAACAAACCGTCTATGCTTTTAATCTAATTAGTTTTGGAAAACGTTACATGGAAAACGTACGACTAATGCGGTTTATAGATAGTATTGCTGTTAAAATTAAATTAATTACACTTCTCGTTTATACTCGTATTTGTACAAGAACGTTACAGCTTAATTTATTTGTAAGAGCGAACGTTGTAGATCAAAATTTCCATTAAGCAAGAAAACCATTATCTCACGAGTAATGTTATTCAAACGTAATATTTTCAAGTGGTTAGTATATTTCTTTTATTAAAATTAGTATTATGTGTTATCTAAGTTAAATAAAATTGAAATTCGTGCATAAAGTTTTGAACTGTAGGGACATCTAGCGGCATACTCACCAACTGTCGGAAAATTTGGAAATCTGTTTTGCGTTAAGATACGAAAGCTTTGGTTTCCTTTTACAGATGGCGCATCTGTGCACGAAAATCTTTTTATAAAATCATCAATAAACTGCGAACTGTCGCATTATGTAAAAATATCTTAACGCCCTATTAAATTAATTATTTTCATTTTTCTTTAAAAGTCAGTATAATTAGTAAGCGCAAAACGTTTTGAACTTTTTACTCTAAACATACTGCTCGTTTTTGCATTAAAAAATTTATGAGCAACGAAATGTGAAGACGTCTAAAGTGAAACAAAATTTATGTCACTGCTTATTACAGTTTAGAAAATCTTTTAAGCATGAACCTTGCAATGGTATCTTTCAAAGACATTTTGTATCTTTAATGAGGTGTTTAAGGTTTATTTGAAGTACTAACAAAATGATTTATATTTATTTATCTAAATAAATATTGTTATAAAAACAACAATAGCTTTGCGATATATTCCTTCGTCACAGAGATATTTATTTGAAAGTTCTTGAATCATCAACACGCGAAAAAATGTTTAATAAAAAGCAGTCGCCTTTAGTCTAATGTTTTGTGATTTATTTTTTAATTTTAATTTTTTTGTTTAGAAAATATCAAAGTTTAAACATAAAACATTTTATTTATTTTCATTTATTTATCCTACCAACAGCTTCAGTTTAAACGTGACAACATTTTAAAACGGCTCCGCTAAAATACGAAAATTTAGTAGTTTAAAGTGAAATATAATTAAAGATAAATTTAAACATAATACGAGTAAGAAATTACAATAAAATTATTTATTAATAGTAAATAATAATATAGTTTACAAACTCGTTATCAATTATTGAAGTAAATATTTGTAAAGGATAGAAACATAGAATTAACAACACAAGAAATGTGAAGTGCCCAAAAAGAGCAAGAAAACTCAAAAATTACCGGAACGAAGCTCTGAAACAATTATACACTAATTAAAAATGAAGGATTTAAAACAATTAATAATAAACATTAGCCAAGATATTAAAGAGATAAAACAGGAAAATAAAGAAATTAAACTAAAAATAATAAAAAACAAGCAGTTAAAAGAACAACTACAAAGCCAAGCAATCTAAACAAAAGCATTAAGAAATGAATTAAAAGCAACAAACGAAAAATAGACAGTAAAAAACATTGATAAAGAAAAAGAAACACAACAACTACAGACTAAAATAGAACAACTAGAAAATAAATTAGAAGTTTACGAAGAAATAAAAAAAAAGAAGCAATGTGGTCATTAATGGATTGAAAATTACAAGCAACGATCAAAACCAAATGAAGATAGAAGTGAAAAAAAATTTAAGATTGAATCCAAAAATTAAAAAAAGTGTATGAAATAGACAGAAATAAATTGCAAGATAAAATATTAATCATGAAAAATAAACAGAAACTACTCGGAGAACAAATATTTATCGATAATGACATAACATTCAACGAAAGGGAAATACAAAAAAAATTCTAAAATTAGCCATACTAGAAAAAGAGAAAGGATCAACAGTAAAAGTTATTTACCAAAAAATCTCCATAAACGGTTTGATACTTGTCTGGAATAAGAAAAAGAACGAACTGGAAAAAAACTAGAAATTCAAAAAGTAGATATGGCGATCCCGACAGGAGTGACCACAAATACGCAAAGATTATGGCACAGAACACTGGAAAATAATAATAAAAATCAAATCAACAAAAAGTATTCTGGAAATTAGCTACACGGAATATTAGGGTATTAGCAGAAAAAAAGATAGAACTAGTACAATAATTTACAAAGGCAAAGCTAAACATTTTAGCATAAACAAAAACAAAGAAAAGAGGACAAGGAATAATAAAAATAAATGAGGGACATGTATTAATCTACGGTGGTGTACTACTAGAACACCAGAGCTAAAACTGGGGTAGCATGCATTATAAACAAATCGTGGGAAACAAGACTCAACAAATGGACATATGTCTCAAAAGAATCTTAAGTGTAGAACTAAAAATAAATATTGAAATAATAATAATAATAATAATAATAATAATAATAATAATAATAATAACAATAATTATAACATACGGCTCAAACGAACATGAAAAAGTAGAGGTTAAAGAAATATTCTGGGAAGAGTTAAAAATAACAACTAAGAAAAATTAAAAGAGTAAAAATAGTATTAGGTGCCTTAAATGGTAGAGTAAGAAGAAGACAATCACATAACGAAGACATAATAGGAATACATGGAGAAGACGTTAGGAAGAATAACAGAAAAAGAATAATAGATTATTATAAGGAAAATAACCTTAAAATTGCAAACACTTTTTATCAACACAAGAACATACACAAATATACAAGAGAAGCGCCAACTAGGAACGAAAAATCTATCATAGAATACATCTTAACTGATAAAGAAAGAAGAAGAACGATAAAAGATGTTAGAGTTAATTGACAACCAGAAATTAACACTACTTCATTATCAGAATTCAGATAAGCAGATAGAAAAAAGCAGGAGAGTCTAAAAATATTCTTCAATAACGCATCGAAGGCAACATTTTGAACTTTTATGATAGCTAAGTATTTTTTGTTGATTGTATCTAAAGCACACAATTATTAATCATGCTTCTTAGAAATTTAAAGATTGATAAGATTTAAAGATGAGCAGATAGAAAAAAGCAGGAGAATCTGAAAATATGCTTCAATAGCGAATCGAAGGCAACATTTTGAACTTTTATGATAATTAAGTTTTTTTGTTGATTGTATCTAAAACACACAAGTATTAATGATGCTTCTTAGATAATTGAAAGATTGATAAAACTTAAAGATAAGCAGATAAAAGCCAGGAGAGTAAAAATATGCTTCAATAGCGAATCGAAGGCAACATTTTGAACTTTTATGATAATTAAGTATTTTTGTTGATTGTATCTAAGACACACAAGTAATAATGATGTTTCTTAGATACTTTAAAGATTGATAAAATTTAAAGATAAGCAAGTAGAAAAAAGCCAAGAGAATCTAAAAATATGCTTCAATAGCAAATCGAAGGCAACATTTTGAACTTTTATGATAATTAAGTATTTTTTGTTGATTCCATCTAAAACACACAAGTTTTAATGATGCTTCTTAGATAATTGAATGATTGATAAAACTTAAAGATAAGCAGATAAAAGCCAGGAGAGTAAAAATATGCTTCAATAGCGAATCGAAGGCAACATTTTGAACTTTTATGATAATTAAGTATTTTTGTTGATTGTATCTAAGACACACAAGTAATAATGATGTTTCTTAGATACTTTAAAGATTGATAAAATTTAAAGATAAGCAAGTAGAAAAAAGCCAAGAGAATCTAAAAATATGCTTCAATAGCAAATCGAAGGCAACATTTTGAACCTTAATAATAATTAAGTATTTTTTGTTGATTTTATCTAAAACACACAAGTATTAATGATGCTTCTTAGATAATTGAAAGATTGATAAAATTTAAAGATAAGCCGATAAAAGCCAGGAGAGTAAAAATATGCTTCAATAGCGAATCGAAGGCAACATTTTGAACTTTTATGATAATTAAGTATTTTTTGTTAATTCCATCTAAAACACACAAGTATTAATGATGCTTCTTAGATAATTGAAAGATTGATAAAACTTAAAGATAAGCAGATAAAAGCCAGGAGAGTAAAAATATGCTTCAATAGCGAATTGAAGGCAACATTTTGAACTTTTATGATAATTAAGTATTTTTGTTGATTGTATCTAAGACACACAAGTAATATTGATGTTTCTTAGATACTTTAAAGATTGATAAAATTTAAAGATAAGCAAGTAGAAAAAAGCCAAGAGAGTCTAAAAATATGCTTCAATAGCAAATCGAAGGCAACATTTTGAGCTTTTATGATAATTAAGTATTTTTTGTTGATTCTATCTAAAACACACAAGTATTAATGATGCTTCTTAGATAATTGAAAGATTGATAAAATTTAAAGATAAGCAGATAGAAGCCAGGAGAGTAAAAATATGCTTCAATAGCGAATCGAAGGCAACATTTTGAACTTTTATGATAATTAAGTATTTTTTGTTGATTCTATCTAAAACACACAAGTATTAATGATGCTTCTTAGATAATTGAAAGATTGATAAAATTTAAAGATAAGCAGATAAAAGCCAGGAGAGTAAAAATATGCTTCAATAGCGAATCGAAGGCAACATTTTGAACTTTTATGATAATTAAGTATTTTTTGTTGATTCTATCTAAAACACACAAGTATTAATGATGCTTCTTAGTTAATTGCAAGATTGATAAAATATAAAGATAAGCAGATAAAAGCCAGGAGAGTAAAAATATGCTTCAATAGCAAATCGAAGGCTACATATTGAACTTTTATGATAATTAAGTATTTTTGTTGATTGTATCTAAGACACACAAGTATTAATGATGCTTCTTAGTTAATTGCAAGATTGATAAAATATAAAGATAAGCAGATAAAAGCCAGGAGAGTAAAAATATGCTTCAATAGCAAATCGAAGGCTACATATTGAACTTTTATGATAATTAAGTATTTTTGTTGATTGTATCTAAGACACACAAGTAATAATGATGCTGCTTAGATACTTTAAAGATTGATAAAATTTAAAGATAAGCAAGTAGAAAAAAGCCAGGAGAGTCTAAAAATATGCTTCAATAGCGAATCGAAGGCAACATTTTGAACCTATTAATCATGCTTCTTACAATAACAAAAATAAACAAAAAACCTTATAAAAACCTAGAAAATGAACAATCAAGCAAGAGTACGAAACCATATTACAATAAAATTAAAACATGAAAACTAAGAAATTATGAAAATGCAAACAAATTTAAAACAATAATAAAGCAAAGTTATAACCAAATAGCAAACTCCTTTCACCTCAAAGGTCTGAGAAAATATGTGGCAGGCGTTCAAAAACATCCTACTAAATGCAGCTAAAAAATCGTGTAGCACAGCAAAATTAAACGGAAATAAAAGACAAACAGCATGGTGGACCAATGACATCAAAACATTGATTAAAAATTAAAAAGAATACTTGCAAAAAAACAGTAACAACGTACACGGAATACAGAAACAAAGAAAACTAGTCAAATATTTAGTAGTAAAAGAAAAAAGATCATGGGAAGCGTATGAATCACAACAACAAAAGCAACCAAAAATTAATTTACAAAATAATGAAAAACGCAAGAAGACAAAGTCAACATAATTTAAGATACATTAAGAACAAAAATAATCGAAGGAATATTTTTAAGAACTATTAACACAACAAAAAAAAACAAATAGAAAACAGTGCAAAAATAAAAATCCAAAAATAACTAGTGGGAGTTAATGTTGTCTACATTAGGGCAGAGGAGGTCAACGAAGCTATTAAAAAAATTAAAAACGGCAAAGCGGCAGGACACAATGGCATCGGACCAGATATTATAAAAGACATAGGGAATATTAAAAGATTAATGCTGTTAGAGATATTTTAAAAAGTTTGGAATGAAGAATTGACCGCAAGACTGGGAAGTTGGAGTGATTTTACAGATATTTAAATCCGGTGATGCAAACTAGAGTTATTACGTTGCTGAGTATAGCTAGGAAGATATTTGAAATCATTCTAGAATACAGACTGACGCTACGCCAAAAATCAATAAACATTTTACAGAATACCAAAGCGGATTTCGTAACGGTCGTAGCATTCAAAACCTCATCTTTACCGTATACCAAATATTTGATAAAACGTTAACGCAAAACGCAAGTACATTTATAGATTTAGAAAAGGCATTTGATAGAATACCATGAGAAAAAGTGTAGAAAAGTATGGAAAAAAAGGAGTAGATGAAAAACTTATAAACGTTATGAAAATTTTGTGTAGTAACAATAGAAGCTACGTAAGGACAAATAAAATACATTCAGAAGAGCTTACTATCGATGAAAGACTACAACAAGGAGCAGTACTTAGCCCAATACTTTTTAATTTAATTATGGACGACATTATAAAAAAATGTATGGAAACAACTAAAAAACTACACATTGGTCATAAAAATTTAGTACCAACAAAAATAACAGAGTGCGCGTTCACTGACGACCTACTGCTATTTGCATTAAAAGCAACAAAACTGGAAAACAACCTAGAGATATGGGCTTGTAAAATTAGTGACTATTGCGAGAAAATGAACTATAAAAAAACAAAAGTAATGGTTATAACTAAAGAGAAAGAAGTTGTGAAAATAGACATACTTGGCGAAGAAATCGAAAGTTGAAAAGAAAAGTTGATGATAGATGGAAAAGGTGGATGTGAAACGGAAGTTAATAATAGATTTAATAATTGGCTGTGAATCCTGGACACTCTCAATAAAACAAAAAATTAAGTTACAAGCTATGGAAATGAAATACCTAAGAAGAGTTAAAGACAATACTAGATTGCATATAAATGCAAATATAAAAGAAGAACTACAATTAAAGCCATTGAGTAAAATCATTAAAATGGTTTGGACAACACAAGACAAGTAAAACAAATATGGAAAACAAAATTTACACCACAAAGATCGAGAGGAAGGCCACCAGAAAACTGGAACAAAACAATCTATAAGATTCTAAAAAAGGAACAAAAAACATGAATAGAAGCAAAACAAATGGCACACAACAAAACAAAAGGGTTCCAGTTCGTGTTAGAATAAGAATTATTCATTATTAGTTTATCCGAATATCCATTATTCATAAGAACATTTTTTAAATAATTAAGTTCTGTTGTAAGATGTTTTATATTGTGGCGAATTTTATTATTAAAACTAATTTATTTTTACTTATACTAAATATATATATATATATATATATACGTTTATAACTAACCGAATTAATTTAATCTCAGAATATTTAATAAAAACACTCACACTAATTTAGATCACTTACACGAAGATAAGATAAAGTCCGCGGATAACTTCACACACTTTTTTAACTCTTATTGTTTACGTTAAAGTCACGTACTTCGTAGATTTATTTATAACACGCGTTAATCACTTATTTATTACAACTTGAATCTTCTTAACACTGCCGTCTGCGAATTACGGAAATAACTGACCTCGGATTTATTTGCACAGTGTTTATACATTTTGGCTAAACGTTCCCGTATGTTTCACATCCTTCGGTGAACGTTCTAGAAAACCTCGCGAAGGCTCTCGAAGTTGCGAATAACTTCTCGAACGTTTCAATATGTAATATACGTTTATTGTATCATAAGTAAATAAATTTTTTTAAGAAGTAGGAAAGACTATTTACCACTTTCCTGAAAATAATTGATTTTTATTTAAAGTTGTCGAGAAAAGACTGAGAAAGGCATTCAGGCAACAGGATTACGGCTGTTCTTTTTGGACGGACCAATTCTATTAATTAAAAATACCCAAAACTTGCACAATAAATTACAGTACAATTAAAAAGTTACAGTAGTGTACAATACTACCACTAAAACTATATTTACTTTTACTAATAGTTAAAGTTATCGTACAAGTACTTCAATTTAAAATTGAAATTTATAAATAGTATTTAATCAAGTACATTCTGAGGTAACATCAATAAACGTCGCCTTATAAATCTTTGTGAAATGATAAATTTCGTCTTTCTAAGAAAATCTTATGAACATTTCTTCATTAAAATATTTTGGTTAAAAAGTTCTAGTTGATTAATTGTTTAAAGATTTAACATCGAGTAAAACCAACTCAATAAACTTTGTTCAACGTATACGAAATTGAGATATAGTTTCTGCATAATAAAATGCCGTTTTATTTATTTGATTTGAATGTTCAATTTGTATGCTTGAAATTATATTATACCTATAATAATTTAAAAAATATATGTATTCTAAATAGAAACCAAAACAATGTTAGTTTTAAATATCTTAATTGTCACTTTTTTGCTAAATTTATGAATAACTGGTATATGTAGTACACTCAAATGAGAAAAAAATAGGACGGGGGATTTTCCCACGCTAATTTATACTGTTTAAATACATTGCTTTTAAGTTTGTATTCATTAGGCGTGTTTTACTATGTTTTTATATCTGCCGAGGTGCTTACTATTCTTGCTCAGTGCTTATTTATTTATTTTGAACGATAAACACGGTACGATAAAACAATAACATTTCAGTAATCGAAGTTTATTTTAACAGTATTAGAATAATTTATTTATAATTAAAACCCACAAATATTTTACAAACTTATTAACAGTTAATTAATTAATTATTTGAGAATATCTTAAATTATGCAAATCTGGAATCAATTAGTGTTTCTTAATAGAATAAAAATTTAAAACTACTTGAAATAGATTCGTACTTCCAGACCAAAACAATTTGACAGTAGTAATAGTATCAAAAACATACCACGTGCGGAAAAGACAAATCTGGATGTTAGAAAACCATGTCAAAAAGCACTAATAATAATAAAAAGATAACAAAATAATTTTGCAAAGTAAACAATTACTATTTCAAGAAAAGTCTATGAGTATTATAAAAACAGAAACTACATTGAAAATGTATACTACATTCTCAAAAAACAAATACGCAACTGTTGATTTAGACTTGGTTTACATAGTTTTTTTTTTGATACTAAATTAAACGTAAGCATAAAGCATTAGTTTATTATCTTAAATTTTAGTTTTATTTTAATAATAATTTAATAGTAGGTATATCCTGATTTCCTGGTTTCTTAATATACGGAATTCTAATTTAAAAAATCTTATTGCATAATAAAACGCGATAATTTGAATTCGGTTTCTAAATAAATGAAATTTTTTTATAAACAAGTGATATTGTCAAAAAAAATTTAATAGTAATATCACATTCAAATAAAGTTATTATACAACCTTGTACGTTTATTGCAAATTTTATATAAATAAGAATTCAATATAGAATTTTTATATGCAACACATATATTAATTCAAGGTAATTATAAAGTTTAAAGTTAATGTTAGAAGTGCATTAATTTAAATTTCTTAGAAATTATGTAGGCTCACTCAGCGTTATAGATATAAAAACATATAACATTATTGTAATTGCATAACCTTTTTGGAGATGATTGCATTGATAGGAAAGTACATCGACAAAGATGGTATCTCTTTACATTACCTACTCGGTTTCCATTTGTTAGTTCAGCTGACAGTTCTATTGGAAAATGGATTGCGAAAAGAGGTATTATCAAATACTTTTTCTAATATCTTCTCCAAAAACCAATGCATTAATTTATATTGGATAAAGGTCAACAGTCTCTAATTTAAAAATACCCATTAATGCATTTTATGAATTAGTGCAAGCTGATAAAACTATTTTTATTAATCTCGATAATGTGAATACGGGTTAATACGAACATAAAGTTTAATAAAATTACTATAAAAGACACCTTTAATTTTATAAATTTAACGCTTACGCGCAATAAACAAAAAGTAGTTTTTGCTATTATTTAAATCAGTTAAATAGGTTAAATATCGTTACTTATAACAAGAAGATGGTGGTACGCATTTTTTTTTCAAAAATCAAAAAAAGGTACAGTGAAAATATCCGTCATTAAAAAAAAGCAAAGTATGAATCTACCAGTGTTTTAGAAATAATCAGAGGAACATTAAAGCGAAATTAACAACAATTTAAATAATGTTATAAAATAGAAATGGCACTGTCTTTAAACTGTGTAAGGCTTCGGCAAACAATATATTTTAGTAAGTAAACAAAAATCATGTTCACAGATCACATATATTGAAACGTAGGCTATCAAGAGTATGTTGCAATGTTGATGCTTTAAACGAAATGGATCGAATGAGAAACGTTAGAAATAACTAAACAATAATTTGAATGGTATTTACATACATTTGAATAAGAAAGAAAAAAGAGCGTGTAACACGCTTTTGTTTGAAAATTTTAGACTGTCATACTGTTTGATGCAAAAAAATTGCTTTGGTTTGGTAACACAAACGAAATATTTGCCGGAGCTCAGTGATAACGGTCGCGAATTTGAAAATGCGTTTCGAAAAACTTAATTGTAAAAGCCAAAGTAAGAATTAAAAGGGCGCCAGGAAGGTTAACAGCTTAAATAGGCTTCAGGACCTTGCCGACCAAAGAACACGTTGAGCAATGTACACATTATTAAGACCTACCTTTCAGTGTGTGTTACTATTGATTCTTTAAAAAAAATGACTTGCAAACAAGCTAATTGATTAGATGCTCCGTTACATTAAAAAAATTTACATTTATTATTAAACAGAAGAAGTAAAATAAATAAAGACAAACATGAAATGAACAAACAAAATTTCACACATAAAGTAAATTCATAATGAAACAATCAATTACAAAATTTATTTAAAAAGAATAAAATAAAATTAAATTGTACTGAAACGTAAATTGACCAAAATGCAATTAAATTAAATTTAAAGGTCTTTGGTTCCGCAAAATAAATTAAGTCAAATAACGAAACTGAAATAGTTATAATAAGAAAAAAAATACAAAATACAAACGAGATTAGATCTTATAATATTATCTTAATTTAATCGAAGGTATACTTACTTTAATTTTTTGCTTTAAAATTGGTTAACTATTTTCAATCGTAAATTACGAAAATAAGCATTTACACCAAACTGAAGCATCTGTACGTTAAATTGCAATAGGCAATAATTCACAAACTTAAGTATTGAGTCAAAGTTTTTTTGCAATTATTAGTAAAGCAAACAGTATAACTTTTACTTTTAAACTTTAAATACCTAGTTCTAATCATGACATTCAAAATATGAAGCTCTAAGAATTGCTTTGGGGCATAGCTTCAAGCGGAAAAAAAACTTTCTATAACATAACCATACTGAAACATTTGGTTGAGTTTGACGAGCGATTCAATCTGTTAACAAAAGGAAAACTAAAAATTAAACTTCTAACTTAAATATTTTACAAACACGTGTTTACAGGAAATTGCTGTTTTTAATTTAATTTAGAGAAACCGCAGCACTACCACATGTTAATGTTATTCTAGATTGACTGTCTGATTAACTAAAATGGTTCTCTTTTATAAACGTTACACGAACTACTTATAGAGTTTTCAAAAGAACAGAGATGCACAATTATAACGAAACATAGCAACACGTGAGTTTGGGTGAGGTGTACATGCAACTGCAAGCAAATATAAACGAAACTTATTATCGTGTTAAAATAAACAAACTACCATAATATCGAAAGTCAGTCGGGAACATAAATTTTGATGGAATCTAAGTTTTATTAACACAAAAGAAATGCTAAATCGACAAAAACCGACAAACGAATGTTTTAACAACGGAAACCATAAGTTAATTCAATACAAAAATTATTTACGGATTTGAAATGACAAAGATGCTTTAAAATACGAGGGTTTGTCATAAAGGAACAATTATTTAAACGCAAACTAATAAAAACTTCTTAAAATTTTTTTTTGTTGATTTATTTATTTAAATGATACAAATAATAAAACACAAATTTAATAAAGAATAATAAACAAAAAAGCATTTTTTCTAGAAAGTATTTTGCAAAAAAGAAGACCAACAAGAATTAATGTTTTTTAGATAACGTTCGAAGCAAACGTGTAAAAAGAAGATTATCAGGAATTAATGTTTTTCTGGGTGCTTTTTCTACTGTTACAATATGCACAACGTCCTCGAACAATAGGCCTGTTATTCCAAGATGGCCATGATAATTCTTCTTCAGTCAGTTCTGTTATTCTGTCTTTTTTAGATTTTGGGACATTTTGTATTTAAAAGTGTGAGTTTGCTTTCCCATAGAAGATGTTTTACCAAATCAATCTCAATGAATCAGTTATCACATGTAATATTGCGGTGTCCCTTTTACAACTTTGCACATTTTTTCAGTAGTTTAATAAGTGCTTATGATTCAGTGATATCAGTAGGCTTAGCATCTCTATATTTTTTGTATTTTTCTTGGACACTTGAAATATGTTGATTAGTTTGATTATTGTGAAGCAAGCAAATTTGTGCTAATAAAACATTTGTATATTTTTAAAACCAAATTTCAGATAGTTTGTTGCTTCTTTTGCAATTGGATAATCCAAATTTTATTTTTGCTTTGTCTTCGTACATTTTGTTAGAGGGTTGCTTGCACTACTTCGACATATTGTTTTTTCTGAGAAAGTAAGGAATTGGACAATCATTTCGTCTCTTCCAAATTTGGTAATTATAATAGATACGAAAAAATGGACCGCGTATCTTCGATCTCTTTTTTCGAAAAAACTCCTCAGATTTTGTTTCAATCTCATAACAATTGATTTATGAGGTCTTCTTTCTGGGTAAATAAATTCGGTTGCAGCGTCCGAATGGTTATCATTTTAACATCGCCATGTGTCAAAAATTGAGAAACTTTCGCGTATACTTTGACAGAGATATTTTTTAGAGCTACATTACAAATAAAAGATTTGTGGCATAAAGTAAGTTTTTCTTTGTTATAAACTTAGTGAAAATAATTTTGAGCTATGGTTGTTATTTTTGTAATTTTTTGGCGCAGAAGACTTAATTTGGAAAATATTTACGGCAAAACTATGTTTTTCTGTTTCTTAATCTCCATTAGTAATTTTCAAAACACTAAGTTATGACATTATAATATGGATCCTTTTTTCTGTACAAATTTTTATACGTATAACGTATAACGTATAAAATTTATTTTCATTGTACAATAGATATAATAGGAAGTTTAGCGTGATTCGGTTTTATAATTAAGCTCCCTCATTAGCACCGAGACGATTTTTATAAATTAAAAAACATAAAGTGATGCAGCATTATAAGCGCCGGCGCCGTTGAATGATGTTTTTTGCTATTTTGGTAACACGCTTGACAACGTCGTCTTTTTTGCGTCTTTGAAGTTCCCGGCTCTAGATCCTCTTGTGGATTATATTTCTCTAACATTTTTTTTATTTCGACTAGAAGACTTGCAATTTCCTCTTCTACCAAAGTTAGAGCCAGATCATTGAAAATTTCTTTCATGAAACAAATTCATGTTGATTTGCGGGAAAAATTATTTTAGAATTTAGCCCAGCTACGTGTATAATGTAGTAAAAAATTACCATTTGCTACCTTTTGTGGATCGGCTAACATAAAGTTTGTCAACCAAGTCTACGCCTGATTTAGTATTGTTATAAACTAAATAATTTCCGATTCCTTCTCGGGGTTGCTAGAAACTTCTGTTGAAGAAACATGTATGCTGGATAGCAACAGAACGGATTTTCCCTTTTTCAGAACGTAGCAAGCAAAAGTCTCATCTTTCGTAAATTCAAAAATACTGCTAAAACAGGCACCATGAATGAAGCTCTCTTTTATTTTATTGTAATCGCATAAGGAAGCGTATTTTTTTCCAGATTTTTTATTAGCTTCAAACTGGTAAACCAGTTATCTGCAGTAATGTTTTGATCGGATCCGAAAATTGGTTTAGAAAACCGCATCCGATGAATTAGATTGGCGAGACGGACCTTCCAGCTGTTACCCACAGTATATCTCAATATTAGCGGTATAGCACAGTTTAGCATCGGCAAGATAAGTTATTTTTATTCCATATTTTTTTGGTTTCAATGGAATATATTGTCTAAATAAACATTGACCTTGAAATACACGCATTTTGCTCATCAATTGTAACATTTTGGCCGGGATAATAGTGTTTTTGAGAGTTTTTGGCGAAAACGGTAAAAAGGTTTCTTACTGCAGCCAATTTATCAAGTTTACGTCACGTTTGGCTAGTGTCTCTGTCGTCAAATCTTATCAGAAATCTAAAGCATGTTTTAGATATTGTCATTCGAAAATTGTTTATTTCTAACTTGTCAGTAACCGAGAAATCGTCAAGTCTTTGATGACCTCAAAATACACCTAAATACTATAGTCCCATAAATGTTTTAATTTTTGCTTTGTAGGCCGGCAGCTTCTTTCTTTTCCAAGTTAGTGTATTGTACTAATAAATTCAGAATATATTCCGTAAAAAGTAGATTCCAACATTCGAGTTTAGTTCTGGCATTCCTCGTAGCCTCTTCTACTATACCAGATGACTTTATAAGAACAATATCAGGACGTATTTTTGTAATTTTAAACGGATCTTTTTTCCATAGTGTGCCATTTTTGCCTGCAATTTTTACATAAGAACCCTTGTAAAAAAAATGATTTTGGTACACTTACTAGAAAAATAAATATCCATTTCCGATTCTTTAATTTTCTCTTTATTGTCACTAATTTCATGATCGGTGTTTAAATCAACTGACCATGTTTCAACATGTTTATCTGAATTTGATTCATCAGATTCATTAAAATGTTTGCATCAAACATCGGCACTGGGTTCGTTAGACGCGCCTCTTCAATGTCTTCCGGTTTTGACAAATCGAAAAATTTTTCGTACTCATTCTCGAGCAGAAAAAAAACAATTCACAGTAAAAAACTATAAATTAGTACGGAAAGTAGAAAAGTTGTCATTGGATTTAATGCCAGCGAATGTAACGCTGTCAAAATCCCAACTATAAAATAGGTTAGGCACAAAGTTGGTATAATTGTGAAAAACATCAGAACTAGCGGACAGCTGTTCCGTTCTTTCTGAATTTGTTAGCGTTATTTTATAGTTCGGATTTTGACGGCGTTACTTGTCAATAGAACATTGACTTTCGCTGTCATTAAATTCAATAACAACTTACCTACCTTCCGTACAAATTTATAGTTTTCGAAATATCATAGGTAGTATTTTTACCGCAGGATGGCGTTCCAAAAATATTTTAAATATGTTGGTAATGTCTACATGACATAAAAGAGTACGGTTGTCTGTTGGTATGGTTGTGGAAATACATCGGTGTATCCTAGCGCTGACGAGTTCCAAAAGAACTAAAGAGCTGTCTTCTAGTTCTGATGTTTTTTACAATTATACTGACATTGCGAAGTAATAACATTCTGCTGAACTTTCATTGTTTATTATTTTGAAACGAATATACACAACGTTTCGATTGCTGTGGTATCTGCAATCGTCATCAGGTGAATACTAAAAAAACTTAGAAACTACTGGAGCTTATATAGTAAAGACATGTTCGATGAAGCGTTCAAGCTTACATAATCAACTTAGCGTAACAGATTAATTAACAAAATTACTTAGTGAAGTTTAAGTTGTTTTAGAGGTTCGATTAGTGGTTTCCATATGTTGCTTATCTCGACACTCTCTTCGTAGATGTGGAATGGTTGGATTCCACATCTAGAAAGAGGGTAGTAGTAAAATCTCTAATCGACAGAGCGTACAGGTTGTGCAACACAGAGAAAGGGCCACGAGAAGAAATCAAAAACATTAGAAACGATCTAAGGCAGAATGGTTATCCAGAAAATATTGTAGAAGAGCTTTTATGGAAAAAGCAATTGAACACCAAGGAACAACCTAAAATAGAAGAACTGCCCAATTTACTGTTGAGCATCCCATATGTCAAAGGTTGATCAGAATCAATAAAACGTATAAAGAAAAGCTACAACTTAAATACAGTGTTCAAATCATCGACCACCATTAGGAGTATAATTTCCAACACTAAGCCACAAACAAGTTGAGATTCCCAAAACTGTATTTACCAAGTTCCATGTGAATGTGGCAAGTCATACGTGGGGGAAACCAAAAGATTTGACATCAGACTGAAAGAACATCAGACGCACACACAGAGAGGAGAGACTTCTAAGTCCGGCATTGCGCAGCATTCGTGGGATAACCAACATCGAATGAAATGGTCGGAAGCAGAAATCATACACAGAGAGAAAAATTGGTACAAACGGAAATTTAAAGAAGCGGCATTCATCCACAACAACAAAGAAATTTTTAGCCAGCCAAGTGTCGAGATAAGCAACATATGGAAACCACCGTTACCGCTTGACTGACTTTGTTATTACTCGGAGTAAGTGTTTGTGTCCTTTCCAAGAAGGTTTATCTTTGTCTTAGAGGATATAATATTGGTAGCCAGGATTTGCTGAGTCTTAAACCGTCTTCTCTGTTTATATTATAGGGATGTTTTTCTGTTTCCACAGCTTTGCAGATTAGTCTGGGAAAGTAGAAAGGAGTTTTATCCAACACTTTAGTTTGGTTAAAGCTCATCGTGTGTCCTTGGTTCCACACGTGTTCTGCAACTGCTGTTTTAGTAACTCTGCGGTGTTTGCAGTCATTCATATGTTTTTTTACTCTAATTTCAATGGAGCGTCCCGTTTGTTCTATATAACTTGATCTACAGGAACAAAGAATTGTGTAAATTCTGGCATGTATTAGAGCCCCTTGTTTGTAATGTAATGTTGGTAATGTCTACACGACATAAAAGAGTACGGTTGTCTATCAGTATGATTGTAAAAACACATCGGTGTATCCTAGCGCTGACGAGAACCAAAAGAACGAAAGAGCAGTCCGCTAGTTCTGATGTTGTTTTTCACAATTATACCGACATTGTTCTTAACCTATTTTATAGTTGTGATTTTGACAGCGTTACTTGCCAATAGATCATTGACTTTCGCTGTCATTAAATCCAATGCGACTTTTCTACCTTCCGTACTAATTTATAGTTTTCTATATATCATTTTTACTACAGGAAGGCGTTCCAAAAACATTTAAAAAAATTTACAATAAAATCAAACACAAAATACTTCACAATAAACTTTTTCGACTAACAACAAGCACAAAGTTTTTGAAACAACTGAGTCAAATAAAGTTGTATATTAGCATGAAGGCATATGGAACTCGTTGCAGACAAACAAATAAGATTTTATTTGGGTTCATGTTAACCGTCCAAAACGTGATGTTCTCCTTTGTACTTCATTTCCCTAGACCTGCTTTAATTGAAAAGTACTTCTGGTCGTTACACATTTTTTTTTCAATTGTTGTAATTGTGGATATTATTTTCCGATTTGCTTATTTTATGTCATTTTTTTACATAAAAGCAAGTTTTAAAATACGACCCATTACCAGTCTTTTAAATTGATGACATTTTTTGCATAATTGATTAGCTTTTTTACTAAACGATTTAAGACACATTGAACTGGGAATACGCTGTAATTGATAATTTTATCATTATCCGTTTCCGATATAACTGCAAATAACGAAAGCATGTATCGACTAACGGAGCGTTAAAGAAAATAAATATTAGCAAAACCATAACAAACGTAGATGACATTAAGGTTATGTAGCATTCCCATCAACGATCGCTTCCCATTACTTAAAAATCACATTACCGTTTATAAAACAGATTTTAAGTAGGTAAAATTGTAAAATTATAAGAAAATGCAAACATTAATAATATAAGATCGACGGAAAAATTAAAAAACCCACTCGTTTGATAACATGCGATTAATAATCTCGACAATATTAACGTTCTTGCTCGCTGACCTTGCTCGCGCGTGAAAAATTCTCGATTATTAATCGCTGTAATTACCAATATTATTGGTTAAATAAATATTTTCTGTGTATATGTTAACAATAACGTGCGATAACTGTATGTGCACATTACCTAGATAATCCGCAAATTAACTAATTTCACCCTTTAAACTTAGAAAGTATGTGTTTTTTGCACTTTACCGCGTTAATGTGCACATGTACGAGGAAACGGCCGTTAAAGTGCGAAGATTTAAATCCGTTGAGGTTTGATTGAACGTAACGTGCTCTTGATTGGTCATTCATGATCGCACGATATCCCGTGTTGGTGTATCATGCCCCCGCCGTCACCGCGCTCCGGAGACCGACTTCGACCTGCAATCATTGACTACTTTCTAATCTGTGAGGCAGTCAGCCATTGTGTCCAGTCGAGTGCGATCGCGCGTACACAGAGTTATATTGTGTTCTCCGTGTTTAGCAAAAGTATTTAGTCAAAATGCAAGCCATAGGTGTACTAAAACAAAATTTGAGGAACAAATTTAATTCCATACTTTTGAGCAAAGACTATAAGTATAACAGTGTTTCAATTACAAAGCAAAAATACTGCGCGCTAATTGAAGATGTAAAACGAATAAAAATCTCAAAGAAGAAGGAATCATTCTGTGATTACCGCATTATGGAAAGGTGCAATGTCCTCACTCTCCAAGGTTTGGAAAAACTTATAGAACCCCTTGCTGGTTCTAATAAAGATGTAAAACTCTACGTTCACGTGGAAAAGTTATTTGAAAGACTTTATTCTACTCCTTCGTCCATTGGTCATGGGGGCAGAGACAGAATGGTCAATTAATTGAATAAACGCTACAAAAATATAACGCAGGCCCAAATTAAGGTTTTTAAATTTATGCGAATTTTGCCAACAAAAACAAAAGAGTGAAAGGAAGGGCGTTGCACTGAAACCAATGATTTCCCCTCATTTTAACAGTAGTTGCCAAGTGGACCTAATCGATTACCAGTCGCAGCCCGACAGAACAAATTTCTTATGGTACATCAAGATCACTTGACCAAATTTATTGTTTTGAAGCCTCTAACCTCAAAGCAAGCAGATGAAGTTGCTTATCATATATTAGACATTGGAGCGCCATGTATACTCCAGTCGGATAATGGACGAGAATTTTGTAACAATATCCTAGAAAGTTTAAAATCAATGTGGCTGAAACTAAAAATAGTGCATGGTAAATCTCGGCATAGTCAAAGCCAGGGCAGTGTGGAAAGGGCCAACCAAGACATTAAAAACATGCTGATTACTTGGATGACACCAGCAAATGGAGTGAAGGAGTACGCTTTGTACAATTTATGAAAAGTCGAGCATACCATTCTGCTATAAAAAGGAGCCTTTATGAAGCAATATTTGGATGTACTTTTGTCGTCTTTCATACCTAAAGACGTATTTGATTTTATTAATAGTGAAGAGGACCTAGAGCAACTAGCTGATACACAACCCATCGTTTCTAATGAAGCAGGGGATAGTCAAAATCCCATTAATTCTCAACACTCAACACAAGAAAAAACAAAGGAACATGGCAATGAAGCAAAACAAGAAACGTTACCATCTATAGATCTTGTTTGTATTGTATCTTTGAAAGAAACTTCAGGTGACGTGGATAGAGCGAAGACTGATGTTCGCTCAATTTTGGCAATAAATCGGACGACGGGTTTTATAAATTAGGTACTAAAATTGGTGTCTTGAAGCAACTGTATGTGCGATCTCAATTTAGTATTTGTAAAGAAAAATTCACAAAAGAAGAAGTTCCTGACGTCAAAGTATCTTTACGTAACTTGGCAACAAATTAGTCTCTGGGCAGTGGTCAAGGATTTCAAAAATGTGGATGCAAATCCAAATGCATTACAAAAAATGCCTTTGTCGGAAACATATTATCCTGTGTAACTCTAAGTGCCACCAATCCTTTAATTGCACAAACCAATAGGAAATTACCATGTATTCGGAATGTAGTACTGTTAGAATAAAAGTATTTTTATTTTACAACTGTTTTATTTTCATTAATTGTATCGAATGTACATATTGCACATATTAACTGGTTATTTCTGAGCTTTAACTGCTGTATTTCAGTGAACCTGCAAATTAACTAGATAATTTGCACAATGGCTAGATAAAGTGAGGAAATAAATGATATTTACGCACTTTAACTGATGGGTACAGATAATCTGCAGATTCCCTACGTAATATGCACACTTACAGAGATACGCACATTATTGTTAACATATATAATCCTTGGGTGTTGGGCTAAAGATTATTTTTCAACACTTGTGGTTACTTGATTAGCAGTTTCAATAACTACAATAATCTTTTCTATAAAACATAATATGTAAGCTAGTAGGTAGCAAATTGATTTTTTAATTTTTATAAATGCTTATTTTGTCGACGTTTTTTGATAATTTCCTTATGAGGGAAAAGAAGTTTGAATTACAGAGTTAAAATGATACTGTGTTGTTAAGATTGAGAAAATAATAATAACTTAAACGGATTTTTTTTCATAAATGAATTTGATACTGTTAACTCGTTAATCATAATTTTTAGAGTAGCTTTTGGTAATATATATTATATAATATCAAATTATTTTGAGTAACGAACACTTCATCATCTATTAATTGTTTTGTTAATTGTATTTTATTATTTAATACTACTGTGAGCTTTAATTTCTGTAAAGCTCACTGCTGTATATTCAAGTAATTAATAATTAATTACGGTTTTAGGATTGAAATATTTTATATCAAAAGCTTAAATCTAGAATCTAAATTAAGCAATGCCCTGAGCAATGTAGTATTTATTTGCTTGTTTTATAAAGACAAATACAAATAACAGTTACGTGCTGGTCGCTTAAGGCTGTTGTAATGAATCAAATATCTTGCTTAACTCAAATTACATGCGAGCTTATGTTTTTTTTAAAATCTACTAAAAAGCACAAACGAAATTTAAATATAACTAAATTTTGAAATTTTAATGTATATATGATCGTATTTGTTATTGTAATTTGCACCACTGGCGCTTGCTTATATTTCATAACTGTGGTATTGTGTTGCTTTTTTACCGTTGACATGTAGTTTTAGTATACATTAGGAACGTTGCGATGGATACTACATAAATACAAACTAAAACGTGCCTTTTAAAGTTCTTGGTAATTTTATATGTATACTTTATACGTCTTTTTTGCCGCATCAATTTTGTGGAGTTTTTATATATTTGCACTGGTGTCTATACGATCGTCCCTTTTTTCTTGTTTTCCAACTACTTGTAAATGTTTTAAGGATATCTTACCGTCAAAGTTTTACTTTTTCTTACTAGTAAATTCTCTGTCCCACTTAATCTTTAATTAAAATACTTTTGCAACATTTTGGAAAACAATTTACTGACAAGGTTTTTTGCTGAAACCATCAATTACGTATATGTTTTTAAAATTTGATTTTACATATTTGTTTTTAAACTAAAATCTTAGCAGTTAAAATTTAGTTTTTAATTACATCTTTTATTTGATTTAAATAATAATTAATTAACGTATTCTACCAAGCACTATTTAAATTAATAAAAAAAAGCTTAGTATTGTATCCGTTGTCAAAATCAATTTTTTATTGGTGTCGGTATTGATAGCTTAACCCTCCGTCCCACGGGTGGCTTCTTAAACACACGAGTCCACGGGTGAGGCCCTTTAGGAACAATTTACATACATGGTATATAAAAATAATTGGGGTGATATAATTTTAATTATTTTTTTTATTGGAAATTTAGCTTATTCTTCATAATACTACACAAACATCAAGGCCTAAAAATGGTGGTTACTAATTATTTACTAATTTAGAAAAATGTCTTCTTTTTTATATACATTTCTTAAATTTAGTTACTGCAGATGTTTAAGGGAAATAAAAATTGTAATTGGTAATTTATAGTTAGTTTATTGAAGAAATTAGTTGAATAACACATTGAAAAAAAAATTAAAAAATTCTCAGCAGTAAATGTAGAGGAGTAAACTTCATCGCTTGAATCTCTCTGTACACTCTCGGCAGCAGGCTTGGATATGTTCCATACATAACCAAGCTTTACAAAAGTTGCAGGTTGGTCTTGCGTCGTTTGCAATATTTACAGTACCCTTTTTATTTGGGGGTGGATCTTGCTGCTTTTTAGGGGTGCGGATTTCTGCAAAACGGCACGCCAGTTCACGCACTTTCCGTGGCAAATACGAACTAGTGGCTCTTGCCTGGAGGTTTTCTTGTAGCAAGTCTGCGACATTTGCTAAACTCGCCATTGGGGTTGTTTGTCCTATATACTATGAAAGCATTTATTGCCGCAACATTGAGCAGGTCAAACAATATTACCATAGACCAACGTCGGTTATTGCGAGCAACATTATAAGACGATTATTTCTGATTTAGCTTCAACCCCAGTGCTTGCATCGCTTTTATCGGAGGAAACAACCAGTACTTTCTTATATTTTTTTGGCACGTAGGAAATGGCGGTTGTCATGTGTGGCTAAAAGGCAAATACAGACGATTTTGGCTGCCTACCCCTAATCTTAGTAAGTTCAGTTGGCAGCGCTCTGCGATTAGACTGAATTGTCACAACAACTGTCAAGCGGTGTTCCTGCAATAAGCTTCTAACAATTTTATAACCAGTAAACCATCGTTCTATGGTCACGTTTCTCCCAGATCCAGTCAAATGGGCACACATCCTTTCAGTGACGTCCTGTCTGAAAGGACCATCCGGTTGGACACCAGCATAAATTTTTAAGTGGGAAGTATAAAATGTCCTAGCATCGACCATGGAAAATAGTTTTAGCCCATATTTGCTGGGCTTGTTGGGAATATACATTTTGAAGCTGCATCTTTCACGGAAAGCTAGAAGCATTTCGTCTAAAGTGGCATAATTTCCTAATGAGTAATTTCTTTTGCAGGCATTATTAAATTCCTTACATATTTCTTACTGCTGATTGTTTGTCCAAATGTCGTCTTTCGTCTTGAATAGTGGTGTCGTCAAACCGTAAGCATTTCAGTAAAAATTGCAATCTTCTTTGGACCACAGCCGCAGGAAATATTTCAGCTCTTAAGCCATCTTCATTAGAAAATTCTGATAATTTTTTTTTTGATTTGTTGCTTTCGTGTCATATTTATCTTTATATCTTGCAGAAAGTTTCTGAATATATAAGTTGGTATTTTCAACAGTAATGTCTACTATATTGCTAAAAAAGTATGTCCAGCACTGGATGGGAGACCGTCCATTTCTGACATCTCTTATTGCCCCTGGCAAATGAGTTGTAATATTGCTTTGACGTGTTCGGACATTGAGTGATGTAGTTTCTTTTCTCCACTTAGTACCATCTTTTCCATAATAATAAAGACGTCTGTCTTCATTAGAAGTACTTTCTTCGCTGCTTTCTTTATAATCTTCATTGTCTGATAGATCTTCATCAGTATCTGAATGGTGATCACTGTAAATTACAAAATTTTCATCGGTTAAAGACTCATTATCACTTTCAAAGAATTCAAATTCATTATCGGTCGGTACATCATCATACAGGACTCTCAACCTTTGTATTTCTCTTTCATAGGGATCAATGTATGTATTTCAAAGCACTACAAGGGTTAGAAAAAAGATTTTATAAATATTACAGAATGCATTATTGCGAGTTTTACTTACCGCTTTTAGCGATGAACAATTTTTCCACATATATTTTATGCAAGTTTACATGTAAGAACGCGGAAATAATAACTAATTTTTAAACACAAAGAATCGCTTGGAATGCACATTAAATACCGATGTTGCATTAACAAGCACTGAACGAGAATTATTTCATTAGTAAAGTTGCCCCAATCACTTTTTTAGGGCGTTTTTTTATATTCCACTTTAGCTCCAGACATAAACAAGAATTATCTATGCAAACGTTGGCTTCAAATGATCGCCTTCAAAGCAATTTTAAATATTACACAAACTTACACCATTTCACAGGTGAGGCTTGTCAGGACAAAATGTGACCTACGACCAAAAGTTGTTTGCAAAATTTAAAAAATGTGTCATGTCAACACGTGTTTTTATAAGTTTGAAAGGTACATAAGACTTCATAACCGTCAATTTATTATTTTAAGAGTTACACATTTTTTTTACTACGGTTTGGACTCACACGCCTCACCCGTTGAACGAAGGGTTAATTGCAATATTTCTATTTGAAGTGCTGTGTAAGGTAACACGGAGATGTCTACGTTAAGGGTGGAATGTTTTGGACCGCATGAGCGGTATTAACGTCTCCATTAAAGTTAGATTCGAATTATGTTTATTAGCGGTGAGTTGAAGTCTTAAAATGTAAATTTTATAGAAGGTTTTGACTAAAAGCACTTTGAGAATTAAGGTAACGATAATACTAATAGAAAATGAACAATTTGCCACCAAATTTCATGCAGGCAAAAAGACAAGTCAACTTTAAGTAAACTCATTCAAACATTCTAAGCAATGCAACTAAGATATGTACGCGCGTTACGTCAGCGTACGCACGACAGCTGCATTACATAACGTCAACAATAATTTAAATTTACTGAGAATAAAATGATTAGGTATAATCTACGATGAAATGCTTGATAGTTATAAAATAGAATAATTGATACGGTGATTAAAATGCTGAAGGCTTAATATAAGATTATAAGATACAAATAAGAAATTTGCACAATACAATACTTTAAGATATGTTTGACTAAGGTTTAAGTCAGTAATCGCCATACAGAAATTCTACAAGATGAGATGTGATCCACAGATGTCAACCACTTTTGGAAGTTATTGGGTCATTATCCCCATGTATGGAAAAATTAGGATTCCCACAGATTAATAATTATTTAGAAAGGCGTTTCGAAGCCTTAGTAAACGCGCAAAAAGAATTTTAATAGTGTTGAAGCAGCATGGTTGACGCCATCTTAAATTATCTGCAAACACCGATTTAATTTACTAAATGGTTTAATCTCGCCAGAGTACTGCACAAGTCTTCCACAGCATAATTGCTAAATGCGTAAAGGAATTACCAACGATAAAAATCAAATATAAAGAAGAATTATTTTGATAAAATCGAGCGATTACAGCGAAATCAAGTGCACAAATAAATGAATGAAAGTTTATTTTGTTTGCACTTCACTCCCCGTAAATGTTGAAATAATACGCATTTACAAACAGTGGAGACGGCAAACCAGTGACGACGTGAATTTTACTTAGAATGATTACTAGCAAATACATAAATTATGACATGTAACAAGGTTTTTGAAATATTTAATCTTTTATTATTTTTTACAAAAGTAGTCACAACTCGTAAAATGTCTAAAATTGTTATATGCAAAAGATTTTCAAAAAATAAATGCTTGAATAAAAGCAACATAAATGATGTAACCGCTCGGAACGCAATGAAGATAGTCATGAGTTAACTACAAAATCTAATATTAGTTTGTAAAATTTACAAACTTAAAGCAAAAGTCAAAATCAGAAAAGCGCCAGAGAGGCTAATAGCCTAATTAGACCTCTGAATGAAAAAAAAAAATAATAAAGCAAACGAACGTACTGGAATATAGATTTACAATCTAAATCTTTGAAACAAAAAACTAATGACCCACGGAACTAATCAATTATAAACTGCACTCAAAACACACGACAATAAAATCGACCTAAATAACTTAACTGTAAATCCACTAAACAAAAAATAAAAAACTAAATTAGAATTACAAAACGTGAAATAACTTTGATATTTTTAGGCGGAATTACTAAAATGACCGTAACATATATTGCAATACATAAAAAAACCTAAACGCCAGGTATTTCCTGGAAGAATACGTCCAGACATTAAGTTTACAAAATAATTTATAATAGTTTATTTTTTCTGTCGTTAGTATACACAACAATACATGTTAAGAAAAAATAGGGTGCACTAGGTACCAGTCACCCTGTATAACCAGTAATGGCGCTTTCTTTAACACCTTAGGCATTTTATTTAGCTATCGGTTTAACCCGAAGTATCATTTCACTTGATAATTTAAATACAAACTTATACATTATTTTATTTTACCTTGTCCCGCTAAAAACATTTTTTTCAACCCTGTATAAAAAGTTGTTTTTTTCCCTTTTTATTAACAAATAACAATTTTTATATATAAGTGTAGTAGGTTTCTTGTAAAGTAACTATTTGTCATCAACTTTCTTGTACAGAATGAAATAACTTAATTTTCTTGTGCTGCCAACATCGCAAACGTCAATATTAGTTCGTTAGTGTAGTTACGTAATGTGCAAAAAAAATTGTGTAAAAGTGTAACAAAATGAAAACTAGAAATCCATATAAAACTAAGTGTTTAAAGTCAATTATTATATTAGAACGAGCATACGACTAGTGGAAAAATCATTTTAAAAAACTTGAAATTCAGGTAAAATTAAAAAAACAATTTAAAAGGCAATGTCACATTTGAGAAATTTACTAATAAATGTACTACCAACATTATATTTCTGGCGTTTTTTTTATTTTCTCAAAAAAGAAAATATAACTCTACAAAAGGAAACACAAAAAATAATAGTATTAAGTGGCTATAGAGATGAAAACGTTGAAAGCTGATTTTTACCCGCGTAATTCAAATAAGTTTTGAATAAAACGCGGGCCAAAATCGCAACGTATAAAGCTAATAACACATAATGTTATAATATTCACACATAGTAAATTTATACTATGAGATGGCTCTGCCATCGTATTTCACTGATGTTGATTACATCATTTGTTAATATAAAGCTATAAGACTGTCTATGCATTTGTGGAAGTACAGTAGAGTGTTCTCGACGGCAATGCATTTACGGTTTGCACATGCGTTTTTATCCATCTTAGAGCAACGATTCGCCGTAAAGGACGTCTTCGTTTTGTGGCTTCCGGCCACATTTAACTTGGGGTGCTGCATTTGTGATTTCTTAGATCCGCTTTCGTTGTAACTAAAATGCGTTCGTTGTTATTTAAGAAAAAATCGTAATTAGTTTGCGATTTTTTTCTTACGTACGACGTTTTGACAACCACGTCTCTGATTTGTACGATGCTTATTTCTGTACGTAATTTCGTTTTTGAGTACAAAAATTTAGTTTAATAATTATTCAATATTTTGTTACGTCCGAGTGAAGTGAACTCGATTTTACCTTGGAGAAATATTAGGTACTTTTCTCCCGTAAGGCGTCCATCAAAAATTATTGGCTCGTGTAACCGTCGTTGGAGATTGTGCGATTTCTTTTGTAAATGACCCGGTATTTGATTGATTTTATTTGTTTTGTGTACTTTGGGATTGTTTCAGTAATTTCACATTGATTTTATGAAGTTAGTTCACGTTTTTAAATTCATCGTTGTCAATCAAATTTGTAAGAAAGTTTTGTATTCAATTAATTCGAAATTATTACGCTGCATATACATCCGTATTCTGCATTTACGTTGATTTGGCATTTGGTCTTGGTAAAATTCCAGTTGTACTTAGCGCATTTGGAATTGAGTCATGTTGATTTGTATAATTTATTACTTCAAATATATTATTATTCGGTTTCAACGAGTTAATCTTTATGAGTGTAATTGAATATTTTGGTTTGGATATTTTTTTTTGTTAATTTTGCATCTTGTCGTGGGAAAGGCTGTTTTTGAACACTACTTTTACGTTTTAATTAAATCTATTTCCTTCTTCTTTGCACGTCTTTGTTTTACTGTTTTATTTTACAAAGATTTAGGTCTCTTTATGATAGCGTACTGACTTTATAAGTATAGGTGTTTTTTTGGTTTTGGGGGGATATAGTTCACAAGTTTTCAATGACAAAATACATTAAGATGTAGTTTTGGGGTTTAGGGCCAATCAACTCTTAAGATTTGGAGGTATCCGCGGGAGTAATGCCGAAAACAGTGAATTTTCAGTTCATTTGGTGGAGATTTGTTTCTCTTAGTTCGTAAAAGTTACGGTTTTTAAAAAAAACTACGTGTTTTTGAATTTTATGGTTACGGAATAAAGAAACGTGTGTTAACTTGTGCGACTCGGTTCAACTTTCGCCTTAGGGCGTTTTATCGTTAATCTTCCGACGAATCCTTGTTCATTGAAGGTACCCTTACGATCTTCTTGCAGTTAACACATCTGGCAACCTGTTACGCAAATTTCTTAAACTACAGACGTAACAATCCCAGGTTCAAACTATAAAAGAAACCATACGTTCGAAACTAAAAATATAATTTCAAAAAAAGAAACGTAACAGACGTAGTAGAACCCAAAACACAAATTAATAATAATTAAATTTAAAAAAAAGATTACGGTTACTAATGTTTATGTAAATTAATTAAACAAAAAAATTAATCCCGATCAGAATCGATTCATCAGGGTTACAAAAGAACGATAATTGCAATTTAAAATTATAGTAACATAATATAACATTAGGCCGTAAGCGTAAATAAAATAAAACCTGTACTTAAACGTCGTCACCTCGAAGACAGGAAAATCGTATGCGTTTGTCGATAACTCTTGACGACTCCGCTCTGATAAATCGCTATCGAGGGCAACAGAAAACCAAACGTAAAACACCTACAAGAATTTTCGAATTATAAAAAATATTCACAAAGATACGCTACCAAATCTTACCGAGAAATTTTCGGTGTTTAAACTAAATAAAAATGTTATTTAAGAACAACCCTTAGGACTGTATAGTAATTAACAGCCTGACCTGCGGAAACAAAACAAGGATCAATATAAAATAAGGAAAGAAAAATAACTCTTACCGAGTGGTGGATAAGTTAAATCCTGGATAAAAAATCCGAATAAATCGTAAGTATACTAATTCCAACAAAATTCCCAATAGTTATACTTTAATTACTTCTCTGGAGCAAAAATCTCGAAAACCCGAATTTTGCAACCTTAAGCAAAAATTAGCTCCAGAAAATATCCAGGCAACTTTCTCAAAAGACCGTTCACGATCGTCTCCTCGAAGTGCCCACGCTGTCCGACTGACTTATCGCCAAAAGCGGCGCGAAACACGGGAAATACCTCAGGGTCATAAATCGAATAAATAATAATTTTTGAACCAACATAAATAAAATGTAACGCAAAATTTGCATGTAACAAACCTTGTGGCCAACCAAAAGCCTCTTCTTAGAACTACTACGACTAAAATTTAGGGTATTTATTTATTGCCGTTTATACTAAATTGCTGAACGTAATTTCGCAAGTATAGTGTTTTAACAACTTTGATTTTAAGCGGAAGAAGAATAAAAGAAAGTCGTTTGTTATATTAAAGACGATATGTAATAATTTTTTTATTGTGCATTATCAATGTTAAATCTGAAAACTTTTTTTTTGGTTTTTGGGAGTTTAGTATCAGGATTTTCAATTTTGTTTGAAAGATTTACAGAAGTTATATTATTTTGTAACTATTTAATTATCTTTCAATGCGAACACGACCGTGCTTACTATTTTTGATTTGATTTTTTTTTGCTTTTTAAATAAATGTTAAATGTAACAACGCTTTTGTTCCGTCGGTCTTTGGGTTTTGTAAAATTTAAGTCATTACAGACTTTAGTACACTCTATTAAGGTAAGTCCAACTAGGGAGTGTATCTAACAGGAGCGGGCTTGTTCTTGGCAAAGGCCAGAAGTCCTTTTAAGCTATACACCTTCTTGACTTTTGTTTTTGTTTTCTTTTGAGTTTCCCAAATGGTCACGGAATTTTGAATATAATCCACACCCATCTTCACTGAGCACCGGGAAAACCTCGTTTATGTTACTTTCATTCGGGCAACTTCCATTCATTTAGTTTTTGTACGTAACATCTGATTAATCAGGTTCCAGGTAGACTCAACTACACATTGAATCCAAATTGTTTTTGGAAACCACCTTTCTTTATAATTCTTGGATTGTTTTTCGTCAAGTATCGAATGTTCTTGCGATTAATTGTCAAGTTAATAAATCGGGATTCATCGGAAAATAAGATGCGTTTATGGAAATTTAGATCTAAATTGTGGTTTTGTAAAAACCAATTGTAATAAACCATTCTTCTTTCAAAATCACTTTGCTACAAATGGTAATTTGTACGACTTTAATTTGTTTGCTTTTTTTTAATTCTACGAGCGGTCGCTCGGTGTTCTTTTATTTCGAATTTAATTTGTCGAAATCGTCCGGTCTACTGTTGCAACTGCTACAATGTTTATATCAGTTTTTTTATTAGTAATAAAATGTGACACGTTTCCAATTAATGGTTCGCTTCTGAACTGCTCTTTTGCAACTTTTCAAAATACTTATATGGCGAGTGATCACTGACAGTTTGCCCTAGAATCTGGTATTGTTCAAATATTAATTACTTGGGTAAGTGTCCAACCATTAAGTACGCATCAACGTCGTGCTTAGCATTTGGTCCTTCGAGCCGAATGATCATTCAACACTAAGTTGTTTGATCACTGACACTTGCCCTAGAATCTGGTATTATTCAAATATTGATTACCTGGATAAAGTGTCTAACCATTAAGTACGCATGACCATCGTGCTTAACAGCGGGTGATAACTTTCAGGATACTTCTGAGTGTACGTATAATCATCGTTCGGCTTGTCTACAATTTTTTCTACATTCGCCAAATATTAATAACATATAGATTTTGTTGTTACTTATATACACTTCTACAAATTATAAATCACGTCACATAAATGACGGCTTATAATAAATAAAATAATCTTTTGTTTCCAAGACCTACTAAGATAATTGATAGAATAGCACTAGATGAATGATTAAATTCGTTTCAACTGTACGGTGTCCATTCTAGCTTAATTTATTTAATTCTGCATTAAAAAATTTAAACTACAATATTACTATTTTAGTTTTTTAAATAATTTGCGTTGTTTTTTATTTTCCTTTGCACCAAGTAACTTAATTTTTTTGACAATACTAATTCTACTAGAGATATTAAAATATGGAATTAATGTTGTCGTAGAACTAAGCTTTCGTCTCCATAGCCTATTAAGCAACGGAAAATTTCTGTACTACCGTCATGGCCTACTACACTTATATATAAAAATTTCGTTTTATTTGTTAATAAACGAACAAAAAACCATCTTGTTTAATAATTGAATTTTTTTTCTTTCAGCAGATAGGTTGACGAATATTGCAGGTTTTAAATTAATTAAAATTCAAAATTATAAAATTTTAATTTCAATAAAAAATGAATTAGCGTTTTTTAACATAAAACATTTTTTTTTTAATATTTATCAAAAACTCAACGGAGAAATCGTTTCAATTTATTACTGTTATTGTTACTGTCGTTCCAGCATCTTTCTTATTAAATTTAGTGTATTTTACGCTATAATAAAAATTGAAAATAAATTTGGGCATTGTTATTAATCCCAACTTTTACTAATATAATATCAACGCAAAAATATTCTAAAGCTTTATATACCTATTTTACAAAATAAATTAAGAGTCTTAAATTGAAAAAAAGCACATGAGGAAGTTTATTGATTGCTGCAGTAAACGAAAACTAAGAAAAAAGTTGGATGATTAATGAAAACACTTGCTTGCGTTATTGTTGCTGATGCTGCTTAAAGTTAAATATATTGATTTAGAAAATTGTTATGGTGGTTAATTTTTTATCAATTCTATTTGTTTCAATGATAAAATTATTGCATTAGTTTAATCATTACAATCATTTTTTATAGAAAATTCTTATACATGTTTAACCTTCTTAATTCATTATTATTAATTATGCACATGTCTCATGCACAAGTTTTTTTTTTAATTTTTCAAGTAACTTAGCAAATATAATTTACCATATTTTGCTAGCAAAAATTGTGTGAATTATATATGGGTAGTTACCTACAGGGCTGCGTATTTCTATGAATAATTTCTATGTCGTCGCATTTTACTGAAATACATAACAGCATACTATAATTCTGGTTGAAGAATCACACAAACATAAATCTGTTTCCTGGCTGTATCGACATATCTATATACACGTATATGCAAAGTTTTCATTTAAACTTTTTAATTAAATTTGATAAAAGCAACTTTTAATTATAAATTTTTACTTAGTTATTTTGAATGTGAAATAATTTTTTTATTTACCACATTTTAAAAGACTACAAAAATTTTAAAACAATTTTAAGTTTAAATTGTTTTTCAAGAGACGAGTTAGAAGTTTGTGGTTTACCGGTTAGTCAAGACAAATATTAAAAAAATATTTCGATTTGTAAAATGGAAGTTAATGGTTAATCGCCTATATGTATTTTGTATGCTAACGCTTCATCTATTTTCTTTTAAACTTTTAGCAATCTAATGAAGCTGTGATCTACACAAAATTAAAATAAAATATCAATTGCGTTTGTTTAATTTATAGCGTATTTCGACATGTTAATGCAGTAGTTATCTACTTATCTACAATTGAGTGCGTAAGTGCTATCTTATAATGAAAACCGAGCCCAGCGGGCGAGGTTTTCATTTAGCTGGAGCATTGTAATACCTAAACGCACGAAATTTGTATTAATTTTTTTACAATAATTTAATATAAAAAAATTATAAACAATTACGTGTATTTTTATGTTGGCATTATAGGTACCTACTTACATAATTATAATGACTGCAATTTGAGAAATTTAAAATTTCATTTTTCAATTACAATTTTCTTGAATAACTGTTAAATGTACAATCTAAAATTGTCGGTCACTCGACAGCTGCCAATAGCGAACTGTAATCATAATTGACATAGTTGTCAGAAAATGGCGCGTTTCTAAAAGTTTAAATAGAAATTAAAAAACCTCGACGTTTTTGAAAATTTATATCATTAAATATAATGTAAAGTAACATTTATTTATATAAAGTTTAATATTATCTAATTAACATATTTTATAGGTGTTTGTTAAAGCCTAGAATTTTGTGCTCATTTTACCGCACTGTAGAGGACAAATTTAGTTAATATAAAATCTTAAGCTTTCGCGGTTGTTATGTTTAAAATTATAAGCGACTTTCGGCTTAGACCGCGTCGTAGTAAAACACCCAGACTTAGGCTTGGTCATAGTCTCTTCTTGAGAGCCAAAACAAGAAGTAGAACTTGGCCTTTGCCGTATTGTCGTTCGTGAACCCAAACAAACTGACGTTTCCCAAAACATTGCAGCTTGCATCTTCAGAGTGGTAAATGTCACTGAAAGAAAAAGTGGAAATGACGATATTTATACCAATAGCGATTAGCGTGATTAACGAACCTTATCGTTCCGTTACTGCTTGATGTTATGTATTGTATATAACCAGGGCGGTACCGGCGGTGGCACACGAGACACAGCCATACGGTAGCACGCGCGGCACGCGCTAGTGTTAATGCCCGCTAGTAATACTATTGGATTATTAATTATTATAGTATTATACCTATTATATATTCTCAATATACAGCTAATAATCAGTGCTTTTACATCATTACAAAAATACATTACATGGTGGCAGCGGAAAAGCGACGTTTTGAGGTTATGGAAATAAGCGGCATGTAAAACGTGTGGTTAGAGAAAAAAAATTGTTGAGTACAAGTTAAAGAATTGTTGATGTTAGTATTGGAAAATGGGAGATCAATCGAAAGCTCCAGAAAAATTTATTTTTCAAGGAAATAACATATCCAATGATTGGAAGTTATGGAAACAAAAATTTAACTTTTACTTGTTAGCTAGTGAAAAAACAAAGAAATCAGATGAAATTAAAATTGCGATTTTGTTAAATTGCTTAAGCGATGAAGGTCTACAGATATACAACACGTTCGAATACAATGTGGATGAGGATAAAAACAAGCTCGATACTGTTATAAAGAAATTTGATCATTATTGCAGCCCTTTAAAAAACATTGTGTATGAACATTTTAAATTTTTCAAGAGGGATCAATTGCCAAATGAAACAATTGATCAGTTTATAACTGCATTAAAACAATTAGCTACAACTTGCGAGTTTAAAGAAAAAGATGTTTTAATTTTAGATCGAATTGTTTTAGGAGTTCGTGATCCAAGAATTCAAGAAAAGCTGTTACAGAATGCAGAATTGAAGTTGAATCAGGCGATTGATATCTGCAGATCAATGGAAAATAGTGTTACAACACAGCGTGAAATTACGAAAGAAACAGGAATGGTAAATGCGATCAGACAAAATAAAATAAATAGAACAAAAAAGGATCATAAACTTACTGCTAACACAAGTTATTCAGAAAATAGCAATCGAAACAGAGGTAACGAAAGTAACATTAATTGTAGAAATTGCGGATTGCAACATCTAAAAGGTAGGTGTCCAGCATTTCACAAAGTTTGTTCATTTTGTAAAGTAAAAGGACATTATCGTAAGATGTGTAGAACAAAAAATCATGTCAACGAAGTGTTAGAGTATGAAGAATACTGTCCTGTTGTTGAAAGTGAACATAAGTATGAATGTTACTCAAACAATGATGATGAAAATATAGTATGGTCTGTGTCAAATGATGTAGCTAACTCTGTTGTAGACTCTGTGGAATGGTACGAAAATTTCATAATTAATAATGTTAACATTACCTTAAAAGTAGACACTGGCAGCCAAGTGAACATTCTAAATTGGACAGATTTTTCTAAACTTAATTTAAGTGTAAGTGAACTTCAATTTACTAGCGCAGTTCTGTCAAGTTACACGGGACATAAAATTGCTCTTAAAGGTCAAATTTATTTAAATTGTTCGTTAAAAAACATTAAGAAGCAACTTTTATTTTATATATTACAGAACGATGTGTCAAAGTCAATTATGGGACTTGCTGCAGCGCAAGACTATAAACTATTGCAAAGAAATAAACAAATAGATGCAGTACTAGAAAATAAAAAATTAAAAGAGATTTTAGATGTGCATAAAAAAGTATTCACTGGCATTGGTAAAGTTGCGGAAGAATTCAAAATTACATTACAGGAAAATGCTATTCCTAGCATATCTGCAACAAGAAAAGTGCCGTTAGCCTTAAAAGAAAAGGTGAAAATGAAGCTCGATGAAATGGTGGCTGAAAAAATAATAGTACCAGTAGTGGAACCGACTGACTGGGTACACCCAATTGTTGTTGTGCCAAAAAGTAATCAAAGTGACATAAGGATATGCATAGATCCTTTAAATTTAAATAAATATATTAAGCGTGAACAATTTCATATCCCAACCCAGGATATGCTATTCGCAGAATTGGCAGGAGCTAAAGTGTTTAGCAAGTTAGATGCATCATCAGCATTTCTACAATTACCGTTAACTTATGAAAGTTCTCGATTATGTACGATTACTACAAGCTATGGAAGATTTCGCTATTTGCGACTTCCGTATGGTCTTACTTGTGCTCCGGAAATTTTCCAAAGGTTCATTCATAATTTATTAAAGGGGACTCCAGGCACAATAGCATATTTTGATGATGTGTTAGTGTATGGATCAACGATTCAGGAACACAATCAAAACTTGAATTTAGCATTAGAGAAAATTAAAAAAAGTGGATTAACTCTAAACTTGCACAAATCTAAATTTTGTTTGAGTAAAATTAACTTTCTAGGACATGAAATTAGTGACAGTGGTATCTCACCGGACAAAAACAAAACGCAGGCTATTGCAAAGATGAAACCTCCACAAAACAAAAAAGAGCTGCAAAGATTTCTTGGTATGGTAGTTTATTTATCTAAATTTATTCACAATTTGTCACAGGAAACTGCTCCTCTAAGAAAACTATTAAATGAAAAAAATGAATGGGTTTGGACTCCAGCTGAGGACGATTGTTTTAATAGAATCAAGAAGTTAGTTTGCACCGACATTACCTTGTCGTATTTTGATCCAAAAATAAAGGTAACTTTGTCAGTAGACGCCAGTCCTTATGGGCTTCGAGCTATGCTTTCGCAAAACAATAAGCCAATTGAATTTGCATCAGTGTCATTAACACCCACTCAGATTCGGTACAATCACATAGAAAAAGAATTGCTTGGACTAGTGTTTGGATGTGAACGATTTTCTTATTATCTACTGGGGACTCATTTTACTGCGGAAACTGACCACCGCCCACTACTAGGTTTGCTCAAAAAGCACTTAGATGAGATGTCTCCAAGAATACAACGGCTTGCGATGAAACTACAACGTTTCTCATTCGATTTAACTTACGTACCTGGAATAAACCTAAAAATTCCTGATTCGCTTAGTAGAGACCCTACAAGTGATACAATAAATACAGATTACTTAGAAAAAAACCTTAAAATTTATGCAATAATATCTACTAATACGGAAAACGAACAACGTTTACAAAAATACATTACACTTGACTGACTTCGTTATTACTCGGAGTAAGTGTTTGTGTCCTTTCCAAGAAGGTCGATCTTTGTCTTAGAGGATATAATACTGGTAGCCAAGATTTGCTGAGTCTTAAACCGTCTTCTCGGTTCATATTACAAGGATGTTTTTCTATTTCCACAGCTTCGCGGATTAGTTTGGGAAAGTAAAAAGGAGTTCTAGCCAACACTTTAGTTTGGTCAAAGTTCAGCGTGTGTCCTTGGTTCCACACGTGTTCTGCCACTGCTGATTTAGTAACTCTGCGGTGTTTGCAGTCAGCCATATGTTCTTTTACTCTAACTTCAATAGAACGTCCCGTCTGTCCTATGTAACTTGATCCACAGGAACAAGGAATTTTGTAAACTCCGGCATGTTTTAGAGCCCCTTGTTTGTCTTTAGCAGATGTAAACCAGGTGTTCAGGGTATCCTTAGTCGTAAAGACAGTTTTAATATTATGTTTCTTTAGCACCCTGCTTATTTTGTCTGTCGAACCCATACAGTATGGTAAATAAGCGGTGCTAGTAGGAGGTGATAAGTCTTCTTTGACTTTTGGATTTATTGCTCTTTTCCATGCGTTTTGGATCTCTTTGAACCCGTATCCATTTTGTTGTAGGGACTCCAACAATGTTTCCTTTTCCTTTTGTAGATTTTCGTTATCTGACACACGTATAGCTCTTTTGGCTAAAGTATGCAAAACAGTATTCTTCTGTACTGGATGGTGGTGAGATTCGGCGTTTAAGTATCTATTAGTGTGCGTTTTCTTTCTATAAACGGAATGCCTTAATTTTCCGTTATTTTTCTTTATCCCTAGTACATCAAGAAAGGCTAGACTGCTGTTATGTTCTAACTCCATAGTAAACTTAATGCTGTTATGTGCAGAGTTTAGATGTTGAAAGAACTGGTTTAGTTTATCTTTGCCATGAGGCCATACAACAAACGTATCATCAACATATCTGAACCAAGTTTTTGGTTTTAACTCAACATTTTTTATAATTTCAGTTTCAAAATATTCCATGTAAATATTGGCTATAACTGGAGAGAGCGGTGAACCCATGGCCGCTCCTTCTACTTGTTTAAACAAGTTGTCGTTATAACTGAAATAAGTGTTTTTAAGGCAGAGTTTGATGAGCAGAACTTCTTCTTTAGTAATTTTCTCCTTGAGCAAAAACAACACTTCGTCGACCGGGACTTTAGTAAAAAGAGATACCACGTCAAAGCTGACTAGGATATCTTCTTTTGTTATACGCAAGTTCTTAATTTTCTCTACAAAGTCTGTAGAATCTTTAATGTGAGTTTCTGTATTTCCTGTCAACGGCAAGAGTTTTGCAGCTAGATAACGTGCTAACGATTGGGTTGGTGAATTGATGGTGCTCACTATCGGTCGAAGGGGGACTTCTTCTTTGTGTATTTTGGGAGGACCGTAGATTCGTGGCATAACCGGATTTTTGACAATCAAAGTCTGTTTCATGTTGATATCGATAGTAGTGGAGTTTTTGATAGCGGAGTTTACCTTAGTGCACAAGGAGTTTAAAGGGTTTCTCTGTAGATGTATGCAGCAATCTTCTGAGAGTAAGTTCGTCATTTTGTCGTTGTAATCTTGTATGTTCATAACGACTGTAGCGTTTCCTTTATCTGCTCTCAATACTAGAATGTCCTTATTCTCACGTAACCGCTTAGCTGCATCTCTCTCATGTCTGTTAATATTAGAGCGTGGCGGTTTTGCTTTTCTTACAATATTGCAAACATCTTGTCGAATAGTTTCAGAGATCTCCTTAGGTAGAGTGCGTATTGCAGCTTCTACTCCACATACTATATCTTCTATCGGAGTTGTCTTAGGCGTAATGGCGTAGTTAAAACCCTTGTTCAACAAGGATGTGGTCTGTGCATCCAAAACCGTGTCTGTTAGGTTGACAATTACTTTATGGTCGTCTAACGTTTTCTTAGGCTGTGAAGGATGTAAAAGTTTAAAATAAAATTGAACAATAATTTAATAACACATTGGCAATGTACAAAAAGATGTGTTTAATATTTAATGATATTAAGCAAATGATACTTGTAAGAATGAAGGTTTCTCATATGCCCGCTTGCCTAAATTAGACGTTTTTTTAGAAAAAACGGGAAAGTTGCAGTTTTTACCCACAAGCAAATTAACAACAAAATCGGGACAAAATTAAATAACATATTTAATCAAAATAAATTAATTTTTTTAATAAAATTCATTTAATATTAAAGTGAGAAATTTCAAATTTTTTTAAAAAGTTATTTGGATAACTTGTCAGTTGAAATAAAATCACTAATAGCCAAAGGTGTTAAAAAAACATTTAAGCGCGTTTATGTTATTTTTAGTTATTAATAAACGAGTAAAATGTTTCTGAGACGTTGTTACTTTATATTAGAAAATGTAAAGCAACTCAAATAACTAATACGCGAATGTATAATTGGTTGCATAAGTTGTAGTACGGCTTTTTAAGAAGTCTTTTATTAAAAAAATTACAAAACGTTAACTTTCCGCTTATCCTCATTTGATTCACCATTATTCACTTTAACGTCAAACTTTTCTCAACGTTATCAACTAAACTATCTGGTTTCCACATTTATTTACAAAGATGCAATACATGATTGCACTGCTTTTCCCAATCTTCATTTGTTAAATCAGAAAATGCATTTAGAACTTACTTTTTAATATTAATACTTCGTTGTGTAATATTATTTATTGTAGTGTTTCTTTTCACGAGACTATATGGATTCAATTGAATTAAGTTTACTTGCATTACTTGTAATGAAATACAAGTTCCAAAGATTCTTCTTTTTGCAACAGGATGCTTAGAATCGTTTTGAATTGAATATACTACTATCCAAGAAGTCAATGATATTACAAATATTTCGTGCTTTGGAATGAACAATTTTTTTGGGTTTTGCTTTCTATGGATTCAAATTTTAAAGCACTTTAATTAACAGTTATTATTGGTTTTGTATTATAATTACAATAAATACTTTATTTTGTGTTGTAAATTTTTACCTAAAAATTCTTTTTTCTTAATGTTTATTATAATTGAAATAGATTGTTCTAAAAGAACAGAATTGTACACAAGGAAGAGAAAAATTTAAATATAAAAGCAAATAGTAATATGAAAAAGCAAAATAACGTGTTTAACGAATTGGAATACATGATTAGTCGATATAATTTGTGGTTTAAACTATTTTGCAGTGGTTACTGTTTTTAAATAGCGTTACTTTAGTAAAAAAATTGAGTTTCTACTGAGTCGCGTCTAAAGAAGTTTTACTTTGCTAATTGTCGCCGTTGCATGTTCAATTGGTTACAATATGCTTGCGTCGTTTGTTATCAACCTTTTTTGTAGTGTGCCCTGTTGGTAACAATCCCGTCACCACGACCAGTTACGATGTCGGGGAGTGGACGTCGTTAAGTAAAATGTAATAAAAGAAAGAAAATCTAGGTGTCACTCCTTGCATTAATAAGATCTCGGTTCGGAGACACCAAGAGTACGTCTGAACCCACTACGAAGCGAATAGGATAAAAAAAAGCGATCCAGAACAATGTAACAACGTATATAGTTCTATCTAATGATACCATGTGCTACTATTACGTTTATTTTAACAGAAAAATAAAAATTTTAAGATTTTAATAAAAAATTGAATAATTAACAAGCACTGTGACTTTAATCGTAATTGATCAACTATGTTGGTTCCAGGCAGTCGAGACAAACTAATAAATCAACAAGTGTAATTACTAGCAATGAATAAAATGCGAACTAAAAATTTACTCTACCGAAGTTCCTTATAACAAATAGTAACGTTTACTATTTCTTATTACTTTAGTGACGAGACATGCGTAGGATGTAAACTTACATGTACGACGTTATGTGCCTAATTCTGGCTTTGATTACATTCAAACGATTAAAGAAATCGACTTCAAGTAAGGCGTCATTCTTCAAAAACAAGGTACGTACGTCAAGGGATGCAGCGTGTTTACTTCCTACGAGTTATCCCAGTTCTCAAACCAGACAAATAATAAAAAAAAATAGGTTCATCATCAAAACCATAACAAAAACAAGTAGAATAATTGGCTTCAAGTCGTATCTAATTTATTTCGCAAGATCATACTTTTCAACGAATCACACACACATTCTAGGAACATTTTAAAATAACTTTTTAACTACAGCATCAGTTTTAGGTAGTCCAGATTTTTTTAGGCTTTTCTTGATTCAATCGGATGGTTTTGATTTTGGTATAGGTGTCTATTTATTTCAGAAACACAATGATTAAAAGCAGCCAGTCGCTTATGCTGGTCGTACCTTAACCAAAGACGAAAGAAAGTTTACCGTCATGTAGAAAAAGTGTCTAGGTGTTCTTTTTGGTGTTGAACATCTTAAGGTTTATGTTGAAGGCACTAACCTTTCTGTTTTAACCGACTATGCTTCTCTCGTATGGGTTAAGAAATCTAAAAGATTGAGTCAACCGTTTAGCTTGATGCTGTCTGCGGCTTAGCCAATTTAACTTCGAAATTAAACACCGAAAAGGATTAGCTAATATTCCTGCTGATCTTCAGACCTCGAACTTAATCGCTGATGATTAGTATCAAAATATGTTACAAAAAGTCACTAACCCTGCTTCTTACCTAAATTTTACGGTTAGAAACGACCTTCTCTACCAACAAGTCCGAGCTAAGCACAATACTGTATCTACCAAATACTATCTGCCTTTTAAGAAATTTGAATGGAAAATGTCAGCGTTTTTTGTTACTTGAATTTACCCGTAACTTAAATGCAGGTGTCTAGCTCACTATAACTCGGCGATAAGGTCGCAGGTCTTGGTGTTCTAATCATACAATAATTTAAAAAGAAGCCAAAACGAAGAAATAATATCAAGTGTACATCTGTTGATCGCTGAAAGTGCAAAACACAGTTTATAACAAGAATATATTTATTTTCAAACACGAGAATAGGAGTTTAAAATAACGAGATAGAAAAATAATAATTAAATAGCGATTAGAAGTTTGTCGACAAATATCACAGTTTATAATATTGACACAGGCACTTTTGATCAGGCAACACTTCATAAAACTAATTATAATCAACGTTAACATGCACTACATATATGATTCTAATGTGATAATATAATTAGCTACTGCATTCATGAAACGAGTTGATAATTGGCAATTATAATGAATTGCACAAAGAAAAAAACTATGACTACAAAAACTTACCTTTAACCGAAAGTTCCTTATCAACAAAGAATAACGTTCTTTAACGTTTAAGATTGAAAGTATGCCTGGTATGTAAGCTTACGTACGACAGATTATATGCCTAATTTTGGCTTTGCCAGCGTTTAAAAGGTTTGAAGAAACTTGACGGATTTTACGTCAACGTATTCAAGACAAATTTTGTTACATCAAGTCAAAGATGATTTAAAAGATGGCGACTGAAAGTAAAATGAATCAGTATGATCTACACTGTAATTACATACAAGAAGTAAATACGCTGAAGGCTGACGGTTAGTAAAATTGAATACATTAAAAAAAAAGTTTTAGGATACTATAAGTATCAGCATTAGCCTGACTGATTAGATAAGTAATTACAATTAAGAAAAAGTATACCATACGATAAGTAATATGCATAAGTCTGATTGTTAATTACAGAATTAACTACAAATAAACAATTATACGATACTATAAAGTTTCCAGAAAGAAGCACGGGTCATCTTTCGACACTTTTGGTTTCATACGTGAACTCAACAGGTGTAATTCTATATCTTTGAGATAGCCGTGTGGTAGCTCTACGAAACTTGCTGAAAGCTTAAGCGTAATTAAAGTAACGTGACGACGTCATTTTAGAATTTTTTGTTGTACCTGAGAACGTCGTGTAAATTACAAATTTGCTTAATCCGCGTAGTATATGGAACCATCTTCTCTCAGTAGATTTGCTAAAAGTGTAATAGAAATAACTAACGAAGAAAATTAAGAAAAAAACTACTTACAGAATAGCGCCCTGATACGAACAACTGCATTCAACGACTTCAAGTACGTACCACGGTTATAATTACAAATTATACTGTGTACGATGTAAATGAAAGTTCTTTCCCACCCGCAAAGGTCGTAAACGATAAGCTTTAAAAAGACAGTGTATGCAAACCAGTGTATTTTAATTAGTAATAATAGTTTTGGTAAATATATAAATACCGATATAGTAATATGTTACTGTACAATACATTAAGAACACTTTAAAATGAGGTGCGTCACTATCTATAATGCGGATTCTACAGGTTTGAACCATTAATTAGAAGAGTATCTCCATTTACGAAGAAAGAATTATGATTCCCAAAGATGTATTTCGCTGAGAAAGCCGTTTTGTAGCCCCAGGAAACTCGCTAATAAAGGTTATATTGTTGAAAATAACATGCCGGCACCATCTTAAATATTTCACCTGTGAACGCCAACTCAATTAAAAAAATCGCTTAATCTTTTTAGTACATTGACCAATTATTTAACAGCATATTGCTAAAAGCGTAATAGAAATAACCGATAAGAGTCGCAGAAAGAAGAATTACTTATAATGTAGCAGATAGCGTCTTGATAAAATCTAACGTTCACAGCGATGTAAAGTATGTAAATAAAACAGTGAAAGTTCATTTCGTTTGCGTTCCTCTCTTGTAATTGTCAAATACTATTACGCATTTTACAAACAGTGGAGTCCACAAACAGTGACGGTATGGTTTTTACTTTGAGTTATTACTTATAGAAATCGGTAAAAGTCTGAACAATTTAAGATATATTTTTTTGGCGGGACATCTTGCTTTTTTGGGACGTTTTTGGAAGAATACTATACAATGTTAAAGAATTGGCGTTTTGTTTGCACTTATAAAGGATTTAGTCAGTGCGAGAAAAAAAATTGATAAACTTGAAAATAAAAATTTAAAATGTATCTAAAAACTTGTACAGAATTCAATATTGTTGTGACAAACCGCTCATTACAAAATTTATTTTGAATAAGGCGGCATATAAAATTACAAAACTTGTACAAAAATTTGTCAGTTGTGACTGTGGAAATCACTAGCAAAGCCAATTGACAACTATTTTATCTAGGATTTATCTGCACTCGGATACTTTGCAACGGTTTTTACAATCACAATTTATAAATTCACTAGCAAAATTAGTAAGCATGCACGAGCCAACCAATGCAGATTTTTGAAATTTACGTTATGAGTAATCGTGAGTTGACTATTTTTGGGATTTATATAGAAAAACATAGTCTGGTACTTCTATACTATAAACTTTATTCTACGTTATTTTATTAATTTGTTAAAAACATTTTTTTATGAAGAGAATTAGACAAGCACATTATCCTATATTTTATCATTTTATGTTTATGTTGAAAAAACTATTTTTAGTTATATATAATATCGAGTAGTCTATTTGTAAAACTTGATGCAAGCTTCTAGTTGGCGTGGACTCTACCTAGACTAGCTCATTTTTTCGAAGAGTAGGCGTAGGTCTAGATATAAGTTATATTAGTAAGTTGATAAGGGTGCCATATTTATTTTTTTTTATAATAGACTAGTCTTGCCGAATAAGTGCGCGAACGCAACGATACGCGAAAGTAGGTCGGCAAGTTAAAAGAAAAGAAAATAACTTTAATAACGACTGTTAGTACATAACAATAATTTTAGAGTAACATTTAGTAGTTTTCGTTATTCGTTATTTGTGATAACATTAACACTCAATTCAAACTGGTCGTAAGCAAACCCACAATAACGTAATAAAGTAAAGAACAATAGGGGTACAATCAGTACACGTCCTTACTAGATATAGGAAGGCTGGTAAAACATTCCTAAATGGTATAACAATGTAATCGGACAGGTACCACAAATTAAATAATTCTAACATAAATGTGTTCCTGAAATAAAATTAATGCGTCAAACTTTCTATTACTTTGTAAAGACCTGATTACATAATTATATAAATTGTTTAATATAGGAACATAACATATAACGAGCCCAATTAATATCTTCTTATGAGTCTTTCCAGAAACGTATCGGAAACCAGCACAAATTAATCAGAAAATCTTCCCATTTGTAATCAGCAACGTGTCCAACACTTAACAGGTGTTTAACACGAGATAAAATAAGTGATACAATCAACGTGGTACCAAGCGAAAAACAAACATTATATTTAACTGCAAAACGTATAGCTGCATCATACCTCAGCGAATCCCTTTATAACCATCGTTTAATTTCCTATTTAAATTAATTAATTTATTTTTCTATTTATTACCGTCTTTGTACAGAGACAAAAGCCCTGTGCACTGCGACGTGTTACGAAAGCTCATTTTGTGTGATAACAACAATACGGGAATTATTTAATAGCAATCAAGTCAGAGTTATGACGTTATCTACACGAAAAATTTTATTTATTTTTTAAGTAAATACATGTTGTACAATACGCTTAGGCGTTTAGAAAAACACATATATAATCAACAAATCTTTAATATGTTACAATCATAATAAGTGGATAAATCACAGATAGTTACTATAGAGCTTAAATTAAAATTAGAAAATTAATATCGGACTTAAAAAACTATTCTGTATAAGACGTTTAGAAAAGTAGAATCGTCATCTAAACGGATGCGTGTTATAGATATATTAAGTATAAAATAATTAGCTTCATACACATAAGGTGCTAAATTAAATCGTACAAAAAATACTCAAAGGGAAGCGTCTGTCAAGATGAGCGTAATCTCAATAAACAATGTGGAACAAGAACATAATATTAAGCGCTGAATTAAACTATTAAACTATAAAAGGCTTGATACTACGATTTGACAAAGACAGATGTCTTCAACAGAATCGATAGTAGTAAGGACAGCGGAAACCAAGCCAGAAGAACGTGGATCACTCAACGGAGTCTTTGTTCGTAACGCGTAAATATTTGCTTGCGTTGAATCGATGTAGGTAATATCCAATTTGCGATGAACGGCTTGAAAATTTTGTAGATTATTAACAGCATCACATGGATTAGGAATGCACGTGGCGATACTGACTTAATTCTACTTGGTATTTACATCGCGTTTGTATTTTGATTTTTGTTAGCACATTACGTTTTTAAATTTTATATGTTTTAATTAAACGGTTTGCCAGATATTTCACGATAGTATTTCCATCATCAATGGTTGCAATTTTATCTCACAAACCATGCATCTTTTGGTTTTTGTTATTAGAAAACAATCGGATTGCTTAGTAGTAAAATTACAACAGAAATTTAACGAAATCCAAACAGCGCAAATGATGCAAATTTGTTACAGAGTAAACACAAATCTGTAATTTGTAACAGGAGGTTAGTTAGTTTTTATGTTCTAAAGTATCATGTCTGCAATCTCTTCGACTTATACGCCAGATATTTAGAAAAATACCATTCTTTAGGTATTTTTTAAACATCCTTATTTTCTAGAGGTAACATGACGCAATATTTTCATTTTTAATTGGCACAGAAAAAAATACTATTTATTTTTCTGCATATGATGTTAAGTGCCGCTTTGTTCGATAAATGAATAAAATATTGTAATGTGATTTGTAATGTTTTGTGCTTTAATTTGTTTTTATTTATTTTTGTTTTTTTACTGATATGATTTTAGTTGGTTAGTTGTTTTACGCTTTTACACTTTCTTATTTATTTTTATGTACCGAAAAAAAAGTATTTAGTTTAATTATATACGTATATCGTTTTTGTAATAGGTATATATCATTTATTGTTGTCTCCATATGTGATTTAAAAGACCGATATAAATTTATAAAAACAACGCTACATATCTACATTAGTACGTAGTAGTACATACACAACAATATAATTAACGGGTAATTTCCGGGAAAGTACGAATTTTGAATGGATTATCATTGAACAAATATTTTTTAAATAAAGGAATATTTTAATTATTTGTTTCTCAAAATATTCGTTTGACTATGGAATTATAAAAAAACCTCTTCTTTCCCAATTTGGTACGTTTCAGTTACTGGAAATAAAGACGGTTCGTTATCACATTCACTCTTTTCAGAAATTATCAATAGTGTTTTTTTAAACATACTAAACTAACAATCTTTATTAATTAATAAATGTTGTACATAATCACATTTATAGTATTATATATTTATAGTAGTGCAAATATTTAATAGATTAGTTGTAATACAATTTGAAACACACTTTTTAAATTTTTAATTGAATTTAAAATTCGACAGGAAGTTTAACAAATTAGTTGATTAAAGTTGTTATCTCGTCTTTATTCTAGTAGGTTAATTGTATTTTAACCAAAGCTTTAAGACGAAAATAACTACACATTCGTTATATAAATGTACTACATTGGAGTTTTAAAGTACAAACATATATCAAGAGTTTAGTGCAGTGAAACTGTTTTTTATTAACGTTATTATTCTTTCTTGAAAGGAAAATATTTTATGTAAATTCCATATTGGTGGAAAAATATAATTTTTTGGTAGTTCTTTTTGTGACAAACGACGTTATAATCTTTAAATATATTTCAAGTACAGTATTATTGTAGCGTATTTTATATTTGAAGCATTTTGCATAAATATATGTATAATACTGTAATGTTTTTTTTTTTAAATTGTTCACTTTGTACAATTATATTTGTTTTTTTAATATTTATATTATTATAACTGTATCTGTAAATCCAAGGAAGGGGAATGTTATTTCAAGGGTGTTAACTATTGCCAAAGTAGATCGAATTTAGAATAATATAATTGTTTTGCAAATTGTAGAATGCGTCACATTCTATTTTCTGCAGTTATCACTTAACGTTTTATTGAAATTTTGAATAGTATATTAAAACACAAGTTACAGAATAAACGCACTTCAATTACGAGACCGGGTTTCATACACGAGCCGCGCAGCGGCGAGTTTATGAAGCGGTCGAGTGATTGAAGCGTATTCTATGACGTGTGCTTTATACTATTTTCTCTATTTTCATACAGTATTTAATATTTTTATATAATTTTAATTTTAAAACAACATTGAGAAAGTTTTATATTTTATTGAATTGGCAACACTTACATTTTGACATATTGAAATTTGTGTTTACCTAAAATTTCATACAAAATTATTTTTTATACCTTTATAAGTAAATCCCTTTGAACTAATAGGACATTTTTATATTATCTTGGCATCAAAATTTGAATTTCAATTGTTAAGGTACAATAATTTTGATTTATTTTTCATGTAACGTCAACTTACGATGCAGAGATGCCAACTTTGAAAAAACTAACATTCGTGTAAGAATTTGCTTAATCTTACTTGGATTTTAGTGTAAGAATCGCTAATTCTCATGTCGAAATAGAAAAAATATATTTGACTACAGCTTTTATCTTGGAAATTTCTTAAAGAGATTTAAAAATAGATTTTAGCATTTCGATTTTTAAGTTACCGAAGTATAAACTCATTGTCAGACTAAACTAGTTGTCAATTCCTAAGATCAAAAATTAGAGGTGGAGTCGGGCCTAATAATTTTTTTGTGTCTAGTTTCATGCTTATGAATATTTTTTTGCTGCAAGTAATCGGTTAAATTCTTTTTAACATAGCAATATACATGAATGTTAAAACTGAGTTTTGAATCTATGTTGAATATAAGAAATTTGACACTTGTCTAAGAGGAGGTATTATCATAGACTCGTAACGACATAGTTAATGTTTCAGTTTTCAAACTGTTTGACATTATTGAACACTATTCAGTAATGGAGTCACTTGCAATTTAGAAATGCTTAATCGCTGTATCTAGATTTGTATTGTAGACAGTTACACTTGTGTCTTCTGCGTATAGTAAACAAGTCAGATTTATGCTCAAGTTGAGATTTAAAGGCAGATCGTTAATGTATACTAAGAATAATATTGGTCCAAGAACGGATCCTTGTGGAACTTCGATTATAGTTGGAAGTCTGTCAGGTGTTTGATTATTAAAGATAACAAACTGAGATATATTCTTTAAATAGGAGTAGATTAATTTGATACTTAGAACGTCAAAATAGTAAACCTTTTGCAATTTTTTTACCAATATTGTCAAAGGCTTTGGACCGATCAAAAAAGGTACTAACTGGAAATAAACCCTTCTCAAAACAGTCTAGAGAAATAATTTTTTTAACTATTTTCCTTTGCCATGTTCGATTTAAAACTTAATATATTCAAATCATGTAAATTATACTCACCATTTTTCTAAATAGAGATGCATAGCTAAAAATCAAGAATTAAAAAATAATTGCACTTATAACTTGTAGTATAAACGCTGACAAATTGACATAAAATGAATAAACATTTTTTACATAATTTGTCTTACTGAAACTTTCATACTTGTTGGTAATGACAACTATTTCTTACTCATTATACAATATAATATTGCATGTTTAATACTTGTAACGAATCCTGTAGATTTTGCGAACTTGTAAAAATGGGCGAGGATATATTTTTACTGTACATATATTTTTTAAAACTTATGTCACTAATTACATTTTTTTATTAATGTATTACAGGTTTGTAAGATTAGTTTGTGCTTTCAATAATACGACTTAAATAAAAAAAATACTTTTTATTATTTTATTGATTTTAATCATTAATTCGAACAACTTATTGTTTATAAATTTAAGCCAGTATAATTTTCTAAATTAATATCATAATCTGTTCTAACAATGTCTTTACCTAAGTATTCAATTAATTTATTTAACACATGCATACAATGGTAATACGTTTACATTGTTGGCAGTATATACATATAATTTGAATTTAATATTTAAACTTTCAGCATTTAATATTTGAATTAAACTAATTAAATTTAATTTCTAATTATTAATGGAACTACAAAATTAATTTATCTATTTATCTTCAGCTTTCATTGTATTCATTTTATTTCTACACCAATAACTAATGAATGTATTTTACCACATGAATTGTAAGTTTTATTCTTGTCACATTTACTGTTTGCTTTATATTAGATTTATTTAGACCGAGAATGCAAATTTTTTGGTTTAATTTTTTTGTATAATTTTGACTACATAACCTACCCTTATAAGGTGTGTTTGTACGAAACATAAAGAGCTGTTTGTCTAAACGTTACGTGCATTATTGGGGAAACGTTTGCTACAAGCTCCTAGTAATTTACGAACATTGCACGGCCAACTCGCTCTAGGATTGAAACAATACTTATCGGAGAAAGGGAACGTTGAAGTGATTTTATTTTAATAGGCGCCAGATTTCTTTTTGCAGCTCTTGCTAGATCAGCACAGGAGGCCCAAAGCTTATATAAAATTGTTAACATTTGTAACGCTGGAGGAATTAAAGAAAGAATCCAAATCGTTAAGAACAATTGTACTTTAATTAACGTTAGACGAATAACTTAGATTAAAATTTGAATCAATAAGTAGAGATAATTTGATAATTTAGTTCGAGTACATGTATATGTAGGCACTAAAACACTAGAAGGTATTGGCAACTTACAATACACTTAGATCATAAATGTAACAACCAGGACATACAAAAATCTTTGTAAGTAAATTACATTAATAATAATAATAATTGAGAGTTGACGTAATCAGCATGCTATAGTAATTTAACTTTAACTAATTGAGTAATAGTAATAAGAAGCAAATCATTTTAAAGGTTTCGACACGATTAGTGAATATGATTCATGAGCAACACTGTAGCGACAGCGAATAGTTAAAATCAAAAATTGACTTACCAAGATTCAGGTGTTTTTTCAGAAAACGTTTTTTACTGGCTTCCTGTAATCACACTGCCTTAAAACAATCGTGTCTACCTGATGACTCACAAACTTTACAACAGGTAAAAAGAAACATTTATAAAAGGTAAGAGATCCAAAACGAATCGTGTGATGTTACACATGCCATTTCGTCCAATGTGGTATTAGTTATCAATTGCCTTCGAATGGAAATATCAATCGTATCTGGTACATATGCACTTTCGTGCAATCGTCAATTGCCACCGAATAGAAATTCAATTGTATCTGCCCTTTTATCGCAAAGTTCATAGGTTCAATGGTTCCCATTAGAACTTTTCCAACGTAGATTTTAAACTTGTACAGACAAGGAAACTCAGATTTAGGAGGTAGCGCATAGCGCTAATGAAAAGACATGGAAATTACATTTAATCCCAAAAAACGAATAGACACTTACCTTGCGTTGACTAAATTAATTATTTATAGATATTTTCATTATACATCGTGTCACAACACGTGGATGTTTTAAGAAAACAGTTTTAATTTACGCAGACATCAGGTTATGTAGCGTACGATGTTAAAGTAAAATGACGACTTTCGTTTTCTCAACCGGAAGGGACCAAAGATGCCCGATAGATGGCGTTAAGAAATGGAAAAGTAACTTTAATTTAACCAATATACAGGGTAGTGCATTTTTAAATTTATGCACGTAACACTTTGCTGTGTTGTTGGGGTTGCTTCTACTGTGGTGCATTTCGACACTGTAAAAGTGTGCAATTTTTATAACGTTACAAATCATTTTTATTATTTGCTGTTGAAATGTGTTAGTTTCCTTATTGACAATAAAAATAAGGTACCTACTGAATTTACTCGGTAATAGTTTTTGAATTTGAAGTTTTAAATAGGCCTTAAGAATGAATAAAAAAATCATCAAGTCAGAAACATTTGCAAGATAGAATAGATAATTTATCAGAGTTTGATGAAAGTGAATACCTAACTCAAAACAGCGACGATGACGAGTTGTGGACAGGTTCTGAAGAAGATCGAGTATAAGAAGTTTCAGAAGAGAACGATATTCAAGATATTTCAAACATTGAAATAGACACACCTAGAGGGGCAAGCGCTGGTAGCTACGTTGGAAAAGATGGGACTATATGGTTGAGACAGACACTTACAGATAAGGGTCGGACTAAAGCTCAAAATAGTATACCTCCGGGTGCTACAATCGCAAATCCGCTAGATGCCTTTTAGTTATTTATGAATTATAGCATACTGGAATTAATTATAAAATTTACCAATAACGAAGCAATCAGGGTAACAGGTTTCGAACCCAACTGGAAAAATTGCGATAAACTGTAAATGCAGGCGTTTTTAGGGTTGCTAATAATTCTTGGCCATCTAAAGGCTAATAATTTATCCTACGAAGTTTTTTTGGAATTTCATATATGGGCCACCAATATTTCGTGTCATAATAGGCCTTTGTCGATTCAAACAACTTTTAAGATTCATAAGATTTGATGATAAAGCAACCAGAAGTGATAGAAGAAAGTTAGATAAATTGACACCTTTACGGAATGTGTGGGATGCAATAAAGACTAATCTTGGAAAGTATTATTTGCCAGAAGAGAATATAACTGTAGATGAGCAACTCGTACCTTTTAGAGGTCGGTGTGCATTTATACAATATATGCCTGCAAAACCTGATACGTACGCCATGAAGATTTAGTAGGTTTGTGACTCCCAAACATATTTTCCGTTGAAGGGTTTGCCATCTTTGGACAAAGAAGGTAATGTGAGAGCGATTGGTCTTGGAAGTGTGCCGTAGTGGAAAAACTGACAGAGGATTCTGAACTTAGTAATCGCAATGTAAGGTGCGACAATTACTTTACAAATTTAGGGCTAGCAGTAAGGCTTTTAACTAACAACTTCACTATAATAGGAACTCTGAAAAAGAATAAAATGTGTATACCTGCAGAATTTTTACCAAACAAAATCAGAACAGAAGCATCTAGTATTTTTGGGTTCACCAAAAATACAGCTCTAGTAACGCTACATATCAAACGAAGATTAAGCATTGGTTTGCAAAAGGCAACAACCCAATGTATGTCAATATTTCTAAATGTAGATGAAACTGATACATCGACTACTACTGCTCAAAGTGAACAAGGGTCTCGCAAGCGAAGCTGCATTTGTCCCGCCAAAAAATCTAGATTTCAGAAACAAATATGCGGTGTCTGGCATAAGATCGTTTGTGAAGAACACCGTGAACAAAATGTAAATGTACAAAATGTTGCAATGCCTCAAAAAAAGGAAACATTAGAAAAACATGCACCTGTTGCTTAGTTTTGTATTTAAAAACTTGTTTTCTTCAGTTTTAACTTGAAAACGTGTATATTCTTATTTAGTTATGTTTTTCTTTTTGTGTTAAATCTAAAAGAAACTAAAATAAATTCATGTGCAATAATTTTTTCAGAATAGTATTTATTATTTACTACTAGAACCGCCGAAAGGGTCAATTTAACCTTTTGTGAACTTTAAAAAGTTCTAACTTTTGTATTTATTTGAATTGGAAAGTTGTAGTTCTAGGACTTTTCTTATTTTTAAAATAGATGTTCAATAAGTAGATTTTTTAAAATAAAGTTTATTTCCGACTTTAAACTGTTAAATTACAGAAAGGGTCAATTTGACAAGTGGCGTTTTTAGTACTTGCATTTAGGGGCGATTCTAATGTTAAAGGTTTTTGTAATATATTACTAAAAAATAAATAAATAATATGTCACTTGAATATAATAAACGGTGAAAGAACTTGCGATTCCGTGTATTTGTTTTTTTAAGAAACTTATTCGACTCAAACGTTCGAAATGTCAAAGATTATTAACAATATCTTAGAAATAGTTAAAAATTAAACTTACAAAGTGTTTTACAATATAACACTTAGACTTTAATTGTCGGACTCTCTTATTAAAAAAAACAGGCTAAATTATATTAAGTCAGATTTACATACACGAATAATAAGAACAACGTTTACTCAATATGCATACATTGTTAGTTGCCTATACGGTAGCCGGATTGTTTTTTATTAGATATACCGTGTGTCCCGGAAATTCGGAAGCATACAGATAACACGGGAATTTTAAAAATCTTGATTTAAATGTCCTCAAAATGTTTTTAAGATATTTGTGTACCAGAGAACCTTTTGTAATAATTTTCAAAATTTAATAACAAATATCAAAAATATTTGTAAAAATGTATCGCGTGGTAAAAAACTTAGTTTAAAATACAGCTGTAAAGAACGTATCAGTAATAGTCACTTTGGTCTAGTGACATCAATCGTACGACTGCGGTAATATCGCCGTTATGTAAGAAGGTTCAAATCTCATGCAGTTCATGTTTTTTTAGTTGTATTATTATTTATAATGAAACGATAATTGCTATTTTTTATAGTTATTTATTAACATTAATAACGACAGATATTAAGATACTAATACGCAATCATTATCGTGTTTGAATCAACCCCCGAATAAATATTTACGGTGGTCCTGAAAATAATCAATTGGGAAGGTTTGCTGGAATCTAGTATTCAAGAAGTTCTTCGTTTTGTACCGACTCACATTTGCGTAAATGACATGAAAAATCAGAAACGTCTACCTACAATTAAACAAAACGTAAGGCGGCGGCTGCAGGCGTCGAGAAACAATGGAACACCCGAAATATCTGATATCACACTTTATGTAAAGTTTTTCCTGTTTGTTGTTTAAATAGTTGTATGCGTTTTGTAATTAGTTTTAATACTGTGCTATGCATTTGTATAAATAATGGAGCAGCGAATATTCGTTATTCGTTTGCATTTTGGCGGAAGTGGTTGCCGTGAAATACAACAAACATTTGTAGGAATGCTTGAAGATGTGCCCAGTGATTCGACTTTCCAAAGAATCGTGGATAAGTTTTTGACACCGAAGTTGTGTTAGCTATAGTTTCCATTATAAATAAAACATCGGTAGGGAGAGTTCAAGTAGACACGGAAGTTCCAAAATCAGTGGTACAACGCATTCTTCAAAAGCAAAGATACAAACCCTACAAACTTCGTAGATGCCAAGAGTTGCGAGCTGGCGATGACAACTCTAGGGTAGAGTTTTGTGAAGAAATGCAGGAAACATGCAATGCCAACAGGGAGTTTTACAATAGGCTGGGCTACTGTGAAGTACAAAACTGAGAGTTTTTTGAACATTAAATTTAATATAAAATCTTAAGCTTTCGCGGTTGTTATGTTTAAAATTATAAGCGACTTTCGGCTTAGACCGCGTCGTAGTAAAACACCCAGACTTAGGCTTGGTCATAGTCTCTTCTTGAGAGCCAAAACAAGAAGTAGAACTTGGCCTTTGCCGTATTGTCGTTCGTGAACCCAAACAAACTGACGTTTCGCAAGACATTGCAGCTTGCATCTTCAGAGTGGTAAATGTCACTGGTGTGACTGGTGTGACATTTACCACTCTGAAGATGCAAGCTGCAATGTCTTGCGAAACGTCAGTTTGTTTGGGTTCACGAACGACAATACGGCAAAGGCCAAGTTCTACTTCTTGTTTTGGCTTTCAAGCAGAGACTATGACCAAGCCTAAGTCTGGGTTTTTACTACGACGCGGTCGTAGCCGAAAGTCGCTTATAATTTTAAACATTAAATTTAAGCAAACCATCCTAATTGGTTATTTTCAGGACCACCATAAATATTTATTCAGGGGTTGATTCAAACACGATGATGATTGCCTATTAGGATCTTAGTATCTGTTGTTATTAATGTCAACAATTAAATTCATCTATTGTTATAAATTAAAATGTACCTACCAAAAAGGTTTTAATATATTTTAAGCAAATAAATAACTATAAAAAATAGCAGGTATCGTTTTATTGTAGCTAAATTTTAAATAATATTTTAATAAATCTATGATGAGTTTAATGAAAGAATTAACAAGTTTAATTATGTCTCTTTACTGATAAAAATAAATTGTCGTTTATTTAAAATAATAATACAATTAAACATGAACCCCATTGGGATTTGAACCTTCGTACGTAACGGCTATATTAACGCAGTTGTACGATTGATGTCACTAGATCAAAGTGACAATTACTGATACGTTCTTTACATCTGTATTTTAAACTACGTTTTTTTTACAACGCGATACATTTTGGAAAATATTTTTGATATTTGTTATTAAATTTTGAAAGTTATTACGCAAAACGTTCTCTGGTACACATTCTTATTTGTTCTGATACTGGAGATATCTTAAAAACACTACTGATAAAAATTAGTCGTTAATTTAAATTGACCAAGCTTATAAAAACCCTTCGTAGGCGTGTCTGAAGGAGCAATCGGATCGGATGAATTGAAAATTAGGCAACTACAAAATGCGAATCTATCACTGGTTGCTTCAGTTATAGTTAAAAAAAACTTTTCTTGTAACGTATTTATAATTTTGATTATTGTACGAATATTTTGATTTAATTTAATCATTACCTAATTATAGCTATGATAACCACAACCAGTACGGCTTTTTAACAAATCTTTTACTTAAAAATTTACAATGTGGAAAAGTGAACATAATCATTTATGTAAAAATACTGTAATTATCTCTTATTTATAAAATGACATATAGTACGATCAAAGTCAATATTTGATTAATCATCGTTACCTAAAGATTTACTTTCTTCAATATCCTAACCGTCTTTATCTGAATCACAATTATAAACTGTAAATGTGTTACAATATTTATTATGATCTAATGGGGAAGGTGGAGAAAAGAAAGAAAGAAGAATAATATTACTTAAACGTAATTACCGAGATGTTGTTGCTTACCATTCGGCTAGCCTCACCGTAGATGGTCGTCGGGTAAAAGAAAATCGTAAGACACCAATTTTCTTTCGGTAAGCTGAATGCCCAAGTGCGCCACCTCTTCTCGAATGTTTGTATCGCAGAATTATAGTCTAGGTAGGAGAAAAGGAGAGCCTAGACCCGAGGTCCCCCAAAAGAAACATATTTTGTATCAACAATAACCATTTATTGAAATTATTGACTCACAGCCCCCTTCCGGAACGGAAGAAAAAAACCCCTCGACGGGTACGCCACTGGTATAATCCCTATTAATTATTTACATAACCCCCAACAAGAAAATAGTAACCACATATATATAAATTACACATAAATAAAGCAGGTCCCAAAAATAGATTCTGGGAGCAACAGAAGTTAACAAGTTGTTATAAACAAAATATCACCGCGGCTGCTGTAGATCGTAGCAATACGTAATCGCGTTAACGTAAGTAATACCGCCCGTGGACCTTGATCAAGTTCAGCACGACCGGTAATCAGTGTAACAAATAATTAGTTTCCGAGAGACGGCATAGCTCCCAAATTTCTACTCTTGATGATATTATAAAATACTTTATATGACACAAATTATTAATTGGAAGTTACTATAAATAATTGTAATGAATCAACCATTACAAGATAAGGCGTTGGATAACCGTGTGCATAATTACTATTAATGTTTTACAGAAAAATTGACGTTAGATATTACTAAACTTAAATCGACAAGTTACAACCATGCATTATAATTACTCTGATAGGATAAAGTTATAAAAGTACATCACAATTAATAACGGTAATTAACTTAATCGGTTAAAGACAAAATTACTTTAGATATTACTTCTCACTCTTGTGTCCGTTTATAAAGAATATGCATCATTCTTACTCCGAGAAATTTACAATAATTTTCGTCGACAAGAAAAGCGATTTACGATTTCACTGAACACGTACCGCGTATACAGAAGTCTATAGCGTCTGGACGAAATGAGGCCGACAGCGAGCGAGTCTCCCGCGACTCGAAGATAAAGATTTTATAAATACCTCGCTTGCACAGCGCCAACGATCCTCTGGGATCCTTTTTACCTGTTGTTTCCCCTTTTTGTCTACGATTCGCATTGGTTTAGTGCGTCCACCATTTTTACCGGATTTATACTACCATTCCCCCAGCTATGGTAGAACCCCAACCGGCAGATTACGGATGTAAGAACAACGAAGACGTAACTAAGGACGACGGACTAAGAAGTAAGAACCAAGAAGCTAAAATTGTGAGAATTAGTTGATACGCCTCCATTTCTAAACCACGTGTGAAATACTAACCCACTTTATGTGTTTGGCCGCCAAATACATCGCGCTGATCTTATCCGCATCAAACGTTTAGTCGGATTTACTCTCAAATGCTAAAATAAAGCGTCGTTGTAGTAGATGTTAAAAGATGAAAAAGAAATTCCATGTATCTCACCTCTCCGACGTTTTCACGTTCCTAATCTACCAAATGACAGCATAAAAATGAGGTTTGTAGATGGCAAACAACCTTCGAGCGCCCTCACCAGCGTGACTTAGAAACACGACTCGAGGTCGAATATATTACGGTAAGTTGCCTACTCTCAGGCGGATTTTTGCTCGAAGTTGTAATTTACACGTTACAAATGTCATACGTTTCAGAACCTTGTATTTAATTAGATTTAAGTCACAACGAACAGGAGGCAACTGAAAAACAGTATGTTCATCCTCCCTTAGTAATTTATCTACAAAATAACTTTCTGATGTGAGATACTGTTTAACTAACATTAATAACTTAAGCAGTCGTAGAAATTCCATTTGCTTCTAACCACCAACGACTATCTTCTGTTCAATTACTTTGAGTCAAAGGTTTGTTTATTGGCTTCGTATGGTAACATGCTGGTACATTATCTATTTCAATGAGAGCATTGGGTGGTAAATTTGAAGTAAGTTGCTTCTCTAGCAATTGCGTATGGTTTATGTGGTTTCTATCATTATGATAGTATGATATACATTATTGTACAGATCGATCACGTTTATAAACACCTAGTTGTTCTTCAGACTGTCAACACTTGTTAACTCCGTATGATGGGTGAATGTAGGTTTCATCTAAATATGTCACTGATTGTTTATTATTGCCTTTAGCACAATTCTCTCACCTTTTTCAAATACTCTGAACACCACGCTATCATATCAATTCGTTTTATTAAGGCTCGATGCACACGGGCGAGTAGATTCGCGACGAGTACGTAGCGTTCTCGCCGCGAGCACGTCGTCCCACTATGCACACAATCGACCTTTTCTCGGAGAGATCGCAAGTACGAATCATCAGTACGTTGTCTACTTCAAACATGGATGTATCAAGACGTGTTGCAGTGGCGTACTTAACTTACCATAACTTGTACACGAACTCCAAAAGAAAATATTGGGTTCATCTTCTTGTGAGTGCTAGATTTCTAAAAGGAGCTTTTGTTACGTTGTTTAGTGATTTACAAGAAGACCCATTAAAATCCTTTAATTACTTTAGAATGAGTATTCGCTCGTTCAACGAACTAGCTAATAAATTGGAAGATTCCATAAAAAGTGAAAATACAGCTATGCGACTTGCAGTCCACCCAGTAGAGATGTTGGTTGTAACATTAAGGTAACAATAAATAAAATAAAAAGAAAATTTTAAATAATAATGATTGTACTAAATTCAAGTAAATAATGGTATATAAAACATTTTATTCCATCCTATTCCCGTCGTAAGAGGTGTATGACGAATGTTGGGAGTTGCTGTTTGGTGACAGCACCCACGGATATGATTGATCCGTATGACTTTCCTCACTTACTGTGGGTAGGTTGGTGTAAGAATATTGTTGCTGTGAAGGATTATGCATGGTTTGCTGTTGCTGATTTAAACTTATGCATATTGGTTGGTTGAGATTAGCAGGAGTATGTGTGGATGCATGTCTTTTCAGCGGAGGCACTAACGCGTCTTGTTGGTGGACAGGCATCAATACGGTAGTGGAAGGAACATTTTGAGCACTATAAACTAATGCCTGCAACTATTTCAGTTAGTTCATAACATTGCATCTAAATTCTAGTTTGGTGTCAATAGGTAGGGTTTTTACGATTGGCAGTAACGATTCGAAAAAGCTTTTGTCATCATCTGTAGGTTCCTCAGGTGTCTCTGCAGGAGAAGAATTCATAAATTTTAATAAAGTTTCTTCTACTATTACACGTCGTTTTGCTGCAGGAATCCTCGAAAATTCACTAGCAGTGTGCTTTCTCTAGGATGGAACGTTTTTTGCAGCTGTGACCTCAAGCGTAATTGAAAGTGGTGAACTCTGACGACTCGATGGCCCTGCAGGCGGCTCCGCTGATGTTGCAACGTTAATTTTTTCCACTGGATCATCCCCATATTCGTCAGTTTGTGTCTGCGTATCTTCATCAACACTTGTTGTTGCAGATGAAATACCAAAAATTCCATCTGTCTTGCATAGATATATTTTCTGTCACTGGCCCCTTGTCCAGATACAGTTTTCTTTTTCATACTTTTCATAAAAGTGTCCCGCATCCTCTTCCATTTTTTCATAAGTTTAGTACCTGTAAAAGAAACATTTGTTGCGATGTATTTTATGATTAGAACAATTTTTTTAGGTACTTGGGAAGTGGGTGCAGTATGATTGCGTTACATTATGAGTACAGACTGGGACATTCAACTGTAACGAAAATAATTAGAAGAATCTGCACTGCTATTTGGACTAATCTCCATCAGGAGTGTATACCACAATTCACTGCCGAAGGGTGGCTGGAAAAGGCTGAAATGTTTTTTGAGCGTGCAAACTTCCCCAATTGTTTGGGCGCGTTAGATGGAAAGCATGTAAGGATTGTCCAACCGGATTTTAGCGGGTCGCAATACTTCAACTACAAAAAATTTCATTCTGTTGTTCTCTTCGTAGTTGCCGATGCCAACTATATGTTTAACTATATTGAAGCGGGTTCATGTGAAAGAGAATCCGATAGCACAATTTTTGAAAACTTTAAGTTATACAGCATGTTAGAAAAGGGCCAAGCAAACTTACCAAGACCACAACTTGTTCCGGGAACAACTACAACTATGATGCCTTATACATTTGTTGAGGATGAAACGTTTACCCTATCTGATTTTGTAATGAGACCTTATACGGGAAAATTTCTACATTACAACAAACGAATATTTAACTACCGTTTATGTAAAGCTCGTAGGTACGTGGAATCTTCCTTCGGCATCCTCACAAGTGGAGGATATTTCACAGAGCTATGGATGTAAAACTTGACCTAGTGATAAGTATAATAAAATGTTGTTGCGTTCTGCACAATTATGTAACAGCAAGAGATGGTTACAAGTATGAGGACACGCTCGTTATAAACGGTTTGTGTGACATTGATAACAGTAACATCAGATAGGGAGGACGAACACTTACTGGTGCTGTTCCATGGCAAGATAATTGTATTTAAAGTAAAATTTACCATTATGGACCAGGGTCAATAATTTTTGTGAAGACACAATTTCTGAGCAGTATGTGGATGGTCGGACAATAGGATAAAATATTTTTTATCTGTCAACAGTGTTATGTCCAGCAATAAAATACGTTTACGTACTTAAATCATTTTGTTCTTTCTCCGATTTGTCTTCAAACCCGTTGCACATCAGTGAACATACTTCCGGCCACGCGTTTATTTTTTTAATTTTGTCGTGGTACTCTGGTAATGAAATATTCCAGAGTACCGGGCGGTTCTTTATACCTTCAATAAAAATGTCGGCATCAAAACCGGTGGAATCTATCTCGACAAAAATGCGTCTACAAATTTAGCACGTATTTTATGAATGCTTACTTATTCTCTTTCGTTTAATGAAATTTTTAATTAGATTTTTAATGTTAATTTAATTTATTATTAGCCCTTCAGGCACACTCAGTATTAATATGTACTCTTCAAGGTTAGTGCGAACCACCACTGATTAATTTGTAGATGCAAGCGATCGGCGAGGCGTGTGAACTCCCCAATGTCTCCACAGGTACTGCTTAACCGCCGGCGAGGAGTTTTTGCCGCCAGATCGTGGCGAAGTAGCAGTCTGTGGCGAGCGTCAGCGGCTAGTAGCGTGCACGCGGCGAGTTCGCTGCGAGCTCTCCTACGCGTGAATCTCACCATTTGTTTCTTTGCTCCGCTCCCCGCACGAAAAAAGTTCGCGGCGAGCTCGCAGCGAACTTCGCGATAAAAATCACCCGTGTGCATCGAGACTAAAAGTTTACGTTTGTTACAGCATTTCTTGTAGCAAAACACAAGTTTTAAAAAATACTTTTGTATAGTTCTACGTTCTCCTATGTAGTTGACTTTTTTTCTCAACTAATACTTTGACTATAAGCACTTGATCAACTGTATACATTTAATGCACAGATCTTAAAACATCTTGATCAAAATCATCCAACTCAATTTTATTCACAGCACCAATTTTGACACTTCTTTCTTGAACTTCTTAAGAATGAGTTTCCGACATCAAATTCTTTACAATTTTTTAAAAATAAAATTCAAGGATTTTCCTATTGCGGCAACAGCAAATTTAGAAACTTATTTATTTGGATATATTTATTGACCCGCTACTTTTTGTTTATCAAAGAAATCAATGACATTACAAATAATGTTTTGTGCTTCGACAAGAACTTATTTTTGGGTTCTGTTTTCCATTGATTAAAACAAATCGCTTTACATGATTGGTCGAGACGTGTTCGCGCACTTTCCGGAGTTTTTGTAAGCTCGGTAGCAGAATTAATCGTTTGCTTTTACCAGAAGGATTTTGAAGTCCAATATATACTCTAGAAAGAAAGGCTTGTTGTGTTGTTTGAATCTGTCTAAATTTTTGTACTGACATAACCGGCGTTAACCCAAGTTTTGTCGAAATAATATATTCATTTACATTCTTCCTTATTCTTATTTTTGGAAGGAATGGTCTTTTTCACAATATGATATGTAATTTTTTTAAGAAACATACTGTTAAACTCAATTTTTTAAATGATGTTTCTAATTTAGTTAAATACAAGCTATAAGTTTCTGTACTGTTGGTGGTTTGTTACGAAAAAAAAACAAATGCACAATACGTTTTAGGGCACTTTTCATTCCATCAGTAACATTACCTAACATTGGTTTTGACCTACGGTACACTTTCAGAGAACGCAGATAGATAGATACATGTAAATAAGTAAAGTTAATATAAATTTTTATGTGTAGGTGTATGAAAAACGCAAATAAAATAAGTGGTTACGTTGCTTGCTCCTGTAGCTGTAATTTACTCATGTTTTTGAACTATTTGGTTGGCTTTGTTTTTAAGTTTGGTATTTTGAAACCTTTATTTTATCAATTACTGATAAATATTTTGATTATCGTTTTTTTATTGGCGAAATATCTGTAAAACCTATAAAAATTTTGTTTTTTTAGTTGGCAGGTATTTTAAAAGAAATTATTCTTTACTTTGATATCAACAAAAGCAGATGGTCTTTAAAATGATTATTTCAATATAACAAATTGTGTACACATAAAAAACACTGATAAAAGTTAACGAAACGCTAAAATACGAAAGATATTTATTTATAGACAATAATTTTCATTTCTTTAAATTAATTAGTTTTTCTTACTAAATACAGTTTTTCTGCATGATTAATAATATATTTTTTACTTTACAATTTTTTTTCAGTTTTTATTATTTGATAATATAAATGAGTGATTTTAATCATGGTTGCTTTTTGTCATTTACGTAACTTAAGCCAGGTTAATGTCTTGTTACTAATAATAAGATGAGAAATATGTAGCGTTAACAGTTTGATGCGGTTTCCAGCTGGTATTAAATAATTTTTATAAAAGGTTGTTTATTATTATATTTTTAAATTACAGGGAGATGTAATAAACGAACAGTTTCAGATTGTAATGATGGATTGATATGTAATTAGTTTAACTTTGACGAAAGTATAATACATTTTTAGGTTACGTTTTCCAGCCTTACGTACATATTGCTTTAGGTTTAAATTACATAAAAATTGAATTAGTTTATGACAGACATGGTAATTAGTGACACTTAACGAATAAAATTACTAATCTTGAGATAATATAACCTAAACCCAAACTTAGTTCGCTGAAGTTATATTTAAAATTAAAAAAATAAAAAGTAAAGTTTGACGATTACAATTTTAAGTATTACACTTTTTTATTAAATTTGAATTATGAGTGTAATCTTTAAGTAATTATAAGTTATTTGAAAAATTACCTGTCACTGTTTAATTTATATATCTGCTACGCATTGATTTTTTAAATGAATGTAAAAGGCTTAATTACACACGCAGCGCACAAATTGCTAATCAAGAAACAATGGTAGTTTTTCTTTAGAATTAGAATTATGATGTCTAATGTGAGAATTATGTAGGAAAAGTGTTTACTAATACTATCTATAATTTTACCGAACAAACATTATTATATACAAATATGGATCCTGTTATAATCTCTAAATTAATTTGAATTGCAAATGGTTACAACCCTTACCGCATCCTTAAGTTATGAATTACCATTTTCTCATAACATTTATTTATACCACAATCGTAGAATATACAGAACAATTTATGCTACTTTTTTATAGTTTTTAATTTTAATCTTCGTATCATTAATTCTTTTGATTATTTAAATAAGTTTTTCATCACTGTTTCAATGTTTGTTTTAGATTTTTTTCAGATTTGTGTGACGAGTCATCTAATATTAAGATTTAGTTTGACTGAGATTTATTTGAATAATGCTACCATAGACACGACCGGTTTAAAAAAATAAAGGGATGCTTCTTTGTAGCATATCAACTAAGATAAATACACCTACGCGCATCAGTTTAGCATAAAAAAACTTTAAAAATTTATATCACAAATCGAAGCTCTGGGATTTGCATATACAATTTTTATTTATTGAATAGATTTTTGCAATACTGAAATGCATTTGATCCAATTTTTTAAGAGTAAAGTATCGAAATATTTTATAGTAATGATACGATTTGGTTTTTTAAGTTTAAATAAGATTGTACTAATATATATGTTTAGTGCACGAAAAGCAATAATTTCTCTACGAACGTTAATACTTTAAAGTCTGTTCAAGTTTTAACAGCACTGACATAATACTTTCTAAAACTTGTCTTGTTATCGTACTTCGTTTTTTTACTAGAGAAATATATTACGTTAAACTTCTTTTTCACTCTAAATGCGTACTAATTTTTTCTAATTATTTTTTTATATTTAAAAACTAATTATTTGGGTGTTTTACAATGCATAAATAAAAATATTAAAAAATGCGAATTTACATTTTTTGATTTCTTATACAGTTAATCAAAACTTATTCAATCTAAATTAGTGTAAATTATTTTTTTTAATTATCTGTGTAATTCTTTAATCTTTTTACTAAATATAATTTTGTCATGTCTCATACTACCGTGTGTTTCTCCATCCGTTTGAGTCCATGTGATTGTCGCAACTTTCCTTTTTTGTTCTATGTAATCCTTTAAACAAAGTTTATATTTTTATTACAGTGTATTTTGTTTTTGTCTACTGAAAACATTACAATTAATAAAATATTTAGTTAAATCAAGTCTCGATTAATTGTCACGTTTTTGGCGCCCAACGTGGGGCTCATATTATGATGGTCACACCATCGGGACAGACATGAGTTATAAAAAACAATACTAGATCAACAACAAAGCATCAAATAGAATTACCAATTACAAAAGTAGTCGAGCAGCTTTTCGGCCAAGATATAGAGGAAATAGACTTAAGACTACCAGCCAATCTGTCTGATGCAGCAAGAGCAATCAAGCCTGTACCTTTTAAATTAAGTATTGAACCGCCGTGTGTTATTTTTACAACATACGTAGAACGGGCACAATATCAAGACATCGCAGCCGTTTTGGATTTGCCACAGTTAACTACGACACGTAATGTACAAAACGATAAACTAACATCAATTATAGATACAAATGGAGCGAGTGCCTGTTCTTCTACACAAACAAATTTCAACTTAATTATGACAACTTTAAATAACGATTTTAAGTTAAAACCTAATTATAGTTTTAATGGTGGTGGCACTAACCTTAGTTATAGAGCAAATCAATTACCAACTAACATCAATCCTTAAACAAAACCTCACAATGAATTACCTCAATTTCACCTCGACATAATTCAAATATTGCTTATTTTTGACGATCGTCCTGACGGTTTATATCCCCTGGATTTTTTACGGGAACTAAAGAAACTAATGACATTATACAATATACCTTTTAGCATTTACATTATTAAAAGTAGGTTAAAAAACTGTTCTAAGCTTTGGTGTGATGCTTTCATTCATACTTTTTCAAACATTTAAGGCACCATTTCTCAAACAATTTTTTAACAATTACACACAACTAAAAATTCGTCAGTCACCTGAAACTGGTCGATTTAATAGTGGTCAGGGTTTTCCTAAAAAATATTGCACAATGGCAAAATCTGATTTCTATTTACTCTGAAAAAAATTATTAAAAAAAATCTTTTCCTCGCATGTATCGTACAGTATTGCTGATTGTAATTATTTTAATGAGGTTGTTGATTTACTACGTATTGCAGATTTTTATAAGGGTTCCGATAAAGAAACAAGTACTTAAAGTAAAGACGGTTATTCTCGTAGCAGATCTTCACAATCATCGATGCAAGATAATCACCGTAAAGTACAATTTCTGTCACCGAGTTCAATTCGTGTTATGCACAGCTATCCTAAAACAAACGCGCAAGCTAACAAAAGAATTGTACAGTTAGAAGTTGAATTAGAAAACCTCGAGCTTGAATCTGTTGAGTCTTTGGAAAACTCTGTTGTGTAGGTTCAAATAACAGAATATCCTTTAATATAACCTTTAATGACAATCCATTTTCTGATTTATTAACAGAATGTGACCATAAACACGAACTATTACCTGTTGTTGTCTGGAATATTTTAGGTTATGCATTTCCTGAATTAATTGACTCTGGTAGCGACGTCTGTGCGCTAAGTGAAGATGCTTGGAATCAGGTAAAAAACCGGATATTTTTTGTTTTAATGTTTTAGGAATAAGAGTTTTTGGGGCATTTAAAGTAAAACAACGACGCATTAATAATCAAATTTTTCTACCTTTTATTCTAGGGTCGCAAAGTTATAGTTTTGAATTTTTACTTATTCCTGAACTTTCATATCCTGTTATAATTAGTGTGGGTTTTCTTCGACTACATAAAACTAATCAAGTTGGCCGAAAAATGTATATCTTTCTAGGCTGAGCATTTTGTAAATAAGTAAATGAAATAGGTACGATTCATGATAATGCCGCGACTCCGTCGTTTGAATTTCGTCATCTTCAAACAAGTATTTGTTCACCGGATACTGTTTTGGAGAAAATAGGTACACCTACAAATTTTACTCTTACTCTTACTAATTCTGTTTTGAACAAATCAGAGAAGGAAATTTTTCTACAGTTGTGGAAGAAATTGTCGTCATTATTTTCCAATATTCCTGGTACCACTGAGTATTTTTACGACCTTCGTCTCACGGATACAACACCTTTCGTAGAAAAGCAGTACTCTAATCCCACGACACATGTGCAAGCTGTGTAAGAAAAAATAGCCCGCAAGGAAGCATGGGGTGTTATTGAACGCGCTGCTACACCTTATATCAGTTCGTTAGTTACAACAATAAAAAAGAACGGTAGTGTTAGGGTTTGTTTAGATTCTCGTCGTTTAAATTTGCGTATGGAAAAGGACCATGATTCTTGGACCTACGTTTGATCAATTTTGTACTACTTACGTCGACGATCTTGTTGGTTTGGAAACATTTATATTATTTGGAATTGGTATTTGTACTGTTACGTGCAAAAACCGGAGAAATGACACTTGCTTGAAATAAAGTAACATAAACGGAGTTATGCCGGTGCTCAGTAAAGACGGAGTGGGTTATATTCAAAATTTTGTGATTGTTTTGGAAAACTCGAACGAAAACAAAATCAAAAGTTACATCAAAGGGCGCCAGGAAGGAGTATAGCTCAATAGACTAGAGGCCGTTGCCAACCACGAGTCCGCTTAAAATGGATACTCTCAAATGGGACTTACCTTAAGAGTGTATAACACTAAAAATCTGTAATGATCAAAAATTTACATACACGAAGGCCGATTGAATAAAAGTTTCGTTACATTTAACAATTTAACATTTATTACATAATTGAAATGCAATTAGACATCAATAAAACAGGAAATTCCATAAAACTTGAAATCAATTTGATACAAACAAAATCTTAAAATAAAACAAAACTGAATGAGCATAACATGATTACACTGAAATAAAATGAAAATAATAAAATAAAAAAATTAATAAATAACCTAAATTACCTTTATAAATGTAAAAAAAAATTAATAATGCACGGCCGTGTGCGCATAATAAAATAATAAAATCAAATGAATTCCGTAATTGTATAAAACAAACTTGACAATCCTAAATTATTGTACGCAAAATAAGAATATCTTTCTTTCTTGCTTTTACTTTATATGTCGATATAACACTTTAGACGTTGGTTACATTACGTCTTTTAATTTTAGTGCATAATAATAATTAAAATTAGCACACATGAACACCATAAATGGTTTGAATCATCGAAATATTCAGTATCTATCAATGAACTCTCATAATTAATTTCAAAGCTTTTCAATCACTGAACTCGCGAATAAATAACTTAATCGGTAATCAATAAATACCTTGATTGTTTGTTCGTAGGCGAGCTCCTGGTTAGTTTAAGACAGTTGACGTCGTCCGGAACCTCGATAGGGTACCACAACCATATGAACAATTTATCGTCGGAAGATTTTTTAATGATCCGCCATCAAAGCCAAAAAAAAATGGGATTGCGAAACACAAACTCACGCACAAATCCACGATACGTCAATACGAAATCAAACCAGTAACCTGTGAATTTAATAAACCGTAATAATTTTACGAAATAGGAAAGTTTTTGCACTTGAGCGATTTACTGTACCAATTTTTAATGACCTCCGCGGTAATTCTTTATCTAAAGCCAAAGGTGAATTTATCACCTGCGATAATTAAAACATTTCGAACGACTTAACCTACTGGACCTCTTTTCATCACCAAAATTACTTATACATATATAAAATTATTCGACTAACATTTCCACAATGGCTGTGTTCGAAACTATGAAAAAAAAACCATACCACCAAGAAGTGCAAAGAGGATGTAAACAGATTAAATTACGTCACAAAAGTAGTGTTGCGCCACGGTGTTTGTATCTGCGTATAAATGTCAAACTGACAAAATATTAAATTGAATTACGGTCATACAGATTAAAGTGTCTAATAAATTATAAAAATGACTTCATTCTCACGGTATTTGATCGAACTCACACAAAGAAACCAAGTACGACTGCACCGAGAATGCACTTAAAACAAAGCGTATAGTTTATTTGCGTTATCAGCTAGACGAGAATGGTATTCCTTGCGATCCTAATCGTACTGATGCTCTGCTTCAGTTTCCTTCTTTAAGAAACATAAAGCAGTTGCAAGCTTTTCTCAGTATCTGCAACTATGGTCGTGGCTTCCGTGAACATTTTTCAACTATAGTTGAACTTCTCACTCGAAAAAGAACTAAGTGGGTTTAATCAGAAAATGAAGAACGAGTTTTCAAAACGTTCTGTTGTATCATCCGATTTACGATCGCCGTGTTTATGTTCAGGCTGACGCCAGTGAATACGGTTTAAGTGTTCAACTTTTTTAGTTAATAGATGGTGTTAAACATGTTGTCGTTTACGTGAGTCGTTTACTTACCAACTGTGAGCGACGGTACAGTGTTCATAAAAAAAACTTTAGCTGCTCTATTTGCGCTTTTAAAATAGCGAGTTTACTTAATTGGTCATTCTAAAGTCACTCGGTGGGTTTAAGGTTTGTAAGAATACGATTTTAACATACAAAACGCAATCTTTGAACTTTGTGCTCTCTGATAATGGACTTTTTGCCGGTATCTTGCTGCTTAATCCACCTTTATTTAAACGTCTTCTGATTGTTTGAGACAATACTATAATATTACGAATTGCTGGTAATTTATTTTTTACGACATTACTGGTGGTTCTACGGTTTCTAAGAGCGGATAGTCTCAGAAGACGGTAATTCCTTTGATTGGTACAACGTTTTTGCCTTTGGCCTTGCCTTTAAGTGTGAGATCCTGTTTCGTGAAATCGTCTAACACTGAGACTTTTCAGGAAGTTAAGACGCTTCGCGCGGGTAAGGTTTAACGCTGACGAATTAAAATAAAAGTTTCGCTGTTTCTTAATAGATTTATTTCATTAACTACGGCGTTTCGCGTAGGTAAGGTTACGTTTTAATTTGACGCTACATCGTTGGTTCATAGAAAAATACTTGTGTCGTATTTGCTCACTGGATTTATTTTAAAATAATTGCACCAACAAATTTAGTTTAAATGTAAAGATTAAAATTTGATTAGTTTTCTTTAATGAATAAAGGTTTATTTAATTTAACATACAATAAATACTAAAATTATATGTCAACAACGACAACAGCTCATATTTTATTTAAAAAAAAGTTTTTTAAGTAGTTTGAAACATTCATCAAAATAAATTTATTATTTGTTGAACTATTTAATAAATTAAATTTTGAGTTTGAAACATTTTACTTTTTATTTGTTTTTGTATACAATACTTCCTATATTTAAACATATTTTGCAGTAAAGATTGTTGTAGCATATTACATCTATTGGCGTAATTAACATTATTTTGCATTTCTTAAAATATTATAAAATGAATAAAAACAGTGCTTAGTCCAAAACAATGGTATTGAAACCATTAATTCTTTAACTACAATTTGGTATACTAACATCGTATTTATCAAAAAAACTTAACGAAATTGTTACCAGTTCAGGTTTTGGCATGAATAGATTTTTTACTTTGCAGGCTGCAAAAGCAAAATCTTGTAAATAATTGATATTGATCTTTGACCAACTTCATTTTCGTACAAGTCAGTCATGTCAGTACAGGTGGTCAAAGCTATTACCGCTCAGAATTATTTATGAAATCATAATGTAGAAGACATATATTCCATGCACCACGATTCGAAATCATTTAGGGTTATGTGGATTCTATCGCATTAGTTTTGACGGTATGTACAGAGTAAAAAGGGTTTGGTTTGTAAATTAAATATTTTAGTTTATATTTGCAAACATTAGTATTTAGTGATGACTTTCTTATAATTAATTGTTAATATATTTTAAAAAAATTAAGTTTAAGCTAAAAATAATAAATCAAAGTATCTAATTTTACTCTTACTACTTGTTTTTTTAATGGGAAAGAAACGTCAACAGTAATTTATAGGATGTTTAAAAAAATTATGATTATAAAGATTTTTAATCGGCTGTTTAGAAACTTTCCAAAAATTACTGTAATTTGTATGTTCGACAGGTTAAGTAATCGAATCAGTCAAATAACAAAATAACTCAATTTACAATAAGAAGATGTCAGTGTTTATTAACATTGGTCAGTTTTTTGAACTGCATGAAGAGAGCAATTATTTTTTAGTATTTTTCGATAGTCGCAAGATGCCAAGATGTTTTTTCCAAACAAAGTAGCCGACAATCGCCTAAAGCAGTGCCTTGTGTATGAATTTCAGTCGGTTGTTATTCCTATAGGTTGGTTAAAACACTCAAATTTTGGTGGGGTATTCCCTTCCTTGGGTCTTAATGTATTCATTACTAGAACAGATTCTTTATCTTCAACATTTCTTACATTCGTTTTAACCCATTGATTAAGCCTACAGGTAGCAGAAATTCCAATAATTAAGACAAATTATGATATAAAATAACTTTTACAATATGATCACAAAAAATACACCAAAGCAAACTTTGCTTTTCTAACTAAACGAATTTCATCATAAATATCGCTTAGAAACTTGCTTATTTTGCTTTCGCTAAAAGTTTTAGATTTCTTTGGTCTATGTCCCACACTTTTGCTTTTTTAAATATCACTTCAGCTTCGTAAAATTATTTAAATTCATGTCATTCTTGGCAGAGAGAGTGGATTTTAGCATTAAGTACGTTAATCATAATGAAGATGATTTTAGTGTCTTTAATTTATCGGCAAATACGCAAGACGGGCGTTTTCTGAATATTTGGAAATATTTTCTGCTTTACACCACATTATACAGAGATTATATTGCTTCTCATATATGTACTTCGACTTTTCGGGAAGTAAATTTAAGGAGGCACTTTCTGCAACATTTCTAATTTCATGTGTAGTATTTTGGTTAGTCAAAAAACTAAATCACAACTGTGCACATTTGAATATTGAAATTATGTTGCGGTCGCAACTATTGACAGTAAGCATTGAAATCCGTTGCTTTTTGCAACGTGCGTTAAAGTAAACTTTTCGACAAAATTTAACTGTTGTAATTTAAAACACTGAATCACCGTTATCTTCATCTCTGTAATGGTTTTCTAGTTTTCTTTTACATTACCATTATTTAATTAACAATATTGCTAAACTTCAATACATTTCTTTTGTTAACAATTTTTTTATTGCAATATTTCTTATATTTAAACAAATTTTGCACTAATTGTTGTAGAATTAATTGGGGTAATTAACGTACTCTTGCATCTTTTAAACGTAAATGTTATAAGAAGATTAAAATTGGGTTTAGTCCAAAACAATGGTATTGAAATCAATACTTCTTCAATTGCCATTTTTATATTACTTTTTTAGTTTGCAAAACTTAATTTTTAAGAATAACACCCATTAATTACAAAATATCTTTAAACATTTACAAATTTACATGTTTTGCTTTTTAAATCACATCCACATGCTATTCTATTGCAGCTTATAAGAAAAAGTTTACATACCATTGTTAACGATTGGGGTTTTGGATTTTTTTTATTTACTGGCTTTCAAAACAAATAATTCAAAAAGACTAAAACGAACAGAATATGACATTATTTTGAATTAGTAGGAATGGGGGAATTTAAGGAAACAAAAACAATTAAATCACAATGTTTACGAAATTTAGAAAGACGAGACAATGATAATGAACAAAAAACAATGATGCGCGAAGAAAGCACTGAAAATTAAGTAGAACGTATTATTGTCTATAGTAGTATTGTTCTATCTAAGCCTACTACACTACCGTTAAGCAATAATATTAATCTAAGACATCAAAATCACATAATAAACAGTTTTTGCAGACTACATCTTAAAAGAAACTTTAGTCGCATAAAAAAAGGATTTTTTGTTTGCTGTAGTATCACAAAAATGATTGTTAGTTCACAAACAAAGTTTGGAATAAAAGGTGCGCTAGGCTTTCAATCCTCTAGATTTCAAGCAAAATCTTAATTAAGCTAGGTGGTGCAAGTACAGGTTGACAGAATCTATAAGCGAGATCTTATTAGCTTTCCCATTGTAGTAATATCTCCGATCTATTGGGTGTCGAACCGGTCACAAATTAGAGAATTCCCACATGTTTAAGAAATGTATCGAGGACAACGATAATCCAAAAACAATAGAAGTATTTAAATTTGCTAGGGAATTAGTAAATGTTTTGAACACATTATGCATTAGATACGGTAGTAAATGCTAGAAACTAAGGAAGAAAATTAAATCTAACCGCAAAACGTTTAAGCGTAACGTACCTCAGCGATCCCTTCCATAAACATCGATTAATTTTACAACCGAATTTCAATATAAATCGACTGGAAGTTCACTGAGCATTAAACTACATGTTTACGTTGCAGTGTAAAATGTCAAAAGTATGATTCAAGAAGAAAACAACGTCACTCCAACGGTGCCAACTGAATTTAAAGTGAACGATGCAAAAAAACTTAATAGAAAACACTTGTTTTGCATCTCATGTAGGAAACTATGTAGTCTAGTCAAGTTCAAAAACGTGTTAATTATTAAAACAGTTCCTAAAAATATGAGCGATAACTTATTGGATTTGGAATGACGTCTAGAAAAAGGTATTATAATGTTTTTTAGCAGATATAAAAAAATCGCAAAAGTTATAAACAAATTAAAATGAAAAGAAAGCATGTTGTTTTTCGCGAGGAAACTGCCAATAAAAAAGTCCCAAATCCCGGAACTCTATCTCCATTGCTAATAATTTGAAGTAAACGTTGTAAGCAGGCCTCCACGTGAGCATTTTGCGATGTGCGCGCGGCCGCTGAAGCGAGTACGCCACATAAAATAATTTTTTTAAGTATTAAATGTTAATTAAATTATTTAAAAAAGTTATGGTGTATTTTCTACACTTGATGGAATAAGGTCCCGTTGGAAAAATTGATTTAAGTTAGGCGATTGTTAATTAACCTCCGTCATCACTGCAATGTTTAAATAATTAAAAGAAAAATGTTTTGCTTTTCAGAATCTTTTGTATATGTATACCCAAGAAGATCAAGTCAAAAAACTTTTTAAAGGTGATTGTTATAATTTTTGTAAGTTACAAAAAAATGAAAAATTCAAAAAAATTTTTTTTTAATATTTGTTACTAAATACCTTTTTTTTCAACTTAATTTGTTTATAACTTTTCCAATTTTTTATCTGCTAAAAAACATTTTAATACATGTTTCTAGACGTCATACCGAATTAATACGTTTTTTAATTCGTCCACTAGACTAATGTATGTTTTCACTAGATGGCGTTTGTTTCAACTTTTACATATGGGGTTTGTTATTTTTTTACATGTAATATTAATCGTTTACTGGGAAAAATATGTTTGGGGTTGTTAGTGGTTAACTACTAGAGATTTTTGACTTTATAGAAAACATGCATTTTTATTTTTGAAACTTAAGTAGTCAATTGCTGTTTACAATTTGTTAACGAAACTGTAAAGTAATTCTTAGTAGAAGTAAAAACAGAGTTATTATTTAATTAACCTCTTTTGTTGTGTAATATTAGTTTTGTTATTACTTTAGTTTCATATTCCATAAATTGGTATTATTAATGTTAAGATTGACATTTTCACAATTTGTGAACGAAACTTGAAAATAGTTTTAAATACAAGTAAAAACAAAATTAATAATTACAATAACCTCTTCTTTATTGCCCAATGTTTTTGTTGCTACTTTTGTTTTGTCTTTGATGTTTTGAAATTAAAGATGAGTTAGTTTTTTTTTATCTATTTTTTTTTTAAATTTCTGTTTCTTATTTTCCACATTATTAAATGCTCTACAACATAGCGTAAAGACAATTTAATTGCAACGCAGATTTAACTAGAATTTATGTTAATTTTTTAGAGCGAACGACTCAAAGACATTTACAAACTAAAAATATTTGCGATTTATAGGAAATTCAATTTTTTCGTATGCCAAATTACGTTTCTTAACTTACTGAACAGCTATTACAGCGCCGTTTTTGTTACATAACTTCCATATGTTCAGTTTTATTAGATGTTCATAAATTTGACTTGGAATCGTTGATGTTATCAATTTGTGTATTGTTGGCAAGCATGTTATTGGCTCACATTTTTTTTGTTTTTTAGAAGCACTTTATATTGGAACTTTGCGTCAGCTAACCCGGTGTTTTATCTGGTTCTAAGCCAAGAAGGAATATATTTCTGTTAGTTTTTGTAATCGGAAAATTCGTTTTTTGTTTTTTCATTATCATTAATATTAATGTTTTAATTGAGAAAACCAAACATAACTGCAGAAACTACTTATAAAGTAAACGACATGAATTAAAAATCTGGAAAAATTATCTAAAATTAAAATTAAAGAAAACTATCAATCTGTTTAACATAGCAAATTGTACATAACTTTTTAGAAAAGTTTTACATATAATTCGACTATTTTGTTCGGTTGGCATTGAGAAAAACACATTTATCAAAAAATACGAGTTCTAGCATAGAAACACAATGTAATAAATTTTTTTGGAATATTGTTTTTGTATATAGAATATGTTTTTTGGAATATTTCGGTATGTTATAAATCGAAATTATTGTTCTTTTGAATATTTTTCCTAATATTAAAAAAAATTATGCGTTACGTGTGTAAAAAGTTTTAAAGTATTTTGAAAATACATAAAGTCATAAGTTACCTACATCTATTCTCTAAATTGTCAGGTTTTTTATTATACGTTTATGAGTTTAGAAAACGTTCTAGTGGAATATTATGTGATATAAATGGTAGAAGCGCGCAGTTGAAATCGAGTTGAGCTTGATCTTACACGTTTAAGCGACAGTAGTTGCCGAGCTTTCGCGCGAAAACGTTACACGTTTAAAAAAATTATCAGTTTAAATTCGTTTTTCGGATGAATACTTTTTTTACTTTTTTTTAATTGTTGCATCAGTGAAAATTTCATTTAATATTTATTTTAAAAAGACGTTAGTAAGTTTTCTAATCGAATCTTAAGGTGTTCAAATATTTTTAACGCAGACACTTTTATTGGTAACAAAAAATAAAGGTTTCGTTTTCGTTTTGGTTAAAAATGTAGAAATAAAACTTTTTGTCGTGTTCCACACGTATTCCTGATTTTTTGCGGTTGATGTGGAATGCTTAAATAAAGATTAGAAAAGGGGTGTGATATTACTCGAAGAACATTTTTTATTGCTATGCATCTGATAAAAAAATTAGTGCTATATATTAACGTTTTTTTAACGTTTTTTCTACATTTGCTCGTAATTAATTAATTGAATTTACACTACAATATACATATATCGTCTGTTTTAATTGTATAGGTCCAAGTTTTGCGTTAACTCCAATAAAATGAATAAAAAGTTTGCATATTATTATATAGTGGTTCTTACAGTACCCTTGTGCGCGCCGATATTATCATAGTTTATAATGTTTTAGGGTAGGGTATATCGTAAACAACTTAATTTCAATAACATTAATCTGATCTGCCTTAAACAATAACTTGAAAGCATTTCTGTCCAATGTTTTAGTATTAAGGTAGACAATTAATTACCCTTTTCCTTAAATTGGCCGAGTGTAAAATTTATTACATAGTTTATGGTTACCGATTTCCAAACTGGTTTCGGTTTTACTAAAATAGATTTTCCACAAAATATGCATTCCCATTATTTATTTCAATTTAGGTTCTTATTGGAAAAAGTTGGTTAAACGAAGTTGGAAGTTTTTAGTATTCAAAGATCGAATTGTCTTTTCCAAAAGTAAACAGAACACTAATTTTGTGAGTCATTTGAATTTAGAATTTCTCGAGGAAAAAGAAACGTTTACATAAAATAAATGCATTGCAACAATTAGCATTTTAATTACAAAACATTAAAGTTTATTGCATACATATTCTTGGTAGCTTTTTTTGGTGAATTAGTTATTATTGATACTGGTTTAATACTGTTAATTGAAAAGCGTGGTGTGTATTTAGGAATATAGTAATTAAATTCGTATCATCAAATTGTTTTTGCAATCAATAAATGAATATTTGTTTGACGCTGTATAAATAATTGGTTCTCAAAACAAATAAAGTTATCAATCGTTCTGTTATTGTATATAACTTTTTTTTGTCATGAAGAAATCAATTTTAATTTTTGCAGTTTTTTGCAGACGGCACCAGTTGTTGGTATTAGTTTCTTAGTATTGCGAAAAGTGGAAAGAATATCTTTCTAACACTTAGTTCTGGTATTGGTCAAATCTTTTGCAATTAAACTTCAAATTGCGTGGACAAATATACGTGTGTTAATTATTGTAGTTGAATTTTATTTATTTCACTGTACAGGTTACAGTGATTTTTAGCCTTTTTTTTTCGTTTTTGTAATGAAAAAATTAAAACACGAACGTGGGTTTTTAATTTTGGACTGAAATGAATATTGTAAATCTAGCAGAATTTAGCTATATTTTGCTTAAAACTTGAAAAACGCCATTTTTTAAACAAATGCAACACTAGCTGGATTTTAATTTTTATATTGCATTATTTTAAAAAAGAAAATGGTTTTAAAAATTAACGAATTTAGTGGTTGTTGATAACACGACTGTTTGTTAATATATTAAATAATTTACTATTGTGTGTCTGTATATTTAATTCTCTTAAGGATTGGTTATTTTTTTGTTTGTATAATAATATAATAGCATTGTTTGTAGACTTTGTTTTGTTTTACATAGGTCTGGTTCGATATACCAAATTAACAATTTATTAATTAATTTGTATCGGATAATGTAATTTTTGTTATTTGTTGAAAATTATTTATAATACCCCCAGTTACGTATTAAATAATTTATTAAAATGAGAAAAGTTTGATTTATTAGTGCCAATTTTCAATAACAAGTTCATTTTAATATGTTAAATGAAAGAAATTTTACTTCAGTAAAATTAAAATCTACCAGTAATATTAGTTAACGAGAAGTTTCTTCAACAGTTTGAATTAGTAATAGTAATAATGTTCCAAACATTTACTTTTAAATCTCTTTATAAGGAGCTTTGGCTTTTATACTTTTAAGTTTTGCATCTTCTGCGGTTTACCTCGGTTTTAATTTATTTAAATCTTTAAAATATAAATGAAATTAATAAACTGCAAAAAAGCAACCTAGTCATTGTTATAAACGCATGGAAAATTGATTTGCAGCTACGTTTTAAATTCGAAAATTCTAGCCGTGTGATTTGGTTTTTTTTTCTTTTTAAATTCAGTTTTTTCATTTTTTTTTACATTCGAAGGTGCAAAAACATCAACGCCATATTTAGACAAAATGACAATTAAATAATTTCATTCATTGAAGGAATTATTTTTTGTTGTTTGTTACCTATATTCTACTACAAAAATTCTTAGTTTGCCAAGATTTTTTAGGCCGATACATTAACCATAAATCTTGCTACGATTTAATATTCAAAATTAACGTTTTTAATTGAAAATTAAGAATAAAAATGTTATTGGAAGGAATCTGTTTATAAAGATTTTTACAATGTAATAGACATTTAAACAATAAATTTTTGTTTTGTTTAATAAAGAAAAGATAAATTTATATTAATGAAACATATTCACTGGACGCTCGATTTCTCAAAATATAATATACAATAAAATAGATAATAGTACTAAACACCTTAAATCTAATGTAATTTCATGTTTTGACTGTACCTTCAGTTATATTGGACAAGCGCAACAAATTTTATTACGTGTGTTTATTAAAATTTTAGATAAAAAAACAATAATTAGAAAATAAATTTCTTGGAAATGTTAAATACTATTAGAGGTGACAATTTAATAAATTATTTCTTTTAATATGTTACAATTTATTTGATAGATTCGAATTATACGCCAAAACCATAAGTTTGAAAATTTTCGATTGAAAGTTAATTTAACGGTTTTTTTCTCCTGTCACAAGCTTAAATTTTTTGCTTATAGGTAACATCTTTTTGTATCTTTTTTTAACAATTTACTTAAAAATGCTACATTTCAATACAGACCATAGAAATCTAGGTTTTCTAAATTTATGAGATATAGCACTGTTTTTGGAAAATTTTAGACAAAATGGGCATAGTTTTAATGCGTATATATTTTTTTAGCTGCATATCTCATGCATTTTTCTTGAATTATATGTTTGAAAGGTATATAAAAATGACAATGACATGTAAATGGCAATAGAGATGAAAACGTTGAAAACTTATTTTTATGCATAGTAAATTTATACTGTGAGATGGCTCTGCCATCGTATTTCACTCATCTAAAAAAGACTTTTATAAATCCCATCATGTATAGGTTTTTTGAAAAATAAAAACAGTTATTTTTTACCATGAACTAAATATATTTGGACGGCGATCTGCAGAAAACTTGGGCTCTAAAGTTTTGGATTGTTGAAAAATGGGTGGCCAGTGGTGTATCTTGGAAACTATTCGTTGTAGACTTGCGATAAAAAATAATATGATTGAAGTGGTCAAAAGAAAATCTTGGAAATTACTTTCAGGTTTCCAAGATGGTCGTTATCTGTTATTATATAAAAAAAACGCGCTCTAACGGCATCCCTAAAAATTGGACATATCACAGGTAAGATTGGTTTGATGGATCAATAAATGCTTTTTCCAACGAGACCCGAGTTTGTTCAAATTCGTTCAATTGCTTAGGAGTTACAGCTGTTTATTTACAAAAACTATTGAATTACCCCCCACCACTTCATTTTAAGAAATACGTCCAAAAGTGTTAAATAAAATTACTCAAATAAAGTTTAGCTTTAAAAAGCATATATTTTTTTAGTACATTTAGTAGGTACATTTTTGTAAAACCGAAAAATAATTTCCAGGATTTTTTTGACCGCTTTAGTCACATCATTTTCTAGCGCAAATTTTTACAACGAATAGATTTTGAGTTACAGCACTTTGCATTCTTATCTGGCCACCCAGTGCAGTAAATGTTTATTGGTGTTTCGTGAAATAAACGAATTATTTCAAATATAACTTTATTCAATAAAACACATGTTTATAGCAAATAAATATTTTCGGGTTTTGAACCGCGTTCCATATTTACACTTTTCACGAATGTAATAGCGAAGGCTTCCACGGCCGGAATCTATACTAACATTAGAATGTCTTCCGGGTTTGGGCCGTGTCATAGTTGCAACCGAAGCTGCCAACGTTTCGCCCACTTTCGTAAGGGGCTTCATCAGGGCGTGAGATAAATCGCAAAACTCAAACAAGCAATCGAAATCTAACTAAGAACTTCTCAAAAGTTAGGTTATCCACTTGTAAAACAAGCCATAACCTAAACTATGAAAAGGTAAGAAAGAAAACGATAACCTGAAAAAGCAAACGAAAATCTAACAAAGAACCACTACCGAGTTAGGTAATCAACTTGTGAACCAAGCAAGATTCTAAACTCCGTAGAAGTGACTTAAGAAGAAATGGTCTCCGTATTTAAAGGAAAAGGATCGTCACGGATGATTAAGCTCGACCCTGATTGGGTTACGGTTGCAACTCTTTTATCTTCATCTTGAGTTGGCCAACACTCTATCCCCGGATGATTGGAAATTGTTTGACACCATTACTTACCAGCAGTCTGATACCACTCTACGACTAACCACTGAAGGTCATCTCAAAAAGTTTCAATTATTGGAATCCAAGAATCGTAAAGTTTCTTCTACTACTAACTCAGTAAAGACGGTTGTCAATTTATCTAGTTTGGTTCTCACTTCAGAACAGGAATCGGTGCTCTCTAAGGGTTTGAATTTTGCGGTTGCTCCCAAACGTATTCCTAAAGAAGATATTCTATGTGCTGTTGAGTCTTCTATAAGACACCTTCCTCGCCACATCTCAGATCCCATTCGTATTAACACTGGCAAAATCCTTGAATCATCTAAAATTCCTAAATCCAACATTTCTAAGTCGGAAGAGTCAGCTCTAAAAAGTCTTCGTAAGAACCCTGATATTATTGTTCTTCCAGCCGACAAAGGCAACGCCACTGTAGTTTTGAACCATTTTGATTATGTTACGAAAATCAATTCTATTTTGTCTGAGGAAACTTACGCTCTTCTAACCCATAACCCCACTTCGAGGATTGAACGCGAGGTTAGCCAAATCATCAAATCTTCCAATCTACCTCCTGAAACTAAACGTCGACTTACCCCATCAGATTCTAAACCACCTCGTCTATACGGACTTCCCAAAATTCACAAACAAGGTATTCCTTTTCGACCTATCGTTAGTACTATCCAATCTCCTACTTACAAGCTAGCCAAGTTCTTGTCCAACATTCTTTACGAGCTTACAGGTAAAACCTCTTCTCACATCCTCAATTCTCAGCACTTTATTCAACGTCTAGAAACTATAAAACTTGAACCCCAAGATCTTCTCGTGAGCTTTGATGTTACTTCACTTTTCACTAAAGTTCCTATTAAGGATTCGCTTATTATCATCAAACAGATTCTGTCTCAACATGGCAAGGACTTGAGTTTGGTTCCTCTTATTGAAAAGTGTCTATCCTCTACTTACTTCCAATTTGATAATAAGTTTTACGAACAAGTTTCTGGTGCTGCTATGGGTTCTCCTCTATCACCTGTTGTAGCTAACATTTTTATGGAATCCTTTGAAACGGTTGCTTTGGAATCATCAATATTAAAACCTAAAGTGTGGTTTAGATATGTTGACGACACGTTTATTGTTTGGTCTCATGGTCATCTTGAATTGTCTAAATTTCTTGATCATCTTAACAATCAACACTTAGATATCAAATTTACTATGGAAATCGAAAGTAATGGTTCTCTTCCATTTCTTGACGTTCTTGTGACTCGTAAGCCCGACGGACTTCTAGGACATTCTGTTTATCGCAAATCCACCCATACGGACAGATACCTTCATGCTTCGTCTCATCATCATCCTGCACAGAAACGTTCTGTTATTGAATCTTTGGTCCATCGTGCCTTTTCTATTTGTCAACCTGAGAATCTAGACTCAGAACTCATCTTACTAGAACCTTAATGAACAATGGTTATGTAAAGCGAGATATTCATAGAGTTATTAATCGTCGTTTACATCCACGTACTCGATTACCTAAGGACATTTCTACTCCCGAATCCAACCCGAAATTGGCCTTTTTACCCTACATTCACAAGGTTACAGATCAAATAGGGAAACTCCTTCGTAAGAATGGTATTAAACCCATATTCAACTCGACAGGCAAAATCTCTCAGATTCTTCCTTCTCCCAAAGACAAATTTCCTACACTTTCGTCTCAAGGTGTATACCAAATTCCCTGTTCTTGTGGTTTAGTCTACATTGGTGAAACCGGTCGTTCCGTCATTACTCGCATTTCAGAACATGATCGTTGTATAAGAAAAAGGTATACTTCCAAGTCTGCGGTCGCTGAACATCATTTTACTACAGGTCACAAGATAGATTTTGATAATGTTTCGTTGATTGCCAAGTCTCCTTTCTTTTTCAACAGGAAATTCCGAGAAAGTATAGAAATCATCAAACACCCCAATAACTTCAATCGCGATCATGGTTAGTCATTTATCAAAAACACGCCCCCTAGCAACCGTAACCCAATCAGGGTCGAGCTTAATCATCCGTGACGATCCTTTTCCTTTAAATACGGAGACCATTTCTTCTTAAGTCACTTCTACGGAGTTTAGAATCTTGCTTGGTTCACAAGTTGATTACCTAACTCGGTAGTGGTTCTTTGTTAGATTTTCGTTTGCTTTTTCAGGTTATCGTTTTCTTTCTTACCTTTTCATAGTTTAGGTTATGGCTTGTTTTACAAGTGGATAACCTAACTTTTGAGAAGTTCTTAGTTAGATTTCGATTGCTTGTTTGAGTTTTGCGATTTATCTCACGCCCTGATGAAGCGCCTTACGAAAGTGGGCGAAACGTTGGCATCTTCGGTTGCAACTATGACACGGCCCAAACCCGGAAGACATTCTAATGTTAGTACTTTTCACGAAACTCATAAAATTTAGAAAGCTTACAAACTTTCAAAAATTTACAATATTTGACGTTTTGTCATGTCGCTGTCTTCTTCAGAACAAAAATATCAGTTTCAGTTTTTTTCTGAAGAAAACAGCGACATAACTGTCGAAACGTCAAATATTATACATTTTTTAAAGTGTGTAAGCTTTCTAAGTTTTATGAATTTTGTGAAAAGTATAAATATGGAACGCGATTCAAAACCCGAAAATATTTATTTGTTAAAAAATCATGTCCGCGAAAGCCTCAAAAACAATATCACATGTTTATAGGTTAGTCGGAGTTCCGCCAATGGTGGTTGGGAACCCGCTACCTGCCGTACTAACTAAAGCACATATAAAGGAACGTTTACATGTATATTTGAACACCTTTCCCTCAAAGATTGAGACAACGTTTGGGTTAAATTGGCCGTTCATATCTCGATCGTCTTGTAGTTGGTTGAGCCACATTTGGATTAACATTATTAAGTATCTTTATTAATATGGGTGTAGTTACATAGTTTTTATTTATAGGAGTGGTTACAATATTTGGACTAACATAGTCATCGTTTGCTATTGGGTACAGCTCAGGTTCAACACGCAAATCATTATGGTCAAATTTGGTAATTGATAATTTCATTTGAGTCGAGTTGCGTCTAACGATTTTGTTGTTACACTCTTTCCTGGTCCAATATGACCTCGGTTCTTTCGCTTTTTTCAGGACGATCGCTTCAAACCAGATTTTATCGATTTTGCTTTTTATTATTACCTTATCTCCCTTTTTATAATTGGTTGGTGAGCTTCGACTACTTTTGTCATACTGTATTTTTATTTCATGTTTTTGATCACATAAATACTTATAGGAGTAAGTCTGAATTTTTGGCTCTAATTTACTTTTTTCCATTGGAAGTTGGGTTCTTAATAGTCTGCTGTTTAAAGTTTCTGACGGTGAGGCTTTTAACTTAATGGTCGGACTGTTGTTATATTCCATAAGTAGCTCTCTAAAATCTGATTTTTCCTCAAAACTCTTTCTTAAATTTTTTTTTCTATGTTGACTGCTTTTTCTGCAAGCCCAATACTTTGGTGGTATTGTGGTGAGTATGTGACAATTGAAATTTCTTTATCGTTATATTTTTTGCATTTGCTTGAAACAAATGGGATGTTATCAGCTACGATTACTGTTTCAGAACTCTTGTTTGGTATTGTACATATCTCTATCCAATGCGAGAAATGATCGACCAACACTAGGTAGGGTTTAGCACCAAATTCGAGAATATCTGCACCTATTTTGTTAAATTTTAATTTAGGAACAGAGTGTGGTAACATTGGTTCTTTGAATTTATTTGGCATGAATTTTTCACAAATTCTACATTTCTTGATAAAGTCGATAATATTGTTGTTTAAATTAGGCCAGAAGAATTAAGACCTAGCTTTATTTATTGTTTTACTTATACCAATGTGGCCTTTGTGAATTAACTAAATCATTTCTTCTCTTAAATTTTCTGGAACCACAATTTTATTTTCTGTTAAGATGATACCTGCTTCTGCATATAATTCACTTCTTATTTGATAGTATGGTTTCAGGTCCGATGTGATTTTATTTTCTTTAGGCCATCCATTATAATAGTATTCAAATATTTTGGACAATACTTGATCTTTTGCAGTTTCATTCCTAAATTCAATTATTTTGTTATCGGTCATTGGCACATGTGGTGATACTGTGTGAACCATATCTGTCATTTCTGGATCGATGCTATCTGATTTTAGACTTACCCTTGATAACATATCCGCAAAGTGCACCTTTTTTTTGGAACATAGTACACATTTAGGGTATATTTCAACAGTTTTAACCCTAATCGCTGCAAGCGAACTGATCCAGTTTTACAGATCGGTTTTGTCATAATCGGAATAAGAGGTTTATGGTCAGTTTGCACATCCACTTTGGCGCGATATAGAAAATTATGAAACTTTTTGAGTGTAGTAGATTGCTAGCAATTCTTTTTCGGTCTGACTGTAGTTTATTTCATCATCATTTATTGATCGTGATGAACAGGCTACTAGTTTTAATGTTTCATTATAATTTTGAAACATACCGCAACCTAACCCGTTTTTTGAAGCATCGCATTGCAGTATAATTTTCATATTTGGGTTAAATGGAACCAGGAATGGAGCTCTTGATGCCACTTCCAGCTTCTCAAAGCATTCCTTGTGTTTCGGCAGCCATTGCCATTCTACATTATTTTTAAGCAGTTCACATAACACATGCATGTATTCAGCCATATTTTGGACATATAATTAAATGAACCTATAATTCTTTGTAGTTCGACTTTATTCTTAGGCTCTTCCAATCTGCAAAGTGATTCGATCTTATTAGGGTCGATTTGCATTCCTTTCTTAGAAAATATTTGCCCCATAAGTTTAACTTTATCTTGAGAAAATTGAAATTTGTCTTTGTTGAATTTAGCATTAACTTGTCGAGCTCGTTCGGCCATTCTTTTTACGGCAACATCGTGCTCTTCTTGGTTTCAACCTGCAATAAACATATCATCATGACAAATTATTAACTTTTCTATGTCACCGAATTTTTTTTCAAGCTCGTCTTCAAATATGTCTTGAGAATTTAACAATCCGTAAGGGAGTACGATGTATCTATAAATACCAAAGGGAGTTGAGAAACAACATTTCCACGATGAGTTCTCATTAATTTCTATTTGGTGGTATCCTTTTGATAAATCGAATACTGAAAATACTCTTTTATTCAATAATTTAGCACATATTTCTTCAATGCTTTCACCTATTCTGGCTGTACGAACAATTTGTTTATTTACATCGGCCGGGTTTAAACATATTCTCACCTTCCCGTTATTTTTTGCGACAACTACTATACGATTTATACTCGTGACATTTCTTTCTTTTTTACCAGTCTATCTAATTCATTTTTAAACTAATCCCTGATCGCGAAGGGTACTTTTGTTGGTGGATAAAAGACTGTCTCGAAATTTTGTTGTGTTGTGATTTTACATTTATCTGGAAATCTCACTGATCCGGTAAATATATCTAGATTTTCATTTATAAATTTTTCCTTAGGTTCCACACGACTTTCTGTATGTAGATTATTTATTCTTTTGATTAACTTTAAGTTTACGCAGGTTTGACCACCTATCAGAATCTGAGTTGCCCCCTCAACAATTACAAAGTCCGTAAAAATATTTGTACTTTTGTGCTTAACATTTAAGATTACTGTATCTACAGGTTTTGAAATCGTACCTTAGTACATACCTAGTTTTTCTTATATTGTATTAATGTTTAAACTCTTTAAATATACTTAACTGAATGACATTTACGTCTGCTCCCGTGTCTAATTTAGATTTAATTTTATTTGATTCTATCTGTAGGTACTATTCCCACAAATTTTTATGTTTACAATTTTTAACATCAGATTTACAAAAATCTACATTAATGTTTCTTACCATTATGTCACTTGAACTATCTGATTCTTTATCGTCTACATATTCTACGTTTTTTATTCTGCACGCAACTGCAAAGTGATTTTTTTTGTTACGTTTTCTGCATCTTTTCCCATACGCTGGACACTCACGTGGACAATGTGTTGTTTGACACTTTTTTCAATTAAACGTGTCTTACTTCAGCTTCCGACTGGAATTGGAGATTCTGATTCTTGCTCTGTTCGCTGGTCCTGCAGAAATGAATTGCTTTTTCGAGTGTTAGTTTACCCTGTCTTAGTAATGCTTCTTTTGTAGTTGGGTCGTAGATGCTCATCACAATTTTGTCTCGAAGAGCCTTGTCTTCTGCAGTTTCGTTCGAATCAAGGGAATTGAAATAACAACTTTTTACTAAGTATTTGCAATCTGTTAAAAAATGTTTAAAGGATTAGCCTTTTTCTTGACACCTCTTCAAAAACTGGTACTTTTTAAAACACTCGTTTACTCGACGGTTTACATATTTGTCAAGTAATTCCATCATGTACTTGAAATTAGTTTTCTCTTCTTCGGGAACTGCAAAAGTTGTCATGATTCTAGCCGAGTTGTTGCTTGTTATATTTCTTAATATTGCTAACTTTACTTTATCGTTGGATTCGTCCTGACCACTAGCCAATAAGTAGTCCTCGAATGACGCCTTCCAAAATTTCTACTCGTTCGCGGCCTCGTGCCCTTGTAAATCGAAATCCCGGGGTTACTTTGTTCATTAAAACAAAATAATTTCCAGGATTTTCTTTTGGCCACTTTAGTCATATCATTTTTTAGTGCAAATTTTTACGATGAATAGATTTCGAGCTACATCACTTTGCATTCTTATCTGGCCACCCAGTGCAATAAATGTTTATTATTTCAAATATAACTTTATATATAAAGAGATGTTTATAGGTTAGTCGGAGTTCCGCCACTGGTGGTTGGGAACCCGCGACCTGCCGTACCAACTACAACACATATGAAGGAACGTTTATATGTACATTTGAACAATTGGTTTTAAATTAACTGTATTTTTGCAAAGGTTACAACTATTTTGCAATTGCAACACAAAAACCTCATTTATAAAAAATAGATTTTTGTAGGTAGGTTGTTTTTTGCATTATTAAAAATTATTTAAATGCTTAATTTTAAAATCAAACAACTAAATATTGTAGTAAAGAAGGTTTTTTTTATATTAGCGAAAAATAATTAACCAAAGGAACAAAACGAATTATATATAAAAGTGTTGTTGTAGACGCCATCTCGTGGTTAACGAGTCCACGTATAAAATTTAACCAGGGAGAATCAGTGTACCGCCGTTTTCATAAGTAGTGGTTCTCTCTAGTGGTAATTTTTACAATTGTACTGATATAGTTACGTACACTATATATTTGTTGGTGGATTGAAATCGTGGTTAAATTTTAAACGTGGGCTTATTAACCACGAGATGGCATCGACCTCAACACGATTGTGGAAATACATCAAAGAGTATTTCCTAGTGCTGATGATGCCCAAAAGGGTGAAACGGCCGTACACTGGTTCTCTCTGGTGGTAATTTTGGAATTGTACTGATATAGTTACTTACACTATATATTTTTTGTGGATTAAAATTGTCTTTTTTGATACAATTTTTGAATTGCGCGGTTATTAAATCCGATTATCAACTTACGAAGATCCCTATAGCACCAATTGGTTAAAGCGAATTACATTCTTATATTTTTGGATATTATTTTGAATTTTAAACTCGCCAATATCAGCATCTTGCATTTTTTTATAAAACGGAAATGCATCTGTTGGAGTGCATAATTCTGAAGCTTTGATTTACTTACGCATAACCTGGCTAAGTTGATTAAATTTTGATTTAGTCTTTTTGACACTATTCGTTTTCTGATAAGTCGCAATCTTTCTTCATATATGGATAATGTCAATAAAAACCTAACGAAACGTGTTTATTAAGGTTACGAATTTGATGTCAAAAACGAAAAATTCTTAATGGCTGATCTAATATGGCGGATCAAATATTTAAAAACCTGACCATAATTATCAGCCCAAACCTTCTTGAGGAATGCAGTTAATTCCTAACGGGAATAAATAATTTAAAAATACAACAAACAATACAATACTCCGTGCTTTAATTTTCTTAAAAATAATGGCTCATTTAAATGTTGGAAATATTAATGGTCAAAATCATGCGTTAATAATAATAAAGTTATTAATAATTTATAAACAATAAATAATAACTAATTATTTATTTATATTATTAATATAATATATTAATTATGTAGAATTAATATAAAGGGTGTTATTGAAATAAGTACGCATATTTTTATGGTTGATAGGGCATGTGAATAGGATTATTTTTTGCCAATATACTTGGTATCGCAGACTTAAGATAGTGGCACAAATCCAAGCTTTATATTATTTATTGAACTTAAAGCATGCGTTTGAAGAGCCGTCCATTTAATTCATTACATAAACGAGTTTTGCAGCATGTATAGATTATTTTTCCAATTAATCTATAGGGGAATTACGTGTGCAACCACTTTCTAACGACTAGAATAAAATGTGGGGGAGCCCCGTGATGTTTGTAAAACATTTTTTTTCTTACTTGTAGTAGCACTTCTTCAAGGAGTTCTGGAAGCACTTTGCTTAGAAATTTTCCATAAATTTGTTCATTTAAGCGCGGAGGAAGAATGTAAAGTTTAATTAAACAAGTTCCCACAATACCTGCCCATACATTTACAGAGAATTTATGTTGTTTGTTGCGTATCTTTGTCGCCTGTAGATGCTTTGTTGCTCAAACATGGCAATATCTCTAATTAAAAATTTCTTCCTTTGTGAATGTGGCTTAATGACGGAACAATACATGGTTGGGGAAGTCGGGAGTGTTTGTAATCTGTCGTAAAAACTACTGTCTGCATTGCTGGCAATGCGGAATGGCCTCTGTAATTTGAATAAATGTTGTAAATCTTTTCTCTTTAAAGACATCTTATTCCGCTTACGTTGATCAACAATCTTAAACGTGCGAGGGTTGGGAAGTTTTGGTATTTCTCGGTACAATTGGTGTGCGGCGCGTGATGTATGGGCTTCCCCGAGCACAAGGTGCATATCGACAATTTCAGCATCTGTGCATTTTGCACGTTAACGGAACAACAATAAAAATAACAAAAATGCAACACTACACGACAGCGACAGCAAGATGAGTTTACAAGCAAACTACCGAAAAGTTCTGTAAAACGAACAGCATGATAAAGCTGTTCCACGCTTACATCATTGCGTGATAAAAAGTCCATGAATCATGAAATAGCAGACGGTAGACGTTGAATTTTTGACATTAAAAACTCTTTAGGGCTTTCAGGATAGTTAAATTACTACTTATTAGAGAATAGATTAAGCGACTTGCGTTAGATATGTCAATATACACATAAAGTAGACTTTACCTATGGTAAGCATAGCTTCAAATTGTATATTTGTCGGCATTTAGATCAAACTTCAACTTACATTAGCTAGAAACATTTTTTTATCAATTAAAAACACATAGTATGTGCCCGTGATTTTTGTGGCCGAAATCAAGCTTACTTCACCGGCGGATAAAAGAAAGATTTTGCTGTTGCTCCGGCAAATGATTTACCAGTGATATCTGTAAACGATTTTGTGGATCTAAAGTTTCAGCGGATAGTTTGATTTTGACTTTGTTTGTTATTTGGTGTTGCTGTAGTAGTAGTTCTACAAAATGTTCGGAGTTTTTTACGTAGCTTCTTATCATTCCCACATATTATTGCAGTTTTGTAGTTACGTATTTCGCAAGTTTGTAGGTAGACAATACGCAAGTATTAATTGGTTTAAGCGGGTTTTCCTGTTTATGATTCTTGGGTAATCCGTATAACCGAGATGGAATTGTTTCTGACGGTAGCAAATGTCTTTGATGTTTGGTGGTATAGATGAATTCTTGATAGTTTTTCTAGTTTCGCGTTCAATTTTTGTTGTTGGATCTCTGTTTACCTTGGTGTAGTGTTCTGAATCTAGCAGTGCTTTTATCTTTTTACTATAGTCTGTTTTATCTGTTACAACAGTTCCGCTCCATTTGTCGGCTCTTGATACCACAATGTTGTGCTTTTTTAATGATGTTTTTTGCTGGTGGTTTAGTTTTTTGTAAGATGCAACAAGTTTCTTTATACTTCCTCTACAGATATAATTCTGATAAGGCATTATACTTGTGTAACAATCAAACGAATCTATAGCAAAGTTAAGACTTCTTGTTTTTTAGAGTTGAGTTATTCGTATTTTTTTATTTGTGTTTTGATAGCCTTGTTATGATGGTGTTTTGAGTGTTTGTAGCTTAATTCTAGATGTAGATCGTATAGTTCCGTGGGACAAGTGCTTCTTTTGTACGTTGAATTATCTTTTGTACCGTCGCACAGTGCATTGAAGTATATAGGAAATGGGCAAAAATCATAAGTTTGTTTATATACGGCAGAAAAACTATTTTTTGATACATATTAGTTGATATAAGTTGGGCGCATGAGATAACACGTAATTTTCGTTTAAATCAGTATACAGAGTTTAAACCATACTGGAATTAAAAGCTAGGGAACATATTTATTCGTGTTTTATTACCATTGCAAAAAAAAACAATGAAGTAAGTTTTCCTGTAAGATAAGAAGAAAAAAGTTCCAGTAATACTTCATTTCTTTCATTCTAGTAATCTCTGAGCTAAGAACAGGATTTGAGAAGAATCTTTTTGCAGTGTTACTATCATTAGTCGATCCATATCCTGGCTTGTCCACTAAGAGACCCAGTTTCGATATTAAGTCAGCTTGAATTCTTTTCTTATTCATGTTTATGATTTCCTTATTTTTATTACCTTTTACTTGCCAGGATTTGATGGACAGGCTATATGCAAAAGGCATTAAAAAAACCTTATCCAACAATGTAGGGTGGACAAACCAAAGCGATAATTTTCTGCATGAGGTACCCCAGTCAACACTTTGTGTTTATAACCTTTGGAGTAGCACCACAAATCATGCATTTGAAAGCGGCATTTGTATCAGATAAAACATTACTTACACTGCTATCCATCATTGTAAAAAGGAGCTCGAAGCTGACATTACATTCTTGGCCGCTCTCCATTGTGAAATGGCTGTTTTGCAATTGATTGATTTTCTTTGTCATCAACTTCTCCTCCTAAATAAATAAATTTTATAGGCCTGCAGTAAAGTGTCGATGATGGCCTTGCATTGACCCACGCGTTTTCTCCAGTGTCTAGGTTAACCAACTTCAAAGGTACTAATGCTACCAAGAACAGATACTCACCAGTTCTGAAAACATCTGTAAATTTTTGTTTGTATTGTCTGTGACTAGAGCTACCTTCGAAGTCCCATTTACACACAAGTTTGAGTCGATTACTGCCATTTTCTAAATTGCAAAGATTAATTATGCTCTAAGCATTCAGGTGAAGAAGTTCCTGCAGGCTCACTTCAGCTGATATTTCAGTAACTAAAACAGATAATGGCATAAAGGCATTTTTGTTTTGTTTCAATTTATAGAGACTTGGAAAGCAGTTTGGGCGAATAGCATTTACTACAGACCTTAACACTTTGTATTGTATTGTTTATTTTTCGATAAATCTAGATCTAAATACGGAGCTAGAGCTTGAGAAGGAGTTAGTAAAGAAGTTTCAGCTTTGATCTCTGTTGTACCACGAGTCATTTTGGCAGCGAATTGCAGCTCATCAAATGTCCTGATAGCTGCGAGTTCGACTAACCGCCTTTTTTTCATCTTGAGTGAAGCTTCATTGAAGGGCTTCATGGGTCTTCCACGTAGACGTTTTGGTCTGGGTTTGCTTATTTTAGTGGACGAATATCGTACTTTTTGCTGTAGCCAAGCCTCGTGATGTTCCAGAAGTCTTTTTCTGCTTCGACTAACCTCTTTCCATTTATTATTCATGTTAAGACAGAACAGCCGGCTAGTTGTCATCAGTTCTTTACGAAAATCGTCAGGATATTCATCCAGCGCTAGGAGGGAATACATTTTCTCAAACACGGCTAAAGTTTTCTTGATTTTTTGCTCTGACACCATACATCCAATAGATCAACATTTTTTATCGATTTGATTCGCTCCGCAAAATATTATAATAAGATGAATCGCGATCAGAAGTAATAAAAATTTACAACTACGAAATGATATGACATGTTTTTTTAACCTTTCGTAAAGTTTGGTAATTGAAAAATTTGCATGGTTTTGGAATAGCAATCTATAGAACATGCAGAAAAAAATAATAATTTGGGTTAAGCTCGATGTACTGTGTATTTTCACAAAATTAGGTTTTACGTGTTGATCTCGGCAACGTCGTAGCAATGCCAACGAGGCTTGCAATCGGTTTCTTTAACATGACCTGCCATTAGCTGTGACAAAGTTAAAATACTTGCCAGGAACAAACATTATTATCAACGCTGAAAATAATTCAGATAGCTAACAAAAAAACTAACATTTATTTTTGCTAGAATTTGAGTTGTATCTAGTCTATTTTATTATATTATATTTTAAACATTTCTATTTATAATTAAACAGTATTTCTGGTAAAAAAGATAAATAAACTGTGTTTAATAATCACTTGAATAGTTTTCATGTGATTCTTATTCATAAATCGATTTTTAAAAATTTAAATAACTTTACATTTAAGCTACTTATCATACAACTTGGAAAGGAAACAGATGTTGTAATAGTTTTATTTTCCACTTTATTTTAAAATTTAACTAGTGCAAGAATGATACAGTTTAATATATTGTTCTGGAATAATGGGCTTATAGTAGGTAAATTTAAATTGCTTGGTTTCATTTCGGCTTTCAAGCTTTGTAATAATATAATATAAATGTACACGTTTTAATATTTACTGTCGCAAGATATTTATTACAAAATTTATAATTGAACTAAACGTATTACTTGAAGTTTTTATGAGATTTTTGTAGTTTGTTAAATTAAAAAATGACACTACCAAAAACCATAAAAAAATAAATGAGGGTCCTTTGAAACTCTTTTTAAGTGTACTAAAATGCAAACATAAACATGTTCTTTGCAGATATTCACTTGTCCTACTTCTTTCAAAACTGTTACTCGTCTTTCTAAACACATTTTGTTTACGTATTTTAATAAATAAGTTTACTGTCGTCGTGCCAACGTTAAGTGAAAATTTACAAAAACCAAATTTATAAATGGTTACTGCATTTTTTTTCAAGTTAATTAATTTAAATAACGATTAAGTAAATCTTGAACTTTTAGATATAATGATATGTTTAGGAGGTTAAGTAAAGTTAACTACGAAAATGTGATAAATTGTTTTAATATGAGATGTTAATAGTTCAACATCTGCACTGTTTTTAGCGAAAATTAAAACCAGAAGGGTATGTTAATATTTAATTTTAGAATCTATTATAACACAGGCAACAAGTTAGTGGTTTTAATTTAAACGTACTGCTTAAGTTTATGAAGTAATTTCTATAATCAATTTTAAAATTTAATGTTACTTTAGTTTAAATAAAAATTTATACGTTTTCATGAATTTTTATATATAACACTGATTTTAAAAAAGTTTATTTAGTTAGAAAAAACCTGTTATAGGTGTCGCCAATACTTAGAATGAAGAGGTTGGGGGCAAAAGATACACACTATTATGTTACCTTATTTTAAAGAATATTTGTTTTTGTATCGTTCATTTTGTAGAATACAGGTTTATTTTTTTTATCATCTGCTACAAGTGTACGAAGAAAAAAGATATAAATTTCAAATTTGATTGTTGGCTTAGTGGGCTAAGATCTATTTGATGAAAACATTTACAAGGTGGTAGCATTTTCGGTTACACTGAATTTTTTTTAAACTTTACAAAGAATTTAAACTTTTTCTTTAAAGTGTTTTTTATTTAAAATTAAATGTTTTCGAGATATTAATAATACTTTTCCAAAAATTTATGAAGAAAGTAAGTTGATGATTGATAGAAAAATTACACGCCCAACGCTTTTATTTACCGGTTTTAAAATGTTTCCATCACATTTTAAACTGTTGTTTATCACGTTTAAACAATTCAGTATTTTTTCTTGCACTGCATTAGATAAAACCCTCAAAACTTCATTTAAATTTAAACTTCTATAAAGAGTCACATTCTGCTATTGGCCGGGATTTGTACTCTTTTGCTAATAAATTCAATTTTCCTGTTGTGGTTTGTTAAAAACTCCGTTCGTTTTAAAATTATTACATTTCCTAAAAATACTACACAATGTTATATACAAGAAAAATCTTTTTAATGACATCCAAACAACATTAGAATTAACTTGAGCTTAACATTCATTAAAATATGTTTTCTATAAAAATTTGTATACTTACGCCGTTTTATGAACGCAAAGACTTTTATGGTGCGCCATTTCTACATTTAATATTAAAATTAAGCATGTATCATCAGAAATTATTTGCTGTTAAGTTTTTGTTTGTTGTTGCTTATTTCTATGGTATCATTTTCAAGTCAATTTTATTTTCATTTCCTTAAAAGCTACAGGAGGACTTTGAATTTCTTTGAATCATGATATAGAAAATCATAATATTAATATGTTTTATTAAAATATCTCAATTGTAGTGATGTTTATTTACATGCGAACTATGGTGTTTTCGAGAAGACTAATATTATTTTACACAATTTTAATTACGTTTAATTATTCTTATGTTTGTTTGCATTAAAACCAATTTTTATGATATATCATTTCAATTATGTTAAACTTCATTATAATTTATTTTTATTATATTTATTTTATGTACATTATTAAGATGATAATAAAAATAATGTGACAACGACGGCAAACTTTCCTGTATTGTCAGTGGTGCATATAGTGCGGTAGTTCGTGTAAGGAGAAACACGATTGGCTGTGGTTTTCATTAACAGTGTTGCCAAATTATTTAAAATTATGTAAATACGTAATGAAAATTATCTTAATAGAAATTACGTATAATGAAAATCAGACAATCATAATGAAACACCATTTAAATTGATCATCTTAAAAATCAGTTACAAAAAAACATAATTTAAACTAAATATAATATCTGTAAGCTTCATAAGAAGTACCTTCAATAGTAAATAACTATAATCGTTTCAAACCTGAAAAAAATGAGCAATACTTACGTTTTTTAAAAATAAGCAACTGGAAACTAATTGTCATTAAAATCTGAGCGTTTCTATGAAACATTTTAAAATAAATTATTTATTGTTTTTCCTTTTTTTTAATGTTTAAAAATTTAAATTTTTCAGTTTAAAATAAAAATTGCTCTACATAAAAATTAGTTGTAAGAAAACTAAGTAGAATTAAAAAGTATTGACTAGAATAGTTTCTAGATAAATACCAGTCATAAAAATTCACAATCATTTGAACTAGATTTTATGATTTATTATTTATATTTGAAGTATTTCATTTAAGTTTCAAATTATTTTATGCATTTAATATAATACTGGTATTATATTAATCCACTATTTTATGTTGTTTTTTTTTTAATATAAGTAGGGTATTATTTTTTTTTAAGACATATTAATAATAGAGTATAATATTAAAGTATTTCATTAAAATATCTACATTTTCATTATATCTAATTTATTTGTGAAATATTTTACTAGTAGTGCGTTCTCAAATTTTATTTGTGGCTTAAGTTTACATTATATTCCTTATGTATATTCTTATGAAGCCTCTATTTTCATGAAGTTTAATTTACTTTATGATTATTTTCTATGACATCCAGTTGTTATGCATAATAATTTCCATTTTGTTATTTTTTTTTATTGGCCTTTTACTTATGTTTTTTTATTATGATAAATTTTCATTATGATGTTTTTTCTATTATGTATTTGATAACAATAAATGACTTGGCAACAGCGCAAGGAACAGTTGACAGATACACGCTTTCGAGCTAACCTAATCTTTGCTTTCGAGTTTCAACTGTTTAGTGTTTGTAGTGTTTAGTCAAAGTATTTATTCTTTGATTAATTGTTATAAATCTAAAAGAAAGAAAAGGCGCAAACCACGCAAACGTTATGGATATAGCGCAAGTCGCAAGCCATAGACACAAGCGTACATTAGCTGTTGCACTGTTGCCAAGTTATTTTTTATTATCAAATACATAATGAAAAAAAAAACAATGAAAATCCATCATAATAAAAATTAAACATAATAAAAAAAAAGATAACAAAAAATCAACTTAATGAAAATTATTCCACATAACAATTGGATGTCATCGAAAATAACCATAAAATAAATTTAACGTAATGGGAAAGAAAACACAAAAATAATATTCATAAAAATATTATAACAAGAAAGATTCTGTGTAATCTTAAATTGTAAATGAAATATGAGTACAACAGCATCAGTAAAATAATTTCTCATATAAACAGGAATCACAAAAATGTTATTTTAATAAAACACATTAAAATTATGATTTTGTATATTATGATTTAAAGAAATTTAACGTGCTCGTGTAGCTATTAAACAAAAGTAAGTACAATTGGCATGGAAAAAAATTGATATCATAGAAATAAGTAACAACTAAAAAGAACTTAATAGCAAATAATTTTTCATGATGCATAGACTTTTGAACACAAGACGTTTGTGCGTAAGACGTTTGAAAATAGTCAAAGTTTAGTTTATAACAGAATAACATTAAGAAAATTTTAAAAAAATGCAAAAATAGATCGATTTTAATATTGAGAAGGACGACCCTACTTAAGATGCGTCATTTTTTTGGAAATTTAATACAACACAATCACAATTCCATAAAATATCAGGTTTGTTGTACGTTTTAATACTACTTATAACTAAAAGTGTGATGTAAATGGAAATCATTGTTTTGTTTCTGTGGTCTATGTTGTGCTTATCTCTTTTTTTAACAATACTGGTTTATTTGAGTACTGTTTTCATTAAAAACTATCGTCTACATTAAAAGTTCCTAAGCAAGCAAATCTGTCACTTATCAAATTTTTATTCTATTGATAATAACGTACACCACCGCCAAACGTGTCAAAATTTATTATGGCGTGGAAAAACGTTCTTCATTGAGAACAGCTACAATCTTTAACAACGGACATTCTGACCAAAATGTAAGTCACACGTACGTTCGTCAATTGGTCGCCAAATTTGAAACAACGCTACTATTAAAGTACTTAAATAGTTTGCTATAAACCCAACGATGTCAACTCGTCGCCAGGCAGCCGAAAAACAGGATTGTCATCCTTACAAAATGAATCGTTCAAGAACTTTAAGATGATGATCTAGACAGAAGAATTCAGTTGTGTGTAACTATCATTTATCAAATTAATGCAAATCTGCAATTTTTTAGAAACGTTTGTTTTAATGATGAGTGCACGTTTTATTTAGCTGGACAAAGCAATAAACAAAGTTGTCGGTATGAGAGCGCCAAGAATCTTCACAATTTGTGGGAAGTCCACACTCAATGCACCGAAAAACTTTGGACGAGATTTTTTGGGAAATGTTATCATTGGCCCTGTCTTCATTGATGGAAATTTGACTTGTGCACTTTATCTTGAATTGTTAGAAAATGTCATGGAACCGTTAATAGTTGATGACTTAGAAAATCAGAGGGGCATATATGGAAATCTTCATTTAAATGAGGCTTTACTCCGTTTCCAACAAGATGGAGCTTTTCCTCATTACGTACGACCACTTAGACAATGGTTAGATGACCGTTACGTTTTGTGTTAAATTTTAATTATTACCTTTTTAAAACCGCTGAATTCTTTATTACATTTTCCAAAAAATTACGTATCACAAACAGGGTTTTTAAAAAAATTATGGGTAGTTGCTGCGGGTTAGGGGGTTGTTTTAAAAAGTTTTAAAAAATTTACTTTGTATATTATCATTTAATTCTTCAACAACGTATGGTAACCAAACATAAAAAATAAAAAATTAAACATATTTTTTTTATTCGTTTGAAAATTTTGTTACAAAAACTAGAAATATAAAAGTATTTTATTTAACTTAAGGTAAAAAATCAAAATTTGGAAAACAGAAATGTATGGAACGCCGTTTTACTTTTTATTGTCCGTTTTTATACATAACTTATAAAATAACTTCTTGTGCATATTAAAAAAGTTTGTTACAATTTAAATTTTGCTTTGAAAAACTTTAGGGTAGTATATTGTAAGTTGATTTAAAATGTTACTTGAATAAAAATAAATGTTAAAATTGAAGTAAGTAACATTATAAATCCTCGAATTTTCACGAATAAATTAAAATGCTAGAATAACTTTTAGCAACTAACATTTTAAATGATACAATTAAAATGTTAGTTGATAATTTTAATTGGTCGCTTCAATCAGTGGCGTCATTTAGAACTACAATGTGCATGTATGTATTTCCTTATACTGAAATAGTTTCAAAAGCTACCACCGATCACAGCGACGAATTAAAATTATCAACTAACATTTCAATTCTATAATTTATAATGTAAGTTGTTAAAAATTAGTCTAGCATTTATATTCATTCATAAAAATTAATTGATTTTTAATGTTACTTCATTTATTTTCAACGTATATCTTTATTCAAGTAACATTTTAAATCAACTAATAGTTAAAAACATCAAGTTTTTTAAACTAACATTTTAAATGTGGTAAAACTCAATATTGTACATTTCATTTAAATCTTTCAGTTACTTTATTGTTTTACTATTAAATACTAAATTTGTTACAATTTTAAACAAACTTCAATTTTTAATAAGTTTATTTTCATGTTTGTCTATTTATTTGAATACACTAAAACTGTTTGTTAAACAAACTTAACACATTTAAATTGTTACCTGAAAACGTATTTACTAATGCAATATATTGTGCTCAAAATTTTCTAACAGTCATATTAAACACTTTAATTTAAACTGAGAAATAAAGGATATGAACAACCATTTGAATTCATGTAACACTTTTTATTTAACAAATAAAAAAATAACAATCATTTAAATTGGAGAATTAAAATGTGTGAAATAATTTTAATTCTTCAATTTTAAATTAAGAATTAGAAGTACCAACAAACATTAATTCTGAATTAAAATGTTTGTTGATAATTTTAATTTTTCAATTTTAAATCAAGAAAAAAACTACTAACAAACATAATATTTTCGAATTAAAATGTTTGTTGATAATTTTAATTCTTCAATTTAAAATCAAGAAAAAAACTACTAACAATCATAATAATTTTGAATTAAAATGTTTGTTGATAATTTTAATTCTTCAATTTTAAATCAACAATTAATATTACCAACAAACATATTAATTCTGAATTAAAATGTTTGTTGATAATTTTAATTCTTCAATTTTAAATCAAGAATTAATATTACCAACAAACATATTAATTCTGAATTAAAATGTTTGTTGATAATTTTAATTCTTCAATTTTAAATCAAGAATTAATTTTACCAACAAACATATTAATTTTGAATTAAAATGTTTGTGGATAATTTTAACTCTTCAATTTTAAATCAAGAATTAATATTACCAACAAACATATTAATTCTGAATTAAAATGTTTGTTGATAATTCTAATTCTTCAATTTTAAATCAAGAAAAAAACTATTAACAAACATAATAATTTTAAATTAAAATATTTGTTGATAATTTTAATTCTTTAATTTCAATTGGCGCTGTAAGTTGCGGAAGTTGTGAGTACTCTAACCAACTATAGTGGAAGTTTACCACTGGTTAGAGTACCTACAACCTCCGCAACCTACAGCGCCAAATTGAAGAATTAAAATTATTAACAAACATTTTAATTCAGAATTAATATGTTTGTTGGTAATAATAATTCTTGATTTAAAATTAAAGAATTAAAATTATCAACAAACATTTTAATTCAGAATTAATATGTTTGTTGGAAATATTAATTCTTGATTTAAAATTGAAGAATTAAAATTATCAACAAACATTTTAATTCATGTAACATTTTAATTCGACATGCATTTTAATTCTACAATTTAAACGATTATTATTTTTTGTTTGTTATATAAAAAGTGTTTAATGAATTAAAATGTATGTTCAAATACTTTTTTTCTCAGTTTAAATTAAAGTTTTTAATATGATTGTTAGAAATTTTGAGCAAAATGTATTGCATCAGTAAATACGTTTTTGCTTAACAATTTAAATGTTTTAAGTTTGTGCAACAAACTATTTAAAAGTACTAAAGTAAATAGACAAACATAAAAATGAACTTAATAAAAATTGAAGTTTGTTGGAATGCGACGGAATTAAATTTATTAATAAAAAGCAAAACGGTGTTCCATAGAAATGCGTTACAATATCATTTTTAATAAATACATGAAAGTTTGTTTTAGAAAAGTTAAAGAAAGAAAAAAACGAACTAGTTTTGTCGGCGAAAAAACAGTGTAAGAAAAAAAATAAGAGAAAATCAAAAAAAAATTTAAATTGGGACTACAATACAACTTAAATACTACAAGAAAACTAAGAAGTTATCGTTAACATTTTGCTTTTAATAAATTAATCAAAGTTTATTTTGAAAATCTTTAAATCAAAAAAGATTTTTTAAGATTTTAGCAAAAAAATAAGATCAAATTAAAAATTTATTGTCAAAAAACTGAAGAAAAAAAGATAGAAAAAAAAATTATAGATTTAAAAAAAGAAGTTTGCTTGGTATATAAAACCAATCGTTAAACATTTTAAAAAAAGGATGGGAAGAAAATAAAAACGCCTTAATTACAATAAAAAAATTTATAAATAGCGAGGATAATTTATTTTATTGGTTTGAAGATTTTAATAAATGTACTGACAGCATTGTGACATACTAAATAAAATTAATCGTCCAAACTGAAGATAAGAAGCAATAAAACTAAAGAAAGGAAAAGAACGAAAACTGATAAACCATCAATTTTTTTGTAAGAATGGTTTTAAGTTTATTTAAGAAAAATTTACAATAAAAAATATAAAGAATAAAATGAGGTAAAGTTTGTTTTTAATTGAAAATTTATATAACGTGTGTTAAATAATATTAAATGTTAAAAATTTAACATGAAAAATGAATATTTTAAAAAACCAAAAGGAAAGTAATCAGACGCATAAAAAATGTGTAATGTAAATTTAACCGTAACGTAGTACAGACGGCAACTCAACAAACAAAAAGTAAGTAGTAGGTAGTATTCGATGTGCTAATTATAAAATGATTAAAAGAGCGCCAAGACGGGAAAATACACTAATCGTCGAACACTGAAAGAAAATAAATCGGAAAACACAAATATAACAACGAATATGAGTATTTCAACGATAGAGGAATAGACTGAAACAGTAGTGTCAAGCAAATAAATAAAAGTTAAGGGTTCGTCAACGAATAATAGATTAGGCAACACCTCGTACATATAAACAATCAATTGGCTTAAAAGTACATGATTCAAATAAATTCACGTAGGTGAATATAACAACATTGTCAATTATCACGAGTTTATGCAAAACAAAGCCCTCCGTTTAATTTGATGCAGGCAAAAAAAGTTGTATGTTTAGTGGTCTAGTCGCGTGTGCATTCGACGAATCTCTAAGCAAAAAGACAAATTATATATAAGAAATAAAGTTCTAACAATTACCGTTTCCGATTAGCTAATGGCACATCTAACACAAATCTCCTAAAATTTCTACAAATTAAACTAATACATATATACACAGTTACCACAAATAAATTGCTCAGTTTTATACGATAGATTACAAAAATTACAGCTTTTCTAGTTAGTTAAGATATCTCAACAGGTGTGCCTTCCAATTTGTTGTAATGCTGTTTGCAATAACAAAAATCGAAACGGTGGTTTTAATGTCCTAACATAGGTCATCAGACAGGTTATCAGTGCTCATACTTCGTCATGCCTTATTAGTTTGTCATAGAAATTTTCCAAGGTAAAAAACATGTAAAGTGAAAATGTGTCCTTACTTTAGCAAATTTCTCAAAACAAGTATACACGAAACCGCAATTTATGTACTCAACACTCGTGAGGATGATTTAAGATACTTAAAAAGTAGAAACATCTGAACATGACATTAACACACGTGTAATTTTCTTAATGTTCGAAACGGAAGTGTATTTGACCTCCGGTGTGTCAAAAGACATTATCATTGGGCAAAATTCCTACAGTACAAAAACTATACCAAAATATTTTTAACATAACAGAGGTTTAGTAAAAAGTACATAAAGAAATTTAAAAAAAATGTTTTATTGTGTTAGAGATGTTGGTAATATATGAAAAAATGATGATTATTTTTTGAACCGTGACATTGTGGTAACCGAAGTTTCCTAGTTTGACATACATTCCTCCAGTCCTCTGTTTAACGTTTTACTTTTATTTTGTTTGTTTAATTTTATTCAATACCTTATTTTAATTTAATTTTTTTAACTATATACTATTTTTGAAACTAAAATCTTTCTTTTTTTTACCAAAAATTTAAAATTGATAAAAGAAAATTGCATTTTATCTGTTTTTTTCCTCTTTATTTTAAGGTTTTTCTCAAATACATTTTTTGTTAAGAAAAGATTATAATCGACGACCTTCATTCTCTTTAAATTTTCTTGTCAATAAAAAAATTGGTTCTATTATGTGGTTTTATTTTTAAATTTTTATTTAAGTTTGTTTTAGGTTGTATATTAGTAATTTATGTCACTAGCGTCGAAAGTAGAGCATAACATTACGAACGTTTATGCAACGCTCGGCCTGCTACGCTATGAGACTGTCGACGAGAATTACATACATTATTTTTTGTACTGTTTTTTTGCGAAATTAAATGTAAATTTTTAACCATTACAAATTCAATGTTAATACTACATTTGGTATTAGTAAAATTTCAGAACTTAACAATTAATTGAAAATCTTAGGACAAATACTACCAACTCCGAAATATATAATACTCTGGTGTTTGAATTTATAAAATTTTTAACACGTTTTTTTTCAATTTCAAAACTATTCTAAACTAAAGTTTTAAGTAGGTTTCGATTTATCACTTTGCTTCTCTATAGTTTTTTGTCATTCAGTAACTACCCTAACGAACGAATATTGATCCTACATTTCTTTTCTTTAATATTTATTTAAAGTTTTTTAGAAATAGACTTTAATGTGTTTTATTGTATTGTATTAAGAAAAATTATGTTTGATGAGATTTTTGTTTTTTTTTCACGTTAGTTGGTTTGCTTTTTTTTCAATTGTTTTTTATTTTAATTTTAAAAGTTGGCATTTATTTAAGTTGGTAATTACATATTTTACATTAGTTGTCATTTGCTTATAACAACTTTAATAATTGGTATCACATATGAATAGTAGTGTAAATAAAACTTAAACTATTTTTAGTTTTTGTGATTGTTAGTTAGTTTGTTTTCAATTGTTAAAAATTTGCGTAGATGTCTAGCTAAATTTTTATCTTTGAAAGTTGTTTTGTTTTGAAAAATGTTGCGCAATAGTATGAAAATTATGAAATGTTGCATTTTGCTCTTTGTTTATCGAAGTTTGATTTATCACAAAATATATAAACGAATGCGTATTATTTTATAAAAATAATAAAATTTTTTCATAACTTTTTAGTGTGTTTTAAGTATATATTTTATGAAAAAAAATATTTTTGTTATTGTGTTTGTTTGGGTTCTTTAGGTTGTTTTTGCATGTCAATTGGTAGAATTTAATCGAAATTTATATTAGAATTGAACGCTTTAAATTAACTTGTATATAACGTATTTACACATGTAAACCGTATTTCACAATTAAAATTACGTCAGGAAACTTTAGTGTAATTATACGTTTTTATATACTATTAACATCTAACTATACTTAATCGTTTCATGATGTTTTTGTTGTCATCGTTAATAACCTGGTGGTTACGTTTTAGTGTTCGTATGCTTTAGTAATTTGGTTAAACTGTAATGTGACTTCAGTAAATTAGAATTTACGTTTACTTTAAATTAACACTTTATAAAACAATTTTTTTTTTGAGAAATAACTAACTGATTACCTGTAATATTTAAAATATTTTTATTCTGGAATCTAAATCATAATTAAAATTATTTTTTTTTATAATTTTTTTAGAATGAAAATATAAATCATTAGCATTTTTATAATTAGTTTTTAAATTTTAATTTAAAAATTTTAATCTTGAAATGAACAATTTCTTTTTGATTACTAATTTCTTTCTTTGTTAAGATTCTTTTACAATCTTGTATACTTACTCGTTTTTGTATAAATATTAAAGGATAATTTGAAATTTAAATTGTATTTCTAATTAAATTAGCTGGTACATTATTCTTTATAATTGAAAGAACAATACGAGAATTTGTTAAAAAGCTAACAATTAATTTGGGTTTTTTATACATTTGGTTGTTATTGAAGTTTTTGTTTTAATCATAAATGTTAAAGTAATTGTTTTAGAGAACTTGTAAATTATAAGAATTATGTGGTTTTGTTTACGTTGTTTATAACAATATTGTAGATAATAGAAGTTAAGAATCACGTACTTTTTTATTTTCTTAGAAGGGATTGCTGCTTTTTAAATCCGTTTTTTGCTACAGCGTTTTATACAGTGAAACCTGACAAATATACCCCCGAATTTAAAATTAATTAAATAATTTTCAAACAAAAGTACTTAAATTTATACAACAAAATACAAAATAAATAATAATTAGAAACTCGCTTTACATATTTAAAGGTAACGGAAAAAGTTTAGAAAATGCACGTTGGTCGTATTGTATGTTCGCACTGACGCTATTCGAGAGATTCCGTCGCGGTCTGAAAACATGTCTATATGATTCTTCCCAATTTCCACTGCACAGACCGCAAGATAGGTTTTTTTTTTTCATTAGACCCCTTCTGTAAATCTAAGCGTTGCAGCGGCTACTGGGTGCATTGCTGTAACTCGTAAATATATTCTTGGCTTTACTTTTTTTTAATTTGTTCATAGAGCTGCTGGACGTCTCGAGATAATGCGAGACGAGACTCTGGTATTTTAGTTACGTCTGGGTAGTGCATAGCTGACTTTATGCTTGCTTTCTATACACCACCAAAGTGCGGACTGGGTTGTGGATCAAAGTGTCACTCTGTACCTTCACTAGCAAGAACGTCAGTAATAGAATCATAGTTAGATTTAAGAAACGAATTCAATTCTTTTAGGTTCGGAATTGGCTCCCACGAAATTTGTGTCATTGTCTTTTGTCAGTGGTTTTTTTTGACGTGAGGTAAAGCGCCTAAATGAGTCAGTACACAAAGTGACTAATTTCAAATGAACTGACCTGGTCACAAAATATACAAATACTCATCAACCGCAAAGTTGACAGATAATTCATTATAGACTGTACGGTTCTGGGAAATAATTTAAAGCATTTTATAGAATTATATAGAAAAAATTGAAAAACTATTTTGGAGTGAAGAGGGAAGTAATAGAATACCTACATAGAGTATTTTGAGATGCTCTCTAACAATCATCAGTTTGGCTAGGCAATGTTTGCATGACATAAGGATAGGATGCTTCTTATCAAAATTAGAGAATTTTGGAGTTTGTCTCCAACATGAATAATGCCGTTGATGTCTAAGAAAGGATTGAAGGTTAGTAAAGACGAAGAACGTTGTTGTAATGATTGGAGATGCTGGAGTGCATTTTTGAGCTTGTAAATAGTTAAAAGACCGACAGTACGACGACTATTTGCTTTCGAAAACGAAGAGAGTAGGCAACAACTCTTTCTAACCGATGTTAGAAAATCGTAAAATAGGGTACAAAAACTGGGCCATAGCAACTAAATATTGTGCGTCTCTTTTAAGTTCTGGAAGGTGGCCAATAGACGTAATAAAACTAGGCGATGCAGATTCATTTTTCGTTAGTCAAGTAGGACCATAATTTAAATAATTTTAGAACATCAGGCGAAATTCTTCTAGACAGTAGATCAGAATGCATTAGAAGTAGGCTGTTAGATATCAACAATTCGATTACAAACGAAAGTTTTTAATAGATTTGGATTGGTTTTTATTCATATCAAAACTATGGTGAAATCAGACTATAAATAACAAGATAAAATGTGGAGATTCAATGCCTTTATAACCAGCTCTAAAAACTTGGCTAATAATACGCCAGCACTAAGTTCTAATTTAGTAATAGTAACAGGCTTTATAGGTCTGAAAGCATGTACATATTTTTGATTTCAGTATAGCATAGGTGTGCTTTCAAAAGCAAACTAAAATCGGAAATAAATCTTGTTTTCATCAACGAATGCCTGAAGTAGTGCCAAAAGAACAATTAAAAACAACGCGAAACCTTGTAGTTAAACTATTTTATTTCATTACTCCATGACGAGAGATATAGTAAGAATTTTCTTCATTATCAATAGTTAACACAGTCATGTGTTCTAAACCTTGCAGTTTAACTAATTAAAATATTTGCATTTGTCTGAAGAGAAGAATCGTTTTTGGGCAATGTCTTGTGACTCGCCAAGACATGGAACAGAATCCTTAAGAGGTATTGTAAAAAGAAATCTGCCATCCATTTTTTTTACAACGGTTTGAGCAAAATGTACTTTCTTCTGAAGAAAAAACCTTTTCTTGTGGGTAACTTTCGAGACTTCAAAATTTAGAAATACGATCAGGAAGATGAACACTTAAATGACAAAAAGAATGCGTAGGCGTCGGGGCATTAAATTGGTCAGAAACTAACCATCCAGAACGAGTTTTTTGAAGAACCAACAGTCAGACAGTTTGATATTGTATGGAACATGGAATGAATTGCGACTTATGTGAAAGCTGGGCGTCGTTCCGGTTATTTAATCAATAATCAAACAAGAAAGATTAATTTGAAAATAGTGTTCTTGTGAGTGGCTTTTCTTAAGCTTATAACTTGAATATTTGCATCATTGATGCGGAATAAATTTTGACACAGGTCAGAACGAATAAAATTATATTGGGAGCCTAAGTCTAGTAAAATACAAATAGTGTGTTTACTTCCGTTAGCATCGAAAATCTTAGAGGAAGCTGTTGATAGCAAAACTTGGACAGTATTTGTGCAGAATGCAAAAACGCTTTGGTTTGATTCAGCAAGACTGTTTCTAGGAGTAGCAGATGTTAGCTGTTCTTTAGAAGTAACCGCGGCATTAAGTTCAATTGCAAGTTACCTTTATGAAGACAGTTCAGCCACACTCTCAATTCCTCGACTTTGGCAATTCTTTGACGAACAGATAAGTTTAAAAATTGTTTACACAAACGTATAGACTGAGAAATTTTGCAAACTACACAAGTTGACGTATTTTCTTCAAAAGATTTCAAAAAATCTGGATTTGGTTTGACCGGGACAACCTTAACGTCTTGTTTAGACTGTGGTGTTATTTAATGTATCCAGATTCGGTAACTCACTAGGAAATGAAGTTTCCCATTCGCGTGAAGTAATAAAATCTGGACACAATATGAATTATGATGGTTTTGAAGAGTTCTCATTTGCTTGCGAATGTGGCGCTGTAATTTGTTTAAATAAATCATCAAAGAAGTTTGTTAACATTGTTTATTTAATGATTTCAAATCGAGTATAAAAGTTAAATGATTGCAATAAGCATGCACGGCTGATCATACCGTGCGCAAATAGATTTCTAAGCAACCTGATAATTGGTGGCTGAAAATTATAAAAATTGATTACTTAAGCAGCGTCTCCATCCAAGCTTGCTTTGAGATAAACATGAAATTTGAACACTAATTCTTAGATCTTTTATTTCTATTAGTGTGCTATGCTATCGTTTGAACATTCACTGATAGTTTTGTTTATTTGTGTGTTTAGAGATTTAAATATTTCTACAGTTTACGAACAATAAAATTTTTAGTAACAATCGTATTCTACATTTGAACAAAGTAAAACAAACTTAAATGAAGTTATGAATGCTTATTATTAAAAAATATACAGGGTGTATCTAATTAAAGGGTTGTTATTTTAGTAGGTGAAATTAGAGAATAAATACAAGCAAAAATAAACTGTTCTAAGAAGTGCAAATTTCTTCTCAACGATTTGCTGACTCCAAAAATAAAAATAAAAACAAACGGAATACTGTGACAGTGTCTGATGGCTTGACTAGGTTTTCTGTTTTTGTGATATCAGTAGAAGTTACTTCGAACAACTTAATCAAAGGACATATGACGATAAAATGTTTTTCAGTGAATTTAAGTTTACGATGTCTTTACCTTCAGCTACGGCAGTTCTTTTTAATGTACCACTCACGCCATCAGGTGCACCTTTACCATGGCCTGGTTCTGAATAGTTTCATGAAAAGAGTGTTGTCCCGGGAAATAAATCATTTATATGGTGAGATGCAATATAGAATATGAACTTATTTTTGTATTGATTCACAGGACTATCATTCAAAATGTGAATTCTACCGATGTTAGAATTTTGACGCTTAATCCATTCAAAAATCGGTGTCAAGTGAGCCCACACCGCCATAGAATCGTGTCTGTTATTCTCAGATAGAGAACAAAAGGTGTGTGGTATAACAGTATCATTTTCAGGTAAATATAAAACACCTGTATTAAGTGTAATGTGTTTTCGTGCCCCACCAAAATGGACTGATTGTATTTCTTCGTTATATTTAGAACAATAGTTTTCTCTGAATGAGAACTTCGTTCTCAGTCAAATTTATTTTAAGTTTTAAAATGGTCTGATATTGATGAGCTATCGTGGCGACGTGCTGCAAAAACGAAAGTAATGTTTCTTCTAATTTTTGTTTTGGTTGTGGAAAATGATATTCTATCATTTTATGTTGACATCCATCACAAGCTCGGGTCAAACATTTTTTTGAACTGACGTTACATGTTATCGTAGACAAAAATTTGGTTAAGTTGCAGCTGGGTAGAGCTTTATTTTTATGCAACTTCATAATCATTAGTTGCATATTTGGATGGATCAGACATTGGCAGGTATTTCGGTCTTTGATGTTCGCCCAAGTCACCCAGAAAGGTCGAAATCTGCAGAATGTTGCTAAGCTTACTTCATAGTCGACTGTAGTCAGAAAGTTTTTGTGCAAATTTTTTATTGTGTCACCCAATAAACGTATTTGTTTCACAATTCCTTTTGATCTGATAAAATCCTTCTTATCTGGACACATCCTAGAATTTTCGTATTTTTCTAAAAAATCTGCAACGTCTTGTTTAACTTTAATCAGATGTGCATTTACTTTTTTACAACCACTCTTTTTGTACGTCTCATGTTTAAAAATTGGTTTTGATAAACTCAGTAGCTTGTATTTTTTTTTAGATGATCTGGTTTTAAAATTTCGTAGTATTTTTTCTTATCATAATGTTTATTCAATTTAGTGTAGCTATTTTGAAGTTGTTTAGTGATGACTTCTGAAAAAATAAGCTTCTTTTTTACAATTTTTCGGAACTTGAACATTCTTCAATAGTGCTTCAGGGGACGACAAAACTTTTTTAGTATGATGCTGACATCTCTTCCGAAATTTTTCGTTTTTTCGAGTTTCTTCTTTCAATTTTTTTTCCAATCTGGCAATTTTTGCGTATTGTATTGCTCGACGTTTTCTTAGTTGCTTCCTTCTCTGAATAGCTACCATGCTTTGACGCTGAATATTGTTTTGATAGACAGGTCCTGTCAAATTTTTACATACTTTAGTTTTTCGGTTTCTATAGGTTTGACTATTTTTTTTCTTTTTAGTCTTTTCTTTCTGGAACTCATGATAGCTATAGATTTATCTTGGCTTTTCTGTTTTTTCTTCAGATATTTAGCTCTTTCTTACTCACGAAATATTTCTAATTTTGCAGGATCGGACTTCATTTTGTCTCGACGCTTTTTATCGCATTTTTTCTTCTTTAGTTTTGCTTCAGCATCAGACAACTTCTTACTTCTTGCCATGGTTTGGGTCTAAAATAAGGTAAAATGGTAATTAAAGAGTTTTTATAAGCAAAGATGTACGAAAATCGAGTTGATCCAGTCTGAAAGTAATTCTCTTATAAGTCATCATTCCCTCACTTTTATTCAAAATGAGGGAATGACGGTGAGGGAAGGACAAAATAAACCATAACCTAAAAAATCTCGCAACACAACTTTTTGTTACCATCTAACTTTTCTCTACGCTTTCTACTTCTAAAAACATACTTTACTACGTCATTAAAATCCAAATATTATAATTACTTTTTTAATTCTTCACTGTGAGGGAATGATTGTTTAAAATGTAATCCTTAAAAAATTACAATGACATCTTCTAACAAGTACTCTAGCAAGCTGGAAGTCAATTTGCAATTTCGAACAAGTGACCGTACGACCAACTATCAAAAACTAATGATAGTGTGACTAAAGTCCTCACAAATATACCTACTTACCGACTGTTAGTAATGATGTGAGGGAATGATTATTTTTCATGGGACACATATTGAGTTAAGATTAGACAACTTGTTGATGACTTATGATCCTAAATTCAGAGAAATTTTGAAAAGTTGTTGTATTCACAATAGACAAGCCATGGTTTTAAACAGATTTTTTAATAAATTTGCCATAAAAACTTTGGACAATGTTTTAATCTGGAGTTTGGGACATAGTGAGGGAATGATTTTCACAGCACTATATATATATATATATATTATTTCTCACAAATGCCCGTACGGTTCCAAAGTTTTTACTCACATTTTTAGCCTTGATGATATTCTTTCCGAAAAAAAAATACCATCCTAAGTCGGTTAGGTTTATTTTAAAAACTAATAGGACAGGAATTTCAATATTCCATGAGAATTACCCAGGTACTGTTTCTTGGTTAGGAAACTATCACAATTAATGTTTGTAGATAAATGTTCTTTAGGTTATCATTTTTGTAATAATAATAGTAACACTAATGGGTCATTTCATATCAGATCAACACAGGGTATAAACCTGGTCACCTCAGAATTTGATGAAATTTGGTATGAAAGTTGTTATCATAGAGATTAGGAAAAATGCTAAATTTTTTTTCAAATATCTCAAACGGTTTTAAAATTACGGCTATGTAAACTTTCTTAAAATCCGTCAAAAAAACCTAACCGACATATTTTGAAATCACCATAGCTTTTCTCCTAATTGAGCTAGAAAGATAACAGTGCTGTCATTTTACTCACTTTTAAATGCTCTTTCTTTTGGTGTACACAACACACTTTGTTATAAAAAGTATTTATGAGAAATCCGATTCAAAATTTTGATTTTCTCAAAAAGTACATCTTATACTTACATCTTAGGCAAAAGTTATTCAGAACTTGATGATTTGTGAAATTTTTATGACTCCTTCAGATGTTATTACATAAATCCTTTCTGTTGGAGTAGCGGGATCAACTTTACAAAGTAAATTTCTCAGTGGTATCCACAATATGTCTTGTTTTCTTGGATATGAAAATGATGATAAATTAGCAGCAGGATGCAGAAATGTCACTTTTAGTTCATCTTCTTCTTCATTCTTCTTTAACACATATGCCAGCCACCACTTCTGGTCATATACAGCGGTTATATATCTAGTAACTTCTGCCATTTATAGTTTTTCGGGGCATTTTTGGATGGTCACTAGCGCGGACCAATGGTAATAGGGTGCAAAAAATAAACTTATTTTTTTTGTTTAACCTGGGTGCGGAATCGTTGTCATTTAGTTAATTAAACAACTTGTAAATTTTCTTTGAAAAATATTAAGTTCTTCAGGTTTCTTTTTCATTTTTAAATGAGGGAAAAATGTAAAAAAATTGTAAGTTTTGTTGCAGCGCTTCGCTTGTTTTTTTTAATTAAAAAAAATAACCCAGAAAGTGGTTGCAAAACGGATTTCACCACCACCCTCCTCACTTTACTTTATTCGAAATCTAAAAGCTTGTTTGGTAAAATCTTTCTTTGTCTGCATTTGTGATGTAGCTTTTCTAGAAGTAATTTTTGCTCGAATTAACCCGTCCCTGGTGGTGTTTCCACATACTTGTTATATTTATAAATCACCTTTATTTAAGTATTTTATTTTTAATGAACTTCAATACACACTTAACTTAACTACATCGTGATAATCATAATGGCTGCCCATGCCTATGCATATATGCCCATGACGTCATGCTTAGCGCAGACTCATTACATCCCCCGCTTTTTTTTTTTTTTTTTTTTTTTTAAATTTAAATTTATTTATTTACATTCTAATGTTTAACAAAAGCATTTCTTAAATAATTGGGAGGTCTTGAGACTCTGCCAGATCTTGTAACCTGACAATAACTGAAGCCATTTGCCTTATTAGTATTTACATTTATTTCAGGTGCAGAACTAGTTTGCATATCTTGCGAAACATGAACTTGACTACGTTCATCTAATGTTTTGCTATTACTGTTCTCCACCTGCAAATCCCTATGCAACCTTTCATCAAGAATTTTATCGTAAATCTCGTTTGCCTCATTATTGTACTCATTATTTAACTGCTTAATTACTTTTCGATTTCTACCATAAACTTTCAGGTTTGTGTCTAATAATACATTGTATGACCTCGGTCGATTCGCATTTGTTTCGACTACTGTGCCTGGTTCCCATACCCTATTTTTATTCTGCATTAGTACCCTATCCCCTTTTTTTAATTGGTGGTAAATTTTTTGCATTATGATTATAATACCTACATTGATTGTTTTGATATTTTTCAAACATTTTCCTATATTTAGTATTTGTATTTTTTGTTTTAACACCAATGGGTAATATTCCTCTTAATTTTCTTTGAAATAACAATTCTGCTGGAGACGGTATTTCTACGCTTATTGGGGTATTTCTGTATTCGAGCAGAGCTAAATATATATCTTTGTTATCATAATCAGCTTTTTTCATAATTTTCTTTATAGTTTGTATGTGCCGTTCTATAAATCCATTTGACTGGGGGTATTTAGGTGATGACGTTTGATGAGTAACTTCCCACTCGTTTAAAAAATTCTGAAACTCGTTATTAATAAATTGTGGTCCATTATCACTATAAAGAATTTCTGGTTTACCTAATCGCGAAAAAATTGTTTTAAAGCATTTAATAACTTCATTACTAGTGGTTTTTGTGGACATGCATTCAATTTCCGGATATTTAGAATAGTTATCTACAATAATTAAATAGTCATTTCCTTTGTATTTAAAAAAATCTGCCGAAACAGCCTCCCAAGGACCATGTGGTATTGGTTTACTAATTAATAATTCCTTTTGTTGACTATTTTGGAAAGTCAGACATGCTTGACAATTTTTAATTAAATTTACTAATTCTGAATTTAAATTTGGCCAATAAACGATTTCTTTTGCCCTTAACAGTGATTTTTGCATGCCTAAGTGATTGTAATGCAACTTAACTAATATATTTCTTCTGAGTGATTTCGGAATCACCATTTGACAACCTTATAAATAATGCCCTTATACATAACTAATTCATCCCTTACAATCCAATACGGTCTTATCAGATTATTACTTTGATGTTTGTGCATTGGCCACCCGTTTTTAATTACACTTGCTAATTCAATCAGTTCCTCGTCTTTACCTGTTTCTTCTTGAATTTCGTTAAATCTTTTTGGACTAACATTAATGTAGTTTATGAAATATAACTGAGCTTCATATTCAGCTTCCTCTAGTTTAAAATTCTTATCATCATAACTTGCTCTTGATAAAGTGTCGGCAATGTATAATTGTGTACCTGGTTTGTATTTTAAATCAAAATCGTAATTTTGCAAACTAATTCTAAACCTTTGTAACCTAAGAGGACATTTGTTTAGTGGTTTTTTAAAAATTGATTCCAACGGTTTATGGTCAGATTCCACAATAAATTTTCTGCCATACAGGTACTGATGAAACCTTCGGCAGCCAAACAGAATCGCCAAAGTTTCCTTTTCTATTTGTGCGTAATTTTGTTGTGCTTCTGACAAAGACTTTGAAGCATACGCAACAGGATTATTCTCTTGAAGTAATACCGCCCCCATCCCGTCTTTAGAACTATCTACTTGTAATATTATCTGTGTCGTTTCATCATAGTATTTTAACACTGGATTACTCACTAGTATTTCTTTTAGTTTATTGAACTCTCGTGCATGCTCATAAGTCCATTCCCAAACAACATTTTTTTTTACTAAATTTCTCAGGTTCACCGTCAATTTAGAACAATTTGGTATAAATTTTGATACGTAAGTTATCATTCCCAAAAATCTAGAAACGTCCTTTTGATTTTGTGGTGTTTCTATTCTTTTTATCGCCTCAATTTTATCGATATCCATTTGTATTCCTTCTTTAGTCAAAATGTGCCCTACATATTTAACTGTATTTACCATAATCTGACTTTTTTCTTTGTTAAATTTAACACCTGATTCCCTAGCCCTATTAAAAACTTCATTTAATATTTCAATATGCTCATCAACTGTTTTCGAGTGAATAATCAAGTCGTCAATGTAAATTTTGACACCCTTAATACCGCCAAAAATTTCGTTAAACGTTCTATGAAAGATTTCGGGTGATATGGACAAACCAAATGGTAATCGCAAGAACCTAAATCTACCGATGGGAGTTGCAAATGTTGTCAATTCCGATGATGACTCCCCCAACCCAATTTGCCAAACTCCCTTATTAGCATCAAGTGTTGTAAAATAATTTGAACCCCTTACTTCATTAGTTATTTCGTCAAATGTTGGTAACTCATAATGTTCCCTTTTTAAAGCCCTATTTAAGTTTTGAGGATCCAAACAAATTCTTATCCCTCCCTTTGCCTTCTTTACTAATACTATTGGGTTAACAAATTTAGTCGGCTTAATTACTTTAGTAATTACACAGTCTTTAACCATTTTTTCCAATTCTACTTTTAAATCTGACATGAGGGCAAACGGAACTTTACGACAAGGTACCACAGAAGGTTTGCAATCTGGGTCAACAGTAAATTCATACGGTTTGATATTTATGTGACCTAAACCGTTAAATAAATCTCTATTTTTCTCTAAAACACAGTCCAGGTCTGCACCCTTACTCACCATATTAACATAGTTACATTTTAACAAGTCTAGTTCTTTTATGGTCTCTATACCAATAAGTGGAATGGCATTAGGTCCAGCATCGATTACAATGAACTTTAGCATCGTTTCCTTTTCATTAATCCTTACACGCAAGTTACAAGATCCTACAGCATTCAGTTTCCTTCCACCATAACCTGTAACAGCAATTTTATGTTTAATCAAATTACAGCCCATATTTTTGAATAACACTTCTGGCAAAACATTAATTTGGGCACCACAATCAAGCTTACATTTTAAGACTGCATGCTTGTTACCCAAATCTAATATTTTTACATTAATAAACCAATCATTTTTATTACTTGATACATCATCAATACAACCTATTACGTATTCTTCATCCGTTTCTGATGCTGCTGTATTCTCTTCTGATTCCACCAGATTTACTGCTTTACCTCTCCGTGAATGATCCATTTTCCATTTACACATTCGCGCAAAATGGTTTCCATTACCACATTTATTACACTTTTTTCCTTGTGCTGGACAATTATTTAACTGGTGAGACTCATAACCACATCTTGAACAGCCCTCAGCGTAATAACCAGTATGTTTTGTATACCCCTGTATGTTGTTTGATATGCGTTTTGTATATCCCTGTTTAACACTACCTTTGTATGAATTTGACCTTGGTTGATTTCTGCTAACATTCGTACTTGTACCTGCCTTTACCCCTCGCGATGTCTGTATATTTTTGTTATCTTGATCTTGGCACCATCTCCTATTACTGTATGTCGCTTCATTTTCTTTAGTTTTCACCTCACCCACGCTTTTTGCTTGATCTATTAATTTCTTTATGTGCTTATCAGTTTCTTCAGCTGCCTTGCAAATTTCAATAGCTCTTGTCATATCTAATTTTGTTTCTCTCAGTAATCTGTCCTTTATTTTTGGATTATGAATTCCACATACAATCCTATCTTTTATTAGTTCATCTTTAATTGCTCCAAATTCGCAACAAGACGCTATTTTACGTAAATCGGATAAAATACGTCAAACGTTTCACTTACTTCTTGAACTCGAGTGTTAAATTTATGTCTTTCGACGCTGATATTCTTTTCGGTAAAAATAATCATTTAATTTAGTCATAATTACTTTCGGGTCCTCCTTTTCTTCGTCACTTAACTCTAACGTATTAAAAATATCTCTTACTTCTTCTCCTACGCAATGTAGTATTACTGCCGCTTGTATCGCCTTTTCCTTTGTTTTACAACCACTTGCCACCATGTATAATTCCATGTTTTCCTTAAACTTTTTCCACGATAGTGCTTGATTACCCTCCAAGGACATCGATTTCGGTTGTTTCAAAAACTCCATAACTATACCTCACTTTTTTTCTTTTTTATATATATATTTAGTTCACGTAAGTTCACCGCTAATTTTATCCTACCGACTGCGCCATGTTATATTTATAAATCACCTTTATTTAAGTATTTTATTTTTAATGAACTTCAATACACACTTAACTTAACTACATCGTGATAATCATGATGGCTGCCCATGCCTATGCATATCCCCATGACGTCATGCTTAGCGCAGACTCATTACAATACTGACTTAGACGCCTCAGTTACCATCTTGATGTGTCTTTTGACAGCCTGAGTGTAGCATGGAAAATTTAAAATTTTGATGTTATCAGGAATATTAACAACTATTTCTTTAAGATCTGCTTATGGGATACTTTTTGTCAATGGAGGTTCTGCGACTTCATCTGATTGCCAATTAGGTCGGTATAATCGGTAGCATCAATGTTCGCTTCTGGCACTTAAAAATCACGAAGTTGGTGATCAGTTCTTGAAGCTCGACACTTTAAAATTTGACGCAAGGCCAACTCTCTAATGTGTTTTCTGTTATCGCCCAGCATTGCAATTAAAACATTTTCCGAATGAGCAAAAAAAGTATTTCTTTTGATAACCTCTTTTACAATACCTTTGAATTTGGTAGATAAATATCGAGAAGCTTGGATTAAATAAAATAAATGTTGGGGCCCATACTTACAAGCTGATTTGTACTTTACAAGAAACCAGGTTGTGTCATATACCTTAATGACATACTCGGTTAATATATTTAATTCATACGATGGTTCTTCTATTGTAATATATAGTTTTAATATTCTGTCGGCTGTTGTTAACCAGCGTGCATGTGACAGTTTTCGTGGCTGTTTAGCTGTCAGCTGGGGGGAAACCTTACCTTCTCCTATTGCCAAAACCATTTCGTACAAGTACTTTTGGTCTGTACTTAAATTGCTAATATTTATTAAATGTAATTCAACCTTAGGTTTAATTATCTGAAATAGTACAACAGGTATCTTGTCACAATTACTCAGCTGTTTTCTTATAGGGCCAGTAAAGCCTTTTGTCGTTAGTTTTATTTATTAAGTTAAGTTTATTGTGCACCCCGGGATACACAAAATCGAAAAAAAAACAGTTAATTTAAGATTCAAAATTGGGGGTTTTTAATAAAATTTTCAAACTTCACATTCAAAAAGGAACCTAAAGATGTCATCGCACAATGCCGTTTTTTTAAAAGTGAAATATAACATCTAAAAAACAACTAATCTACACCCAGGGATATAAAATTTCAAAAATTTTTTTTATCGCTCCGCCCTAATGGTCACTGTTGCATCTTCAGAAAATATTTTGACACACATCTTTGATATACTTGAATTTACAGGCTTATAAGCATGCCATTGTTGTGTTTTCCTAATAGTTACTGCTTGGCTGAAACCGTTATTCAGAAATTTCTCAGACTCAACATACTCATCTTGTGTGGAAAAGGATAAAATTAATTTCAAATAAATTTTTAACTACCCATCTATAAAGTTGGAAAGGTGTTAAAATTTGGTCGTCATATGGACGTTGTAGGCTTGCTCTAGCAGCAAGTCTCTTCACTGAGCCGCCAACTCTATCACATGATCCTTTTTCATTGGCAGTAACGGAAAAATTGCATTCTGCCTCTACACCAAAGTATTGCTTATGATAACATAAGTTGATAAAGTTTTTCTTATTTTTATATTGTGCAGCGCATCCATCTGAATAATAGAAAAATGTTTTTGGCACTAATTGAAAGTTTTTTTCTCGAATGGTTACACAGAAGCAGTGTTATGCTCCAAACATGGTGAAATTACAACAAAACTTAAAATTAAGTTTATTATTTTCTCTGTAATAAATTACAATAGGGTGTATTGTCATATGATCACTTGCCCAGTGAAAACTTTGAGCTTCGCCCTGAACAACAATATTATAGTTTTTAGAAAAATCTAGGTTTACTAGAAACTCAGACTCTTTAATATCTTCTTTTTTATCAATAATGAATGATGACTGCTGCTTTGCAATAAAATAGTGTTTTTCTAAAATGGTCAGTTTGTTACAGAAAATATTTATAAAACCCTCATTAGATTTATTGTAAAGTTTTAAGACTGCAACGATCAAGAGACACCCACAGACAACACTTGGTCATTCACTTCTATAGCAATTAATGTTTGGTGGATTACACAAAATTTTTGCCAAACAGTATTTAGTTGTCCATTTGTCAAAGTTCCTAATTTTGTATTTTCTATCATTAACTTCAAGTTCTCGTATATTGTGCATACACAGACTGAATGTGTACCACTTTGGCCTGCTAGTATGCAATGTTTTGGTCGAAGCTTGGCAAACTTTGAAAAACCTATTGTAATATCTGAGAATCTTTCCTTAAAGAGTAATTAAGCTTTCTTAAGATTACACATTATTAGTCGTTTTGACATTTTTGTTTTATTTAAATACCAGGAATTATTCTGCTTATATCATCACTTTCATCAAATGACTTAACGGTATCGACAATAGCTTTTGAAAGAACCTTTCCAGGCTTAGGGCGAAGGCTTTCTAAAATACATTTTTCTTTCAATATTTTAATTTGATGCATTAAATTCACGCATTATTTTTCTAATGTCCCATTTCTCGAGGAAACACATAAGTATCATTAACTTCTTAACTCTATTTGTTGATATAGAAAACTTTTTTTTCAGGTTTTCTAATACCGACTCATCTAGGTTCTTACCATCTTTAGATGAATCTTCAGCTGCTAAAAAGAGTATACGCTTCGATGCAGAGTTTATCTTTTTTACTTTTTCTGTAGAATACTGCTTAGAGTGTATTTTCTTAACATTAATTGGAGAGTTTTCTAGTTCAACTATTGAAATATTCAATTGTTAAATTACAATTTTTGGATCTAAAGAAAAGGATGGGTCATGAGGTTGAGAACTATATTCCTCACTAGCCAGGTTGATTAGTATTGTCTACCTTTAAATGTCAAATTTCTTTCCTACAAAAATCAAAAATTTTGCCTTTTTTAGGTATTTCAGGATATAAACTTAACATCCAAGATATTACAATTCTTAGTCTCTTTTTAACCTTAATTGTGTGATTAGTTTTGTTTAGCGGGTTAAAAGATTGTAATTGAATGAATTTGCTTTTGTTTTCCATTGTCTGTTTTAACCTTCGGATTACCAAGCAATTTTTGAGGCGCCGATTACCAAGTGGGGTCAGGTTTGACCCCAAGTTTTTTTTCTTCTTTTGTAAAGAAAAACCGATTAATTTGTAATGGTAACCTTTATTAATATTTTAAATTAACATTAGATTTTATATAAACTAATAAAAATATAAAAATAAAATGTAAACCTAAATTAGTGAGGGCAACAACTATTACATATTATGGTAGTTTTTTTTTCTGACAATGTTGTTTACATACAAAGAGTTTGCACTTTTCACATGTTTCCGAACATTTTTTGTCATTTGCTTTTGGACATATCTTACAACGACCTCTTTTTGGGCGAGTGATAGTTTCACCTTGCGGTCCCACTTCCTCTGGTTCTGTGTCTGCCAAAACCATCGCTATTGCATTCGGCACATGTCTTGGTAATCCTTGAAGTGTACGTTTTTTGATATGTGGGATTACTAATTCAAACCCAAGTTTTTGCAAAAATAATCTCCTTTGGGATGTTTTCCCTTTTTCAAAATTTTCAAATTTCGTAGTGTATAGAATAAATGCATTCATGGCAGCAATATCAAGGAAATTAAAAAATACAATAAAAAGCCAGCGATTTTCATTCTTCTGCATGAGTATTCCTTCACCATTTTATCGACGCTGTCCACAGCTCCTTTGCAGATATTATAGTCCAAGATAACTTGCGGTTTGTAACTGAGGACTTCTTCGGACAATTCCAAATCTTGGTGTTGCGTTGAAAGTAGCATAACGCTTCTATATTTTTTAGGTACGTAAGATACTAAAATTGTGTCTTCTCCATATAGAATTTTGCTTGAGTATTCTGCTCAATTTTGGTACTTCTCCACGTGTTTTACGAATTGTTCCGGTCAAGGTTTTTGGTTGCTGCAGTAGCTCTTTCGCCAAAGACATAGACGTAAAAAAATTATCTGTGGTAATACCATAACTCTCTCTTAAACCTTCAACCAAATCCAAAACTACCCGCTTGTCTAGAAATGAAATTTTATACTCGTGCATAAAACGATAAAATTGTGTTTTACCTTGTCCCGTTCTGGAGCGTTGTCTACCATTCCAGAATATATATTTGGAAATTCCAGCAATATCTGTTACTAACATCGCATGGAGCCCAGATTTTAATTCCGTATTTATCTGACTTTGACTTCATATACACTCGAAAGGGGCATTTTCCACGGGAAGGGTTATTCGATTTTTTGCAATTTGCAGCGAGAATATCGTGAATGTTACGAATAGCTGCTAATTTATCTGTTCCCCGTCGTTCTTCTCGGGTGTTCATATCGTCAAATCGAATGTATGTATTTCAAAAGGTCTCTCATTCGATTACGAGACATTGCAGCACAAAAAATTGGTCTATAGAGAAACATGTATTTCGTACTCCACAGCTCCAATATTGGTTCTTGGCGTACTTTCAAACCACCAACTAGAAGCAGTAATCCAAAAAATGCACGTAACTCATCCGCATCTACTGGCTTCCACGAATCGCCTACAATTCTTCTAGCTCGAATGTTTGTTTCTCTAAGTATTATGTCCATAATGTCTTCCGAGATAAATAAATGGAAAGCATCTAGGCGTGTTGAAATATGTTCACTGTTTATCCTGGCAGTGTTTTTAGAATATTTTGCTGATTTCGTCTTCTAACATGAGGCTTATCTTTTTTCCATATGGAACCATCTTTACCCACCAGTATATCTTTATCATTGGGCGAATTATCATCACTGTCATTGTCTTTCGAACTTTCAATCGGGTTTACATCAGGTATACTTACTTCTTCAAATTCGGCATCACTATTGTCAGATAAAATTTCATCTTCAATTTCATTCAGTAAATTAATATTGCTAGCTATTTTTTCTACTTCACGCTGAAACAAATATTTTCTAGCCATAATTCAACAACTATTTCCAATTAGATGTAATAATAACACATTAGTCGCCCACTTTGAAATTTTGAAAATCACTTACCAAAAGCATAAAGTATTGGTAGAAAAATATTTAAAAATTTTCAAAAATGTATTTTTTGAGAAAATCAAAATCAAAATTTTTAATTGTATTTTTCAAAAATACTTTTTATAAAAAAGTATGTTGTGCTGTACATCAAAAGAAAGAGCATTTATAACTGAGTAAAATGACAGGAAATTCTGAGGTGGCCAAATATGTTTTTTTATTTTAGTTTCTTGATTTCATAGGGAATGACCCTAATATAAAAGGTATTTATGTGTTTCATCAATTTATAGTATTTTATTGCTTTCACACAAACTTTGGAAGATTTTTAAAACTGTTAAGTAATCAATTCTTATTAAACATAACCAAAATGTAAGGTGTTTAATACTTTATCTTTAAGAAACTGCTTTGAAGTTACGTTTTTATTATTAAAGTATAAAACAAACTAGAATAAATGGTTAAACAGGGTACTTTTACATGTTGATTTTTTTAAGCTAGCCTGTAGCTTTTCTTTTATAAAATTATGTAGAGCGTTTACGAGGATATTTATAAAGCAAAATGTTGCAGGAAAATTTATGAAACGGAGTTAGAATAAGTTGGAATTTGTTCCATTGCATTATATAAACAAACTCATTCAATGTTAGCTAAGAAAAATATGATCGGTAATTGATGCAGAAAGTTGACCTATTTAGATTCAGTTTTTGTTTAATGTATAAGCTAAAAAAAATTACTTTTGTTACTAGCAAAATATTTTTTTAAATTTTTTTAAAATAATTGGTTATTGTATTACAAGTACTGTAACAGTTTTATTTTAAACAAATGTGTGGTACGTGATTAACAAAAATAGCACAAAAATGTCTACATCTAATGATAGCTATAAAAACTAAATTACGTTTCGAATTTCGTTTTCAGCTCACATTGCCAATAGTACGAAAAGTGTACATTTACTAAATTGTACCAAAAAGGATTTACATTAATATTTTATGTGTTTTAATTTGCCCATATTTGAGTATCACACTTAAAAAAGAAATTTAAATAAAATTTTATATAGATTTGTATATTATTTGCTTTGTTTTATTTTTTATTCAAAAGATAAATAGAAATCCTTGGTGAAACGTATTTCTTTATGAACCGACCTTTATCCGTAAACTTCATTTACATTCCTATTGTAATGAAGATATATAGGGGTGTATTCAAAGTCAGCCTTCCTATTTTAAATAATTATATATAATCACTTGCTATGTCAGTACAGGCCAAAATAATGGCCGTTTACAATTTTAAACCACAAAAATATTATCAACAATAATGCAGTTGATTTATTCTTTTTAAAGACACTAAGTATTTATTATGTATTTCAATTTTATTTATTTCTTTTGTGTTTAAAAGCTCATTACAATGTACGGTTTTGTTGCAATATTTTATTAATTTTCTTTTCATTAACGTTTTAATGCGTAACTAATTATATTATGAAATTAATATACATAAAGGGACACAACGCGTTTACATCAAATAATAATGTAACAAAAAAAAATTAAAAAGACGGACATTGTTAATATTTTAACAGGAAAAACATACTTTGTTTTCTAAATTTTTAAACGTTGACAGTTTCATTGTTGTTAGTACGAGTTTTTTTTTATTGCGTTAAGCTAACATTTATTTATAACACAAAAATAATATTGTGTTTGGAAATTTTGCTTAATGAGTTTGAATGGTTAGTTTATTTAATTTTTTAATAGTAATGCTTTTGATCTTGCTTTTGATGTAACAACGTTAAAAATTAAAATGAAATGTTAATTTGTTTTTATGTATAGTAAAGTGAAATTTAGTAATAATTTTGTAATAATCAGATAATAATAATTGATATAACAGTATACTGTGCTACCAAGCTTACGAAAGTTGTGTCGACTAATCCTGTAACGCGATTCGTTAAAGTACATTCAAAATCAGAAATTTATTTATTAACTTTGTCGACATTATGGGTTTTATTTTTGTTTTTTTATAATAATAATAATATTAGTAGCCTCTATCTGTTATAAATATTCTTATTTACACTACTTGTAATCTTCTTTTTTTTTATTACCTCTTCTATCCATTCCACTTCTTTTCCTCTTCCCAAAATCTCCAACCTTCCTCTCTCCTCTTCTCTTGATTCTATGCATTCCTTTAACATGTGTTTTATATTTTACCGACCCTTTCCGCAAAGTCTACATCTCCTATCTTTATCTTCTTTCTAATATTTGTTCTCTTGCTCTTCATTCCCGCATCTAAACCTTGCTACTATTCTTTTTAATCTCAAGGTTTTTCTGTTATTTATACACCTTGGAATATTGTCTATCACTATATTTGTATATCTCTCATTGTATTTTCCTTCTCTTATTCTTGCTGTTGTTTCTTGTCTCTGTATATCATTATCTCTTCTTAATATTTCATCTTTTGTTTCTCTTCCTGTCTCGCTTATTTTCTTTACCTCTTCTCTCGCATATCTAACTGTTTTACAATAGCTTCTGCTTCCTTCTTGTCCATATTTAATTTTTTCATTTTTCACGTTTCTCCAGCACATTTAAAACAATTTACATTATTGTCTTTCTTTCATTTGTTTTTTGTAACACATTGCTATCTTCCCCGCCTGCACTCTTGTCTTTTCTTACTTCATTTCCTCTTCTACTATGTACCCTAGCGTCTCCATTTTTAATCCATTTCCATTATTTTCTTTCTCCAATTCTTCCCATTCCTTCCATCCCCATAATTTGTTAAACAACCATCTTCTTGCTTCTATTTGCTTCCCAAACTCCCTCTCCCCTATACTCCACACCTGACTCACTATTCTATTACATTTCTTTGCCAACCACTTTATATGAGCCTCATCTTTATTGTCGTATCTGATATGTAACCCAAATAAGTTACTTCATTTACACTTTCTATTACCTTGTCTCCCTACTTCCATTCTATTTTTTTAACCGCCCTATGTTTTGTAACACTGTTATCTTTGTTTTTCCCACATTTACACTTAAACACTTTTTTTGCAAATGCTTTTTTACTGTCTTTATAATCTCCTTCATTTCTTTTTATTTCTTTGCTATAATCACTATGTTATCCGCATACGCCAAAACCCACACTTTTAACCCCCCGATACAATTTTTTCACTCTGTTGCTCTATCAACTCTTTCTCTAAATCTTCTAAATATACTGCAAATAAACTAGGACTATTTTGGTTTTTTATTTTTTTTTGTTTGTATATGTATTTGAATTTGTGTAGAAATCTGTCCTTTTTAGAACAATTTTTTTCAATTTATCAGTATTTACTGATTTGTTTATGAAATGTAAACAATCGATCATCAAGTACTCACGGTTAAAGTACTAGTGGGAAGAATGACAAACAAAGTCAAATACATGGAATAACGTGAAACTAACAAAAGTACCTTTTAAAACATAGGTTTTGTTACTAGAAATACTAGGGATGATTTTATAACTATAGAATGGTTGCGCAGAAACCAATTTTGTTTCGAATGTCAATACATTATCCAACTGAAAAACCTAGCATTTTATGATTTAACAAATGATGATTAGGCAAAGCAGTGCAATTATGTATTATACATCTTTGTGAAGAAATGTGGAATGCAGATTGTTTAGTTGAAGAGGTTGTGGAAAATTTGACGTGTACAGTGAATAATAGTGATTCAGATAAGGATGGTTGGGAAACTGAATAAAGTGAATCTTCAGGTAAAGATGATTAATAAATTATTGATTTCGACAATTTGTTGTATTTTGTATTTCCCCGCTTTGTAATTTTTTTTAATAAACCGTGCTAGTTGTGGGTATCATAGTTGTAATTAACGATTAAATTAAAACGTGACATTCGCACACTAATTGAGATTTTTTTTATAAAAAAAATATTTTTAACTGCAACTTATGCAACTAATTATGCATTTGCATACGATACGAGCTCCCCCAGACACGCCTACCGAGGGCTTCTGTAAGCTTGGTCAAGCTGTATTTAATTAATAGATATTATTTATTTATCAGCAGAATTAAATTTTAAGTGTATATTAAAAATTATTTAATAAACCATTAACGAATGTACCTCAAAGTATTAAAATATAATTAATAATAGTTTACAATGTACAGTTTTGATGATTTATTTCTACAAGTTTTGAGAACACATAGTAAGTAACTCATAAGATTGGTTAAATCAAGTATTGCCATACATTTTTATAATCTTTTTCTCAATTTGTAGTTGCCATGCTAAAAAAACTATTGCTAAACCTATGATCGAGCTATTTTTATACATGTTCGTAAGAAGTGAAGCGCTGCTCAGCAACTGCGTATCTCATCGATGACAATAAGTAGTAATCAAACGGAGTTTGATGAGTTACTCGCATTCGAAAGTATTCTTCAACTAAAGCTTTTGTTTCCTTGGACGGTTTTGTTATGAGTGATGTTGCATTATCATGAAGCAAAATTACTTCGTGTTGCCATGTTTTGATATTCTGGTCAATTTTTAGGAAAAACCTTGGTTTAAATTAATCATTTGTTGCCGGTTGTTGATAGGTTGCCTGAAGTTATCTATGATCTTTTACGCTTAGGATTTTCGAAATATATCTACTTGACATTGTCAGTTTCGATAAAAAATAAGTTTTTTTTGTATCTGGCGAGCAGTTTTTGTAGACAGCTTTTTTTACTGGCTTTTATTTAGTTACTGCAGAACTTAGCTCAGTGCATAATACGGATTTGCTTCTTTTTCTTAACACTTAATTCTGGATGATCTTCGCTGGCCAGGTTAGCACTTTGATATCAGCTCTCGCAAGCTCAGTTATCGATTGTAGCAGTATGTATTGAGACAGGGGTAGAGTGTCTGAGCACTTCTTTTTCTTATTAAGGGACTTTAATGTTGCACAACGGAATAAGTTGACATCCAACCTGTGTTTCCAAGCCCCCTAGAGGCCGACTCCGGATAGCGGAGGTTTCCGGTGGAGCTGTCTATCTCTCTTGGATTCTTGTGTTGCTGCCGAATCACGTTTGACAAGACACTGTTACAAGCTTTTGCTGTTTACGAACCTGCACGGCCAACTCGCAATAATCGGAGAGAGGGGAGGTCCACATTAAATACAGAAAAGATGTTGCAGGGCGCCAGAGCTTATCCAAAGTCACGTCTGTCCCGCTCAAGACAGGTGGTAAGAAACTTGTAACTAGATGTTAGGTTCGTAACTGCTGAAAGAAACGAATAAAAGGAAAAGAAACTCAATCGTTAATAACAATTGTACTTTAATTACTCTATCACGATAAATATAGTAAGAGTTAAATAGTCAAATCTAAGTAGGTACTAGCGAGAATATACAAAATAGAATAACAGCAGGATCGGCAACTTACACTACACGTCAACCAAAAGTGTAGCCACCAAAACATATATAAACTTTATCAATAAGTAACATGAATAATAATAATTTACGGTGGATATAAGCAGCGAGCGATAAGTCATTTACTTAAATTAATTTAGTAACAATCACAAGCAACACGTCAATTTGCACGTACAATTAGTAAATATAGTAAGTTGTGAATATACACCGTAGCGACACGAATGAATAAGAACAAGAAAAAGTGACTTACCAAAATTCCAGGGCGACCTTCAGAAAAACGTTTTTCCTAATGGCTTCCTGCAATTAAACTTCCTGAAAAATAATCGTGTCTACCTGGCGACTCACAAACTACAAATAAAAGACACATTTAAGGGACAGTAAACGAACCGACACTTATCGTATGCTGTTACATTAATGTTACGCCTATGGTGGTATTAAGTAATTGCCTCCGAATAGAATTCAATCGTATCCAATAATTAAGATCTTCCGAACAAGGTGATAGTCATCAAGGTTAAGTTATGGCCTCCGAATAGAATTCACTCGTATCCAATAATTAAGATCTTCCGAACAAGGTGAGAATCATCAAGGTTAAGTTATGGCCTCCGAATAGAATTCAATCGTATCCAGTAATTAAGAGCTTCCGCTTTCGATTATAGTTTTCCCTTGAGGATTTTAGGTAACGATAAGAACACCCCTATTCATGAAGGTGGCACATGGCGTCTGCGTGGATGAAATCAATTATTTAAGAGAAACTACTAATTTCCATCGTGTCCCAACACGTGGATGATTTCAGAGAAACGATATTCAATTCACGCAGACATAGATACTAACATGCACGATGTGAAAGTGAAAATGCCGGTTTGTCACCGGATGCCGTCTGCTCAATACAAAGTGACCAACGAACCCGATAGATGGCGTCAAGAAATATAAAAGTAATTTCTAATTAAATTGATATACAGGGTAATGCATTATTTAAATTTATGCACGTAACAACACAACTGACTAATAAGTAACCACTATATTCATCTTAAATGAAATATTTAGTTAAACCAAATAAAACTATTTGAATTTTGGCTAAAATGTAATTTAACTAAAATAAATTATGTCAAGAAAGCATATTATAATTAGGATGTACAATAAAACAAATTTAGTTTTCTAGTAGAAGAAAGTTTACAGTAAATTTGTATTTAAACAAAACGATATTCTAAATTTTGAATAAAATATATTTTTCTGTCACATATGATTAGAAACCATATAGGTAGATAGGTACCAATAAAATATTAATTCTCATCGATTCCTAAAGTGTTGAAAGACGTTTATTACGAATTTTAGCAACATTAGCTTATTTGAATTAATTTAATATTTTTTTGAGTTCATCGAATATAAACTCTTCACATTTCTATGATCTAATAAAAGTATATACAAGTAAAAAAACTTGTAAAATAACAACTTGTGGGAAAATCCCAAATTCTTAATTCTTAATTTGTACCAAAAAGCACGTTTTACTTAGGCACCTACAAATGATTTTAAACCGGCACGGCGCCTGTAATACTTATGCAAATCCCTTAAACATGCCGAGGCGTTGTTCCTTTTTCAAAACTACGGAATTCTCAAAACTTAAAAGTGCATCTATTATAAAATACAACGGACGCATAGCAAATACAATAGTGTTTATTATTAAATATTCGTGGGAGAAAAAACGTCGATCCTTTAGTACATTTCAACACGTTTGTACCTTCACAAATATTTTTACTTGTCTGTAATTTATATAAAGCCATTCAATAAAAAAATGTATTTATATGCAATTTTAAGGTCCTTTAAAATTAAGAATTGAAGTTAATTAACATTTGCCTATGTATTTATGTATATGTAGTTTAATAGTTTATTGAGTATAAAATTAAATTAAATCTTGCTAGATCGTTGACGCTAAAAATTAAATACAAAGTAACTTAATATTCTGTATTATTTTTCTTATTGTAGGTTTAGTAGATTAACGAAAAGAAAAAAATCTGTGTATTCCACATTTACTTTTAATAATAAAAATTATAAGCAATACATGTTTCCACTTTTTTAATGCTTAAGCTATTTACAGATGCAGTTGTACTACTTGTAGATGGTTTAAGTATTAAAAAAACCGAAACATGTCGTGTCTATTATAATTTATGTGGGTTAGACAGATTTTTTTCTTTTTATTAAAGTAACTTAATTTTTCGTTATTAATCAAATATCCAAAAAAAAACAACATTTTTTAACAACCTTGACTTTCATTGTGAAGTTTCATTTATAGTACGGTGTAAAAATGCAAGACTGCAAGAGTCTTGCTTGCAAGACCAAGAACAAGACCAAAACTCTATATTCAAGACCAAGAGCAAAACCAATGTGGTCTTGTTCATTTCTTGAACCTACATTAACGCAACAGCTTTAATTAGCTTATAAATAAGTAGACAAAGAGGTAATACTAAACCGCATGAAATATTTTTCATTTATTTGCTTAAAAGCGTAGGTAATCAATTGTCATATTTTCTAGTTTCTACTTCCCTAAAATAATTCACACATATATTTAAATATGTAAACTGAAAAACCTTAACATTTTAATAAAAATGGAAGAAATAACAAACATACTGTAGAAATGCAACTGGTCTGAAATGTATGTATAAGCGGAGAGAAAACGAAGTACAAATAGCGCGTTATATTTAAATTTAAAATTATTAGCGCGCTTGAAATATAACACGTTACACTTTCTCTAGAACTAGGTTTTGATTTACTACTACTGTTGCAACCCTCAAGCTCAGACCGTACCTCAAGTTCCTGTATGAAGTTTGAAAAGAGGTTTGGTAGTTGGAACTAGGTCTAGATTTACCGGCATGCTAAAACCAATCGGGAAACGATAGTTTATAACCGTGCCTTCAGTTCCTGCCTAATACCGAATCACGGAATTGGGTAGAGTCTGTATTACTTTAAGGGTAACAGCTACATGGCAAACCGTTTTCGCCCGTTTGGGTCGTACACAATTCGACAACTCGCGGACGTTCCTTCGCCATAGAAGAGAGCCGATCAAAAAATTAGTTTTGCCACGACTACTGCCACGTTGGGATACGGTAGGTCTTGGCCGTTTATCAGCCTCACGCCGGAATTGGGTAGAGACGTATTTTTTTAAGGAAAACAGCATCACATGGTGGTATGTAGGCACGTTTTAGTCATTTATTTTACGTCTATACGTAGTGTAGAACACTATCCAGAATACACTACGAGAAGGCGACTAATCTTGCACCGTTTGCAATTCGCTGTTTTTAAACTTTTTTTGTTGCCATTTTCGTTCTCCGATTTTTACGTCAAAATGGCCATTTTGGTTTTTTAACTAGTTTGATTTATCAAGAGAATACTCACGGTAATAAGCCTCTACAAGTATTTGATGCCATTTTGCGTTCGTTTTCTTCAAATGGTAATAGAATATCAATACTGTTTACAGCTATTAGAAACTATGCTTTTGCATGAAACTTGCATTTTTGTGTGTTAAAAATCTTTGACAGATGTCAGGACAAGAAAAGTGCGTATTAAACTTAGATACTATAGTAATAAATCTGCGGCTAAACGCCATCTCGTAGGAACGGAGCTACGTACGAGTTATCCACTTTTGCGGTTGTAATATTTACTATCTAACTAACAATTTCTCAGTTTCTTACATGTGGATAACTTGTACGTAGCTCCGTTCCTACGAGATGGCGTTTAGCCTCAGATTTGTTAATCAATTAACACCCGAATGGGATTAAAACTATGGCAATTTGTTTTATATAGTTGTGGAGATTAATTTAGAGTATTCCAGTGCTGAGGAGTCCAGATAGGACGAAACAGCTGTCCACTGGTCTCTAAGATAATTTCTGTAATTATATAAACAAATTTTTGCACTTGCGTAGTACAGTTAGAAATATTATGCCGCTTATAATTCAAATACATTTTTTGTAATTCGCGGTTGTAATATTTACTATCTAACTAACAATTTCATAGTTTCTTACATGTACCATAGTAACTACCACTCAAAGAGGATTTTTATCGCTGATATATTATCAATTACTTTTGCGGTAAAAAATTATTTGTAAATAAATTTATTTTAAACATTTTTTCACCTAAATTGTAACCTTTATCGTTTCAAAACATCTCGTATTTAATAAGCACGTATCATATTTGTCCTGACAAACAACATAACAACAAAAAAACTTCTCTATTAAGTCATAATAAGCGAATTATTAATTTTTAAACGTCTTGGAATTATTCTATCCTCCGCTAGACCTTACCTAAACATTAAAAAAAAAAGCTTTTACTTTAGTAAATTTGGTTGTTTATTTATTTTTATGTATACTACATAAATCAATTTGGAATTATAATATGACATTAGAATTTATTGTTATTGATTTGTATTTTCATAATGTGTGAAATCAAAAATTTTTATTTTAGTTACACAGATATAACAATTTGTTAATTTTAACGTAATTTAAATTGTTTATTTTATAGAGAGAGTACGAATATTTCAAAATCTGTAGAGTTAGTTATTACAAATGCAATTATTTTTGCGATTTCATTGATAAATGCAGAGTTAAATAATAAAAAAGAAACAAGTAAGGTTGCTGTACTGTATTAGTTGTGCAAAACATGTATAAATACGATTTGCACTCGAAATATTTATGCATTTAAATCTATCTTAATTTTTTATCTTTATTGACATGCTCGTTATTAATTTGTTTGAAGAAGGTTTCTATTTTAAACTGTTTACTCTTAAATAGTTTGGGTTTATTTAAAAAAAACAGTCAAGTAAATTACAACAGGACAAATACTCATAAAGAAAATTCAAGCCGAAAGGCAAATAACACTGCTACGATTTTCTTAACGTGAATTTTTGTGTTAGTATCTCGTAGGAAAAGATTTGATAAGTGTGCTTACTTGTATCTACGTTTGTGGATTACATTCCGAGTCAACTACATTGTACCAACGCTCTGCAACAAAATTTTACAGTTGTGGTTTTATGTACACTGTCGTACTATATGCTTATAATGGAAATATTATATATGAACATAAAACTATAAGAAACTTATGTGCTGTCGACATTTTATTTTTTACTAATACAATTTTGGTTTTTCATTTTGTTGTTTATGATAAATGTGCTTTTACGGACTCGAGGAAAAGTTGTTTGTACAGATGTTTTTTAATAGTAATAATTATAAATGTAAGAGCACTTAAACTATAATATATTATGCCGAATGCATTAATAAATTTGACATATTTATTTGCTTCGTTTGGATTCTTTTGGTCAAACACAATGAATGAAAAAATAAGTATACAAAATGTTCATAGATTTTCTCAATAAGAATTGCTATTTAAAATGTATCACTCATTGCTTGTGAGTTACAGTGTTGGTTGAACAAACAACAATTTTATTTACTCTTTATTAAAAATATAATATTAAGGTTTCCAGTGTAATTAAGAAAAGTATCTAAAATAATTGTTGGTCAATGGTCAATTGTATTTTTTATTTGTTCATGTATCTTTTATAAAACGAGCAATTTTATTCGAGTACATATTTAAAAACGTAGGTTACTTAATAGAATATCGATTTGCGCTTGAACCCTACACGAAAATATAGCTTGAAGGAGATTTAGACTTTTCTAGTTAAAATAACATGTTCGAATTACAATTAAAGTTTCTAAAAAGGTTTTTGTTATAAATAGATCTAGGCTTGATAAAATAAGATAAATGTTATGGAAGACGAAATTGCGAATCTTTTTGGATTTACCTATAAACAAATATTGACGTTGTTCTAATTTGATAAATAAATGAGACACAAGAGACTTGCGATGAATACTTGAATATCTTGTTTTTTACGGTAATAAACACTTTTGCTTATTTATTGTTCAATTTAATTGTTAATATTTTTTTTTCTTTTTTTAGAAAATATTTTACTGTGTAGATTTCAAAATTTATTCAAAATAGTATAAACAAGATAAATACTTATTATTAAATAAATATTATTATATAGATATTTATCTAAAAAGTAGGAGACGACTGAAGTGCTTCAGTTATTATAAAATTTAACTCAAAATAAAGTAAACGCAGCTGCAACTTTGATATCGGAGAGTGGCGTGGGTAAAGCAATGAGTACAAATCAATGTAGAGATTATAAAAAAAGGATGCCAGAGCGACAGGACTTAAAGGTGCTCGTTTACACTTTACACAAGTGAAGAAATAGAAGTAGAACAAGAAGTAAATTTATCTTGGACTCGACGTCTGTAAAGTAGAAGATTAACAATATTTATAAATGCAATATTACAGTAGAAGTAATTAACAAGTAAATTACAGATGATATACTAGACCATCGAGTTGGCAACATACTGTACTACAAAGCAAATGTACACAATAGAGAAATTGTATAGTTTTAGAATTGATATTAAATATATAAAATTGATATAAATAACGTGTGATTGAATCAGAATGGCACACAGCATATTAATCCTCAAATTTGCAAATTTAAACATTAATATGACACCGATAACATTTGTGATTCCGAATTAAATATATTCAGTCACAAGTCATACATACGATCGACAACAAAATGTGACAAAAAAACAAAGGGCGACATACGGTTTAAGTTTTTTTTCTAGCACTAGAGAGGTGTAACCACATTCCGAAAGGTTGGAACAATTAGCATTCCCCTTGTAATAATACGCATGACATATTGGGTGTCGAAGACGGTCACAAACTTCACATTTTCCAACAAAAATACTGAAAATAACAAGTGCTCTTAAGGTGCTCGTTTACACTTTAGACAAGTGAAGAAATACAAGTAGAACAAGAAGTAAATTTATCTTGGACTCGACGTCTGTAAAGTAGAAGGTTAACAATATTTATAAATTGCAATATTACAGTAGAAGTAATTAACAAGTAAATTACAGATGATATACTAGACCATCGAGTTGGCAACATACTGTACTACAAAGCAAATGTACACAATAGAGAAATTGTATAGTTTTAAAATTGATAATAAATATACAAAATTGATGTAAATAACGTGTGATTGAATCAGAATGGCACACAGCAAATTAATCCTCAAATTTGCAAATTTAAACATTAATATGACACCGATAACATTTGTGTTTCCGAATTAAATATATTCAGTCACAAGTCAGACATACGATCGACAACAAAATGTGACAAAAAAACAAAGGGAGACTTACGGTTTAAGTTTTTTTTTTCTAGCACTAGAGAGGTGTAACCACATTCCTAAAGGTTGGAACAATTAGCATTCCCCTTGTAGTAATACGAATGATATATTGGATGTTGAAGACCGTCACAAACTTGACAATTTCCACAAGTTTAACAAAGATCAAAATAACAAGGGCTAAAGAATTATTAGTATATTTCAATGAATTAAGCAAAACGCAGAAATCCTCATCGTTTTGGTGTCAATCAAGCAAAATATTGACATGAAGGAGTATGTAAATATGATTGCATTCGTGAAATAAAAATTGGATGTATATAACTAGATTTTTGTTAGATGCTGAAGAAAAAAGATTTCTGTGCATGGAGGTAAAACAAAAACTTTCTTTTGAGCAATTTATTATTTTAGGTTATTTTGGTTATTGGTTTAGTGGATGCGTGTAGGCCGGAAGAAATCTGCATGTAGAAAATAGGAAAGACAAAGGAGTATGCTTTCAAGTCATCCCAAATACCAAAAGTGTGTAGAGAATTTTTTGTTGAATCTCAAAATATTGAGGGTTTTAATCTAGTAGAAAATACAATAAATTAAGACCTAAAGACTGCGTTCCAAAAGGTACTGTCAATTTTTTTAAAATTTTTTAATTTAAAAGAGTATACCGGTCATTGTTTTAATCTTTCTTCTGAGACAGCTATTTACTGTAAAACGTCATGGTAGTTAAAAATTTAATTCGGTCGCTAAAAGCTTCTATTCAAAACAAGAAATGAACGGTTACGACAATTTTGGATGCAAGTTAAAATGTTTTTCTGGAAATGGAAAATCTGTCTAAAGATACCTTTCAATATTCATAAACTACGTTCACACTTAAAATATATCTACGAAATTGATAGGCATGTCAGCATCTGCCATTAATTTATCTAACTAAAACTTTTATTGTTAATGTTCTTACTAGAATTGGCGCGTAACTTAAAGGCAGGCGGTTGACTCAATATTCCAGAGAGAGACTCGCAGGTGATCCTCGGTGTGCTCATTAAGATAAATACGCGCCAAAACGAGAAAATATTAATTACAGATCACGTTGTCGCGTACAAATTGGGGATGTGAAAAAAAAATTATAACTTTAGATGTTGAGTTTACCGTTCGGCTAGCTTCGCCGCAGATGGTCGTGGGTTGGATGATTAGAAGAAAATACTCTTCCGATAAGCCAATGCCCTTTGCGCCACCTTTTCTTACGGATGAGTAAAGTACTGAACGTCTAGTCTATAAAATAGGAAATCCTAGATCCGCAATTCCCAAAGTACATTAAGAAATAAAACACTTGTTTCTGTAAGAAAATGACAGTTTTGTTTATTAATTTTTTTTGTATCGTTTATCTACGACAACCGCCCCTAACGAAGGAAAACAGAGATATGAGTCGAAACGACTTTATTTACAAAATTTTTACTGTTTCTGAAAATACAAAACAACAAGTCTAAAATAGACCCTGGAAGCAGGTATTTTAATATACCGTCGCAATACACCAACAGTAGTAATAATTATAAACACGTCCGCGTGATTGATTTGATTACAATCCGCTCGTGGCCTAGACGTCAAGTTTGCGAGTCCGATATTTACACAGGATTATATTATCCAGTAACATCACAGCAACCTCTTTAGATCTATTATAATATTGAAATTTATTAAAGCTAAGTAATAATATTGAGGTTTATGAAAGTTAAATGATAGTCTTGTAAACGGAGCAGAAGATAACAATTTACTAAGCACACATGAAAAGAACATCGTTTATATATACATTAGTAAATTCGGAAAGCGATCCGAAAGATCCCAACAGCACGCGATCGAGTTACGGTCGATACAGCGTTCTTTCCACGGTTTATTCACCGTTGCCATAATTTGAAAATAACTACCTTTGGAAGAACTCCGTCGAAATTAGACCACCTCCAACTTACGTACAGGCATATGCGATCAAAGCTGAATTTCAGAAGCATGCCATAGAGGTTTAATTACAGAAGCATGTAATAGCAAGTTTAATGTCAGAAGCATCCCATAGAAGCATAGTTAGATGGTTATGCCGTGGAAGCTACAATACGTGCTGAATAGAAATATATCTGTGCGTCGTCCCCTGACTCACACATCTAAAAGATTAGCTTCAGATTTTACTATTTTTTTTCGTTTTATTTTTTGGTAAAACGTCAACACAACCTTACATATCGAGAAATGAACGACAAACCTGTACCTTCTGACGACGCAAAATTTTACTGAATTGTCGAGGTCAGGCCTTCATACATCAGAGGTGCAAAAGTTGTCTGTTAGTCGCAAAAGAATTGCAAGTTAAAATTTAACCGTTACACCGCTTATATCTGTCGAAAAATGAAGGTAAACAAATTTCAAAACACAAGTATAATAGCAAACATATTTCTTTCAACAAAGAGAGAGAAAGAGCTTGAAATAAAATGGATACGAGTAATTCAGACTTTGTTAATAAACATTACACAAGAAAAAATTATGTTGTAAGCTTGTTAGATTGGACACCTTGACCCTAAATTACGCTTGGTAATTGGTGTAAATAACTAATGTCCCCAATCGTGCGTGATCTAAATTATTGATTCGCTGTACTTAATATACTCGACATGCATAATTTCCACAAGAGCAAGACACGTGGCGGTGACTCAAGTCGCTGTGGTAATTACGGGAAAAGCAAATAATTTCACAATAATAGAAGTTAATACTTACCTCAGGAAAACTCGCACAAGCACCGCATATGAAGTTAAATCAATGCATCTATTAATAATGAAAGTCTCACTGGACCCGAACGTTAGGTTAGGTATCTAGATGTCAAAAAAAAACAAAAAATGACATTAACAATCTGAATGTTGCAAAGGGGCGTTTCGGGACGAAATTCATATACTACGCAATTTATATCAAAAGATTTTTAACATAACCTTTACATTAAATGTTCACTTTTAATTTAATTATATTTTAGATATTAACACACTAGCGGGGTAATAAACATTCTAAAAGTGTCAAATCATCGTCATTAGATGACAGTTGTAGATACACGTTATTTACAGTAATCGTGTGAGAGCAAAAGTTTGTTTTGAGTTGACAATGCAACTACTTGAATGAGTATTTTAGTCTCAAGTACAGTTTGATACCTCTTTAGAAAGTGGACATATTTGTGTTCAAATAATTATATTTAAAAAAAATACATAGTCGGAAGAATTAATTGTTATCAAAGAAATAAATACAACTCAACAAATTTTGTAACATCTATGAAGTATGTTTATTTTATTCAAAATGGATGATAAAGAATCTCTTGTTCCTCAGAAGTACAAGTACGGTCAGATATCAAATCTAAATTGCGCTATCAGAAAGAATTGACATAACTACGGGAATACAGAAGAAGTTGCCACAACGGAAGAAGTAACAAGGAATGTTAACGATGTTTTGCGAATGGTGAAATTTAATAATTGTAATATTAGTAGTTTGAATACAAAATTGCAAAATAGTCCTGAATTACATACATTTTTTTGGATACAAGTGAGTAAAAAACCATAAGATAAGCGAAAGTGATGCGAGCAACAGAAAAACCTTCACTTACTAGTAACTATAGACACGGTTTACTTTCTCAGGAGGCACTTAGTCAAATAATTGAATCGGTGATTCTAAGAACAGTACTAGTCTAAAAAGTGCACTTTTAAGATAATCAAGAAAACTGCACAACGATTGATCGTAGAACTTTGGCATGTACAGGAAAATTGTAGTTTCTTAGGAAATAGATGTCTTTATGGACAAAATTTTTTACTCAAATAGGGTTTTTCTTATTTAAGGATGTGTTGATTTTTGTAAGATTTTGAAAACATGGGATGGAATGCTATCCAACGCGGCAAAAAAGGTTTTATTAGATCTTGGTATTATAACAATGAAAAAAAAATGTTAACATACAATAATTTTGATCTAATGGTTTTGGCTACGTTAGTCGTTCATGAAATGACTTGATAGTGTTTCAGCAGTTATATACTTCCTTATTTTTTAATATTAATTAGTTTGTTGTGTGATGGAAAAACTAGGACTATGTTTGCTCAGTTTCATTAGTTTGAATTTATGTGAAATCAACCTATTAATATATTTGTAGGTTATAACTAAAGGGCGGAATATATGCAACAAAGCATTACCAAAATATGCGCATATATATGCATTACTTTTGCTAAAAATATGCAGCTATTTTTTCTAAATTTTCCTAAATATGCAAATGCATATTTATCAAAAATACTAAAAAATTTTAAAAAAATCTTAAATAGACACATTTATATTAATTACATATGCTATTTTTTTAGCTTCAACTTATGACTCACTGTTTTTAAATGTTGGTCGACTTGAAACTTCTTCTCACAGAAAATCAGTAGAAGAAAAAATGTTCAAGCATCAAAAAGAAATTTATTTTTATATGAACCAAAGCTACAATTTGACGAATTTACTAAACCAAACAAAAAATTTTAAAGTCCACACAGTCAGATATTATATTTTTAAAAAACGTGAAAAAATGTGAGAGACTTGAACTTTATTTCTGAAATTGCTCTGATGCGAAGAATTATATGGAATTCTGATACCTTCGTAAATTTTAAGATAATGAAATGTGAAAATGAATTAACTTACGATTTTAGAACAGGCCTTGCAAAATACTTTCTCTCCACTTAACTTTAACTCGGGAAAATATTTCATCAAAGCACTTTTTTGAATCGTAGACATATTTTAATGTAAAATATACAAAACACTTCAAAAGCACTATTACGATATTACGTTTACTTTAAACAAATGTTTGGAAAACGGAAAAAAATAATATTAGCCTCTTTAAAGCAGGTAGGTACCTACTTTATTTTTAGAAATTATTTCTACGTAAATATTATTTAACAATACGTATTTTGAATACTAAGCTAATAATCTTTTTCTTAAAAAAACCCTCAATTTCAGAAACAAATTCAATGACATTGTAATGCAATCTTTTGTCGCATTGTTATTTAGGTAGAAACGGGAAAGTCCAGAGTTCGTTCATACCGTTTCAACTTATAAAATTCGACCTAATTTATTGTAAGAGAGTGAAATTTTAAAATTTCATATTAATTTATTTTTAGAATATGCAAAATAAATCGTGTTTAACTTAAATATGCAATGTTGTTTCAAATAAGCAAAAATATGCAATATATGCATCTATATGCACTTTGCATATATTCCGCTCTCTAGTTATAACATATGCTGGAGATGAAGACTCGCAAACAAACCGCCTGTAGTTCGAAATTGTAAACGACTAGTTCTCATTGCGTTAGCATTCTTTAAAATTAGGGATGGCTTTGTAGGTAATATGTTTACCAGTGAACGTGTGAACGTAGTGACATACGCCTGACCTTGAAAACGAAATCATTTTTTATTATTGGTTTTTCAGGTTTTAACGTTCGTTTATCTTTTTTTTGCTACCATATATAGTCGCTTCGCCATCGCTGCTGTCACTAGCAGTCATTTTTCTTTGTAAATTATTTAAAAATAATTGAAAGTTTGCACAAAGAAGCAGGGGCAACTACGAAGTAAACAACTCGTCAGGATACACTGAAGTTGATGCCCAGAAGAACAGTATCTGTTTTGGATTTATACAGTTTTTATACTCAATTTCAAATATTTTGGCTATGTTTACTTGAAACACGATTTAATTTTAAATAATTAATGTTTTTGTGCTAATCTTATCTTGTTAACTACTTGCTAAATTGTCACTCAGTTTGTAATATTTGGGCATTTTAAGAATCTCTTTTTTTTTAATTGTCTTTTTTTAATGTATGTGTTGCTTAAACTCTTGTTGAGCTCGTTTTATAGAAATTATAGTTTTTATTATTCTTCTAGGTACTACAACCCAAATTTACTATAGTTTTCTATAAAGAAATATTTTTTACATGTGACGATATTACAAAATACTTAAATTTCAAAATAAAATAATTTTTTTTTGTTTTTTTCTAGCTTCATTTTGAAATTTTATTGTGTGAAAATAGTAAACATAAATTATAAAATACTAGAATGGCACTAGCAAATTTTTGGAGTTGCAATAATTTGATTAAGAATTGCGAATAAGTGCAATAACGTAATTATAACAAAATATTTTTTACTAATTCAGATTTTTAGAGCAGATAATATTAGATCAAGAAGTTTAGTAGAGATCATTTCACGACTACAGAACCGTGAGGTGCGCGTCGGATACATTCGGAATTTGACGATCATGCGAAATAAATTCTAACTAAAAACATCTGCTGTAAACAATATACATTAACTGTAATAGTTTATCTTTAACTGAAAAATAAATGCATACAAGACGATGAATATAATATAAAAAAATATGAAACACAAAGATGAAATAGAATTTGTAACAACTTGTGCAATAAATGTAGACACCTCAAACGCCGTATAAAAAGTGCAAACGTTTTTTGGTTAGCTAGTGTACTGACATTCGGAACAAAATTGGTTTCTGCGCAGCGGTTCTTTAGTCTTGAAATGAACTCTAAGTTTTTTGTGTTTTTTCAACACTTGCTAGATAATGGCATCAAATTAAGTTTTCTTGTGTAATTTCTTATTTCTTGATTTGTTGCGCAGAAATTTCGAAATATATCAAAAACGTATTCCAATCATTTTTTTTAAATTTAACAACGAATTTGTTCTTCTTATATATTGCTTTTACTTTAGTCCTTGTCTCATTTTCCTTAAAACAATATTTTAAAACTAATTATAACTTAAAATTATTTATTGTTTCTAGTAAAGACTTTGTTTTCGTTTCGAAAAAATTGCAGTTTCTAAAACTTCTTGTTCTTTGTTTTGCAATTATCTTTATGTTGAACAAACTGGTAGAAAGTTTAAAACCAGATTAAAACTACTTCTTTACCTTAGAAATTATTGTTTAAACGTTAGTAATCACATTTTGTCAGGTGCTTATTGTCTCATTTCTGACCTTAATATTAAATTACATAATTTTTGTAGTAAAGCTCCTTTTCTTAACTCTGAAGTTTTTTAAACTTGTATCGTCTCCCTAAAGATAATTCTTTTAATTGATTTATCGAACTTCTTGATACACATTTATCTACTCTTTCTACATTTGTGAAATTACAAATAAAAATACTACCAAACTAAGAAAATTTGTAAAATTGCCGTTAAAAAAATTATAAAGTTGGTATGGATAAAACAAAAACAAGTTATTCTATGATTATAAAAAGATGAAAAAGTGTCAACAGTAATATTTTACAGAATTATAATAAAATTGTTAGTAAAGCAATTTTACGTAAGTAATGTGGTTTCTTTGAAATTTTATTTTATTTAGATGTGTAGAGAATGCAAAAAATAATATTTACGTTGTTGCTTAAATACATTAAAATGACTTACGTTTTATAAATATTTAGTTAATTTTTTGTTGCTTTGAAAACTGATTACTTTACACGAGTTTAATATAAAATCTACATTCACTGCGCACCCTGCAACATACCTTGTTTTTTTTCTGTAAATTGACGCAAACCAATTTTTCATAGCTTAGAAATGTATTTTACGGTATCGGATTTTATTTAATAAAGTAAATCTGATCATTTTATATATGATTATATTACAAAAGTAATTAAAATCAAAGCTTAAATGTAAGTTGTTTATTAAACTTCAAGTTAAGTAAGTTTCTTTTCAAGAAAATCAAGCCATTTATGAATATTAACATCAATATATCACACTTACATCGAAGATGACTTTATGCATGGATGTAACATAAATTGACAATTATAAACAAATTTATATGTCATAAACGCCTTTTTATACCCCACGGACCTCTTTATTCCCACGGACTATAATGAAACGTCAAATAAGAATATCATAGGTACCTAATAAACTAAATACTTGCAAAATAAAAAGTTTTTATTAGAAATTGAAAATTGTACTTTCTATAGAAATTTTTTTGAGGCTAATTTATGTTAATAAAACAATTGGAATAATTAACCATATTAATGTTTGGAGATGCACCCATGGTACTAGAATTATTGCTAGTTGGTATGTCATCGAAGAGCTTGGTAGCTCCTAATTCAGTTTTAATAGACTATAAATGGTCGTTTTTAATCAATAACTTTTTAGCTAACCTAATTTTTTTATCTTCTTTATAGTTCTGCAACTGACGTTGACTTCCAGCCTCCTTGTTGTTTTATACCAATTATTCGTTCCTTAGCGTTTGCTAAGAACATCGCCGATGAGCGACGAAATGGGTGCGTTTCTACAAAACTTCGTAATCAAAGGTTTTAATATTGATGATTCTAAAGCAACCGTTTCAAAAGATTCCATAAAAATGTCAGCTACAACAGGCAATAGAGGAGTACTCATAGGAGCACCAGAAACCTGTTCGTAAAAGTTGTTTTCAAATTGAAAATAAGTGTATGATAAACATTTATCAATAAGAAGACCTAAACCCAAGTTAAGTCGAGGACATCATTTTACTACAGGTCACAATATAGATTTTGATAACGTTTCGGTGATTGCGAAATCTCAATTCTTCTTCAATTGGAAAATCCCAGAAAGCATAGAAATCATCAAAGACCCCAATAACTTTAATTGTAATCATAGTTTCCAACTATTTCCTCTTTGACGCTTTATCGAAAATATGTCCCTTTTCGCCCATAACCCAATCAGAGTCGAGCTTAACCAACTGTGACGATACTTTTTTTTATATACGGACACTACTTCTTCTTAAGTCACTTCTATGGAATTCAGAAACTGCTTTAGCTCACAAGTTGATTACTTAACCCTATAGTGGTTCTTTGTTAGATTCTCGTTTATTTTTTCAAGTTTATCGTTTTTTTCTTATCTTTTTAGAGTTTAGAATTTGACTTGGTGTACAAGTTGATTACCTAACTTTTGAAAAGTTCTTACTTAGATTTCGGTTGCTTGTCTGAGTTCTTCGTGTTTTCTCACGCCCTGATAAAACCCTTTAAAAGTGGGCAAACAGTTGGCAACTTCTGTTACAACAATGACACGGTCCAAACCCGGAAGACGTTCTTATCTTAGTATAATTAACATTTGATTCCTTCACGTTGGCTCACAATTAACGCTATGTCTTAGTAGACAAAGTTTTTTTAAGACGATTTGTGTCACGTCGTGGGTGATCTAATCAGATTTACTCAGATAACCGTAAGAATTTAGTTGGTGTTAATTATTTTGTAAGATCGGATGTACTCAGATAACGGTACAAATTTTATTGGAACGAAATCCGTATGTCACTTGTTAATTTTTTTTAAAGAAAAACGATAGGGTTATTTTGGGCAAATGTACAAAGTAGGATATTTATTAGAGTTTCATACTTCCATTTTATTCATTTTGGTGGTTTGTGGGAGTCTGGTAAATTTCTTAAAAAACACGTAAAAAGAGTTTTAGGCAATGTCATACTTATTTTTAAGGAGTTTTATACCTTTTTAAAAGAAATAGAGGCAACACAAAATTTATACTCATTCCTACCACTTTTTTCATGGAGATTTAGATTTATTGACGCCTGGTCCAGAACTTACGCACATAGCAATTATCAAGATTATCAAGATTATTATCAACATTTCTGGAAGAGATGGAGCTTAGAATATATTTACAATCTGAAGAAATGCGTCAAATGACGTGTTAATTAACAAATTTTAAAAGTTAACGCGTTGGTTCGAATAAAAGATGACCAACTACCACCTACTAACTGGAAATTAGGGTGAATTATTTTTCTACACGCCATCCGCAGATTATTTGCTAAATTCTTTCTGCTTTTTCATAATGCAAATAGAATTTCTACGTGTTTTAAGTGATTAATACTGGTAAAATCTAAAACGTAAGCAACATTTTTTACGTATAATAATTTACTACTTCGTGTAAGTGATGTCATTTTTTAAAAGCCTAATAGTTCAAGGCTGTGGGCATGTTAAATGCAGATTTTATTAGTAACCTAAGCAACACACCGTGCTTTAAGTAAGTAAAATAACTTGCTCATGATTTGTTTGGCCAGATTGAACATTCAAAGTTAAAGCAGTAAATGTACTAAGAGAAAGAATCCAAGCAGGTAGTGGTGTTGTTAACCTTTTAACGACTGTACTTTAATCGCGTTTTCCTAGGCGATAATATTCTAACAGACTGGGTCTGTAGCTAGCTGATAATCCGCCGAGAAGGTTAATGCTACTCATTGCGAAATTATACATGCTGATTCGGTTTGACTGTATGTCTTCTTTTTATTTACAGATTTCACTCTTCTGGTCGTTTTTTGAACTGGTGTAACTTTGAAGTGATTAGTTGCTACTACTCCATTTTGTTCCATTTTACGCACCATAAACCCATCTGACCTATAATCGTATCAACCTCTATCTTTTTTCTTCGTCTTTTTTGACAAAATCAAAGGACATTTGTTCGTTGTTTTCCCTTATCGTGCCGCAGGCGCGAATACCTTTTTCGAACAAACTGTCAGGTTGCAAACAAATTGTCAAATACACTTTATGGTTATCAGAGTTTTTTTATTATTTCTAACATCCAATAAACTACCCGGCTTCCTATAGGTGTTGTACGCTCGCTTGACTTTCCACAATAAATTCCTAAGTTGTATAAATATCCATCGTTTCTAGAAAGATGAACATTTTTGCCCAGTGACGCTTGTAGTATGGAACCATTGCTTTATCTATACTAAGATGTTTGTAAAATGCTCCAAACTGTAGAAACCATTCTTTTAGTTTTTCATAAAACACCGAAATTTTTACCACTTTAGAATTAGAAAGTCTACGATTGTCAACTAGATAAAGGTAGCGTTTTATGTTTTGTAATTTTTCCCTGCTCATTGTTTTAGCAAAAATCGGTGCTTGCATATCCTCAGCTGGGAGCAGAAATTGTTTTCAGTTGGAAGGCTATGATAGCCACTTATTAGAAGTAATCCTAGAAATCCTTTTGGAGGATCCTTAGCGTCACGATCTATTGACATTTCCTGCGTTTTACTCCGCATTTCTATTCTTTTTGTTGATGTTTCTTCTTCTCTTTCTTCATCATCTACAGAATTTTGAAAATGTAGCTCCACTTCTCCAGGAACTTCTTCAGGCATTATATGTAAATGCAGTGCATGGTCATTAATTTCATCTTCATTACCGTCAATGTCTTGATCACCAGATTCTGGAGGAAGGATTACTACACCTATGTCTTTTTCAGTCCTTGACGCAACGCGTTTTTCAAAAGTCTGTATCTGGCCACAGATCTAAAACATATTTACGTTTATATTATGTAAAATTTTCTTCTTTACTATAAGACTAATCCGTAAAACACTTTATGATACATAATTACTTATACAAAACACTGATTCATACTTGAGTCAAAAACAGTGCACTGTTCAAATCCTAAATAAAAACAAAAAGTCGACAAGAAAATTCAGTATGTAAAAGAACTCAACTCAATAACAAGTTGAGACTTGCAGCAACCTGCACATATAGTATTCGGCGTCAATTTATGACACATTCTGTCGTATACTGGCCAACGTTCCCAAATTGAGACAGGTAAGTTTCCGGTAAATTTTTAGAAAAAATATAAATTAAAATATAAAATTCGAATAAGAGTTATTAAATACATTTTACTGACTATGAATCTAGCAAAGAAAGATTCCAAAAAACCAAAGGTAGTGTAGTTCGTATGCGTACCGTTGGGAGGGCGCTTAGAATTGTTAAAGTCAAACTTAATTTAACGTTTCACACTACTCCTCAATTCTAAGCTACTTAAAGCTCTTAAAGTTGAAAAATACTTAACCTTTTTTTAAACATTTTTAACTTAATACTAGGTACAGCTTTGTTTAACATATCTGCTGGTTAAGCATCAGTAGATATATAAAACAACTTAATTATATTTGGCTCAATCAGTTCTGTAACAAAATGGTACTTTACATTAATATGTTTTGATCGTTTTGTTTCTAACGTTTCTGCCATTTTGATAGTTGACTGATTGTCTTCATAAATTGTAGTAGGTATTTCAAGTATTAGAAAGTTGCTTACCAACATTCAAATTTCAAGTTGCATTGGCGTCTTTGAAATTTTACAGTTTTTCATATTAATTTTAATTAATAACTTTTTGATTAAGGATTTCTGTGAAATTTTAATGGTGTGTTTTTTCAAAGACCTCATTCATTCTAAAGTTACTTTCTAAACTGCATTTTATAATTTTAAGTTCTTGTAGATTATCTGACATGATCAATAAATTGTCCACCCACTGCACTTGAGCGATTGAAGTTTTGGAGATTGTCGCAATCCATATAATGATCTTTTTAGCTCACAAACTAAATTTGGATCTTCATGGAGACCTTCTGGTTGTTCCATGTAGACTGGTTTTTTTGAGGTAACCTTTCAGGAAGGCGTACTTAACATCGAGTTGTACTATGTGTAAATCATTATTTATCGGGTTTGACAACAATGCTCTCAAAGAAACCATTCTCGTTACGGATGCATAGACGCCCTCTTCTGTTTGTTCTACCTTAAAATCTCTTGCCAGAAGTCTTTCTTTTTTTGTTTTTCTATTCCCGTCTTCTTTTTCTTTAAAAACCCATCTCGAATTGAAGACATTTTTATTGGTACGCTTTGGGACCAATTTCCAAGTTTCGCTTTGATTTAAATTTAGAAGTTCTTCATCTATAGCTTCTTGCCACCCATTTCCTTGTTGTATTGCTTTTTTGTATGTTGTTGGTATTTTGGCTAGAAGTTTACTAGCTAGCAGCCATGAGGTGTTGCTCGTTCATATCATTATAATCAAAAATTTTTGATGGTAATCTTTGCTGTCTTGCACTTCTTCTCAAGTTTACATCTTTTATTTGATGATTTACTTCTTGAAATTCTTCGTCTTCTATTGCTTCTTTAAGATTTTTTCAACCACATCTTTCTCGAGTCGTTCAATATTTAAATTGACTTTTCTTCTTTCTCGCACGTTTTCACATCATTTTTTAATTTTTGTATGCAACTTAACTCTTCAAATACTACATTTCTGGCATGTACTACTTTTTGAGTTTCAGGATCAAATAGCTTATACCCATTTGATGTATAACCAATCATTATCATGGTATTGCTTCTTACATCTTATTTCTTGGTGCATGCATCGAACCATAATCAACAATGTACGATTATAGCGTTTACATATTCCATTTTGTTCGAGATTTCTTGGCGCGGTGTACTCTATCTGCGTTCCATTTTTCTTGCAGAGAATTTGAAAATCTTGTTCCATTGATTCGTATTCTTTGAACTTTTCATATAGTTTAGTTTTATGTTTTAAGAAAAATCTTTAGTAATTAATATTAAAAGTTACATAGTATTTCATACCATCATTTGTATTCGATTCCATTGGTCCTCCTACATATGTCGATACTTTTAGCTTTTTTGTATTTTGGCAGCCTTGTAAACGTTCTTCTTGTTTGTTTACCTTTCATGCAAATATCACATGTTTTTATTGGTGCAAATGTTGATGAGTGACTCATTCGCCTGTGCGACAAATTTTTATCCTCTGCTACAAATGCTTGTTTCTGTCACACTTTCAGATTTATGACAAATAAGCTTCCTTAAAGTTTTTCAGAAACTAATACATTACATTGAGCATAATATTCACATGATTTTCTTTGAAAACGACTTTAAAGCCTTGTTGTGGAATTTTTATAACGGATAAAAATTGTGTGCCAAAGCCTCACACTCATATACATCTGTAATGTTGATTTTTGTATTTCCATCATTCTTTAATTTCAGAATTCCACATCGAGTAGTTTCTAACGTTAATCTTTTTGTTTTAAAAATAGACATTCAGTGGCACATCATGCCATTGCCACATATTCTGCTTCCGTATTAGAAAGTTGCTTATCAAAATTATTTTGAAGTTTGCTGAAATAAGTAATTGCAAAGCATAAATCAAATCTATTTCATAAGATACATTAAACTACCTATTAGTTCCCTATACAGTACATTGCAATCTTTTACTTTTTCATTTTCAAGTTGCAATTTTGGTTGAAATTTACAAGTTTTTTATCTATAGCTTCTTGCCACCCATTTCCTTGTTGTATTGCTTTTTTGTATGTTATTGGTGTTTTGGCTAGAAGTTCACCAGCTAGCATTGCTGCCATGAGGTTTTACTCGTTCATATCAAGCTTATAATCAAAAATTCTTGATGATAATCGTCGCTTCTCTTCTTCTCAAGATAACATCTTTAATTTGATGATTTACTTCTTGAAATTCTTCGTCTTCTATTGCTTCTTCAAGATTTTTTTCACCCACATCTTCCTCGACTCATTCAATATTTAACGTGACTTTTTCTTCTTTCTCTCACGTTTTCACATCATTTTTTAATTTTTGTATTCAACTTAGCTCCTCAAATACTACATTTCTGGCATGTACTACTTTTCGAGATTCAGGATCAAATAGCTTATACCCATTTAGTGTATAGCCGATCATTATCATTGTTTTAGTTCTTACATCTAATTTCTTGCGATCTTCTTTAGGAATGTGTCATATACTTTGCAACCAAATATTCAGCTATTGTCAGTGTTGGTCAACATGCATTAAACCATATTCAACAATGTACGATTATAACGTTCACATATTCCATTTTGTTCGGGATTTCTTGGCACGGTGTACTCTATCTGCGTTCCATTTTTTTAGCAGTGATTTGAAAATTTTGTTCCATTGATTCGTATTCTCTAAATTTGTCATATAGTTCAGTTTTATGTTCTAAGAAAAATCTTGAGTAATTATCAATAAAAGTTACATAGTATTTCATACCATCGTTTGTATTCGATTCCATTGGTCTTCCTATGTCGACACTTTAGCTTTTTTGTATTCTGGCAGCCTTGTAAACGTTCTTCTTGTTTGTTTACCTTTCATGCAAATATAACATGTTTTTATTGGTGCAAATGTCGATGAGTGACTCATCCGCCTGTGCGATAAATTTTTATCCTCTGCTACAAATGCCTGTTTCTGTCACACTTTCAGATTTATCACAAATAAGCTTTCTCAAAGTTTTTCAGAAACTAATACATTACATTGAGCATAATATTCACATCATTTTCTTTGAAAACGACTTTAAAGCCTTGTTGTTGAATTTTTATAACGGATAAAAATTGTGTGCCAAAGCCTCATATACATTTGCAATGTTGATTTTTGTATTTCCATCATTCTTTAATTTCAGAATTCCACAACGAGTAGTTTCTAACGTTAATCTTTTATTTGCTACATTTATGGGAACGTTTACTGTAGTAGTTTCCTCCAAAAATCTTCCTGCAGTCTTATTCACTAGATCGTTTGTCGAACCCGACTACAAAATTTACACACAACATGCTTCCATCTCACATTTTGGTTTTTCTTCTTGTGCAGTCACACTTTCATTTGTTTCATAACTTTGTCTTTTTGTGGACAGTCTTTTTTTCCACAACCATCACATTTGTATTTAAATTTATTATTTGTTTTTTTTTTATATATTTCTTGTTTTTGTCGTATTTCTTCTGCTAGTAGCTTCTTCTTTACAAAGTCGTATGTTATTTTTTTAGACTTTGGCCGAACATAACATCCAAAGTTGTTACAATTTCCTCATATGTACTAGACATGGCCGAAACCAACTGGGATACCACTCCTTTGTTTGTATTGTTCCACCGCTTGCTTTCAGTTTACTGACAGTTCTCTTAAATTCAATTAAGAATTCCGATAAATTTACTTGTACTGAGATTCCCGTTTTAGAGAATATGAAAAGCCAGCTCCATACCAAATTTCCGGGATCTGAAGATGTCCACTGCTACGTGTGACGAAAGCTCAGCGTGTGAGATAATCCAGAATGGAAAATTGTACTACGAATGCAACCCGTAGAAACCTAAATTCTACTAAGTTGGGAAATATTCCTAACGTAGGCGAGGGTAAGAGAAACACTACTTAGTGTGCTTTAGAGCGACGTTTCGTGGAACCTAGATGTTTACTTATTCAGGCCAAAAAGTATTTTTAGAGATTTTTCGCTGTCTTTTAGTTTTGTTAATCGATTACTGTGTTGCTACTTATTTTAGCTGTACATTCTGGAGTGGATATTTGTGTTCTACGAAACGTAGTACTAAATAGTGTTTATTTTGTCTTTTCTTACATTAGAAAGATATACTACGTTTTTTCAATTTATCATTAGGAAGAGGAAGACATAAATAATAGGTAATGTCGGACATTTTAATTTACATTTTATTTTTTTTTAAGAATAAAAAATAAACGTAGCATTTTTAAGTTTTTGAGCATTTACAATAATAGTATGGTATGAAATAAGAATAATTGCTCGTTAACTGAATTAGCAATACATGTAAAGACCGTTTATTTGTGTTCATAAACGCGTTTGTGTACATATTGTATAAAGACATTATTTAAATCTGACTGGTAAATTATTGTAATTTTTAATATTCAATATGTAGAAAGAGTTTAACGCTTGTGGTTTCAAGACCATTTATATTCAATTTTATGGTCTAAATTATTGGATTTTTGATTATATATTATTTTAATGTACTTGTTTGTAATGATTAAGAGGTTATTATGTTTTTGTTTTATTTAGTTATTATGAAGTATATAACCGTTTGTTCCTAAATAACAAGAGCAATTGTCTAACTGCTCAAATTGTATAAAATTGAATTAATTATGCATCTTCTTTGGATCGCTTTTTAATACAAAGTATAAAATATATGTACTTGGGGAACTATCGTATATTTAATAAATTGAACAACTTATATACAATCGAATGAATCATAAAAGAAATGTTAGAAAGTTACAGTTCTTTCAATACAAACAGTTAAAAAGCACATTTTGTATTATTACGGCAACAAAACGATCGTGAAATCGTGCATGTCGGTACAATACAAACGGGGCAAAATTATTTGCATTTGAAACGTACCGAAAGTATGTATTTGCTTATAACAATTTTATATATATACAGCGATGTATTCGAAGCAGTCCTTATACTAAGGCAATAAACTTGAAATTTAGTTTTATGAATTTTATACATTTCGTAAAGTATAAAATAAAAAAAAAGAAAATACCGACTAACTCGTATAATGGAAGTTGTGTTCTAGTTGCTTATGGTCTCTCTAGAGCGCAATTAAGAAAATGTGAAATTTTTTTGGTGAAAAAAGACAATTGTTTGAAGCTATTAACGATACTAATGTAATTTGTTCTGATGCGTTTTGTGAAATACAAATTGGTTTATTTATTAGTTTTTGATGGATTGCCTATTTTATTTTAAAACAAATTACGCTTTGTTTGTTTCACGCTCTAACGTGACGCAAATATTAATTTTTGAAATGTCTACCTCATAAAAGATTCCAACCGGGAACAATAAATTTAAACGAAGTAAGTTTAAAGAAATTCAATCACATTTATACAAATTCTACTGCCAAAGTTTTTAACTTCTTTTCATTTTTTTTTCTATTGCAGTTTTAACATGTAGGAATATAACAAAATGGGAAAAAAGGAAGTTTATTGATTTATGAGTACATTGACTAATAACTTCCTCTAAATACTATAAATTGCCCAAATAGAACCCAGTTTGAGAAAAAAGCGTTGCTGTTACAATTTTTAACATCAAAAGATCAATAAAGGACTTTTAAATGTTTAAATTGTACAAAAATATGTAGTCGATGGGCATTTATAAATACAATTACAATGTATCTACATATTTTAACGCTTTAGTGAGCTACGTTAAACTTTTCATGCCGTTTTGGAATGGAAATTATTTATTGATTTTAATAACCGAACTATATTGAAGCAGAACGAGCAACTTCTCATGCTAGCGTTCTGGAAACTGTTTCAACGAATTAACAAAGTGAAAAAAATAGATGTTGTTTAAGGGTGTGGTTACTTAAATATCTTGGGAAAGTGTTTTCTGCTAAGAGAATTCATCTCTGAGATCTCTTGATCTAAATACAATGAGTATGTAGGTGGATTGTGTCATTAAAACTTCTCTAAATTTTGTATGTTAACAGGCGGTCGAACACATACAAGATAAGAAAATGTTTTGATATCTTAATTAGGAACGAAACCTAAATGAAATCGAAGTAGCACCTAGCAAAATTTTCAGTTTGGATAAGGAACAAAGTTGTACTCTTATAATTAAACTACATAATTAATAAACATAAATAATGCACATTTTAGTAACTTTATTCATTATATTTCTCGCTTAGCGAAAAGTTATTAAAATTATTTGGCAAGCTGCGCAATAAACATTAAAATGAAAGTTTTGTTTAAGGCTTTAGCTTTCAGTACGTGTTGGTTTTTTGAAAGGTTTATGAATATCAATTACAAAATATATATGATAGACTAAATAAATTGTTTATTTTAATTAAATACGTAAAATACATGATGTAGGTTCTATTTTTGTTAAATTAAATTAAGTATCTTGTTACATTTTTAGTATTTATTTGTATTTTCTTTTTTTCTTAATAATGGTTTACTTTTTTTTACATTATGAGAAAGACAGATTTGAAACTCAACTATTGCAGATTTAAAATAATACAATATTTCACAACCTTTTAACGTCAAATTATTTAATTTTTTTTTTGAAGTGAAACTTGGAAAAAAATTTACCGTCACATTTTTCGGTTACGCGTCACATTTTTTTGTTACGCGTCACATTTTTAATTAATACGACTGCTAATTTATTGAACATCAATTAATTGGCATAGAGTATAAATTCTGAAATATGTTATTAATTTTTGTAAATCAATTAACTAATTTTTGTAGATTCAATTTCATATTTCAGTTACCATAAGCCATTAATTACAAAAATATATAATAACGATGACAATGATAGTAATAATTCTATTACAATTAATGAAATGCTGTAATAATCTTAGTAGCAAAAAGTTAAAGTGAAATATTGTATTATTTGTATTCATGTCTATGATAATAAAATCCTTTTGTTTAAACTTTATCTAATTTAACTTTATTTAACCAATTTCTGAAAAGTTGCATGTAGATCATTTTGCGAAAAATAAGGCCATAAAGAAGTTTCACTTCTTACGTGTGTACACTAGTACACGCACACATTTTTTTAAAGAGGCAGAGTAGTGAATCCGAAATATTTAAAATAACTAAGTTATTCAAAATAAATAATAATATTCAAAATTTGTATTCGAAGGTTAGTCATATAATAGCAATAACGTCAAGCTAAAACAGTTTAGCTGGAATCACGTTTGTTAAAGGTTTGCTTTAGTTGCGTGCAAATAATTACTGAGAAATTTGAAAACGGAAGTCAAATGTAATATGTACTAAATACATAAGAACACAAAACTCTTTTTTTTTTAAATTTAAATAATAGTTATTTATAATTGCTACCTAAGTTAAAAAAATATTCTAAACGTAATAATTACTCGGTTAAGCAAATATATGGAAAAATGCTGATTTTAGAACGTCTTCCGGGTTTGGACAGTGTTGTCGTCACTGAAGTTGCCAACGTTTTGTCCACTTTTGTAAGGAGCTTCATCAGGGCTTAAGAGAAATCAAAAACTTAAAGATGTAAACGATAATCTAGCAAAGAATCACTACAGAGTTAGGTAATCACCTTGTTAACTAAGCTAGATTCTAAACTTTTAATTCAATTTAATTCAATTACATACATGTTTAGTGCTTTTTCAATGATACATTTTTAAAGCGTAATCATAAATGGTATCATAGTCTGCTTAAATGGCTCCGTTGGATCGATTTTTCACCTCCGAGTTGCCTCTTTGGTTTCAAACTTTTCCGCTGGGTTGTACATTTCATTCTAACTAAATTTAGGATGACACACTTCGGCCGCTTGTGCCTAGGCATGTCATCTCGATCGTAGTCCCAAAGCCGTCGGACGAGTGGGTTGGGGTGGGCCGCGATGTCTGCATGGGGCGCAGCTGTGGATTGACGGATGAAATCTGCGACCATCGGGATGTCGAGTTCTTGGTGGAGCCGGTCTGTTCGGAAGAACCATGGGGCGTCTACGATAATTCGGAGCATCTTATTTTGGAAGATTTGAATTTTTGTGGTGTGGGTTTTGGCAGCGTAGAACCGTACTAAGGCTGCGTAGGTCATGGAAGGGCGGGTGATCATCTTGTAGATGAGACGCTTGTTGTCGATGTCGAAGCGACTGTTGCGGCACAACATCGGGTATAATTTTACCAGCAGGCCGTTGGAAGAGGCCAGCTTCTGGGTGATGTGGGATTTCCAGAGAAGTTTTTTGTCTAGGGTGAGACCGAAGTATTTAGTTTCTTCTACCCAGAGGACGTCGTTGCCTTTGATGTGAATGCGGCGTGTGGGAGCGATGTTCCTTCGGTTGAAGAGGATGGCGGCGTTTTTGGTGGGATTGAATTTTATTCTCCAGTCGTTGTACCAGTTGTCCAGTGACGTGAGGGCCATTTGAAGATTTCTCTCTGCTTGAGCGGGTGCGCGGGATGTTGCTAAAACGGCGGTGTCGTCGGCTTAGAATGTGTAAGTGAGTCCGTCGATTTTTGGGACGTCTGCCGTGAAAATGTTGTATAAGAGTGGGGATAGCGTTGATCCTTGAGGGACGCCGGCTTCTATGTGTCGTGGAGTGGACTTGGCGGTGAAAAGTTTGATCGCAAACGAGCGTCGATTTAAGAAGGATCCGATGAGCTGGACCATTGAGAGGTTGATGCCTAGACCATACATCTTGTAGAGTAGCCTGCGATGCCAGACTTTGTCGAATGCTTTCTCGAGGCCGAGTAGTTGAAACCATCGGTGATCTGCTCAACGACGCGTAAAGTTTGATGGACAGTGGAGTGCTTCTTGCGAAAACCGAACTGTTCGTGGGGGATGATTTGGTTGGTATCGACCTGTTCCTGTAATCTAGTGAGAATTATTCGTTCCAATAACTTATCCAGCGTCGGAAGTAGCTGATTGGACGGTAGTTTTGGGGCATGACGTGATCTTTTCCTGGTTTGGGGATTAATATGACGTCCGCGGTTTTCCATTGACGTGGAAAGTGTCGAAATCGTAGACATGCGTTGAAAATTGCAGTTAGGGTGGCTATACCCTTTTTGGGGAGAAGTTTGAGGGCTTTTTTGGGAATGCCGTCGTTCCCGGGAGCTTTCCGCGGTTTGAGATTTTTAATCACCTCTTCGAGTTTCTTCGGAGTGGTGTGCCTGATGGGCTTGTTTGGTTGGCCGTCAGGATGCTTCTGACTTCGCGGTGAATGGCGTTCGTGCGACGGAAGTTTTTGTCGTCTGGATAATTTGCTCTGAATTGGAGTTCGAGCGTGTCGGCGAAAGCTTTGGCTTTGTCTAAGTCGGTGTAGACTAGACCTCGGGGACCGTGAATGGCGGGCATGGGTGGCTTGTTCCTGTTTTTTAAGATGTTGGCCATTTGCCACACGCTATTATCTTGTGTATTTAGGGACTAGAGTTAGTTGCTGAAGAGAAGATTTCGATGTTGCTCGATTTGTGTTCGAATCGCGGTTTGAGCTGCGTTGAGGGCTCTTTTGTCATCTGGGTGGCGTGTGCGTTGCCATCTGCGTCTTAAACGGTTTTTTCGGTGATCTGATCGCGAATGTGAAGTGGTAGTTGAAGCGGATCCGAATTAGATTTCGTGATAGATTTGGTGGCTTTTGTGATGCATTTTTTGATAAGTTCGGTGAAATGGCCAACCGCGGCTTAGAGTTGTGGGACGTTTTCAATGACCGGAACTTTCGTCATAAGTCTGCTGGCCTCAAATTGGAAGGATGGCCACAGGGTAATGTTTTTTTCGAACTGGAAATTGTCGTTGTCAGTTTGATCACCGAGTTGTAGAAGCACGGGTTTGTGGTCAGAACTGAGGTCAGTAACGGTTGTTAGATCGTGAAGTAACCTAACGTTGTTGAAAATTGCTACGTCGATAACGTCTGGAAGTCCGTTGTGTGGATGGATGGTGGGTTCGTAGGGTCCGTCTACGACAAAATTTCGGATGCTGGCGAGGTCATGCAGGAGTCGACCATTGCGGTTCGTTTTTTTGCTATGCCAGTCTGGATGTTTCGCGTTGAGATTTCCTGCGAGAATAGTGGGATTTCTGGCGTTAAAAATCGCGTCTAAATTTGCTGGTAAGACGTCTTTGGTTGGCGGAATGTAGGCGGCACAGGGAACGATGTCTCCGTTGGCTGCCGTGTTAATGACAATTTGAGTAGCTTCTAAATTTTGAAGTTGTGGCGTCGGCACATGGTGGTGAGAGATGGACCGTTTGACGTAAACGGCCGTACCACCTCCGCGACCTGTCGTTTGGTTTGTATTGTACAAGGTGTAATTCCGGATATTGGGGTTGTCGCAGTTCCGAAGATGAGTTTCGGAAACGAGAGCGACGTCGATGTTGCGGCGATGGAGGAATTCTTGAAATTCGAGTTTTTTATTTAGGAGACTGTTGGCGTTCCAAATCGCGATGAGAAGGGAGTTCGGTTTTCTTTTCTGTGCTGGCATTTTACTGGTTTCGAGAGCGGAGTTGAATGAGGTATTCCCTGATGAGGCGGCTTTCTTCCCTGGTTACCTCTGTTTGGACGTATCAGTGCTTCTTTGTATGGGGATGTTCGGTGGACATGGGAGGCGCGGGGACGGTGGACTCGACTGGTCTCGTCACCTGGGCAAACGAGACAGTGGGGTTCACAGGCCTGGCTGGAGCGCGAGGGGACGCTGAAATAAAATGGTTAGTACGTGTCTTTGATCTTGGGTGGGCTGGGCATCCCTTGTAGTTGGCCGGATGATCGTTTCTACCGACTAGAAGCAACGGCGTTGGTCGCTTGGACCGTTCTGAGATCATCCACGTGATCTTGATGACTTCCATACCTTTGCGACGAAGGTAGGAGGCGGTGGCATCGATCGAAGAGTCGTAGTGAGGCATCCTTCGGATCACGGCCTTCAGCGGTTGGTTTCCCTTCAGCTGGAACGAGTGGAAGTCTTGACGGGCTTCTTCTAGAACGTGCGTTGCTATACGGAAGTTTTCGGGCGTAGAGACGTGGATGGCGACCCCGTTCCGCGTTGTCTTCGCTCTAGAAACATCAACGTTGTTTTCCTGCAAGGTCTGCATCGCTTTTCTGTAGTCTTTCTGGTTATGAAGGCGATGGGCGGGTTTCTCTCTTTGCGGGTCGTCTCGAGGGTGTTGGCATCTTCGCGCGGCTCTCTAGCAGCTGGACGCCTAAACTTTTAAGACGAGGTTGTTTCAATATTTATAGAAGAAGTATAGTAGCGGTGGGAAGAGCTCGACTCTGATTGGGTTACGTTTGAAACGGGACGTGTCTTCAATAAACCAATAACAACCGGGAACTAAAGAGGAAATAGTTCAAACCGGTTTCACAATTATTATTGTTAGTTCTTGGATCATTTCTATGTTTTTTATCTGTTTCGGATTGGAATCGGATGTTATAGTAAGATGACGGAGTTCTGAATCTAAATTCTTGGGTTGGCAAATAGAAAAAGCGCTATATACCAAATATTTAATATTAAAACGTTTTTGTACCGGACGAGGAATTATTATTATTAAATTAAATCCCACATTCAGACACGTTTGTCTAAAAACATGTTTCACCATGCTAGTCTCGAGTTCATACGCAAATGGATTATGCAACCCAACGTAAGTTAGACACGATTTCTAAACAACTCTGCTATCTTCATCTTGAATTGGGGCTCCGGATGATTGGAATTTCTTTGACAACATTACTCACCAACAGTCTAATAGAATTCTACGTTTAACTACTGAAGTTTATCTCAAAAAGTTTTAATTCTTGAAATTCAAAAATCAGAAACTTTTTTCAACTACTACCCAAACAACACATTGGTACAAAAAACGTCTAAATGTCCGTCTAATAAACGTTAATATCGCGTTTAAAAACGTTTTAATGTCTAATAAACGTCTATTAGCCGGACATTTAGACGTTTTCTATACCAATGTGTTGCTTGGGTAGATTCGTGACAACGGTAGTCAATCTACCTAGTTTGACTTTTATTTTAGAACAGGAATCAGTGCTATCCAAGGGTTTGAATTTACTGTTGCTCTCAAACGCATTCCTAAAGAAGACATTTTATGTGTTGAGTCTCATATTCCTTTCGTATTCATACTTGCAGAATTCTTCAATTAGCTAGAGTTTTTATATCGAACATTTGTAAGTCGGAAGAGTTAGCTATGAACAGTCTGCGTAGGAACCGCGATATCATCGTTCTCCTAGCCGACAAAGGCAACGCTATTATCATTTTGAATCAAACGGATTACGTTAGGAAAATACATTCCAATTTTTCAGAGGATACGTACGCTGCTTTAACTCGTAATCCCACTTCGAAGATTGAACGCGAGGTCAACGAAGTAATTATCTACTTCCTGATACCAAACGTTAATTTGCCCCTTCAGTTTCTAAACCATATTGCCTATACGGACTTTCTTAAGTTCAGAAACAAGGTAAAAGTCAGTATTATCCAATCTTCTACTTACAAGCTAGCCAAGTATTTGTTCAACATTCTTTCCGAGTTTACATCTTCAACTTTCATTATCTCATTTAACGTTGGAAATCTATAAAGCCTGAACAGCAGGATCTTCTTGTGAGATTTGATGTCACTTTACTGTTTACTGAAGTTCTTATTAAAGATTCGCTTATTATCATCGAGCAAATTTTGTCTCACTATGGGAAAGTTTGGTTTACGAACAAGTTTTGCGTTCCGTCATGGGTTCTCCGTTATCTCCTGTTGTAGCTTACATTTTTATGCAATCTTTTTAAACGGTTACTTTGGACTAATCGATATTAAAACACTTTTATTGTTTGGTTTCCTGGTCGTCTTGAATTGTCTAGGTTTCTTGATCATCTAAACAACCAACCTTCTTCCAACGTTCTTGCGACACAGACACCCAACAGACTTTTTGGGTGTTTTGTTTATTGCAAACCTACACATGCAGGCAGATAGATTCATGCTTTGCTTCTTTATCATTTGACATAGAATCTTTGGTTCATCGCGCGTTTTCTATTTGCCAATCCAAGAGTCTAGATTCAGAACGTTGCCATCTTCTTAGAAACCTAGTAAACAATAGTTATATGAAACGGAATATTTAGGCAGTTATAAATCGTTTACATCTTCGTACCCGAGTACTTAAGGACATTTCTACTTCCGATTCCAATCCGAAATAGGTATTTTTACCTCACAGATCAAATAGGGAAATTTCTTCGTAAGAATGCTCCAATTTTAACTCCACAGAAAAAAAATTTCAAATTCTTTTTTTTTCCAAAGACAAATTTCCTACACTTTTATCTCAAGATGTATACCAAATTCCGATTGCGATGAAATTTGTCGTTCCGTCATAACAAGGTATATCTAAATCTGCCGTTGTGGAACATTATTTTACTACAGGTTAGAATATAGATTTTGATAACGCCTCGGTTATTGCGAAATATCTATTCGTCTTCAATAGGAAAGTCTGAAAAAGCATAGAAATACCCCAATAACTTCAATGGTGACAACGGTTTTGAACTATCCCATCTTTGGTTTTCGGTCGCTACTGGTTTACTGAAGACACGCCTCTTTTTAAACGTAACCCAATGATAGTCGAGCTTTTCCCACCGCTACAATATTTCTTCTATAAATACGTATACAACTTCTTCTTAAGTCACTTCTACGAAGTTTAGAATCTGACTTGGTTAACAAGCTGATTACCTAACTCTGTTGCGGTTTTTGGTTAGATTATTGTTTACTTCTTGAAGTTTTTTATTTCTTTCACGCTGTAATGAAACTTCTTACGAAAGTGGGCAAAACGTTGGCAATTGCGGTTACAGCATCGACACGGTCCAAACCCGGAAGACATTCTAATCTTCGACTCTGGCTATTGGAATAAAAGAACCAGTTGCTTTTTTAGATTTACGAAGAATCTCGTCCGAAATGGTATATTTTTGTTAAATTTTTTTGTTTTCAAAAACTGTTTAAATTTAATAAATTAAACAGTTGTCATAGATGCTCAATTATTCAGAGATTCTGAATTTAATTTCTTCTCATGATTTAATCTCTGCACTGTAAAAGAAGCTTCTTATGTTAACGTTTTATTTCGTTATTAAATGAGTTTCCCGAACTTATAATGGTGATTTATGTAACTAGCGCTGAAATTAAAGCGTAGCATAACGAATGTTCGACGATAATTGTGCAGTTTTTTACAAAGTTTAAAAAAGAACCACAATGAAAACAAAATGTAAGTATAATGTTAGCAGAACGTTTATAACTAACTAAATTTGTCAAGTTTAAAATTTGAATGTTTTACGTAGTACCAACTCTTAAATAGGTAATGCTCTAATATTCAAATTGATGAAATTTTTAAAGCGTTTTTCTTCTAATTTCAATTAAATTATAGAATGTTTAAAGGAATTTTTACCAGACACACGCTTTTACTTAAGTAATCATTGATTTTCAAAGCATAGATTCAAGTAGATTTTGAGAACTTATTACTTATCACGTAAATTTACTCATAACTTAGTGCAGGTGGCATTTCAGAATATTTCGGCGAGTATTTATAATAATGCATGTCTTTTAGAGCAAGCAACACTTCGTATATATAAACAAATTCGTTGGCTTAACTTTACATTCACAAATAGAATTCACGTTTATTAGACAAAAAGAAATTTTATATAAGAAACTAGATGCTCACAATTTAGTGTCCCGGAATATGCGATTAGCTAATGACACATCCAACACAAATTTCCTAAAATTGCTGAAAAGCAAATTATTACATACATACATACAGTGGTATCCACAGTTTTATAGGATATGTTAAGACGAAAAAAAGCCCAAGTGCGTCAAGTTTTCCGACGTTAAAGTAAATATTTCGGTAGGTGTTTGTTCGTAATCGTAGCAATTAAAAAGACAGTTTAAGCTTAAGAATACGCATCCGGAACAATTATCAATACCCCATGCGTGCTGTATTAATTGTTCATAAGAATTTTCCAACATAAAAAATCAGGTCCAGGTAACCCAAAGTTTAAAAAAAAACATGTGCAGGTAACTAAAGCTAAAAAAACACGTGCAGGTGACCAAAATTGCTAATGATAAAATAAAAAAATCAAATTGTGCTCTAAAATAAAAATGCATCCTTACCCCGATGAATTCCTTATAACAACTACATCCTAAATTGTCATTTACTATACAAATTACCGTGGATGAATTAAGATACTTAACACTACCACATACATGTGTGGAAATAGCTTTTTTATTGTGTCTCTAGAATCTAAAATGAGGTATCTATCGTAGGGCAAAATTTCTACAGTACGAAAACTACACCAAAATATTTTTAACATAACATACGGTATTGCTAACTAAATTCATTAAATTTTAAAACGTTTTTCTTCCAATTTTAAACTTTTAAACAGATTTTCTACTAGACACACACTTCTATTTAAATATTAATCAATTTTCACAGGAGAATTTTACGTAGATTTTAATTTCCTATTTTGCAACTCTCAAGTTTTTGCCATTATGTAACTACACTAGCTATCGAATATTGGTGTTTTTAATGGTGGTAGCATAAAAATACTATTTCAAAACTACAACGGATAGATAAAAACCTTGACAAAACAAAACCAAGGCACTTAAAATCCAAAGATGTCATAAAGATGGTAACATTTTATTTAAAATAAAGAAATTGATGTCGACTTTCGGTGTAACCGGAAATGCAGTATAAAACTTAGATACGATTGGTTTCTTTGTAAACGTTTAAAAGGCCACTTTGTTTGAATAATTTAAAATATATATATAGTTTATAGTTATTTTATTAGAGTATTAACAACTATATTTTTTTAGAAAACTGTATTAACGTATTTGACTATTGCAGCGTAATTATCCCTTAAGAACATGTTTTGTATATTAATGTTATAACGGCATATAGACACTGCTGTAATATTTCTTTTGCTAATATTGCATTATTCGAAACTGATTTCAAATACATTCAATAAAAGAAATCTAAATCGGTTAACAAGTTGATCGTATAATAAAAAATTGGAAATGTGTGCGGTAAATTGAGAACTTTATATATCCCGAGTGTTGTTGGAGGCAAACAATCGAAGTGCAAACAGATCCCAATGGACTTCTAGGGAGTGAGAACATCAAGAAAGTGGAGCTTTATTGAACTTTTACGCTAATGCGAATTCGATGCTATGTTGTGTTACGTAAGTTTTATAAATGACAATTTTTATTAAATTTTTTTTTAAAGATTTTACGCATGCTGCATGGAAGTTTCTTTTAATTTAATTAATTTGCGCCGATTGTGCATGAATATTTTTAAAGCGTTCGTTTTAGAATATTAATGTTCTCGAATGGACGCTTTTAGTGCTTTAAACCAAATTTTGTCGATAATTATTAAGCGGGCTGATGCGAAGGAATATTAATGGTTTATTAAAATTTTCGTGTTTATTTTAACAACGGTTATCTGTATGTTAACTTGTTTTTAAATTTAAAGAGAAGTATGATAAAAGTTGGTATAATAGTCGCAAAAGATTGTAGATGCAAATTTATTATTAATTGGTTTCTTATCCATATTAATTTGAGTCTGAGAACATAATCTAGAAGTTTCCAAATGCAAACTAAGTTTGAACTTCCTTTGGGATAAAGGCATGCATTTATTTTAGCATTAATAACTATTTTGTTTCAATAAGTTTAAGGTTTATCTAGGATTAATTATATATTTTATTTTTAAATTTGACCAATTTTTAAAAACTTGAAATTATTAGATTTGTTTCTACTCGTAAGGTTTTGTTTGAGAAAAATTGTATTTTCTCAGTAATTGTATTTTTACCTGTGAATGTTACTCAAGTGTTACACAAACAAACTTTAACGTCAAAGTTGAATATTTTATAAATCTTTTAACTTTCAGATTCTTTGACACTGCAGGGAAAGCGTTTTCTAGCTTCTTGTTTGATATTAAATTATTGAGGAGTTATTTTGCACGTTCTGTATTTTTATACTTTGCAATATGGCATTTAATATTTATATTATTTATATATCAAGTATTAGTGATTCCCATTATATATTTTAAAATTAATTTATCTAAAATAAAATATTTACACGTTTATAGCTACACGTAAGAAAAAAACACATTAATTTATATATTAGTCACTCGAAAAATAATGTCCGCAGATAACTTCTGTTTATCTAAAACTGACACTTGTTTACATTAAACGAACGTACGCTAGACTTCGTTATATTTATCTCGAACACACGCGTTAATCACTTATTTATTTAAACATCTTTTTAACACTACCGACTTCGAATCATTGACCTATGCTCACGTTGAATCGTTTTTATATGTTTCTGTTATCTATCACGAGAGTTTTCCACATCCTTCTTAAACGTTCTGGAAGTGGATAATAACTTCGTGAACGCTCTCGAAGCTGACCACAACTTCGCGAACGTTTCAATATGTAATTGTTAATCTTGTTTAACTTTTTTTATCATTATTTTTGGGGTTTAACAAACAATTGAAAATTTTTTGCACGTCATAAAAAGTGTTAAGAACCAACATATAGATAAAAATTAACCGCGAAATGTTATTATCTATCAAAATCAATTCTTGAAAATACATTATTGTAGACATTGCTCAAATTATTAGTATTAGCTCTGCTAATGCGTATACCTTTTTTTTATTTTAGTCATATTTCTAATTATTTAGCAGATTTTTTAGTTTTGTTTTGTTTAACCAATATAACAGTGGTACAGCATCGTGTTTTTCCATTATGTTGGCTTTATTTTAGTTTTATTGGACATCATGTTGTAAATAATGCTTTTGTTCTACATTGTTATTTTGATGTTATTTGTTTTTATTCGAATTAGTAGTGATACGGTTGGAGTTATGTTTAGTGATCAGTAGTTGTGTTAGTACAGTTGACATAAGCAATCAACTGACGCGACGGGGCGACAATTTTGTATACTTTAAGTTACGTAAGATGCATTATATGAATTTTGTATTCAAATAATATAGCTCAGTAAGTTCACACTGAATAATTAATGTTTACTTATGTATGATTTTAGACGAGCTATAGGGATAAAAAGTTTTAATCACTTTTTAGATTGATTACTAGAATTTGCAAATATTCTACTAGTTATTAATCGGGTTGGTAAAAAAATAAAGCAAAACCCACTACTTGGGGTAACAAAACTGTGGTCGGCAGTCAAAAGGACATCAGTCAGATTGTTACGGTCGAAATTTTCATTTCGTACGCCTATGTATTCCGACGTGAAATTAGCTTACGGTTTGGACGCCCCCTACCGATCTTTTACGCGTGACTGTCATTTACGACGAGTTCTTCAACTTGAAAACTGTATAAAATGGCCGGTGAATTGGCGATTAAAATCTTCTAAACTTATCCACCGTAATGGGGACCAATTTATAAGTGTATTACGCTTATAATACATTTGAGTCGTCACCGGGTAAGATAATAACTGTCATTTATCAAAACTCTGTTGTAATTTCTCGTAATTTGATAGCCGTCCCGCCACGTGCGAGCAATTGTTCCTAGTAGTTAGCTATTGATAAAGAATAAATTTCGGATAACAATTTCGTCGGATGAATATAATCTGAGGCATACGACATATGGCAAAAATCGAATGTACCGAAGTTAACTAAAAATTGTCGAGATTCTACTCAGGCGGCAGATACCTGCATAACCGCCGTTTTCGTCGGGGTATAACAGCACACGACGACCGGGTTCGGCCTTGTGTATTTATGTTAAATATAATTAATCATTTTGTAGATTTCACTTTCGTGAGGAATTAGTTTGACACGACTTGCTATTTCAGGGTGTTTACAGGATATCTTGCCGAGGAAAGTACTTTCGTCGCACAAGGGAAAGTTCCTGTGTTTTTGGTAAGTGATTTTATGTATCTTATTCGTTGTCAAACAGGGTCACTCACGAAACTGTTGCTGATAAAAATTCCGTAACGATTAACGTAAGAGTATTACCATTTAAGTAATAAGTTTGCTTGCTCTGTGTTACGTCTGCTGTGTACTACCCATAATTATTAGGATAATTTAATGTTAATGCCATAATTGTTATCACTGTTTTATTGTCAGTAATGCCATATTACTAATTTTCTTTGTGGATTTCGCATATTGTATACAAACGATATTTACTACGAACTATTCTTCGCTACTTATTCCATTGTGCTTTATTGATGTGATGTGTGCTGCCGATACTACAGGCATTTAGTTAGGAAATTTGATGTACTTCTTAATCAAAGTGTACGCTAAGTATTAATGCAAATCGTTACTCATTGTAGAATTTAAGGTTGGCGCATAAGCAAACTGTGATAGGTATTAATTTCTACCTCGAAAATATTAACGCTCATATCTTCTATTATTATTCCAACGTTAAACCATTAAATCGATTATACTTGTTAATCTTTCTTTTTATCTTCCCTGCTCCTGTGATTATCGTTACCTACTAATTACTTTTGGCTACTCGAACAGCCGAGTATAAGGATTACGAACCTAACATCGTGTTACAAGTTTGGACCGTCTGTCTTGAGCGGGACAGAACTGACTTTGGACAAGCTCTGGCGCCCTTAATTATATTTTCTATATTCTCTGTGAACCCCCCTCTCACCGACTATTGTGAGTTGGCCGTGCAGGTTCGTAAAATAACTAAAGCTTGTAACAAGATAAGCATTTTTTGCAGGAGAATATTTCAAAGTTTAGACAACTTTCAAAATTCGACAAATTAACTGCAGTAATTTATTTTTTTACCAGTCGGCTGTAAAAATGATGCTTAGTTTAAAGTAATTAAAATGAAATTAGTAAATTTAATCATAAATTAAAATTTGGTGACTAATGCCCTTATGATTCACCAATACAAACGATTTAGACAATCAAAATGGTATAAGTTTATGCCTTTTTGTGATTCTAAGTTACAGAGGAACAATCGATTTTGAGAACAAAATAAGCATTTCATTTCTGTATCTGAGAAATTTATATTCAAGTCTGGATCAGTGTCTCGAAATTGTCTACTTTCTACTAGATTCTGATAAAACTCTCGCACCTCCACGTCAAGTAAAGGGAGTAGTTCGATGAGGTTTTTTTTCAATTTGGCTTTTCTCTAATGGTTCCTTATGCAGTTTTGGTGGATGAGCAATCGTAACACGTTTGTGACCTCTTCGGTTGACGTTAGTAGTTTTAAATTCTTCATCTTCTGCTAAAGAATTTTTATATTTAACTAGACTGAATTCTTCTTTCGTGTATTTTAACTACTGCATTTCTTTCCAGTTAACTTTGTTATTGTCTAAGTCAACCTGTTGAGTTTGCAGACAACTTTTGAAAAGGCTGGAAAAAGACAGAAAATGTCTATTTTCTATTACAACTACATCAAACTTATTTTTTTCTTTGTACATCGCACGAGATTATACCAATCTTGAGGCAATTGGGTTTTAAAAGGTGCATTTTTTTTCTTTTTATTGCTGCATGGTCCACATTACACTCCATATCAGTGTGACCTGGAATCAAAAACCTGTGCTGAATTGTTTTTAAATGTGAATGATGTCCTAATGCATATTGAAACATTGCACAGGCAAAGTAGTTTTTGTTTCTCCAAAGGAGTGGTAAGTAAGTGCTGATAAAGGCATGAAGCAATGTTATTTTCGCCCTGCTTCATGCTACATAAAATAAGTTGAATTGCCAGAGATGCAGTTATGAACTGTCAGATTTTACGTTGACAACTGCTGCAAATATGAAACTTTGTTGGTAGTAATGTGTGGTATTGGGAATACCTAAAAAATAGTGGAATAAAAAACACAGTTTATTTCGATAAGTGTTGGAGATCAAATGTAAATGTGGCATAAGATGAATCATTTTCACCTATCTGTTTGTCTTTCTTTTTTTCATGTATGTCAAATCTGCAGATTCGTGATGTGTTTTTAGAGCTGTTTCTAAAACATCTTTTTCATCATCCTTTGCTATTTTCAGTTGCACAATCAGTGTGTCACATTTCGTACACGTATGCAGTTTAGGTTTTTTGAAACATATTCCAGTTTTAGCAAATTCTCTACTGTATGTTTTAACGACACTGCATTTTGAATTTTTTGCGATATAACCTATATAATACGCTTATGTTCAAGTTTGAAGCAAAATATTTTTTGTAGGTATGTCAGCGAGAGTAGTGAGAAAAGTAAGACAAATGAGATGAGTTAAGTTCTGAAATTTGTGAATTATTTGGAAAACTCAAAAAAAAGTAAACGTCAAAATGAGAGGGCGTCAGGAAGGTTTATCGCTCAAAAGGGCTTCTGGACCTTGCTAACCAAAAACCCTGCTCCTGTTGAATACACTTTAAACGGAATTTACTTTATCAGAGTGTATTACATTAAAACCTGTAATTTTTGAATTTACACAAACACAAAGGTCAAAGCTATAAAAGCTTTGTTACAATTTAATTATCGAACATTAATTAAAAACTGCAAAATTGGTGGTCAACGCCACCTACGGGTATAAAAGAGCCACTAATAGTGAGTTATTATATAGAAAACTATGAGGATGTAGTTAGTATTTTGAATTTAAACCACACAACTTCAAACTATTGTTTGAATAATATCGGGAAATTAAATTCACTAACATAAACGAAAAGTGTAAAAACTTTGTTTGTGTAACTGCGGAAACCATCATCCAAGGCTAGTCGACAGCTGTTTCGTCCTAGTCGGACTCCTCAGCACTAGGATACTCTGATGCAGTTTCCACATTTACAACAAACAAATTCGACATAGTTATACACGTTTGGTATAAGATTAAATTGCAAAATTGGTGGTCAACGCCATCTACTTGGATAAAAGAGCCACTAATAGTGAATTATTATATAGAAAACTATGAGGATGTAGTTAATATTTTGAATTTAAACCACACAATTTCAAACTATTGTTTGAATAATAGCGGGAAATTAAATTCACTGACAAACGAAAAGTGTAAAAATTTTGTTTGTGTAACTGCGGAAACCATCATTAAAAACTAATTTGCAAACAAAAAGCAAAAATTGAATGGAGATAAGTTAAATCAAATTCAAATAAGTAAGCATCAAAAAAATAAAACAAAGTAAAATGTGACAGTTATTACATGATTTAAATGAAATTAAAATAATAATTAAAAATAAGCAAAATAAAATATGTAAACTACAAATGAATTAACAAAATGCAACAAATCGGTTAGGTATCTTAAGTTTATTTGGAAGGGCTTGTTTACAAAAAAAAAATAAAATAAAATATAAAATAAGCACTGCGTCAATTTCGATTACAAAACCAAAAAAAATTTAATACTGACGATGTTAACTTCAATATTAAAAATTGTGAATCTGTTACATATCGTTTTAAAAATAATTCAAACGACTAATAAATCGTAAGTGTCGTTAATTGAATGTTTTCCTAATGGTGCGTTAAACAAGCAACAAACTTTATTTTGGTTAGAATCAAAGCTTATAAAGCACTCGAGTTCGCGAAAAATGAAATCACGATTGATGTTATCATTATAAGAACTTTTTGGTTACGAATTTTTAGGTAATGGACTTTTGTTTGATCATAAGGTTTTACATGATATTGCCAAAAACTCAAGTGGTTATATGTCTGCAGTGGTCCGTCGGAGGCTAATTAATCGCCACAAGGCGAAGTGGAATTATAAGGCACAAAGTTGGCATTTAACACAAATATTATATACTATAATTAAACTCGGGCTCAAGTGAAACGTTGAAACTGTAAAATATACGAACTAAGATAATTTCTAATAACTTAAAATTAAGGACTGAAACCCACTGCAAACTACATTCTCGAGTCGAAAGAAATCGCCCGTATAAATAAACTTGATTACCACGACTAAATTTAAAAACTGTGACGTAAAATCTTTGAGACAGACTAACAATACAGCAAAGACCAGGAGAAAGATGCAAAATTAAATTAAAACGTAATAACACGTGTGCAACTAAAAACTTATTATTACATTGAAAATTGCTGAGATAACATAATATATATGTATAACTAAACCAGATTGTACAATTACAATCTTAATGATTAAAACCTAATAATATAGACTAATAGATTATAAAATGTACTTGAAACGTATGACAATTAGATCGACCAAAATGAGTCAAATGCATATGCACTCAACACCTACTTATAAAATGAAAATTAAAATTAAGATAAATTTGAAAACGTTAAATAACTTCAATGTCTTAATGTGAAATGAAAGCTCTACAATTTCTCAAGAGATGAAATGTATCTCAATAAATAGTAACAACACTAAACACCGGGTCTTTCATAAAATAATACGTACAGAAGTCGACGGTTACAAGTTTCTTACTATTCACCAAAATGTCAACAATAACTACACAGATATTATGCATTAGATTATAATAAATTACAACATTAATGTTATCATATCAATTAATTGTTAAAATTATTTTACTGCAAAACTCTGTGCGATTTTTTTTCTATACCACTTTAAAAATATTATGCATACTCTGTGACACTGCAATTGCAACCCTTGAGTTAAATAAAATTTTAATCTCTCTAAATTTTATCTCTGAGTAGCTAAACATTCCTGCTAGGTTGGGTCACAAAATTCTCTCTCTTCTTGGTGTTAAGATTTCAATGTCTCAGTGTATATTTATATGGTAGTCGCCAGATTTACTTTTTGATTTGAAAATTAATATTTTTTTCTTTACAAACTCACACAATTCATCTGCATGAACGAATATGTATGGCTGATACACACCAGGTTTATTTTCCGATTCTCAGCACTTTGGTCATTTCCCAGTTGCAGAAGCAGCTAATTCGGTAGTTTTGTCTAAAAGAAACGACCATACACAAGCTGCTTTTTGCTTGGCGAAGAACTCTACAACCGTTTTAATGAGGTATTGGGTATGAACGAGTTTTCTTGATTTATTTCCCATATCCAAAAAGTCAGAATTGGTAATATTATTCAAACTAATTAATATTATTCAAACTTAAGCATGATTTACATATTAAAAAAATTAACCTAATTATTCTAAACAAAAACAAACGAAAACAATAAACTTTTTTGCGGTTAATTCACGCGTTTACACGCAGTATTGCATAGTAAGCGCATGTGACTGTAATTTCTCGCTGAAGCTTTTTAAAATCTTGGGCCATCCAATCGTTTTATTGCGCAAATCAAATGTAAAATCAATTGATGTTTTTGGGAAAAATCGCCGAGGTATGATGCACAATTATATTTTGCGGTTTGATTTAACTTTCTTTCGTCGTTTCTAGCATTTATGAACGCACCTACTAAATTACGTGGTTAATACGTATATTAGTTCTTTTGTAAATGGAATGTTTGCTGTCTTTTTGGAATATCGTCGTTATGAATATCTTGCGTAAACTAAGGGAATTGTCGAGTTTATGACCGTATATGACACTCAGTATGTTAAGCTTATTATTTTAATGTGATAATAGAACCTTGCACTGCGACTGAATATGCTTTTGTTTGTTATGACAATTAGTGTGTGTAGTAATTAACGTTTGGATTATTTAAGCTCGGGGCTTGATTAGCTGTGCGCTAATCTTTTATAATTTATATTAATTTTATATATTAGAGTTTAATGTTAACACCATTAATTTTTCAATTTTGTTAATTTGTTTAGTACAGTGTGTTGCTTAGCTTTTGGTTTAGTACACTATATTTTTTATTTGTTGATTTCTGATTACTGTGATATTGCACGTACAAATATTATTTGAATTTATATTTTTTTACAGACGTCGATTATGAAATTAATTTACTTCTTGGTAGTGTATGTGTTGTATTTGTATTATTTTAGTGGTGTGGAGGTGTGGACGAGCATTTGTAGTTATTCTCGTTCTGGTGCTTTTTTATCGGTTTTAATTTTGCATTGTTGATTTGTGCTAATTGCTTTACTCACGCCGCTCTCCAATATCAGAGCTGCCGTTGCCTTTACTGTATTGTGTATAGTTTGAAGGTATTTGAAACACTTCAGGCAAGTGCAGCTTTCTGCTATAAGCTTAGTATTCTATTTAGTAACAACGTGTTATATATTGTTTCATATTTTTTGTAAACAAATTGAAATTGTTAGTTGTACTAACTGCGGCGTTATTATAAATGATAAAAACAAATAATTCTATATTCAAAATAAGATATATTTGACAAAACATAAATTATTCAATTGGTAAATTATTATAACACTGTTAATCTATGTTTTAATCAATTTCTATTTCTGATTGTCATACAAATTTAATTACACAATCAATACAGAAATGAATAGAAATTAAACTATTAGGTTGAACTCATAATAAATTTGTTTTAAATTATTATTTAATTTTAATTTTACTAATTTATATTAAAGTAGTTGAAATAATAAATTGTTACTTGACTATATAATAATAAAATTACATATACATATTATTATTAGCAATACAATTATTAAACTTGTGACTTTTTAGTTAAAATTGTGAACTTCTTTTTACATTCATCTGTTAAATTGTATAATTGCAAATATCATCGATTGAATATGTAATTATTTACCATGTCGACGTGTCAATTAATATAGGCTTTATTAGTTTGATTTTTGAGTTTTAATTATTTTTGTTTGTATTTGTTAAAATCGCACTTTAATTCTTGTATCCGGTTTGACGGAGTAATCGTGCATACTAAGTGAATCGTATTTTTTTTTCACACTTGCGATGTTTACGTTAATGATTTCAGTCCAGAAAATTAGTCTTTACGGTACTAGTCCGTTAAAAGTTCAAACAATGCAAAATTGTTTGTGCTAGCTTTGATAGCATAAATTTGCTAAAAACAAATGTTTAAATATTGATTTTTAATCAAATTTAATAACGTGTTGATAAAAGTGAAACCTGTAATGACGAAATTCAATTGTTTTTGAAATTAATTTGACAATTACATAATTTTTTTCCAATTTAACTTATATGAATATAAAAGTGTTATAGTTGTTAGATATTGTAAGACAGAAATAAATTAATTATATTTGTCTAAAACATTTTTGTTGGTGTTAGCCTAAATAATAACACAGATAATGTTGAATGTTAAAAAATTTGACAGAATGACAGATGACGTTTAATTAATTAATGATTATTAGTGCCAACTTCTACTACACTTTACCGGCCTAGACCGGAAAAGTAACATTTTCGACCTGTTGTTAAGCCTAGTACATTAAAACGGACGAAAGCACAAAATAGTAATTTACGTCGAAAGTGCATCATAGCATAACGAACGTTAATGCGACGCGAAGTCTAAGCGTTGCACTTGAGTGAGTTGTGCTATGAAACTTTCGACGGGAGTGACGTAGATTATTTTTATGTTGCTTTTTGTAAAATTATATTTATTTTTAAGAAAATTAAAAAAAAACACCATAAAGATAATGTTGGCACTACATTTATTACTAAAGTTGTCAAATTTGACATATATTTTAACCTTTTATTTTTCAATTTTAACTGAATTTTAAGATTCTTTAAGCAATTTGTTCACTTGTAGAATACTCTTTCTAATATAATAATTGACTTTGAACACTTAGCTTTATGTGGATTTCTAGTTAGTTTATTTTGCCACACTAGAACTTTTTTCGCTCATTACATAACTACACTAACAAACGAATAGGATCAGCAAAATGAAAACAAAATTATACTATTTGGTGTTACTAGTTTTTAAACTAACCTGACAAAGTCCTTATTAATAACAATTGTGATTTACATCATCTGACGTCTTTTGGGGTTTATCAATGATTAAGACATTCAATTGCTTTTTCCGAACATGCTCAATATCAACGTTGTGACGTTTGCATGTTATTGTATATAACATTAATTATTAACAACGTAAATTTTGTACCAATCAATTCTTATCATATAGTTAGTTATATTGTCATAATACCTATTTTTTTCTTTTTTTTATCAAAAACATAACGTATTTAAAAATCTAAGCTTAACTTAAACCATAAACTTCTTTATCTGAGAATTTATTTTTCTAACATCGCCAATTTGCAAAACATTGCTCACTATACTTTACTAAACTCCGTATCAACTTTTATCGGCTCAAAATAATAAGATAGTCAATAGTATTATTTTAATAAATCATAAATACAATATCTTTTGGTATCATTTTATTATTACTAAACCTATAAATTCGTTATGTTAATAGGGTGGTAATTTGCACCAAATTTCATATCGCTGCACGGCTGACGTCCCCCGTCCCGGTGAGATCACTACAAAGGAAAAAGCTAATAGAGTGCGAACGTGTTTAAACAACTTAGATTTTAGCTGTTTGATACGGAACCTGTGAGTTATTTTTTCTTTTGTATTTCAATTTAGGGTCATTGTTTTTAACTTCTAGATCTACAATAAACTTTAACTGATTATTACTTAACGCTAACATTTTAATTCAACTTTTATTATATACTGTTGTTATCAACTTTGTAGCTACTACATATGAATGATTTATGTACTTATAATAAGATGTGTACCGACGACTAGGTGTTTAGTCTAAAATTTTGCTGTGATGTTTTTACGCTTATTCGCTTCTTTGATGTTTTGCTATGATTCAGTGCTAGGTTTCAATAAATCGTAGTGGCAGTCTTGCTATATTTGTTTTATTCTCAACACACAGTTGTGTTGTGGATTTGGGTACTTTTCCTTAGCTCAGGGGACCGACTTACCAGACGAAGTTAAGTACTAACATTTTGACCCACGACCATCTCCAACTTAAGCTAAATAAACAAGTGAACCGACAAACTACTTTATTTTTACACCTTTACAATTCATCAGATATTATCGACAAACGATTATGATTCTCTTGTCAGTTCTGTGTGGTACATACCAGATTCTTTTTTTTTTTAAATTGCCATTATGTAAATATTATAATGTATAGAGGTAACACTGCAATATGATAGATAGATAAATATATTTTTAACTGCTTTATGCCGAGCGTATCAAACTTGATACAAACTGAAATATTAATTAAAATCAGCATTTACGTAAAAATGTTGGTGTCGTCTATTGGGAACGTCTAAATAATATAGAATTATTGGTTTAGAATTATACTTACAGAGGTGCAGTTTTCTGTAAAGATTATATGCCTTATATTGTTTGCCACGACTAACTATGTTCTCACATGGTCTAATTGTTTGGTGTTTATCTGTATTTATTTTTCTAATCGGTGGACGAAAGAAGTTCAAGTAATATTCTAATTATTCGTTTCAGTGTACTGTAAGTACATTTTTGTGTTTTTATTATTTAGACTAAGTTTTTTTTTCATTTTGAAGTTTACGTATCAGAAATAATTGAATAGAAATTTATCTATGCATCTCAGGTCTTTTTAAATTCCTCGCCTACTTGGCGACGGGTATAGGTCACACCCGATGTATCAAAAATCTAAAATGTGAATAAATATTGTAGAAAATTTGTTTGTTAATAAATTTTATTATTTATTAAAATTCTTAAAAGTTGACATCAAATTGACTAACTTACCTTAAAGTTTGATTGGTCTGACCACACGATATTTCACCAATCTTGTTCGATGCAACTTTAGTGTTTTATAACACCTTCACACCGTGCTTTTTTATTTTTGTCGGAAAGCTATGGCTTCTTCCTGGCTTTACAGCTCAGCTTTTTGAAGCCGTCTACGATCAGTCTTCTCTTCTCTTCTGACAAATCAGCAACGAAGTCCAATGAAGTTTTATTCTTATTTTTTAACGATTCTCTCAATATCTTTTGGTCCTTAGGGTCTGTCGCGATTTGTTTACGCCCGGTTCTGGACTTATTAACATCCGGTCATGGCGAATTGCTCCATAGTATATTGTACAAATTGGCGCTAACATATCACAATTTTCGAAATCTCTACCTGCGATTTCCTTTACTAATGCAAATGTTATTCCACACACGTTTTTCTAAACTAATTTCGTTTTTTTAGGCATATTGAAACAATATTAGTAAATGTCACAAATCGAAACATTAAAAGCGCACTAGATTACAGAATGTATTCCCATCGAGCGAAAGTAGGGAACTTAAAAATAAATTTAAAAATGACAAATTTTGTTACACCAGGTGTTTTATTGGTAGCTTTGGCGTGGGTCATTGTTTTTAAACAGCGTTTATTTACTCTTTTGGTTATTGCACATGTGCAAAATTTTTAGACTGCTCAATAATTTTGACCAAGGGGGTTAATATATAAGTAGGTTAATTAGCTTCTTGTTTCTCTGTACAGCATCATTTAGTAGCGATATTAAACTAAAACTTGTTTATGACATCTGGTTGATCGTTGTATTTTTTAAACTTCGCCACAAACTCGTCAAACTTTTGTGCAATTTACCCTTCCTTAGTCGCTGTCGTGACCACAACATCATTCCTGCATTCCTCAGAATCAAATTCCACATTCAGACACGTTCTTCTAAAAACATCCTACACCGTGCTAGTCTAGCGTTGATACGCGAACGGATTAAGCAAACTAGGCGAGAGTTAGACACCATTTCGAAACAACTCTTTTATCTTCATCTTGAGTTGGCCAACACTCTATCCCCGGATGATTAGAAACTCTTCGACAACATTACTTACCATCAGTCTGATACCAGTCTACGACTAACCACTGAAGGTCATCTCAAAAAGTTTCAATTATTGAAATTCAAGAATCGTAAAGCTTCATCCACTACTAAGTCTTTAATGACGGTTGTCAATTTATCGAGTTTGGTCCTCACCTCAGAACAGGAATCGGTGCTCTCTTAGGGTTTGAATTTTGCGGTTTCCTAAAGAAGATATTTTATGTGCTGTTGAGTCTTCTATAAAACATCTTCCTCGCCACATCTCAGATCCCATTTGTATTAACACTTGCAGAATCCTTGAATTATCTAAAATTCCTAAATCCAACATTTCTAGGTCGGAAGAGTCAGCTCTAAAAAGTCTTCGTAAGAACCTTGATATTATTGTTCTTCCAGTCGACAAAGGCAACGCCGCTGTAGTTTTGAACCAAATTGATTATGTTACGAAAATCAATTCTATTTTGTCTCAGGAAACTTACGCTCTTCTAACCCACAACCCCACTTCGAGGATTGAACGTGAGGTCAGCCAAATCATCAAATCTTCCAATCTACCTCCTAAAACTAAACGTCGACTTACCTCATCAGAATCTAAACCACCTCGTCTATACGGACTTCCCAAAATTCACAAACAAGGTATTTCTTTTTCACCTATCGTCAGTACTATCCAATCTCCTACATACAAGCTAGCCAAGTTCTTGTCCAACATTCTTTGCGAGTTTACAGGTAAAACCTCTTCTCACATCCTCAACTCTCAGCATTTTATTCAACGTCTAGAAACTATAAAACTTGAACCCTAAGATCTTCTCGTGAGCTTTAATGTTACTTCACTTTTTACTAAAGTTTCTACTAAGGATTCGTTTAATATCGTCAAACAGATTCTGTCTCAACATGGCAAGGACTTGAGTTTGGTTCCTCTTATTGAAAAGTGTCTATCCTCTACTTACTTCCAATTTGAAAACAAGTTTTACGAACAAGTTTCTGGTGCTGCTATGGGTTCTCCTCTATCACCTGTTGTAGCTAACATTTTTATGGAATCCTTTGAAACGGTTGCTTTGGAATGATCAATATTAAAACCTAAAGTGTGGTTTAGGTATGTTGACGACACGTTTATTGTTTGGTCTCATGGTCATCTTGAATTGTTTAAGTTTCTTGATCATCTTAACAATCAACACTTAAATATCAAATTTACTATAGAAATCGAAAGTAATGGTTCTCTTCCATTTCTTGACGTTCTTGTGACTCGTACGCCCGGCGGACTTCTGGGCCATTTTGTTTATCGCAAACTCACCCATACGGACAGATACCTTCATGCTTCGTCTCATCATCATCCTGCACAAAAACGTTCTGTTATTGAATCTTTGGTCCATCGTGCCTTTTCTATTTGCCAACCTGAGAATCTAGACTCGGAACTCCGTCATCTTACTAGAACCTTAGTGAACAATGGTTATGTAAAGCGAGATATTCATAGAGTTATTAATCGTTGTTTACATCCACGTACTCGATTACTTAAGGACATTTCTAGTCCCGAATCCAACCCGAAATTGGCCTTTTTACCCTACATTCACAAGGTTACAGCTCAAATAGGAAAACTCCTTCGTAAGAATGGTATTAAACCCATATTCAACTCGACAGGCAAAATCTCTCAGATTCTTCTTTCTCCCAAAGACTAACTTCCTACACTTTCATCTCAAGGTGTATACCAAATTCCTTGTTTTTGTGGTTTAGTCTACATTGGTGAAACCGGTCGTTCAGTCATTACTCGAATTTCAGAACATGATCGTTGTATAAAGAAAAGGTATATTTCCAAGTCTGCGGTTGCTGAACATCATTTTACTACAGGTCACACGATAGATTTTGATAATGTTTTGTTGATTGCTAAATCTCCATTCTTTTTCAACAGGAAATTCCGAGAAAGCATAGAAATTATCAAACACCCCAATAACTTCAATCGCGATCATGGTTTCGAACTATCCCCTCTTTGGTTCCCGGTTATTAGTCATTTATCAAGAACACGCCCCCTAGTAACTGTAACCCAATCAGAATCGAGCTTAACCAGCCGTGACGATACTTCTTCTTTATATACGGAGACTATTTCTTCTGAAGTCACTTCTACGGAGTTTAGAAGTGGCTTGGTTCACAAGTTGATTACCTAACTCGGTAGTGGTTTTTTGTTAGATTTTCGTTTGCTTTTTCAAGTTATCGTTTTCTTTCTTACCTTTTCAGAGTTTAGATTATGGCTTGTTTCACAAGTGGATAACCTGACTTTTGAGAAGTTCTTAGTTAGATTTCGGTTACTTGTTTGAGTTTTGCGATTTCACTCACGTCCTGATGAAAACCTTTACGAAAGTGGGCGAAACGTTGGCAACTTCTAATGTTACTATAAATAGATTCCGGCCGTGGAGGCCTTCGCTATTACATTAGCTATAAAAAAATTAAAACCTCTTGCAATCATTGATATTTTTAAAACTTATTATAACCAATCAAATTAACATTTAATTGACGTGAACGTATTAAAGAAAATAAGCATACTAGATACTACAATAATAAACGTAGGTGACGAGGTTATGTAGCGTTTCTATTGCTTAAAAATAACAGTTGTTAAGTAAAATTGTAAAATCAAAAGAATGTGCAAAAATTAATAATATGCAATCAACGGAAAAACCAACTCGTTTGGTAATAGGCGATCAATAATCTTGAAAATATTAACACTTTTGCTTGCTGCGCTTATTTTTTATTATTAATTGCCATCATTATCAACCTTGTTGGTTAAATAACTATTTTAATTTTATACATTAGAACAATGGTTTTTTAGTGTGTGCAGTTTGAAATGAAACGCATTACGATATACGTCCGAGAAACTTTTATAGTAATCCGTTTTAAAATTCCAAACTCAACTCCTTCGTCTGTTAACATTTCAACTCGTTAATATAAAAATGAGTTTTCCGAACTTATAACGTAAAGTAGTATTGCGTGATATACATACTACTTAACTGCAAACAATTTTTATCTAAATTTTTTATTTTATTTTTAATAACTGAGCGACCTTCCGCTAATGACAACGAGTTGCCCTATCTTGCATACATTATATTTACCAATTTTTTGCACTTTATTACTACAGTTGGGAATTTTATATCACGTTTTATCCAAAACAAATCTTTAAATTTGCGGATATAAAATGTACAAGCTTTGGGTCTACGTTTCTAATAACATATAAAATATAAAAAATTGACAAATTAGAAGAAGTTGCAACGAGTTGTATACATAATTTAGATTTATTTTAAATAAGGTTACAGATGCTATAACAGCACAACAAATTAAGGAAACTGTTACTAATTCACTAATAAATTATTTTTTCTGCGACTAATAGATAATACGATACATCGTATGTTTGCTTGCGATTAGGCATCGTTGTGCGTTGTGTTTGATTAATTTCATTTCCGTATAGGTCACAGTCATTTTTGTACAGGTCAAAGCTGTTACAATACAGGATAATGAATTATAAAAGCATAATTTAAAAGACTTGTCAGAATATTCCGGGCACTACGATTATGAAATTTGGAAACGAAATTATTTAGAACCGTGCATTAGTTTTAATGGTACGTATAGAGTAAAACAGGTTTGCTTGATATATTACATATTTTAGGTTATGTTTGCAAACGTTAATACTTAGTAGTGACTTTCTTGTAATTAAATGGTAACATATTTTAGAAAAGCTCAAGGTAATTAGAATAAATGAAAACACCTAACTTGCAACCTCACTACTATAAAGTAGTTGTAGAAATTATCTATTTAGAAACTTTACAACAGTTATGAGATTTGCTCAGATTAATTTAAAGAACTTAAAGCATTTAACATCGATCAGTTCTTTGAAATGCTTGGCAATTCAGGCTAATTATCTTTTGTCATTCATCGATATTTGCAAGGTAGCAAGATGTTTCTTCTGACCATGCTTTATATCTGTACGTTATTTATGCTTACGTTGATGCAGTTTTCATAAGTATTTATGTATAATTTTACTCCATATTGCATTGTAATCTTATAAAAACAATCTATCTGCACAGTGTAGTTACCTTGTTTAATCATAAGAACTTTGTTTGTAAATATTACAAAAACAACCAAAAACTAGTGCAAATCACTGGTTGATACATTGAAAAAATTACATATTTAAAGGTAATTATAAGCAAAAACACTTAATCATTGTTATCTTTACTGCTGTAATTGACCTCTTGTTTTTTTTCTACAGTATCATTTTTTAAGTAACAAGATTGCCACGCTACAATACATTTCTTTTTGGTGAAAATTTCTTTTTATTGCAATTTTTTTTATATGTAAACGAGGTTTACAGTAGACATTTGTAGCATATTAGATCCATTAGAGTAATTAACTTTAACTTGCATTTTCTAAACGTAAAAGTTCGTTATAAATAGATTAAAATAGTTTTGATTCCAAAATAATGGTATTAATAACACCACTAATTCTTTAACTAAAATTTTTTTATTCCTTTTTTAGTTTGTGAAGCTCCATTCGTAATTACAACAATCATTAATTACAAATAATCTTTAAACATTTACAAATTTACCGTGTGTGGTTTGTAAGTCCTATTCACATGTAATTCTGTTGCAGCTTCTAAGAAAATAACATTCACATAGATGGTATTAGTCGGAATAACTTAAAGAAACTCTTAACAATTCAGGCTTTCACATAAATAGATTTATTTTGTTTACTGGTTGTAAAAGCAAAATGTTGTAAATAACTGATATATTATAAATTGATCCAGCTTATTCATATTAACTTTTGCTTGAAATCAGTGTATAAAAAAATTGAAATAGTCACGTAAATTCTACTTACATTTTTTATAAACAGAGGTGAATAGCTAAACGTAAAATAAAAGTTACACTTATAACTTGCTGAATCAACTCTGACAAATAAATACAAAGTTTTCACATATAATTTTTGGTTGTCATTTTAAGTATTACTACAGGTACTACCAACACAAATTTTTAAATTTAAATTATTTATTTTCCGCGTTATTTGTTCTCGTAAGTAGTGTAATTGGACTTTGATTGATAATTAAACATATAGTAGTAGAAAAAGTATAGTGTATAATTTGTAAGGTGATGTGTATTCTCAACTCGTACGAATTGCCAGCCTCGCCTTCGGCTCGGGTACAAATTTTCATACTCGTTGGGAATGAAAACCATTCCTTACTTATTATACAATATACTATTTTTTATGTAACACTTTAAATGTTCATTTATGTAACAATGTCAACTCACACTATATAGGTACTTTTATTTATGTCAACAATACGCGCGGAATTTTGAAGCTGATCTTAACTCAACTTGTGCTAGCGTTTTTATATCTAATCACGTCGATCGCTTTATGCTTTTACGCATTATTTCTAGAATGTTACAGTACTTAAAATTTAACAACAGAAATGGACGAAGTTCCGATAAGGCTGAAAACAAACCATCTGCTCTTCTATTTTAGTTTAGGAAGTTGAGACACAAGATTATGTAGATTTTTAACATCTCAACTATTGTCGGATAGTTATCTGCAATTATTTGATGCTGAGTAGATAATATAGTTTGATGTGTGATATTGTTACATGACTAAAAAAAAGTCTTTTTTTTATCGATTTATCTAAACTGTTGTATATTATATGATTTAATATTATATATTTATTTAGATAAATAAAATACGATAAAAATGGCAAATAATAAATATTATTTTAACTAATAAATAACAAGTTATTTAATGTAATGTAAAGACAAAACATACAATACCACAGTTTAAAGTATATTAGAATTGATCATTTTTATTTTTATTTTGTAGGATTATATTGTAACGTTTATTATTAAAACTAAGTAATTTATTTATAGTTAAAATATGTACACGTTTACAACTAACCGAATTAATTAAATCTGAAGATATTTAATAAAAACACTTACACTAATTTATATCGCACTATCACTTACACGATAAAGATAAAGTCCGCGGATAACTTCACACACTTGTTTAACACTTATTGTTTACATTAAAATCACGTACAAGGTTATACTTCGTAGATTTATCTCAAACACGCGTTAATTACTGTTTCTTAACACTGTCGTTTTCACATTACTCAGATAACTGACCTGTGATTTGTTTTCACCGAATTTATACATTTTCGCCAAACGTTCGAGAATGTTCCACATCCTTCGGTGAACGTTCTGTAAAATGGATAACAACTTCGAGAAGACTCTTAAATTTGAGAACGTTTCAATATGAATTTCTAATATAGTTTTAATATTTTACTAAAACGAATTTCTTAAAACTTAATTATATATCATTAATATTACAATTCAATGTATATACTTTTTGTTACATAAATTAAAAGTAAATGTTTGCATTTTTTTGAAATTTTTATATTTGTGTTTTTAGAATAATTTTTGTTTACAATTACTAGTACTTGAAATATATTTTTTTAAATATCTGCCATTCTATAAGTAGTTTTAATTTTAAAACAAAAATTTGAAAACAAGTTTGTAAATATAAAAACTTAAAAGTTACGGTTATACAGAAATTAAAATGTTTTTTTAACGTTTATTATTACAGCTATGTAAAAATTAGTAGATTGACAATATTTGAATAATGCTGAGCTTTTGTAAACGAAGTTACTTATTTGAATTTTACTAGGCTATTCAGTTGAACACATCTAAACTAACTCACCCTTAACAACGTAAACTTTAAAGTTTTCACTACTAATTTAATTTACGACAAAATATCTTGCTTCTTATCTTCAAACTTAGTAGCTACCTTGATGTATTAAAGCAAATGAGATGTTAGAAACGTTTTGATAAAATATCTGATTTGTCATTTATTTTATGTTTTGTTTTTCTTTTTAATGCTGATACGGTGATCAATGATAAGTTTATACTAAATATAACGAAGATTAAAGAAAGGAAATTTAAGATAATGTAGAAATCGCTTTGAAAAACGTAATTACTTTTTTGGCATGCACATAATAATCTGATTTAAGGTAAATTGCATTTTCTGGTATTATTTACTTTATATAAAATATAAACGTAATGTGCCAGTCTTAGGTAATTAAAAAAATATTGTTTTAACTGTAGTAATTGGCAATAGATTAGTGTGACACTATTATGTAGTTATTCGTGTTGTTTCTGTACAATCTATTTATTTTGTTTTTATTTTTTATTATACACGGTGAGATTAGAAGTGTTACACCTAGTAGGAATAATTGTTTCACAACAGAATCCTTATATTTAAGCATGCTACGGTAACTATGTCAACTGTTTATTTTTGTTTGAAAATAAATCTTTATCTCTTATTTTTTTGTGAAGAAATCGGTTTATGAGTGTTGACTAGTACCGATATTTTTAGTTACTATGCCTCTGTTTACTAGTGTAACAAAATACCTTGAGTTTAAAGTCGTCAAAATTATCACCATATTAGCGACTTTGACAGGGGTAGCATTGTTGTTTATGTCACGTACAAAAGCTGTAAAAAACAAAAATTGTTTGAATAAGGTAATATAAATGAAAAAAATCTCGGTGTGTTTTGTGGTTGACCGCATTCCCTAAATGTAGTAGCCAGAGATGATCTCAAGAGTTGCTAGGGGTAATTGGAAACTATCCGCTACAAATCGAAGATGAATGACGGATAAGAAAATCTAAGTCTTTCCATCCATAACTTTACCGGGAAAGTAGTTGTGTTTGATGAAGAATAAAATCCGTTAACTTGTTACGTGCAAAAGCTGGAAAAATGACACTTGTCTGAAATCAAGTAACATAAACAAAGTTTTGCCGGTGCTCAGTGAAGACGGGGTGGGTTATATTCAAAATTTCATGATTGTTTTGGAAAACTTAATAGAAAACACAATGAAAAGTCAAAAATCAAAGGGCGCTAGAAAGGAGTATAGCTTAATAGACTTCTGACCTTTGCCAACCACAAACCAGGTCCTTCAGGATACAGTCTAAATGGACTTACATTAATATAGTGGATCACTAATATCTGAAACAAACTTAAATTTTACATAAGGCGGAGTCCGACGGAATTAAAAGCTGTTTACAATAATTATTTAACATTTATTTGAACAAAAAAAAAATTGCTCAAAACAAAAAAATAGAACAAAAAAAAACGATTTAAATTAACGCATAATAAAAAAAATTAAGTAAACATGAAAGTTAAAAATTAAAGTAAATTGAATAATCGTATAAAAAAAACAACATTTTTAAAGAAATGGAACTAGAGTAAAATCATAAAAAAACAATAAAAAATCTTGATTAAATAAAGCACAGCCGTGTGCGCATTAAATAAATATTAATTAAATACAAAATGAAATAAATTAATCTATTTTCAAAATAGGATAAAAATTGTAATAGTAAATTTTCCGGTTAACGTCAAACATAAACTTTGAACACAACGAAATTTTCTCACATAGTTTTGACAAATACGGACAATAATCATTTATTAATTATATTATCGATGAAATCGTTAATTCGGAACACTCATTTTTTTAAAAAACCAAAGCTTTTAAGACACTTAAAGGCGTAAATAAAATTCAGAAACTGTAAGTAATTGGTACAAAATAAATAAATACCTTAATTGTCGCCACAAAAGTAGTGTTGGGTCACGGTGTTTGTTTCTGTGTAAAAATGTCAAATTGAGAAAATATTATATTACATTACTGTCATAAAGATTAAACTGTCTAATAAATTAAAAGAATGATTTCATTCCCACGTCATTTAATCGAACTAACACAAAAAAACTAAGCACGACTGCACCGAGAATGTACTTAAAACAAAGAACTTTTAAACAAACTTAAAATAAACAAACTACTAAAATATACTTAATTACAATTATATCACAAAATGGAAACAAAAAGTATCACTGGAATTTTGATCGAACAAAGAAAATGTCAAATCAACACAGATTACGGATGTCAACCGCGTACTAATTTTTAAATAAATTAATACAAAATTTTATCCACAATTTTGAATTATAAAGTCAAATTTAAAAACGTAAAATAATTTCTTAAAATCATTCTGAAATCCATAAAACGATTCTACAATACAAGAAATGAATAACGTCAATTCAAATAACAGGTCTTTCATAAAAGTAATCGAACAACTTACAACGACGGTTACAAACTTTCTACTTAACTATTTCAATAACACCTTTGAAACTTGCTACTAGCTACCTTGAATTTTGAGGAACCGCGGCACTCTACATATTATAGTTTTCCTAGAGAGAGTTTCTAACCAACTGACTTATTAATTAGAAAATATTTTAATTTTATAAGCGATACACGGACTATAACAGGTATTTTAAAAGAACTCCCCTATGATGAAAGTGCAAACAAGAGATGAAAAATAAAATGTCACATAATTTCACGTAAGTTTGACAACGTTTTCATATCGTATTTGCAACCGTAAGCAAATATAATTTTGAATAAACAAAATTCTTAATGGAGTTAACAAAAATAATCGCTTAAAATTATCAAATTACTTTTATCTCAAAGAAACTAAATAAGGATTGTTGGAAGGAGAAAATCTATAATAGATTAAGTAATGGTTAGTGTAAAGGTTTTAGAGAAAGTAAAATGTTTTAAAATAGGGGAAAAGGTTGATTCAGACCATCATCCATTAAAAATTAGGCTTAAGAGAGAAAAAAAATTCAAACAGAGTTTAGAGGGAGAAAGGATATGGACAAAAGAAAATATTGAGGTTGATAAAAAAAATTAGAAGAGGAGGAAGGAGTAGAGGAAAGAGTGAAAGAACTAATCAATAAAATGGATAAAGCAGTAGAAAGGAAAAGATACAAAAAATAAGCATAAAGGAGTGTAGAGAAAAAAGGTAGTAGAATAAGAAATTCAGGGAAGCCAGGAAGGAGCTAATATGTAGTAAAAGAAGGTGGAAAAAAGGAAAAATTGATATTCAGGAATATAAAAGATTAACATCACAATATAGAAAATAGTGTTGTAAGAGAAAAGAGGAATATAAAACAGAGTTAATGGATCAAATAAAAATGTTAGAAAATGAAGAAGAAGAGACATGGAGCTTTTTGAATAAGGAAAAAAATTGGGAAAAAAGGGGGGATACAAATTCATATGTAAAAATGGAGAGAACATTGCGTAGAAGTTTTAAAGGGGGAAGAAGAGAAGAAGGGTGATTTTGAAATAGACATGACAACAATAGGAAGGAGCAAAACGGCTATACAGAAAAAAGAAATAGAAGAAGCATTAAGAAAAATAAAAAAGGAAAGGTAGAAGGGACGGAAGGAACGCAAGGAGAACAATGGTAATATACAGAAGAGAGAACGAAAGAAAAAATAGGGAAAATTTTAAATAAGATATGGTCAGATGAAGGGTTTCTGGATAATTGGAAAGAAGCAATAATATATCCAGTTTACAAAGGAAGAGACAGAAGCGAGATAAAAAACTATAGAGATATATGTGTTGTAACATTATTAATTCCGCTGAGGACAGAAACGCCTGAGTATAGGCAACCAGCAATACGCGTCCTATTTGACCCACTTCGATAATGTGGTTCTTGACCTCTTATCAAGGGTGAAAACCCAACGACTTTTTCCTTGCGACATTTTTGGTTTGAGAACGGGGAAAACGAGCTGCAACATTGTGGAAGTTAGTGAGATTTTTTCTTGTAAAAATAAGTTTAATTGGAATTTTTCCTAGCTACTCCAATATTTGCACTGTTGGTTGTATTTTTGATGTTGGGGAAAGTAATCAACAGCTCCTGTACGGAATTTGTCTGGCAGCTTAAACAATAGTAACGTATAACACCTGCGTTTCTTTGGCACCGCTCTCACTTTTACTACCTATAAGGTGCAGAGGTAATAGAGGCTGTTTGTCGTTGTGATCGTCGTATTCGTGTTTGGTAAACCCGACACCACAGGGCTGGTTCACGTTAGCTGAGGGCAAACAAACTGAAAAATTGTGGGTGAGATCAATTTGAGTAGTTAGGGGTTAACGAACCTCGCACGTGGGTTTTTTTAATTAACCCGGTTTCACCTAGTTGCGGGGTAGTTAAACGTACGCAGCGAATCCTCGGTTTTCGAACACATCAACTCCATGCTCTCATATATCATATTAGCACAAAAACTGGAATTAACGTCTACCCACACACATTTGTAACGTTTTAAGCATCATCATCTTCACAATATCAACCATATATTACCCAAAATATTACTCGCGCAGGGATAGTTATTTTTTTTGGTTGGTTGTACATTATCCCTACATTTCGCTAGTCATACACCAACGATTTTATACAGTGTAAAGCAACAATTTGCGAACCGTCCGTCCTAACAGGTTAGACATTTAGTTAATTTTTTTGGTCGAGCTGTCTAACCAGATTGTCGCGGGTTGAGAGCGTTTTTTCTTCCTCAAGGTTACCCGCTCAAAAAAAAATTTTCCGCCGGAATATGTACAGGTAAAAGTGGGATATAAAATTTATATGACAATTTTGCAAAAAAGACTAAAAAAAAGAAAGAGACAGAAGTGAATTAGATAATATATACATATTGAAACCGATAGTAAACAAAGAATTAGAAGTGAAAAGAGGAAAAGTTTTTGCGTTATTTTTGGATATAAAAGCAGCGTTCGATAATGTAAATAAAAGTAAATTATGGAATATATTAAGAAAGAATCAGATAGAGAAAAAACTAGTTAGGAATATAAAGGATATATATATAATGAGACAAAGTGCAAAGTAAGAATAGATGGAAAGTTAAGTGCAGCATTTTAGACAAAGAAAGAGTTGATGAGACAACAGAATAAAGGAATAGTAATGGAGCGGGGGGAGTGGGGGAGTAAAAGTGTGGGTTTTGGCGTATGCGGGTGACAGCAATTATAGCGAAGAAAGAAAGAGAAATGAAGGAGAAGATAAAGACGGTAAAAAAGTATTTGAATAAAAAAAGTTTAAGTGTAAATGTGAGAAAAACAAAAATAGTAGTGTCTCAAAAAAAGAGAGGGGGTAAAAAGAAGAGTGGAATGGAAGTAGGGAGACGAGGTAATAGAATGAAGTGACTTATTTGGGTTATCGAATCAGATACGACAATAAAGATGAGGCTCATATAAAAATATTTTTATAACAAATGAAGACTAATAATTAATTAAATTAATTAGATAAGCAAGTATTTTGTTTTAAAAGATTATATAGTAAATATTTAGAAAACATGTTAACCATTTCAATTAACGTAAAAGGAAATACTCAATTTTTTTAGTGTTAATATCAACAACAATAAATTTTCACAAAGTTATTTAAAGCTTTTTGATTTATTTGACTGTAAATCTTTAATGGTTCAACAAAAGCAATTGTTTTTTAAAACAAAAAAGTGGTTAAAGTTTAAATTTTTTTCAAATACAAATCAAAGTAAGCTGCAGGAAGTTAAATCCTAAATGCTTTTGATTAAAACTTCCAATAAAAAAGTGTTTTAGTTTAGTTTTTTTGCACTTGCTGAGAATAAACTGCAAAGAAAATTAGAATATATGTCTTAAATAATTTCAGGTAATATAAACCATCTAAAATTTATATATTTCTAAAACATCTGATGTATCATAAAAATCACATTTTTTCCGTTACACTATGTGAATCTTTCTTTCAATCAAAAGCGACATATTTTTATGCAAAATGTATCGCGTAGTAGTTATTTTGATAGAAGCAACATTTCTATTTAACGTGTGGAATGGTATCATATTCATTCCCCTTTCATCTACCATTATGTTAATACCCTTTTGATGCTCTTTGACATACAGGTACCCAACTTTCTAAGTCAATTTGTTCTGTGAGAAAAATAATCAATATCTTTGATACGTTGAAAGCAAATAATTTACAAAAAATAGTTCTAAAGAAACGTCTAACTTTAACAAAAAAAAATTTTTAGTTTCAACACGTTTCATAATAAGGCACAATATTGCAAAATAAGAGATATTGTATATCAACTACAAACAGAATGGTAAATTTGAATTAATTGTGATAATTGAGACAAAATTTATTAATCGTTAACGTCAGATATATCGTATGCAACTGTTCCAAATTACCCTAATCTTCACAAGAAATTATTGAAAATAAGATGCACAATTCAAAGCTAACGTCGAAAACTAAGCTACGTGTAATTCAGCAAAACGACTATTCGTTTAAATTAATTTACGTTGCTTTCGGCGTATCTCTTAACACAAGCATCCATTAAAACATTAATTATTTAATTATAAATCAAAATGCAATACAACACGAAGAATGCTAAAAATGTTTTATTAAAACTGTTCTTCCATTAATCGCATATTTTAACTGTAATCAAAAATTAATCTGGATAGAAATATTTAAAATTATTTAAAACATTTAATAAAATTAAAGTACAAATTCTTCCAAAAATCGTTAACTAAATTTTAACAAATTTAATAAAGATATTGCTTATTACTCCTTTGAAATAATTTCTCTTAAAAACAAACACAACAAGAAACTAACGTAAACTATTTTGCTTTTAATGTTTATACAGTAAATCAGAACTACGTACATGCTGTAAACATCTTTAACGCATTTCGTATTTGCTAAATGTAAGAGAAGTACTTACTTTACAAAAAAACTTTTAAAAATTACTACAGTTTAAATAAATACAAAAAAAAACTAATCACAAAATTAATTTAACCCACGAGTTATGTTAATCGAAATCAAAATTGTACAGGTAAATTATTAATTTAATATTATATTTTAGAAAATTGTAACATTATCTTTAGTATTATGGCAGCTTTATCGATTGCATTTTATAAAGCTAGATAATAAATATGCATTAATTTTACTCATTCGCCGAATATTACCATCTTTTCCATCTACATCTGTAATTTTGCTGTCCTTTAATGCCAATTGACACAAACTGCACATATAACGAAGTAAATAAATTGATTTAATTAAGAAGTGACAAAAAGAGGATAGGAGTTTTAGAAGAAAGCAAAACAACACTCTAACTAGTACTACCCATTAGTGTGGAGCGATTCTATAAGGAACAAAAAAATTTTCGTTTTTTATTTGTCCTGTTTTATCACTGAGATGTGTAAAATTTGAGTTAGATAAAATAATATCTTGAAGTTCCTCTCCACTTAAATTCATCGTAGATAGTTCTATAATAGTATAATATATAAAAAATTCCTAGAAATCACAAATCTCATATTTAAAAAATTTGGTACCTTTGAATTTATGGTAGATAGTGGTAACTATGATGGCTAGAAAAATTGTTAGCAACCACAAATCATTATTTAAAAACTTTGGCACATTTTTGTACAGAGTAGTAATTACTTCAACACATTAATGAATTGTTTTTTGGTTTCAAGCTTTGGTAACTCACTTCTAGATGCAAGTTTAGCACGAATAAGTCCGTCTCTTGCTTCGTTGCCACATACTGAAGAAGAAGCTTTCGTTACCAGCTTTATGCATCGCCTGAGTGTGGCAAGGTAACTTCAAAATGCTGATGTTGTCAAGAACATCATATTTTCCAAATCCTCAGTCGAAATAGGTCTTATTAATGGTGGTTCGGGAACTTCAGAAGACTGCTAATCGATCATATCGATGTACTCTTCGGCTTTGAAATTAAGTTTGGGCACTTGAAACACCCGAATCTCTGATTACGACTTGATGCTCTACGTCTACACTTGAGAATCCGCCGTAAACCTAATTCCCGAACGTATTTTCGTTCATCAGCTAACATCGCCAACAGAATGTTTTCAGGATGGCCGAAATACGACAGTAAAGAGAAGATCAATGTTTGGAAAAAGTATATAGAAAAACTTTTTGAAGAAGACAGACCCCCAGCTGATACCATTAACTCTTTAACTGGTCCATCGATCAGTAAAGAAGAGAGGCATTACAGCACTACAAAAAGTGTTTAACATCATATACGAGACAGGTCACTACCCCAAGCAATGGTTGAGCTCTACTTTTATCCCCTTGCCGAAGAAGACAAATGCAAGAAGATGCGAAGACCATAGACTTATTAGTCTGATGAGCCATACCCTAAAAATATTTCTTAAAATCATACACCAAAGAATATTCCGAAAGTGTGAAAGAGACATAAGCGACACACAATTTGGGTTTAGGCAAGGGTTAGGCACAAGAGAGGCAATAGTCGCAACACAAGTGCTTGTCTAGAACTGCTATGACCAGAGAAAGGACGTTTGCCTCTGTTTCATAGATTATAAAAAGGCATTCGATCGCGTACAGCACCACAAACTAAAAGGCTTGATATAGATCAGAAAGACATCCGATGCATTGAAAACCTTTACTAGAACCAAACAACGCAAATAAAACTAGACAACAATATGTCCGACAACATACAGATCAAAAGGGGGGTGCGACAAGGATGCGTGGCGTCTCCACTCTTATTCAATTTATATTCCGAAGCAATTTTCCAAGAAGCCCTAGAAGACGTGGAAATGGGAATCAAAGCTAATGGGACGTGGATTAACAATATCCGTTATGCGGACGATACCGTCCTAATCGCTAATAATATGCACGACCTACAACAACTGGTCAATAAGATAGGAGAACAGAACAAATCAATGGGCCTAAACATTAATACAAAAAAAAAAACAAAATTGATTATTATTTCAAGAAACATAGATATGTTTCAAAATGCCACCATAACACTTAATACAGTGCCCTTCGAAAGGGTGGATAAATTCGAATACCTGGGATTCTGGCTCTTTGAAGACTGGGCATCAGACAAAGAAATAAAATGTTGCATTGAACAAGCCCGACAGGCATTCTTGAGGTTTCGAAAAGTGCTTACTTGTCCCGATTTTGTTTTTAATCTACGACTGAGGTTCGTGAAGTGTTACGTTTGGTCGGTGCTTCTTTACGGCATGGAAGGCTGGACGTTGAAGACGACTGCGATTAATAAGTTGGAGGCTTTCCAGATGTGGCTGCATCGCAGAATCCTTAAGGTGCTTTGGACGGCTAGATTGACAAACGAAGAAATTCTGAGACGCGTCGACAAACAACGTGAATTATTTGAATTAATTAAGAAGAGAAAAACGGCGTACCTAGGGCACATTATGCGAAACAACAAATATCAATTTTTGCACCTACTGATCGAAGGTAAAATTGAAGGAAAGAGAGGGATCGGAAAGAAGAAAATGTCTTGGCTACGAAACATCAGGCAGTGGACAGGTCTACACGACATACAATCCTTAATACAGACCGCAAGAAATAGAGAAGCGATGGAAAATGTTATCGCAAACATCCATTAGTGGATATGCATTGAAACAAGAAGAAGAAATACGCATTTCTTTGTAATATTGGATTCACTATATTCTTAAGTTCGTCAGATAGGTAACGAGACTTCTTGATAATTCAAAAGAAATGTTTAGATCCGTCCTTACAAGTAGATTTTGTTTTAATCTCAAACCAGCTAGAAGAGTATACCTTGATCACATATTTAGCTAAAGTTTTCAATTCCATTGATGGTTCTATTGTAGCTACATATAACCTAAGAATGCGGTTTGCGGTTGTTAACCAGCGCGAGTGTGACATCTTCCCAGGATCCCGCAGGGATAAAGACGATGATATATCACCTCTAGAAATTCCTTTACATATATCGAAGAGATATTTCTGATCCGTACTCAGTTCATTTGGATCAATAATCGGCAATTCCGCTTCAATTGGCTCAAATGCGACGACGGACAACTTTGCGCAATTTTCTAGCATCTTTCCAATTGCACCAGAGAATCCTTTAGGATCGTTTGTCTTTCCATCTAGGTGTTGCATGAACTGGCGGAGAGGTAACTCATTAGTGTGTAATAAACATACCTGCCATTGGAATAGACGACTTATAGACTTTTCTAGTTGTCAGATAACACCATTTTTCAAACCTGTACTTATGACAGTATCATCGCATCCAACTACTTGCAATTCATCCACATTGCAATTTGCATAAAAATCTTTTAAGAATGTCATGATACTTAATGCAATATTTGTAGCACTTCCAGATGTTGGTGTGATATGGTCGAAGTATTTACAATTAGGCTCTGAAATTAACACAATATGTTCTTCTGTGACAGTTTTCTTGTAATATTTCATGCCTATTTTTTCTTACTGAATTGTCTTGTCTTTCGTACCGTCGAAATAAAATCCTTTAACTGCTGATGATTTTTTCCTGATTGTTCTCGGAGTTCTGTCCGTCTTTTCTTCCGTTCTCTCCTTATTTTACTTCTATCCACTATTTTTGACGGATGTTCCTTTGATATAGCTTAAAAATCCTGAAGAACGGCGCTTACTAATATTGAGGCTGATCGATCCGATATCCCTGTTCGATCGCACGCTTGGGCTACATTACGTAATTTAATTCGTTTTCCAAAACCCGAAGAAAATAGTGTTTTAAATGATGTTGACGGTTCTGAAATTTCTGAAGTAGCAGGCTCTTCTACAGAAGTTGTAATACCTGAGAATACAGGTGTAAATGTTTCTTTAAGTGTCTTTGTTGTAATGTCCGGAACCCTAGATGCTAATAATGGAGATACTTCTTTAGCTTTCCTTGCAAAACTCTTTTGAAGAATTTGACTGGTTTTCTTATCAATATTACCAATTGCCATCTTACGAGCTGTTCGTTGGTCCACTAGAAAATATCTTTCTCGTTTAAGCACTTTAATTTTGCACTGACAATTACAGAAGTTTTTACATTTGCAGACGGATATATCAAATAGCGTTTTTTCACTGAGCTCTCTGAATGTTATCACTTTTTCCTGAGGTTTCTTTTTGTTCTTTTTTATAGCCTTATATTTTTCATTAAGGTTCGCTATCAAGCTCAAAATTCTTTGGTCAGAAATTATTGGAATTGATGCTTTTTGCCATGTATTTTTCAAATCCGCCAGTACAGCTCTGGAAATGTCACTCACACTCGGATCTTTTCCATTAGCGTTCTCTTTTAACAATAACTCACACTACAAATAATATCTCATAACATCTGAGTTTATAGGTAGTACATTGCCATCAAATTCCTTGGATAAACCGAACACTTCACAAAATGATTCTTTACGTGTTTTCGGCATTTCTATATTACGAAAAACGTTCTGACAACCGCGAAAGTGAACTAAACAGACACTGAAATATGCGAGTGACTTGAGCCGAGACTTTGTATTATTAGAACATGCGCACTGCGCCCTAATTGCGCAGACGCAGTGATCTGACTGATTACACTGATTTTAGGCTAAAATTGCTGTTCTAGTTAATACTTCGATAAAGAAGAGCGAAAAGGAACCTCAAGATCATATTGTAACAACCACGTCACCACGGTTCACTGATATACTAAAATAAAAACAGAAAAAAAAGATCGCGATTCCGCTGTAACAGTAGAATCTTCGGTTTGGAGACACCAAGGGTACATTAGAAGCAAAAGAAACAACTATCAACTATTGGTTAATTAATTTTCTACTTTTGTCTTTTAAGAGGTAACAAGTAACAATAAACAATCAGTAAATGCTAAATAAGCTAAATCAGTTAAACTCAATGTATGCTATTATTAGTGTTTTTTTTTCTCAAAGAAAATATATTTTAATAAATATGACTCATTACGAATTATTAAAACCATAAAAACACAAAGCAAAATTGATCATGCATTGGTAATTGCATGCAGTCGCAAAAATGTAGTTCTCAACAAACGAGACGTAAACTTTTAAATTAGTATAACAACATTAAACTTACTCGAGAGCTAAAACTCCTTATCGTAGATAATTATGCTACTTCAGTAATATGACTCTCAAACTTTCGAAGAGTGTAAGGTTACAATCGTTAACTTACATTTAAACACGTATAGTAATTAAGTATAGTCGATCGGAATTATATCAATGTACACACTAAATACACACATTTAAATAAGTTGAAAGCTATAAATTCGACTAAAGTATTGATAATAATCTTAAAACATAACTAAAAGCTTAATATGAGTATTAGAACGTAATTATTAAGACTGAAGGCATAGTAAATGGAAATATAGATAAATATGGAGCACCATTGCAAATAGCGTCACAGATTAATTATAAAACGTAAATAAAACACATTGAAAAGGACACTTGACAGGTAGCTGTACAAAGCCCAATTTGAGCAAACAAAACAAAAATTTAAGTTCACAAATCATAATTCAAATAATGCATAAAAAAATTTAAAGAAAACAAAAACAATGAGAAATTAAGAAACACTACAAGGTTAAAAGTATCGAAGGTCGACTACATAAAACATTGCAGTTTACCTTTTCTCAGCTCGAGTTCTGCGATGGAACTTTGAGTGCGATCCATGGGTGTGTTCAACAACTGATTTATACCAGGACGCAATACTGCGCAATATTTATTATTGAAACTTCTACATACTACCCCTACACATTACGCACTTTTCTATAACGAACGCACATGCCGAGAACAACAAAAACGTATTGCTAACGTAAGCACAAAAGTAGTACACCACAATTTCAATTTTAACATGTGGACGTTTGTCTGCAATTGCAGGACGAAAAACGTTCGGTTACACCGGACTGCGGATAAAAATAAGTATTGCGTAATTACACTGCACAGAATGATTGCGTACACCAAAAAATGTTAATTAAAGTCAGAGGTAATTCAATCTTAAAAAAGTGCACCTTGATAACATTACCAGAGAAATAATGCTTTCACCGTTTGTAGTTGTGTAACCGTCGTTTAAAATAAAAGATTAGTTGTTTGATTATTTTCGTGGAAGACCCGGTATTTGAGTTGACGTTATTCATTTCATGAATTTTGGATTTGTTTTGTTAATTTTAGATTTTTCCGAATTTAATCGTGGTCGCACTTAGCTACAGGAAGAATTTCGTGAAGGTTGTCCAAAATCGGCTGTTGTGCCAAAAAACATCACTGCGGTGCGTGGAACACTTGGGCATTAGTTTCACTCGGATACATTCAATATTGCATGAACATAGCTGTCACAAATATTTGTTCGCGTTGGATACCGCATAATTTGACAATAGCTGATAAAAAAGCTCGTGTCGATTCGTACAAAGAAATGTTGAAAAAATTCAATCGCGGTGCTTCAAAAGACGTCTATAAGATCGTGACAGGCGACGAATCATGGATCTATGCATATGAACCCGAAACTAAACAACAATCGACTGTATGGATCTTTCAAGACTAGCCAAATCCAACAAAAGTTGTTCGCACTTCAAAGCAAATGGTTACCTGTTTTTTCGGAATAACTGGACAAGTCGCCACCGTTCCATTAGAACAACGTTAAACGGTCAATTCTAAATAGTACACCAGCATTTGTTTGTTAGAAGTGTTTGGAAAAATCAGGGAAACCAATCGCAGAAGACGAATCAGTCTACATCACGACAATGCAAGCTCTCACCTAACAGCTCAAACAAAAACGTTTTTGAGTAGTCAAAACATCGAATTGATGGGTCATCCGCCGTACATTCCTTGCTTTGCACTCAATGATTTGTTCTTATTTCTGCAGATCAAAAATAAATTGGGAGATCAACGTTTTTCGACGCATGAAGAAGCTGTTGATGCGTTCAAATAGCATGTTTTGGAGGTATCTCAATCGGAATGGAAAAAGTGCTTCGACAATTGGTTCAAACGCGTGCAAAAGTGCATTGATGTTAATGAAGAATATATTGAAAAACAATAAAGCCATTTCCGATTATAAATATTTGTTTTTATTTGTCTATCTCAACTTAAGTAGCTTGCAGTTTGAAACTTCAGAAATCCGGATGGACAGAAAATTTTACAATACGCATGCAGACTGTCGACAGATCTGGTCCGCAGTTCACACCAAACTGACGTGTGTGTAATAAATATTAATATGAAATAACTAATAAACTACTAATTATAATAAAGTATAAGTAAATTGGATTGCTCGGTACATCAAGACTTAAAGTGCTAATTGTTGCTACGAGGTCACAAACTGCTTGATAACGTCATTTAAACTATCGTTTGATGTCATGTAAATTAATTGTATGTGTCTGTGTCACTTAACTTACTATTAATTTCGATAACATTTAAATAATTATTACGCTTCTAGGTCATTTAAATTACTATCACAATTCTACAATTTCTTTTGTAAGGAGATTTGAAAGTACGTTGCGCACATTTACGTGTTTTAGAAGTTAGGCAAACCAGAATTTCTTACCTCTGTGATATTTCTGTCTCTTGTTTCTCTTCTTCGTTTATCCGCTGTGACAGAGTACGAGTTTAGAATAAATCGTACTTAAGTCTGTTATAACCTTTAATTGTTTTATTTATCAACGTCTAATTAAGATTGTCGGTTTGGACATTCCTTTCTCTAGCTCAAACTCTTTTCTTTCTTTTGAATTTTTCTTTTCGCAAGAAAATATGACGCAGGGCACAGACTCATCAGACGAAATTGACTACTAACAACTTGACACACTGCCATCTTCGGCTTAAGCAAACCAATCTACTTTAAAATGTTTTTCCACCTTCACAATTAATACGTTACAATCAACTAATAAATGCAATTACTCTAAAACCAGGTCCGAATTCAAATTATAATCGTACGCCATTGATAAACAAAATTTGTTTATGGTTTAGATTTATGGTTAGACTAAAAACTGAATTATGTGTGGCGTGCAACAGCTATAATTGTCAGTTCAGATTGCACAGTTCTATAACTGCAAGCTGCGTGTGTGTGAATAGGCGCTTTAACACATTCATGTATTTTTTTATATATTTTTTTACAGTTAAATATTATCTTAAACATTTCGCAAAGTGAATGTAAGTATACAGTTCAATAGTTTAATTTTTTTAACCTGAACAGCGTAAAAGAAAACAGCTACTTATAGAACAATTTAAAAGTAAACCCAAAAAAGAAATCTAAAAGCTAATAAGCAAACTTCAGAAACAATACCTAAACACTTTAGAATCTCAATAAACTGTGCATTGGATAATATAAAGCAACGTTTAAAAAAGAATGACCTCTTATCAACTACGTGCAAAAAATGGAGACATCAAATAATTTAAAAAAATGCCGAACATACTAAATCATGAGAATATAAAAATTAAAGTAAAAAAAAAAGGTAATTAACTAATCCAAATAAAATTATTGTGTTTGGTGACCTTGTAGCTGAGTACAACACGTCTAATCATCGACAAAATAAAATAGTCGATGTCTGCTTGTGGTACCTCGTTCTAACCAACTTAAACTTCGTGGGTTATCTGTGCCAGAGTCTGTGGTGAACGGTGCAAAGTGGACAGTCTCCTCCCCATAGCATCTCACACTTGTTCGATAAGATTTAAATCCGGTGAACGGGATGCCCAAAGCAAAACATTAACGTCTGGTTCTTGGAGGAAGTTCACAGTTCGACGAGCAATATAGAGACGTGCGTTGTCTTGCTATAAAAAAAATCTAGATAGCCATATACATAGATAAGGCAGTAAAATGGTTTTATAGGTTATTATTAAATTAACGCACTGCCTCGAATGAAGACAAGTGGTGATTGACTGCTATAGGCAATAACTCTTCCCAATCATTACTCCAACACTACTGTGTACTGTATGTGTGTACATGCTTCCCAATATCACGTCGATCTTCACGGTGGCGTCTTACCCTTCTACGGTCATCATACATACCTGAATAGAATCGCAAGTTGAAGACGACATTATGCTATTCTGTACCAGTTTAGACAGTGACGACAGTAGTCTGGTGTCAGAAGAAGTACTAATTGTAGACAGTATGAAAAAGTCTAAAAGCTCAAATGCAGAAAAACGGTCTCGTAGAGTCAGTTGTCTAAAGCTCTGCGGTACGCCTCAGTTGAACAGTTCCGATTGCGATAAGATAAATCAACATCTCGATAAGTGTAACCTGAGTTTTCGTACTTTTTAATGACAAATCCTCGTATCTGCGATCGTTTCAATTTGACGTTTGCTTTTAATCCAGTTTTATATACTGTTAGTTAATTAGTTTGACGTATTGCAAACCATCTGTGTTATTTTAATGTTTTAAATAAATCTTGTATTCAATTTAGGGTTTTACGTTTTATAAATACCCGTGTGCTGTGTCTTCACTGATTTCGCATTTTGTTAGTATTAATAAAGTCAGATTACATTATGATTTATACTCTCACTTATATATGTATATTTCCCTCCATCCCCTTTTTCTATATTTTCGTTGAGAATAGTCCACCCCTTCCCCTCACATAACTCTAATAGCTCTCCATTTTATTTGTTTAATGTCTCATCTATTGTTACTCTTTTAATTTGTTTCCCATTCACTACCGTACTCCTACTTTCTCTAATTTTTGCGTTAAAATATCCACCTATTATTAATTTACCTCTTTCCTCTTCAATCAATAACTGTTTCAAGTTTCTCATTGTTTGTTTCATTTCTGGGCCGTATACTGTTATCATCGTATATTTACTCACATATTCTCTTAATATTTGATTTTCTACTATTCCTTACTATTGCTTTTTATCTTCTTCTTCTACCACTTCTTCTTCTCTTACTCCCGATATTTAACATCCTTGCGCTCTTCCTTTTTTTTCTTTTTTTGTCGCGAACTGTACATTCTATCAATATTCCTCTGGTAAAATTACTTTCCATTTTTCCCAATCTTTCTCTTCTAGCCACGTTTCAGTTAAACTCACAATGTCAAACCTATCTATATACTTCCAAAATTTAGACTCTTTATTTTTAATCCTTGCAACGTTCCAAAATACTAAACCTATTTCCTTCGTTTTTTTGTATCGTTTTCCATGATCTTTGCTTGGTCGTCCCCGTTTTTTTTAATCCTTTGCCCTCCTTATTTCTAGTTTCTTTGCCTCCTTTTCTCTAATTTAATTTCTTTTACATTTAGCGCATCTCTTCTTTTTTGACCCATAATTTCATAAACACTCTTTCTTCTTTTAGTTTTCTTCCTTCCATCCTTATATTTTTTTGTACCACTCTTCATCTATAAAGATTCTTATTCCTCTTAGCCTACCTTTTTTCTTTAATATTTCTAGCTTATCTTCTACGGAATCCAATTTTACCAGTATTAACACACTCGCTATTTTAATTCCGTCTCTTATACGTTTTTCCACTCCCAATTCATTTTTAAACAATTTATTCACTTGTCTTTTACGTTATTTTTTTCCCTTTTGGCTTTCTATCCCTCTTATAACCAAGTTCTTCTTTCTCTTTTATCTTTTCATTACTTCCATCCTTTTTTCCAATTTTTCCATTTTCTCTTCCATGCTCTAATTTTTTTCTCCTACATATCGCATATCTCTCTTGCTCTTCTTTTTTTTTAACTCCTCCGTGATCTTTTTCAGACTTACTAGTAATTTATTGTCCTCTTCCCTCATCTGCTTTATTTCTCTAATCATTTCCCTACACATTTATCTCCATTATCCCCTGCTCCTCCTTATCACTCTCTTCTTTTTTCGGGCTTCTTTTTGTTCTTTTACTTCTTGCAAAAATTTCTTGCACAATTTTTTGTCTTATTTTTTTTCTTTCCGATCATGTCGATTGGAATTCTGATATAATTCTAACTAATTATATCTAATTAAAGCCCGTCACTATTATTAAAAAAAAAGGTGTATAAGTAAAAGTAATACGTCATTGTTATCAAAAGCGCGCGCTTAACATTTAAACTAGCTCACGATACCCGCTCGCATTCGCACACGTTATCTGAGCTAGCCTATACCTTCTTATCCATAAATTTAATGTACTTATTCACTGCTTATGTTAACAAAAAATTTCTTAACTGCTTCAACTTCACAATCCTCAACACGTACACGCTAATTAATCACCTTAATGATTAATACCTGTTGTGGTGCTTTGGCGGAATTTTTACATCACACAATTTAAGATACTGGCGCACACTGGTCTATTACAATCTTCTTTTTTAACGTAACTGTATCTAAGTTGACATTCAGAATCCTTACTGGTCCCGTGTTACTTGTACTAATATTTTACCAACCAGTAGTCTTTTTTTCACTAACTTGCCTTTTATTGGTTCAATAGCGCAAATATGTTTTTTTAGATTTCCATCCAGGCGGCTATCATCACACTTTTAGTCCTTCTAGATAGAGTCGTGCTTTTACTTTAGAAGATTTTTACAGTTGAATTTTTTTACAAATGGAAATGAATGCCTTCACCGTCAGTCTTAATGATTAATTTTGCGTATTCAAGTGGAACCTATTTTTTGCCGTCTATTCTCCGTGTTATCGACTACTAGTACTTGAAGGTCGAGTACTTCATTTCTTATTTGGGAAACCATGACCAGAATCATTTATATGGTGTCGGAATAATACTGCTAAGAATATTGCAATGTTTTCCAAAAGTTTTATACCATACTCAGACCAAGTTACGATGATTCAATTAAAACCATACACAGGAAATATGAACATTATACAAGCTTATGCAGCAACAGCAAAAAAGGTGGAAACTGAAGTATTTTATGTAGAACTACACACTTTGGAAGCAAAAAAAAAACAAAGATATCACAATACTAATGATGGATCTCAACGCCAAGGTAGGTAAAGACAAGATAGCGTCACACACAGGAGGTTTTGGTTTAGGGGAAATGAATGGGACAGGATAAACGGATACATTTTTGTCATAACGATTCTAAAACAAATAACACAGTAAAACAAGAATTAAATGAATGTATGAGAAACATTAATATACAAAGTGAAACATAAACAAAAAATAGAAACATACAAACAGGGTTAAAAACGATAGTTAAAGGACATTTGATAACAAAAAGAAACAAGAAACCGCCTTTGATAACACCAAAAATTTCGGATTTTATGAAAAAAAAGGAGGAGTAACAAAGGCACAGTCAATGAATACATAAGAACAATACATAAAGCAAATACAAAAAAAAATTAAAGAAGAATATCTAACCGAACGCACACGAGCGTATAACAACTGACGAGCTATCAAACAAAAGAAATAAAAACAAGAACAGAAATAGCTAGATCAACATTTATGAAAACGAAACATTGTGTACTAGTCGGGATATAAATATAAGACTTAAAAGGGGGTGCCACGCGGCTACTTATTCTTAGTACACCTGTACAGAATCTAAAAAGTTACTCTAAAGAAAATTCACATAGACAAACTACAGGTCTTTGAAATGTGGCGTTACCGCAGAATGTGAAGGATTTTCTTGATAGATAGGACCAGCAACAAAGAAATCACAATCCTAATTACTACGCTTGTTTTTAAGACAGTATCTTTGATTTACTAGTTGTTAGGCGTAACTCGTCGGTAAGTGATTTATTTATCGTTCTAGAACGGTAAGCACACCATGACAAAAACAAAAAGTAAAAAATTTTTAGATAGCACCAAAATAATTAAAAACGTCGTTTTCACGATTATTAAAATAGTGTAATAAGATAAGGAAAAAATATTTGTTTCGCTCAGTCTCCAAACATTGTCTTCGACCGGTTAAAAGCCCTTACTCCTCTTAATACTTAATATATTATTAACACTTCTACAATCAAAGATCAAATCGTAAAATTCAAGAAAAACGACTTACAAGTAATTTATATATGACTATCACTCCTTATTTATAAACACTTTCCGCAGATAAGTTCCACTTTTATTTATCTTAGCACACGCATTAAACACTTTGAACTTTTGAATAGAATAAACTGCGACTTCTTTGGGATACGTTTTATATATATATCTTTTTTTTAGGCAGCCGTTTGGAAGGCAAAATATAGCAGACCTTACAAATAACAAAAGAAACAAGAACAATTTTACTGCTTTGTCATTAAATTTCACTAATTTTGATACAACATGAAGTAACATAATTTTAATTAGTTCAATAAAACAAACAATACATTTAAAATTAATTCCAAAATCTGCTCGTTTTTGTTAAGTTAAATAATACTTCTATAACAGTAGTAGAAACGTCAAGTAACAATTACAAAATGTAAACGCACGTATTGTTCATTTAAGTAACAAAATCAAAAATTAAATTTAGATATTTCATTAACTCTTACGTCTACATCATAATAATTAATGTTAATGTTATTTGTACTTTATGTTGTTCAATTAAAGAAAAATTCTGAATTAGATTAAGCACGAACAGTAAGTGGCACAAGTACCTGGCTGTGTTTTATTTGTAACAAAAGCAAAAGCTGTTGATACGACAAATAGAAAGTTGTATAAAACAACAGAACTGATTAAGATCAACTTAACTAAGTTTATAATTATTGTTAAACTTATTAGATAAAGGATAGGAAAGAATGGAAGTTTTAGAATTATATATTTGAAATGTACTTATTGTATCAGAAATAACTTTTAGGGATAAATATAGAACAGGACAAAGAGTTTTCATTATTATCGATTATTATACACGTAACTAATTTTAATAAACTAAAGTAGAATAAAACGAACACTAATAAAACTTGTAGCTAAAGATATTTCATATAAAAAAAAATAATGCATTATTTTCACTGTATGTTTATACACACTGTCCACGGATAAAATAGTTAATTAGATACATCTGAACGACACACGCGTTGCACTGACTCCGCATTTATGTATTTTCACTCGCAGGTGCTTCTTTTTAAAACTTAAAACTTTAGACTGAGTCGATTTTTGCGTTCACTTTTTATCTTTAGACTTTATGTGGGACTAGAATATTCTATCTGTTTTGGTAATCGCCTCGAATGTTCTAAATGTTTCACAATTCAAACTTTTCACTGTTATCACTAATGTTTCTTAGTAAAAAAAAGTATAAGATAAAACATATTTTATGACAAATAACCTTTTTTTGATGCTTTTGTTTTTGTTTTTACTTTTCTACGTGCATTACATCTGGATGTATATTCCATTACACACTTTCAAAAGTATTAGTTTCTACTTATAAATAGATTTAGACCATTTTTAACGGTTTTAAACGAAGTAAAAGTATATACTGTTGTGATTGTTTTTCTTATGATTTTTTTCTGTAGTTTATTTTATACATTATTTCTAATTCCGATTCTTCGTTATATACAATGCTGCTTTGTTTTTATTAATCGTATTACTACAATTAACTTTTAAAAACACTACAGCTTTTTGTTGTTAATTTTTGGGTGTTCTTCAATTTTGATATTTTTTTGGCTGTGTGACTGTTATTGTTAACCTTAATATTAACAATAGAATTAAGGTTTTTATCAGTTACTTTGTTGTTACAGATTTTTATTCTGAATATATCAGGTGTTGTTGATTTCACACAAACCAAGTTTTTGTAACTCGTCGCAGTGAACATCAATAAAATGATTGCACTTTGAAAACCTGCTTTTGTAGATTCGCTTTTGATCGATAAAACTGGTTTCCAAATATCCGGTAGAGAAAAACCTGAATCTCCATTTATATTAAAAGGATTTTTAATTATTTCAATAGATTTCTTAATTTTTTGTTGGTAATAATTAGACGCATTAACGAGAACTTAAGCGTTTTCAAATAAAATCTCATAATTTCTTTCTTACATATTTTTCGCTACCACCGATTTAGACTGTTTAAGAGGAAGAAGAAATCGTATCAAGTGTAGAAGCTTCTATTCAGGCAGTTTTTCATTTTCTTGAAAAAAAAAATTCGTTTTAAAACAACAAATATTCTTCGTAAATAAAAAACTCTTCATTACAATTTATAGTTATTCTTAAAGCAGGAAAAGGGAACGCCACTGTTAATATGAAACAATCCGATTATGATAACAAAATTTACAATCTTTTTTCAAACGACTTGTATAAATTAATTTTAAAAAATCCTTTTTCTTCGATTGACAGACCAGTCTCAAAGCTGATTAAAGAGTCGTCATTTAGTGAAACCGATGAAAAAAACTGTTAATACTAAACGATTAAAAAATTTCTGAATCCTACGGATTACCTAAAATTCATAAATCTAATATTTTCCTTTGATCAATTTTAATCTCTAAATATCTTGCAAATTTATATAAAACCTTTAGCAGTTAAGGCGGAATCATTTGTAACGCACTAAGGTGTAAAAAAATATATTAAAGTAGATTCACCTGTTTGGCTACTTTAAGTCGAAAATGGTCGTGGTCAGGACTATGACTAAGACAGACAAGAGAAACAAGAAACAAAAAGATATTACAGCGAAGTTTGATGTTTCTCAAATCGTAGCTACACCAGTGATAACAAACAGTAGCATCTGAATTAAATTAACATTGCAATCAACTTTTATATATATATTGCGTTAAAATTATAAGTAGTTTCTTACGATACTTATCCCGTAACTTTAACAGGCAGCGATTTACTCAGTTGGATTCGGAGATTGGGTCGTAAGCTACGTGGTCTTAAATTATAAAACAAGTTAAAAAGGCACCAAAAGGAAGAAAGATTAGGATGGGATACACTGTTTAAATCTATCTGAAGCTGTAATAAAACCAACTTTGGTTGGGCAATACGTCATACAATAGATTGAATTTGTCGGTCTAACATTTTACATTCCGAAAATTCACCGCCAGTAGTTCATCGCCAGCAACTCACCGCCTACGCAATTCATCGCTCCAACAATTCACCGCCGGAAAATTCATCGCTCCGTCACATATTTATTTTTATTATTTGAAGATAGCCTGTTAACGTTACCCAGGAGACACTACGTGGAGGTCGGCTTACTATAGTTTCCCTTTTTTTTTAATTTTCTATCTGAAGAGATACTGAAATGTGTTTATGTTTAGAGAGTGGTGTTGTGAGCGATTCCAGTCAGGTAATTGAAAATATTCATATCTACATTGTGATATGTACCTACTACTCTTTGTAGCCGTTGAGCGCAGTCACAGTATTTTTTCTTAGGCCTTGGAAGTTCTTCTCCACTTAAATACTGCTTAATGCGTAGTTCATTCAAGCTTTGTTCTCGTTTAATGGCCGTGATGAATTTCCATATATTTGGATGGTGTGCTGAAACTTGTTGCTCAAATGCCATATGCCATCCTTCGACCGAATTGTTGGTTTTAGGCAATCCTTGCAAAACTGCTTCGTAACAATTCCGCATGGCATGATCAAAGTGCAGTAGTCTTTTCTGCTGACGCCTATTCGGACGGCCTATCCACGGGTCTTCGAAATAATCGACGACGTCTTGCGCTTCGGGTGGAAATATATTATTGTTGCACATTTTTTCGAATACTTGAACAACGGAGTCGACCGGAACAAATGCAAAGGCAGAGAAAAAACGAAGCTTTAAAGCAAAACTAGCGTCCGTTTCGTAGCGTTGTGTTAAACCGTTGGTTTGAATATTTTTGAAAATACTTGGGCAGAAATGGATAAAGCAACCATGATGTCTAATATGTGGAAATTCTGTTTTCACAGCGTTTATCATTGCTTTCTTAAAGTCTGTTATAGTAGCAGGTAATACAGATGGTTCCAACTCTTTAATTTTTCTGAAGAAAGTAGCGTACGTTACTTCGCTTTTGTTCGGTAGCAAAGCATAGACTAAAGGCAACGAAAGGTTGTTTTTAAAGCCATGAAGCGTAAAAATTTGGTAAAATAAATGCGCAACGGTTTTGACCATGGCGTCAGCGTACTAATTCTCACTCCGTGCCAAAAGTTGAAGATTGCGCCTAGTGCAAAAAATTAACATTCTATTCTCGTCGCCGTATCCGGAGTCAAATAACAAAAATTCTTCTCCGTTCAAGGACATTTTGTAGTCTTCGGGAAATATAATTTCACTACGATGCCCCGGAATCGCAGGGCCGTCATCTTTTCTTTGCCTAATATTTCTTACGGTTTGTTTGATGGTATCTACACTTGGCAATTTTGCAGCAGCCGCTTGGATATCAATATCGTTGTACTTTCTTAAAAGTGCACGATGTACGTAAAACATCATGTTTTTTAATTAAATGTTTTTATTTTTTATTTTTATTATATCAAAAAATTACTTGACTCAGTGTGAGCGAGCCTGATGAAGTGTTCATCCTGAGCACGAAACGTCGCAAAATTACTGAAGTAGTTGCTTTCATCCAACCTCCTAAAAGAAGGGGTCATTCATTTTTGTCCAAACTTTAAAAATAACCGTTACCAGGAGGCGAACCTTTCTGTATAGTTGTGATAACAACCTACTATATATGATTAGTCGTTTGTGCAATTGATCGACCAAAAAAATACAAGGAATTAAAATAGGAAATATAATACTTACAGTATAGTTTTTTTTTTGAAGAATGCGACTAGCTAGCGGCAACTTTTTAACATTTGCTGAAATAAACAAAGCCGTACATACAGTGTTGTTACAAGTAACTTTCTCCTTGGTTTATACAATCAATGAAAACAAATCAAAATGCACCGAGTTTCCTTCTTAGCTTCGTCTTATTAATTATTGCTGTTACTAATCTGTGTTTTGTGTCCATTTACGCCTCTGGTATTGTTTTGTTTTGACTTATTTTATTTTCCATTTTTGAGTATATACAATGTAATCAACTATACTTCTAGCGTTTCTCTCTACTGATACGAATGTATATCTATCCTCTAGCCATTGTCTCCAGCAAGTATTTCCATTTTGTAGGTTATGTAGTTGGCATTTTCTTTTATTGTTATTTATTCTTTCTTCTCCATGTTTTCGCATGCAATCCATACTTTTATTTTCGTCATTTTTAATTTTTAATCATTTTCTTCTATAATTTTATCTAGAAGTATTTTTGAACGGAGTAGAAGTTTAAACTTATTTCTTCAAATTTACTTACTGCATTATCTACTTTCTCAGCTATAATTAATTCTACTCCCTCTTTTGCTCTTTGTTTTTCATGCCTTCCTGAGTAGTATAATTTACATTTATCCATCAGTAATTTACTTCCTAATCCTTTTTTCGTTGTTTTGCTTATTCACATAATTTTTATACCAAATAGTGTTTCATCTTTTTCACGATCTCGCATTCTTTTCTTGTTAACAATGTTATATTCCACGTCTCTATTTTCAGATGTTTATTTGTTTCTGCTTTTATTTTTGCCCTTACATCTGTTTTTCCTTGGTTTTGTTTTACGTTCAGAATCTCTTCGCTAATTCCTAGTTCATAGCGGTCGTTCCTATTTGTAGCAGTCTTGAATGGTTTTTTGTTTAGTTTTTTGGCTTGCGGTCAGAATTTTCGTTGTGAGGTGATCTTGCGCAAATTTTTTTAGTTTTCTGCTTTTCACTTTGGGGTTATTTTTTATTTTATTCTTTATCTCTGTTTCAGTTTTGTCTTCCGTGTTTGTAATTCCTGTGTTGTATTTCCAGATTGTTTTCTTCTTTTAGTTGTTGTATTGTCCACATTTCGTCGTTAATTTTTAGTGTGTTATATATCAATCTTGCATTGTAGCCTTTCTTTCTTGCTTCGATCATATATTGTATTAGTTCGTTTTTTCTTCCAGGGCTCGTTTTAGATAATCATTTATTCATATATTTTTTCTATGGCTTTTTGTATCTCCTGTTTTCTAGCCAATACTGTTAATTCCATTAAAATTTGTCTATTGTTTTGTTTTCCTTCTATTCTCCTTTCAGTATTCTAATTTCCTGGATTTCTTTTTCCATATCTATTTCAACTTTCATGTCTCTAAAAATTATTCTAATTATTACTTCTTTATAAGGAAAGTATAGCGATCGCAATTTTTTTTTTTAAATTTTCTTTGAAGAATTTTACGTTTCAAGGTCTCCTGAATCAGAAAAACGTATTTTTGACAACAAAACTTTGGGTGTCTGTGTGTGTGTATGTGTGTTTGTGTAACGTTGTACCCACGATAACTCTCGAACCAAAAGTCCTAGTAACTTGAAATTTGGTATGGAGCTGGTTTTTGATACTTTCTCGGTTTTATCAAAAGATGGGTCTGATAAAAAACAACGGAAATAGGTGTATCTGCCATTTTGAACAGTTTTTCTTATATAATTTTGTACGAATGTAAATTATTCGAATTATTTTTACAGTTTCTTATAGAGTTAACTCTTCTTAACAATTTATTCAAATAAAAAATTTCACTAACATATGCAGTTTATTAGATAGTTGATTTATAATTGAAATTGAATTCGATATATGATCCTAGGTTCGAATCCAGCCTACGAAATTTTTTTTTAGAAAAAAATTTCTATTTTGAAAGAAAATTCTTTTGACTTTATATACGGAGTACTGCATCTTATTTAAATTATCTTTGGATGTACCCACGATAACTCTCGAACCAAAAGTCCTAATTACTTGAAGCTTGGTATGAAGCTGGCTTTTCATATTCTCTCGGCTCTATCAAAAGATGTGTTTGATAAAGAAACCGGAATTGGATGTATCCGCCATTTTTAACAGTTTTTCTTATATAATTTTGTACGTATGTAAATTATTCGAATTATTTTTACAGTTTCTTATAGAGATAATTCTTCCTAACAATTTATTTAATTTAAAAAAAATTCTTACATTAACAATTTATCAGATATTTAGTTTGTAATTTAAAATGAATTCACAAATATAATATAGTTTCGAATCCTGCCTGCGCCGATTTTTTCTAACTGATTTACTAAAGGGGTAAGTGATATCGAGGCGCACAAATATGCTAGAAAATCAATACAAACGTGTAAATATCACTTCGAAATGGTTTTATGACAGCATAACTTTAAAAAAATATGTAAATATTTCTTCATCATTCTTTATAGGACAGTCGTGTGGTGACCACATCAGTTTTTTTTTAACTCTAAATCTTCAACTAATTTTTCTTCTACTCTTTGTATTAATTTTCTTCTGTCTTATCTCTTTTTCAAGTATTTTCAGCCTTTTATTTCGTGTAACCATTATCTTCTTAATTTCTGTTTTCTCCTTCTTTAGTTTTTTATTTTGTATTTTAATTTGTTGGTTTTTTTACTTATCTTGTCTAATGTCATATGCTTTCGGTTTTCATATCTAGATAATTTAATTTATCTAATTTTGTATTCATTACCTCTAGTATTTTTTCGATTTTTTTTCTTTGTCGTTTGAAAATTTAATATGTTCCTTTGCAAAATTTCTTTTATACGCCTCTGTTCTCTATTTACTCACGCCGGCATATACGAATAGCGCGCCTTCTTCTTGTCGTCTGTCGTTATTCTCTCTTATACTTTTTAATTTGCTCTAAACTCTCTTAATTTCTACTCCTACCTTATTTGCTGATTTCTCAAGTAACTCAAGTTTCTCTTATTCGTATTACCACGCACTAGTATATTCATTTGTGGTTTTTAAAACCTTTAAAAATATGTTAATAGCTTCGCTATTCAAGATAAACAGTGTTATCACTTTAACTCGCACTTGAACTTAATTTATTTACACGATTAAAATTTTAAATTCCGCGTATAACTTGAAATTTAATATTATTATTTTTTTAAAGAATTTATTGGAAAATGCTAAATTTATTGACTACTATACAATATGCAAATTTTACCATAAGAACATTTTATAAATACAAGTGACTACAAATTACAATCAAAAGTTTTGAGAAAAACAAAAAATTTGTAAATGTCACTGACATAAACAAAAAGCTCTGTCAAATTTTACGTATGATTTTTCACATATATAATTTTTATTAAAAGCTCTTAAGGTTAATTAAAGATCAATCGAAGCAATTATAAACCTACTTTAATTATATTTTGTAAAATACATCTATGCTGGGCTGATTAATTTTTTTTTACAAGTAAAAGCTGTCTTTAAATAAGTAGATAAGTATTTGTTACTTAAAATTATTTACCACTGATAGTTGCTAATGATATAGATCAGGTTCTTAATTACACTGTTTATAAATTTAATTATTTTAATGTTTATTAATGCTCTCATCTTTGTAATGTAATGTAATCACCCATATTATGTGATATCACATAATATGGGTGATTATGGGAAACCTCCCAATACTAGTTAGAACACGTCAATTACAGAACAGTAATTATTGTGGACGACACATTATATATATTTTTTTAATTTTAAAAAGAAAAAGTTTTAATTTATTAAACTGGTGCGTGTAAATATTACAAGTAAGACTTTTTTTGTCATTAAAAATGTGATTTCATGTTGGACGATTAGTTTTTGTCTAAACTGTAATATATTATGTTTTTAACAAACATTTTGTCTTTATTTTAATTGTTGTAGTATATATTTTGAGATAGGAAAAATAATTTAAACGTTTTTACGTTTTGAAATGTAGATTCAGTTCTAAATTGTAAAGAAATTTTGCGGCTTGGCTACGTGGGTAGTTTTATTTAAGATTTCCTCTTACCGCGTTTTCTTTTATACAAACAAACAGAATTTTATCGAAGGAAAATAAAGAATCAATTTGAAAACATGTTTCATAGCTATAAATGAATTTAATTAGTTGTACAATACCCAAACGTTCCCTAATTTAATAACCACCCTTATTTGGGAAATTCGTTTTTGGAATTGAAAAGTTTATATCCTTGGAAAGTGTAAGTTATAATTAACTTAATTTTCGTTATCAGCAATTGGTTAACGAACGCGTTATATTTTAATTAACTGATATCAAAATTATAACGTCACGTAGTTGTTACCATGTTTTAATTTGAAGCTAAATCAGGTTTGTTCGTTAACGTTTAAACGTTTTAATTCTAATAATTTCATCGTTGACTTAATTTTTCACATTTTTTAAATTTTTAATGAAGGCGTAATTTTTAAGACTAATTTATTAATTAAAACTTAAAGCTTCAAGCCTTTAAAAGTTTAGAAAAATATGTTATTTGTAAAAATTTGTATCTTTCAATTTCAACGTGTTGCAATTTTTTTAATTCTTAGCGTTAGATACGTGTTGGCAACTCACATTGAATATTATTAAAATATTTTGATTTAAAGAATATTTTACTTTTTTTAGACGCAAGTAAACGTATTGATATATAGTTTTTTTACAACAATAAACTTAAGCACTTTCTTATATACTCAGTGACATTAAAAGTGTTACACTCAGAAGGAATAATTTTTTCAACTTGTTTTTTTGACGAAGTGGAAGTCTTACATCAAAAATGAAACAGTAATATTTACAAGACATATTATTAACAATGTATTTGGCGACCCCATAGCTGAGTACACTTTTGTACACCTCTAGGCAGCGACAAAATGTGCCAGGGTCTGTGGAGGATGGTGCAAAGGGGACAGTTGTTACATGCTAAAGTTGAAACAAAGACACTTGCCTGAAATAAAGTAACATAAACGGTGTTATGTCGGTGCTCAGTGAAGACGGGGTGGGTTATATTCAAGATTTCGTGATTGATTTGGAAAACTTGACAAAACACAAAATCAAAAAGAAATAAAGTCAAAATCAAAGGGCGCCAGGAAGGAGTATAGCTTAATGGACTTCTGGCTCTTGCCAACCACAAGCCCGCTCCTGATGGATACACTCTAAACCTTAATAGAGTGTATCTCACTAAAATCTGAAATAATCTAAAAATAAAATTCACGTAACGCGGAGGCCGACGGAATTAAAAGTTTGTTTACAGTTTAACTATTTAACAGTTATTTGAACACTCAAAACATTAAAAAAAACTATTGGCATTAACGCAAGTTAACAAAATGAACCAAAAAAAATGTAAGTAAACATGAAAGTTAAAACCAAAACAAAATTAATAACACAAATTAAAGTTAATGGAATAAATGCAAAAAAAATAAAATTAAAGTAAACCAAAATTTTAAAAAAATAAAACATAAGAACAATGGTTGTTACAAGCTTTAGGTTGTGACGGTAATTTTCATTAAGTACGCCTTTGTTGTTACGGTTGAAATCTTCGTTAGGTACGCCTATGGATTTGCGACGTGAAATTAGATTCGAGTTTTGACAACCGCTAACTATCTTTTACGCGTGACTGTCATTTACGACGTGCTCTTCAACTTGGAAACTACTTGAAATGGCCGGTGGATTTGACAAGTAAACCTCTGCTACAATTATACACCACCATGGTGATCAATCAATAAGTGAAATACACTTAAAATTTGTTTGCGTCGACACCGGGTAAGATTGTAACTTTTCATTTATTAAAACTTCGTTGTAATTTCCTGTATTTTGACAGCCTTCCCGCCACGTGCGAATACTTATTACTAATTGTTAATGGTTAATGAGGAGTCCATTTCGAATAACTATCTCGTCAAACAAATATTCTATGAGGCATACGACTTATGGCAGAAATCGAATGTATCGATGTTAACTAAAACTGTCGAGATCCTACTCAGGCAGCAGATACCTGCGTAATCATAGAAAAGGGGTACCACAGCATATAACAACCGGTTTATATTCTTTCTATTTGTTTGTATCTTAATTAATAATTGTTGTAGATGTGATTTCGTGAGACATTAGCTTGACACGGTTTGCGATTCAAATTGTTTGCAGGTTGTGTGTCGGGGGGAACGTACGTTCTTCACACCAAAGGAAACACCTGTATTTGTTTGGTAAGTGAGCTTATTTGTTTTATTACGTGGTCAAACGGGTCACTCACGAGACTTTTGTTATTAATTCTATAATTATCACTATCGTTGTTTACGAGTTAGGTAATAAATTTTCCTTATGCCAAGTTGTGCATGCTGTGTATACCGATTGATTAACGTTGATGCTATATTAAGTTTATACGCTGTGTTAGGATAAGTTAACATTAGCGTAGTACTGTCTTATTTCTGTATTTGATTGTCAGTAATGCTATTCTATTAATTTATGTAAACGTTATTTACTACAAACTATTCTTCGCTATAGATCCTTATAGTAGTTTACTTATGTACGATGTGTTGCCTATGCTACTGGCATTTTCTTTGTATTTAATCGCCATTATATTCTGTGATAGACCTCAGTGATTCTACATTAAAATTGGTATGTTGGTTAAATATTCTTTTATGACAATATACCTGTTTCCTATGGCTATCGTATTAACTAATTGCTTCTGACTACTCGAACAGCTGAGTAGAGGGATTACGAATCTAACATCGTGTTACAAGCATCCTGGTCTGTTGTGAGCAGGCAGACGTGACTTTGGACAGGCTCTGGCGCCCTTAATTATCTTATATATATTTCTAGAAGACCTACCCCCTCTCCGACTGTTGAGAGTTGGCCGTGCAGGTTCGTAAACCACCAAAACTTGTAACAAGGTATTTTACGAACCTGCACGGCCAACTCACAATAGTCGGTGAGAGGGGGGGTTCAGAGATACATTAAATATATTTAAGGGCGCCAGAGCTTATCCCAAAGTAACTTCTGTCCGCTCACAACAGAATGGTATCACTTGTAACAAGATGTTAGGTTCGTAATGCTGAAAGAAACGAAAAAAAGGAAACTACGTCGTTAACAACAATTGTACTTTAATTACTCTATCAAGATAAATCTATTAACAGTTAAATAGCCAAATATAAGCCGGTACTGGAGATAATATAGAAAAGAGAATAGCAGCAGGATCGGCAACTTACACTACACGTCAAACAAGAGTGTAATTACCATAACATGTATAAAACTTTATCAGTAAGTAACATTAATAATAATAATTTACTGTGGATATAAGCAGCAAGCGATAAGTCATTTACTTAAATTAATTGGGTAGCAATCACAAGTAACAAATCAATTCGAACGTACGATTAGCAAATATAATAAGTCGTGAGTATACACCGTAGCGAATAAACGCATAAATAAGTAAAAATTGACTTACCAAATTCCAGGATACCTTCAGAAAAACGTTTTTCCTACTGGCTTCCTGCAATTAAACTTCCTGAAAAATAATCGTGTCTACCTGGCGACTCACAAACTACAAATAAAAGACACATTTGAGGGACAGTAATCGAACCGACACTTATCGTATGCTGTTACGTTAATTTTCTGTCTATGGTGGTGTTAAGTTATTGCCTCCGAATAGAATTCAATCGTATCCAGTAATTATGACCTTCCGAACAAGGTGATAGTCATCAAGGTTAAGTTATGGCCTCCGAATAGAATTCAATCGTATCCAGTAATTAGGATCTTCCGTTTCCGATTATAGTTTTCCCTTGAGGATTTTAGGTAACGATAAGAATACCCCTATTCATGGAGGTAGCACATGCCGTCTGCGTGAATAACTTAGTTAGTTAAGGAAACTTTTAATTTCCATCGTGTCCCAACATGTGGATGATTTTAGAAAACGAATCTTTCACTCACGCAGACATAGATAATAACAGGCACGATGTTAAAGACAAAATGCCGGTCTGTCACCGGATGTCGTCTACTCAATACAAAGTGACCAACGAACCCGATAGATGGCGTCGAGAAATATAAAAGTAATTTTTAATTAAACTGATATACAGGGTAATGCATTATTTAAATTTATGCACGTAACATGGTAAATCTTAATTACCTAATTCACGGCCGTGGGCGCATTACATAGAAATTACTTAAATATAAAATGAAATAATTCATCTATTTATTAACCCAGGATGAAAATTTTTAATATTAAATTTTTACGGCAACCGTCAAACAAATCTTTAATTCAACTAAATTTTGTCACATAGTTTTGACAAGTACTGACAATAATCAATTATTAATTACATTATCGTTACATACATTAATTCGCGACACTTCTGAATTTTCTTAAAACTCAAAGCTTTTAAAACAGAATCGCGTAAACAAAAATTTCACCACATTTAAATAATCGCTACAAAATAAATACCTTGAATTGTCGTAAGTCTAGGAAAGAACTTGTGGTTGGATCCTGGGTTGCCAGCTGTATAGGGGAAGAAACGTTGGAAGGTATCCCCAAAAGACTATGTACCAACGGGAGATTTTCAAGGGCCACCACCAAGGCAAAGATGTAACCGCGTCGTAACACTCGGCGAGCACGGTTCTACACTACGTAAAATATAGACCGAAAGCGCGTGAAATTTACTTAAAACCATAGATTCTACGAATTTGGAGTAACTCCACTAACTACACTAAAAATTCACGCGTTCGGCATACTACTTCCTCTAACAGGGGATGTGATTACCACCCCAAAACTAACTAACTATCTTACTAAAACATCATACTGACGACTGTTAACCGTCTTTTTTTCATCACCAGATTTACATATATTTATAACCTTTTTCAATTGCCATTTCCACAAAGGCTGTGTTCAAAACTTCAAGAAAGAAAACAATCTCATTAAGAAGTGCGACAAGCAGGCAAACAGATCAAATAACGTCAAAATCGTAGTATTGGACTACGGCATTTGGTTTCTACTTAAAAATGTCAAAGTGACAAAATATTATATTACAAGACGGTTATAAAAGTTAAACTGCCTAATAAATTAAGATAATGATTTGATTCCCACGTCATTGGATTGAACTCACAAAGAAACCAAGTACGAATGTACTGAGAATGCACTTAAAACAAAGAACTTATAAACCAACTTAAAATAAACAAACGGCTAAAATATATTTAATTGCAATGATATCTCAGAAGGGAAACATAAATTACCACTGGAATTCTGATCAAACAAAGAAAAATGTTCAATAAACAAAATCGCAGAATCAGATGATTCACGGCGTAACAAAATACAAAACCTTATCAACAATTTTAAATTATTAACTTTGAATTTAAAAACGTAAAATAACTTATTAAAATCAATCCAAAATCCATTAAAACAAATTCAGAATACATGAAATGAATAACGTCAATCCAAATACCGGGTCCTTCCCGCAAATAATCAAACAACCAATCATTTTAAACGACGGTTACGCAGTCTCCTCCCCAACACATCCCACACAGGATTTAAATCTGGTGAACGGGGTGCCCACGACAAAACATTAACACCTGCTTCTTTGAGGAAGTCCATAGTTTGACGAGCAATATAGGGACGTGCGTTATTTTGTTGAAAGAGTACATGTGGACGACCATATAGATAAGGTAGTAAAATGGACATCATCAGCATAACTCACAGCTGTCATACTGCTTCAAATAACAACAAGTGGTGATTGACTATCATAGGCAATAGCCTTTCATACGATTACTCTAACAGTCCTGTGTACATGTACAGAATTGCGATTTGTCACTGAAGACCACATTATGCTGTTCTCTTTCCCAATGCTGCCGTTCTCTGCACTAGTTTAAACGTTGACGACGGTAGTCCGCAGTTAAAGGACGCACTAATCGTGGACGGTATGAAAACATTCCGAAGGTTTGAATGCGGCGATATAGTGTACGCATAGTATCAGGTTTGCCTACTTCTCTAAACCATTATTCAGCGATTTGACGCGTAGTTGTCTGAGGCGCCTATCTAAACGCTCTGCGGTACGCCCCGGTTGGCCAGTTGATCATTCTGTGTGTTTCTCTACCTTCTTCTGTCAACGCACGCATTACGGTCATTGCAAAACAATTAACACGGCGCTGCGGTTAATTTCACGATAGGATAAACCAACATCTCGATAGACAACAATTCTAGTTCTGTCAAAGTCGCTAACATGGTGATAATTTTGATGTCTTCGAACTTCGGCATTTTGTTAACCTTAACCTTAGTAGACGAAAGCACAATAACTAAAAATATCTGTACTATTCAACTCTCATAAACCGGTTTCTTCACAAAAAACCAAGAGATAAAATCTTGTTTTTGCAAAGAAATGATCAAAGATAAACAGTTGACATAGTTATCATAGCATTCTTTGTAACGATCCCCGGTAGCTCAGGTCGTTGGCTTTGGATTTAAAACGTTGTTAATTCGAACACAATTAACATAAATTGATTTTATAAATTAGAATGTATTTATTACAATATATTGTACAGTTCGGGTAGTTTCATTCCGCTTGGTATATAACTAAAAACATTAATTCCGGGATTCGGTTGAATGCGGCCCACCCATCAAATGGAATTGTGGTTAAGCGAATTCCGCCCAAGTTTGCAATCTACTCTAAAGAAAAAATTTAATTTTTCTAAGTGAAAGTTTAAGTGTAAATGGCGTGTCGGAAATTCGTGTTAAGAACGGTACTAGAAATTAAGTTAATTAACGTATACAAAAACGGAAATTACAGGGTATGTGTGCTGGAAAATTCTTTACGTGTGTTTGTTTATAAAAATCAGTGATTTCGGTAATTAAATAAAGCTTCCAGGTAATGCACGTGTTCTGATATCAGGTTAACTGGGTTTTAATTACAAACTTACGGGTTGACCGCTGGTTCACAAATGCAACGGGGTGTTGCGGATTAAGTGTAATGGCAAACTGAAGCTTCCGGCGAGTTAAATTTATGTAAATGTTCTGGAAATAAATTATTGACTGCAATTATTGATTTTAGACATTTCGGTCCGAAACCAAAGTAAGACGTAGCGTTGTCGAACATATTAAAAGATCCTAAGCCAACCTGGCTTGCGTGATCAATCAATGCGTCAAAGCGAACTACGTTTAGGGTTGAAAATGTGTCTTTGAAACTAACCGGTAGATCTAGTTTACCTTTAACAAATTCTACACCAACCTGGCGCGAACGATTTGTTAATTTTTTACGTGACTATGGTGCGGTAGTTGCGAATAGCGCTATATAATCCGAAAGCTTGTGTTCGACACTGAGGGAGGGCGCTTTAGACGTAATAGAAGTTTTTATACAGGACAGAAAATTAAATGTGAAAATATGAGAGTATCAGGGTTTGAAAGCCGGTCTTTGTTATACTGTATGAGTCGCGAATGTCAGGGTACGATAGCAGGTATTTGTTAGCCGGTTTAAACAAATTTGCGGTTCAAGAAAAAGTTAGCCAGGTCCAAAGCATTAAGTGGCAAAGTATTAATGAGGTTAAAACGGATATTAGGTTCTACTAGGACTAGGTCGTTGCAAAGAAGGAAGTTTTTAGTTTTGACGGTTGCTTTTATTCTGTGTTTCGTTCTGGTTGAATGATTCTTGGGCAGGAGAAGCCAAAAGTTCTAAGCTCACGCGTAATTCATACATAATTTTAAAAACAATTACGGCTACCTCTGCCGTTTCGTCACAGCTTCAAATATAATCATCTTGCCAAAAAATTAAGTTACAGAAATTATTTCTTCTGGTTGTAACACTTCTTATGTCACTGAGTATATTTTTTGGATTTAATTGACTATAGTTTTCATAACCGCGCAAAATTAATAAAAACTTGGTCCTCAAATATTTCGTTATTTCTTATATGGCAAACATACTTCACTTGCTATCGAAATGTGACATCTTTTTTTGGTGAATTTTCAAGATCAAATTACAGCATTTTTCTTCTTGAAATTATATCCTAAAATGCACCCCTAAAAACCTATACGGCCTTAAAGTTAAATTTAAAATGTAAAAAGTCACTTCATCTCTCTAAAAATTCTGCAATTATTTTATTCATTTTATACAATCTAAATTTGATAGAAATTTCAATATAATCGCACCACTAGAACTACGCATTTAACAGTGGCGTCAATTTCAACTTATTTTCTGTTTCATTTTAGTAATAACTTTTTTTTTAATTAAATTTTTTTTAAAACAACGGTCTTTGAGAAAATTTGAATAATAATATGTATTCTGCAACTAACTTATTAATTTAGTAGTAGGCTTTTCAAAGCAAAACAAAATAGTTAATATTCAAAATTTGTTTATATAATTGAGTAAAACGTTTTTACATTTATTGTTTTTTGATTATTTGTTATGGAACGTTACTTAAATTCAGAATTAACTGGCATGCATTTTGTATTTGGCAAATGTGGAGGTAATTCTCGAGCTGCAGCATGAAAATATTTAGAAAAATTTTCGAATGGAGATCAACCCCACTATACTACGTAAGTTTGCTTTCATTAACCGTAGCCTTTTAGAGACAACCAATTTTGTTTAACAAAAGAATCAAAATCCTGGACGTCAGCGTCATATTAGAACAGTTCAGGCAGAAGAGCGCATATTGCAAATTATTGAGTGTATAATCTAACCGCAAATTCTAGATGTGTCACTTTTTAATTAAATATTTTAGAAATATTGTTCATGGAACACTTGTTAAATTTTTGGATTGATTACTTAGACAAGAATTATCAATGGTCGATGAACAATGTTACTAAAGATCCTACGAATTCTTTTTAAGCGCAAAGCCTATTTTACTAGAGATGTCATCTTTAATTTCTATAATTTTTATAATTACGTATGTTATGTTTCGTAACTTCAAAAAATTCTTGGCACGTCACTGGTACGCGGACCCCACTGGTTGGATGTTTTCGATTTATTCGATACCTATGCGCCGGCATTCATTTCCTGTCGCTGTGATTAGTTTGTTTTTATAGAAGTCTTGTCCGCTTAATTGTAAGTAATATTCTTTTTGTCATTTTTTATCGTGGATTATTACTATTGCGTTTTTAGCGATTTTACTGAAATGAAGATTTGGTATGTATATTAACGGGATTAAGGGAATTTTTGATTTAGTTGACTTTCATAATTAATGGCGTCGAAGGCCACGTTCGGTTTGTTAACTTAAAATTTTTTATTGAGAAGTTGGCGGAGTTTTGAGGTTTTCTGTTTTGCACTGTTACTAAGGGTGAAAATAGTATTTTCCTGAAATAGGGTTACACATTTAATAGATCAACCACTATTAATTGGGATTGATGACTTCAGGGGTTTTACTTGATTCGAACTTCGCGCACCTGTGGATACCTGTGAAGTATTGTTTATTGAAGTTGCTGACTTGCACTACGCTGCAACGTCAAATTTTTATAAATTCTTGTAACGGTATTACGTAATTGTATCTAATTTTCTATTATCTATTAAGCTTTAAGCGTTTTTAATTTTGTTATGCGTTACTACTTGTATTAAGCTCTCAGTCAAAATTAATCTGTTTGTAGAATTAATAATTACCTTTCAGTCGAAATTATAATTTCGCCTTTAGCTTTATTTCGTATTTGAAAATTATTGCGTACTTTGACTGTATTCCGATCGAGTATTCTTAATTAGTCAGGGAGTTTAACAAAGACACGTCGATGCATGTAACCTTCTTTCGCAAGTTTTGAGATTATGGATGTAGCTAATATCTATTCATCTGCGTTATGGAAGGAGGTGGGCGTAAGTCTTATAGTTTTTACTAAGATAAGAACGTCTTCCGGGTTTGGACCGTGTCATTGTTGTAACCGAAGTTGCCAACGTTTCGCCCACTTTCGTAAGGGACTTCATCAGGGCGTGAGAGAAAACGAAGAACTTAAACAAGCAACCGAAATCTAACTAAAAACTTCTCCAAAGTTAGGTAATCAACTCCATAGAACTTCTATGGAGTTTAGAATCTAGCTTGGTTCACAATTTAATTACCTAACTCTGTAGTGGTTCTTTATTAGATTTTCGTTTGCTTTTTTAAGTTTATTGTTTACTTTCTTACCTTTTTAGAGTTTAAAATCTGGTTTGGTTCACAAGTTGATTACCTAACTTTTGAGAAGTTTTTAGTTAGATTTTGGCTGCTTGTTTGAGTTCTTCGATTTTTTTGATGAAGCCCTTTACAAAAGTGGGCGAAATGTTGGCAACTTTGGTTACAACAATGACACGGTCCAAACCCGGAAGACGTTTTTATCTTAGTATAGACTCTGGCTGTGGAAGTCTTGGCTATTACTTATAGTTTTTACTCAATTAAACATGCACTAATATTTTTTTTTAATTACGACATTGTTGCGACTGCACGTAAACGTTAATATTTGATTGATTTACCTTGTGATTTTACGGTGGTATTAGTAATTGCCTGTGATTCAAATTATGTCTTGTCGTTTTGAAATTATTTCCCGAGTTAGCTTATGTAACCGGTATTTTTTGTTTTCGTTTTTTAATTCTTATTAAAACCTAGGAATTATTATTTTGTCATCGCTTGCAATATCAAAAACATGAAACTTGTTACAATTAAAGAAAATATATATATATACAGTATTACTTTCTATCGTTGGTTGTTGTATACTTTTCTCTTAATTCCTTTCATAGTGCGTTCAGACATATTTTTCATGTCTCCGAGCCGAAGATCTGACCAGTATAAGGAGTGGCGCCTATTTTTTTTATGGCATTTTTAACCACGCTCATTCGTCGACATCTTAGCTAGCCGTGATGACGTGATTGTTACTAACAGGACCCACTAGTATTTAGGTTGGTAACACGCAGCTGAAAATTTTAATGTGATTCATGAGGATTGTTTTCAACATACATTCAACATAAATGTCTGAGCTAGAATTGTTGAAGACTAAAGAAGACTCTGACTTAAGCAGAGACATTTTAATTTATTTTGCAAAAAAAATATTTTTTGAAGATTAAGGATTGACACCATTGTTGTACGGATTTTTAGAAATTTATATCAAATTTTTGGAGATAAAGCGATTTTTTATATTTTAAATTCAACTTGAGTGCATTTTGCGATATAATTTCAAAAGGGGAAAATGTCTTAATTTGGGTTTTCCACTTGACGCAATGCACATGGAGACAAACCCAAGAAAACTAGCTGCAAGTGCAATATACACAAAATCCTGATTTTGCCTTAAATTTACGGCTTCTAGCAGCTCTTGCGTTCGTGTCGGAGGGCGATGACACCGAGTCAATTGAAACTTTGCTTGGTAGCGAATTCTACACTCAGAATGAGGAGTTACTAATGCCATTGCTAAATTATTATGAAGACACATAGATTGGCCGAGCAGATAGAAGAGGAAGAAAGCCAAAAATATAAGGAGTTGCTACGACTTTACATTGCAAGATATTTCACGCACTAACAATGCAGTTGAAGGGTGGCACAATACATAGTTTTTCATCAATGATCAATGCAGCCCTCCTAATCTGTGGAAATTTGTGAAAGTTCTTAAAAAAGGAGAAAGTTTAAAAAGACTGAAAATAGAACAATTTATGTCAGGATGAAAGTTATCGTCGAAGAATATGCCAATAGACCACATTTGGATTACCTGCGGGGTATAGCGCATAATTTTAATTTACAAGCTTAAAACATAGACATTAATATCAATATTTATCTGTAATAATACTAATTTTATTACGTGGAATAATAGTTATGATTATGATATTTTTAGATTACGTATATGCATCGATATTACTGACCATATTATTGTTTAAATGCAATTGTCCACTACATTAAATAAATTACAAAAGAATTAAATTAAAGACCGTTTTCTTTGTAAAATATTTACCTCCCGCGCAATCGTCCCACGCTAGCGCGAAATATTCTGCGACGAATTGTGGCGCGTTAAACTGTCGGCAAGGAATTGTCGTAGAATCATATCAACCAAATATCTTAGATTCTACTTGGACACTAGATTAACATAAAATATTACATTACCAAAAAAGCGATAGCAGATTGACCTGAAAGTCAAGGAACTCTATTGGCTGATAGGAAAGAACTCATAACTTTTTCTAGAAAACAAAATACTGATATATAAAACAATCATCATTCATCTTTGGACGTTTGGAATTGAAATCTGGAGATGCACAAGTAAGTCTCGTATAGCATTGCTAGGAAAAATCCAATATAAAGTACTACGTAGGATAACTCACACACTATGGTATGTTTCAAACTAGACACTACACGAAGACCTGAAGATTCCTTATGTCAAAGATGTCGTCAAGATAAGAAGTAGAAACTATCACGATATGATAGACTACTCATATAACCTGCTCTAACCATTAATTGAAAGAGAACACTCTCGAAGACCACATAAACTTTAGTCAGCAGTCCTAGTCGCGGATTAAAAGAGTTTTTCACTGGAGAAGTCTAAAGTTCTGTTATACAATTAGATCATAGAATGCAGTAGTTTTAATTGCTAATAAACAAAAAACAATTCTAGTGGGTATATTATTTGACAAACAACGTTCTTACTTAGATTTGAACGTCTTGCTGTTGTAAAGAAATCACTTCACAGTTTTTTATGTAACACACATACTTATTGTTTAAGATTAGTAGTTGGCGTTTTTCTTATATCAAGAGAGTGTAACTTACGAATACTGTAACCCTGGTTTGAGTTTGTGCTATTTCTTTTGTAAAAAAACCGGTATTTGAGTTGATTTTATTTGTTTTGTGTACTTTGGGATTGTGTAAGTAATTCCACGTTAATTTAATGAAATTAGTTCACGTTTTTAAATTCATCTTTTTCAATCAAATTTGTAAGTAAGTTTTGTATTCAATTAATTCGCAATTATTACGCTGCATTTACTTTGATTTGCCATTTTCTTTGTCTTGGTAAAATTCCAGTTGTATCTAATTTCTGTTTTCCTTTTGAGATACTATTGTAATTAAATATATTTTAGCAGTTTGGGTTATCTTAAGTTTATTGTACAGTGGAATCTCGATAAGTCGAACCTCGTTCAGTGGTAATCCTCAGTAAATCGAAAAAAATTGCCATTCTCTTCCGCTGAACCCCTAAATACGCGGTATCTTGAATTATTTAGGTTTTGTAACTCCATAAGTTATTGAAATACAGTAACACTTAACTTGGAATTCTCCGAACTCATAGCAGTAAAATCCAAAAGGAATGTTTGATGTTGTTTGTTGAAAGATGCAATGATATCAAGGATTATGTATTCGGTTGATTGTTTGAACTTGAGAAAATAATTGATAAAAAATCTGCAAATTTCAAACAAATTTATTTTTTTATTTACTTAACTAATACTAGTATGTACATATTTTATTTTAATAAATACATATGTGCGATAAAACGTAAGTTGATTTTTCTTTTGTACTTTACTCCTCGAAAAACTCGAAAAATATATTTAAAAATTTGAGTCTTTCTAAGTCGAAATTTTAGCATTGAAATTCTTTGTATTTCAAAATTCTTGTTAAGCCTAAACCTCATGAACTCGAAATTTTTTGCATTTCCCTTGAAGTTCGAGTTATCAAGATTCTACTGTATTAACTACGTTCTTAGCCCATTTGGAAATCAGTCATGTTGATTTTTTTTACAATTTATTATTTCAATTAGACCATTTTATTATTCGGTTTCAACAAGTTAATCTTTATGAGTGTAATTGAATATTTTGGTTTGGATATTTTTTTTTGTTGTCGTGTTTCTCACTATGAGAACACTACCGTTACGTCTTAATTAAATCTGTCTGCATCTTTTTTTCACCTTTTTGTTTTACGGTTTTCTTTCACAAAGATTTCGTTCACAAGTTTTCAATCACAAAAGACATTAAGATGCAGTTTTGGGGTTTGGGGCCAATCAACCCTTAAGATTTGGAGGTATCCGCGGGAATAATCCCGAAAACCGTGAAATTTTAATGTAGTTGGTGGAGTTTTGTTTCTCCTAGTTCGTAAATGTTAAGGCTTTTAAAAATTCCACATGCTTTCGAATTTTATGTATACGTAATGAAGAATCGTGTGTTAAGTTGTGCGACTCGGTTCAACTTTCGCCTTAGGGTAGTTTATCGTTAATCTTCCGACGATTTTTGTCCATTGAGGGTACCCTTACGATCTTCTTGCAGTCAACATCTGGCAACATTGTAGTCAACCAAAAGCCTTTTCCTGGAAGTACTACTACGAAAATTTAAGGTATTTATTTGTTACCGTTTATACTAAATTGGTGAACGTAATTTCGCGGGTTTAGTGTTTTAAAAGTTTTGATTTTAAACAGAATAAGAATAAAAAAAAATCTGCGAATTACTGAGTAGATCGATCATATCCTTTATTTCTTTTTATTTTACGATTTTTTATAGTCGTTTGTTAAATTAAAAATGATATGTAACAACTTCTTTTTATTGTGTATTATCAATAATAAACCCGAAAACTTAGGGGTTCTGGTTACTTTAGTATTAGGATTTTCAATTTTTTTTGGAAAGATTTACAGAAGTCGTTTTAAGCTGTACGCCTTCCTGGTGCCCTTTTGATTTTGACTTTTGTTTTCGTTTTCTTTTGAATTTTCCAAATGACCACGGAATTTTGAATATAATTCACACCCATCTTTACTGAGCACCGGCAAAACCTCGTTTATGTTATATTCATTCAGGCAACTTTTACTTTTTTCCAGCTTTTGCACGTAACAATACTTAATATAATTTTACATTTGTTTTTAAAATTTTTATTGAATAGGTATTATTGGTATTTTACCCATAAATAAATAAATATCAGCATTTAGTGAGATTGAGATGCGCCAAATAGGACACAGAACATAACTAAATAAAAAACATTGAAAATACATGCTTATTATTTTTGTAACGATTTAATAACCTTTACAAAATTTGTTTTTAACGACGCTGTGTCAAATTATTTTGTGATTTGCAGTAAATTGTAAAAAAATGTAAAGCTTGAACGGAGTGCTTTATCCAATAAAATTTAAATAAAACACGGGTTGGGGAAATACGTAGTATATTTAATTATTAGTCTACTCAAAACTATTAGAAACTTTTATAATTATAATAGTGCACTTATTGCAGGCTGTATCTCAACATCATTATACGTTTTGCTAATTTTTATGTTCCAGACCAGTCAAAATATTAAATTTTTGTATAAAATTAAACAATTACGTTTTTATGTTTATATTTTATATTATATTTAATTCATGGTATTGTCTACAGCATGCATAAAAAAATATATGTAATAATAAGTAATAATTTGTTGTCCTACTTTATTTGTTTAAATTATTGTTGACTAAAAGCTTTAAACAAACCTTGCGCATTTTGGTGTAAACTGCTCTAGCTAATGAGAATCTTGCCCTTCGGTCTCGTTTTCGTTGAAAACTGTCGCACTGTAACCACTTACACGCACTACAATTTATTAACGAGTTAAGGTATTGTACTAGTAATCCAATAAGAGACAAAAATAAATATTGAGTTAAGTAATTTATTTTACCAAGAAAGTTAATTGAAAACGTAACTTTTTTATTGCAACTGAACGTGCTGTATAGTAGATATACATAACATATTTTCTTCAGCATATGAATAAAAAGAAAATTAATTTTTTTGTTTAAATATTATTTGCATAATAAACATTCTATAAAACTATAAAAAAAATCAAAGAAAAGAGTAGGATCAAGTGTGTTTTTTTCTAACATAAGCAACCCACAAAACTGTAACAATAAAGGTTAACAACGATGAATAAAAGAAACACTGGTAATGCAACGGTACCAAAAAAATTTAACAGCTTTTATGTCTCATCAACTATAACAAACATAAACAAGGGTAAGTTTATAGTAATTAGCGTAGTATAAGATACATAAAGCGTGACATAAGATAATGTAGTTTTTATTACTTTTTTCATACTAACTACCATATTATGTTTATTATAATAAAAATAATACCACAATAATATGTTGTTTTTATAGTTTAATTAACTAAGTTTAATAAAATATTTCTAACAAAATTTAATACACAGAAAATTGCTTATTGAATTTTTAAGAATGATGCATGCAATTACTGAAAGATTAAGAGCAAAGCTAAACTGTAAGAAATAAAATTTTAAAAATTGATATTTATAATTAGTCTAATTATGATTGAAATTGATAACATAATTATCGGATTAACTAAGTAGTAGGAGTTACAGTCTTTTTGATAAAAAGTAGCATTAAAATGTCTTAAATCTGTATTTATCTCAATTAGTACTGATACTGAACTTGTTTTTAAAATGTATATAATAATAAAAATAAATGATTAGCAATAAAGAATCAAAATGTTTTTTTAACAGAATTTACTACGAGTGCTAGAACGTATCAGTTTATTTGTATGTTAGACATAAAAGTTTCACCATGAAACATAAAGATTTTTTTGGGTGTATTTATTTAATGCAATTTAACTGCAAGCTTTCGAACTTAAGCTAAGCTCTTCGTCAGGCAGTATAAATTAAATTAATTTGACAATTGTAAAACTAAAATAAGTAAAACCAATAACTCGTAAGGGAACTAGATAATTGACGCAAAGTTTACAGCATTTGCTCGTAAGTCTAAAGGAAAACCACCATAAAAACTCTAGGCGTAGCTTAAATGTAATTGGTGGACAAATTAAGATTAGGAAATAACAGGCAACCAGGTGTCAGATAGTTCGTAACCACTTTTAGGATATTTATTAATCTCAATAACTTCTCTAATCTTTCTTGATTTCCAGTTCTTTGTTTTAGAAATTGTTTTAGTTTTTTTAAAGTTTATATCATGAAGAGTTCATGTTTGGCAATGCCAGGTTTAGTACACTGCACAGGGAGCCAGAAGTTTTGAAAAACGGCTAAAAATCTGAAAATGGCCTAAAAGGATTTACAATAATAAACTATACATGGAAAAACTAGTAAAAAAAATTAAATAATACGCAAATTTTTTTTAAGCGGGGGGTTAAAGTTATTAATTAATTTAACTCAAAATTTTGGTTCATTGTGTAATAAACTATTTATAAAATATTACTTAAAATAATTGGAGTTCAATAATATGTGTTATATTACTAATCACAGTACTAAAAATTTAAGTCACTAAGGTTTCCCTCATCCTCGTCAGATGAGAAAATTTCGTTACTTCGCCCATCAGCTCCTGAAGATTCTGATTCCGTTGCTTGTATGGAAGGTACCTCTAATCGCGAAATAACTTTTGGTGATATATTTGAATACTTCGGTGGTGGCCACTGCCTCAGTGACGAAATGACAGGATCCGAAGTTATAAGCAGTCTGTTCAGCAAATCTTGGTTTCCTGAGCCCCTTCCGATAATTGACCGATAGATAGTATTGCTTCTTTGATTATGATAGCCCCATGAAGCAATATTTTGTGGACAGTAGTGAGCCACGGATATTTTGCGACATATAATTTTGCAGTTTCCAAAGCATATTTCTCAAACGCTCTCACATCGATTGCATAGCCACAAGATAAGGTGCGTAATATCACATTAAATTGCGTGATAATTTCTTCATCAACTCCAGTTTTTCACTGGAAAGCGAGGGATTAGCACAAAATCGTCGCGCCGTATTACCATCATTAGTGGTTCCGCTACCTCCACTTCTAGGTATATCCACGAGTAATCCCATTCTATTTCTAAAGTTCTGCTGTATGTTACGTTTATTGTTTAAAAAAATTGTTTTATTTACGGATCTTCGAACTTGCCAAATTTCCAGTTCCAACCGATGGGAAATGTGCAACAAGCATTCAAAAAACCTGATCTACGCATGTAAAGTTGACAGTCCAAATTTTAAATTTTCCTAGACAACCGTTTTCTTCATTACTTTTTCAATTTCATTCATATCTTTGGGAGTTGCTTTACAGATATAACATGTTTGAGAAGAAACTGTATTCGTAATCGCATTGCACACTTTGCCATTTATCATCATCATCACACAAACATGAGAAACTGCAATTTCTTCATTATTCAACAAGTCGGTAGTCGGTCGAAGTTGCGAAATTTGATTTTCAATATATAAAGTCTCTTGTACCGTCAATTCTTTCGATTCTTTCTTGAATTGGAAGCGAACAGGTCTACAAAATCTAGTAGACGATGATTTTGCCATACAATAATGTTTTCTTTCTCAAGTTGCTCCGCATAAAGTTGGAATGGCACTATAGACGTTAGAAACAAATCGCCATTACTAAGACCACAAACATTTGTTTGTATTATGAGTGACCTGTACTTTCATCACTTCCCCATTTTACCAACAATTTTAAATTTATTAGAAGATTAGATGGTATTGAAAGAAGAACCGGTTTCTGCAACTCTAGTATTCGTTTTACTGTATGGTCCAAGAGATCTTATAATTAAATTTGTCCTTCTTTTCGAGGATAACAACGTAATTTTGCTTCTCGGAGTTTGTTATAGGAAGGATAGGTATCAGCAAAGTGTGCTTTAACTGTCCGTCTATGAACAAGATAGGAATGTTTGCTTTCTTTAGCTTTAATCATTATTGACAGAGCTTTGTCTGGAGTAAGTGGAATTATGTTTTCTATCTTCTGACTCTTTTGTTAAGCTTTGCACATTTTAGTGGCTCGAGTTGGAGTGGTCAAAGTTGCTTCGGTGACCAGTTTTGCGGTAGCCTCTTTTCCCTTCTACTTAAGCTTTTTTGTTGCAGCCAAAGTCAGTTCCTCGGTTTCAAACGTCGATGACAGTTTTGCAGTCTTTCGACGTTTTGTTCTTTCACTGCTTTCAGAAAATAGTAAAACAGGATAACCGCGGGCCTGGGTACCACTGCTCTTCTCACTTCCAGATGAGGTTCCTGGTTGTGGCTCAGATTCGGGATCAGTTTGTTCTTTGATCTGTTCAAATACAAATTGAACACTTAACCACTTTTCATGTTTCTCCAAAAATCTGTCTCTTTTTTTGCGCACTGATTAAGTTTTGCATAAATGGCGCTGCAAAATTTTTTATTAAAACGTTTGATAACACTCACTCATCATCTTCTAGCCGCTTCTACCTGCTGGGATTAGAAGAAAACGTGCGGTAATTATTTGTCTAGGTACCTGCAATTTTTTTCAAGCCTGCTATCATTTTTATTAAAATCGATTTTTGGCCGCTTTTTAAAACTTTTGACCCACTGTGCACTGGAGTAAACGAAGATGTCTTCTATGTTCTTTTAATCTCGTATCTATAGTTTTACCAGTTTCACCAATACATACCTTGCCACAGGTTCATGAGACTTGGTACATTCCACAGGTATTATAAGGTATTTTACCTTTTATAGGGTTTAACAGATTTTTAAATAATTAATTTTAAGTATTTCAGTATACAAAAGTATTATCATATGTTTTCTTAATATTCTTCCAATTTTGTCACTTATGTTGGAAACAAAAGGTAGAATAACAAAGTTTTGGTTAATAGTTAAATCATCTGTTATAGTAGGTCTTGTCTTTGGCCGAAGAAATTTTTTAATTTATTCTTTATTAAAACCATTTCTCACAAAAACTTACTTAAGCTGTTCTAAATCTTCTTGTAATTAATAATGGTGACAAATTATCATTGCATGACTATACAGTGTGTCCGAAAAGTATGGAATATATTATACAGGTCAATAAATATGCACTTTACACGAAAAAGTTGTAAATAAAAGTTGTTTATCACTTAGTTATCTACCACCTGGATGACATCAATTTAAATTTTTGCTGTAAACAAAATCGCAACGAATAACACTTACATTTTTTTAAATGGCAAGGCACGTCTTTATTATACTTATTTGATAGAGTCTTTTATTCTCTTTTCAACCATATGAAACTTGAGTACCTTTACATCAAAAAAATTTCAAGAAAAACAAGGACATGTCTAACAAATTTATTTTACTGAGCAGTATTAATCAGGTACGTAATATGTAGTATTGAAACAATTGAATGCACTGTCACAATAGCAAATATTAAACTTTAAATATCTTTACATAAAATTGTTATAACTAAAAAATGTATTTAAACTAAACTTACAATAAATGTTCAAAATGTAAACCATTCATAATTTGACAGTGGTAAATTCGATTTTTAAAACCATCGATTGCTTTTGAAATCATATCTCGAGTTATAGCTCTTATCTCAACTCTAATGCGATTTTTCAAATCTTCAACATTATCAGGTCTATTTACATAAATTTTACTTTTAATATAGCCCCAAAGAAAAAAATCTAGTGGACTTAAATCCGGCGAGCGAGCAGGCCATTCTATCGTACCTCTTTTGCCTATCCATGTATTTTGAAAAGTATTATTAAGAAAGTGGCGGACATTAACTCCAAAATGTGGAGGTGCCCCGTCTTGTTGAAGCCATATTCTGTTATGAGGTATATCTGGATCTACTTCATGTGGAAATAACTCGGCCAAAGCAGGAACTAACTCAAATCTTAAGAAATCGAGATATCCGATCGCCGTTAAACTACCTTCAAAAAAATATGGCCCCAAAATTTGACTTCCAATCATTCCTACCCAGACGCTGACTTTCTGCTGGTATTGGGTGTGTCTTTCTAGATACCAGTGAGGATTTTGTGAAGACCAGTAACGTGTGTTTTGTTTGTTAATTGTGCCGTTTAAACAAAACGTGGCCTCATCAGTAAAAAGTATATTTTTATGAAAATGTGCATCTCGTTCAAGTTTGTTTGTTATTGTTTCACAAAACTCCAGCCTTCTGTCCAAATCGTCTTCAAATAATTCTTGAACTACACAAGCTTTATAAGGATGAAATTTTTCTTTTTTTAAAACGTCATGTACAGCCGATTTATTCAAATTATGGTCTCTAGCAATTTGCCGAACAGAAATTTGTGGATTTTCCTCAACAGACAAGAACACATTTTCTCGTTCCACATTACTTAATGACAAAGGTCTACCAGTTCTACTCGCATCTTTCACCGAACCTGTCTCTAGAAATTTCCGCCAAATTTTGCTTACCGTGGACTGCGAAATGTTTAATTCTGGATGCAAGTTATTAAATAAATTACATACTTCGTCTTGGGTTCTTCTTCTATCTCCATATCCCAGAATCATTAAAATTTCAATTCTATGTTTCTTAGATAATTGAGCCATATTTCAAGCACTAACAAATAGCAAAGTGTGACAGTGTTCTAAAGTGCATTCAATTGTTTCAATGCTACATATTACGTACCTGATTAATACTGCTCAGTAAAATAAATTTGTTAGACATGTCCTTGTTTTTCTTGAAAATTTTTTGATGTAAAGGTATTCAAGTTTCATATGGTTGAAAAGAGAAAAAAAGACTATATCAAATGAGTATAATAAAAACGTGCCTTGCCATTTAAAAAAATGTAAGTGTTATTCGTTGCGATTTTGTTTACAGCAAAAATTTAAATTGATATCTCCCAGGTGGTAGATAACTAAGTGATAAACAACTTTTATTTACAACTTTTTCGTATAAAGTGCATATTTATCGACCTGTATAATATATTCCATACTTTTCGGACACACTGTATAATGTGGGAATTGTCGCAAGTTTTTGAGCTGGGCCATGGTGAGAATTTGCGTTGAAGTATTGATCTGTTTGTGTAGGTTTTTAATAAACTGAATGTAGTAAAGTACCATCTAGCTTTCTTTCTATTTTTACATCAAGAAAAGGTAAGGTACTATTAATTTCTTTTTTCAATACGAAATTTTATGTGTGGATGTTGATTGTTAAGATATTGAACAAAAATTTGTAGTTCATCTTCACCATGAGACCAAATCGCAAAAGTATCTTTATACCTACGCCATAATTTTGGATTTTTAGATGCAGATTTTGAGGCTTCTTCTTCAAAATGTTCCATAAAATAATTAGCAATAGGTGGAGAAAATGGCGATCCCATTGCTATATCATTTATTTGTTTGTAGTATTTACCATTAAACAAAAAGAATTTTGTTTATCGAAAACTAACATATACAGATCAATACATAAACGCAAATTCTCATCGCCCAGCTCAGAAACTTGAAACGATTCGCACGATAATTTGTCACAAAGATAAACTACAAGAAGAGTTTGTAATATATCAAATGTATACATGCACCTTAAATGTACTAACTAACGTGTTTTACTATTTACTTTATTAACACAAAAATAAAGCACGACACTTACATAAAAATTGACATACATGGAGTACTCGATATTATAATACTACAAATTATCTTATACAATCTTATAGCTACATGCCAAAATATCACATCCCTCCACGCCTAGCTAATATCTACAAATTTAAACTATCGGGTGGTATAACCTGCTTACGAAGTCTATTTTCAATGTTAGAACTAAGAATACAAGGTTTTGAACCAACCGTGGCATGATCCTTGCTATGAACAGCTACATCATTCGCGTTTGTGCAACTTATATCTACACTGGCCTCTGACAAACTCGTCGTCACGACTAGAGACCCAGATTCTTCACGACTGCACACAGACGCAGACGGATTAATAATTTTAGGAATCTTATCAACTATCAACAGATTTTTAGGATCCTGTTCAGAAAATAACTTTAACATTTTCGTATTCATAAAACTTGCCAATCTTAATTATTTGGTCTATGTGTCTCTTCCATACAAGATCCCTATTGTCTACAGGTGAACGCAAATAATGTGGCTAATCCTACTACCTTAACAATAATTGCTTTGGACCAACCAGGTTTTACCGTCCGATAATCTTTTACATATGTTAACTCTCCAAACGCAAACTGTAACATACGATTTCCTCGGTGAAATTTAATTTGTCTTTCTCTAGCTTTGAGATAATCGGGCGTGGTCAAAAAATCAAAACGGGTTTTTACATTTCTTGAAAACATAAATTTAGAAGGTGTTTGACCGGTTGTGCAATGTGGAGTATTACGGTAAGAGTATCTATGTTTTGAGTAGTGTCTTTTTGACTTATCATTTTGTTCAGTGCGTATTTAAAAGATTTTACCGAATTTTCAGCAGCTCCATTTGAGGACGGGTGATAGGGAGCTGAAGTAAGATGAACTATGCGGTTATTCTGACAGAATATTTTAAATTCTTCAAATACGAATTGCGGACCATTATCTGAAATAATGGTATTTGGCAAACCAAACCTTGCAACACATTCTCTCAAGGTATCAAGCGTATTAGCAGTATTGACTTTGGAGATCTTATATATCTTCGGCCACTTTCAGTAAGAATCAGTTATTATTAGATATACCTACCATGAAATGAACCAAGAAAGTCAACATGTATTCTATCGAATACGTGTCTACCCTTAATACATTTGATTAAACTAGCATTAGACCGGCTTACTGAATTTTTTTGACATGTTTCGCATTTTTTCACAAATTTCTCAATATCCGAATCTAACCCAGGCCACCAAAAGGATTGTCGCGCTAAAGCTTTCATTCGAACAACGCCGTTATGTGCACTATGCTTTTCCAGCATCTGACCTCGAAATTTTGTGGTCATGTGACACGATAACCCCACATCAAAAGGTCATTGTTAATACTAAGTTCTAAAGCTCTTTGCGAATATTGTTTTAACTCGTTGGATAGCTCCGCCTCCCAACCATCTTTTACATATCGATACACTGTAGTTAGGGTAACATCAAAACGAATATCTTTTTTTATATCGGAGGAAGTAATTGCGATTTTGTTTTCAACTAAAAAATTAAAAGAGTCTAGTTCGGTCTCTAAATTTTCGGTATTTTTCAATGGAATGCGCGACAAACCGTCGGCTGCTCCATTCTCGGATCCTTTAACATGTTTAAAACTATAACTAAATCCGCTTAAAAATAAAGCCCATCTCTGAAGTCTTCCCGCAGCCATTTGCGGTATGCCTTTATTTTCACCAAAAAGTGCCACGAGGGGTTTATGATCAGAACATAAAGTAAAATGTTTACCCATTAAATACTGGTAGAACTTCTTGACCTCCCAATAGATAGCCAACGCCTCCTTATGTATAACAGAATACTTAAGCTCATGTTTGTTCAATATCCGTGAGGCAAAATTAATCGGCTTTTCAGTGCCATTGTTATAAACGTGCATCAAAACTGCGCCCAACCCTACATTGGACGCATCGCATATTAACTTTAAAGTTACATCCGGGTTAAAGTGCGCAAGTCTTGTTTCTGAGCATATTGCTTTTTTGATTCCGAAAATGCTTCCTTGCATTCTCGTGACCACTCAAAATGAGTGTGGCTTCGTAACAATTTATACAAGGGTTCCATTAGTGATGATAGCCCCGGTACAAAACGACCATAATAGTTTATCATACCTATATATGCTCTGACTTCCGAAATATTGTTAGTTCTTGTACATTCCATCACTGCTTTAATTTTCTCAGGATCTTTGCGTAACCTTTCTTTACCGATAATATGTCCTAAGTATTTAGTTTCAGACTCGAAAAATTTTCATTTTTTTAAGTTTAATTTGAGCCCAGCATTGGAAAGTTTTTCAAGCATCAACCCTAAATTTTGCAAATGTTCTTCGCAATTCCGCTCTGTTACAATAATATCATCTAAAAAATTAATAGCTTTAGAAATGCCTAACAAAACTTTCTCTACTATTTTCTGAAAAATACTACAAACTGGTTTCGTACCATAAGGCAACCTATTTGGTTTGTAAATGCCACGATGCGTGCTCCAACATAATAATTTTTTTGTTCGCTCCCTTGTAGCGCTGCAAAAATTACCTCTATTCGAGGGATTGGATACTTAATATCCTCAATTACACGATTAACCGTCACTTTATAATCAGCACAAATACGTATTGTGCCGTCAGCCTTAACAACTGGCACCAAAGGTGTAGCCCACTCTGAATTTTCAACTCTTTCTATTACACCCTTTATCTCAAGCTCATCAAGTTTATTCTCAATAGCTTCCTTGAATGAGAATGGCACCGGTCGCCGTTTACAAAACGTAGATTTACAGTTTGGGTCAACTTTTAATTCAATTTTTTCATATTTATAATGCCCTAAACCTCCATCAGACAAATTCTCGTAACTTTTTATCATTTTTAAACTTAAACTTAAAAATATTTATTAGATCTCTACCTAGCAAAGGTTTCGACCCGTTTTTAATAATTACAAGTCTGCAGTCAGCTGAAACATCACGATACCTAGCTGTTACCAAAATTTCTCCAACTGGTATTATTATGTTAGAGTTAGAACATCTTAATAAAGTTTTTATAAGAAATGGTGTTAATAAAAAACAAATTAAAAAGCTTCTTCGACCAAAGACTTACGATAACAGCTGATTCAATTATTAACCAAAACTTTGTTATTCCTTTTGTTTCCAACATAAGTGACAAAATTGGAAGAATACTAAGAAAACATAAAATAAAAGTAGCTTATAACACTACAACTAAAATTAAAAATTTGTTGAATCCTATAAAAGATAAAATACCTTACAACTTCTGTGGTGTGTACCAAGTCTCATGCACCTGTGGCAAGAACATAGAAGACATCTTTGTTTTCTCCAGCCTACTAAGTCTGCCATTGCTGAACATGCACTTGACACTCTTCACAATATAGACTTTGAGAAAGATTAGAGAAGCTATTAAAATTATTAAATATTCTAACAATTTCAATAGAGGCAATGGTTACAAACTATCTGACTAACTGATTACCTGTTACTTCGTAATCTTAATTTGTCTACTAAGTACATTTAAGCTGGTCTAGAGTTTTTATGGTGGTTTTCCTTTAGACATTCCTGCAAATGCTGTAGCTAAATAAACTTGCGCCAATTATCTAGTTCTCTTACGAGTTATTGTTTTTAGTTAACTTAGTTTTACAATTGTCAAATTAATTTAATTTACACTGTCTGACAAAGAAGTTAGCTCGAAAGTTTGAAAGTTTGCATTTAAATTGTATTAAATAAATACACCATTTACCATAAAAAATTCACAAATATTGCAAATCTTGCAATTATCGGAAGATGTTGAAACAAACACAATATTACCTACATAATATAATGAAGAAGGTTTATTACAATTTTCAAAAATAAGAGTTCATGCATAAGTAATAAAAAAAACAGAAATAACTAGTATTTTAGGTACATATTAAATTAGAATGGAGTCGTATGATAATTCACCAATTGTTTGTATTTAACATTTGTCCGTGAAATGCCTGAGAAATGTTTCTCATAACTTCTTCATTGCTGGAAGATGATGAATCAGTAACACTAATGACTCGCATTTAAAAAAAAACACGTAAATGACTACTGGATTTTACCCAAGTTTTATAGCGGTTCACAGTTCAACAGTTTCTAAGATTATGACACGATTTGAGCTACGTTGCCACATCCTTTCAGATGTAAAAGTGTGGAGATTTTATCTTTGGAAATGTGCATCCACAGTTTAAAAATTGGACTTTTTTTAACAGTTTGTCGCGTTTGGGATTCTTTGTCATGTCTAAAGAAGAGCAAATTGGACTTGCAATAAACACATTTTGCGACGCAATATAATCGACATGCCTTTTTATTAAATTCTCTTTTTTTTGTCGATTCTACAATTTTTTCTCTTAATAATTTTAACAAATGCAGTACTGACTATAAAAAAAACATATTTATAATGCTAATAATCTTTACAATTGCTTTACTGTTATTACAATTTCAATGTTCAAAATTTACTCAAATTTTATTTTACATACTTTTGTCCTGTGTTGATAACTTTACAGTGAAATCATTTATGATTTAAACTAGTAATTACTGATAGTTTTTATTATAAAACTTTATAAATCAGGTGTACTAAGTTATTTTGTTTAGGCATTTTAAAATTTGAACATAAATTATACGTTTAGTAGAAAGTGTGTTTTGGTCGAGTTGCTTTTGGTGACTACCACGGTTTTGTTTGCGGCTAAGGGTAGCTTTGCTGGTGTCGTAATATTACACCAGCATGGAAACTGCCACAATTTTTGTATTAAAGTGATTTGCTTAATAACTTAAAATAACCAATAAATTATTACCCTAAAACGGTGCAAGATAGAAGAAAATTGCACATCAACAATTTTATAGAGGACAAAATTTACAATAAAAAAGTCGGCGGACTTTTATTACATTAAAATTCTGTAACGCTTAAACTATTAGATATAATTATACACTCTCGCGGACTTTTTTGTAGTAAATTTTGTGCTCAATAAATTGTTTATGTGCAATTTTCATCTATGCTGTACCGTTTTAGCAGCGTACAAGGCGGAAGGTAGCGCGGATCTAATTCTGCAATTACTATAATTATTTTTTAGCACTGCTAAATGAAATTAAGACTTATTATGTTTTTAAAACATAAAACGAATTATAAGGAATATCTTGATTAATAATAATAAACACTGAGTCGGAAAAATACAAAAATGAAGTGAAATTGGCAACCACCGCAAGTTCCTGAGGGTTTCATCGTTTCGTTACACGAACCTTTGAATCAAGCATCCTATAAGTGTTTTCAACACTAAAAATCTTTAATAGATTTATATGCATTAGCATAACTGAAATTACAGGAAACAATTTTTGTTTGTTTTTACAACGACACCAAATCATATAGGTACTAATAGGTATCTGAATAGGTCATTAAATATATTTTTCCGGAAATCTTGAAAACAACATTTTTCTGCTTATTAACGTGCAGGAAAATTGAATTCTCCGGACTTGTATTGACAAACTTAATTTTTGTTACTCTAACAAGTACTTTAAAGAACTCATTTGAGTTGTATAAAGTAACACTTTATAGCACCCGAACTGTGGTTTTGTTAGATTGGCAATACTGATATTTGACAACTAAAATACAGCAATCCAACCATCGACCTGGCAACAACGGAAAGCTATGCTTCCCTCTGGACGAGTAATCGCAGGCTGCAAAGTGTACACAACATTGTAAGAGATAGAAATAGTATTTGTCAATAAACGGTACGCACTACTTGTCAAACGACAATTGTATTTGTTTACTTTTACATATTCCTACTTCAAGCTAAATATACATTGTATTTATATTTCATGTTTAAAGTTTGATTCAATTCATTTTACTATCTACGTACTTCAAATAATGCTGCTAGAACCGATTCTCAAATTTGAGGTTATAAATATGTCAACATAAATTGACAAGTAGTGCGTACCATAACAATAAACAAATGTACTTCCTTTTCTACATGTTTGAGACAAACAAACACATTGCAAAAGTATACAGATTACTCGTCCAGAGGGAAGCGTAGCTTTCCGATGTTGCCAGATCGATGAATCCAACTATCTAACATGTCAAATTTGAAATGTTGCCAACTTATTATTAAAAAAAATAATTTCTCCTAATCAATAAAATAAAAGTAACTATGTAATTTAAACTTATTTTTACATATAATTTCCAAAATAGAAAAAATAGTATGAAGTAGACGTCTTTCAGGATCTCGTGAACTGTGGTGCTGTAGTCTGTATATGTCAAAATATTGTTATTATCCGTCTTACAAACATTCGCGGTACATTTTTTCTAACCTTCTTTGCTTTTATCGTTGTATTTGTTGTTAATAGGTCTTTAGGTATTATTATAAGTAAATTAATTTTTAAATAATAAATAAATCTCTGATTATTTTTAATTTTTATTGACGTGAGTGCCTTTTAAATAGGCTAACGTTTTTGGAATTCAGATAGATTTGTCAAATTTTTGACTTTTAATTTATTAATTCCGATTTTCTACTCAAGGTCACAGTTCACGACATAATGAAACGTCTCTACACGTTTCGTAAGATATTTTGGCGCACTCGACCATAAGAAAACTCGTCGTTTTCTAAACATGGTCTCGTGCGTGCGTATATATATTATTAATTTTTGTTCAAAAATTATTATTTATTCGATTCATGACCCTGAGGTATTTCCCGTGTTTCGCACCGCTTTTGGCGATAAGTTAATCGGGCAGCGTGGACACTTCGAGGAGACGATTGTGAACGGTCATATGAGAAAGTTGCCTGGATATTTTTTGGAGCTAATTTTTGCTTAAGGTTGCAAGTTTCGGGTTTTTCGAGATTTTTGTAAGATGTAATTAAAGTATAACTATTAGGATTTTTGTTGGATTTAGTATACACACGATTTATTTGGATTTTTTATCCAGGATTTAACTTATCCACCGCTCGGTTATTTTTCTTCCCTTATTTTATATTGATCTTTGTTTTGTTTCCGCAGGTCAGGTTGTTTATCATTATACATTCCTAAGGGTTGTTCTTAAATAACATCTTAATTTAACACCGAAATATTTCTCGGCAAGGTTTGGTAGTGTATTTTTTTGTGAATATTTATTGTAATTCGAAAATTCTTGAGGTGTTTTACGTTTGGTTTTTTATGTTGTCCTCGATAGCGAGTTATCAGTGCTGAGTTGTCAAGAGTTATCGATAAACTCAATTACGATTCCTGTCTACGAGGTAACGACGTTTAAGTACAGGTTTTCATTTTATTTTACGCTTTATGACATTGTGGCGCCTAATGTTATATTATTTTACTATGAATTTTTAATAACAATTATTGTTTGATTGTAACCATGATGAATCGATTCTGATCGGGATTAAAGTTTTGTTTAATTAATTTAGATAAACATAGCAACCGTATATTTTAATCTAATTATTCTTATTTTGTGTTTGGGTTCCACAACGTCTCTGTGTACGTTTCATTTTGAAATTATATTTTAGTTCTTAAAAACTTAGGGATTCTTTTAAAGTTTGAACCTGGGTTTGTTACGTCCTTATTTTGAGAAGTTTACGTAACAATGGACCTTTATGAAACTAGTCATTTAATATACTATTATCGTACCGTACCAGACTGGAAATGCTGCCATAGCTACACAACTTTCGAAACATCAAATTTTATATAAAGTTTGCAATAAACTCATTTTGAGGAAAGTTTTTACTTATTACAATGAAAATTAATGTTAATAGTACAACTTACATTTTCTTGAATATTAATTGATGGCATTTTGAGCGTATTATAGGTAGTTGCAACGGTTCTTATAATTTTTTTTCCATTATTCTGCAACACTTCAACAAAAGATTCTCAGCACTGTATCATTTTTGCGATGTTCTATTTTTTATTGCAGAATCTTGTACGGTTCTGCAACCGTTGAAACTTTTCATCCTGCCCTGTCCTGTTCTTTAAGAACAGCGGCATGAGATCCGGCATTTGCTGGAAGTGTTTCTGAAGACCTACGATAACAATGCCCAGTAAATTCTTTCTCTTCTTTTTTGCAGTTGCTTGTATCATTTCAGTAAATTTATGGATTCCAATACTTTTATCGAAACACATTTGATTCCGGTACGATAAGAAAAATGAACGTTCTTTACCATTTTTAGGTCTCAATTTTATGTATTCCTTGTGATTTGAATATGTTCATGTAGCATCTTATGCATTTCGTCACAACGACCAGTACCTGCGATGCCAATCAATGAAACAACCTTCCTTAATAGGTGCTGACTGGTTGGTGCATCTTTTAGAAAAGTATGAATTTCAGTTTGCGCAAATACCTTAGATCGAACCGGTTCATACCCAGAGGAAACTAGCTTTAGAAAAGTGTACCATTAACATCTTTTTTATCATCGAATATTTGGCTCAAATTGAAGTTGGGACTAAAGTTAGATTTTTCAATTCTTTCGCATCACATTCAAAAAAACTTACCAAACCAGAAAGATACACCAAAATCACATTCTCATTACTGTTTGCGACACCTTTTGCCCGCCGCCATTCAAAAAATTAATTGTATTCCTTGTTATATATTTCCTCGGATTTAACAGGTGCAATTTTTCTATTTGCTATTGCAGCTTTTTCATTAATCATTTTAGGATTCATCATCACCAAAGTTATTAATTAAATACTGTCAAATCTACAAATGAACGTAAATCTTGATTAACCATACTCATACGTAAATAACAATTGTTTTTTATTGCTGTATATTTTTTTTTTACTTTAAAATAAACACGTACAACAAACTAATGACGGTTGAGATACAATTTAATTTTTTATTGGAAATTTTTTTTTAGTATCTATAGATATTTATTTTTTGAAAATATTAATACACTAGTAAATTTTGATATGCTGTAATAAGTAATACTGATGTCGATTCTTATTTGCAGGCTTTGCTCCAAGCACACGATGTCGTGGCTCACGAAATATATGGTGAAGATGCATTGCGAGTTACACCGCCTCCTTTACTTCCATATCTCAATGGCGGTGAAGAACTCGACGGTACCAATGGAGAGGTGGAGATGGAAAATGTTACTAGGGTTCGATTAGTCCAATTCCAGAAAAATACGGATGAACCAATGGTAAGTTAATGAAATTTTTGGAAATATTTACCCTTACTCAACATTTTTTTTGCATTTTGAATGCTAAGCTATGTGCTCAATGCATTCTTTGTGACATGACTTTGATTTTAAGAAAATATTTTTTGCTGATTTAACCACATAATTATATAAAAAAGTTCTTATATTTTTAGACATTTTGCACTTTTATTAATACTATAAATTTGGTTTCACGATTAACTAGATCAATGTTTCCCAAACTGTAGTACACACAAAATATAGTATATAGATTATTCTATATTCGGAACTTTTTATATTTTGAAACATCGAGGTCGCGAAAGCTTTAAAATAGTTTGAAAGAATCCAACAGCCCATCTTAGTTGTCAATATTTTTTCAAAATGAGTGTTAAATGTTAATTTAATGTCTAAAATGAATCTCAAATAATTAACTTCATTGCTCCGTTGAAGTTCTTTTCTCTACAATTAAAGTTTCTTCAAATCCCAAATTTCATCTGTTTGTAAAGGCTACTATTGTTGCCTTGGCATGGTTCACTGTTAGCCCCTCTGCAGGTTATCCACTATTTCTTGGGCTTGTGGCATATCAATGTAGTGACATCATCTGCATAGCTATGCGCACGTATTTTGTTCTGGTCAAGTTAATGATTGCTACTAAGCTCTACAATAGAGACGATAACACATCGCCTTTAGCAGCAACTACCTTTCTGGTTACATCAAGCTTATAATTTTTTTGCCAGCTATCGACCGAGAAACTTCTCGATTTTTGACAGTATTTCCAATGGAGTTAAAGGAGGTGTTATGCTCCCTCTATATCTAAGTAAACTCCCAGTGCAATATCTTGGTTGCTTAAAGAACTTTTAATTCTGTCTGTGAGCTCATGCATGCTTAGTTTACATAATTAACTGCTTTAGTAAGCATATTAGTGTTTATGCAAATGTGCTGTACCCTGTGCTTTGTTTTTAATATGATTATCTGTTAATTTGTTTATAACTTAGTATAAAATATCTTAAGTTAATTGGAGGAAAATATTTTGCCTGGGCGTATGATTCTCGTCCTGGTTTAGGTATAAAAATTACTTTTCGCCAATCATTTGGCACGCAAACCATAATATCCTATCGGAACCTGGAGTTTTATGTGAGGCAAAAAATTTACCAGCTCAAATAATCTTACTTTTGTCCACCAGTTTGTTAGCCAGTTTCCATTCCTTTATTAGCTCTTGTTCTTTAGGTATGTCAAAGTTTGAACTCGTTACTACGTTTGCAGGTATGTACTTTCCGGAAAGTGTTAGTAGCATTAATTCTAGAGTCTCTTCTTCTGAAAAAGTATAACCTCTCACGGTTTTTGCAATGACCCAAGTTTACTATGGTTACGTTTCTGCAAAGATGATTTTTTAATCTCCTCACAGTGCTTTTTTAGACTTTTATTTACTTTTTTAATAGCGTAGCCATTTTGTTGGCGAAAATTTTTATATTGTTTCTATTTTCCAGTACTTTCGGTTTGGTTAAAAAGCTTACGAGTTTGGTTTCTTAGTAATTAAAGTTCCGGATTCCATTTCCTCTCTTTTATTCATTCGTCCAGTTAACTCTCTCTTTAAAAAGATCCCAGTTGCAGGTTCTTAGATTTCTGTACGTTTCTACTTCTCCTTGCAGCAATTTTGATTTGCATATTATGTACATATGGTTGAGTCGACACATCGATCGTAATGTCAATTATTTCCCTTATTGTGTCTGTAACAAAGGTTGGTTTGTTTTCTCGATTTACGAGTTCTAGTTTATTACTATTATTAAATTTTGAAAGTGCTTTGTTTCTTTTGTTGTTTCTAGTGCTTTTTCAAACCGTATGATGTGCATTAGAGTCACAGCAGAGGACCAGTAGTATTTACTTTTGTTTGCAGAACTGTACTAATTCCACAATTTCTTGTGTTGGCAGTCGTTCTGGTTGATCATATAAAGCTGCCTTACAATGATGTAAATTTATCTGTAACGCCTTGAAGACACTTGCCTCACAACTGGGATGTCTCCTTTGTCGACGTCGTTGGTTTGATACTCGCCTCTACTTTGTCGATCTATATTTTTTTGCTTTCTCTTTTTTTTCTTCCAGACTCTAGATTTTATATTTTTTTTCTATGAGCTGGCATTCATGAGAATGGTAAGTTGTCTTTTCGGTTCTTTCTTCTCATTTACAACGCACCACGTTTCTATTAGAGGCTTTGGATGTTGAACATTTAAGTGCTTTAGTATTTTACTAGTTCTACAATAGGTCCCGCAATCCATACCATGACCTTAGCTGGTTTTGGAACGTCCTTGCACCAGCCAATTTTTAGTAGAATGATCAGCACAGGATGCCAATAAACAGTTATCTCCAGAGAATCCGGGGGCAGATTCTTCTTCGGTTAATGTATCCAGAGTTTGAACTCTGGACACATTAACAAAGCGTTACTAAAGCATTTGATATTATCCAAATTAAAAATTGTGATCGTTTTTTTTTTATTTTGTCGGGGAAGTCAAAAAGTTTGGGAAATGCTGAACCAAATTCAGCTTGAATATTTTTTATAAAAATTACAACACTTAGGCTTAACAATATTTATATTGCTCTATATCCTCACAAAGGTTGCTATTTGTTAATCCTTCATTAGACAAAATGAAAATTTTAACACATTCATTACATTTTAAATTTCGTATAGCACGTTTGCATTTCGAACAGATATATTGCACAAATGACAGTTATCGTATCTATTGATAAAACAAGTGCATACTTTTATTTTAAAAGTGAGGAGTAATTACTGGAAAAACGTATTACTTATAAAAAGCTGCTATGATTTCTAGATTAAATAAAGAAGACCGACTAAGACCCACAGAATGGTTAACAATAAACATTATTGATAAAATAGAACAATTTTGAACTTTATTGTCTTTATTTCTATTTTTTTTAAATAATTGAATATACACTACGTTTCAATTGCTTTACTATCTGCAATCATCATCAGGTGAATATTAATAAACTTAGAGACTACTGAAGATTATATACTAAAAACATGATTATTGACACGATAAAGCGTACAAAAATTGCAATTAAGCAAAATAAACTTTAGCCAACTAACAAACACTAACGTAGTTTAAGTTCTTTCAAACGTCCAATTAGCGGCATCCACACATTACTTATTCCTACTCTTGGTTGGCTAAAGACATCTTTGTTGTTGTTGATGACTGATGCTTTTTTGATTTTTTTTTGTACTAATGTTCCTCTCTGTGTAGGATCTTTGCCTCCGAACACTTATTTCTATGTTGCGCGATGTTATCTCTCTTCTATGCGTATGAGTTTTGTGTTCTTTTAGTCTGACTTGTAAGGATCTTTTGGTTTCCCCCACGTATGACCTGCCACATTCAAACGGGACTTGGTAGATCCAGCTTTTGGACTAAAAGTGAAATCGATAAATATCTTAATTACTTCCAGTTGATTTTTCTTTCTATAACATATCTATTTTTTTTTCGAAGTTATTCCTTTGCTAAAACTCTTGATGGTGTTAGTTGTGGATGCAGAGTAGGTATTAGAAAAAATTATTACAGCAAAGTTTCAACTGCACGCAGTTCAGCGATATTAATAGAAAAATTGATCTAGATGAATCACTTAAACCGCTGATTTTTTATATAAATCTTGAATTGCTTTTGTACATGTATTTCTTGGTTTACAACCAGTTCCTTTTCAATGTTTTGTATTACACTGAATAAATTGTCAATAGTAGATCTGCCAGCTTTGAATCTAGCTTGAAGGATTAGTGACAACAATAAACGTTATGAACAGCACAGCATCAGGTTTCTAAGTCACGAAGGGACTAAAACAAGGATGTTGCCTATTATCATCATTATTATAATATACTTAGAATAAACTTTGTGGACGATTAAATTGTAATAACACAGGACTATGAAGATCTAAGATATATAATCCGCAAGCTAATTGAGGAATATACGTTTTGGGATTTAGCCATTAATCTAGAGAAAACTGAATACATGTCCATTGGTGAACCACAACAAGTAAGCAGAATTATCATTAAATTCTACGAAGCTGTCTCAGACTAAAACTTACAAGCGCCGGGAGCTTAGATAAAACAGGAAAAACCAAAAACAACCAAGGAAGAAAGGCCATATCCCAGTTAAACAGCGTGATGTGGTATAAAAATATATCAAAGAACAATAAGATTGATCTATAACACCATAATATAAAGTATTCCGACATATGGGTGTGAAGTGTGTGGTCTCTTAAAGAGAGGAATATGAAAACTTTGAGCGCGACAGAGATGAATTTCTGCAGACGTTCAGCAAGGATATCCATAATTTAAAAGGTTTGTAATGATAGAATAAGGCAAATAATGAACGTTTCGTACTTGATAATGGAAGACATTCGTAGGAAATAATTAATATGTCACGGCTACGTTCAACGCATGGGAGAAGAAAAACTGTCAAAGCAAATCCTACAATGAAAACCCGTGGACAGAACGAAACGAGGTTATCGAAGACGGAGCTGGCGAGAAAGGAAAGGAGGTGTTGGCAAGAGGCATTGAAGAACGTTATAAAGCCGATCTTATATCACTTAAACCGCTACTCTAACGTAACAAGAAGTCGAGTTTCTGATTTGAATTTCAATTGAACCATTCTAAAACAATCATACAATCAGCGTCTACCCCGATTTGTCAAATATCAAATAACTAAAAAAATTTCGTCGAAATACTTAAAATATTTTAAATAAAGTATCAACGAGTTTAAATGCGTCAATCAACTAACAAAATGCGTTGTAAAAACACAATTAATGAAATAGAATGAACATACTAAATTAAATCAAGCGTTAATACCAGGGTCTAAACGAAAATAAATAAACACGAACGCAACACAGTGTTGTTTTATTCTTTATTTATATATCGAGAAACGGTTTTTATTTTTGTACAAATTTGTAACCATTTATGTATGCATATACACGATCTCATAGATTTTGATGCACACATTACCTTAATGCAATGGCTGCTACTATTTAATGAACAATAACAGTGTAAACTAATTACTTAATATATTGTGGTACAAATTTACTTATCTCAAAATAATGCGTAATGTAACGACAAGGCACTTAAATTACACTGATTGTTTATTATACTAGTACCTAACTGAATACTTTTTAAAAATCGGTGTACGATAATTTTATGAAAAGCATAGAAAAAGTAATTTGGGTTTAATCAATTTTTAGGTTTTAAAAACGTGTTGCATTTATTAAGTTTAGTAATAATAATTTATACACAACCGTTAAGAATTAGCCTTATTAGTTTTAGTAATTAATTTTTATTCGTCTTAAAATTCAAACTATTAATTATGAAAGTAATCTGATCGATATTTAAAAAACTGTAAATTTAATAATTATTCAATTGAGATCAAGTGATTAACAAAAATTCAATCGTTATTCAGATAGTTCTAAGTAACAAATAAAAATATAATCGGTCATTTTAAACTAAGAATAAAAATTTAGTCCTTATTTTACTAGTTCTAAGTGACAAATATATAAATAAATGTTCATTACTGTAAAACGTTTGAATAACAATTAACATAGTTAAAATGACTAACACTTTTTTATTTATCAATCAAATGTTAAAATAGTTATTTAGTTTTTATTTGTTATTCACAAATGTTAGATAAAAAATTCGCCAAACTCTTGTGTTATTAGTAGTCTTAATTTAAAACTTAAGACCTAATTCTTAATAAATTTTTGATATAAGCTGTAAAAAACGTATACACTTTGTAATTAATGGAAATTTTAAGGTACGTTTCGCTTTTAAGCTTATTCATAGCTTCAATAATATTTTCTTAAAATTACCTACAATTTTTCATTTTTAATAAGAACATTTTAATATCAAATTAAATAATTTACAACAATAATAACTTTACAACTTCATTGAAAGTTATTCGAATGACAATTATTAAATAAAACTTTTACTAATGCGCAAACGTTCTAAAGCTAGATAAATAAAACTATAAAATTTTAAAAATATTTTTTTAATTTAATATAGAATTAATAATTATCTATAATTTTTTTTTTATTTATCATTATAAATTTGAGAAAAAGAAATAAGATAAAACTTAAATGTTTATGAAATAATAGAATAATAAATTGAATTAAGATTTTCTATATCTGTTCTATAATTTACTGCATTAGGACTTTTTTTAATTTCTATGATCTCATAAATTAGTCTCATTTTTAAATTTATTTCCTTATGTAAGATTTTAGGTGAATTAAAGTTAAAGTTATCATTGTTTTCTATGGAATGATCAAAGAGAGCAGTTTTAAGATAACGTTGTGTATCTTTTTTATTTTTTATTAAATTTTTATGTTGGTTTATTCTATTTTTCAAGATTTGTTTTGTTTGCCCAATATAACTGCAGTTGCAATTTAAGCCAATTCAATTGATATACAACATTAGAATAATAAAAATGTTAGTTGTTATTTAAACGTTTTACAGTAATGAACATTTATTTATATATTTGTCACTTAAAACTAACTAGTAAAATAAGGACTAAATTTTTATTTTTTTAATTTAGTTCAAAATTAACGATTATATTTTTTATTTGTTACTTAGAAGTATCTGAATAACGATTGAATTTTTGTTAATCACTTCAATTGAATAATAAATAAATTTACGGTTTTTTAAATATCGATCAGATGTTTATTAATTTCATAATTAATAGTTTGACTCTTAAGACGAATAATAATTAATTACTAAAACTAATAATTGCCAAATGACTTAGACGATTCAGATTTATTTGTGACCGCTGAGGGCTAGATATGATGTCAGAGAGAGTTTCCAAAGTACGAAAGTGATCTGGAATCAAAGATTGGAGATTATTAGGATCCGAACTTAAAGGACATAATGACCTGGAATTGAGTAATGTCTCAAACTAAGTAGAGTATAAAACCGTTCATAAGTCAAAATTTAACTACCAATAACTTTGTAGAGGTAGGTTTTAAAAGATTTTACTCCAGCTGCAGCGGGACCATGGAAATGAAGTGCGGTAGGAGGCAAGATTAGCAGCAGTTTGACGAGCTTAATTTTGGAGATTACGATTAACCCCTACAAAAATTTGTTTTTTGATCATTGTAAGTAGTGAAACAAGTTTTACGAGCGGTAAATCTGTAAAAAACAGCCAAGGCTGTTTTTGGAGAAAGATCCGATGCTAATTTTAAATGAATTGCTTTACACACAAAAACACAAACGTGAGTTTTTGTAGTTCGGACGCTTTCAGTTCTAATGAGAAAAGTTACGGCGTAATCCAAGCAAACATGCGAGAAGGCTTTAACCTGGTTGATGCGATATGTCGGTAAGTAGCCTTGGAGACAAGATCCAAAAATGTTGCAGAAAAAGGCAGTGTAATGTTTTGAAATCAAGACGCACGTTCTCTCTGTGTACTAGCTCAATCACACGACTAATGAAAATATGATTACTTCGAAGTAGTAATGGATGTTTTGCGTCAAACTCAAAATTTTTGCGTTCAAGTCTTCCGCCCATCCTGATGAGATTAGCTTGTTAAGAAAAAAGCTAAGTTTGCAAAAGGGTTTTGGCAAATAATAATTCTTTTTTAGACAATCATATAAATCCTCAAATTCTGAACGTTGCACATACTTTACAAAAATTAAGAGTGTTAAATGTAACTTTTCTACGATGATATGAGTGTAAAACAATTTACCTATTGAAGCAAAACGAAAAAGATAAGCAAGAATGTGTTGAAGTTTTCTAAGTGACGAAATTTTTGTATTAAAGTTAACAGAAGATGTGACTTTTTAGAAATATTTAGGCATGTCTTGGCGTCTTCTAAAGATGTTTGTGGATGTGACTTTGAAGTAATAACTGGTTGAGTGGGTCATGAACTTTCTTCTTCCAATAACTAACGTGGCCTTTTCCACCAAAAGTTACAATTCAACAAATCAGATGATAATAAACCAGGACGTGAGTGATCAGCGGGGTTTCCTCTAGAAGGAACATAACGTCATAATGCTGAGTGAAGCAATTCTGGACATACGAAGTGCGGTTTGCAACAAAGGTTTTGCGATGACATTGGAAAGCAACACTGCGCTAAATAGCTCTAAACAAGCGAATTTTTATAGGAGCAGATCAAGAATGTTTCTGTATGTTGCGAATTGTGAATAATGCGAACGTACACAGCGGCATCATAGCCAATTTGAGAAGCGTCTGAACATCCATACATCCGTGTAGTTTCATTTGATGTACATCTTTTGAAAATATATGCCCAATTGTTGATAGATATCCAAGCCATTAAAATTTTTTTTTCTATGATTTTACTCAAATGGCTTTAATTGGAGTTCTTCTCTTATATTTGTATTTTTAATGCGGTCTAGTTTTGTCACTTCTTTAACTATTCTTAGGTATTTCATTTCCATAGTCTGTAACTTATTTTTTTTTATTGACAGTGTCCATGCTACACAGCCAAATGTTAAAATAGGCACAGAAATTATTATGTATATTATTATCTTCGTTTTTTGGGATAATTCTTTTCTGCTTATAAAATTATTATTCAGCGCATGCTACATTTTAACTGCAATTTTAACTCTATTATTAACTTCCGTTTCACATCCACCTTTTGTATCTATCACCACTCCTAAATATTTAATTTTTTCAATTTGTTCAATTTCTTCTCCAAGTTTGCCTTTTTTCACAACTTTTTTCTCCTTAGCTATAACTATTACTTTTGTTTTCCATAGTTCATTTTCATGCCATATTCACTAATTTCACGAGCTCATATATCTTGGTTGTTTTTCAGTTTTGTTGCTTTTGATGCAAGTAGTAGTAGTTTTGTGTTTCTTTAGTTTTATTTGCAGAAAGTCAATACATAAAATAACATTCAGAACTATAATGTTAATATATAATTATACATAGGTTAACCACCATTGTTGGTATTTTTACACTGTTACCGAGTTTTTATTTTTTACAGTAACCTACATAACATTTCCTCCCTCCTTAGGGGTGTATTGACACACATAAATACTTATGGAAAGTACGGTTGTGGTATCACCGATATCATGGTCGGAAGATTGGTTGTCTGTTGCGCTGCTGGTCGTATAACAAGTTCTTGTGCGGTAGATTGTCCTGCGGGTGGTGTGATGTCGTCTCCATAAAAACTTGGTCAACATGTCTTTTGAATCGTTGATTTTTATAGTCGAGTTCGTAATGAAGCGAGTAACGACGATCCCAGGAATCCATTTGTCCATTCGTGGATTACCAGAAATAAAATAAGCAGGTTAAGCAGGTTGGGAGACTCTAGATGTTGTTTCAACTTTAGTCTGCTGTTTCTCGGTGTCGTAGTCATCGCTTTTAAAGAATCTTCACTGATTGTACATAACGTTTTGCCTGGCCATTAGTTGAAGGATGGTATGGAGCAACTAGTTTATAGTATTTAACACTACTTGTTTGAAAAAACGTCTTGAACTCAGCAGCTGTAAATTGTAGACCGTTATCCGAAACAATAGTAACTGGAGTACCATACGTGGCAAACAATTTATCCAAAATTGCAATTTTTGCTGCGGTTGTTGTTGAATTAGTACATTTGACTTCCAGCCATTTGCTGTAGGCATCTACGACAATCAGTAACATTGATCCTGCGACCAGGCCTACGTAATCAATGTGAATGCGTTTCCAGGGCTTTTTTGGATGTTCCCAATGGTGATCTCGGAATTTAGGTGGAATATGTCCATGGTTTGCACATTCAGGACACGATTTGGTAATACGTTTGATATCGGTGTCGATTCGTCGTCAAAACACAAATGAGCGTGCCATACCTTTCATTTTTACAATCCCTACATGAGCTGCACGTAGGTCGTTTAAGATACTTTGTTGAAGTGATGGTGGTACGACCACGCGGTGTTCAAATAATAAGCAATTCGCTGCTACAGTGTAATTAGCTTGCTGTGATTTATACTCATAACGTGTTAGGTTTTATCCTGTCTCTAACAGCCGGACAATCTTGCCTAAATGAGAATCCTTTTGTGTCTCTTTGGCTATATGGTATTTTCACAACGAACAGGAAGTTGCTTGATCTAGTATATTGTAAAATTATCGAAATCATCGTATTCCCTTAATTCTGTTTTTTCGTGTAGAGAAAGTTTGTTAAGAACGTCAATCTTTGTTGACAACGGTATTCGAGAACAGTAGTCGGCATCTGCATCTGCGTAACTCGTCATGCGACTGATGCAGTGAGTTGGCAGTGACTTCTCTGGATGCAGGATTTGCGTCAGTCGTTTGTGATTGGTAATTAACGTGAAGTGACGTGCGTACAAATAATGAAAAAAAAAATTGTACTGCCCAAACGATAGTGAGAGCTTCTTTGTCTATTTGTCGGTAACTATGTTGTGCTCATAGTACGGTTAGTATAAGCGATTGGTCGTTCTTCTCCAGTTTCTAGTCGGTGAGATAAAACAGCGCCGAAACCTGTTTTGTTGGCATCGGTAGCGAGCAATAGCGGTAATGATGGTGGATCATATGTCATTAGTATTTGTGGTGAAATGAGAATGTTTTTAATATTGCCGTATGCTATATCGGCTTCTTGTGTCCATGCGAATGGTTCAGTACGTAGCATGTCGCGTAACGGACGATTCAGAGTAGTTAGGTCCAGAATAAACGAGCTGTAATATGTAGCTTTGCTTAAGAACAATTGGAGTTGTTCTGGTGAAGAAGGTTTAGGATCATCACGAATAGCTTCGACATGTTTGTCCGATTTGTGTACACCATGGCTGTTTATTTTATGACCTAAAAATTCTACAGAAGGTGCGGCGAAAATACATTTGTTGCGATTGAGTTTAAGACCGTGTTGTTCCATACGCTTAGTGTAGCTTCTAACGTAGGCATTAGATTCTCAAAACTGTCAGCAAAAAGAAGAACATCATCAAAGAAATTAATAATGTTTGGTAAATCCTGAAGAACAGTCTTCATTTGACACTGCCTAATTGCGGGTATGTTTGCGGCACTATATACTGCGCGAGTAGGACGAACCAATCCATGTGTTGGTGTGTTGAGCGTTAAGGCATGGCTAAACTCTTAATTTACTGTCAAATGTGTGTAGGCGTCAGTAATGTCCAGGTGACAAAAGAACTTGACTACTTTCATTTGGTTGAACAGGTGTTCGGCTCTTGGTATGGGATGTTCATCGATAATTATTCGTGGATTCAGTGTTTGTTTGTAATTTCCGGTGACACGTAGTCTGCCATTCTTCTTTGTTACGACGTGTGTAGTTGATGCCCATTCTGAATGTTCCACACGTTTGTAGAATCTCGAGTTAATTTTGGCATCTATTTCTTTTGCATACGCTTCACGCAACGCTAAAGGTACTTTGTGTGCACGTGAAAGTTGAAGTGTATTTTAGCTGGTGGTCCTATGAGTTTGCCGGCTGTGTTACTAAAGATGTCCTTATGACGAATCAAAATTATATCGAGCTGGTTTTTTTGGTTTGGTAACAGGTTGGGAGAAGCAATTGTTAGTGAGCAAATTTGTTCATCAGCCGCAAAAAGTTTATGAAAATTTATTTTATTTATGAATTCTGTATACATCCTCTTCCAAAAAGGGTATCATAATTTCCATCGACAATGTATAGATATACACAGGGTGTTGTTGACCCTAGTGTGGTGTTGACCTATGTTTGCCGATGCAGTTGACACGATTTCCTGTGTAGTCAAAAAACGACCTATCCGTTTTTTATAGTTTACAATTGGGTCTTATAAAGAATAAGTTATTTTTGCTAATTATGCTGCACGGTGCTCTTGAGTCTAGTTCCATTGGTACATCGTGACTATTTATTCGAACAGTTATGATGCGTTTGCTCGACGATTTGATAGCGTTGATCTCATCCAATTTATTGAGGCATTCTACTGAATCTATTTGCTCAGTTGGTTGAGTTGCATACTCTCCTGTTACGGTTTGTGATTTTGATTGACATACTTTAGCTATATGTGATTTTACCGCATGTGTGACATGTTTCATCTTTGAAAGAACATTTATCACCTCACCTCCGCAACCATTGCAGTGGCGTAGACGATACTCGCCTTGCGTGTTTCGTTCACCATGGCGTGATGGACTACAAGGGCGTCAATGCTGATTTCGGCCGCGTGACAAAGTTTTATGTGATGGTTGTTTTTTGTATTTTATCTAAAGTGGTGCATACTTTAGTTTGTGAACAGTTGCTGGTGTACCTGAAGATCTTTCTTTGAGTGTGGAAGGTTTTCTTGCTATTATTTTATCGCACATTTCATGAGATTCGAGACCATGTAGGAGCTGTTCGATTAGCATCCTGTTGATTAATTCTCCATATTTACAGTAAGCAGCACATTTCAAACGTAATGAGTAATTTGCAATTGACTCGCCAGTATTTTGCTTGATTTGCTTGAATTTTATGCTTTCTGTAAATTTGTTTCTGGTACGATCGAAGTGGTTTATAAGGGTAGTGCATAGTTCATCGTACTGCATTTCTTGAGGTTGTTTCAGACTTGTCAATAATTTTAGAGCATTATTGAGCTCTGATCCCATGTCAACTCGTGCAAAGTTAGCGTACTGATCGGTAGGAATGTTGCTGAGTTGTAAAGCCCAGTTAAAACGTTTGAAATAATCTTCGACAGTCGTTCCTTCTGATAATCAAAATTCACCCATTAAAAATGATGGTGCTCTTAAATGCATTGTTGTGGACGACCCAGGGGCTTCAGTATGTGCATTTGCTAGCGAGGTTTGCAAAGCACTTGTAAGCAAATTGGTCATTGCTTGCAATAATTTAGGTTTCACTTCCATTTTTTTAAATTAATGTTCACATATATTACTATTCACTAATTTGCAAAATCCCAGCTCTGACACCACTTTTTTGTTCGCTTTATTGTATTTGTAGAAAGTTAATACATAAAATAAGATTTAGAACTATAATGTTAATATATGTTTATACATATGTTAACCACCATTCGTATTTTTACACTGTTGCCGAGTTTTTATTTTTACAGTAACATACATAACAAGTAGGTCGTCAGCAAACGCACACTCTGTTATTTTTGTTGGTACTAAATTTTTATAGCCAATGTGTAGTTTTGTAGTTGTTTTATTTAATTTTTTTATAATGTCGTCCATAATTAGATTAGAAAGTATTGGGCTAAGTACTGCTTCTTGTTGTAGTCCTCTATCGGTGGTAAACTCTTCTGAATTTATTTTATTTGTCGTTACGTAGCTTCTATTGTTTCTATACAAACTTTTTATAGAGTTTATACGTTTTTTGTCTACTCCCTTTTTTTGTATACTTTTCCACACTTTTTCTTTTAGTATTCTATAAAATGCGTTTTCTGAATCTGAATCTGAATCACCGGATTTAAATATCGGTAAAATCACTCCCACTTCCCAGTCTTGAAGTGTTTATTCTTTAGTTCAGACTTTTTTAAATATCTCTAACAGCATGAATCTTCCAATTCCCATGTTTTTTATAATATCTGGTCCGATGCCATCGTGTCCTGCCGCTTTGCCGTTTTTAATAGCTTCGTTGATTTCCTCTGCCGTTATGTTGTCTATTTCACTTGCACAAGTTATTTTTGGATTTTTATTTTTACACAGTTCTTCATTTGTTTTATTTTATGTTGTGTTAATAGTTTTTGAAAATATTTTTTCCATTTTTGCATTATTTTAGTATTTTTAGTTGACATTTCCCCATTTTTGTTCTTAATGTGTTTTAAATTATGTTGGTTTTGTTTTCTTGGGTTTTTCATTAGTTTGTAAAATATTTTTGGTTGTTTTTATTGTCGTAATTCTAACTCTTCCCATGATATTCTTTTTTCTTTTACTACTACATCCTTAACTAGTTTTCTTTGTCTTTTGTATTCCGTGTACTGTTTTCTTTTACAAATATTTTTTTAATTTTTTTTTAAATTTTAATCTGTGACGTCATTGGTCTACAATGCTGTTTGTCTCTTATTTCCGTTTAATTTTGCTGTGCCACACGATCTTTTAGTAGGATGTTTTTAAACGTCCGCCACATATCTTCTAGACCTTTGAGTTTAAAGGAGTTTGCTACTTGGTTATAACTTTGCTTTATTATTGTTTTAAATTTGTTTGCATTTTCATAATTTCTTAGTTTGTATGTTTTAATATTGTAATATGGTTTCGTACTCTTGTTTGATTGTTTATTTTCTAGGTTTTCATAAGTTTTCTTGTTTATTTTTGCCACTGACATGTAGTGGTCAGTGTTAATTTCTGGTTGTCTATTAACTCTAACATCTTTTATCGTTTTTCTTTGTTCTTTATCAATTAAGATGTAGTCTATGATAGATTTTTCGTTCCTAATTGGTGCTTCTCTTGTAAATGTTCTTGTAACTATCATTTTAGGGTCACGGTTACTTTGGAAGTTTTCTAAGAAACAAGAAAAAAAAACCATTGAGATTAAGAATTATTATCCTTTCTACATTTTTAAATCATTAAACGACAGTAGAAATAGAAAAATCGTAAAATTGACTTAAGCGTCAACTATGACCTTAAATAACTCAGAAACAGTTAGAGTTAGCAAAAAATCATAAGAGACCTTTTTTGTAGAGCGTTCAATTTGCTATAAGAATTGTCATTGGTCAACATGATCTGTTAATTATTTCATGATGAAAAAAAATTTCAAAAAATCAACAGAACTTTTCCCGTGTTATTTCCATTTAAAACTTTGGCTGTCGGGGGGGGTCGGGTTAAAATTAAAATTAAGAGCTATAACTTGGCATGAATTTTTTTTATAGATTTAGAACCGATTTAGGACTATCGTGAAAAAAAATTCGGACAAACCCTAAATAAGGACCACCCTAATGCCCCTCATTTATTTTTATTATTCCTTGTTCTTATTTCTTTGTTTCTGTTAATGCTAAAATGTTTAGCATTGCCTCTGTAAATTCTTGTGCTGGTTCAATCTTTTTTCCGGCTAATCTTCTAATATATAATAATAATTTAGGAAAAAAGTTTTAACAAAACTGTAGACCTGATATACGTTGACATTAGCATATTGATATTTAAAATGTCTAATAAAAGAATTATTTGTTATTTTAAAACTATATCATGAAAAACAGTTTATAATTATACACAAATATAGAAAAGTTTTATATCAAAAGCTAAAGTTAAGTCAACGTTTTCTAAAGAAATATTACGAATGCATAAGTTTCTTCAGAAAGCTTAGGTAAATCTTAGTTTAGAGAATCTTAATTAGCAAGCATAGTTTGGACAATGAGGATCAAAATCTAAAGTTTGATATAACTTGGTAGGAGTTTGAGTAGTATTAAGCGTTAATGAGAATCGGCATATAGATTAATCCCTAATGTTAATCATTAATATAAATTGTAGAAACATAACATGAATACAAAATACAAATCGTTAAGTATGTAATAGTAAAAATGTACGATAAAGTTCATTATATAGCTTGTTTGATAACAGATATGTTTCAAAAGTGCATCGTGAATCTATATTATTCGATTTTAGTCTTAAAATGCACTTCTTTTATTAAACCTAATGCGGTATTTATAACAATGACTTTATAATTTATATTCTTTTTTATGAAAATCTGCGCAAAATGTTCTATATAAATCAAGAGTAGAATACGTTCTATTCTATATAAAACTTTTTCGTAGTTGATGCAAATAGTTTTTAAACTCTTTAAAGGATTATAGTATAATCTTTTCTTTGAGAACTTATCAGTTTGAATGTAACTATTATTCGAAAGTTTTATTATTTCTAAAAGTCACTTTTAAATTGTTTGCAAACTTGTTATGAAATACAGTTTTTTATTAGTTTAAATTGACTTTTTTCTATTTACAACAGACGTCTTGAAGTTTGCATAGATATTTAATAAGAAAAGTTTAGATAGTTTTAATTTAATAATTAATAACAAAATAACTCAGTAAATTACTTTAAATGTCGATTTACCACATCTCGTGAAATATGCAATTTTAGTTACACTGGGTTTCGAATAAAATGCATCATATAGAAGGAGCAGACGTGGAGGACTGAAATTTTGTATGTAAAACTGTTATATATAGACAAATAAATGATTAAAATTTGAATTGAAAATAGTGATGTATTCAAAAAATATACATGGTGTTATCAACATCTCCACGCTTCTTTTACTTTCATTTCTGAACCCTTATCGTTGTAGTTTTTCAGATTTAGTTATCAGTTGTCATTGTTTGTAAGTGTCAGAATGCCACGAAGTCAGAAGATTAGGACGTATTCATTCAACAATATTAAGAACATGTCGATGGCAGGAGGAACCGTTGCAAACACACCATAGAGGTACTGGACGACCCAGAGTCACGCATGAATGAGAAGATGGTCTGTTAAAAAGAAGTCCCTTGGGAACCATCGCGTGCAGTTGGAATAAACTGGATACGAGTAGTTGGTCGCAGAGTCTCTATTAGTACTGTTTATCGTCGAATCCGCTCTTTTGGATTGCGATCATATTGACCAAATTTTCGTATTCCTCTCACACCTCACCACCAAGAAGTCAGACTTCAATGGTGCCAAGCCAGACTACATTGAGATCTAAGAGGACAACGCTACGATTTACAGTTTGTACAACGAAGACATACTGGCTCAACACCTGGTGTAATGGTTTGGGGTGGCATTTATTGGGGAAGCCAGTCTTCTTTAACATTTATTCAAGGCACGTTAAATACTCGAGGTTACATCAACAACGGCTGAGAACCAGTTCTTCTACCTCTTCTTCAAGAACGTTCAGAAGCTATCTTCCAACAAGATAATGCTCGACCGCATGTGGCAGTAATGAAACAGAAAGTTTTCGAAGAGACTGACGTAAATTTGCTACCGTAGCCTGCTAGATCGCCAGATTTATTGCCAATAGAACATGTCTGGGACATGATGGACAGAAGATCACCTTATTCCCAGCCTGCCTAGAAAGGCAACATCTTGCATACAAGCACGTGGTGATGTTACACATTATTGACATTTTTTCAATAAAACGTTGTGTTGCTTCTTCCAAATTGTAATCATTTATTTGTTTATATATAACAGTTTTACATACAAAATTTCAACCTGCTTCTTCTATGTGGTGCATTTTATTTGAAACCTAATGGATTTTAACACTCGCGTGTGCGTTTTTATGTACCGAATCTTATCGTACCTTAGAAAATTCTGACTGTTTTGTACCACGTGGAACGTTTTGAGTTGAAAATAAAATAAGACAACTGAAGGGTAGGTAATTATTGTCGCGTACAGGTATGTTGTCTTTTAGTGCTGGTAAACAATTATTCATTAAAGGTATGTTTAGGTGTTGTCCCATAGACATTACCAAACAACAATCCAAAACAAACTAAGAGAAAAAAGCAGGTTTAGGAAGGAAAAAAGTTTAGACCACAGTCAAAAACAACGTCTTAAAATCCGATGTGATCTTAGCTCACAAATACAAATCCAATCCTAAATATAATCCCCAAAATGAATGACGAAATCGATGTATCACTATTTAGTAGATTTTGAATGTTGTTATCCGGATTCACAAAAACCCAAAAACTAAGACACTGTTAAACAAACAGTTGTCTACAAACTACAGTCTTCCACCAGAAAAACCAAACAACACCTAAAGATCTAAGGAAGCAAAACCAATGAAGAAATCTCAAACAAAAAGATTTTAATTAAAGGTCGACATCGGTCGGACTACTTGAAAGCCAGAGAAACAAATCAGCAATCAGAAAAGTCACAACTAAAAAGTCACATAAAGCTAAACACTATTAGTGCACCAATCAAAGCAAAATCCAACCAGCACATAACACAAAACCGAGCGAAAGAAAAATAGTACATAAGAGAGAATAAGAAACATCGCTTGCTAATGGAACATCGCTAATATTCGTTTGTCATGTTCGATTTTTACAATGGAATCTAAAAGCTCTTAAAAGGAGAATTTGAATATTTTAAGAGCAAAAGAAACTCAAAGAAAAGAGAACCAACAACATTAAAAATGACGCCCAAGTGGAAGTACTCAGATTACAAGAAACAACATTGCAGTCTACTTAAAGTTTCAAGCCAAACACATAAAAAAACCTACTAAACCCGATCAAGCAAGAGAAGTAACTGAGAAAGAAATAAACATAGTTGCAGTAAAAACTAAAGAGGAAAATTACTAAAAACAAAAAGAAAGAAAGTGTTCAAGCAATTAACCAAGACCCAGAAAAAAAAGAACAAAACGAAACTTTCAAAAGACCAACCTTAAGAAACAAACAAGTAAAGACGAAGAAAAAATAAAGAGTGAGAAAGAAAAGATATAAAGAAAAGAGACAGGCAGAGGAAAATAGGACTTGATATGCTTGATATTTTCTTTGCTCCGTAGAAGAACGGAAAAAATATAAAAGAAGAAAAAGAAAGAGCAGAGAAAAGATATCACAGTTAGCCATAGAACGAGTGTATATTAAAAGCTGTTCGAAATCGGAAGGTTTACTACAAGACTTTAATACTGACAAGCGGAATAGAAAGAAAAACCAAATCCAAAAACAGAGAGAATCTTATACATGAAGTAATAATCAAACAAGGCCGATCAAGCGAGTATAATTATATACATACAAACAGAAATGTAGTCTGTTCTGAAATAAGATGCAACAGGAAGGCAAAGAAAAAAACTTATCAAGAAACTCACCCAAAGAAAAGAATATCGTTGACATTAAAAGTGGAGAAAGCATATATATAGCATCCGAACTACAGTTAAGATACCGACGACGTATTCCAAGACTTGAATCTTCAAAACCAAGAGACAAAAATTAGTAGAAGAGCAGAAGTCACAGCCAAAATCCAAATATCAAGTTAGAATTTACGAAATTTGCGACGCTGATGAAAAAGAAGAAAACAATTAGAAAAAAGGGGACAACAACGCACAATTAGAAGCGACTGAAGAAGTATATATACGTGTAGATCTTGTAGCAACACTAGTGTTGGAAGACTTCCGTGTTTCTGGCAATGTGTGATAACGTGACCTAATAAGTGCTTCGTTGGGAGTTCGAATAAGAACAGTACCGTATGAACTCACTAAACATAGGTCTCATATGAGGCCAGTAAAAATGGCACTGAAGAGTTTTCAAAGTGTGCCTAACACAATCACAGCCAGATTAAGTGTGGTGATCCTGAATAAGCTGTTTGCCCTAATCTGATGGGATGACTAATGTTTACACGCAAGAATTAGAAGAAGCGGCATGTGCACGTTTACAAAAAAAAACTTTTATAACACACCAACATGAGAAGCGATGAAGAGAAGCAGCCACTTTAGACACGAGATCTAAGTAGCAAGGATCAGTAGTAGGCCAAATAATCCTAGAAACTGAAAATAAATTAGGAGGGAGAGAAGCAAGAGAACCAATAGAACGTAAAGGTTTATGACTTTGTGCACAACGAAGGCAAGTATTTGAAGTAGGCGTGGATACAGAAGAAAAAAGTGAAGAAGCATTAACAGAGCAACTAACACGATTAGTAGAAGAGGCTGAGGTAGTAGTCTTACTAGTATAGCTCACAGATGGTTTTTGAACTTGGTTACTGATTTTTGATCTTAAAAAGGTTAAAGGGGTGGCGAGAGTTGATGTTCAATTCCAAACGTTTGCCTAAACACACTAATTGAACGATAGATGTAATCTTAATAAACACTTGCGAAAGTTGATAGAACGGCGTCAGATTACGGCGAATGATCTTGAGCTGTATTTGCTCTGAGACTGGTTCTGATCGACGAAGAAGGAGGTATTGCATAGTGGTAACGTACATACCGATGGATTCGTTAGTTTACATGGTACGATTGTAAATAGTAATCGTTCAGCGCTCACGTTCTAATTTGCAAAATTTCTAAATCAAAGTTTGAAGAAGTAAGAAGAGGTGGTTCATCTGAAGATTACATGCCTAACAGAATATATGGGACACAATGAAACTAAAACCTAGAAATTAAATACTCTAAACAACCCGAAAGTAAATGAATCGATAATCAAAGAAAAGTATACGCAGTAGCGGTTGTATCGTACACAGCAACTAGTAAAATATAAAAAAACTAACCGCAAAAAAAGTCCTTCAATGAGATGAAAAATGACAAATTATAAGTAGTAAGAGAATCAAAGAACGAAAAGAAAGAATTATAATCGCACAAAAAATAATCGAGCCCTGACGTTGTAGGTAAAGAAATTGTTACGGCAAAACATTAACCTGGCACTAGGTTGAAGTGCGATCACTTACCAGTGTCAGTCTTTGTTCTGTCATTTCTAATAAAATTAAAAAGGTGCCAAAACGGGAAGAAATAAAACTTCAGGGGCCCGTTTTCACCTGGCAATGCTTAAGGTAGCAAAATCGAGCAACACAAGTCTGCCAACGTGTATATTTAATGCAATGGCAATATAGAAAGAATAAAAAAACAATCAGGAAAAGAAATACACAATGTGACATTCCAAAGTTAAAACAAAGTCACTGCCTGAAATGAGGTAACATAAACGATGTTGTGCCGCTGCTCAGTGGAGCGGGGTGGGTTATATTTAAAAAGTTCGTGATTGAGTTGGATAACTTGACGAAAAACACAAAATCGAAAAGTAATAATGTCGAAATCAAAGGGCGCCAGGAAGGAGTAAAGCTTTATGGACTTCTGGCCCTTGCCAACCACAAGTCCGCTCCTGAAGGATACACCCTAAACAAACTTACCTTGTTAGAGTGTATCACACTAAAATCTGTAATAAATTAATAAAGTTATACACGCGGAGGCCGACGGAATTAAAAGCTCTTTACAATTTAACAATTTAACATTTATTTGCACACACAAAAAAAAATAATGAATAAAATAAAATTTAAAAAAAATATAGGTACTGAAATTAACAAAATTAACCACACAAAACAAAAACGAAGAACCTAAAATGAATGTTTGAATAAATACACAATACAAAAAAAAATATTGGTAAACCTTAATTACCAAAACAAAACAAAAATCAAAAATCACGGCCGCGTGAGTCGAAATTAATTAATTAATTATAAAATCAAATACACTTAATTAACTTAAAAATAATATAAAACGTGAATCGAGAAATTATTCGGTCCCGTTTAACAAATTTTTAACTCGGGATTCTGTCACAGTTCCGATAAATACGGACAATAATTAGTTACATTAACGTTAAATCAATTCGAGACACTTAAAATTTTTATTTGAAATTCAAAGCTTTTAACACTTAATCACGTAAATTATAACTTCACGATAAAATATATGGTGCAAAATAAATACCTTAAATTTGTCGTAACTTCAGGAAGGAACCGGTGGTTGGTTCTAGGTAGCCAGTTGTCTACAGGTAGAATAACGTTGAAAGGTACCCCAAACAATTGCAATGACGGCGGAAGAATTTTCTTTTTAACACTTAAATAAAATCCGCACAAATGCGAAGACTGGATTTAGCACAACCACTCGATTGCATATCCAACTTGAAACGTGAGTTTTAATTTTTTTGGAAACCATGAAGACTATTTAAACCATAAATTACGAAATTTGGAAAATCAAACTTTTCCACCACTACACTTAATTTTCACGGTTCCATCTAACTTCCGCGGTATTACATCACGATAGGGTAAAAGTACCCTAACCACTCAACTACATAACGGTACCCGGTATTTCTTAATTGCCACCGAAACAATCCTCCTCAAAATCAAAATTTCACTCCTTATAACACCTCGTGATCCCACTTAATTCAACGAACTTGCGCCGTAAAATCTTTGTAAAAGATAGAACACTAAACAAACTAAATTAACAAAGATGAAAACTATAATTGGCCACGTGCGTCATGTCAAGTACGCACTCGAAAGAAAGAAAATCTTCCCACAGAAAACGCTTACTCCGTCAAATTATCAGGTGGCTCGCAAATGAAGTCAACATAAACAAAAGTACAGATACCAAGAAAAATTGATCAAATTACATTCCAAAAAGAAAGTCGTAAATTATATAGAGTTGTTTTTCTAATGAGATAACCAGAGGTAAAAACACTAAATCAAAACCAAAACCACGGAACTTTATGCATTCAAAAAAAATACCAGTAATAATTGTGAAATAACTATAAAATACAAATAAACTTAAATCAAACGTAATAAAATAACGAGTAGAACGTTTTCGATGCTAACATCGAACTAATCAATCGAAAAAAAAAAACACAAAACAGAAAATTCAGCCAGATAAATCTAATTACGGGGTCTTACATAAAAGATTCATTGCTAAATCCCAACGCAGGTTACAACAAACATTTATTTGCAAGTAATAACACAATAACACAAAGAAGAAAAATTGAAGTTATACAAATCTAAAGCAATTACACAGAAGCAAAGCGCACCGGTGATAATTTTAACAGGTAATTACTAAAAAAAAGCATAAGTTAATTATGATAACATGGATATATCTAGGTCCTTCGTATTTACGATTGACACCAAATCAAATTATGAAATACAAAAAGAGGTTACTTACGGTTTTTCTGACGTGATTAGCGCTTACGGCATATCCAAAACATCTCCCTAAAATTGCCGAAAGTTTTAGAATTAGATATAAAATGGCATCACAAGTAAGCTGCGAATAGATCATTCGGTGATTAATATACACAAAATGCGCTAATTTTCCGAGAATCTTTTAACTGGCTATTTACAGGTGTGCCATCGAGTCTTCGGGATTAGTTGCCTATCTAACAAATATTACACATAATCTGATTCCATTTAACCAGTAAGATTTAATTATTTAATTCCGACATCCGTGCATGTTCTAATTATCAACTCAAGTAAGAATTAATTGAGTAATAGTTAACAATTTCCTGAGGTAACAAAGACGTGGGGGTAACCAAACTTGCCCAACGCATCTTTTATATGCAAAACAACGAAATCTAAACTGATTTACACATTAATGATGTGAACGTTTCAAGGTTCTTAAATGTGAATATCACTGGGCATTGCGTTAACACACGTGTTATTTTCTTAGCGTGAACAAAACGGAAAATGAAATAGCAGCAAATCAACTTCATAAAACGTAGTTTGGCAAGGGTCGAAATTTATACAGCGCGAGAAACCATACCAAGGTTTTTTAACATAACAAGTTAAAATTAGACTTTAATAATTAATAATTTTGTTTGGTTCAAATACAAATCCTATATTTTAAAACTGAATTACAATTTACCACAGAATTACTAACATTTTTAAAGCCTTCAATAATTAGTTTTGCAATTATCGCTTTTGTAATACATACGCATGTAGTTCTGATGAAATATTTAATTTAATCGTATAATGTTGAAAATAATTTAATAATGTTACAAAAGTGAAGTTGAACTATTTAATTGGCATTAGTGGCATTAGGCAAAGTATATAAACGATTTAGTGGTAGAACGCTCTTTACAATCCTAACACAAGCATATCCTTTCAACGTCATCAAAAACTACTCAGATATCTTTTATTAGTATTATTAGTGGTCATTAAACTTGAGTTTGCATTAAATTTAGGATTAGGCAAAATGCCAAAAAAGTGTAGTGTCTTTAATTTTATGACAAACAAACTACATGTAGAATTGCACACGCGAATTGCTGTCTGTGGAACGCAAGAGGATAAAAAGCTCTAAGACTTTAAAATTATTTCTTACCATTTATAAAATTTTATACGATGTTATCAAGATTGAATGTATAGAGGTTAAGAGTATTATTGTTTGGTTGGATGTATATAGTAGCTTACACAGCAGTGTAGTAGTGACCACTACAAATTTGTTGTTCTTTTTAATAATTCTACAATCATTAAACTAAATTAATATACAATGAAACGTTCCCGAAACGTTAAGAATATTCTCGACGATTACCGAAACCGATAGAATATTCTAGTCTCAGGCAACGCGAAAATATAAAAAAGTAACCGACAATAATTGTCAGTCTTATGTATTAAACAGAAGCATGTGCGGATGTAAATAAATATGTGCGAAGTCAGTGTGAAGCGTGTGTCGTACAGATAAATAAATGTAAGTGATTAATTATCTTATCCGCGAACAGTGTTTATAAATATACATTTATATGTATATGTGTTTGTTGTACTATGCGTTAGTTTAGTAAAATTAGTTACATAAATAATAACTGTGTAGAATGGTTAAAATAAATAAGTTTTAAATTTGTCTGAATAATATACTCAGCAAATTTGCGTGGGGTACTTTAAGTTTTTAAAATTTAGTGTTAGTAGAACAAAATTTATTTAAAATATTTTGACACAATGGAAACAAACGGAACATTTGTGAAATTTCTCTAAATATTCGCGACAAAGTGGCTGCACCAAATAGTCTATACAGGGTGTCCAAAATGTGTTAGTATACCATTGCTATGTTGGAAACGGTTATAGATGGAATAGGGCATCAAATGTTTAAAAGCTGCGTAATTGCATGGCTTAAAGATTGCCAAAAAATTAGCGGTTTTCAATAACATTTGAGAAAAACTGACAGTTGGTCACAATTAAAAATCGTTATAAATTTTTTTTTCTAAGGAATTTTAAAAAGTAATTATCTAAATTTTCATCTAATCTGTGTATTTTTGCCTCTACTAGATTTCGAGGTACGGCTACTATTTTTGTTTTTTCCTATGACCGCCATATTGTATTTTTGTTTTTTATTATTAGCACACTAACTGTCAAGTTGCTATGACAAGAAAGAATAAATCAATGAACAACGAAATGTATAAATTACACGCTTCCCTAATTTTTTTGTTTTAGATCGTTTACATCACGGCGCGTCGTTTTATAAACATTTTGTTTAATAATTTCCCTTGAAGAAAAATCCATAGGGGTTATGTCTGAAGACCTGGCCGGCCAATTTATGGGTCGATTATTATCAGTCCAACAATTGGGTTTAAAAGTGTTTAAAAACTCCGTAACGCGCCTATCCCGATGTGCTGGTGCACCATTGTGTTGGAGATATCTGAAATTGTTTAAGATACTTAAGGAAAGAGATCTTGTAAAGTATTTCTCAGCATATACACATACCTTTTCTCTGTTAAATGTTCCTTAAAAAAGATAGGGTCTACTACCCTTGAGTCCAATACCTCGAGGAAAACATTTACACCAAACCTCTCCTGAAATGCAGTTCTCGGTGCAAATGTTCATTTTCTTGGGTCTAACGATAATGGATGTTTCTGCTAAGCTAGCCGTTATTGCAGAATCTGCTTTTGTCGCTCCACACAATTTTTTTGAGAACATTTGAATTTTGTCACTTTTTTCTCAACCACCGGCAAAAAATGTTTTGTTTATTGTAGTCCAATGGCCTCAAATGTTGTACTTTTCTGTAGCGTTAATGTCTGGACTTATGTCTTCTTAATATTTTTCTTGCCGACATTTTTGAACACCGGTTTTCTTTTCGATTTCCTTCAGAGATGCCTCATTATGATTAAAATTTTTGCAGCGAGATAAAAAATGGAGTTATTTATGTTGGACACTAAAACAAAAACGTTTTTTTATGGCATTGTAATAAAATTTGTAACAGTGAGTGGAAAAACAGTAGATACTAAAATCCTTGTTTTGCGAAAAAACCCTAAATTATGTTTTGGGTAAGAGTGTCGTGTATCTTACAACAATCAAAAAGAAGTTATAAGGACTTACTCTCAATATTGAGCCGAGAAAAGCGTGCTTTTGTGGATTACAGAAATGGCAACTGCATAAAACAATTTTTAGCAATTCATAAAATTGGAAAAAAAGGATTAAAAAAAATTGACCGGTTTTTAAATTTGGAAAAGCCTGAAAAGTATACGGATCATAGTTTCAGTAGATATGCTTTCACTATGTTGATTGAAAATAAAGGGGCACTTTTGAAGCTAAAAAAAATTTCGGATTGGATATTATCTGCAGCTCAAAAATGAAAACTTCAAAATTTATGTAAGAAGCCGTTTTTTAGTACCCTTCATTTGTTTAGGTTTTGGTAGTTCAGCAACGATGCCTTGGCACTAATGTCGTAAATAATGGGATACAAGAATCCACAACTTGGTTTCTGTTGCAAAAATTTTGCTATAGGTTTTTTATGGTTAGTTATGTTCTGCACCCATCCTACATAAAAAAAAGTTTTTTGTTTGTTGCAAACTTTTCTAAAACATAATATTTAGAAAACAACCTTTTATTGTTTAGCAAAAGTTCTGCTACAAGCTTATGGGTGTTACGAACCTTGCTCGGCCGACTCGCAGTAGTCGGAGATAAGGGAGGTTCATGTTAATAGAATTTAATGGGCGCCAGATCTTAATAAGTAAAAACTTTTATTTCGATCAGAAAGATAGATATGTACAACTTTAATTTAATATTGTCAATTATTACCGAGCACAAGAATTTATAGTAATTTATTTAACGAGCACAAAAATGTATCATAGATACATTCAACAATGGTTATCTAAACGCCGGAAGTAACGACAACACACAATACATAGGCTTAAATTACACATAGGATGTTGATAGCTAAGAAAATTAAATTGATAATGACAAATATCTATGATTAACAGCATGCGACACACAAAAATAATTAATGAAAATACTTAAATAGTATTGAAACAATTATTGTTATAACACGCAAAATTTTCGTGAGAAACTTTTATGACAAATGTAATTAAATAATACTTACCCACAATCTAATACTTGCCCGAAGAAAACGTTTTTCTCGTTGAGTTGATCTGGAATATTAATGAATAGAGCAAATCGTCTCAGCACAATGACTCACAAAAGCAAAAACTTACAAAACTATTAATTAATGCTAAAAGAAATTAGACATAAAAACCGGTTATCGAATGCTGTTGCACACATTGAATTAAAGAAAATATCGCAGTCTATGTACTCGTAAGTAACAGTACATCGGAGAGAATTTTCTTGTCGACACTTTGTTTTTTTGCTTTAACGTAGACCTTTCAAATTATAATATTTCCATTAAGGTCGATATTAACTCTTTATTTGTGGAAAATACACCAAACACATGTGGACTAACACGTGTCGGGTCGTGCTACCAAATTAACATGGTATTACGAATGAATTTTAAAAACTAATAGTAAAAGCTTATCCTGTGATAAATAAACTAATAGAAACGTGTTTTCGTTTTATATCATAGCCAGAACACAAGCCGATGATATTAGAAAATTAATTTAAACATCGCAAGCACGTTATTAAGTAATGGACGGTTTAACGCCTTGACAGGAAGTGAAGTAGAAACGAAACTCGTTAGTATTACATTTTGAAACTTATGCACGTAACAGTTTTAATAAACAATCGTCAGTCATATGGATGTCAGAGTCAGATGAGAAATCATTAATTTTACTTGAAACTTTAAGATCTATTAGCTTTTCAACATTCGCATCTCTGCTTTCAATTTCTATATGATTCTTTTTAGGAAGGCGCTTATAAATTTGAGATCGTCCATACTGAAACGTCATAGCTCTAATGTTAGAGTATGTTAAACCAAAATGCATTTTTGAAAATTTAGAGAAACATTCTTCTAACTGGATTCTTTCTAAAGTTCAAAATATTGATCCGTACTTTGAAAGAGTTCTTGTAGTGTTCTCCTTGTTGGTGTAAGTGTTCTGCTGGTTGGTTTTTTGAATCACTAATGTTCTCTTTCCGTCGTAGAAGTGACGTAATAAACAATCCTTTCGTGGTTCAGATATTTTTGATAGTATTTTTTGACATATCTATGCAGAGTTGTTTAGATGTATTGTATATTAAAGCAGCATTCCTGAAGGTTTTTCTATGTTTTACCACCCCAAAAACAGCATTTTTTTAGCACGATTGGTTTTGCGTTTATAGTTTAGTAATAATTAAATCTACAAACACAAACGGTTTATGCTTTGCATAATAAGCAGCTTGGGACAGTGCACCAAGCTGCCCCATCGGTTGTGTCTTAAAGTTCCCGATGAAATGCGTGGTCCGCCAAATTTTTAGGTTAAATTGTAGCAAAAACACTATAGATTCATATGACAAATATTCAAATATAGGATTTTTTGTTTTGGATATCACGTACTTACCAATGAAACATAGGAATGCTTATTTTGCAGTGATAATTTAAACAAGTATTATATTGATGTACCAGCACGTCAAAGCACATTTATTCATTTATTACATTTATTGCATACTACATAAAGAATCGCATAACAAACTGGTCAAAAGTTTGAGTTGTTTAGGCGATAAATTTGATTTGTCCATGTACCAACCTGTCACACTTTACTCTGCTGATAAATTATAATTTTAGAATAGGATAATGAAAAAGAAGTTTAATAGAAAAGATTACGCCCGAAGAGCAACGTGATACAGCCGCAAAGCTTCTGATCTATGTTGTTCTATGGACGTAATCATCCAATAACGCCAGTGCTATGCAATATTTTGTTTTTTATTTTATATCATACTAGCTGTACCCTGCCACGCTTCGCAGTGGCACATTGTGATTGAATGGTTGACATTTAATGTAATTATATTTATATACATTAAAAGTGAGGTTAATCCAAAATAAATAATATAATTACTAAATAATATAATTACGTCCACGTGTTAGATGTAATAAAAAAGATATAACCACTCACTTCTGTAAGAAATTCACTTGAATTATAATAAGTCCTTTTATTTTGCCTGTCAGTTAATAATATTTTTACTGTCCATCTTTGATATAAAATATAACCTCTACTTACGATTTGGTGAAAGGCGCAGTTCGATCACAACACTATCACACCAAAAATTCTTGATTTAAGTGAATATTTAATTCAGATTGTATAATAATCAGAATCAGATGCAATTTTTTTTGTAAACAAACAATGTAATTGGGAACGAAATTGTTTCTCATGTGACTGCGTCATTATTATTGCGGTTGTCAGCGAGTGTTTTCATCGCTTATGGCAGATGGCGCGGTCACTGGTACACAGCTGATCGTTAAAAAAACTGTTTTCTCGCTGTCGCAGATATGTGACTGATGCAAAAAATAGATAAAAACAATCCTTGATGCGGATTTTATATCATGTTAAAATTTCAACTCAATCGGTGCAGAACTTTTTGAGTTTTTGAAGCGTACACAAACCAACATAACATTTTTATATATATAGATAAAAACTAAAAATGATTATTTTAGTTTATATTTTACTAAATCTACAAGTACATTTACTAAATTAGTTTACTAAATTTAATTTCTTATTAGTCAGAATTAATATTACAATCATAATGAATATGTATGAACTATATCCAAATATGTTGAAAAAAGTGCGCAAAAAGAAATAGAAAAGTTGTTATAAACTAAATCTAAATTTTTTGTTTAAAGAAAATGAAGAAAAATATCATTTTTAACGCCTTTTCATAACGCTCCGATTCGCATGTATATGTTTACGTATCTCGTATCCTAGACATTATGAGTAAATTACAACGACGCCGACGTGAAAAATAAAAGTTTTAAATTGATTTAGTTAAAATCAGTTTTCCGTTAGCTTATTTTATTTATTCTTTTTTATGTTTTAATTTGCTATTTAATAAAAAATAAAAATGCGAAGAACGCTATGTTGCTTTTACTAACACATGCAAAGATTTAAATTGAGTATGTCAATAAAGTATGATACACTTATAATAAAATTTTTAATACAGTTTCTAGCTAGTCCGAAAAATGAGTAAAACAATTGACAGGATGTATTTTGTTTCAAAATGTGAACTAGTTAATATATCTTTTTGTTTACAGGAAGGAAAAAGATTATGTTTTTTAAACTGAAATTCTCTTAATAACCGATACGTTTGAAAGATCTTACTTGATGCGGCACGAATTAATATTGTGCAGAACTACCTCGATAGAAACAGGACTTCTGGCATTCTTGCTTTCACTAAGCTTTCACATACTTTCGCTGGAATTCTAGCTGGTGTACATTTACTTCTACTTGTGGTTTAACCCTCGGATTACAGGAATTTTGGTTACAAATTGAATCTAATTTAAATTTATTCGAAAATTTAGAATACATTTATTTTAGCAATAAATTATTTTAAAAATTAAAAGACAGACCTGTTTGAATTTGAAAATGATTTTAAGTATATAAGCTATACATTACATAATATTTTGAACTAAATTTAAAAGCTAACGATCTATTCTTTACAATTAGCCAAAAAACAAACATTGTCACAACGTATATATTTCATTCTAATTTCACAATTTTCTAGGTATAAAACGTATATACAATTTTTATGTTTCTGCTATTTTCCACGCACTTTTGATTCTAAGAAGCATTTGCAATTTGAGCTTAAATTGCCTCCAGCATTCTCACTTTGTACTTGAGGAATAAAGTTTTTTGTTAGTTGCATTATGAATTATATTATTCAACCCGCACAATATAAATATCAAATATATGTACTTTTCTATTTAAAAAAATGCTTGAGATTAAATTAGTAAAGTAAGAAAACTATAAATTAGTACGGAAGTTAGAAAAGTTGTCATTGGATTTATTGACAGTGAAAGTCAATGATCTATTGACAAGTAACGTTGTCAAAATCCCAAACAGGTTAGAAACAATGCCGGTATAATTGAGAAAAACAACATCAGAACTAGCGGACAGCTGCTTCGTTTTTTAGGAACTCGTCAGCGCTAGGATTCCCCGATGTGTTTCCACAACTATACCGACAGAACCGTAGTCTTTTATGTCGTGTTGACATTACTAACATATTTGAAATGTTTTTGGAACGTCATGCTGTGGTAAAAGTACCACCTATGATATATAGAAAGCTATAAATTAGTACGAAAAGTAGAAGAAATTGTTGCTAAATTGCGTTGAATTAGGTGGTTTGGAGTGATAAATAACAATAACTTAGTTACGCAGATGAAAAATAAATTCTTTACTTTTAATGTTAACTCTTAAGCTTACAATTGCAGATTGACTAAAAATGGTATACAAAGGGGTGAACATACAAATACGAAAACATGAATTAATAATAAACAAAACAGAAAATTCAGTGGCGGCGGTTTTTAAAGTTACTAAGTAATGCGATCACCACCTGGATGCAATGTTTGAATCCTAGTAATGCCATTGATACGGAGGTAGATTTTCATCCCTTATAATTACGAAATTCCTTTTTTCTAAATTTTTTGGCATTGTGTTGCCATTTTTGACGTTGTAACTCGGATAAGTATTCGAATGACCGTCGTTGCTAAAAATGCTGATGAAGTTTTCGCACAAGCTCGTAACGAATTAACCGATTGTTTGGTACTGTTTGTGTATTGGGATCGGCAACTTCAGTTAACGGTCTTCCCACCAAGAAATGAGCGGATGTAAAAGGAGTAAAATCGTTAGGATCAGTAGGGCAAAACGGTCTGGAGTTTAACACAGTTTCTATCTGAGTTACCAATCTACACAGTTCTTCAACGGTAAATACGGCATTCCCGACAATACGCCTTAAGTATCGTTTAATTGATTTAACGTAAGACTCCCACGGCCCACCTTAATGTCGAGCGTAAAGAGGTATAAAGTGCCATTTTATTTCACTACTTTCCAGTTCATTTTTAAATTCATTATTATTGGACCAGCGTAGTCTAATCCAGTATGAAGAAATGGAAATGAAGGGCAAATACGCGGAGGCGGCAGGTTTTCCATCATGGGATTGATAAATCTAAGGGAAGAGCGAAACCACTTAATACAATTGTGCACGACTTGTCTAGCTAAATTTTGTCCCGTCAATGGCCAAAACTTGTTCCGAACTGGAGCTAACAAAGGCTGAGGGCCGGCATGCATAAGACGTAAATGTTCGTGTTCTCATATGAGTTTGGTAATACGATCTTTACTACTTAATAGTATGGGATGCTTTTTGTCAAAGGTATATTCGGAATATGAAATTTTTCAACTTCACAAGTTACGAGAGTAGAAATATTGGGTTTGATTTCGGGTAACTCTACTAGATTTATGCCTCGCGATAGTAGATCAGCTGGATTCTCATTAGTAGCGAATCCTATTACATACAAACGTTTTTAGTTGATGTGGAGGAAGTCGAATCCACCCAAGAACAATTGAAGAATCAGTTCTACGGAAGCATTGATTAAACTTTAATCTTAAAGCACATTTGATACTGTAGAACAATCGCGCCATTTCTAAAGCGACTAATAGTTCTAGTCGTGAAACAGTAATTGGTTTTAGGGATGCTACCCTGGACTTTGAGCAAAGAAGTTGACTAAATATTTGACCATACGCGTTGTATGAACGCACATAGAAACACGCACCATAAGCTATCGTGCTAGCATTAGAAAATCCGTGCAATTCTATTTCAGTAGGGCAGTTACAAAGAATTCTTCTAGGAATTGCTATTGAATTGGCTGAATAAAGATCATTTTTATAGCTAGCCATTTAGAAAGGTTCGTTCCATGATACTTTTTCTAGTCACAGTGTTTGTATCAGAATTTTGGTTGTATGGTGTACGAACCAAGTAGGCCTAAGGAGTCAAAAATATGAGACATTTCCGATAGAATTTGACGTTTTGTCAATGCGACGTTGTGTAAAGGGGTTTGATGATTACAGGAAACAAAAACACGTCTCTTTCGAAATGCCAAATCAGGCCAAGAGTATTTGATTGCGATGTATTGCCGAGTATTAATGAAGATGACTTAGGGTTGCTTAAGTTTAGATGAGTTTGAATTTCGTAGTTGTTAGAAATCTATTTTCTCGATGGATTCCTGAAGACTGTAAAGTTTTGTTAAGAGTCTCAGCAATACTGATTGCTTCATTTAAAGCTCCATAAAGGACATCATCCACATAAAAATGTTCCTTAATGATTTCCGCTATGACAAGATTTAAAGATTCACATTTATAAGCAATTTCGTGGAGGTTCGTGTAGCCAAAAAACTAGCAGACGCAGTACCATACGTAACTGTGTTAAGGTTGAATACGTTTAAGTGTTCATGGGGACTACTACGCCATAATATTCTTGGTAGTGGTCTTTAAGTTTTTCATCAACTAGTATTTGACGATACATTATTTTTATATTGGCGGAAAAAACAGTAGAAAATCGACGAAAGTCTAATAAAATAGAAAACAAATCTTTTTGAATTGTGGGTTCTACCATTTGCAATAAGTTTAAAGAGTGTCCTGTTGACATTACAGTAGAGTCGTTAAAGACCACTCTCAATTTAATTGTCGTACTATTCTCCTTAATCACACCATGATGAGGAAGAAAGTAAGAGGGGGTAACAGACACAGAACACGGATTTGCTTCAGACATGTGACCTAACTTTGATATTCGTTCATGAAGTCAACATACAACTTATAAAGTTTTTTGTTGGATTTGAATTGATTTTCGAGAGCTGCAAATCTCTTCTTAGCTATAGAGTAAAACTCACCTGACAAATCAGGACTTTGAGAAAATGAGGTGTTATCTTCCATCTTTATCCATTTTAGTAGTTTGTCTATAATGTTCCTCATACTTAGCATCATTAACAGAAACAGGTTTGGTAGTTGATGTCTGTTCGACTTTTTCATAAATTCAAACAAGCTGTCATTTTAAACTAAATGACAGTGACCGGGTTGAAACATTGTGCTATTTATAGTACCACCTAATACCCAACCTAAGTAAGTTTGGTGCAACGTAGGAACACCAGGATTTGTGATTTGACCATTCTGCAGTAGTTGATAAAAGCAATTCGCACCCAAAAGCATGTCAATTTTTCTGGGTACGTTGAACATCGGATCAGCTAGCTGAATATTGTGCGGAATGTTGGAACATTTCGTATCAATGTAAGTATTTGGGAGTATGCCAGTAATTTGCGGTACGACAAGAAACGGTACGGTCAATACAAACGAAGAGTAATTTGAACTAATTTCTAAGGTACAGCTTGATTTTATATTGCAAGCAGTGTCAGCTAAACCTTTTACTTGTATGCGAAATAGGGTTTGGGTAATATTTAATCGTTCAAAAAGATCATGTGTAACAAAACTAGACTGACTACCTGAATCAAGTAATGCACGCCCAGGATGCTCCTGTTTAAAGAGGTCTCGTACCTTAACGACAACAGAAAGAAGCACAGAGGAAAAATTAAAGGATGCGGTAACAGACATGCTATGCACTTGTGTATTGACGACAGAAGATTTTTTACGAATCGAAATGGTAGCATCAGGAGTTGTAGGTTTAGATTGTAAGCCGTGTGGTGTTTAGCATTACATAAGCGACAACAAAATTTCGAATTATTTTTTGTAAAATCACTTTTTGCTAAGCAATTAAAACATAGTTTCATGTTTTGTACTTTAGCAGATCTTTCACTTACTGTTAGTTTTTTAATTGAGGACAGCCTTGTAAAGAATGATTTTCTGTGCACAGTATGCAAATTTCATTATTGTTTACACTTGAGAAAAATGTGTTATGAATCGATCTTTTTTCGACAGTTTTATGAGAATCTGAGTTGTTAGAGCTTTTGAATTTGTTATTTCGAAGTTTTAAACTTTCTAACAATGTTACCTTTTTCTTAAAAAAATCTATGAGTGATCGAAAAGAAGGTACACTACTATCTAGCCTTGTTTTTTTCAAATTCTTTCATTGAAGTTTGATCGAGCTTGTTCAAAATTAGATGAGTTATGAACACATTGAATAAATGTTCTTTGTCAAGGAGTTTATGTAAAGATCGCAAATTAGTTTTTATGCTGTCAGTTATTGAGCAAAGTTTTTTAGACTTTGGCGATAGATGTGATGTCAAATAATGCTTGTAAATTACTATGAATAAGTGCATTTTTATTGTCATAACGATCTTGAAGTAATGCGATTACAATGGAATACTTATCTGAAGTTAAGCTCATATGTTTTATTATTTCACTTGCGTTTCCTACCAGTGATGCTTTTAAATAGTGCATTTTCTGAAGTTTTGATAATTGAGAATTCGCATCAATCAAACTAAAGAAAACATCTCGGAAGTCAAGCCATTGCTCTATGTCTCCATTAAAGTTAGGGCAAATTAATTGTTGGTAATTTGATGCTTTCAAGAGTAGAAACTACCGATTTGGGATTGGGAGTGCATGATTCTAATATTATCTAGGCTTTTAAAAATATGACAAAGTACTTATCTTCAAATTGCACAACTTGTGTTTGTTCTGATTCGACATCGTCTGAGGAACTTTCAATTTGGGTTTGTAAAACAAAAAACGTTTCCAAAATTGGCTTAATATGATTAAGTCTGTTTGAAAGTTTCTGAAAGGTAGCAGCAACCTCTCCCTTATACATATTTTAGGACAGCTGGTGCTGAAATTAGCATCTTTATCCTCAATCACAACGTAACGTAATAACAGCGATTTGATCTAGATGTGCAACATCTGCTATAGAGTCACCATTTAATGTGAAAAATTTTGCACTTTTACAATCGGTAACAATAGCTCTCTTGGTTTTATTTGCCAAAATATTTAGTAATTTGAAAGTAAATGTTTTACTCAAATATTTGATTCGTTGTGAAGATTTAATACGTGCCTGAAAAATTGGATTATGACAAGAAATCAACTGAATTATGAACTACTTTGAAGTACTTTCCAGGATAATCCACTTTCTGTAAGGTCTTCCTGTGATCTCGAAAAGCAACGCCCAAGGCAAATAAAGTTTTTACAGTGTCCAAAAGTATTTTCAGAATCGTGCGCCATTTGTTTGCCTTGTTGCTTATTTGTTGATAACGAATATCTGATTTTTGAAGAAATGTTAAAACAACAACTCAGTTAAGTTAAGATAAGCTTTGCTTAAACCGTGTTGAACGACGGATGTTTCCAATATGTAAAACCGGTGTACCACGAACTTTTTCTTTCGATTTCATCTCCGAACAACCAACAAAAATTTCGATACGCGTAATTCTTGCTCATAGAATATGATAACCAGGGACTGCCATTATTTTTCATTTCTTTCTTATTGTTTGTATAATGCAGAGAAGAATTAAATCGACGTTTGTCATTTGATTGTTTGAATTTTCCATCAGGCATATCACATTCTTTCGGTTGAGAAGGACCTGCTAATAGAAGAGCCCTAATTTTATCTCATTTAATAACACTTTGCATTCTTCATAGAGTCCTTTGGCGTTCTCAAATTCAGACACAATTGGCAGTGGCCTGCTCCATATTCCTCTTGCACAACAGTGTAGGTAGACGCAGAACTTTCAGGTTTATTATTATTGAATTCAACATTGGCATCTGATTCAACAAAAGGTTCAGTATCCATTGATGACTCATCCTTATCGATAACAATAGGTTGATTTGTTTTTAGTTTCATCTTGGGTGTAGTATCTCTTTTTGAGATGTAGAAGCAGCTGAAAGAGTAGTGGTAAAAACTTTACCAAGCTTAAGTTTGACTTGACTTGGACCTTTTGCTGCGTTTTCCAGTTTTCGTTTTTCTTTTCCTTTCCTTTCTGCAAATTCACTTTTAGACATTTTGCACTAATCCATTTCTTATTTGACCTAAAATGAAAAAAAGATAACAAAGGAAAATCTTTGTTAAATAATAAAAACTAACACGTGGTGCTAAGAAAATGAAATATTAATTTTTATAAAAAAACAAAATTAATAATTTTAAAATAACAAATTTAGTCTAAACTAAATACCTAATTATTTCTTAGTAAAATTTCAAAAATTATTATAAAAAACACAATATAGGTATATAATAAATTTGAAATATATTTACATTTTGATACTATTATCCGGAAAGTTTCAATTAGTAATAGGTAATTTAATTTTTGTTTTTCCTAGTTTTAACTCGAAACAATCAATGTTTGTTTATACTATTCTCATATCAGTCTTTCTCTCCGATCAAAAGACTGTACAAGCTTATAGGTCTTACGAACCTTGCACGGCCAACTCACACAGTCGGAGATAGGGGAAGTGCAAATAAATAAGAATTAAAGGGCGCCAGATCTTTTATAAGTAAAACTTTTATCTTATCGTAATCCTTGTTACCCTGGTGTTCGTGTAACCAACAAAAAGAAAGATATGTTACCATAAAGAAAAGATAAAATAGGTATAACAACTTTAATTTAATAACGTAGATTATTAACGAGTCTCAGAAATTCTCAATCCATAAATGCCGGAAGTATCGGCAACACACAATACATAAGTTTACACGATGTCGATAGCGAAGAAAATTACATAACAAATATCGTTTGTACACAGCATGCGATACACACAAAGTAATTAGTGAAATTACCTCAATGGTATTGAAACAATGATTGTAATTACGTAAGTTAAAATAAGCAAAAAATCCGTGAGTGACTTCTCTGACAGCGACAAAATAATTAAATAAACTTATCCACAATCCAGTACCTACTTGTTCGAAGAAATCGTTTTCCTCGTTGAGTCAGGCTGGAATAAATTTGAATAGCAAATCGTGTCAACACAATGACTCACGAAAGCAAGATCTACAAAATTGTTAATTACTACTAAAAGCAAGTACACATAAGAACCCGATGATAGAATGCTGTTGTACACGTTCAGTGTTTCGCAGTTGTTTGCCGCATGAGTAGAATCTGGAAGAAAAGTTGTTGTCTTCGTTTTTAGTTTTAAACGTAGGCCTTACAGAGTTATACTCGTCCTATGAAGGTATTTATCGATATTAACCTCTGATCGATAATGCAACGAAACATACAGCCAAAATGTGTCGGGACCAAAGAATTCTAAAAAAACGGATATGAACAGCTTACCCTGTGATGAATAAACTACGGTAAATGCGTAATGAAATTATAATTTCATTTCCATTAGCGTCGATGTTATTAGAAACTTCAAATTTTAAAGTTCACATGCCATTTTACGTAATTGTTGGTTTAACGTCTTGACAGGAAATGACAGTAAAAAGAAAACTTGGCAGAGGACGTCAAAACCAAAATCTAATTTGAATTCAATCAATATACAGGGTATTACGTTATGAAATTTCTGCACGTAACAAGAATGCCTGAGGCCCGACGTGTAATCGCCGTTTGGCACAAGTCGATCGACGATTTAACTGTCTACGGCCCCCCCTAAGTCCCCAGGCCCGTGTTCTAGGGAACACGCGGACACCGCTAGTTACGTCAGACCACTGCAAGACATATTCAGAAACACAAACTTAAATTAGTGACATTGTTTTTATTTGATGTGTTATTGTACTGTTAATAGATGACCCACTTATTGATATCAATTAATAATTTAATTAGTCATACTTACGTATTACTATTAAAGGCACTGGACACTGCTCTAATCCACGCGCACTGTATACCGGTATGCTTGTTAACTCAAACGTGGCTCAGTCAGAACTAATTCGAGTAACTATAGTGTTTTTGTCATGATAATTATCGGCGAACGGTCGCCCCATCGTCATGTCGCCATACTAAACAGCAACCTCTCACCTTCTTCTATTCCTTTCTCATCCACTGTTCACATTTAGTTCTAACATAATTACTATTACCGTCATTAGAACATTGTTGTGCTTTTTGGACAAATTAGATGATTTTCTATACGACCGACGTGAAAGTATTTTACACTATTACTTTTTTACATTAGATTGCATAAATATATAACCCCATATGATGTTCCTGACAAGGTTATATACTCAATTTCGGTAGAGGAAATTGCGACTGACCGCTGTTTCTTTAAACGTGATATTGCTGCTCCAATCAATATAAATACACATCTTGTATATGAGTTAATATACGTTTCGCTGCTGCGCAATGAATATCTGATACCGGGTGGGTAGTTGCTTGATGCATGAGTGATCAATTGACCATATTCAAGCGTTTTTGGACTTCAGGTTAACATTTTTGGGTTGGTGAAACTGATGAATTTTAAATCGCCCTCAAAAAATAAAAACTTTTATTGGTTGTCAACAACGACCTCTCTGATTGATGGGTCATAATAAATTCCAGTGATTTGTCAAATCGGGTTGGTAGCAAATATGGACAAAAAGATTTGGTTGCTATCATGAGGTTATTGTTGCTACCAACCCGATTTGACAAATCACTGGAATTCATTATGACCCATCAATCAGAGAGGTCGTTGTTGACAACCAATAAAAGTTTTTATTTTTTGAGGGCGATTTAAAATTCATCAGTTTTACCAACCCAAAAATGTTAAACCTGAAGTCCAAAAAAACGCTTGAATATGGTCAATTGTCGAAAATTCTTTTTTTCACTTTTTTTTTAATTTCATTTCTATCCAGTAACTTTGTTTTAGAATCACTACGGCCGGACGATGTAGTTAACTACGTGGTCATATCCGCAGTCTTTGTCATTGGTACAAAATTAATTGTTTTGTTGACGACGCTTTCCAATCAATAGCTACCATTTAGTTAACAACGGCGTCAGCTAATAACATATACTCTATTACATGAAAATGCAACACCAAGCAGGCGTTAGAATTTTTGAACAAAACTTATATTAAAATTTCATTCAAAATAATACAGTAGCTATGGAAAATTTGATGTTTTACTTGTTGTTACAATCAAAATTATCGGGTATATTTCTTGAGACATAAAGTAGATTTCGGTATTGTTTTTGGTTGCAATTCTTTGGTTTTTGTATTCTTCTTTGCGATTATGCATAGAGTGCGGCAACATGAAAATTGTCAACAACTGATTCAGTTTGACAGAGGTCGCATTAATGGCTTACATGAAAGTGGTTTTTACTTCAAAAAACTGCTAACCGTTTTAACCGTAACCAATGCTCTGTAGTACGGTGTTATCAAACATGGTCTAAAGAAGATTAAGAACGTCGTAGACGAGGAAGTGGACTGCCAAGACAGACCAGTGTGATCCAGGATCGCCATCTTTGATTAATGGCATTAAGAGACCAATTCGTCAATATGGTTTTGAAACGAATTATGTCATGTAACCCTTCATACACTTTACCGTTGAATTAAAGCCTTTGGGTTGCAGTCCTATTAACCACATCATGTTCATCGTAGACAGCAACGTGTGGAGTGGTGCACCTTGCGACTAGATTGTAATGAGGAATGGCATATGGTGGTTTTCAGTGACGAAACTATCTTTCTGCTTGGGATTGCACAATGGTCGCAGGATGATCACACGTAGACGTGGAGAACGTTACAATGTGCAGTTTTCTGTTGAGTTATTGTTTCTGGAAGCTGGTAGAACCCCATATCATTTTATTTCTCCATGAGCTAGAGGACCCGGTTATTTTTTTATCGCTTGGTTTCTGTTTCCTTTCGATATCGTATTACTCTCATATTTTAGTTTTTGATGTGAAATTTGCTTGCGTATTCTTTATCATTTTTTGCTTATTTTCCATTATTGTTTTCTTCTGGTATGGTATGTGGACACATTCTATAAGTGAAATAAGTTTTGAATAAAATCACAACGTATAACATTTATAAGGCAACAGAATCAATGCAAATGTGTAAATACCACCAGGTACATTCTATATACTTCTTGATCACTTTCAAGAGTGTTATTATAACATTTTTTTTCGATTAGAACTCATACTCGGTAACTTTTAAATTCTTCAGAATAATCTACTATAGTACTTTCGTGTAATCAAGGATCAAGCTTTGACTTTCTTAGCTCTTTAATTAAAACAAACGTTTTTGCGCCGAACCGCATAGTTGCTTAAATCGAGCACTTCTTCATGTCAAGTTTTAAATGAAGAATGGTTGTCTAAACTAATTGTTGAACATCTTTTTTTTCCATACTCCTTATACCATTAAGGGTGTCGGATTAGATTTCTTCTGATACTCACTTTTTGCATCCCGTTCGGTTCCGCGCTAGATTTTTTATTTCTGCTTTCGTCTTCTCTCTTCTTTTTCTTATTTCTTCTATTCTTTGTATCCAATTCATTTTAGGTCTTCTTACTCTACTTTTACCAACTCTGTCCATCTCTACTAACTTTTTCACTAATCTATTTTGATTTATCCGCATTATGTGTCCATACTATTTAAACTGCTTCGTTTCTATTTTCGTTCTTATCGTTGAGTTTCTTTTTCTTCAATTATTTCCTTATCTTCCACTGTATTTCTTGTGGTTTCCTTTCCATTTGCTCTTGCTTTTATTCCAAATTTCATTGAGAAGAATTCAGTCCATATTTTTAGTATGCATTTAATATCTGTTTTTAATTAATTATTTTTGTTTTTATTATTTTTTTATTCTCTTCATACTTCTTACAGTATTCCAGAATTTTTGTTATTTTTTTGATATGTTTGTTTAATTTCTTTTCCGAAATATTTTCAGCTTTTCCTCTTTACTTCTCGTACTACTTTCTTTGCTATTTTGGTTTTACTTATGTATTTTTATTTAGTCTTTTGATATCTTTTCCATGCCATTTCTTTGTTTTTGACAGCTTTTTTACTTCTTTATTTTACCACGCTGTTTTCTTTTTCTGGTTTTATGTATTTTTGCTTTACAGGTTTATTTTACTATTGTTTTTCTTCCAATTAGTCCTGTTTACTTAATTCATTGTCTGTTTTTTCTTGATAGTTTCTTTTTGTTACCTCATTAATTAATCTATGTATTAGTATTCTTTCATATTTTTTGGCTTTTGTATACTAGCTCCGTGTCTTTAATTATTGTTGTTACTTATTTGCGTTGTGTGTCTATTTCCGCTTCTGCTATTGTTTTAATCTGACTTATTCTGTTTTCCATTTCATCTGTATATACTATGTAATTAACTATACTGTTAGAGTTTCTCTCTGCCACTACGAATGTATATCTATCCTATGGCGGCTGTCTCTAGTAGGTATTTCCAATTTTTAGATCATTTAGTTGGCAAAACTTTATCATTTTTTTCCCATTATTATTTATTCTTTCTTCTTCATGTTTTCCCATGCAACCAATACCTTTATTCTTGTCATTTCCAATTCTTGTGCTCCAGTCGCCCATGATCACTACTTAATCATTTTCTTTTCTAGTTTTATCTAGAAGTATTTGTAGAACGGAGTAGAAATCTAAAATTTCCTGTTCTTCTGCTCCTTCTACTGGTGCATATATTTGTATTATACTTATTTTTGCGTGTAATGCTGTCATAATTCTCGAACTTATTCGTGCAAATTTACTTATTGCATTGTCTACTTCTTCAGCTATAATGAATCTTCCTCTTTTTTTTGTTCTTTGTTTTTTATGCATTCCTGAGTAGTATAATTTATATTTATCAATTAGTAATTTACTTCCTAATCTTTTTTTTATTTGTTTCGCCTATTCCCATAATTTTTATATTATAGTTTTATCTCTTCCACGATCTAGCATTTTTTTCTTGTTAACGATGATATATTCTATGTCCCTATTTTTAGATGTTTATTTGTTTCTGTTCTATTCTAGTCCTTACATCTATTTCTCCTTGTTTTTGCTTTACGTTCAGTATTTCTTTGCTAATTCTTAGTTCATAGCGGTCGTTTGGAGTTGTAGCAGTCATGATTGGTTCGTTGTTTAGTTTTTGGCGTGCGGTCAGAATTTGTTATTATTCGTAACTGTTTTTGTACTCTTTGTTTTTTGGCGATCTTTTGCTGTTGAACATCTATTTCTTAAATAATTTAAAGTAGTCACTGCTTCGGCTTAAAATCCATGCTTCAATCCAGAATGTATCAGAAGAGAACGAGCCATTTATATCAATGTTTTGTTTTTTCGCTATGTCACTCTAATTTGCTGTATGTGGAATGGTCAGACACCGATAAATAAGATTTGTTTTTAGGAATTTTAACATTTTATTTTACAATCAGTTTGTGTTTCAATATTGTATGAAAACTTGAAAAATGTTTTTTTTATTTTTTATAAATCGAATTTTACATCATCAAGTGTTGTCGTCAATAAATGTGACGAAAGAACGTCGGAATGACTTTATTCTGGATAGCCCTTAAACATCGATATGTATTAGTTATAATTTTTTTGGTAAACGGTAGAGCCGCAAATGGAAAGAAGACCACTAGAAGTACAGTGGAAGATAAGGAAATAATTAAAAAAAAAAAAAAACTTTTGAGAATATAAGCAATGAAAACTATCAAACTAGGAAAGGCAAGCAGACAAGAGGAAATAGAACCAGAAATGATAAAATTCCTACGAGAGAATGGCTACTAAATATATTCAAAAATACATGGGAGACAGAAGAAATTTCACAAAAGTAGCAAAATCATTTCCAATTTACAATAAAGGGGAGTGTGCGGACTGTGAAAACTATAGAGGTATATGTCTCTCCTCCACTACCTTCAAATTATACATCAAAGTAGTAAGAAGAAGACTGAGAAAATACATTGACGATAGACTTGAAGAAGAACAGGCAGCATTTAGAACAGGAAGACTATCCACATATTAAGAAGTATAATACAAAAGAAAAAAGGAAAAAGCGAAGTAATATTCGTTACATTTACTGACCTAAAAGCTTTCGACTCAATACAGAAGAGTATAATATGGGATTGCCTAAAACAACTAAAGGTACCAATGAAATTAGTAAGGGTGATAAGAAGTATCTATAAAAAAGTAAATAGAATAGTTAAAATAAATGGAGAGGAATCAGACTTTTTCCAGATGGAAGTAGAAATAAAACAGGTTGATAGTCCAAACCCAGTACTCTTTATAGTAATAATGAACAGATTGTTAAAAAATACTAGGACAAGAACCAAACCAAGCTAGACAAAGATAGTGTATAATAATCTAGTACTAATAAAAATTCAATGCATACTATATGTAAACGATATAGTGTTAGTATCAGATAAAAAGATGAGACAGCTAACGAAAATATGAAGCGAAGAAATAGAAAAGCGAAAAATAGAAATTAATCTAAAGAAATGTAAAACAATGATCATAAACAACAAGAATAAAGAAGAAACTAGAGAAATATACATTAAAGAAGAAAAATTAGAGAATGTAACAACATACGAATATTTATGAAGTGTAATAAGAGATGGGGATGTAAATAACAGGATAAATAAAAGTGTTAAAATTGATTACGCGTTAACTTAGACAATTTTTGAAAAACGAGAAATAGACAAGAAAACTAAAATAAGAGTGTATAACACAGTGGTGATACCAATCCTTACATACGCGAGTGAAACGTGGGCATTACAGGATAAACAAGAAAAAAAAATAATGCGGCAGGAATGAAATTTGTCAGAAGGATTGCAGGAAAAACAAATATGGATAGAAAACGAAACGAAGAAATAAGACAAATGACACAAAAAGAAACTCTAACAGCGAAAATAGAAATGAAGCCGCTTAAATGGTATGGACACATAATACGGATGATTCAGAATAGATTGGTGAAAAGTGATAATAGAGATGGGTAGAGTAGGTAAAAGAAGAGAAAGAATTGGATACAAAGAATAGAAGAAATAGGAAGAAGAAGAGGGAAGACTATAGCAGAAATGAAAAATCTAGCACTGGACCGAACGAGATGGAAAAAGTGGGTATCAGCAGAAATCTAATCCGACACCCTCAGACTTTTAATGTAATTTTCCCGCGTACTTTAAATTACCATTACAAAAGCATTGTGAGAGGGAGTTATTTCCATATGTTCGGCAACTCAACTATAGTCATATACATATATAAAAAAACAATTTAGAAAAACTTTTTAAATTAGTAATAAGATCTGGTGTAATACTATATTCTGAATAGTAGTTCTTTACGCGTCATTGCTACTTTATATGCGAAATGGTAAATGCATATGTGAGCAGAGCTAATAAATGTAAATATGTTTTCTTAAAAATCGAAGTGCTACCTAAAAACGGCCGCTGTGTTGGCCTAAAATATTTTAGTCAAATGTAGAATTATTTTACTAAAATAACGGAATTGTGTTTGTTCACAATTTATATTAGGTTTTTTATTTGAAAGAATATTAATTGATGTTACAATATACGCAACACTGAGAATAAATTGAGTCTAGCATTGTATTTGCGGGTGCTACGGAAAATTAACATTAATCATACAGAAGAAATCAATACTAAGCTATAGTGACATCATTTCATCTCAACAAAAAAATAGATGTTATAGGAAGTGACAGTAATGAAAGTGTGTGTGATTTAAGTGAAGATATTGAAAGTGACACACTGTCAAATAAGTGTTATGAAGAAGTTAACGAAATACAGGGTTCTCTATTTTAAGCTTTAACAACGCGACTACAAATATTTATTAACGGATTAAGTAGTTTTAATACATGTACATACACATCGTTTTGTTTCGTTGAATATATTAAAATAATACTTTTATTGTGTCATTAGTTTATATTAATTCTTTACGTTAGATAAAACACTGAAAACACTTTTATTTATTGATTCAGAAACTTTTTTATACCATTGAATGAGTATTAACTACTGCTGTCAAAGTATTGTTTATTTGCTTGTTATTTATATTTTTTTACTTCTTTCCTTCTAAATATAGTTTTTGAAAATCGAAATTGCTATTACTGTTTTTGACTTGTTTATGTATTCTATAACATTTACTACTTATTTAATGATTGTATTTTTACGGTTGTGTTACTATTTGTTCTTTGATATATTGTTTTAATACACGTTTTAAGTATCGGTTAGAGTTTTGTAATTAAATTATTACACAAAGAGACATGTTACATCCTATGTCCTTGTACGCTAAAAGCAGTTCCTCGACGTGAGCGACATAATCTTCACTTTTGTGGTTACCCAGGAAGTTCTTACAAACGTTTTGAAATGCAAGCCAAGCTCGTTTTTCTTTTCGATTTAGGTGTTCAATAAACGTCGAATCTTGGAAGAGTTGTCTAATCTGGGGACCAACAAAAATGCCTTTGATTTTAGCTTCGCTAAGACGAGGAAATTTAGTTTTCAAAAATTGAAATGCGCTACCTGTCTTGTCCAGTGCTTTCACAAACTGTTTGATCAATCCAAGTTTGATGTGTAAAGGTAGTAAGTAAATATTTTCCTTCGGAACCAAAAGATTGTGGGCGACATTTTTCTGACCAGGAATAAAATTTTCTCACAGAGGCCAGTCCCGTACGATGTAATGTTTATCTCGGGCTCGGCTAACCCATTTACAAAGCAAGCAGCAATATTTTGTGAATCCTGATTGCAGGCCTGTGAGTAGAGCAACAACTTTTAAGTCAGCGCAAAGTTTCCACTTATAATCATAATAACTAATTTTATCAAGGATTCTGAAAATGTTTTCGTACTTTTCCTTTATATCAACAGAGTATGCAACTGGAACTGATAGTAATTCATTCCCATTTGCCAACAGGACATTTTGTAAGCTTGTTTTTGATGAGTCTATAAACAGTCTCCATTTGTCTAGGTCACATGACATCTGTAGCTCTGTCATCAATATTTTTGCATTAGGATAGAACACTAAACCTTTATCTTCTGAGAAAAGACATTTCAGGGTTGCTTGTCTGGTCCTGTAAGAAGATATTTTACTCCCTTTTCTAAGAGATTCCACTGTTGAAGTCGCGATCCTAGGAGCTGAGATTTAGTCTTGGGTAACAGCAAATCCCTGACAATATCATTTAATTCCGATTGAGTGAGGAGGTGAGGTTGCCGAGAAACTAAATGTGCGGAATACTCTTCATCATCATTGAACGTATGATTCGAAGCCCCAGGTTGTGGCTCAGAGTCTTTTAAATCAATTTCCGGGTCTAGAGTATAAATGTTTGGGGGCTCTGGGATTGGCAAAGTATCGTTATGAGGAACAGGTCTTAGAGCTGACGGAATATTGGGATACTGAATTGTATGCTTACTTTTGCTCGAAAACCCAACGGTGGAAGTCATACAAAAGTAACAATCTGTAAGATGACAGCGAGGTTCATGCCAAACCATGGGCACAGCAAATGGCATTGATTTACGGGTACCTTTGAGTCATTTGGCCAAACTACTGTAACAAGTCGTATAGCAAACTGATGGAGCCCAAGTCTTGTCCTGGTCGCCAACTTGACAATCAAAGTACAATTTATAAGCTGTTTTAACAAGCGGAGAAAGGGGTTTTCGTTGCGCTTTTAAAGTTAATTCTCCGCAGACATAGCAGAAGCTATCGGGATGATTTTTACACTCGCGTGGCATAATTAATTAGTAATTCAACGCCCGACATTAACCACAAATCACACTTAGTCACTTGAAAAAATCCGGAGTAAAAGTAGTTTTACTGTTTTACACAAATGAAGAAAAATGAACACAAAATCCAGCACGTTTAAAACGTCGACAAGTTAACTCTGCAACAGCTATAAATGTACTGATCGAAGCAGTTAAGCAAACAATGTAATATACTATAATGAGAAGAGTAATGCAAGTTCAAGCTTGTCGAAAATTCCTGTTCAAACCTGCATGTGGTATTGAGATCGCCAGCGTCGTGCAGTGAATCTTCCTAACTGTTTATTGATATTTTTTTACTGTTCTTATATATTTGCATTTTATTGTTGTTTCTATATACATTTTATAGCAAAACTTTTGCCATATACTTTGGTATAAATTTTATTACCTGCTTTGGGATGTTTAACGGCTATAAGTTAAAATTCTAAAAAAAAATGCAAAAAATAAAATAAAAACGGGGTCCCCTTAAAATAGGTGGGTGATGGGTAAAAACGGAGCTTATTTTTGGATTCAGGAGGTCATTTTACATAAGAATGGTATTAGGGCCGATTTTCATGCAGACCAGTGTTACATAAGATACATACAATACAATACTAATACACAATAACAATACAAAACAATTAAACAACTTCAGCAGTAAAAGGAAATAGTTACAAACTAATAAAAAAAAGAAGAATATTTAAACAAAAATAATTTCATGAATCCACGCATTGTCCATAATGATTACAAGCCTTATACTAACTTATTAATTTAGTTTCCATTAGAGGTTAAATCACTTCCAGTTTTACTTATAGGTAGCACTCTTAATTTCACTATTGCTTGTCGCACTAAACCCTTTGCCGTTTTTATTGTCGCAATTCGCACAACACTGCCACTACCTGGATGAAACTCCACAATTCTGCCTAACGGCCACAACATGGGAGGGGTAAACTCGCTTCTTAGGAGCACCAAATCGCCAATCTTGATTTGGTTACTGACGTTAGATCTTCTCCATTCTCTACGTTCTTGCAACGTATTTATGTACTCCTTTTTCCAACGATGTCAAAAGTATTGGAACATTTGAGTAATTAGATTGAAATGATTTACCGAATTTGGTTTCGTCGCGCTTAGGTAATTGAGTCATTGGTTGACCAATTAAAAAATGTCCAGGAGTCAATGCGATTAACTTTCATCCGCGCAAGGTAATTTACAAACATTACCGGACAATCAGGGCCTGCTAGGGCCGTTCTGTTTGCTTGTAGTTTTTCTGGTCGTATATATATAAGTTATATCTAAGAATCTGTTAACACAACAGGAAATAGGTTTAATGCACTCTGACGATACTAACGTAATGCTGTAACATCAATTTGAAATTTATAAATACAAGCAAATTGCAATAAATAAATTAATATACAGTTTGTCACCTTAAGTAACTATTATTCTGTAATCTTTAATAATAAATAAGAGGTTTTAATCTTGCGTTTTGTTTTTAAAAACATCAATTGGGAAACTTAAAATATAATTGGCGCAGTCGGTAGGATTGTTAACACGGTCGTGTGTATGAACTAAAAGTGTTTATCGAAAACCAAAGTGTACGTGACCGGCGAATCCTAATTCCTTGGTTAACAACAAACTTAAGCATCCCATAAACCAAAGGCGCGAGAGGAAGAAACCCAGTTACGGCGACCAGCAGTCTAAGTGGCCAGCGAAGGTGCATCGAGCATACGGTCGAAGGCAGCAGGGAAACGCATAAAGGTAGGCAGCTTATATTCGCATTGTTTATTATAAACACGTAAGGTACTTCCTTAAATATATTGTTTATATTTTTCCATTAATTGGAAGTTGCGTTTGCAAGACTAAATTAAAGAACAAATTTTAAACTGGAAGAATTAGTAAATTCATTAGAATCTTTAAAATTAGAACACAAAATGTCAGTTAATTTTCAGTTATTTAAAATTGAATTAGACACCATTCCGCTATTTGACGGAAGTGAAACACAAATCAACGCATTCTGCATGGCTTGCGAAAACATTCATACTCGTTATAAAAGTGTCGATGAACTTCAAACGGTAATTAGAGCAGCGATATTTTCAAAATTTAGAGGAAAAGCTTGTGAAATTTTGTCACCTAGAGATGATTTAACTGAATGGCCTCAAATTAAAAAGGCATTAATCGAAAATTTTTCGGACATTAGGGATCTCGAACAATTAACCGTAGAGTTTAATAATGTAAAATTAAATAAAAACGAAAATCTTGTAGAATACGGACATAGAATTAGAGCAGCACTAGGGAAATTAATTGCAAAATTAAATTTATCCGATTTATCACATAAAGCTTTTAGACAAGAAATATTGATATCAAACGCGTTAGACAGATATTTAGTAACAATACCATATCAAATTTCTATGCAAATTCGTGCAAGACAACCTAAAACTTTAGAACAGGCGGTAACGTACGCGCAAGATGAACTAAATTTTGCTCAACGTGCAGGTCAAAGCATTAATTCTTTTAGTACCACTAGAATCGCCCCGTCTAAACCATTAACACAAAATCCATTTCAGAAAATTTCTTCTAACTTCAAACCACCACAACAAACCTTTAGAGCCCCGTTTCAAAACAACTTTCGAAATTTTAATCAGAATCCTCAATTCAATTTAAATCAAAATCAGTCAAACTTTAACCAAAATCAACCACAATTTAAACAATTCAATAAACCAATTTCTAACGTTTTTAGACCTAATCAAAATCTTAATTTACCCAAACCAACCCCTATGTCAGGAATTTCAACTGTAAGAAATTTCCTTCAAGAAACGAACCCTGAATCATTCATTTACGACGAAGAAACAAATCAATATTATGCCCCTATAAATGTAGAACAAATCGATGAATTAAATGACACTTCAAACGAAGATAACTTTTCAATGCTAAATGAAAATACTCCCACCGACGTAACCGAATCAGAGATAAATTTTTTAGAAGCTACCTCAACAACCGAATTAAGATGACAGAGTGTTTACCCTATATTAAATTGCAAAACCCACCTTTAAATATTTTGATAGACACGGGAAGTGAAATAAACATTTTAGATCCTAGAATAATTTCCAAATTTTACCCCAATTCCACCCAACCAATAAACTTAAAAATTAATACGGCTAACGGAACTACTACGATGAAAACACTAGCAACTGTACCAATTTTCGAAGAGTTTAAAGCATCGGGAAATCTAAAATTTATTGTACTTAATTTTCACGAATTTTTTGACGGTTTAATAGGTACACGCGACTTAAAAAAATTAAAGTTTAATATCGATTTGCAAAATAATTTACTCACACGAATAGATAATAATAATTTTCCACTCTACTATGATAAACCTGTAAAAATTAAAACTTTACCTCGCACAAAACAAATTTTAACATTACCTTATGCTAAACCAAATCAAGACGTTTTAATACCGGAACAAGAAATCAACGGAATAAAACTAAACGAAGGTTTGTATAAAATTTTCAATGGAAATGTAAACGTTGTAATTGAAAATAATACGAACACGGAACAAGAAATAGAAATTAAAAATCTCGAAGAAGAAGCAATTGACCCACAAGATGTACAACCATTTTGTCATTTGCAACAACCATCGCTAAAAAACTTAGATAATTTGATTAGATTAGACCACATGAATTCTGAAGAACGAAGAATGATAATCAAAACATGTCGAAAGTATATCGACATCTTCAAGATGCCTGAAGAAAAATTAACGACAACAAACCTGGTTAAACACAAAATAACCACCAAAGACGAGGAACCCATCTTTTAAGATCATATAGGACACCCTTTACGACCAAAGAAAAAATTAGAGAACATGTAACAGACATGCTGGATCAAGGGATAATTCAACCAAGCATATCGCCTTGGGGATTTCCAGTTCATCTAGTAAAGAAGAAAGTAGACGCATCGGGATTAGAAAACCAGAATGGTAATAGATTACAGGCAATTAAACGCCAAAACAATTGACGACAGATATCCGTTGCCAAACATCGAAGACATCCTGGACAAATTAGGACGAGCACAATACTTTAGTGTTTTGGACTTAACATCAGGTTATCACCAAATTGAGATGGAAGCAAGCTCGAAACAAAAGACCGCATTTAATACCGAATTTGGACATTTCGAATTCAATCGCATGCCGTTTGGTTTGAAGAACGCTCCAGCAACGTTCCAAAGAATGATGAATAACGTGCTAAGCGAATTAATAAACACGCATTGCCTTGTATACCTAGACGACATAATTATCTTTTCTCCTAACCTGGAAGAACATCGAAAATCTTTAGAAAAGGTATTCCAAAAACTACAGCTGCATAATTTGAAACTGCAACTGGATAAATGTGAATTTTGTAAAAGAGAAACAGAATTTCTAGGACATGTTATCACTGAAGAAGGAATTAGACCCAACCCAAAGAAAGTAGAATCAATAAAAAATTATCCAATACCGCGTAGTCAAAAAGAAATTAAAGCATTTTTAGGACTTCTGGGATATTATCGTAAATTTATCAAAGATTTCGCTAAAATTACAAGACCTTTAACAAAGAGACTAAGAAAAAATTCAGAACTTCAAATTGATGACGAGTATATCGAAACAATTAATAAATGTAAAATACTTCTAACAAACGACCCAGTTCTAAAATATCCTGACATGAACAAAGAGTTCACCCTAACAACAGATGCATCCAATGAAGCAATAGGAGCAGTCTTAACACAAGAGAACCACCCAATAGCGTACGCATCAAGAACCCTCAACGATGCGGAAAAGAATTACAGTACCATCGAAAAAGAACTTTTGTCAATCGTATGGGCAACTAAATATTTTAGACCATACCTATATGGAAACCGATTTACAATAGAGACCGACCATAAACCACTGACATGGTTATTTTCACTGAAAGAAGCAAATTCCAAACTAACCAGATGGAAACTCAGCTTAATGGAGTATAACTATGACTTAAAGTACAAAAAAGGCAAAGAAAATTATGTTGCGGATGCCTTGTCAAGACCACCGAAAGACGTTTACGTAAATGATATAGATTTCGAAACACTAATAGCGAACGCAGATGGACCCACAGATGAAGACATAGCCGAATTAGATGAAATACTTCAAAACATGGGATCGGAAGAACCAATAGAAGACAACGCAACAATCCATACGTCATCTGGAGATGTACAAATAGAAATCCCATATAAAGAAACACCAATAAATATGACAAAACCAAATACTATTTGACACCCACCGAAGTAGTCCGGACGCGATTATAAAACATATCAACTTATTTGATAACACCAAAAAGAGAATCTACTGTAATTTACCTTATGGATTTAACGACCAAGATATTTTAAAAACACTAAAAGAAATTCTTCAACCCCATACCAATGTTAGCATTTATTTCAAAAACCGTAAAATGGAAAGAGATATATTAAGAATAATAAGAGAAAACTTTAATAATACCGTAAAACTGAACATTAGTAATAAATTATTAGAAGACATTGAAGACAAGAACGAACAAACAAGATTGATGGAATATTATCATACTGGAAAAACCAAACATCGTGGAATTAACGAAACAACTAGATCATTGAAACAATTGTATTACTGGCCAAACCTAGAAACTGATATAACAAAATATATTAATAACTGCGACGTGTGCAACGTATCTAAAATTGATCGTAACCCACAGAAATTGCCAATAGCACTAACACCAACAGCAGATAAACCCTTCCAAATAATACACTCAGATTTGTTATTTATTAATCAAAAATTATACTCGCTATGGTAGATGCATTTTCAAAATATGGACAAGCATACGTATTACCTGATCGAAATTCGAAAACAATATTGGAATATCTAACATTATTCATGTCCCATCACGGCATATTTTCTAAATTAGTCACAGACAACGATCCCTCCTTTTGTAACAATCTTATTTCAGAATTTCTTAATACCCATAAAATTAAACACCATAAAATTTGTACTGAAAATTCAAAGTCCAACGGAATTGTCGAACGATTTAATTCTTCTTTAATCGAATCATTAAGGGTATCAAACGCTGAAAAATCAAAACTTTTATTTGAGACTCAGTTACGCATTGCAATAACATCATATAACAACAGTATTCACACGACAACTAAATTTACACCATTTCAAATAATTAACGGAAATGAAAGAAACATTTTACCTTTTGACCAGACCATAAATAAAATAACTGAAGACTACATATGCGAGAGAGATAAAACCACAAACTTAATTAACCAGCAAGTGAAAGAAAACATAGTAAAAGCAAAAGAAAAGGTGCAGCAGAAACAACCCGAAAATAAACTAGAAGAACACAAACCACAACAAATAGTCTATGTTCGAAGGAACAAACAGAGAAACAAACTCACACCCTATGCCACCAAAGTTAAATTACAAAATATGTAACCGACAATACAGTGACATTCAAAAATAAAAGAAATACAGACACTAAGCTTAAAAGGGACGTAATCAAAAGAACTAAGAAGTATATGTTGTTGCAGGATGAAGATAACAATCCTCATGATCCTGGCCCTAGCTGTAGCAAATGAAGAAATAGAAGTAAAAGAACTAAAGAACTATATATTACCATTAGAATTAGGAAAGGCTTACAACCACCTTTTTAACCATAAACTAGTTTTTAGCGTAGAACATAAGGACTTGAATTTATTAATTTTTAATTTAACCGCGCAACATAAGTTAATCTTAGATAAAGTTACAGAAATTAAGCATCATAAAAATTTAATCACTTTATTTCCGAACACGACATAAACGTTATTAAGTTACTTACACAATCAAAAAATCGAATTGAAACAATTTCCAAAAAGTATGAGAATTTTATGATTCCCGTTAGAAATAAACGATCTCCTTTTAATTTTATCGGCAAAACAGCCAACTGGCCTTTTGGACTAATGGACGACGATGAAAAACAAAAAATTATCATGCTATAGAAATACTTAATGTAAACCAAAATAATGTTATAAACAATATTAACCACCGAACCTCATTATTGCAAAATACAATTACACAACTAAAAGATTTAATTAATGTTACTAATAATAACATGAAATTAATTAAAAACATTTAAATCATCTCCATGACGAAATAGAACTTTTTAACAGATATTTGTTATTACTTGAAACCGTTACCATTTTAGAAACTAATATAAGTGAAGTAGACACGTTCATAAACGAGTTGCAACAATCCATTGTATTAGGCTTCAGAAATCAATTGCATCCCTTTCTATTACCGTATCCACAGCTATGCAAAGAACTAAGTCATTTAAGACGTTTATATCCAAATGGAATATTAAATTTAGTAAATGATCATTATTATTACTCAATTCTTTCGGTTAAAATTGGATTAGATTTGGAAAAAACTGTAATTTCTGTAGAATTTCCAATAGTGGAAAATAGTAGTTTGACCCTATATCAAATTGTAAAGGTACCTTACGGCGAAACGTATGTGTTAGAACAATGCGAGTATTTAGCGTGGTCCTACAATAAATCAATATGTGTGAAAGACTTTTTTCTTGTAGAAAATAATTATATAATTAAGAGTAGTGTTTATTTGAAAAATAGTAGTGATTGCATGAATAACCTTCTACAAAACAAAATCGAATGTTGTTCAATAGTTAAAATCAAACAAACTGATAACGAGTTAATAGTATTAAATGAAGCAAATTACATACTAATAACAGATAAAGTAAATTTGTTAAATTATCAATGTAAATCAAAAGGAACAATTAGCATAAGTAAAACCTCATTGATTAAACTACCACTAAACTGTTCAATTAAATTTAATAATCAATTGTATATTAACACTAAAGATAAATTGTACCGAGAAATGAAGTTACCCAAAATATCTTTAATACAAATTGAAAACACGGTTAATGAAAAACCGTTCGAACTAACAAAAGTAAATATGAATGATAACTTTAAAAATCAAATAATTAAAGATGAATTAATGTACCAAAAGGAAATTCCTTTTAATTATCAGTTTTCTCATTATTTTATAATATGTTGTATAATAATTTTGACTGTTTTAGTAATGTATAAAAATAAGGGTAAAATATTAAAGAAACTCAAGAATCTAAGAAATGGAAATACGGCAGAACCGCAAAGTAATCAAAAGCCCGAAGACGGTCTTCCATCTCACCCCGGAGGAGTTATATCTAAGAATCTGTTAACACAACAGGAAATAGGTTTAATGCACTCTGACGATACTAACGTAATGCTGTAACATCAATTTGAAATTTATAAATACAAGCAAATTGCAATAAATAAATTAATATACAGTTTGTCACCTTAAGTAACTATTATTCTGTAATCTTTAATAATAAATAAGAGGTTTTAATCTTGCGTTTTGTTTTTAAAAACATCAATTGGGAAACTTAAAATATAATTTATATATATACAAAGAAATCCTTTCAAAATTTTATTTATTATAAACTGAGAAAATATTAATTAAGTTATGAACTATTTACTACAATTATTACAAATTAATTTTAAATGTTCATTACACACATTTTGTCCACATTCACCACAGTACTGTTTACGATCCTTCACTTTGGGACATAAGTAGCATCTTCATCTAACACCTTCCTTAGTTTCAAGTTTTAATCTCTTTGAAGTAGTTGGTTGATCTTTCAGAAACATATCCATACGTTACCGGACACTATGCTGTAACCCGATGGTTAGTCTTCTACCGATGTGCGCAAGTACTAATCTCTCAGATAGGGACACCTTGTTCCAATTTGGTTTACAAATTGGTCTACACAACATACGCTGCAACACCACTTACGTCTAATAAATTTATAAAAAATGAAAATGGCCAACGATTTGTCTTACGTTTGCTCATGTATTTATGTACCATTTGATCTAATGTATCAACTCCACACTTTGTCTCATTATAAGACATTATCATTTTTGGTTTGTTTTTAGAATCACCATTGTGGCCCTCAGTGTGATGTATAGTTGACAATATTATCACACTTTTGTTCTTTTTTGGTACGTATGATACCAAAGGTTCATGTCGTGTGAAACCAAATATTGAGGTTTCTTCATCCCGTTTCCTGCTAGGCAAAAATTCTTGCAGTATAAAACGTTTGTTTTTTTTCACAGTGCCTACGCACGTCAGTCCATTGCTCAATAATCTCTCAGCCAATAAATAATCGGTGAAATAATTGTCAAACGTCACGTTTCTGTTTGTATTATGAAAATGTTCTACTAACTATTCAACTACACTACTTGAAACACCTTTCGCGACTTGATTTTTTCATCTACTGTTATATTATCACCGGGTAAATAATACTTTTTGAAATTGTTATTGAGCCTTTCTCAAATTTGTCGTATAGGTGCAAGTTTGTCATCTTTTCTCCGATGGTTCCGCGTTTCTTTGTTATCAAATTGTATAAATTGCAATAAACTTTTAAATCTCTTCAGTCCCATTGTACCACGAAAAATTGGTGGTCCGTACAGAGAGCTCCGCAACCCATCATAACTTGTATCATTTGCACAAAGAGAATGCATTAATCGGGTCCAAAATAGTTTTTCCCGGCGGTAGCATTACTTTATGTAACTTCGATTTTACTATGTTACACGAACGAGACCGGCTTGTGGGTGAAGGTTGACTGCTGCATTCTGTGCCGTCTTTCGAAGTGTATTTTAATGCATTGAGTATTACTGAAGGGTCCACATTTTCTCCTTGATGAAATTGTTGTACGTCTTCAGCTTCACTAGCCGAAGAAATATGATCATCCTCATCTTGGTCACTTGATGAATCAATTTGAAGATCAAAATCATCGTCGTCGTCGTTCCAAATATTTTTCACTATTTTCTCGAGTTCAGCTTAAGTCAACTTTCGCGACATTGTTTTGCGGCAAAATCAATTTCACAATTCAATAAAAACTAAAACTTTAGCGAATTTATATAGATCCATATACATGTTCTATTACCTTTTTATAAGTGAAGGGGAAGGTTTCTGTTATTGTAAAAACTTATAATTATCAATAAATACATTTATACAAGGACAGAGTAATTAGGATAATACTTCATTTGAAAATTCTAATCCCCAAAAGTAATTAAACCATGGTTAAAAAGTATCGGGCTTATTAGGCCCGCTTGCCCGTTAATGAGACTTTAAGTGAAACTGGCTGACAAAATTAATATCCACACAATAGCTTCTATAATTTTTTCATAAATAATAAGCAAGTACCATTGTGGAAGAATTCTAGAAATAACTAAGTGAAATCGTATTTATTAATAGAAGTATTAACGTTTTATTCTTTGGCCGGGCCTAGTAGGCCCCCTCTTGCCCGGATGAGGGTTAAATCATGAGGATCGTTTGATAAAGGAGTCTGGAGTTTAAGACGGCTATGATTTAAGCAAATATTATTATTATTAATTGCTCAAAGGTTAATGCTTGATTAGATGGAATCTTTTTCATGGTTGATTTAGCACATTTGATTGCGGCTTCATATAACCCTCCAAAATGTAGAGACCTCGCGGGAATAAACTTCCATTCTATTATGTTTGTTTTGAAAAAGTTGTCAAATCTTTGTCTACTAACACGTTAATTACATTTTTTAAAACTCTATTGGCACCTACAAGATTTGTGCCATTGTCGGAATAAATTGTTGTGCAAATTCCCCTTCTAGCTATAAATGCGTTTGTGAACAAGTCGCCAGCCAGCTCTAAATGCACCGCCTTACTTGCAAAACAAACAAAAACTCATAAATACGCCTTAATGATTTTTCGGTTACGCAGCTTTCCATCCTTAATTAAAAATGGGCCTGCGTAATCAACTCATGTATGTGTGAATGGACTGGCTGGATTCTTTAGATAGGTATTTTTTTCACCCACGCCTTTTGAAGGCAATATGATAGGATTTTTATAATCAACATTACTTAATAACACTTTATTTACTCTCTCTCTTTCTCATAATATTCCATTTTTATCTATAAAGGGATTCAAGGACAAAATGCTATTGCAATATCTAACTTACTAATTTTACTGTACACTGCGTCAAAAAAAGTAATTGGACACTTTTAAGCGCGACCTACAAGGTAGACAACCAAACCTACGTTATAACAGGACAGTTGGTTAAATTTGACAACACTGGCATTGTAGACATTACTTGCAGCGATATTACGAGGTTGCTAATCATTCTTTATAAACAACGCCTCAAGCGTTCAAAGAACATGTTTTTTTGCTGCACATACGTATCCAAATTGTATAAAGGTTTAGATTTTTTTTGCCGAATTTTCTATTTATATATTTATGTTCTCTGCTCAAGTTTTTAATGAATGTTATAGCCCTTAATTAAGAAGTTCTAAGTAATTTATAATTAAAATAAATTTAAAAAAGTTCCATTAATAGCTCTAATAAATTTAAACTGCATGCCCAAATATGAAATTGCTGTTTTAATTAACCTAAATTTTTAATACTTCCGGATTAAATTAAAGTCATTATAATCTTAATTCCCATTACAAATTCTCATAACATTTATTCGTAGTACTTTTTCATAGAAAATGAATTTTTATCAATACAGTGGTACCTCGACATACGAGTGCCCCAACATAGGAGTTTTGCGAGATACGAGCCGGCGAGCGAGTGATTTTTTGCTTTGAGTTACGAGCGAAATTCGAGATACGAGTTCGGTTTAACAGATCGGCTGGTAGTAGCACGTGACTGCTCGCCACGCGGTCGCGTCTATCACGGTCAGTACATCAGCTAGCAGCGTGCTTCCGCTGTGATAAGTTGTGTAGTTCTGTTCGCGCTTTGTGTTGCGTTTACATTAACATTTTACAGTTGTAGTTTATTTATTTTTATAACCATGGATCGGAAGAAAGTTTGTGAAAAGTTAAGTACTTAGAAAAAGATGATGAGTATTGAATTAAAACGTGAAATTATAGAAAAACGTGAGCAAGGTGTTCGAGTTGTTGACATGTCGAGGCAGTATGCGCGTAGTAGTCGATAAAGAGTGCTAAGGGCCTTACGATAATTTCCAAGCTGCGAACTTCCCTTCATGAAAATTTGGAGAAACTGCTGATGGTGTGGGTGACAGAGAAGCAGCTCCAAGGAGATACCTTGACGCAAACCATCATTTACGAGAAGGCAAGAGCGATCTACGGAGATTTGCTGAAGCAAACCCCGCAGACTTCCATCGACGAGGCATCGGAAGACTCATTTAAAGCCAACCGGGGCTGGTTTGAGAATTTCAAAAAGAGGACCGGTATTCACTCCGTTGTCAGGCATGGTGAGGCAGCAAGCTCAGATATGACGGCAGCTGAGGATTACATTAAAACGTTTTCCGATCTAATTAAAGCCCAAGTCAGCAAGTCTTCAACTGTGATGAGACAGGGCTGTTCTGGAGAAAGATGCCGAATAGAACATATATAACGGCAGAGGAGAAGATGATGCCAGGCCACAAACCTATGAAGGACAGATTGACTCTAGCACTGTGCGCCAATGCGAGTGGCGACTGCAAGATCAAGCCTCTGCTTGTATACAATTCGGAAAACCCCAGAGCGTTTAAGTCACATAAGATTGTGAAAGAAAAACTGCAAGTTATGTGGAGGTCGAACCCGAAGGCATGGGTCACCAGGAAGTTCTTTGTGGAGTGGGTAAAACTGGTTTTCAGCCCTTCTGTTAAGAAATATCTACAGGAAAAAAACCTACCCGTGCAAGCCCTTCTCATCCTCGACAATGCCCCTGCTCATCCACCAAACCTCGAAGATGACATTCTCGAGGAGTTCAAATTTATAAAGATTCGCTACTTACCACCCAACACTACTCCTATCCTGCAGCCCATGGATCAGCAGGTGATTTCTAATTTTAAGAAGCTATACACCAAGCATCTGTTTTAGCGCTGCTTTAAAGTGGCGGAGACCACAAACCTCACCCTTAGAGAGTTCTGGAAGGACCACTTTAATATCGAGATTTGCCTAAAAATTAACGATCAGGCCTGGCTGGGTGTTAGAACGAGGACCTTGATCTCTGCATGGAAAAAGCTGTGGCCTGAAGCTGTAGCTGAAAGGATCTACGAAGAATTGGAACCCGGTATGTTAGTAGAGGAGGAGTGTGTGTCTCTGGGGAAATCCATGGGTCTAGAGGTGGAAGAGAGAGACATGAACGAGCTCGTCAAGGAGCACACTCAGGAACTGACGACTGAGGAGATACAAGAGTTACAGTCACAGCAGCATACGGAGGTTATAGAAGAAATTGGTTTCGAGGAGTCAGAAGAGGAGGTTATTTCTACAAGTGAGATAAAAGAGATCTTAGGAATGTGGGAGCTTCACAGTTCGTGGAAAAGAAACACCCTGAAAAAGTTGCAACAGGTCGTGCATCTGATCTTTTTAATGACACTTGCCTAACTCATTTCCGGAACATTCTGAGAGGGAGGAAGAAACAAACCTCCTTGGACATGTTTTTTTCTAAACGGTCTACAGGTGAAAGCGAGAAAAATATAGCGAAAAAGGCAAAGACCAGTGAGGATATCTAATTTATTTCTTTACGTTCTCTTTTTTGTTTTTGTACAATAAATATTTGTCATTTATAAATACGTTTTTATTATTCAAAACCGCGTAACAAAAATAACTGGGGTGACATTTTGGGGGTTGGAACGGATTAATGGTAGTTCAATTGTTTTGTATGGGGAAATTTGCTTCGAGATACGAGTAATTCCAAGATACGAGCAAGGTTGCCGAACGAATTAAACTGGTATCTCCGATGTTCAATTGTTTTTTGATTACACTATCGTAATACATGGAAAAAAAAATTTAACTCAATTTATGGATGATATCGAACCTACTAGTTTAAGTATTAAGCGGAGCCGTAAGATATAACGAGAAACGCAAGATGGTAACATCAGTCTTTAAAAATCTTCTGAAGAAGCTGACAGCACGATCAGCGAAACGTTAAGAGAAAGTTTTGTGACGCGGCAACATCTGAAAAACAGTTCTACATTAGACAAGTTTGCATTCTAATACTTAGTGTTGTTTTTGTGTCAATTTTGTGCAAAATGCCACGTGTAGAGGGAAGATTATTGCTTTACGACAATGTGGATTTTCTATCCGAGTAATTGCTGCACGTATGGGTTTATCGGTAAGATAATTTTTTATATTGCTTTTGATAATTATCTTTAATATTAGCAATCTTCTCAATTTTAAACATGGGTATATATACCAATTTTATAGGTATTATATGATGTATAATTCAGATTGCACAATTATTCACCTATATCACAGGAAATTGTTTATAATGACATTATGAAAGTTACAGTCAGATAGCAATTAGGTATCAAGTTTTTCACGTCCCTCAAGTTAGCGATACAAAGTTAGCAAAACCAAATAAAACGTAATTAGGAATTTGTTACTAATTTCTTGCAAAAGAAACAGCTTTTAGCTTTCTTACTTTCTTAATTCTGCATGAAACTTGAGGCAAGTTAGTAGTACACCAGTGTTTTAATGAATCGGTATTCGGTTTAAAATATGTGTAGAATTGTTGTTAATTTATTGTAAAAGAAAAAAACTGATTTATTATTATTCTACTCACATTTTAAATAATAAATTCATTTAAGCACTATTTAGAATGGTGTACTGCTAACTTGCCTCAAGTTAGCCGAAAAACGCATAACTAAAAAAGCAAGAATGTTAATTTTTTTTTCGCAACAAAATTCCTAACTATATTTTATTTGATTCTGCTAACCTTGTACTGCTAACTTGAAAAACGTAACTTTTTCACTTAAATTAATAACATTACTTTATCGGTGCCTTTTAGTAAACGTAATTTTTTTTGCACAGTTTTACTTAACTATTATTTATTTTATTAGAAAAGTGTGGTCCATTATTGGGTTTAACGAGAAGAACAAGGCACGGAAAATGATCGTCCTTTGCAGACTGCCCATAGAAGTAGAAGGCCGTCTCTCTTATTCAGAGTTGAAAAACACAACATTATCCAAGATGCTCGTTTGACTTCATTCACAACTTCCGCCACCATTCGCGAAAGACTACAGCTACAATGCAGTTTGCAAACAATAAGGAATACTTTGAAAGTTAAAGGAATAAGCTGCTATCGATCTGTAACAAAACCTGTAATAACTGAAGAAAATGCCTACCGGTTCAAAAGAACATTTCAATTTTGATTGTAAATGTGTTGTTTTTTAAATGAAAAAACCTTCTGCACTTCCCAAGATAGTAAAAAAGTTCTTTGGAGGCCACGTAATTTTAGATATGGATCAAAACATGTGCAATCCAACAAAAGATGTGGGAGAATTAGTGCTGCGTACTAAGGATGAATGAGAGATGCTGGCCCAAGGTAATTAACACGTGTCGATGGACGCTTAACAGCTCAAATTTACCTGACGATTTTTGAAGACGTTATGTTGCCCTCCGTGCGAGCAGTTTATCCCGAAGAACTAATTCTATTTGTTCAGGTCAATTCTCCTATACATATAGCAGCGGTAGTTCAAGAATGGTTCTTACAACATCCAGAAGTGGAAAGAATCCGTTGGCCATCTAAGTCACAGGATTTGAACCCTATAGAAAATTTGGGGGCGGTGGCCGTGCGTGGGTGGTACCACGAACTGAACAATAACATAGAAATACGAAATATAAACAACTTGCATCGCCATATTAATACCGTGTGGGAAAGATTTCGAGGAGTTAATGTATGTGCCAATTTAATCAATTCAATGCCAAATCGTCTACGTGAATGTATAACCAATAATGGATATTACACCCATTACTAGCATGTAAAATACTAATATTTAAATAAGATAATAAATACTTTAGTAATGATGTTTTTTATTAGGATTTTCTGTATCTAGTTTTGTTCTTGTAAAATAAATAGTGTTTATGTATAATTTATAATAAAATCTAAGGTATTATTTTTATTAAATTGTAGTAGGTACTATAATAATTTAAAATTGAAAATTTCAGTTCATTAGTATTAGATTTATATTCCATCGAAATAAATAATATTTAAATTAAATGTTACGAAAAGAAAGCGGGAAAATGCATTTCGCATTTTTCTAATTTTGTGATTTTTAGATTTACAGCATAGGTATATATTTTCAAATTTTGTTTGGAATTTTTCATCGTTCTGTATGAGAAATTAGACTTGATTTTATAAAGGGAGATATGTATCCTTTAATTTTTCATACGAATAATCTAAAAGGGTCGTGTTTTGAAGTTGATTGAGTAAGGACGTGTTTAATAGTAGTGCGGAGTTTTGGGTAATTTAAAGTGATTTACAGCAGTTAACTTACGGGGGCGTGGTGAGGAAAGTGAAGTGAAGAAAGGATTAGAAGTACAATTGTAATGTGAGTAGTAGATAAGTACATTAAATTATGGATAAGAAGATATAGAGGCTCAGATAACGTGTGCGAATGCGAGCGGATATCGCGGACTTGTTTAAAGGTCAAGCGCGCGCTTGTGATAACAGTGAAATACAAACGTTTATTTATATACTTTTCTAATATTTGTGGCGGGCGTTAATTAAATACAGGTAGAAAGAATCATAGTAACAAAAAAATTTTAAAATTAATAAAGAAAAAAAATTAAATAAATAACTAAATTTAAAAAAAAAAAATAAATAAAAAAAAAATATATATATATATATATAAATAAATAATAAATAGTAAGTAATAACAAAAGGGGAAAGGGATGAATAAAAGAGAGAGAGAAGAAGAGGAAAAAGAAAGGCAACAAATATTTGAAAGAGGAAAGAAAACAATAAGATCACCAGACATTAAAAAGATATCGGAGGAGAACGAAGGAAAAACCTCAAGAACAGAAGGAGGAAGGAAAGAAATGGAGGAGTTAAAAGAATTAATGAGAGAAATGATGAAACAGATGGAAGAAAATATGCAAGGAATAAGACAAGAAATCAAAGAAATGAAAGAAGAAATGGGAGAAAGAGAAAAGAAGTGAGAAAGAAAAGAGAAACTGGTGGAGAGAATAGAAAAACTGGAGAAAAAGCGGAAGACGAGGAAAGATGGAAAAGAAAGAATAATATCGTGATAAAGGGGTGGAGAAGTGAAAAACCACAAAAAGACTTAGCAGTGATGCTGGAAGAAAAATTAAATGTAAAAGTAGAGGTGAAAAAGTGACAGTAATAAACAAAGAGAAGGAAAATGAGATGGTGGTGGCGGAAATCGGAGGATGGGAGGAAAAACAGAAGGTAATGGAGGAGAAGAAGAAATTAAAGAATACAAGAATATATATAAGTCACGATTTAACATGGGAGGAAAGAAGAGTGCAAAGAGAAATAATGAACATAGCGGTGGAAAAAGAGCGGAAGGAAAAGAGTATGGGTAGGGTACAGAAAAATGGAGATAGACGGAGACAGATACATATGGAACGACAAGGATAGGGGACTGCGCAGAGAAAGAGAAGAGAAAGTGGGGAACCAAAAGGCAAAAAACTAAAGGGCAACGGGGGGGTGGTAAAGGAGGGAAAGTTGACGAAACGGCAAAGAAAAGGAATAATGAGAGATGGAAATGGAAAAGAAAAAGAAGGGAGAAAAAAAGAAAGGAAGGAAGAAGCACGGGGGGAGGTGAGTGAGCTGAGAGTATTGTTTTGGAACGTAGCAGGAATAAAAAACAAGGAACATGATTTCTGGAAGTACATCAAGGAACAGGATGTAGTGGGATTACAGGAAACATGGATGGAAGAAAAAGAATGGGAGTGGTGGGAAAAAGAGTTGCCGGAGGAATTTGAGTGGGTGGTGCAACATGCAGAAAGAGAAAAGAAAAAGGGAGAGCAAAGGGGGTATAATAACGGGAATAAGAAAAAATGGTTCAACCAGGAAAAGAAAGAGAAAGTGCAACAGAGAAGGGGAGTTGTAGAAAGGAACATGCAGTGGGGAAAAACAAAAATAAAAGTAGTGACGGTTTATAGCAGTAGAATGAAAGAGACAAGGAAAAACATAGAAGAGATGATAGAAGAGAGGGAAGAGGGATTGATAATAGTAGGAGGGACTTCCAACGCAAGAATAGGGAAGAGGGGGAATACAAGAAAGAAAAGGGACAGGAAAGAGACAAACAAAGGACAAGGTGATAAATAAAGAGGGAGAGGAACTGCTGGAATTGTGCAACGAAAAAGGGTGGGAAATAATGAACGGGAACAGAGAAGAAGGTGGAAAGGGGAATTTACGTACATAGGAGGAAGGGGAGAATCAATAATAGATTTTGTAATGACAAATGAAGAGGCTGCAGAAAAGGTAAAGACATTTAAGGTGGGAGAAAGGGTAGAGTCAGACCATCAACCACTGGAATTGACAATGGAAGGAAGGGAAAGAGAAGAGAGAGAGGAAGAGGAGAAGTACATAACTAAAAAAAGTGGACAGAAGAGAGTATAAAAAGATATAAAGAGAGAATGGGGAAAACGGAATGGAAAGGGAAGGAATTACAAGAAAGTGTAGAGGAAATGAGAGAGATGATGGAGAGAAAGCAACAGAGAGAGTCAGATTTAGAAGATGGAAGGGGGAGAAAACTGGATGGAAGAAATGGTGGGATAAGGAATGCAAGGAAGCAAAGAAAAATGCAAGAAGAGCATTAAGACAGTGGAAAAAAGGGAAGAAAGAAAAAGAAGAATACAAAGAAGCAGTAAAAATATACAAAAAAACATGCGACAGAAAGAAGGAGGAAAACAACAGAAACAAGAGGAGCAGATTAAAGGAATAAAAACGGAAGAAGATGTATGGAAGTACCTAAAGAAGCAGAGAAAAAAAAACAAGACGACAAAAGGAATAAAAATGAAAGAATGGGAGACATATTTTCGGAACCTGATGGGAGGGGAAGAACAAAAGCAGGAAAAAGAAAAAAAAGGAAAGACGCGGTAGTAAGTCAAGAAGAAGGAGATAGGGATAGAATAAGGGAGGAAGAAGTAATAGAGGCGATAAAGAATATAAAAAGGAAAGGCGACAGGAGAAGACGGGACACAAGGAGAAGAGTGGATATACGGGGGAGAAAATGTAGCAAAAAGGATGACGGAAATAATAAACAAAATATGGAAAGGGGAAGGATTTCCAGAGAGATGGAGAGAGGGGTTAATATGCCCAATACATAAAAAAGGCGAAAAAAATAAAGTCGAGAATTATAGAGGGGTAACAGTATTGAGCTCGGCATACAAATTGTACGCGACAATACTGCAGGAAAGATTACAGAAGGAAATAGAGGAAAAAAGTTTGGTACCAGACGGACAAGCGGGATTCAGAAAAGGAAGAAAGGCGATAGACAACATATATATAATGAAACACTTAGCAAATAAAGAATTAGAAAAAAAGAGAGGGAAAATGGTAGCACTATTCGTGGACCTAAAAGCTGCTTTTGACAAAGTGAATAGAGAAAAGCTGTGGGAATATATGAAAAGAAAAAAAATCAATGACAGATTAATACAAAGAATAGAGGAAATATACGAAGAAACGAGAAGCAGGGTTAAAGTGAATGGGGAAGAGAGTGAGAAATTCATAACAAAGAGAGGGTTGAGGCAGGGATGTCCACTGAGCCCAAGCCTGTTCTCGTTATATACGGGGAATCTGGAAGAGACAATGAGAGGACAACAGACAGGAGGGATAGTGGTAGGGAAAGCTAAGGTATGGTCGTTGGCGTATGCGGATGACATAGTGCTGGTGGCTAAGGAGGAAAAGGAAATGAAAGAGATGATGAAGACGCTAGAGAAATATATGAAAAAAAGAAATGGAAGTGAACACGGAGAAAACAAAGATAATGATATTTAGAAAAGGAGGGGGAAAAGAAAAAGAGAGGAGTGGAGATGGAGTGATGAGAAAGTGCAACAAGTGAAGGAATTTACATACCTGGGCTACACGATGAAACAGGATAATAAAGAGGGAGAACACATAAAGGAAAGGGTGAAGAAAGGAAACAGGCTAATAGGACAAGTCTGGGGTGTGGGGGAAAGAATATTCAAGATGGATATAAAAAAAGAAAATTGCTGTACGAAAAATTAATAAAAGGGGTGGTAATGTATGGAGCGGAAATATGGGGCTGGAAGGAGTGGAGGGAGGTAGAGGGGCTACAGGAAAAATACTGGAGATGGGTGTTAGGATTGGACAGGGATACACCGGGGTATATTGTGAGAGAGGAGGTTCAGATAGAAAAAATAAGGATTGAGACAGGAAAAAGAGCAATAAAATACGAAGAAGAAATGAGGGAGAGAACAAATTGCAAAATTCTGCAAGAATGTTGGAAAGAGATAAAGGGAGGGAAAGTGAAGTACGGGCAGGAGGGCAGAGAAGAGTATTACAAAAGAAACGGGTACACTTGAGTGAAGAAGTGGAGAGATTAAGAGAAGAGGGGGTAGGGACAAGAGAAGAAATAATAAGGAGAGATAGAGACATCGAAAAACAAGAGAGATGGACAAAGATAAAAGAGAGCAGATATAATAGAAATTATAAAGATATCAAGGGTGAAGGGGTGCCGGAATATTTAAAAGACAATGAGACAAAAAGCAACAACAGGAAAAGAATGGTGGCAAGGTTCAGATGTGGCAACGAGGAGCTAGGGAACAAATATTGGAGAGAAGAGCCAGAAAAGTTGTGCAGGCTATGTGGAGAAGAAAAGGAAGACATTAACCACATGAGAAAGAGATGCAGGGAATTAAGAGAAGAGGGGATGAAAATAGTGGATATCTTAGATGAAAACGGAAAAGGAGTGGAATGGATGGAGGAAGTATGGAACAGGAGGAAAAAGTTAAGGGGGGAGAAGGGATAAGAAAATGTAATATATATGTAATGTAATAACACGACCAAAATTTGTAAGCCAAATGGCAATGAATAAAGTTAAACTTATATATAATCTAAAAGGATTAATGGGAATTTATACTGCAATTGTTCGACCACTAATTAGGTTTTAATAGTCATAATATTTTATTTGCAAAGAAAATCGGAATGTTGACTTTACTTTAATCCAGATATATTAAGACTTTTAGGCAAATTAGTACAGTAGGTTTATATTTAAGCATAAAGTTTATCATTATTCGAGCTATAGATGGAAATTTTAATCATAAATAACAATTACATTTTTTTAATTACTTAAGCAGAGAACATAAATAAATAGAAAACTCGGCGAAGAAGAATTAGAACCTTAGGGTACAATTCAGATAAATATTTGCAGGTAAGAAACATGTTCTTTGAACGCTTGAGGCAGTGCTTATAAAAAATGGTTACTAATCTCGTAATATCGCTGAAGTAATGTCTACAATGCTAATGTTGTCAAATTGAGTTTTTAGTTTTTGATTAGACACATATCATGGCACATTAGTATTTTCTAATTTACTTAATGACCCCCCAACTAACCAACCTAATTTACTTTTTTGCAAAGTCACTTTATCATTAGTTTGTATTTGTCCTGTCGATAGTAATTTCCAAAACAATTCCGCTCCTAATAAAACATCGATACCTTTTCATAAATGAAAGTTCGGGTCTGCTAAATGTATATTATCGGGAATTTTAAATATACCTACATCTATGTCACAATCCTGAATCTTACCCATAATGTCCTTAATTATTAAGCTTTGCATTGAAGATTAGAATGGTTTGGTTTAGAACACTTTAAACAGAGTTTTAATCTAAAGAGATGGTGTCCCATCTGTTTTCAATGCTAAGTTTCAAGAAATGTTTACATTGAAATAGTAAATGACCGTCTTCCTTACATAAAATACAAAGAACGTCCTTTGAAACAAAATGATTCATCGTGTATTGTCTTGGTGACTGTTTGTTAAATGAATTATGAGACGTACCTTCTAATACTTGGGACCTATTGCCGCTGAATTCTGGCAAATTCATTATCGGTAATTTAATAATTTGGTTTGGCTCAGTAAATGTGTGAACCGTATTGCTGTGAGACTTAATGCTAGACTGGGATTCATACTTTATAATTAATTTATCGGTCTTACTGGTATTTTCAAAATATTTATTTTCAAATTCTTCCCCAACATCAGAAACTATCATGTATTTCTAATCACTCAATTTGATTTTAAATTGAATCAAATTCGGACCACAATGGTTCGACTTTACTTAATCTATTTTCAAATCGATTATATTTGGTTTTTCATCAAATGTGCTAATATAGGTCTGAAATCTAGTTAACTGAGATTTAATTTGTTTGCGTTTATTTAATAATAATTTTAAATCAACAGAATCGTTTGAATCAGTCATTTTGATACAATTAATAACAATACTCGCACAATCGCAATAAATAATAATCGGAAATTCGAATACAAGGACTGAACTTACTTGTTTAATTTGATTATTAATTTTAGCTACCTCGAAGTCGTCAACTATATCACCTCAGAATAGCTTCTTGATAATCTTCAATTTATCTTCAATAAATAATTTTCGTTCTTTGTCTCTAATTAACCCGGCTCGAAGGACCAAAATGTTTTGTTTGTTAGCATTTTATTTAAATTTTATTGTTGAGTTATACGTAGTTTTATACGTTACAAATGGACTACTGCAATATTAATTTATTTATTTGGTTCTAGGGAATTACACTGAAAATGAACGAAGACGGCAAATGCATCGTGGCAAGAATTATGCATGGCGGTATGATTCATCGACAGGCAACTCTACATGTTGGCGATGAAATACGAGAAATTAACGGAATACCTGTGCAAAATCAATCTGTCAATGCTCTCCAAAAAATTCTCGTAAGTACAATCTACTTTGCTTAAAATAATATTCATGTTGTTGATTCTTTAGAGGGAAGCGCGAGGTTCAATTACTTTTAAAATTGTTCCATCATATCGAAGTGCCCCGCCACCTTGCGAGGTAAGCAACTTTTTTATTGTGCTCTGCTTCGATGCATGCTTTATTAAAACTTTAGTTTTGTTGTGTGTGTGTCAATGTTGAACGTATTTGCTAATACAACTTCATTATCTTTTTATGGGCTACCGTAGGTACAAAACAAGTTTACTATGCAGGACAGAAGCTCCATTTGCATATAAATTAATTTGCACCCTTACCTTATAAATCAGTTTTAACCCTTACAGCACAAGCCTATTAGAAAACAAGGGTAACGATCTAATGTATTCTTTACAGATTAACAGAATAATTTACATCTTTTATAAATGTCGACACCTGTTGACTTGTCGACTGAAGGAATTTCATAATTATTTTATTTTCAGTCCAAAAAAAATGTCGACAATGTTGACTTGTTAAAATTTTTGTTTGCTCATTTTTTCAACGTAATCGCATTTTGTTAAATGCTTTATGAGCTTTATAATGAAAGTGAACTAAATTATTCTTATTGTAAGGTAACAATGTAAAGGAATAGATTAAAAGCTAACGTCGCTTAATAAATTTTCTATGTGTACATTTTCTCCATTTCTGCACGAGCTTGACAAATATTTTTTTTTGGTAGTTAAGTTTTTTTAATGTGAAAAAAAGATAAGAGGTTTTTTAAAAATTATAAATCTCAGAAATGATTGGTTAATTCCTTATAGGAACGCATATTGATATAAATATAAATGGATTGTTTTTAATGTATGCTATTTTAAATTCTTGCATTTATTGAAACAATAATAGGTAATTTAAATATACAATTTTTTGCGCATATAATTTTTTTTGTTTTAAAAATTTATTTTAGTTTATGTGGGGATGTAGGTATCTCGCTGTGAAAAATCCGAATTAAGCTTATTTCAAAATTGGCAACACTGAGCACATGTAAAATTATTCGAATAATATAATAATGTATAAAAACATATCAAAATGTACTTGTTGAATATTTCAAAACTGGTTCATTAAAACATACAATTGTATTTAAAGTAATTCTACAGTGATGCCATTTTTGCAACGATATAAGGAATGAATGTGCACGCAAACTTCCATAATTTAACTACTGAAACTTGCACCTATTGGAAACGTTATTCCCACAAAAACGATTTATCAGTTTTGAAGAAAAAAGCTTAGTTTAAGAAACTGTCATTGCACGCTGTTTCCCCAAGTATTGGGTAAAACCGTACATGTGATGGCGTAATCCTGTGCAGAAATTAAGTAAATCTGTACTCTAAAACAATTTATTGTACGCAAAAAGCGAATTTTATATACAAAACAAATTGCTGAAATTTTCTGTCTATCTTCCTTTCGACTTTGGCATACATCGTGTTACGTGCAAAAACTTGAAAAATGAAACTTTCCTGAATAAAAGTAACATAAATGAGGTTTTGCCGGTACTCAGTGGCGTAGGTCGTGAGTTAAACACTGAAATCCGTGAATCATTCTTGGAAAACTCAAAAACGGTTAATTAAGACAAAATTTAAGGGCGCCAGGAAGGTGTAAAGCTCAAATGGACTACGGGCGCTTGCCAATTACTAGTCCGCTTTAATTGGATACACTCAAATAGGACTTACTTTATCCGAGTGTATCACACGAATATCTGAATTCTTAAAATTCACGTACGCGAAAGCCGAGTGAATAAAAGCTTTGTTTCATTTAACAATGTAACATTTAATTTAAAAAAAGGAAACGCAAATAAAATTTTAAATCAAAATTACATTTTTAAAAAAATATATCGCACGTCCGTGTTTGCATTAATAGAAAATACATACTTACTAAACAAAATCGGAAATCTTAATACTATAGTACGTAATTAATAAATTTACAGGTTTAACGTCCATAAAACACTTTAAAGGTTAGTTACATATCGTCTTTTATTTTTGTAATGTAATAATAATAATTTTAAAAAAAATTAGCACAAACGAATACCATAAAATGTTTGGCAAACAATCGATGAATTCGATCATTAGCAATGAAACTCTCATCTGAATTATTTCATAACGGACTCGTAGATAGCTTTAAACCAGTTGACGTCGGCAGGAACTTCGATAGGGAACCCCAACCATTTGACAAAATGCCGTCGGAAGATTTACCTAACCCGCTTTAAGGCGAAAATTGGATCGTGAAGCACAAATCCACGGTACGCTAATATAAAATCAAACCGGAAACTAGTGAAATCTAATAAGCCGTAATTTTTTAACGAATTTGAAAAGTTTTCCTAACAAAAAAACTAACTAGTCACTGTTCCATTTTTAATGACTTCAGCGGTAATCCATTATCTAAACAGGTGAATTTATCAGTTAACCGAACTACATCTCGTTACATAAGGTACTTCGTACGACTGTTAACCTCTCTTCCAAGCCAAAATCACTACTACTACCATTAAAAACTGTGACGTAAAACTTTGTGAAAAAAAACAGTACAACAAAGACGTGAAAAGAAGATGCAAACATATTTAATTAATACGCAAAAACAGTGTTTGAAGACTGCCTTTCTCATGGCGAGAAATGCAACGTCAACAAAACAAAAATATCCAAACTAAAATATTCAGTTAGACTCATAAAGATTAACTTGTTGAAACCGAATAATAAAACTGTCTATCGGAAGTAATAAATTATAAGGTGGCTTCAAATGTAATATAATAAAATTCAACCTAAAAGACATAAGTGCAATTGAATACAGAAGCTACTTGTCAATTTTAAATGACAAAAAACAAAAACGAATTTAAAAATGTGAATTAACGTGAAATTACTGAAACGATTTCGCAAAAGAAATACGTCCAAATTCAAACGACGGTTACAATCGCACGTGTAATTAACTGCTGAATCCAAACTACCACATTCTGGATCTACTTTATTATCACAAACCTCTCTCTCATCATAACTTTCAGACTCAGAATCATGAAAATGTAAGTTTCTGGCTCTAGGTTTCTTGCTTAGAAGTCGTTTCTTTGCTTTAGTAGCCAGTTTTTCTACTTTTCCTGCCGGTTTTTTTCTGGTTTCAGTTTGTTTAACTTTTTCGTTTTATTCTTAAGATTTCTCTTTTTTTGTTTTATTTCTAATTGAGTTTTTAGTGGTGTGGAAATACAAATTTCTGAGTATTGTTTTGCATGTGATTTAGAACTTTTTTGCAATTGGGCTAGAAAGAGGTGCTAGTTTTTAATAGGAACACTAGATGAAGACGAAGCATTGGAACAGAGTGGTGTAAACTGAGCTTTAACGCTTTGTGACGTTCCATGTTGATTCGGTTCGGTCCACTGATTTATTGACTGTTGCTTTACATTTCTAGGTGGAGTTCTTTGCAGAGTTTAGTCACATCTTGACGGTATTGTTTGTCGTGTGGTCCTAAATTTTAATATTTACATTAGACTGCTCAAGAGTGAAACTGAAACTTCAGTGTAATCTGCTAGGCGGAAATTATCTTTAGATAATTTATTAGGATCTGTGGGCCATATTTTAATAGCGCGGAACCCGGATATTCCTTTGTTCATAATAGCAAGCTAAGATACTGTGATCCTTTCATGAACATGAGTTCTCAGATATAAATGGCACTCATTGTTTAAAGCATTTTTTAGGGGTTCAAAAAAAGTTAGGTCAAGAGGTTGAAGCTTGTGGAAGGTGTGAGGGGAAGTGAAACCATAACAATTTGGTGTGATCTGCATTAAGTATATATCTCTAAAGAAATGTGACTTCCATGGTTATCTAATATGAGAAGCACTGAATTTTTTTTCCGATGGTTTTGTATGCTGACAAAAATGTTTTATCCAGTCGGAAGTATAAACATAGAAGGGACAAACTGTCTTTGTAGCACTTACAGCACATACTATGGTAACATTTTACCTTCTTTGCCAAGATATTACGGATCTCGCTTGATTTTGACTTTTTGATGACAAAATTTTGCTGGACCGTAAAGATGGCTATTTTATCCACATTATAAATTTGAGGTTTTTCTATAACTGTGAGCAGATTGTTAAAAAATCGTTCAACCTTAGATTTATTAAATGCAGAAATGCGGTTTTGGCTGTCACCTTTGGGTTTTTGAATACTTATGTCAGGATGACACTTTAAAAATAGTTCTAGCTAAACTTCGCCGGTAATTTTTTTTTGGTCAATATGGTGTATTATTTTATTAGTTTTAGCAAACTGGCATGCTAAACGCCGTAGTTCTGTTCGCCGTAGAGGCGCTTTAGGTCTTATGGAGTCAGTAGTAGCTGTAAACATCCTCGCGGAGTCGGCGTTTATGAACCATACCTTGGCAGGTTTGAGAGGCTTCCGAAGCTGCTTCGTTCGCTCGGTGTTGGGCATTGGGGTACCCATGCGTGACCCTTTACCGACAATTACCGTGATTTATATTTTTGCCGGCTTTTATACAGGCTGAGTTCGACATATTGAATTTTTATTTTTTTTACATTTCCTGGTTATTTTCAATTATAAATACTATTCAAATTACACTTATTTTTTTTTAAATTGATCCCGACTCAAACTCAAGGTCATAACAGCGAGATAATTATATAAGCTAAATAATGACACTGATTTCATGTTTCTAGGACTAATAGTTCGGTACTTATTAAGGGAAGACGTACGTTTCAGTGGGATTTAAAAAGAAGTTTTTGTCAAAACTTAATAATTACCGTGAAACCGTTTCATTTGCAATATCTGGTAAAGGATAGATATTATTCTACTATAAGTTTGAATGTAGTTTCTTGTTTTGACCTTTACTATTCGGACACAATTGTCACTTTCAGAAAACACATCACTAATTCTACTTAACTACCAAATGTATGGCTGTTTGTTGTTATCTTTAAGGAAAACTAGTGCCAACGTGCAAAATTTTAAGTTACTAGTTGGCGAAGTTAAATTCTTCGTTTGCTAAAGATGAGATAAATTTTCTTTTAACTATAGATCCCAAAAATTTTTTGCAGTTGTACAATTTGAAATTATTAAGTCGGTTTACAGGGCCTTGAGTGTCATCGACAGGTAATAACGACATTTGTCTTTCGATTAAAAAATGAAAAGAAATGAGAGGATTTATATCGTTTGGATTACTAGACAATGGATGTAGAAGCCTCGAGTTTAGTATGCTCTCTATTTGTATTACAACGGTGTGTCATTTTTCATATGTGAGGTTAGTGTCACGTCTGACGCATTTTATTTCTGCCTCTCAAAGTCCTCCGAAATGTGAAGCTTTAGGTGGAATACATTCATAATTGAATTCTATGTTTTAGCATGGTCTCGTATTTAAGACCTTTACTGTTTCTTAAATGTTTTGAGTTCATTGATTGCAGTAATAAAATTAGTACCATTACCAGACACAAGTACTCAAGGTTAACCACGTCGTGCTACAAAACTACGAAGGCGCGCGATAAAGCAAGAAATGCTAACTTTCGTTGCTAAGTGAATAGCTTTGCTAACAAAACTTAAAAGCAAATTTATCTTTTTGTTCCGGGACCTTTGCGATTTTTTACATAAGTAGGACCAGCAAAGTTAACGTGGTAGGTAAGCGATAAGAAGGTGTAATGGAATAATTGTAGTAATACCTGTTCTTCACACTGAATATTCTCCAGATATATCACTGATTGTTGAGAAGTTTCTTCGAATTTCCAAAAAAATTCTAGGTCTTTGCGTAAGGACCTAGTTTAGCATACTTTGATTAGGCTTTTCTCGAATTGAGTAACATGGTTTGATAAGGTACGCCAACTGGGATCAGCCAAAGACAAGTTTTTAAAGAGTTTCTAAACCATGAGATGGTAGTCCATTCGTTATCCTTTTCAAAGTCTTTGTTTTTTCACAGCCAATACATTTTCCCGGTTTTCTTTTGTTTCTTTAAAAGCCCCTTGCTGCTAGGGCGCTAGTATTTTCTTGAGTGTTGACTTTAACTTTTTAGTTATTAACCTGGAGGTCAGATTGGCCAACGTTCTTTGGTCATCACCAACTGATTCTTAGGCCGTTACGAAATGTTGATGACAAGAGCGTAGCGTCCTCAGAATTTTTGTCATGATTATGCTATTCGGAATGTTATTGCCTAATGAGTTTTGTCTGTGTGGGCGATCTTTTAGTTTTGATAAGTGTGACGCCATGTCATCTACGGTATCTTTTCCCATCGTAAACAACTGTTTTTGTAACATGTGTCTACTTGTTTAATTTTTACTTTCGTAAATTTTTTTAACGTTATGCACTTTATTATGTGAATCAGTGAATTTTCGCTTACCGTAATGACGATTATCTGTTTTGCTGCACCAATTTTTCTATTTCTTGGCTTTTAATTTGTGTTCTGTCACCTGTGCTGGCATCGCTTCTGGCGCAATTGTTCCTGGTTTCTTGAACGTACTTTCAGTTGGAGTTTTCTAACGCCCCAATTCTCTATAACTTTTTAGTTCAATTACCATTGAAAAAACCAACTCCATGTTGTTCTGTTTTTTTTGCACTTCAGCTAACTTTACAAAGAATTTACTTTCAGTCACTAGTGTAATTAACAGGAATCGGTGCTCTCTAATTTGAATTTGAATTTTGCGGTTGCTTCCAAACGTATTCCTAAAGAAGATATTTTATGTGCTGTTGAGTCTTCTATAAAACGTGTTCCTCGCCACATCTCAGATCACCTTGGTATTAACACTGGCAAAATCCTTACATCATCTGGAAATTCCTAAATCCAACATTTCTAAGTCGGAAGAGTCAGCTAAAAAGTCTTTGTAAGAACCCTGTTCTTCCAGCCGACAAAGGCAACGCTACTGTAGTTTTGAACCAAATTGATTATGTTGCGAAAATCTATTCTATTTTATTTAAAGAAACTTACGCTCTTCTAACTCACAACTCCACCTCGATGATTGAACGTGAGGTCAGCCAAATCATCAAATTTTCCAATCTACCTACTGAAACTAAACGTGGACTTACCTCATCAGATTCTAAACCACCTCGTCTATACGGACTTCCCAAACTTCACAAACAAAGTATTCCTTTTCGACCTGTCGTCAGTACTATCCAATCTCCTACCTACAAGCTAACTAAATTCTTGTCCAACATTCTTTGCAAGTTTACAGGTAAAACCTTTTCTCACATCCTTAACTCTTAGCATTTTATTTAACGTCTAAAAACTATAAAACTTGAACCCCAAGATCTTCTCGTGAGCTTTGATGTTAGTTCACTTTTTACTAAAATTCCTATTAAGGATTCGCTTATTATCATCAAACAGATTATGTCTCAACATGGCAAGGACTTAAGTTTGGTTCTTCTTATTGATAAGTGTCTATCCTCTACTTACTTCCAATTTGATAACAAGTTTTACGAACTGGTTTTTGGTGCTGCTATGGGTTCTCCTCTATCACCTGTTGTAGCCAACATTTTTATAGAATCCTTTGAAACGGTTGCTTTGGAATCATTAATATTAAAACCTAAAGTGTGGTTTAGGTATGTTGACAACACGTTCATTGTTTGACCTCATGGTCATCTTGAATTGTCTGTTTCTTGATCATCTTAACAATGAACACTTAGATATCAAATTTACTATGGAAATTGAAAGTAATAGTTCTCTTCCATTTTTACGTTTTGTAACTCGTAAGCTCGACGGACTTCTGTGCCATTCTGTTTATCGCAAACCCGTCCATACGGACAGATACCTTCATGCTGCGCCTCGTCATCATCCTGCCAGAGCGTCCTCGGCCATCTACGGATACAGTAAGACGTCTGGTTCAAAACTTGAAAAGTTTTGGCACATTCACCTACTCTCAAGCCAGAAAGAAAACTAATTTTTACAATGAAGAAAATGAAGTGACAACTTCAGCATCCTTTGTGTAAATCTTCACAATCATCACTATCAGAAGAATTCTTGAAAAACATAACCTTAGACCATAATGCTTACACCTAGTACAACATTTGAAGGAAGCCGATTTTTTAAAACGTGGCTCTTTCTGTGAAAATGTATTCTTAAAAATACAATAAATATATTTGTTGAGCAATATTATTTGGACAAACGAATCTAAATTTACAAAGAACGGTATGTTTAATCGTCGAAACACGCATTTTTGGGATAACGAAAATAATAATCCTAAACGCGATTAGCATTACCAAGAATTTTGGAACTTTAACGTATTTTGTGCAATACGTGGTAACGAAATTTTCAACTTTTACATTTACAAAGAAAGTTTGAGAGCTAAAAACTAGTGTACCTATGGATTATCGAAATTTATCATTATCTAAATTATAGAAGAAACTTATCTTGAAATTTTGAATACCAGAATTCAATTAAATTATATTAATTAATTAATATGCAAGACCACAGGAAAATTTATGGTACCAACAAGATGGTGCACTTCCTCACAATACCAACGATGTCTCCAGAAAACTTTATGAAATTTTTGAAGATGTTTGCCAATAATGGTCCCTTTTTATGGCCATTTAGACCACCTGATCTTACCCCAATGGATTTTTATATTTGGGGTAGAATTAAAAATATTGTTTATGCTACTTTCTTAACTACCATAGAAGATTGGATTGTAAAGGTGCTCATTGCATTCAATTCACTTTCTTCTTAAGAAATTCTAAGAACTACAAATAGAGCTGTTACAAAACGTCTTCAACAATTGTAGTTAGTACTAGATTTTATCTTCCTCCTAAGGAAGGTAAAATCTAGTACTAACTACAATTAACAAACAGGAGGATTAACTACTTTACCATTAACAGTCTTCAACAATGTTCGTTACTGTAAATAAAAAAAATATTTCAAGTGTTTTCATTAGAATAACAAACACTAATGATTTTAACTTTACGTAAAATGTAACAATTTTAGACAATTTTTTACGAATCTAATGGTGCAAAAAAATATTTTATATACGATATACATATGTTCAAATAAATTGAATACTGTACTATTTACTGTTACTTATTTATATTACTATTAACAAGACGAACTAACTACGTAATTTACATAAATGATAGAATTCGTTGTTGAAAACTGTTTGGTAACGTTATTTTGAAGTTTCTAAATTATTTTATTAAGTTAGTTTCAAATAAACGAAAGTTATAGACAGAATGTTTCTCTCAGTAATGTGAGATCTAAAATTTATAGAAATTTTACGAATGCTAAGTTTATTATTTTAAACTTCTCAAACGTATTTATGTTTCTGCTAAGTTTGTCAAAGTTTATATGGAAGTTCTGTTCTTGCTAAAATTAAATAATGTTTTACCATTCCTTCGACTTTCGATCTTACGATTAGAATTACAAAAAATTATTTTTTAGCCAGTTTTAATATTCGCAAATAAAAGTTAATCTTAACTGAACCTAATAATATGAATTACATTATGTAGCGACTTGTTTTGTGTGTTTTCTCATATTTATTTTTATCTATTTAATGTTACAGTTTTAAGTAGTATAATCTACTACAATATTGGCTAATTGGGTTGGAAAATAAGGATTTTTATTATATAAACTAAGTCATTTTAAAACATTTGTGTAAAATCAACTTTATTATAGTTTTCTACAATTTAAACGTAATTTGTAACAATTGCTACTAATGGCTACGTTGATACAGTGCTTAGCAGGAAATAAAATTTCTAAGCCAGATTCGTATACATCTAAATATAGTTAAAGTTTCATAATCAATTTAAATTATTTTAAATAGGATTACTTATTTAAAACTCATTGTTTGCAAGGCTTGTTTGCTTGAATCGATATACGAACCTACAAAATGTTTGTTTATAAAATATAATAACTAAAGAGCGGACAGTAAGGCAAGAAAAAATACCAAAAAAGGTGGCATAAAAGGCATATTGAAACTGTCAAAAAGGCAATAAAAAAGGCACAAATATCTATTAAAGGGAGAAAACGCGATACGTGGTCGAAGTAAGACGTGAATTAAAGCGTTGGCGATAAAACACCTGTATACAGGCTTTATTCCAACATAATTTAAAAATTTAAAACGAAGTTTTTCGAAAATAGTGAAACAAACAATTAATAAATCAAAAGTGAATAATTAAGTAAATAAAAGATTTTATAGTGAATAAATATAACAGTTCCAACAAAATAAGACAGTGCGTAATCACAACATACGCGAAGGCAAGGACGCTCGATAACGGATAACTTAAGAAATGGATATGGAAAGAATTGAAGAAATGTTCGCATCTATAAACAATAACACGAAGCAAACAAACGAAAAACTGGACAAGTTAATACAAGAATTAAATCAAGTGAAAGAGGAGAACACAAAACTTACAAAAAAACGAAAGAATAGAAATGTTGAAAAGAGAAATAAGAGGAAAAAATCTCATAATAAAAGGTATCAAAGAGGATATAAACGAGTGTGAAGAAGTAACTAGAGAAAAAGTTTGTATAGTAATTGACAAGATAGGAATTAGCCTAGATAAAAAGATGGAGATTGACCAAGCAAAAAGGCTAGGAAAACCTACTGAAGGAAAAACAAGACCAATATTAATTAAATTAATAAAGACGAGTACTAAAAAAAAGATTTTAAACAACGCAAAAAATTTAAAAGGATCGGATATCTGGATAGACGAAGACTACACAAAAAAGGTGCAAGAAGAAAGAAAAAAATTAATACCACTACTAAAAGAAGCTAGAGAAAAAGGACAAACCGCATATTTAATTTACGACAAACTAAAGATTTACAATAAGGCAGGCACATCCTACGAGTCACAACGGGAAAACCAAGAAACAAACAGATGGAATCAAAACACAAATTACAAGAGAAAAGTAACAGAAAGGTCCCCGGAAGGTCAAAACTTTGAAGAACAAATAAGAAAAATAACGCGCACGGCTTGGAAAAAAAACTAAATACAGAAGAAAATAGGAACTTGGAACATAAGAGGTTTAGCAGGAAAAATGTACGAATTAGACGAAGAATTTAACAAAGCAAAACTACATATTTTAGGAATAACAGAAACTAAAAAGAAAGGTAAAGGAGAAATAATTCTACCTAGCGGAAATTTACTAGTATACGCGGGAGTCGAACACAACCAGAGAGCAAGAGAGGGAGTGGGATGCATAATTAAAAAGGAAATAAAGAAATACATTAAAAATGGACAGTTATTACAGAAAGAATACTTAAAATAGAAATACAGTTAGAAAACACCAATAGAACCACGTTAATAATTACATATGGACCAGGAGAAGATGAAAAAGCACAAATAAAAGATCAGTTCTGGGAGCAATTATCAGAGGCAATAGAAAATATAAGTGGAAGAATAATTATAACAGGTGATATAAACGGAAGGATAGGAAAAAAGGACGACGAATCAGGAGAGACAATAAGAAATAATAACGGGAAAAGATTAATAGACTTCTGAGTAATGAACAACTTAATAGTAACCAACTCTTTCAAGCACAAAGACATCTAGATATATACTACAGAAGTAGTGTGCAAAAGAGAGAAATCGATCATTGACTACGTAATAATAAATAAACAATATAGAAAATATATAAAAGACACAACAGTAAGAAGAGGCGTCGAAATATATACTGATCACTACCTCGTAGTATCAAAAACGAGGATAGCAGCGAAAACTAAGGAAAACAAAAAGTGCACAAAAATAACGTCACAAACGAAGATAAAAATAAAAACATACAAACTACAAGAAGATAAAGTAGCAAATAAATATACTGCAAAAATAGAAAAAGAAATGAGAAACATGAAAATAAATATAAGAAAGTACAATATAGATGAACTATAGATAAATAATAAAGAAGCAATACTGAACACAGCTACAATAACATGTGGAGTGACAAACGATAACAAAAATCTAAAGTTAACGAATTGATAGAATGCAGAGATAAATGAAGAAGTAAAATTAAACAAAATAAAATGGGATAAAATATCTAAGAAACAAAAACAATGAAAACTATAAGCAATACAAAGCACAGAGGTTACGAGTTAAAGAATCGGTAAAAACCGCAAAACAAAAAGCATGGGAAGAATTCGGCGCAAAGATGGAAAAAGATAGTGCGGGTAACCAAAAACTGTTCTATAAAATATTAAAAACGTTAAGAAAAGGAAAAGAAGATAAATCGCAACACATCAACTCGAAGGAAGGGAAAACGTTAACTCAAAATAAAGATATAATACGGCGATGGAAAGAATACTTCGAGCAATTACTAAATGTGGAAATAACAGACACACTACATAATGTGGAAGGAAATAGTGAACAAGAAGAAGAAGAAGACAATGAACAAGAAAAAGAAGAAGCATTTAGAACAGAAGAAGTAAGAGAAGCTATAAATAAACTCAAAAGAGGCAAAGCGCCGGGATGTGATGGTATAACCGCAGAAATGCTAAAATTGCTAGGAAATAACGGAATAGAAGTACTAACAATATTGATTAATAAAATTGTAGAACAAAGCAGGATTCCTAAAGAGTGGGAAATCGGTATAATATTACCCATATATAAGTCGGGAAATAGAAAGAATGTAAAAATTATAGAGGGATAACGCTACTGAGTAACGCATACAAAGTATACGAGAAACTGCTAGACAACAAACTAAAGGCTAAAACAGAAACTCAAATGGAAGAATCACAAAGTGGCTTCAGAAAAGTTTGAGGAATACAAGACCACATATTTACGATAAAACAATTAATAGAAAAATACCACGGAAAAGACATATATACGGCGTTTATTGACCTCGAAAAAGCTTTTTGATAGTATATCGAGAAGAATCATCTGGGACAGCGTTAAGAAAAGGGGAATTGGGAAAAAGATTAAGAAAGAACATAGCGAGTTTGTACAAAAACACGTGGAACCAGATTAGAACAAATAACTTAGAGTCAGAAAAATTTGCGACGAAAGAGGGAGTGAGACAGGGTGGAGTTCTAAGTCCAACATTATTCAACATTGTACTTGATGACGTAATCAAAGAAGTTAAGGATCAGGCTAAGAAACTACTAGTGGGCTACAGATATATGGAACCAGTTTATATAACAGAGTGTGCGTACGCAGACGACTTGATGATTTGTGCTAAAAACGCGGAAGATTTAGAAGACAACTTGCAGCTATGGAACAGTGCACTACAAAAATGCAACCTTAAAATAAACATAGATAAGACTAAGGTAATGATATTAGGAAGGAACAACACAAAAGCTAAAGTACAACTTAACAATAAAGAGATTGAACAAACAGACAGCTTTACATATTTAGGCGTTACAATACAAAAGGATGGAAAAAACGAAGTCGAAATAAATAATAGAATCGAAAGTGCCAATAAAGTGTATTATACACTAAGTAATGTATTTATTAGAAAAAAAGAAGTAAGCAATAGAACAAAATTAACAGTATACAACACCATTTATAAACCAATATTGACATTCGGTTGTGAAAGCTGGACGCTCACAAAAAAGCAAGAAAGCAAGATACAAGCATGCGAAATGAAATACTTAAGAGGAATCATGGGAGTAACAAAAATAGATAGAGTAAGAAATGAAGAAATACGTACAACACTAAAGGTAGAATCCATAAAGAACACTATAGAAAGACAATAGCTAAGATGGTTCGGACACTTAAACAGAATGGGAAACAATAGACAAACCAAAGTTATCTGGGAAACTAAATCAAGCATGAAAAGACCACGAGGAAGACCAAAGAAGAGGTGGGACGAGGAAATAGCAGAAATTCTGAAAAAGTACAATAAAAGCTGGCAAGAGGCGAAAACACTGACAGAAGACAAAAAAAATGGGCAAAGTTTGTACGCATAGAATAAATTAGACAGTAAGGAAAAAGATAAACTAACGTGTGTGAAGTGTATTAATTTGGGTAAAATATATGAATATTAAGAATGGCAAGAGTGATAGAAAAAAAAACATGTAGTGAGGTGCAAATGAAGTAAGACGAATAATAACATATACAGAAAAGTTGTTTATTTAGAATAAGTAAGTTTAATTTTTTTCTTAGTTTAGAAAAATTGTTTATTTCGAATAATAAGTTTAATTTTTATACTCTACACCGAAAGGTAAATGGGGTTATGATTATATATATATATCTATTAAAATTTACAGTTTATTTTTTGTTTTACAATGTTTATTAAGTGCTATTATTTTCTCAAGCACAAATAAAAATATTTTTCAATATTTTGACCAAGAAACTGTTGCCTTTTATCATTTAAAATATCTGAGCGGATTTGATCATATAAGGTGCTGCATCGGTTACGAATAAAGAGAACCTTTTCTTTTTTTACGCCATTGGGATACAGAAGTCCTACAAACATAAAATTATATAATTGTAATTATTAGATTGGATTATTTTAATCAATCATTAAAAAAAACTTACGTAAAGAATCATCGAAAAAATTTGTAACTGTTTTGTGATTGGTCTGTGGAGTTTCTTTGGATGCTAGCAAATGAGCTTTTTCTGATTCTAGTTCAGACAATGTACCAACTACAAAATTTGCTATATCGACCTCTGCAATCGGTTGTTTCATCAACCGAAGTCCAAATGTAATGGTCCCCAATGTCATTCCTTATTGTCTGTGTTTTCTTACCGATTGCTAACATATGTCTAAATAATTTTTTTCTCAAAGTTGATTTATCTGGAACAACTTGTTCGGTGTATTTTTCGAGAAAATAGCGAAATTTGATATTACCAAGTTTTTTAAAAGGAATTTGAGCCGATTTCGCACAAATCTAGAGTAAAAGTTGTTTTTGATGGGCCAGGTTTATTCTGTTTATCTTCTATAAGGTTTTTTAACAATGGTTGTTTCATAGTTTTTTTTAAATATTTTTTAAATGTAAACCACTACCCAAGTGTTGTTTTACATGGTACTTTTTAGTAGCACCGATCTAAAGTAATACATATACTAGTAATTAAAGGCATTTAAATTAAGATAATACAAACTTACTGATTTTGAACAAACTTGACAAAAAAGGTTTTCCCCGTCGGTTGTTAAATTATTGTCCGATTTACTGCACTTGTAATAATTTTCAAATTTTGATTGTTTATTAGGTGGCATTTTTTAAAACTTACTCACAGCACAACAGCAATAGACTATCACAGTGTGGCAATATCACAGGTATTTATAACAAACAAAGAATATTTCAGTCATGTGTTTTAGTCATTAAAGGAATCCCACCGGACAGAATTAAAATTATCCATATTTGTTTGCTTTACTTAGGTACTGAATAGACCTATAAAATATGATTCATTCCGAAATCCTTTCGGTTTTGTAAATAGTGTTCTGTTAAGTCTGTCATTGTACATAATCCTAGTATAAATTCTTACAATAGATCTTCTCTATAAGCGGTTTTTGTATTTAATGTTTTCTGGAAACCATTGTTTAACAAAACATGAAAATCCTTGTTGTTATTTATAGGTTCGTGGTAAGACCTTTTGAGCAAAAAATGTTAATTGTATTATTGTACGTAATTTAAGTAAAATTCTGTAATGCGTTATTGTTATCTACCTATTAAAACACTGTTTACACAAACTTTTCAAAATTTATATGTAAAGCCAATATAAAATAACACTCTTTAAAATGTAAAAAAGACAAAAAGTTACAGAAAATGACAAAATAGGCAGGCTCCAGGCATTTGCTTGACTGTCTTTAATAATAATTTAATAATAACTTTAATAATAACAAATGACCTTTGTTTAAATTTCGGCATGTAATTTTTCTAAACAGAACATATATTAATTAATAACTAAGCAAGAATTAGTTGTATTTAACAAATTACTTTTAGTGTATATGTATTATAATTTTTGTGCGGTGCACAAAAAATTTAAATATAAAAAACAAAATAATTTTTTGTAATGATTTCGATTAATTGGATACTTGCAATGTAATTTAATGTTTTAAACATTACTATTTATAGGAAGTAATTATATTCCTTGATGTTTTTATTGGCTTGTTTTTACTGGTGGATAATAATTTAATAAAAATGTCTCACGAGATGAATTTATTTTATGCAAATATTTTTAAGGAAAATAATTTTATGAAAAATCTACTTCTGCACGATAATAAAAGTGGCAAAGTGTCGCATACAAATTCGTTCAATTCTATAAATTTGACCAATCCGTAAAAATTATACAACTATTATGACCAATAAAAAACCTGGATTTTAGCTTATCTATGTACATATTTTTATGTGGGCTAAATTGTCTCTGAAAATTTTATAATAATTCTATAAATAAGTACTTTTTGTAATAAATGTGTCTAATTGGTTTGGGAGCTTTAATGATTTCTCCGAAACCATGTTTTACAGCTGATTTTGCAAATGTATTGACTTTTGCTTTGCGTCTACATTTATTTTTACAAAAAACGATGTAAACGGTTTTAAAGTACTAAGAAATCGATACCAATAACAATTTTTTACATAACTGAAATAATATTAGTAGATGCGGTAAAGTTGAACAATATTTACCTTCATATTTTATCCATTATAAAATTTATTTTTATAACGTATTAAATAGTGTAATTTTTATTTGCATTTTCAATATTAATAAAATTAATTAAAAAATGTTACTGAGCTTTATTTTTTGTGCAACCACTTTTGTTATTTTTTATATAATTTTTAACTTATCGAATTGGTAATAAAAATTTTAATAATTAAACTATTGCTATTAAATTGACTATTGTTTAACTGGCTTTATACAGCCTTGCTGCGTGAATTTTTTTAATATATTTTTAGAAAATATTTGATTAAATTCTACTAAAGTCCACGTCAACTTAATTCTTAAACAGAAAGGTGAAATTTTCTTTAAACTTTATTTATTTTTGTATATCAACGATAAGAAGAAACATATTATACGCAGTAACAAATATAGATAAAGAAGATTTTGTGAAAGATTATTTAGGATAAATAAATACCTAAGAAAGATTTTCTAAATAGTCGTAAATTTTTTGGTAAATCCTTTCGAATCTTTATCGAAACAATTTCCGATAACTTTACTTAAATAAATGATTATTGTCACAATAAAGTAGCTAGAGTTAACTCTGTGATTTACTGTAATATATGTTAGCGAAGTATTTGGTTATAAAATTTTTAAAGTAAATACGGGCTTTTAGCTTACTTTATAAAGATTTCAATTGATTTTATATTAACTGTTTTTTTTAAACAAATTAAAAAGCAACAGTAATTATTATTACGATATACATAAAATATTTTTTGCTTTTACAAGTTTATTTCTAACTGCAATATTTTTTTAAATTTTGATTAAAAAGTTATAGACGAAAAAACTTATAAGAATAAGAATTATAAACCAATTCTTACTATACAGTGACACGGTTTACTAAACGTTATAAGAAATTCAATGTTTTTTAAAGTATGCAAATATAAATTTTAATTTTTTATAAAATAGAGTTAAAAAATCTTATTAAAAATATGTGGTTTTATGAAATATTTATGAATTCTTCAATGACATATGGATAATTTTTTGTGATAACAAATGATGAGCGAGACCGCTTATTATCAAGAATTGTTGCGTGCTGATAAAACGTAGTTTCCAGTGAGATATCTAAGGAGAAACCCAATCGCGTTATCTTGAACCCATGCACTTGAAAAAACATCACAGCTTGTAACTGAACTGAACTGGCCTCATAATTAGTATTAAAAACTCTAAATCCAAACACTTCCGGCTGTTGTTTCCTATTTATAGTTTAGTAGTATAGCTCAGTGCGAATTGATTGCAAACTGGAGGGTATATCTTCTATAGAACATTTTTTTTTGACAAGCACAAAAATGATTATTTTGGGCTAATCTTTTCAAATCGTTAACAAAATGCTCAATAAACTGTCATAAATTCGCGGTTTTCTTCCACCAGTAGTTCATTGTTAGCACCAACTTATTTATTTTCTCAAATCTAAGCTTTGTTCAGTTTTTTTTTCTAAGCGATGTACGGTAAGAAACACAACGTAAGCAACAAAATCTCAAATCATCAAACTTTATTTGACACAATATATTTTCAAGGCAAATAATCACCTTCGCAAAGCTCAAATAGTCATATTGCGCTTACAAGCATGTTATGCGAGAAAAGGTCGAACAAATTGAGTCTCACGTCCACTGACTGCCGTTTTCTGCTGATTTTGATACGGTTAAAAGCATTCGGATAAATGTAAAATTTAAATTTTTCTCTGGACACAATCAATTTTAAAGCCAAAGTGGAACTTTCAGAGTTTTTGCCAGACTTTGATTGAATACGGCCAGATTAAATAAACAATTTATATCGCGTGATCTTTGGCAATTGTTTTACCACACTCTAATTAGTTGATACACGTTTAAAAAAAACAAAACAAAATGATTACTGGACTTTACCGGAGTTTTATAACGGTTCACAATTCAACAGCTTCTAAGATTATGACATTCGAGCTACGTTGCCACATTCTTTCAGCAACCTATAAACAACGAAGTCAATGAAAAACATCCAAAAAAAGCAGGAGGTCAAATTGTTTTTAGTGTTGCCGAAGAAAATCGTCTGGTTTTGTTTATACAAAGTGCCTGTGACTGGGGATTTCCACTAACTGAGTATGATATCAGAATAATAATAAAACAATACTTGAATAGGAAAGGTGTTAATATTGAAAAATTCCATGACAATATGCCCGGACGCGATTGGACAAAATGTTTTCTGTCTCGTCATAATGAATTAACTGTAAGATTCAGCCAAAATATACAACGGCTTTGTGCACAAGTTTCTGTCCAAACTATAACTGAATATTTTAGGGAACTAAAAAAAACATTAGAAAATATTGATCGAGGAAATGTTGTGAATTATGACGAGACGAACTTTAGTGACGATCCTGGCAAAGCCAAGGTCGTATGTAAACGTGGTGTAAAATACTGCGACAGAATTATGGATTCCACAAAGACAAGCATAAGTGTGATGATGTTTGCATCTGCAAATGGAAAAACTTTTACCACCATTTGTTGTTTACAAGGCGAAGCATCGATATTAAGAATGGGAGGAAAACGATCCTCCTGGATGTGAATATAGCATGAGCAAGTCGGGATGGTTCGAGGCAGCAACGTTTTACGAGTGGTTTAGTAAAATATTATTGCCATATTTTCGAAACAAGGAAGGAACCAAGCTACTGATTGGAGATAACCTTTCCAGCCATTTAACCATAAAAGTTATAGAGGAATGTCATAACAATTATATAAAATTCATTTTGTTGCCACTAAACTCGACACATTTGTGTCAACCTCTTGACGTGTCGTTTTTTGGTCCTTTAAAGAAGGCTTGGCGAAAAATATTGATGAAATGGAAATACCAGAGGAAAGGTGCATTTCAAAAATCAAACTTTCCACAATTGTTGCAAAGAACACTACAGTTCATTCAAGCTAAGTCCGAAGCAAAAATATTGTTTCTGGATTTCGAGGATGTGGAATAGTTCCGTTCAATCCGCAAGAGTTTGTCAAACCTTTACCAAATCATATGAGTCGTGATGAAGAACCAGGCACTATGCTTGATAAATCTTTATTGGATTTCTTAAAAGAAAACAGAAACCCTCAGGAAAATAACAAAAAAGGAAAACGAAAGCGGATAAATGTCCCACCTGGTCGAGAAATTACTAAAGAACATATAAATGCACCTCTAGCAAGACCTTCAACTTCAGGTTGTCAAAAAACTACACAATCTACTTCCCAATCTATTGTTGACGACAGTGATCCTTCAAGTGATTCGGATTCGGGCTCATTGCCATTGACTGAACTCATACAAAAACAAAAGAAGGCGAAGACAACATAAACTGCAGAACTACAAGTTAATGACTTTGGGATCATTGCTGTTCCTGTAAATAACTTCTCGAAGAAAAAATATTATGTAGGAAAAATTATTAGTAAACAAGGAAATCATATGCATGTGAAGTTTCTATGAAAGAAGAACACCGCAGAAGGTTGTATTTTTATCTTTCTAATCATAGATGATGAAAGCGATGTTGCGACAGAACACATTTTTCAAAAATTGATCATCTTTGCCTATGAACATTACTATTGAATAATTAGTTCGACATTTGTTATTTTTCTATGTTTTTAACAGTTTTGTAAAGTTTTTGCATAAATATATAAGTTTTCAGTAGGTTTTCTTGTTGAATTTTACTAACCACATTCTTACAAAACATTAAAAAAACAAAAAAAGTGTTCGAAGTCACCCCAGTTATGGGGAAACATCGAAATCCGTACGATTTAGAGATGTGTCCAAAATCACCCCACACTACGAGGTGACTTCGGACACTTAAAAAAAAATAACAATGCCCAGTGGCGTAAAATAAAATCTGTGCTAGTATTTAGATTTTCCGATAATTGAACTACATTTTGGTAAAAAAATATAGTCTGGATAATATTTTAGTTTGGAAGAAATATGAAGAAAACTCTAAAAACTGTCCTAAGTCACCCCGTATGACGGTAATTACTGATAGCATTTTAAAATTTGAACACAAACGTGTGTTTCGGTCTGGTTAATTTTGGTGACCACTGCGGTTTTTTTGCGGGTAAGGGCACCTTTGTCAGTGTGGTAATATTTGAAGTTGTTTTTATTGTAAACCATCCTGCATCGAAACCACCACAATTTTTGCATTAAGGTGATTTGCTTAATTTTCTTAGATTTATTCCGACAGCGGGAGAACAAATGAACGTACTAGAAGGACACCTGCAAACTATGGTGAATTTTTGCTAGTAGATTTTCTTGTAATCCCCGTTCTGCTTCGGTGATAAGAATGTTTCTTTTTCGGACACAAGTGTTTACTTCTGCTTCGTTTTATAGAGTTTTCACACTGTCGGACCGTCCGTCGCCCCCAGGGTTCACATGGGTTGAATTATGTTCTCAGACAATCAGCCTAATGCTATATTACACTCCTTATGAATAGCGATGTCGTTACTTAGCCGAATCGTTATTTTTGTAGAATCGGTTTGCTGTATAACTTATAACGTTTCCACTCATATCGGCTCTCGTTATCCACTTTTGTTATTTTGAACCATAACGATTTTGATATAACGGCGGCGTTTTGGTAGCCGTTATAAACATAACGATTGTGATGTATAGGCTTGAGAGCTTTTTTTGTATGAAAAAATGAATTTTGGAGATGTTTTGCGCGTTGCATTATACGAAGAACTGGAAAATGCAATCAGTAAAAGAGTCTTTTCAGTTTTACCGTGTATTTAAGAAAGTAAGGTTAGAAACGTATTCTTTCATATAGGCAAAGGAGCATTTTACGCAAAAACAGCGATCCGTTTAAAGTAACTACGTAAACAAAATCTATAAAAAAGATATAAGGTCTGTAACGGTGTGTTTTACAACTCAGTTTTATTTCGAATTAATTCAAGATGCTTATACTTTTACGTATTAATTAAAGCTATTATTTTATAGAAAATGGGGGCTATCGAGGGATGGTGTGCGTCACTTAATTGATGTCGTAGCAAACATTTGAATTTTATTTCATACCGAGTAGTTTTAGTCTGGATTTTATCTATTTTAAAATGTACCGGCCAGATGTTTTACGACGGCACGGCGCGTGCCCTATATCCTATTCACTCTTATACGTTCGGCGGTCGTATAGCACTCTTTGTTTTTTAAAGGCGATACTTTTTTTCAAAATAAGGATTGCAAGATAGTGGGCGACGTATCGATATAATTAAAATACCGATACAGCAAACCTATTTTACCAGTGATTGTTATGTCGATCATTACCTTCGACCATTAAAATCTGATAGCGATTGGTTGCTAAGTATAACGAGAGTGTTACAGCATAAGGCTGAATAAAGTAAACCCAATGAGAATAACAAATAAACTATTACCCTAAAACGTTGCAAGATAGAGGAAAGTTGCACATATACATTTTTAAAGAGGACAAAATTTATTATAAAAAAGTCCGCGGAAAGGTACAATTACCTTCTATAGTTTAGAAGATACAAGTGTGCAAAGTTACACGATAATGTCTTACATTGCATTAAAATTCTGTAACTCCTAAACTATTAAATATAATTATACCTTCCCGCGGACTTTTTTGCAGTAAATTTTGTGCTCTATAAATATGTTTATGTGCAATTTTCATCTACATATATTGTACCGTTTTATATTTTTAAAACATAAAACAAATCATAAGGAATATCTTGTTTAATAATAATAAACACTGCATCCGAAAAATACAAAAAATGAAGTGAAATTGGGCATCACCGCAAGTTCCAGATTTGTTTCATCTGAGCGTTTCATCGTTTCGTTACACGAACCTTCGAATCAAGCTCCCTATAAGTGTTTTCAACACTAAAAAAAACATGAAAACGCTTTTGATAACACCAGAAATTTTGGATTTTATGAAAAAAAGGAGAAGTAACAAAGGCAAAGTCAATGAATACACCAGGACAATACATAAAGCAAATACAAAAAAAATTAAAGAAGAATATCGAAGCGCTCAATGTAAGGAAAAATTTAGATTAGAGAAAAAATGCGACTTCCATACACAGAAAAAAATAAGACAATGGTTGGTCTCATCAAAAGTAATACTGATTACGTAACCAAGAACGCACACGAGAGTATAACAATGACGCAAAAGACAAACTAAAGAGATGGAAAACATACATCTCGGAACTCTTTAATGATAATAGACTTTCAAAACTAACTAATGATAAGGGCAATATACCTCTTAAAATATTAAGGTCAAAAATAGTACATGCCTTGGAAACAATGGAAACGGGCAAAATTGTTGATCCTGACGCAATGCCCATAGAAATTATTAAACTCTTCAATGACGACGTAATTTATACTCTTTTAGATCTTGTCAATGACATCTATAAAACAGGAAAAATACTGTAACATTTTTGTATTCATCCTTAAAAAACTGAATCTTAGAGAATGCCTAGATTGTCGTACCATAGCGTTCATAAGCCAGATCCTAAAAACTATTTTTAAAGATTATTTACAAAAGAATATACAACAATTAGAAGAAGATATAAGTAACACAATTTAGATTCCGTGAAGGAATTGAAATAAAAGAAATTTTGAAGGAAGAATCAATAGAAATAATTATAAATGGAGAAACAATTAGCATTATAAAGTAAGTCTTGCTATCAGACAACTTTAAGGACATGCAATACCTTCTAGAAAACTAAATGAGCGAAGTAACGATTACAATCTCAAAAAGAATTTTACTAAAACTAAAGTAATTGCAAAATTCTCTAGAAATCTAAACAATATAATCTTGACAATAGCAAACATTGTCATAGAGAATGTGCAGACATATAAATATCTAGGAACTTGGGTAGAACAAACGAGCGATCAAACAAAAGAAATAAAAACAAGAACAGAAATAGCTAGATCAACATTTATGAAAACGAAAAATTGTGTACTAGCCGGGATACGAATATAAGACTTAAAATGAGGATGCCACGTGACTACTTATTCTCAGTACACCTGTACAAAATCGAAAAGTGCACTCTAAAGAAAATTCACATAGACAAACTACAGGCCTTTGAAATGTGGCGTTATCGCAGAATCTGAAGGATTTTCTGGATAGATAGGACCAGCAGCGAAAAAATCACAATCGTAATTACTACGCTTGTTTTTAAAACAGTATCTTTGATTTACTAGTTGTTAGGCGTAACTCGTCGATAAGTGATTTATTTATCGTTCTGGAACGGTAAGTACAACGCTTAGAAAGCTAACTAGCTTAAACAAAAAATAAAAAATTTTTGATAGCACCAAAATATATAAAAACGTCATTAGATATGATTATTATAAATGTAACGATATTTAAGAAAAACGACTTACAAGTAATTTATATATGACTATCACTCCTTATTTATAAACGCTGTCCGCAGATAAGTTCTACTTTTATTTATATTAGCTCACGCGTTAAACACTTATTTATTTATTTAGACCAACAGCATTAACACTTTGAACTTTTGACTAGACTAAACTGCAACTTCCTTGGGATACATTTTATATATACATTTTTTTAATTTGAAGTGAATGAAGTGAAATTGGGCACCATCTCAAGTTTCGGATTTGTTTCATCTGAGCGTTTCACCCTTTCGTTACACGAGCCTTCGAATCAAGCTCTCTATAAGTGTTTTCAACGAACAATGTTTTTTTATAGTCAGTAGCGCATTTGTTTAATATTACTAGGAGAAAAAATTATAGATTCGGTAAATTTTTAAATTGTTAAGGAGATTCATTGTTATTGGTCAATTTTTAAATTATTCAAATTACCAATCCACCAATAATAAATTCGCTAACTTTCAAAATGTATTTTCTACATATGTTTCGAGCTTTAAAATAATGAAGTTCATCTTCAGAAACGTCTACAAAAAATATTTACAACTTATAAAAAGTTAAGATTACAAAAAAAAATTTTAACTTACATTTTTTGAAAAATGTCAAATATGAAAATTTGTAACTAGATAATCAAGAAATCTAAGTTTTACAAAATGTTAAATGTAAATTATTTTAAAAAAGGAAGATGGTGCAATTTAGAAACAAATCTAAGAAAATTTAAGTTTAAAATCATAATTGAAATTGGTTTGATCCTTCAACAAAAATTTTTTATTTGATATTTTAATATAAATCAACTCTAGTAATTCAAGAATTTGTTTGTTATTGATGACGATTATCCAAAACATGTTGTGCAAATGTAGATTTTACTGAATTTGGATTAAAAAATAGTTCACAATACATTAATAGTATACATTTTTATTTTTGAAAATTGTAATAAACCTTGTTCATTATATTACGTAGGTAATATTGTGTTTGTTTTCAACACCTTACGATAATTGCAAGATTTGCGATATCTGAATTTTTTGAGTTGAAATCTATACTAAAAAATTTCCACATTCTGTATAAAATCATATTTTATTGGCGTTTTAAATGAATTTGTTGCCACGTTATATATTTATAAATTGTCACTTTAAAAAGTCTCATATAATTTAGTTTAAAACCAAAATTAGTAGAAGGTAAGGAATTTCTGTAACAATTTCAAACTCACTCTTTTCTACCGCTAATCTAATCTTAACTTTAAAACGTGCATTAGAACTCAAAATTACTTTTATTATTAAATCCCCGTAAAAAGTAAAATTTAAATTTTGCAGAAAACTTGAAATTTTTGTGACTTTTTCAATCAAATAATAAGGAAACTTTTATAGTACGTTATTTTTGTAGCAAATAGGGGTTATTCTTATAACAAAATCGTACAAGTACAAACCGAGAAAAAGAAAACAAAAAGGTGGTAGGTTTGAAATTTGTGTAACTTAAATTAATTACAAGTTCAAATATTTTTATTGTCACTATGCGAGGTTTTATGGTCTAAATTTGATGGGTAATGTACGTGTGAGTAATAGACGAATCTATTTGTTAAAATGTTTTGACGAGATTTTTTGTAAATGATTTATAAAATTTATTTTAACAATATTAAAAAACAATTATGAGGTTGCATGGAAACGTTGAACTAATCATAAAGACGTTATTCCAAATTTTCAGGAATTTTTAAGCTACGTTGTGGTTTTAAAACAATTGTATTACGATTAAAACTAATTTTAAGGTACAAATACAGCCGGGTCTCGAATTACTGAAGTAGTTTGCAAAATATACGTAATATATACAGTGTGTCCCAACGATCTGGTGGTGGAAGATTACGCCTATACTGTTGACTTAAAAAAATATATTATAACAGATTCTTTTAGTCAACAACGAGGAGCATCTCGTAAAAATATTTTGGTGGCCCATTTTCGAGTACCACACCAAACTTGTGTTTTTTTAAATGGAATGCCCTATATATTTTTATGTATTTGAATTCTCTGTTAAATACTGAGCAAAATGATATAAAGTACTATGGATCTACGACCAACGGTTCCTGAGTTATTGACATTTTTATGTAAAAAAATGAGTCAATTGAGTAGGCTCCTGTTCCGCCATCTTTAAATATATCGAAGTGAAATTTTGGTATTTGTATTTCTAATATGTCTAGTTGACCTCTATACTCAAATTGTAGACTCTTTTCTCTACATATACAGGGTGGTCCATTTTGCGCAATGTTATTTTTCTCAATTTTTTTAAATGGCACACCCTATATTTTATTACAGATTTGACTAGCATTTTTTTACGAGCTTTCAATAGATACTCACTTTATACTACCTATTCCTAAGTGTTTTTGAATTATTCTGTCTTAAAGTTGAAAATTGCAAAATTTTGTTACTTTTCTTGAATTTTCTTCACATCATAGTAGCTCGATTTCCGCTTGTCCCTTTCTGTTCTTTAGCAACTTAACAAATGAAAGTCTCTTATTGTCAATAGTTTGTGAAATCATTGTTGATAGTAATCTGCATAGTTACCTTGTTAATAACTGGTTATCTACTTATTGTGCGATGAATTTCTCAAAAGAAGAGCTGATTAATATGACCTATGCTTTAGGAGAGGCGGAAAGGAACGTCTTGTTGGCGTCACGAATTTATGAACAAAAGTACCCTTTTGCTAGACATCCAAGATCTAAAGCGTTTGAACATCTTCGAGAACGATTTGAAGACACAGGAAATGTCAAATATAAAAAAAGAGATGTAGAGCAACGTACAGTTACAAACGACGAAAACGAGTAGACAGTTTTATTAAGTGTAGAAGAAAATCCTCACGTAAGTATTCGTCAGATCGCGGTGCAAGTAGATCTTAGCAAAACTTCAATACAAAGAATTATAAGCAAACATAAATTTCACCCATACCATTTGTGCTTGCATCAAAGCCTACGACCGCAAGATTTCGCAGATCGCGTCGCATTTTGCAATACTATTATAGAAAAAATTAACCAACAACCCAATTTTATTGACTTTGTGCTATTTAGCGACGAAGTAAGTTTTAATAACGTAGGAGTCGTTAATAAACATAATATGCACTATTACTCCGTTGAAAATCCACACTGGCTACGACAGATAGACTACCAGAATCAGTGGACTGTGAATGTGTGGGGTGGTATTATCAATACGAATGTAATAGGACCTTTCTTTTTCGATGGTTCCCTGACAGGCGAAAAATATCTGCAATTCCTTCACGAAGATTTACCACAGTTGCTTGAAAATGTAAATCTACATACTCGACATACTATGTATTACCAACATGATGGAGCCCCGTCGCACTACCATAATCGAGTACGTCGGTATTTAGAACATTGGCGCGAAGATCGGTGGATAGGTCGCGGTGGTCCCATTGCTTGGCCAGCGAGATCTCACTACCCGATCTCACTACCTTAGACTTTTTTCTTTGGGGATATGTGAAACAGGAAGTGTATAAGGATTTGCCTACTACACCGGCCAATATGAAAGTTCGAATTGGAGAGGCTTTTTGAAGAATTCGAAGAACTACCCTTCAAAATGTCAAAACAACTTTCACTAGGCGGTTGGCATTGTGTATTGCTGAAAATGGAAACATTTTTGAACATTTAATATAAAATTTATAATTCATTGTGTCCTTTAGTTCCATTTTAAAGATTATGGTTATATTGTTCCGTTCTACGAGTAAATAATAGTTCCCCTTCAGTAGTCCATTGTTTCATTGTCCTAATTTATTTTATAGACTCTTATTGTGACAAATTCAAGAAAAGTAACAAAATTTTGCAATTTTCAACTTTAAGACAGAATAATTCAAAAACACTTAGGAATAGGTAGTATAAAGTGAGTATCTATTGAAAGCTCGTAAAAAAATGCTATTCAAATCTGTAATAAAATATAGGGTGTGCATTTAAAAAAATAACATTGCGCAAAATGGACCACCCTGTATATGTAGAGAAAAGAGTCTGCAATTTGAGTATAGAGGTCAATACTAGACATATTAGAAATACAAATACCAAAATTTCACTTCGATATATTTAAAGATGGCGGAACAGGAGCCTACTCAATTGACTCATTTTTTTACATAACAATGCCAATAACTCAGGAACCGTTGGTCGTAAATCCATAATACTTTATATCATTTTGCTCAGTATTTAACAGAGAATTCAAATATATAAAAATATATAGGGTATTCCATTTAAAAAAACACAAGTTTGGTGTGGTACTCGAAAATGGGCCACCCTGTATATACCAAAATATTTTTACGAGATGCTCCTCGTTGTCGACTAAAAGAATCTGTTATAATATATTTTTTTAAATCAACAGTATAGGCGTAATCTTCCACCCCCAGATCGTTGGGACACACTGTATATAGGGGTGATAATACTAAGTTGTAACTCTCGAAAACGGCAGTTAGAACTCATTGAAACAAACAACATTTTTTAGTTCAAATTTTTGATTTGGAGCTTTAGTTCATAGTTATTGGAGCTTTATGTTTTTCCAAAATTGTAATTACTCCCCTTATTTTAAGGGATATTCAAAATAAACAAAAATTTTCATTTCATCAAATAACAAAATGGCAACCGATCAAAAATTTTAAAACAAGATATTTTGAAACCCACTTGATCGATTTTTGAAAATAAAACATTAATAAAGTCTTTAAACGATCTACTATAGCATTTGTCTAAAACATTTTTTTCGATCTGTACAAGATAAATTGTTATAAACTGCAACAATCATTAAAAAAAAAGTAGGCTAGCTGTCGTTAAACAATAAAATTAAATAAGCAAAACAGAACACAAACAAAAAACAACGGAAATAAAACAATGAACAATGAAACAACAAGGGAGGGACTATATTTGATTTTTAAAATAATCACCATTCGCAGCAACGCAAGCCTGGCAGCGTGTTTTAACATTAGAAGAGACACTAGTAAGAGCTGCCTGCTTCTCTTTTATATCTTTTGCTGTAGCTACTATTCTAGCCAACAGTTCTAATTCGGTGTTTACTAGTGTTTCATATACAAAGATCTTCATCTGACCCCACAAAAAAAACCTAGGGAAGTTAGGTCGGGGCTCCGGGTTGGCTACGCAACAAAACTTCATCTTCCAATACACTTATTAAGATATTTTCTATTTAGCAGTGCTATGTCTTCTCGAGTTGTGTAAGCCGGTACTACATCGCGTTGAAATCAAAGTTTTCGTCTGATGTTAAACGGTAAGTCATCAAGAAGCTCTGGCAGAACCTTATTTAAGGAATTAAAATAATTTTCCATTGGATGGGTTTGTGAGAATGTAGAGTCCAATAACTCCCCTACGATTCTAACCCATACATTTACTGAAAACGTCGTTGATGTGCACAAGTAAATGTTGCGTGGGGATTTTTATCAAAACCCTTCTGAAGGTTGCAACGTTCAAGAAACCAACGACAAAACACCAATCTTGACTGGAAACCTTCAGGTCCCAAAGTTTGCACCTTTCGTCTAGAAAATGGATGGAAACTTTGTTACTTAGAACTTGTCAATAAACTGTCACGTGATTTACATGTAATCTATTTGCCATTACTCTTGTGCTCGTTGATGGCTCATCTCCAATAATATTAAGAACAGCTTCTTCAAATGCAAGGATTCGACAAAATCTATTGGAATTTCTACCAATTGTTGGGTGAAAACTTAGAGTCTTTGACAAACGTCTACATATTCTTCTAAAAATGCCGTTGGTTGCTGACAATTTGGATATCTTCTCCGATAAATTAGCCGAGCTTTTAGTGCATTACGCCTTGTCTCTCCAAAACCAAAAGCATATCAAGCATTTGATGCATTTTTATGCACAAATTATGCAAAATGCGCACACAAGTGTTAAACGAGACAGAAACTTTTCAAGATGATGCAGTAAATATTTTTTTTAAGTAAAGATACTTCTAAAAAACAAGATCAAAAAGTATTTAAATTTGAACGTACAAACTAGAAAACAAGTGCCTCAAGTTTGAAATACGCGTTTATTTTTCGGCTTTTGTTTTGTAACGGCGGCAACAAGCCTACTTTTTTTATACGATTGTTACAGTTTGTAAAAATTTATCTTTTAACTCAATTTGAATAAAAACTTTTTTTGGACAAATTAAAAAAAACGTTTCTGGCAAATGTTATAGTAGATAAGATTCTATAAATGTTTTATTTTCAAAAATCGATTGAGTGGTTTTCAGAATATCTTTTGATCGATTGCCATTTTGTTATTTGAATTTAAAAAATCGAAAACCTGAAAGTTGTATTTTTAAATATTTATCAAAATAAGGGAGTAATTACAATTTTAATAAAAACAAAAAACAAATTATATCGCTAGACGTGAAACGTTGTTACGTGGTAACGTAAATGAGGTTCTGCCGGTACTCAGTGGCGTAGATCGTGAGTTAAATACGGAAATCCGTAAATGATTCTTGGAAAACTCAAAAACGGGTAATTAAGACAAAATTAAAGGGCGCCAGGAAGGTGAAAAGCTGCAATGGACTACGAATTCTTGTCAACCACGAAACCGCTCTCATTGGATACACTCAAATGGGACTTACCTTATCCGAGTGTATCACATGAAAATTTGTAATCTTAAAATTTACATACGCGAAAGCCGACTGAATAAAAGATTTGTTACATATAACAATTTAACATTTATTACACAAATTAAAGTAAGACTGGACAAGCAAAGAAAACAGGTATTAAATTAAATTTGAATAAAGTAAACGCAAATAAAATTGTAAATTGAAATTGAATAAAAATAATTACATGGTTACACTGAAATTATAAACAAATATAAAAAATAACTTAATTACAACGACGTCGGCAGGAATTTTGATAGGGAACCCCAACCATTTGACATGATACCGTCGGAAGATTTTTGACATGATACCGTCGGAAGCACAAATGCACGGTAAGCTAATATAAAATCAAATCGGGAACTAGCGAAATCCAATCAGCTGTAACTTTTTTACGAATTTAGAAAGTTTTTCCACCAAAAGAACTAACTATTCATTGTTCTATTTTGAATGACTTCCGCAGTAATTTATCATCTAAAGGGGTAAATTTATTACCCAGCCGAACTACATCTCGTTACTTAAGGTACTTCATACGACTGTCAATTTTCATTCCAAACCAAAATGACTTATACTTATAAACTTAGTGCACTACCACTACCATTAATAACTGTGACGTAAATATTTATGAAAGAAAACAGTTCAACGAAGACGTAGATAGAAGATGCAAATTAATACGCAAAAACAGTGTTCGAAGACTGCCTTTCTCACGGCGAGAAATGCCATATCAACAAAACAAAAATATCCAAAACAAAATATTCAATTACGCTCATAAAGATTAACTTGTTGAAACCGAATAATAAAGCTGTCTATTGGAAGTAATAAATTATAAGGTAGATTCCAAATTTAATATAATAAAATTCAACTTCGAAGACATAAGTGCAAATGCACTAAGAACATACTTAATACAATGAACTTTTAACCAAACTTAAGACAGACAAACTACTAACATATATTAAGTTACAACAGTATCTCAAAGGGAAAACATAAATTAGATTAGGTAGCGATTAACTTATTTTGATTTGTTGATTGGATCGCAAGTTTTGGTGTGCTAAATTATAAAACAAGTTAAAAATTAGTGAGGGAGATTCCGTTTAAATCTATCCAAAGCTGTAAGAGAACAAATGACAAAACACATGTTGTAACAACCAGTATATTTATTTTATCACAGACAGAGAAATTCGTAGAGAGAAGAAGATAAATTTACATAGGTGCGATGAAACGCTAGAACGTAAGTCTATATCACAGACAATAGTGATTAAAATAGGCTCCCTTTGGTTCGGCAACACGTCGTACAACAATTAAATTTGTCGGCCTAACTTTTACATTTCGAAAAGAAGAAGATTTGTAAATTATAACACAAATATACAAATATGTTGCACAGAAAAAAGTTTTATACTTAATTGTGACAACAACTTGATATGTACGTCCAGTCCTACGTGCAATCGACCGACAACGTAGAAGCAAAGAACTAAAGTAGGAAATATATTATTTACAATTTAGTTTTCCTTCGAAGCATTCAACTAGCTAGCAGCACCTTCTCAGAATTTCCCAAAATTAGCTGAAATATAACAAAAAACTGAAAAAGAAACGAACAGTTTTTTCCCATCGATATTTCAATGTCAAACGTCTACCAATTGACAGCAATTCCCTTTAATGTAGCGCAAACGTCATACCAAAACACTTTTAACATAACACATTGTTTACGTACTCCTCATTATATTTTTTTTGAGTTTTTTAAAAGCACTGTATTTTTTAAAGTTAGAAGATTAGCTTATTTTCTCTGAACTATTTTTACTTGAATCAAAATAATTTGAAGGTTTACCCAAATCTTTATCAGAATGATCCAAACTTGAGACGTTTTTTCCAGGTGTTACGGCTATTTCTGTTCTTCTTTACCGTGGTTTGCTTTCTGAATCGTTTTGCATGCTCTGAGCAGCTCAATGAAAGTGTCACTCACATGATCATAAGAGTCATTAGAAAAAGCACTTGAAGAAATCTTGTTTAAAACTGCATCTTTATCAATCTTTTACCACGTGCTTTAAATCGACCTTCTCAAAAAGCTGTTTTAATAAATATGGAAATCTTGGTTTGGGTATTGCACATTTTTTTCCCATCGGTTTTTTTCCAGCGTTTTAGAATTAGCTTCCACGTACATTTAAATGGTCGAAAGAAGTTTACTTCTAGGGGTTGTAATAATTGCGTCGGTTTCTTTAGAAAGGTGGAATGAAAGGTTGTCCCCATCCAGTCTTCTGCAATAAGACACTACAATAGTATTGATCCAGGGTTTAAAACAGTAAACATCAAACCATCTAGAAGCTGTTCGATTGTATATGACTCCCTTAATCCCTTCTAATGTTCACGACTCATACGAATGCAACGATTTGTAAACGACGTAGGGAACAAGCAGATCTCCAGATGCGGTTGCGGTCATCATAATGGATGTTGCTGATTTACTATGATTAAGGACCTTTTTTTGATACTTGCAACATCTTCTTACTATGACTTTTTTCTCCCTGGATCGTCCACTAGATTTGTTTCGTAATATTTTATACTGTGCGTTGATGGTATGGCTATTTTCTAGGTGAATTAAATATTCTGAAACTCTCTCTGGATACACCAACTCTCGAACGTTTTATGTTTCGGCACGATTTTTGGAAAATATCATTTTTATGCCTCAGTAAGAATTAATATGCAAAATCTCTTCCTGGCATATTATGCTTAAATCTATAAACAGTTAATCCAGCTTTGTTCAAATATTGTTTTACAACCATTCGCAGATCAAATTTGTCTATTGGAAAACCCAATGCAACAGCGACCTTTATATGATCTACAATAACCTTTTCTACTTGTGAGCTTAATGCTGTTTGCCTTCTCTGATTTTTCATGTTTCCACCTGATGTCTTGTGTCGATCCAGCACAGATCTATGTATTCCAAACAGATCCTGAGCTCACCGATAGGACATTCCAAGACAATGTATTTTTTTAAGAAGGGAGAATTCCATCATAGACACCAAATAGACCAATTCCATATGGAAGTGCCGGACTCTTACCAGCTAAAATCTCTTCTTTTTTTTTCTCTTATCAGTGGCAGGGGTGAAGGTATCGCTTTTTTTGGCATTCCTCTTCACCCAGTATATTCGGTTACTTTTCCCTTTTCTTTTCCCACCGTTTGCATATAAATACAGTGTGTTCTACTGTATCAACCTCTTCGCAGTAGTTACATTTTTTGTTATCGCTTCTTTTATATTTACAGAGATATGCTTTAAAACACCCATGTTCTGTCAGGAATTGGATTAAATGATAATTTAGTTCTCCATAGTTTCTAAAGAACTACCCATTTATATTTTTTATTATTTATTTTCGTCCACTGTACTTTTGTTTTATTTTCTGCCCACTTTTCCTCCCATTTTTTGATAGTATCTTTTCTTACGCTCTTCCATTCTATTTTGTCTGTATTTTTTTTAATTCCCTTTCTTTTATAATCAAATGAAAGGGGATTTGTCTTGTTATAACCTGTAGTGCCTTTATGGATACTGTTCTGTAACTTTTTGCGATTCTAATCCCTGCTTTCTCTGTATGATTTCTGCTTTTTTATATTTTTCCATTCCCTAGTACCCTTTCCATATTTCCCATCCATATAATATCATGGAATTAGCTATGCTTAGCAGTAACTGCTTTTTTCCCGTGTTGGATTCGTCTATGCTTGGCATTATTTTGGATAACATCATTATAATCTTGTCTGCTTTTTTTGTTACTTCAATTATATGTGTCCCCATATTCCAATTTTTACATATCTTATGCCTAGATATTTTATACATTTTTGTTTATGGTAATCTCTTTGACTTTGTTTCTGCCTTTAAGTACGATCACTCCAGTTTTTTCTGTCGCTGTTTTTAGACTTTTATCTTCTATTGCTTTTATTATTGATTTTATTGCATTTTCCAGTTTCTTCTCTAATTCTTTTCTATTTTTCTCCGTCCCTATTAAAACCATATCGTCTGCATACGGTATCATTTTGCATCTTTTGGTATATGAGTGGGTTCCACCAATACCACAGGTTTTTATCACAATTTATGTCTTCGGTTCTCCCGCCGCCGTCTTATTTTGTTTTTTACGTCCATTATGTATTTTTTCCAGCTGCCGCAGTTCTCTCTACCGGCACTGTGTCGTTCCTCTTCGCATATTGGGCAGTTTTCCATTTCTTGGCATTCTCTGTATATTTGTCCTTCCCTTCCGCACTTATTGCATAGTTTTGTCCTATCGTTTCCTTTGCGCTCTTTTGCGTTATGTCCATACTCCCAGAATCTAGAACATTTAACTGCCTAATGTTGCTCCTCCAGCCTGCATTGTGACATAGTTATTCTAATTTTTGTTTTTTGTAACACTTTATTAGCTGTGTTCTCTGGTACCCTAATTCTTACCGCCTTCGTGTGGTTTTTGTTAGGCAAAACACTCCTATTTTTAAGTTTTCAATGTTTCCATGTTGTACAATTGCTTTTTCTATGTAGTCATTAGGTCCATTCCTCTGATGATTAGGTTTTTTGTGTTCACTTTATCTCCGAATTTCTTTATATTTATTTCTTTGTTTCCTTTCTCTATCTCTTCTTTTATTTTGTTTAACGCTTATTCGTGTTTTTCTATTTTTATTAACAGTTTTCCTTCTTTAGTACTCTTTATAGTTCTGATTTTTTCGGTTTCTGCTTTATCTTTAAGTTGTATTCTCATTTTTGCTGCCAGTTCCTCGTAGTTCTTTCCCTTTTGCTCTACGACTAACGCGTAGGTCCTCCTCTGATTATATTGTTTTTCCGTCCTTTGCTGTGCGTCAATTTCCTTTGGTACTATTATGTTTATTATTTTCTGTTTTGAGTTGAACACACACTCTATCATTTTTCTTAATCTATTTACACTCATTGTTTTTAATTTATGCATCGTTATCGTTTCATCTTCTCCTGTTTTTCCTTTTTCAACACATCCTACTCTTGTTCTTTATATATAATGCTTATAACTATTATTTTTTTTATATTAGTATTATTTTTTATTTTTGTTTTAGTTTCTTTTTCCAAGGTTTCAATTTCTTCTTCCCCTTTATGTATTTCCGGGTACACTTTCTCTATCAATAACTGCAATCTTGAGTTATCTTTTATTTCTTTTTTGGTTACCCATAGCGTGCTTGTACCTATCTTTTCTTGAAATGGGTGTCCTATTATCCCCCCATTCCTCCTCAACTACTCTCTTTCATTCTTCGTATGTGTTTATATTATCCACATTTTTTATCATCTCTTTTCCTTCATCTGTCCATTTCGTCGTTTGTACAGCAATTTCCTTTGTTTCTTTGCTGTGCGTTTGTCTTATATCCGTTTGTGTCTCTGTGTTTATTGTCATTTTTTCTGCTTTCTCCCATTTGATTTGTTCTAACTGTTCTCTTGCCGACTGTCTGTTTAGGTTATTAATCTGTGCTTCTAATAGTTTAATATATTGTTTAAGTTCTGTTTTTGTGCTTTGGATAACTTGCGTCTGCAGTGTCTTAAACGCCCTCGTTGTCCTATCAATCGCCTCGATGATCTCGTATACTGTCGGATTTTTACCTTATAAATGGCATCCATAAAGTCTTGATCTATTTCTTTCCTTTTCCTTTCGCCAAAAGTGATCGAGTCACTTCTTCCGCGAAGCAGGTAGTTTGCTCTTCCAATAGCTATACTTTTTTCCGAGGCTTGGTTGCCTACTTCAGAAAAAGGGTCACTTAATATCGACCCGGGAGTTTCCACCTCCCTTGCCGGCTCTGGGGTATTCCTCTTCTGCGCGGTAGTATTCTTTTTTACCAGGTATAAATCCATATTTGTTTAGTTTACAATTATACGTTATTCATTGCCGGTTTCCATATGTTTAAACATGCTCTTGCGGGTTTCTGATATAAGACATATACATTGGTTTTTTTGCTATTGTTTTCGTTCTTTTTTTTGTTTTTTTTGCACTTTTAAGACCAATACTTGACTAAATAACGAAATACTTTACACACACTAGACATCATACGTGTTGGCGAGTTGGATTTAGGATTCTGGATGGAGGTACTAGAGAGAATTGAGTTTGAGGTATATAGGATTTGCGGGTTACGACCTGATTTCCTCATTGTTAAGGGAAATGGAGGAGAAATCAAGACTCGCGTGGGCAGGGTCGCTTCACTGAAGTAGGCCTCTCTCCGTCGGGATCACGGAGAATACCTACCCGGTACCCTATCCAAGACGATGTTATATGTTTCATGGTCAGGTTTCTTGTATATCTTGTTCCTCTGATGACGCTTGTATGAACGGGGCATGTTTTTTTTGCTGTCTCTATGGTCCCAATCACTAAAAAATTTACGTTTTTTTAAAAATATTTTATCGTAATTTTATCTCGTAACAAAATATTGTTATTGCGATAAATATCATTAAAGTAGACCCCAAATAAGTAAACTTACTTTAAATAAATCCAAAGTATGATAAATGATCACTTTCCCAGGTAAAGTTTTGCAGGTTATGAAAACAGTGTCAAAATCAGCTGTTGAACCATTGAACATGTTTTTTTTATTCAAATTCGGAAGAGACTGAATTTAATTTTAGAATCCTAATTATCGTTTTATCGCATTTTACGGCAACAGAATATTGTAATGGATTTTAAAACTAGTTTATTTATACTAAAAATATTTACACGTTTAAACTACACAAACTAATTAAATCTAACGATATTTAAATAAAACACTTACACTAATTTATGTATTACAATCACTCGAAAGATAATGTCTGCGGATAACTTCTGTTTATCTTTAAATATACATTTGTTTACATTAAAGTCACGTACGATTACACTTTGTTATATTTATCTCGAACACGCGTTAATCACTTATTTATTTAAACATCTTCTTAACATTTGCGAATTTTCTATATCTTTTGGTGAACGTTCTGGAAATGGATAAAATTTGGTGAACGCTCTCGAACTTAAAAATAAGTTCTCGAACGTTTCAATATTATATCTAATTTTTTTCTATTGGAAAATCCCGTTTTCATATCTTATTATTAAATTAACTAACGAGTATTAGTACGAAAAACTAATAAATAAAGTAATTGTTAAATTTAATTCAATTCAACAAATCATAGCATTTGTTTTCCTAAGCATATAGAATTTGGTTTAAATGTTATTATGAGGGATACAGTCCCGTACTTACATTTTCTCCGATTATCGTAAAATAATTTTAAAAATTGCAATTAAACCATAAAGTGTGATACATGCTTAAATGAAATAAAAAGCTCTTCTAATAGTATTTAAAAAAAAATCAGGACCGTGTTTAAGAAAAAACAAAGTTGATACTGGTTACTCGAAAACGAAACGTCGGATTCTAATATAGTTCCTCATCATATGATTTGCGAAATTTAAATTTAGTCGGGTAATTATAGTTTTTTGAAAAACTATGCATGGTCTTCTAATTACAATTTTGTACATAGCTGTGTTATAAGCTAAAATGTATTTTATTTACTGCTATTCTGTTAAATGCCAAACATTACTGAATTTGACAGACAATTAATAATAAAGCAATTTATGGCGTTTATACAAATTAACATTGCGTTTTAAATCATCTTAAGATCTGGTTTCTACGTGTAAAACTATTAGTATAAACCCAAATCACTTATCATTTGCATTAAATAGTAATAATGTTTGGGATTAAAGTTTATGTAGATTATACGACAACGGTATTAATTATTTGACTATTCGTCAGTAACATAATATAAATAAAATTACGTTTACTAATGTTATACTAACAAATCGGGTTTTTTTTTTCAAATGTGTAGATGTATAAAAAGCAATAAATTACAAATGCGAACAATAAAATTGCGCGGCGGTTGTAAATATGACGATACAGAATAACCAACACATATAATTTATGCATTAATCCATGTTTATGTTTGCGTTTATATGTAAATTCGTCTTATTCTTTTGTGATTTTTTTTTACATTTTTTAATCGTGAAAGAGCACATCTCATCGCACCAGATATGTTTCAACCTCATTCATATATACTTTAATGCAAGAAAAGTTTGAATTGCATTTTAGTGCTTGACACACGTTTCTGTTTATTTCATTTTTTGGAAAGATCACATACTAAACTAATAACAATGATTTTTTTGTGCTTATCCAGTTGTTCAGGATCAAACCTCTTCCAGTTTTAGTAAGTACACGTCTTACTTATATCTGGTTCTGGTGTGATGTGCTTTTAGTTTAGTGCTCTTAGTACACTCATTAGTTAATTATTAGTTTTTATAGTGTAGAAGTAAATTTATATATGCCTAATGTGTAGCACCTTCTTACAAATGTTTGATTTCTATATGTATTTTGTTTTATACGTTTGATTGTATTTATTAATTTGCATGCATAAACAGAATATTTATTAAACGGTTCCGCAATTTCTAAGAAAAATTTTTGGTAGTACACTTTTCCTGTGTTACACTGTTTGTTTGTAACAAGGCTAACGCAACGGCTAACACAGTTTTTCCAGAGAGGGAGTTGCAGGCTTTGTACTAAATTATAAATTAAATATAAAAAGGCGCCAAAACGATGAAAGAAACTAAATTAGGGAGATATCGTTTAACTCTACCCCCAGCTGTAAAAGAACAACACAACACAACAGAAGTGATAACACAGAATATATATTTATTGTATCACAGAAGTAGTTGAAGAGGACGAAGACAGTACATAGGTATCGTTATATAAACGTTGCAAACAATATTACATGGGTTCATATCACAGGCCAAGTATAAGTTACGCCCTTTGACTAAGCAACACGTCGCACATCAAAGTGTCCTAATCGATAAATACTCGCATAAATAGAAAATGCAATACTTACAGTTGTGTATTATCCAGTAGGGGATTAGCTAGTTCCGTACTAGTATGACCTAAAACGTAATCTGAAATTTGACACAAAAGCGTACATACGGCGTAATCACAAGTAACTTGAGTAAGTATTTCTTCCTATAAAGTGATGTTCAACCCCTGGCCTTTAACGACCTGACGCCATAGAAACTTTTGGAACAGCAGGGGTTTTATCAACCGTCACTGATAAGGTTACAGGTGGAGGGATCGGACTCACTAATAAATTAGTTAAAGTCCTCAATACAAGAAAAGTTATATAATCACATACCCCAAAATAAGCTTTCACTCAACAATACGTAGATCTCGAGTACATATTCACGTGAAGTTGCGTGAAACAACTTAATAATGAAAGCCTTGTTAGGCCAAGAGATACCGCTAAACGGTCCGTGTTATATAAGACGTTACGGGAAAATGAATCGTTTGACAGCCGTCTACAAAAAGTATGCGTGTCGAGAACAAATTTTATACTCGAGAAATTTTAAATCACCAACTTTTAGCATAACAAATTTCCTCCCAGCAACATAAATACCTGGGAAGTGGACACTAGCAAAAATCTAAAATAGAACCCTGAAATTCAAAACCAACACAAGAAGAAACGTAAATGTTAGATGTTTTTCCAATTTGCTAAGCATCACCAACCAGATGTGTCCAAAAGTCGCAAGAAGCGGTATGATACTCCAAAAAACCAAAAGCTCCAACCAACAGAAGAGAAGTATCAGAACAGGTACCCGTTAAAACATCCGTCGTTACGCTATAAAGCAAGAGAACAACCCAGTCCCATAGACCTCACTGACGGATAACACTAAGCAAACCAAGAGAAGAAGAAGAAGCATAGGAAAGAAAGAAGTTTAAACCACAGTCAATGACAACGTCCTAAAATCCCTTAAAACCCCAGCCCAAAAAGTCGTCAACGACGATATGAGATTTTTCCATCAAAAAAAAAACATACCCTAAAGATGTAAGCAAAGAAAACCAAACGAAGAAAAGTCAAGCAAAAAGAAAATTCTGATTAAAAAGTCGACACAAATCGGACTACCAAAAAGGCAGAGAAAAAGAATCAGTAATCCAAAAGCCACAACTACAAAGTCACCTAAGAAACTAAACACTAAAGTGTACCAATCCAAAAGAAATCCAAACCGCGTAACTCAAAACAAAACCGAAAGAAAGAAAAAGAAGTAAGAATAATAAGAAAGAATAAGAAGCTTCACTTGCTAATCGAACGTCGTGAGCCAATGCTCGTAGTGTTAGAATGTCACACTGGAATATAAATGCCAAAGAACGGATTAGAATATTCCCAAAGAAGAGAAATATCCTAACGGTGACTGACAACATCAAAAATGTCGACTAAGCGGAAGTACAGAGTACTAGAAGCGACGTTGCACTCTAATTCAAGCTTCAACCCAAGCATAATAAAACATAAACCCAGTAAACCTAATACAGCAAAAAAAGTAACTGAGAAAGAAAAGAAACATAGTTGCAGTGAACACTAAAGAAAGAAGTTACTAAAAAGAAAAAAGAAAGGAGTGTTCAAGCAACAAACCAAGATAAAAAAAATAGCAAAAGAGACCGTTGTTCTAAAGGCGAAGCTTTAGAAACAAAAGAGAAAGAAAATTTTTTAAAATTAGAAGTAAGGAAGACAAGAAAGGAAGAAAAGAGACAGACGGAGAAAGATAAGACAAGATGTAAATGTGTGATTTGTTCTTCTCTTCGTAGAAGATACTAAAGGGAGTGACCAACCCTTCGATGCCCAACCAACTGCCTTAGAGGCTAATTATAGAAGATCAATAGAAAGAAAGAAAAACGGTTGGCGCATAAAAAATATATATAGGCCCAAGAAGAAAGGAATGAACAGTATAAAAGATAAGAGATAGGAAAAGACGGAGAAAGATAAGATTTGATGTTAATGCCTGATTCGTTCTTCACCCCGTAAAAGAACCAAAAGAGAGACCACCCTACGGTGCTCATCCAACCGCCTAATAGGGTAAACCTTCAGGGGGAAGAAGAAGAAGAAAGAAAGAGATGTGGCATGCAGATGATCAACTAATCAAGACAAGAAGAAAAAAATGAGAAGAAAGAAAGACAAGAAAGGATGAAAAGAGACAGACTGAGACAAATACGACAAGACTAAGATCTCTGATTCGTTCTTCTGTTCGTAGAAGAAACGAAAGAGGTGGCCAGCTCTTCAATGCTCAACCAACCGCCCATATATATAAAAAAAAGAAAAACAAAGAGAAGAGAAAAGATATCACCGTTAGTCATAGAACGCAAGCGTACCAATTGCTGTCCCAAATTAGAAAGTATACTTTACGACTTTAATGCCGACGAGCGGAATTGAAACTTCAAGAAAATAAAAAAACTAAATCCATAAGCAGAAGAGAAAATTCTATAGATGGCGTACCAATCCAAAAAGGCCGACTAAGCGGATATAAATAGATACAGACGGAAAGGTAGTCTGTCCTGAAGTAAGATGGAGAAGACAATAACTAAAAGAATTTTAGCAGAAATTTAACCAAAAAAAAAGAAATCGGTGACAAGAAACGTGGGTGAAAACAAGATACCAATAACATATTCAAAGAATGGAACCACCAAAACCAAAAGAAAAGAACCAAAAGAATAGCAAAAGTCGAAAGCCCAAAAAGTGAACTAGCACTTTGCGACGCCGATGAAAAAGAAGAGAACGATTAGAAGAAAGAAACAGCAAAGAATAAATAGAAGTGATTGACGAAGTGAATGTAAGAGTAGTAGCTTTTACATCAGGAGAAACAGGACGATCCCCATGTAGACGCGTACACCTTGTAGTGACACCAACTTTGTCGTACTTGGCAAAACGTGACGTGACCTAATAGGGTTGCTTCGTTGCGAGTTTGAACAAGAACAATAACGTATAAACTCGGCAACCTTAAGTCTCAGATGAGGCCAGTAGAAGTGACAGCAAAGAGCTTCTAAAGATGTAATCAGATGTAATGTGGTGGTTCTGAATAAGTTGATTGCGCTGGTCCGATGATACAACCAACTTCAAAATGCAAGAATCAGAAGTGGAAATGCGTATCCGTTTACATAAAAGATTTTTCACAACACACCAACGAGAGAAACGACGAGGAGAAGCAGTAACTTGTCTAAAAATATTAATTGAGATGTGATTTTAATCAACGCTAAAGGAAATAGAGATAGAATGGCGTTAGATTCCGGCGAATGACCTTGAGCTGCATTGGCTCTGAGACTGGTTCTGTCAGCTGAAGAAAGAGGTATCGCATGGTGGTAACGTAAGTACCAATGGATTTGTTAGGCCCCATAGTATGTTTGGGAATGGTTTCCATCAGACGATCGTCGTAATCTACAGGTAAAAACTCAGACTTCAACAAAGCAGCAACATCTTGCACGCACGTAACGAACTTCGATTTGTTCTAAAAACAAGAAGGGCTTTGCCAGATAAAACTTCAAAAGCCGAAAGAAAAAGTTGATGCTGTAAAACACCACGAGACAAACACAACTCGTCAATACGAATAAGAAACTCTATAAGTTCGTTTCTGAATCAGAGTCCGAAGAAGTAAGAAGTGGTAAATAAAATAAAATAAAATCACGATAAAACCTAAAACAAGAAACTAAGCAAAGTAGTAAATCAAAGCAAATCTACCAAGTGTCTGCCCAGACATCCAAATAAAATAAAAGCAAGTAAATTACCAATATAAAGTCAAACCGAAGCACTAAAATCAAAGAAGTAAAAGTTAGTGAAGTAACTACGACGTTAAGTCTTGCAACAACACTCAAAGAAGCGAAGTAAAACTTCGAGTAAATCGAACCCACTAAAGACAAATAAAAGAATAAAAGACTCAATATAACTAGAAGGAATTATAATCGCACAAACAAAATCGAGCCCAGACAGTTGGGTGTCTAATTTGTTATACTGGTTCTCTTGTAACGAAAAAAATAAGCAACGGCTAACACAGTTTTTCCGAAAAGGGAGTCGCAGGTTTCGTAATGCTAAATTATAAATTAAATACGAAAAAGGCGCCAAAACGACAAAAGAAACTAAATTAAGGAGATATCGTGTAACTCTGCCCGCAGCTGTAAAAGAACAACAAACACCACAGAAGTGATAACACAGAATATATATTTATTGTATCACAGAAGTAGTTAAAGAGAACGAAGACAGTACATAAGTATCGCTATATAAACGTTGCAAACAATATTACATGGGTTGATATCAGTTACGCCCTTTGACTGGGCAACACGTCGCACATCAATGTGCCCTAATCGATCTAACTTTTACATTTAACGAAGGAATGATTTTATTTTTTTAAGTTAAATTACAAAAATACAAAAATCCACAGTATAGATTAATTAATTGTGATTACAACCTAGTATGTACGTGTGGCCATTCTAATAAACGACATGACCAACGAAGTAATATTCGTATAAATAGAAAATGCAATACTTACAGTTGTGTATTATCAAGTAGGGGATTAGCTAATTCCGTACCAGTATGACCTAAAACGTAATCTAAAATTTGACACAAAAGCGTAGATACGGTGTTTTCACAAGTAACTTAATTTAATTCATACGATCTTCGACATAAAAGAATGCACCGAGCTTCCTTCTAATTCACTTCTTACTTTTGTAAGTATTTCTTCCTATAAAGTGGTGTTCAACCCCTGGCTTTTAGCGACCTTACGTCATGGAAACTTTTCGAACAGCAGGGGTTTTATCAACCGTCACTGATAAGGTTACAGGTGGAGGGATCGGACCTGCAAAAAAATTAATTTAAGCCCTCAATACAAAAAAAGTTGTATAATCACATACCCGAAAATAAGCTTTCGTTTAACAATACGTAGAATTCGACCACATATTTACGTGAAATTGAAAATTAATGAAAGTCTTGTTGGGCTTAGAAATACCGCTAAACGGTCTGTGTTATACAAGACGTTATGGGAAAATGAATATTTTGACAGCTGTCTACAAAAAGTATGCGTGTCGAGGACAAATTTTATACTCGAAAAATTTTAACCTACTAAACTTTAACATAACAAATTCCCTCCCAGCAACATAAAAACTTGGGAAGTGGACACTAGCTAAAATCAAGAATAGAAATTTAGGCATACGCTGACAGAACCCTGAAATCCAAAACCAACCCAAGAGGAAACGCAAATGAAAAAGGTTTTCCCAATTTGCTAAGCATCGCCAACCAGATGTGTCCAAAAGTCGCAAGAAGCAGAATGATACTCTAAAAAACCAAAAACTCCAACCAACAGAAAATAAATATCAGAACAGGTACTCGTTGAAAGTCGACATCAATCGTTACGCTATAAAGCAAGAGAGCAACGCAGTCCCATAGACCTCACTGACTGACAATACTAAGCAAACCAAGAGAAGAAGAAGAGTTATAGAAAAGAAAGAAGTTTAGACCACGGTCAAGGACAACGCCCTAAAATCCTTTGAAACCCCAGCCCACAAATACAAATCCCGCCCTGAATCTAAGTTTCCAAAGCTAACCAGACTAAAGAAGTGAAAAGAAAACCAAAGTATCACTATCTAGTAGATCTTGAATTGCGATAAGCGGATTAGAAAAAAACGTCAAAAAGAAGAACTAAAACAGTTGTGCCCAAAATGTCCTCAACAGATATGAGATTCTTTCACCAAAAAAACCAAACAGACCCTAAAGATCTAAGCAAAGAAAACCAAACGAAGAAATCTCAAGCAAAAAGAAGTCGGACTACCAAAAAAGCAGAGAAAAAGAATCAGTAATCCAAAAGTCACAACTACAAAGTCACCAAAAAGCTAAACACTATAGCGTACCAATCCAAAAGAAATCCAAACCGCGCAACTCAGAAGCAAACCGAAAGCAAGAAAAAGAAGTAAGAATAAATAAGAAAGAATAAGAAACTTCACTTGCTAATCGAACGTCGTGAGCCAATGCTCGTATTGTTAGAATGTCACATTGGAATGTAAATGCCGAAGAACGGATTAGAATATTTTAAGGCCAAAAGAAACCCAAAACATAAAAAACATAAAAAATGCCGACTAAGCGGAAGTACAGAATACCAGAAGCAACGTTGCACTCTATTTCAAGCTTTAACCCAAGCATAATAAAAGAAAAACCCAGTAAACCTAATACAGCAAGAAAAGTAACTGAGAAAGAAAAGAAAAAGAAAAGAAACATAGTTGCAGTCAACACTAAAGAAAGAAGTTACTAAAAAGAAAAAAAGAAAAAAGTGTTCAAGCAACAAACCTTTAGAAGCAAAAGAGAAAGAAAAAAAATAGAAGGAAGACAAGAAAGGAAGAAAAGATACAGACGGAGAAAGATGAGACAAGATGTAAATATGTCTGATTCGTTTGTCTTGCCGTAGAAGAAACGAAAAGGAGTGACCAACCCCTCGATGCCCAACCAACCGCCTTATAGGCGAACCATAGAGAGGATAAAAAAAAAGAAAGGAAAACGGTTGGCGCATAGAAAAGATAGATAGACCCAAGAAGAAAGGAATGAACAGTAGAATAGATAAGAGATAAAAAAAGACAAAGAAACATAGGGGTTGATGTTAATGACTGATTCGTTCTTTACCCCGTAAAAGAACAAAAAGAGAGAAAACCCTACGGTGTCCATCCAACCGCCCAAAAAGGTAAACCTTTAAGGGGAAGAAGAAGACAGAAAGAGATGTGGCATGCAGGTTATCAACAAATCAAGAAGAAGAAGAAGAAAACAATGAGAATTAAGAAGAACAAGAAAGGATGAAAACACACAGACTGAGAAAGATAAGACAAGGTTTAGATCTCTGATTCGTTCTTCTCTCCGTAGAAGAAACGAAAGAGAGTGACTAGCTCTTCAATGCTATAACTTAGAAAGTACTTTACAACTTTAATGCCGACGAGCCGAATAGAAAACTCAAGAAAAGAAAAAAACAAATTTAAAAGCAAAAGAAAAAATTCTATAGATGACCAATTCAAAAAGGCCGATTAAGCGGATATAAATATATACAGAGGGAAAGGTAGTCTGTCCTGAAGTAAGATGGAGAAGACAGAAACCAAAAGAATTTTAGCAGAAACTTAACCAAAAAAAAAGAATATCGGTGACAACAAACCTGGGTGTAAGCAAATGGATAGCATCCGAGTCACAACAAACAAGATACCAATAACATATTCAAAGAATGGAACCGCCAATACCAAAAGAAAAGAACCAAAAGAATAGCAAAGGTCGAAAGTCGAAAGCCCAAAAAGTGAACTAAAAAAAAAGAGAACGATTACAAGAAGGAGGCAGCTAAGAATAAGCAGAAGTGATTGATGAAGTGGATGTAAGAGTAGTGGCTTTTACATCAGGAGAAACAGCACGATCCCAATGTAGACGCGTGCACCTTGTAGCGACACCAGTGTTGGAAAGCTTCGTCGTACTTGGCAAAACGTGACGTGACCTAATAGGGTTGCTTCGTTGCGAGTTCGAACAAGAACAATAACGTATAAACTCGGCAACGTTAGTTCTCATATGAGGCCAGTAGAAGTGACAGCGAAGAGCTTCTAAAGTGCTCCTCCTAACACTGCGGTGATCACAATCAGATGTAATGTGGTGATTTTGAATAAGTTGATTGCGCTGGTCCGATGGTACAACCAACTTCCAAACCCAAGAATTAGAAGTGGAAATGCGTATCCGTTTACATAAAAGATTTTTCACAACGCACCAACGAGAGAAACGACGAGGAGAAGCTGTAACTTTACCATAGATATCATACCTAAATTTTTCGGTTTTATATGCTAGTGCAGTGCACACGTATATAAATTTTACTCTTCAAATTTTCCAGTAAAAGTTAGTACCAATCAGCAATTTTATTACAAAAGATACAATATTGTTAAGATGCCTATCGCAAAGTACCCAAAATGTAATAAAGATGGTAACCTCGATAAAGAGCTAACTTGTGACAATTGCAAACAAGTAATTCATACAACATGCACCGGACAACACGAACAGAAATGCAATGCATGCTGGCTCGGGATCGCCGGGTCAAATATATTTGCGATAACGGCGCAACAAGGCCACTCGCTAACAACAAACCTATTGAAGATTTGAAAAAGCTTATCCTTGATTTAACAACTAAAATAAACAATCTAGAGGATAAAATCTCTAAATCTGCACAATACGTTGAAGAAGCCGAAGTAGCCGAAGCTATCATTAGTGAGATTCAAGAGCGTAGCAGGCGTGCTTCTAATAGCATCCTCTTTAACGTTAAGGAGACGGATTCCGAAGAATTAGATAAAAACCAAGCAGTATCTAAATAAAATCGGCGGTTATAATACAGACGGCATAACAACTCTTCGCTTAGGATCAGCTTCTACCGGTAAGGATCGTCCCATCAAAGTTATGCTACGCAGTGAACGGGATGCACGCTTCCTTTTGAAAAACAAAATCAAACTTCCTGTAAACATAAAAATTCGACAAGATGAGACCCCTCGACCAAGAGATTATCTACGAAATTTGCAGAATACGCTTAATAAGCAGCTTGAGGATGGCGAGCGTGACCTCACTATAAAATACATCAGAGGCGTACCAAAAATTGTTAACAAGCCAAAAAACGACAAGTAACTATACTAAAAATTACTTTTTCTATACTAATATCGCCTCATTACCAGCAAAATACTCGTCCTTGAAACAAGACATTGAACACTTGCAAACAACTATAATCGCTCCAAGTGGAACGTGGTTAAAACAAAGAATTCCAAATACATTAATACAATTTCCTAACTATACCATGTATAGACACGATCGTCAACACAAAAAAGAAGGGGGGTAGGGATTTACGTCAAAAACAAATATGGAAATCTCCCCATTTTTGCGGAAACAAACAACAAATATAACGACGAGCAAGTAGAAGTAATTTGGTTAAATTTAACTATTGCAAACACTAAGTTTTTACAGAGCCCCGGATACGCAAATTGACAGCGACATTGCATTAATAAAGACGATAAAAGCAGCATCGAACAACCGTAATTTAATAATTTTTGGTGATTTTAATTATCCCACCATCAATTGGGAACAAACAGCGACAAATGCAAATATTTCAGCAACCTTATTTCTCGAAATGTTTATAGACTCTAATCTGCAACAGCATATCCTATCGCTCACCAGATACCGCGGCAATGACAAACCGAGTATATTGGACTTAGTCTTTACCTCAGAACCTAACCTGATCAACAAAATTGAGTACCTACCACCTATAAAGAAAAGTGACCATCTTACCTTGCTAACTACGTTACAAATATCTGCAAAGGCCTCAAAAATCATCAAATCTAGAAAGTGTAAACCTTGGATTACAATTGAATTGAAAGAACGCATAAGACAAAGACGCAGGTTATGGGATAAATACAAAGCGGACAGATTACTGGAACATTTTAATAAATACAAGACCCTCGCCAACACATTAAATATTGAACTTAGAAATGCACGAACCAGATATGAAGAATCAATAATTGACGCGGGACCCAAACAGTTTTATAAATACATTTAACATCACGGGTAACCACAATAGTCCTGCGCTCAGCAAATACAGCTATGCACTCGCATCTTACTGTGACTAGCGAACAATTTGCACAACAGTTTCAAAGTGTATTCGTGGACAAATCGCTACCTGTATTAGATATGGAAGAATCAACAAGAGTGCGAAACTCACAAACAGGTGTGCTGATTACAGAAAATATAGTCCTAAAGCAACTATCAACTATTACGGCCGATTCTGCGCCAGGTCCGGACAACGTATCTCCAAACTTTTTGAAAAATTCGGCCGGTAGCCTGGCTGAACCTATTGCAAACTTAATGCAACTATCTCTGAGCCAAGGATTCTTCCCTCCCGAACTGAAAAAATCTGTCATATTCCCCATATTTAAAAAAAGGCGATAAACTCGTAGCCCGTAACTACCGCCCTGTAAGCTTAATCTCTGTCGTCTGTAAATGTATGGAAAAAATTATAGCCAACGAACTTACCGAATTCTTAATCGCGAATGTCATTATTCCGGATTGCCAGCATGGCTTCATACAGGGCAGATCGGTTCTTTCAAATATACTGCTTAACTTAGATTCGTGGACTAAGTCCATCGACGAGCGAGCACCAATTGACGTCATTTATGTGGACTTTGAGAAGGCGGTTAATAAAGTCCCTCACCAGAGGCTGCTGCTGAAACTCGAACACTACGGTGTGAGAGGAAATCTACTGAAATGGATCAAAAAACTTCTTTTCCGAGTGTACCTATCAAATGCGGGTAAATGACCTTTTATCTACATCTTATCAAGTAAGAAGTGGAGTACCGCAAGGATCAGTCCTTGGTCCCATGTTATTGCTGGTTTATTTAGCAGATCTAACCTCAAATGTTCAATCAACATCGATTGTTTTTGCCGATGACACAAAATTCTTTAATCATCCATTGCAGAATGCTCACATCATGCAGTCAGACCTCGATAATCTGAGTTGCTGGACTAAAACGTGGCTGCTAACACTCAACACAGACAAATGTACCATCTTACACATTGGAGCTAATAATCCAATGCCAGACTATAACCTAGAAGGAAGACTTCTCAAGAAAGTCGATGAACAGACGGACTTCGGTATAATTATTAAGCACTTAAAATTGTCGTCGCATATCACCCATCTTGTAAAAAAAGCCAACAGTTTATTATATATGATCAAGATCAACTTCAAGTGTCTAAAACCTAAAGTGTTCTTGAAACTGTATAAATCCTATATGCGTCCAGTTTAGTTGTAGTGTCTGAAATCCTTACTTAATTAAAGACATTGAAGTACTGGAAAGGGTCTAACGCAGAGTGTACAATATAAGAAGGCTACCTTATGACCAGCGACTAACAATTCTAAAATTGCTCACACTTAGGGAACGAAGAAATCATATAGACCTGTTAGAGACATATACAATTCTGCATAATCAGTACTACTGCCCTTTGTTCAGCATGTTTACATTAAGTGACAACACTCACCTACGAGGAAATGTGCGCAAACTAACTCATTTGCGCTTTCACTTTCAGTGTCGCCAAAATTTCTTTGCTCTCCGAGTGACTAATATATGAAACTCTTTATCTCATGATATTGTAAACGCTAGATCAATCAGACACTTCAAACGATGTCTAAATGCTCTATTGTTTACTGCATATTGTCCTATGTTATTTTGTATAATTTGTAACACGTTCTAATGTAATATTTATTTTTTGCACTGGACTGAAATATAATTTGTTGGTATGAGATAATCGGCTATCTCGCTCGTTCAGTTATAAAAAAAATAAATACCAAGGATCAGTGGTAGGTCTAATAATCCTAAATACTGAAAGGAAATTACAAGGAAGAGAAAGAAGAGAGCGATCAGTACTTAAAGGCTTATCACCTTGAAAACAACAACGAACACAAGTATTCGAAGTAGAAGTAGATACAGAAGAAGAAAGTGTAAAAGCATTAAGAGAACAAGTAGCAGGAATAGCAGAAGAGACGGAAGTAGAAATCTTACTAGCAAAGACTACAGATGAGTCTTGAACTTTTTCTTTTTTACATTTAACAAATGAATTACTACTTTATTAAGTTAAATTACAAGAATACAAAAATACAAACAATAGTGAACCAAAGCGCACCAGATAAGGGGATTAGCTAATTCCGTACGAGTATGACCTAAAACGTAAGCTGAAATTTGACACAAAAGCGTACATACGGCGTTATTCTAACGATCTTTGACATAAAAGAATGCGCCGAGTTTCCTTCTAATTCACTTCGCACTTGTGTAAGTATTTCTTCCCATAAAGTGGTGCTCAACCCCTGACCTTCAGCGACCTGACGTCATGGAAACTTTTGGAACAGTAAGTGTTTTATCAACCATCACTGATAAGACAGGTGGAAGGATCGGACCCGCTAAAGAATTAATTTAAGCCCTCAATACAAAAAAAAGTTATATAATCACATACCTCAACACATAAACTTTCACTCAACAATACGTAGAATGCGATCACATATTCACGTGGAATTGCGTGAAATAACTTAATAATGAAAACCTTGTTAGGCCTAAAGATACCGCTAAACGGTCCGTGTTATACAAGACGTTACGGGAAAATGAATCGTTTGACAGCCATCTACGAAAAGTAGGCGTGTCGAGGACAAATTTTATACTCGAAAAATTTTAACCTACCAACTTTTTAACATAACACCTGCTTTAGTACACATTTATAAAATTGATTATAAAATTAAGTTTTTTAAATATTCACTTTTTTTTATTAGTAGCCAGTCCAAGAACTCATTGATCATTGTTCAATTTTATTGGTATTTTTAAATTATGTTTTTTTACAGTATACATAATTTACGAAAAAATTTTAAAAAATCTAAATATAATTGCGGAATCGTTTGCTTTACGCTGTATTTACATATTGAGATGTTTTTTTAATGTGTAATTACTTTTTAGATTTTTGTAAGAGCACAGTTCGACTATGATCCGTTAGAAGATGAATTAATACCGTGTGCTCAAGCTGGCATTGCTTTTAAAACTGGTGATATTTTACAAGTAAGTTAACAGATTATTTTTGACAACGATAAACACAAACATTTTTGTGCAGATTATTAGTAAAGATGATCACCATTGGTGGCAAGCTCGCAAAGATAATTCTGCCGGTTCCGCAGGATTGATACCGTCTCCCGAACTGCAAGAATGGCGCGCGGCTTGTGCCGCAATGGAAAAAACGAAACACGAACAAGGTAATACGTTTTCAATACTTACGTGACATTTCTAAATAAATGTGCATAATTGTATAAACTTTTTGTTGTTTTGAAATGTTATAGGAATGAAAGAAGGTTATTGTTATTAAGTTAAACTGGACGATTTAAACAGTAACTATATTACATAAATACGAAATTTTTTCTTCAAAAAATTGCAATCAAAAAAGTTTTTCCAGCAGCTCATAAATTTTGTATTTATACATTTTTGCATGTACTCGATGTGTTTCTTTTTTGATAATAAAACAGGACTAAGTAAGTTATAACCAATGTGAATATTTATGATTGTATAAACTAATTTAAATAATATTAAAATCACTAAAAATTCTGTATTGCTATGACCTGTACTTTTTTTGAATGCAAGACATGGAGAAAGGATGTTCTTCTCATGCAAATGGTTGTGATGGTTCCTCAGGTACATGGCATGATTAAAATACGAGAATGTTTAACACAGCATGATGCATGAAACTTAAAAAAAAATCGATACATAACACCTCAGTTATATTTATGTAAATACTAAAACTAATTTTGGTACAATAATCCATACGTTGTTGTACGTTTTCATGCTAGAAATAGTTATATAATTTACTTTGTGATCTGCTGGGAATCATACCCGTTTCAATTATTATAAAGAAACGTAATAAACAAACCGTAATTGAATAAATATAATAAAATCATCAATGTAACAATTTTAAAACGCATGTTTCGATTGGATTTGCCATGGTTTTGTTAGGTTTTAATATTTTTATGCTATTCTGTGTTAATTTGGATGAACTTAATTATCAAAGTGTTTTACGCATTACCGAATTCTATAAATATATAATAAATTGATTTTATCTATAGTACTGCTTTAGTTGAAGATCAAATAAAATTAGCCTCATTATTTACTTCTAATCTCTTTAATTATAGTGAGGAAATAATCCTAGAGAATAAAAGTAGATTAATCATGACTAAGCAAACTTAAAGGGTTTTGCACTATCTGTTACTTTAAATTAATTTGCATTTTCTTTTAATACCAGTGCTAAGTATCTAATAACTCAAGATCTTGATTAAAAAATGCGCTTTTTTTACTTTACAAAGTAAGAGCACAAGTTGGGGGAAAATTATTTTATTGTTAATTTAAAAAAAAATTAATGACCATTTATGTATAAATGTATTTTGCTTTAAAATAATCCATTTTTTTTATCTAAATGTACATAATTTCCATAATTTGTCAAACACGTTTTTCAAAGCTTTATGAATCAGTTTATTTTTATGCACACGGTTTACACGTATTAATAATTTTTCCAATCGGACAAAATTCAATTAATAACGCTGTTAGGGCGAGCGTTTGATTTTGGTCGTTTCCGCTGGATACTTTTTCGGTTCCGTTACATGCTGTCGTCTACTTATGTTTAATTTTTACTATTTAAATTTTTTGGGAATTTTTCATAAATCACTCAACTTGGTGAGAGTATGGTGTCTGTGAAGTTGACACGACATTCTATAAATACAAAAAAAATAATAACAGTTCCAATAGCACTTTTCATAGTTCTACAATTCCTGATAAAAATTAAAAAAAGTTCCGCATTTCTTACCTTAAAAAAATGAAATTGTAAAAATGTCGTGCTAACTTCGCAAATCTAGCACGACATCCACCTCTCTAAAGAACTAAAACGCGTTGAATATTACTAGTTTTGACAAGAGTGCTGAATAGTTCTGGTCAAGTTAAGTATACATGTGTACTGTTAGATCATTATTTTAACAATTAACAATTTTGAATAAATTTCCTATATTCACGCTCAGCACATTTGTAAAAAAATTTTTTTTTTTAATTAATAAGAGTTCTAATAGCAATTTTCATAGTTCTACAGTTCCTGATAAAAATTTAAAAAAATTCCGCTTTTCTTACCTTAAAAAACGAAATTGTAATAATGTCGTGCTAACTTCGCAAATACAGCACGACATCCTCCTCTCTAATTGTTTAAAAAATAGTAATCATTTGAAACTTTTTCTTAAAATGTCTCTAAAACGTAGAACTCATACAGAACTGTGTTAAATTACTATTAAAACTGCGGAAAATCATCAGCACGACACATTTTCACAAAATGTGCCAGACGTAATTTTTGAAAATTGTTTAAAAAATAGTAATCACTTGAAACTTTTTGTTAAAATGTCTCTAAAGCATAAAACTCTTCTAGAACTGTGTAAAATTATTATTAAAAACTGCGGAAAATTATCAGCACGACACATTTTCACAAAATGTCGTGCCATACGTAATTTTTGAAAATTGTTTAAAAAATAGTAATCACATGAAACTTTTTGTTAAAATGTCTTTAAAACGTAGAACTCATACAGAACTGTGTTAAATTACTATTAAAACTGCGGAAAATCATCAGCACGACACATTTTCACAAAATGTGCCAGACGTAATTTTTGAAAATTGTTTAAAAAATAGTAATCCGTTGGAACTTTTTGTTAAAATGTCTCTAAAACGTAGAACTTATATAGAACTGTGTTAAATTACTATTAAAACTGCGGAAAATCATCAGCACGACACATTTTCACAAAATGTGCTATACGTAATTTTTGAAAATTGTTTAAAAAATAGTAATCAGTTGAAACTTTTTGTTAAAATGTCTCTAAAGCATAAAACTCTTCTAGAACTGTGTAAAATTATTATTAAAAACTGCGGAAAATCATCAGCACGACACATTTTCACAGAATGTCGTGCTATACGTAATTTTTGAAAATTGTTTAAAAAATAGTAATCAGTTGGAACTTTTTGTTAAAATATCTCTAAAACGTACAACTTATACAGAACTGTGTTAAATTACTATTAAAATTGCGGAAAATCATCAGCACGACACATTTTCACAAAATGTCGTAACAGACGTAATTTTTGTAAATTGTTTAAAAAATAGTAATCAGTTGGAACTTTTCTTTAAAATGTTTCTAATGCATAGAACTCTTATAGAACAGTGTAAAATTTCTATTAAAACTAAGAAAAATCATCAGCACGACACATTTTCACAAAATGTTGTGCCAGACGTAATTTTTTAAAATTGTTTAAAAAATAGTAATCAGTTGAAACTTTTTTTTAAAATGTTTCTAATGCATAGATCTCTTATAGAACTGTGTAAAATTATTATTAAAAACTGCGGAAAATCATCAGCACGACACATTTTTACAAAATGTGCTGCTGTGTCTGAATATTAGAAATTTATTCAAAATAGTTTATTGTTAAAATAGTGATCTACAATTCCGTATTTTAATTATTGTCCGGTGTTTGAATTTGCCGCGTCGTCATTCTAGTAACTATAATCAAACAATGTTGGTTCGTTGACGAATAAATACCGGACAATCATTTAAATACACACTGTATATACATATACTTAACTTGACCGGAACTATTCAGAACTCTTGTCAAAAATAGTAATTTTCAACGCGTTTTAGTACTTTAGAAAGGAGGTTGTCGTGCTAGATTTGCGAAGTCAGCACAACATTTTTACAATTTGGTTTTTTAAAGGTAAGAAATGCAAAATTTTTTTAATTTTTATCAGGAACTATAGAACTATGAAAGGTGCTATTAGAACTCTTATTAATTTAAAATTAATAATTAATTAATAATAATAATTAATTTTTACAGAATGTGCTGAGCGTGAATAGGTATTATAAATTTATTCAAAATAGTTAATTGCAAAAATAGTGATCTAAAATTACACATACAGTGTGTCCGAAAAGTATGGAATATATTATACAGGTCGATAAATATGCACTTTACACGAAAAAGTTGTAAATAAAAGTTGTTTATCACTTAGTTATCTACCACCTGGGAGATATCAATTTAAATTTTTGCTGTAAACAAAATCGCAACGAATAACACTTACATTTTTTTAAATGGCAAGGCACGTCTTTATTATACTCATTTGATAGAGTCTTTTTTTCTCTTTTCAACCATATGAAACTTGAATACCTTTACATCAAAAAATTTTTAAGAAAAACAAGGACATGTCTAACAAATTTATTTTACTGAGCAGTATTAATCAGTACGTAATATGTAGCATTGAAACAATTGAATGCACTTTAGAACACTGACACACTTTGCTATTTGTTAGTGCTTGAAATATGGCTCAATTATCTGAGAAACATAGAATTGAAATTTTAATGATTCTGGGATATGGAGATAGAAGAAGAACCCAAGACGAAGTATGTAATTTATTTAATAACTTGCATCCAGAATTAAACATTTCGCAGTCCACGGTAAGCAAAATTTGGCGGAAATTTCAAGAGACAGGTTCGGTGAAAGATGCGAGTAGAACTGGTAGACCTTTGTCATTAAGTAATGTGGAACGAGAAAATGTGTTCTTGTCTGTTGAGGAAAATCCACAAATTTCTGTTCGGCAAATTGCTAGAGACCATAATTTGAATAAATCGGCTGTACATGACGTTTTAAAAAAAGAAAAATTTCATCCTTATAAAGCTTGTGTAGTTCAAGAATTATTTGAAGACGGTTTGGACAGAAGGCTGGAGTTTTGTGAAACAATAACAAACATACTTGAACGAGATGCACATTTTCATAAAAATATCCTTTTTACTGATGAGGCCACGTTTTGTTTAAACGGCACAATTAACAAACAAAACACACGTTACTGGTCTTCACAAAATCCTCACTGGTATCTAGAAGGACACACCCAATACCAGCAGAAAGTCAACGTCTGGGTAGGAATGGTTGGAAGTCAAATTTTAGGGCCATATTTTTTTTAAGGTAGTTTAACGGCGAATATTTATCTCGATTTCTTAAGATTTGAGTTAGTTCCTGCTTTGGCCGAGTTATTTCCACATGAAGTAGATCCAGATATACCTCATAACAGAATATGACTTCAACAAGACGGGGCACCTCCACATTTTGGAATTAATGTCCGCCACTTTCCTAATAATACTTTTCAAAATACATGGATAGGCAGAAGAGGTACGATAGAATGGCCTGCTCGCTCGCCGGATTTAAGTGCACTAGAATTTTTTCTTTGGGGCTATATTAAAAGCAAAATTTATGTAAATAGACCTGATAATGTTGAAGATTTGAAAAATCGCATTAGAGTTGAGACAAGAGCTATAACTCGAGATATGATTTCAAAAGCAATCGATGGTTTTAAAAATCGAATTTACCACTGTCAAATTATGAATGGTTTACATTTTGAACATTTATTGTAAGTTTAGTTTAAATACATTTTTTTGTTATAACAATTTTATGTAAAGATATTTAAAGTTTAATATTTGCTATTGTGACAGTGCATTCAATTGTTTCAATACTACATATTACGTACCTGATTAATACTGCTCAGTAAAATAAATTTGTTAGACATGTCCTTGTTTTTCTTGAAAATTTTTTGATGTAAAGGTATTCAAGTTTCATATGGTTGAAAAGAGAAAAAAAGACTCTATCAAATGAGTATAATAAAGACGTGCCTTGCCATTTAAAAAAATGTAAGTGTTATTTGTTGCGATTTTAAAAATTTAAATTGACATCTCCCAGGTGGTACCTGTATAATATATTCCATACTTTTCGGACACACTGTATAGACTTAACTTGACCGGAACTATTCAGAACTCTTGTCAAAAATAGTAATTTTCAACGCGTTTTAGTACTTTAGAGAGGAGAGTGTGGTGCTAGATTTGCGAAGTTAGCACGACATTTTTACAATTTCGTTTTTTTAAGGTAAGAAATGCGGAACTTTTTTTAATTTTTATCAGGAACTATAGAACTATGAAAAGTGATGTTGGAACTTTTATTATTTTTTTTGTATTGATAGAATGTCGCGTTAACTTCACAGATATGAGAGTATGCCGTCTCTTTTCTTACAATGTTGATTGCTGCTTCTCATAATATGTTAAGTGTTTTCCAGAGGAGTTTACGTTATTTGTCTTTTTTGTTATTAAAGTTATTAACTATTACGAACAATGCCCAAAAGTGATTTGAATGTTCCGGTGGTTGTTCAAATTTTTTTGTTGTTATACTCCATCACGCATGCTTGGCGTGTGTAAAATTATTACAATTGGTAAGCGAGTTGGCATTAAACTTTCTTTGGCTAACAATATGTTATAAATTTTTCAACGCAAAGAAATAGATTCGATTAAATACATTATCTGGTGCCACTACGAAGTTGTACATAATAAAACTACCCTAAACATTGGTCCTTCGAACAGGATTCTTATTCAATTTCAACATTTTGAAGAAATTACGAAAGGCGAACCATCGTCATTGGCATCAGCCAGCTGCACGCTACCTATCGTAAGTTCCTTAATTTTTCCTAATACTTATGTACTTGACTTTCCTGACGTACAAACAATGACCAAATAATTAAATGCTTTAAAAAATAAACGTGAAAGTTTAAAACAAAATTCAACGATATTTTAACTATTTGTCGAAAAACTTAGCGATGAGATTGACGAATTGACCTTGAACGATTTGAAAATAGGTTTAAACAAAATTTATCCTGTTTATGATTCTTTTAATAAAACGCAAGACTAAATTGACAATTTACAAAAAGACGTTAACCTTGATACTAGGGAACAATTTCAAAATTTGTATTTTAATCTCGCAAGTAAGGCGGAAACGATTTTATCAAAATATTTTATTTGTAATAATGAACGCGATAACGACGTCAAGCAAGTAATTCCTGTTTCTCAAAGCACATCGTTTCAATCAGTAAAATTATCAACAATTAATTTGCCTTCATTTGACGGTAGTTTTACGCATTGGTACGAGTTTTGCGATGCTTTCAATTCTTTAATTAATAATAATAAAGAATTGCACGATGTTCAAAAGTTAACTTATTTAAAAGCTGCTCTTAGAGGTCAACCACGGGAACTTTTGAGATGTCTAGAAATTACCAATCAAAATTATGAAACAACAATATCAATTTTGAAAAAACGTTATGATAACAAAAGGAGAATAATTAATAATCATATTAAAATTTTGCTTGAAATTCCAACTATAACACGCGAGTCACATTTGGCGTTAAGAAATTTAATTGATATTACACAAACAAATATACGAAGTCTCAAATCGTTAGGTCAAGCGGTCGATACATGGCATGCATTGATAGTTCCTATTATTATAACTAAACTTGATATTCGCACACTGAAAGAATGGGAAGCCACATTACAAAATGACCGAAACCTTACCAATTCATTACCTACATTAAAAAATGTGTTAAACAAAAAACAAAGTACGTTAGAAATTATACATAACATGAAAGGAAACGAACAAAATAAACTTAATTCTAATCATGCATTAAAAACACGAACATTCGCCACAGTTAGTACCATTGTATATACGTATGTAATTGTAAAGATGATCATCCAGTTTATAAGTGTGAAGATTTTTTTAAGTTAGATGTTTCTGAAAGAAGTAATCGCGCAAAACAATTAAAGATTTGTTTAAATTGTCTCAAACGAGGTCATTTTATTTCAGATTGCAGATCTTTTACTTCTTGTAGAAAATGTAAAAAACGCCACCACACGATTTTACATTTAACTCGAAACTTATAATTTCTACAAGTCGCCGAGGTAGATAATAATATTGACGATAAAAGTTCCAAAATGTTTTAAATTGTGCAACTAATATTACTGATTCGCAAGTTCTACCGTAGAAGCATTTGATGTTCTTAATCATAGTCATCTAGTTAACGCATCACTCGATTCTGCATCTTAATCTAATTTTATTACCGAGAATTTATGCAACAAATTCATTTTAAAACGCAAGGTTATTGACATTAGCGTCAAAGGGAATAGTCAAAGTACTACAAACATTATTCACAAGGTTGAATTGACAGTGAAATCTCGTAATAGCAAAGTTATTAGTTAGATTTCGGTTGCTTGTTTCAGTTTTGCGATTTATCTCACGCCTTGATGAAGCCCTTTACGAAAGTGGGCAAAACGTTGGCAACTTCGGTTACAACAACAATGACACGGTCCAAACCCGGAAGACATTCTTATCTTAGTGAAATTTCGTTCAAGCAACTTTAAACTTAAAATTTATTGTTTAGTTTTACCAAAAATTACTACTTCTTTACCATTACACTCGTTTAATCCACAATTAGTGAAGGTTCTTCCAAACATCAAATTAGCCGATCCGGTATTTTTCAAATCTAAAGAAATTGACATTTTAATTGGTGCAAACGTATTTTACGAATTACTTTGTGTAGGACAAATTAAGCAATTAAATTCTCCCATTTTCCAAAAGACTAAATTTGGTTGGATTTTATCTGGCCTGTTATCTACACTTAAATCTTGTATTGAAACCTCATCTTTTTTAACTTTAACCGATTTGCATAAATCAATTGAAAGGTTCTGGCAATTTGAGGAGTTCAGTTCAAAGGCTAATATTTTTACTCCTGAAGAAGAATACTGCGACCAATACTTTGGAAAGAAAACCTCCCGTGATTCAAATAGTCAATTCATCGTAAAAATTTCTTTTAAAGAAAATTTCTGTGAATTATGTAATTGTCGAAGTCTTGCTGAATCACGTTTTTTGCATTAGAAAAACGTTTTAGTAAAGATAAAAATTTAAAGTCTATGTACGTCAATTTTATTTTAGAAATAGTCATTTAATCCACATGTACGAAACTCAACTAGAAAATATTCGTTTCTTTCTTCCGCACACTCCAGTTATTGAAGAATCTAGTCAAACCACAAAACTGCGAGTAGTTTTCGATGGCTCTTGTCAATTGAGTGCGGGACTATCAATTAATAAAATTCAATGTACAGGGAGTGGAAGATTACGCCTATACTGTTGATTTAAAAAAATATATTATAACAGATTCTTGTAGTCGACAACGAGGAGCATCTCGTAAAAATATTTTGGTGTATACAGGGTGGCCCATTTTCGAGTACCACACCAAACTTGTGTTTTCTTAAATGGAATGCCCTATATATTTTTATATATTTGAATTCTCTGTTAAATACTGAGCAAAACGATATTAAGTACTATGGATCTACGACCAACGGTTCCTGAATTATTGACATTTTTATGTAAAAAAATGAGTCTATTGAGTAGACTCCTGTACCGCTATCTTTAAATATATCGAAGTGAAATTTTGCTATTTGTATTTCTAATATGTCTAGTATTGACCTCTATACTCAAATTGCAGACTCTTTCCTCTACATATACAGGGTGGTCCATTTTGCGCAATGTTATTTTTCTCAATTTTGTCATTTTGCACACCCTATATTTTATTACAGATTTGAATAGCATTTTTTACGAGCTTTCAATAGATACTCACTTTATACTACCTATTCCTAAGTGCTTTTGAATTATTCTGTCTTAAAGTTGAAAATTGCAAAATTTTGTTAGTTTTCTTGAATTTGTCACAATAAGGGTCTATAAAATAAATTAAGACAATGAAACAATTGACTACAGAAGGGGAACTATTATTTACTCGTAGAACGGAACAGTATAACCATAATCTTTAAAATGGAATTAAAGGACACAATGAATTATAAAATTTTATATTAAATGTTCAAAAATGTTTCCATTTTCAGCAATACACAGTGCCAACCGCCTAGTGAAAGTTGTTTTGACATTTTGAAGGGTAGTTCTTCGAATTCTTCGAAAGGCCTCTCCAATTCGAACTTTCATATTGGCCGGTGTAGTAGGCAAATCCTTATACACCTCCTGTTTCACATATCCCCAAAGAAAAAAGTCTAGGGGAGTGAGATCGGGTGATCTCGCTGGCCAAGCAATGGGACCACCGCGACCTATCCACCGATCTTCGCGCCAGTGTTCTAAATACCGACGTACTCGATTATGGTAGTGCGGCGGGGCTCCATCATGTTGTTAATACATAGTTTGTCGAGTATGTAGATTTACATTTTCAAGCAACTGTGGTAAATCTTCGTGAAGGAATTGCAGATATTTTTCGCTTGTCAGGGAACCATCGAAAAAGAAAGGTCCTATTACATTCGTATTGATAATACCACCCCACACATTCACAGTCCACTGATTCTGGTAGTCTATCTGTCGTACCCAGTGTGGATTTTCAACGGAGTAATAGTGCATATTATGTTTATTAACGACTCCTACGTTATTAAAACTTGCTTCGTGGCTGAATAGCACAAAGTCAATAAAATTGGGTTGTTGGTTAATTTTTTCTATAATAGTATTGCAAAATGCGACGCGATCTGCGAAATCTTGCGGTCGTAGGCTTTGATGCAAGCACAAATGGTATGGGTGAAATTTATGTTTTCTTATAATTCTTTGTATTGAAGTTTTGCTAAGATCTACTTGCACCGCGATCTGACGAACACTTACGTGAGGATTTTCTTCTACACTTAATAAACCTGTCAACTCGTTTTCGTCGTTTGTAACTGTACGTTGCTCTACATCTCTTTTTTTATATTTGACATTTCCTGTGTCTTCAAGTCGTTCTCAAAGATGTTCAAACGCTTCAGATCTTAGATGTCTAGCAAAAGGATACTTTTGTTCATAAATTCGTGACGCCAACAAGCAGTTCCTTTCGGCCTCTCCTAAAGCATAGGTCATATTAATCAGCTCTTCTTTTGAGAAATTCATCGCACAATAAGTAGATAACCAGTTATTAACAAGGTAAGTATGCAGATTACTATCAACAATGATTTCACGAACTATTGACAATAAGAGACTTTCATTTGTTAAGTTGCTAAGGAACAGAAAGGGACAAGCGGAAATCGGGCTACTATGATGTGAAGAAAATTCAAGAAAAGTAACAAAATTTTGCAATTTTCAACTTTAAGACTAAATAATTTAAAAACACTTAGAAATAGGTAGTATAAAGTAAGTATCTATTGAAAGCTCGTAAAAAATGCTATTCAAATCTGTAATAAAATATAGAGTGTGCTATTTAAAAAAATTGAGAAAAATAACATTGCGCAAAATGGACCACCCTGTATATGTAGAGAAAAAAGTCTGCAATTTGAGTATAGAGGTCAATACTAGACATATTAGAAATACAAATACCAAAATTTCACTTCGATATATTTAAAGATGGCGGAACAGGATCCTACTCAATTGACTCATTTTTTTTACATAAAAATGTCAATAACTCAGGAACCGTTGGTCGTAGATCCATAGTACTTAATATCATTTTGCTCAGTATTTAACAGAGAATTCAAATATATAAAAATATATAGGACATTCCATTTAAGAAAACACAGGTTTGGTGTGGTACTCGAAAATGGGCCACCCTGTATACACCAAAATATTTTTACGAGATGCTCCTCGTTGTCGACTACAAGAATCTGTTATAATATATTTTTTTAAATCAACAGTATAGGCGTAATCTTCCACCCCCAGATCGTTGGGACACACTGTATATAATCAATTTATTGATTGATATAGATGAATTTAAAAACGTGGAATAACTTTGTTAAATTGACGTGAAATTACGTAAACGATCCCTAAGTACACGAAACGAATAAAACCAACTTAAATACCGGGTCTTTTACAAAACAAATACGTCCAAATCTAACGACGGTTACAGCAAACGTCACTGATATTGCTGATCGCTGTTCTAACATTTCTAAAAAAGATGAAAAATTTGATCTATTTATGCTCAATGAATTGTTTAATTTGCGATTTGGTTTATTCGATCCGGATAATCTTTGCTAAGCATCAAAGTGTTCACACTGATAGCGGAGTATTACAACAGTTATGCGGTTTTCCTTCTGTCCCCTTCAAGGATTTCTTTCGAAAATTATAATTCCGCATTTTGATGGAAAAATCGCAACATGAAGAAATGTTAGCGGCTTTTTAGATTGGTTAGTGCATAATAATAAAAGCTTAACTTTTCTCTATCTCTTCTTTCTGGAGAAACAAAATCTGTTATTGCCAGCTTTCTATTAACCGAGGCAAATTATGAAACTGTTTATAAAGCCTTAAAGAATCGTTACCAAAACGATAGGCGTCTAGCCGGAGATGTACCTACATAGCATTTTCAATTTTCAGCTTCTCGTTTCACTTACTCAAGAAAGTCTTAAGTCGTATCTTCCAGTACACCAAAATGACGCCACTGCTTTAACAGCACTTCCAATTCAATATCATTTTCAATTAATTCGATTTTATTTAGCTATGCGTAATTGGGATTTATCTACTTCATGTGAATTTGAATTTCGACGACAAGCAGATGATTTTTCTGCTTATAAGAAACTTATTGAGTTTATCAATCGACAAGCACGAAATCTCTTTCGACAAAAATTAATCCAAAGATGCTTTTAGCTGCTACCTTAGTTTCTCTTTGATATTAGGAGGGTGCTTTAACAGCCAAGCCGCATTTTGCTACCTTGCATATTAAGACTAATAAAGTTAATTCTACTTTCAATCACTTTTCTTTATTACCTCTGCGTTGCCCTGTATGTAAATCTGATCACAGTAGAATTTGGTGTTTGGAATTCTAAAGAATGTCAATATGTGAAAGAAACAAAGCCATGCGATTGTGTATGCATTGTGGCAGTCCTAAGCATCATTCATTACTGCATTTGGATAAGGAGTATAATTCTAATCCTGTACGAAATTGACTACTTCTTCAATTCATTTTCCAGTCTTGTTTTGTTGCCTTTCGCTTACTCACTCCAACAATATTTTAATATTAGGTAACGAAGAGTACAAAACTGTTCGAATATAAAGAGGAGGCCATTGCAAAACAAGTTTACTTCAACAGGTCGGACCAGAACGGCACGGGCCGGACGACAGGCTAAAACAGCAAGCTTTTTGGCAGTACCAACGTGATGCCTTTGATGTCGTTTAGTGAGATCAAGAATAGTTACAATACTATTAGCAACAAAGGCATGAAAACGATGCAGAGACAGCAAGAGCCACACGAGAAAGCAAATTGTTCTCCTCTACTCCTAAACTCCTGTTAGAGCAGTTCTAGATCCAGGTTTGCAAGTCTGTGCTATTACAAACGCAATGGTTAAGAGTTTAGATTTAACCCCAAGCCCTTTTCAGTTACAGATTCCGTCGTTGAGTATGGTAACGTACGGCTTGACTACTTGAGCGTACTTCGTTCAGTAGTGTCTTTGACAATTAGTTGAAGACGAGGGGTATATATGATGTGATAACTAGCGTTAGCATCGTCAAGGACGCAATAAGTCTACGCACCGAACTTACTGATTTTTTAGGAGAAGAAGGTTTTGAATTGCGAAAATGGTCCAGTAATGTCTAAAAAGTTTTAGGTCTTTCCGCGGATCATTTAGAAGCTTCTCGTATGTTTTCGACTGAGGATAAGTCTCTCAAAATCTTTGATCTGTGCTAGAATCTTCGTTTAAACAGTTTTTCTTTACATTGTCAGAATATTTGATTCTGTAGGGTTCCTCTACCTTCTTGTCTTGGTTGGGATGACGCTCTTTGTCTCGTTTTTGCTTCCCAGTGAACTAAATTGGTAGACGGCTTTCCTTATATCTCTCAAGTACAAATACAAAAGATGCATCTCATCTTTTTCTCATCAAATATTTCCTGTTTATGGTTTTTGCGATCATTCTCAAAAGTTATAGCCTGCCGCTATTTACGCCTGTTTTAATTATGTTAAGTCTCGATAAATACAGTCGTACCATTTCATAATCGTGACAAAACTGATTCCTTTAAAGGTTTACTCTAGCGCGCCTTTTTCATTTGATTAAACCTCTATTTGCTTCTACGGTTATTACAGGTGTTCAAGTAATTCTTGCGTGGCTCGCGCTCTCTCCGCATCGTTTTTATGCCTTTGTCGCTAATCGTAAACTGTTCTTGATCTCACTGAACGACATCAAAGGCATCACGTTAGTACTGCCGAAAATCTTACTGGTTTAGCCTGTCGTGTTATGAACATCGCTTTTCTTGGAATTGGCGGTCCGACCTCTTTTAATAAACTTGTTTTGCAGTGGTTTTCTCTCTCTCTATTCCAACAGTTTTGGACTCTTCGTTACCTGATACTAAAGGTAGCGCAACTCTTACTCACGTTGTACCTTCTCTTCCTTTGTTTTTAGTCATCAAACGATTTTTTCTTTTTTGAAAATGCAACGAAAGTTTGGATCCAATTTTTTTTCAACAATCACAAGCTTGCAGCCTCATTTTTTATCCTGATAAACGTTTATCTTTTTTTCCTGCCGTACTATAAAAGGCTACGCATGCTTGCGTTCGTGTAACTGAAGTTGGGTATTTTAGAGAAAAAATTTCGTTGTTCGGCAAGGTAAACGCCTTCCTTCTTTTCTAAAACAGTTATCTCTGTTTATTGATGCGGAGGGTCACTTTAAGGTAGGCGGAAGACCGGTTTTCTTGTAATCGTCTTATTGTCATCCGCTGTTATTACCTCAACAAGCTGATCTCTTTACTCTTATGTGTTCTTACTATCATGTCGTTTCTCTTGATTCTTGTCTTTAGACCGTTCAAGTTCTATTAACAACTAACTTCTGGATTATTTTGCTGTGCATCTTCTGAAAAGTCGCATCCGTTTTAGAGGTAACAAAAATAGCGGCGCTATTCGCGGATTGCGTTAATCCGCAATTTTTTTGGCGCAGCTAGAAAGCTTACAGATTTATATGATTTTTTTGCGCAAAAACAATCATTAATTTTGTGAACGTCTCTCACTTAGTAGTATTAAGTTGGTTTTTAATCCTCCGTATGCTCTCTTTATTTCGGAGGTTTTTGGGAAGCAGCTACTAAGTCTGCTAAGCTTCTGTTATATCACAGAATTGGGTAACGTGACTCTTACTTTTGAAGAGTGTTGTACAATATTTTTTCAAATCGAAGCGATATCAAATAGTCGTCTGTTATACATTTTTTCAAAATAGTATTATTCAATCTTTTTGGCGTCGCTTTTTCGCTAAATATTTGCATACTTTAACTCAACGGAAAAAATGGTCGCAAAATAATTCAGGACCCCAAGTGGATGATGTACTTAACTTGATGGCATCTCTCGTATAACCACCGTGAAAACAGTAGCTCAGTCGCTCGCTTCCCGGTTAGCTTCGATTCCTGGACCCGATTAACTTTTTCTTTTTCTTCTTATTTGTTGTTCTAATCGGTTTTTGTTGCTTTGTACTTTTTTCTTTTGTATTTTCCTTTAAAATTTAGCGACACTTAAATTAGGTGGGTTTTTTCATAATAGCGCCTGTTTCACCAGTAGCAGCTGTCATATTTCCTTGGAGTGCTTGAATGGTACATTGACATAGACTCTGTCTTTAACGTAGCTCCAAAAAAAGTCTACTAGTATTAAATCACACAATCTTGGAAACCAATTAAAGTTTCTATTTTAGGAAATCCTAGGTCTATAAAATTTTTGACGTATTGCAGGTAGCGCCGTCTTGTTTGGATTTTTTACATCTATAGCATCAATTTTGAGTCAAAAGAAGTCAGTCAACTTCTTTCCGAACAATTTACTGTAACGGAGGTACATTTTTGAAAAAGTTTGCTTTGATTACACCGCCAAACTAAAAACAACAACAAACTGCCACTCGTGTTTAGAGAGGTGGTTCGACTATTTCTCTTGAGACAGTTTTGTTTATTGACGAACCCAAATAGATAAAAACGAGCCTCATAACTCAGAACAATTTTGTTTAAAATCATTGTAACAACTGCAACTTATAAGCATTGAGGCTAAGATCTTTATACAAACGGGGAAGCAAGTTAGCTGGTGATATCTCTAATTCCTGTTGTTTTTTTGAACCTCGGCTTTCAGCTACACTCTTAGCTACAGCGGTGATATACGAGTTTAAATCTTCACATCACTTACTCGTCTAAAACGTTTGAATTTGTTGATTAAATGTGCAAGACAGCGCTTGATGATGACCAAAAGCAGTACGAAGTTTACAAACCGTTTTAGAGATATATTCACAATTTTTGCATTTCAATGCGTTGTGCAAATATATATCGATTCATATCTGAAAACTTCTTAGTTTTTACTTATGTCACCCCAATGACAGTTGTATGGCAAAATAACGCAAAATTTAAAATAACACTTTTTGCTGAAAGACTTTGTTAACTAAAGAAGCAATTATAACGTGCAATCAATTACTTGCAAACTTAACGCACAGTCAAGAAAGACAACAACAGCTCTGATATCGGAAAGTGGCGTGGGTAAAGCAACTAATACTAATTAGCCTGCGTTTGATGTGTTGATTATAATTAGTTAAAAAAGCGCTAGATCGAGGGAAGGACTACAGGTGCTTGTTACCACTTTTACAGCACCGAATGAAAACAAATAGAACATTACTAAGCTAAGAAGAAGTAAATTTATTTGAACATCGACGCCTGTAAAAATGTAAGAGCAAACTGAACGCTCGAATTAGGCAACACGATATTAAGAATTCGATTTACAACGGAGTCAATACCTCGTGTTGGCTACGTAGTTTAGTAGGTAGTAATAAATGCTTGAATTTAGTAGGTAACAGTAAATGCCAGAAATGACGAATGAAAATGAAACTTAACCCCAAAATGTAAATGTGCGTCATTCCCCACCGATTCTTCCCACAAGCATCAATTGATTGTACATTCGATTTACGCCATAAAACAAATGGATGGAACTGAATTTAAAATGAACGATGCAAAATCTATACAATGCAATGATGATTAGCAATTAAAACATTTTAACACAATTTTCAAACACCCTCTGATTAAATGATTCTAAAAACGTTGCTTTGCGGTTGCTAACGTTTTAAAGCTTATCTATAGCAATGTAATTGTGTAGTTTTGAAAATAGTTACATATAGTTTTATTTAAATTTGCAAATATTGTAGGTACAATACTCAGTTTATTCATCGTTCTTATTATATTTACGATTCGACGAATTCAAAGACGATGATGAGATTCTACTGTAAGACTTCGAATACTTAATCCTCTTAAACTTTTGTCGTCTAGACAGTAAAATTATTTCCAAAGTTCTAACAATTATTAACATTTTTGTGAAAAGTTTTGCAGCTAATTATAATACGATGGTTTGACTTCAACTGTTTTAATCGAATGTTTATCAACAACCCGATATTTGAGTAAAAAATGGATTTGAATGATTTATTGTTCACTTAATATTTTTTTTTTATTCTCATATTCAAGCACACGGAATATTTGTATTTTAAGTTTTTAATAAGAGTTTTTTAGACGTTTTTAATGATTTAATTGGTTTTGTTATTGCTTGTCTCAAAAAACACTTTTCTAAGGTTTTCGCTTTGTGTTTAAAAATTTTGGAATTTGGCTTATTGGCATATTTAATTATTTTCATTGAAATAAAAATAAATTGTTTAAAGCGTCTTAAACGACTCGTTAGTTTATGTATTGACAGAAAGTTTTTAATTTAACACGTGGGTTAAAAAAAAAGGTTTATTATTGCTTATTTCGGTTTTGTACGTTAAAACCTGTGTTTTGACAGTTGTTGCATATTAGATGTTATTTCACTGAATAATAAAAATTTGTTATAAAAACCAGTAAAATTTAAATGGTGAAAATTAGTTATTTGTAATTTTGTTTATTTGATTCATTCCAAAAGACAACACATACCCACAAATAATTTTTCACGAATAAAATTTGCAGTAGAATTCTAATTTATCTTGAAGTAAATAAGTTGAGCGTAATTACTTAAACTTGTAACTTTTCTATATTTAAGGGCAATTAATTATCTGAAAGCAGTTTATTTTTTTCGTTTTAAGACAGAAAAATCAGCGGCTAACAAACTTACCACCATGAAACAGAGCGTTGCAAACTTTTATTTTGAGTTTCTGTGGTGTAAACGTGAACGTAATTTCTATAAAAACGTTGAACCTTAATCAGAATTTTTTTATGCCAATAAAAGTTAGTTTAATGACTGAAAGTACTTGGTACAAGAAATTTAGTTTTTTTGCTTGTGCTTTAGGGAATTATGGAAAGAAATGTACGTTTCTTAATTAATGCTTTTTATGAACAATTCTTGAATAGTTGTGTAAATTTGGTTTTTAGCAACGTATTATTTAGATATACATAAGACTTCTACGAATTTTTCATTATTTTACACGTTTATTTTCGAAATAAATTTGTAACTCATATTTAAATTGTTTTTAATGCAATTTTTATAAATATTTAGACAATTTCCGATTTTCTTGTGTCTTAAAACGTTCTTTGAAGTTTATTAACAAATGTTTGCTTTATGTTTAAGTTAATTAATTTCTTCTTTAATAGGTAAGTTTATTACCTTGAGCAGTGAAAATATTATAATGATTGCGGTATTAATGCTTCAATTGCTAACGATAAAGTTTGTTAAAACTTTAAGTTTAATAATAATAGAAAAATACGTTTTTAATTTAATGAACTTCTAGGAAAGGATTTTTTTTTAAATTATTGTTTTTTTTAAATTGCGTACAATTAACAGTTGAATTATAATTTTTAAAAATAAATAGCTTTTAGTTGTAACGTCTTTTTTTACAAAGAAATAATTACTTTGCCGAATATTCTCTTCTGATTTTTGGCATATTTGCAATAAATTCCGTTCAATTTGAAGTGTACACCCCTATGTATCAAAGATGGGAAAGGGAAATTTCTCGATGCCAATTTATACCGTTTGAGTTCATCGCCTTTAAGTAGTTATCTTCTTGCTTGTTTTATAGCTAACACTGCAAAAATATATGGATTGGCAAAATTTAATTTTTTTAAATTTATTTTAGAATACGAATTCGAATTATTGCGTATTATGTTTTTTTTAAATTAGAATTCCATACTTTAAAAAATTATGAAATACTATTTAAATCTTTACTATTTAAATCTTTAAACACCTTACAATAAAACAATAACATTTCAGTATTCGAAATTTACTTATGAAGTATTAGGATGCATTATTTATAAATAAAATCCACATATCTTTTACAAACGTCATAAAGCAGGAAGTCATTAATTTGGACGTATTCTCTGTTATTTATAGAATATCAAAAAGTTTTTATAGTTTTAGTAGTGTGTAATAGTTTAGTGCGAATTGATTGCAAACTGGAGGGTATATCTGTTATAGAAATTTTTTTTTAGAGAAGCACAAAAATGAGTATTTTGGGCTAATCTTTTCAAATCGTTAACAAAATGCTCAATAAACTATCATAAGTTCGCGGTTTTCTTCCACCAGTAGTCCATTGTTGGCACCAACATTGAGACGCGATGTTTTGGTTGTAAAGCTTTAATGTCGTGAATGACCGTATTTATTTATTTTCTAAAATCTAAACTTTGTTGCAACAGGCAACAGGTATTAGGAAATATTTGGGTTGTGTTAGTAACGCTTAGGTTCGTTTTTCCAAGCGATGTACGGTAAGAACCACAACGTAAGCAACAAAATCTCTAAACATCGAACTTTATTTCACACAATATATTTTCAAGGCAAAAAATCACCTTTGCACCTTATGCGAGAAGAGGTCGAACAAATTGAATTTGAAATTAATTAAACAATTTATATCGCGTGATCCCTGGCAATTTTTTCATCACACTGTAATTTATTGACACGCGTTTTTAAAAAAAAACAAAACAAAATGATGACTGGACTTTACCAGAGTTTTATAACGGTTCACAATTCAACAGCTTCTAAGATTATGACACGATTCGAGCTACGTTGCCACATCCTTTCAGATGTAAACGTTTCGAAGTGGAGATTTCACCTTTGGCAATGTGCATCCACAGTTTAAAAACTGTTTTTTTAACAGTTTATCGCGTTTGCGATTTCCTGTCATATCTAAAGAAGACTTACAGCAGACTGGACTTGCAATAAAAACATTTCGCGACGTGAAATAATCGACATGCATTTTTATTACATTCTCTAGGTGTTCTTAGCGTGATCTTTTGGCGCAAAAAAGTAAAACCAATCTTATAAGCGACCTGTCAATTGCCAAAGACAAAGATAAGAAAATATTAAATTTGTTCTCTCCGTTTACAACAAAAAAAACAAAAAAAAAACCTCGTTAAACGATAGAATTAAATTTAAATAGTTATTCTCAATGTTCTCGCGTTAGACAGTATCTCAATTCATCGTATCTCTCGTACAATAATCAAATAAAAAACTTACAAACGCATATCCAAATAAATTTAACTAATCTCTGACCTTTCAAAAGAAAAACGTTTTTGCACCGCGTCGGGTTTTTAAAACCTTCGTTTAAAACTCTCCTCTTTCTTTGTACGCAATTTTGAACACTCTCAGTACCATATCTGCTAATTGGCTTTTCTTTTTTTTACTTAATCTGTCAAAAGTGACGTTCTGCTCCATCTACCCTTAAGATGTTACTACGTTTTGTTATTGGGCGGCGCTGCATGCTACACATGGAATAAAAATTTACCGATGCTTCTATTTTTTTTTCCTATTAATATTAAACAAATGCGCTACTGATTATAAAAAAGCATTAAAGAGATGAACTTTACTTTAACATGATTCTTTTCTCTAATCTTAACAGATTTATAACGCTAATAATAGTAATAATCTTTACAATTGCCTGACTGTTGATACAATTTCAACATTCAAAATTTACTCAAATTTTATTTTACATACTTTCGTTCTATGCTGATAATTTTTCAGTAAAATCGTTTATGACTCATACTAGTAATTACTGATAGTTTTTATTATAAAACTTTGTAATCAGATTTATTAAATTACTACTTCGTTTACGCATTTTAAAATTTGAACATAAATATCGATTTAGTCGAACATGTGTGTTTCGGTCTAGTTGATTTTGGAGATCACCGCGGTTTTTTATTGCGGGTAAGGGTACCGTTGTCAGTGTGGTAATATCTTGAGTTGTTTTTCTTGTAAACCATCCTGCATCAAAACCGCCACAATGTTTGTAATAAGATTATTTGCTTAATTTTCTTAGATTTATTCCGATAGCGGGAGAACAAATCAACGTACTAGAAAGACACCTGCATACTGGTAAATTTTTGCTAGTAGATTAACCTGTGACCCCCGTTTCGCTTAAGTGATAAGTATGTTTTTTTTTCGGACTTCTGCTGCGTTTTATAGAGTTTTCACACTGTCGGACCGTCGCCCCCAGGGTTCACATGGGTTGAATTATGTTCTCAGACAATCAGCCTGATGCTATATCACTCTTCTTATAAATAGTGATGTCGTTATTTAGCCGAATCGTTATTGTTGTAAAATCGGTATGCTGTGTAACTTATAACGGTTCCACTCATATCGACTCTCGTTATTTTGAACCATAACGATTATGATATAATGGCGGCGTTTTGGTAGCCGTTATAAACATGACAATTGTGATGTATAGGCTTGAGATCTTTTTTTGTATGAAAAAAAAATAATTTTGGAGATGTTTTGCTCGTTGCATTATACGAGGAACTGGAAAATGCAATCAGAAAAAGAGTCTTTTCAGTTTTACCGTGTATTTAAGAAAGTAAGGTTAGAAACGAATTCTTTCATACAGGCAAAGGAGCATTTTACGCGAAAACAGCGACCCGTTTGAAGTAACTACGTAAAAAGAATATATAAAAAAGATGTAAGTTATGTAACGGTGTGTTTTGCAACTCGGTTTTATTTCGATTTAATACACGATGCTTATACTTTTACGTATTAATTAAAGCCATTATTCAATAGAAAATTGGGGCTATCGAGGGATGATGTGCGTCATTTAATGGAGGTCGTAGCAAACATTTGAATTTTATTTCATACCAGGTAGTTTTAGTCTGGATTTTTTCTATTTCAAAATCTACCGGCTAGATGTTTTACGACAGCACGGCGCGTGCCCTATATCCTATTCATTCTTATACGTTTAGCGGTCGTATAGCACTCTTTGTTTTTTTAAATGCGATAGTTTTTTCCAAAATAAGGATTGAAAGATAGTGGACGACATATCGATATAATTAAAATACCGATACAGCAAACTATTTTACCAGTGATTCTTATGTCGATCGTTATCTTCGACCATTAAAATCTGATAGCGATTTGTCGCTAAGTATAACGAGAGTGCTACAGCATCAGCCTGAATAAAGTAAACCCAATGAGAATAACAAATAAATTATTACCTTAAAACGTTGCAAGATAGAGGAAAGTTGCACATATACATTTTTATAGAGGACAAAATTTACTATAAAAAAGTGCGCGGAAGGGTACAATTACCTTCTATAGTTTAGAAAATACAAGTGTGCAAAGTTACACGATAATGTCTTACATTACATTAAAATTCTGTATTTCTTAAACTATTAGATATAATTATACCCTCCCGCGGACTTTTTTGCAGTAAATTTTGTGCTCTATAAATTTGTTTATGTGCAATTTTCATCTATATTGTACCGTTTTTGCAGCTCCCGTGGATCTGATTCTGCAATTACTATAATTATTTTTCAGTTCTGCAGAGTGAAATAAAACATAAAACAAATCATAAGGAATATCTTGTTTAATAATAATAAACATTGCATACGAAAAATACAAAAAAAAGGTTCCAGATTTGCTTCATCTCAGCGTGTCATCGTTTCGTTACACAAGCCTTCGAATCAAGCTCCCTATAAGTGTTTTCAACACTAAAAACTGTAATTAATAATTATTTAATAATAGGTATTATGCACCATCTGTTTCTTAGAAATGATTAGGTATCGATTGAATTAGTTTTAAAATTGGGTCACGTTTCTAAATTGCCTTGTGAAATGGTGCATTATCCTACCCCAATTAAAAAATCATACTTTAGACTCATTGTTTCATTATTAAATATCTGTTGAAAAACATAGTCATTTTTGGGATAGAATACAATTACAATAGGATGCATTATATTGTCCAATATGCGGAGATACTGTTGAGAATTTAAGCGACCTTATATCTTCCAACAAGCCCCTGGGTCTTGGAAACTTATCTAACCTCAAACGTTAACTCCAAATATTCTCGTAATAGTTTGCAGGTATTGCGTTTTATACCTACAATTTTGAGATCGGTATACTGTTCGAGGGTCATTATGATAATTGTGGAAGACCTACTTTGGAAAATTTTTATTTATAGTAAGTATTTATTTTCTCGCCTGAAAATATAACGTAATGCCAGTGGTTCTACAACGTCGAGCAAATTCTAACCTCCGATCTGAAGTTGTAAAGATTGCTGTTTGTGCAGCGGTGTACCCTGTGATACCAATTTGAAGTAATCCATTTATCTTTGTGTATCGGCAACCCGTAAATCCATCTTCCAAAACGGCATTTTGCATTGTAAAAAATAGATACCGTCCCATATAATCTATAAAAGCCTTGTCTTGTTGAACTTTGGACACTTTTTTCCTATCACTTTCTTCATTTCTATTTATAGTTCATTTTGCCACCTTAATTTTATGCTTTGAAATTTGTAATTAACGTGCAGTTTCTCTTAAAAGTTAACCTACGTTTCAAAAGTCCTACTACACAATAACGTATATCAAAGATCATAAGGCATTGTAAAGCACATACAGTTGCACAGATAGACAAATTTATAAATGAGTAATTTATATAGACTATAAATATTTTTTCCTCTCTTCGCGTTTAACACCCTCGATTTTTGCAATAATTTGAAAGTATGCTAAGCATTTACACATCGTAATTATATTTAAGGAAGTTTCTAATCCATATTGAGGTTTTTTTATAAATACAAAAAAAAGGAATCTTAAACGATACCGCAAGGATTATGCCCGGAGAGCTTCGTGATACAGCCCGAAGGCCTCTGGCTCTACGGATATAAGTTGTTGAATGGGCGTAATCATCCAGTAACGCCAGTGGTGCATCTAAGATTTTATTTTTTATTTTATATAATATAAAAACTAAAAATGAACAATTATTAAACTTCTAATTTAATAAGTCTGCAAGTATATCTAGTAGTATATAACAATTAAAAAATTTTTTTTGGCTGTCAAAAAGAGTTTTATAATCATAATGAATGTAACATATTACGGTAATAATTATATGTAACTAATTTTAAAGGGAGCGATGGCCGCAGTAGCTCGGTTCTTGTATGCAATTTGGGGTTGGTAAGAAATTGTGAGGGGAATATTTAAATCAAAGATGTCGTGGTAAATAAAGTTAGTCAAATAGTGATTAGAAACTGTTAGAAATGGGCGCCACACAATTTGTTTAGTTACGGTCCTGTTAAGTAAATTGTAAAAGTTTAACAGGGCTCTAGTAGTAGCGAAGGGTTGCTGAAAGAGAAAGAAAAGGAAAAAAAAGAAAAACGGGGAAGGTTAAGCAATAAATAGCAATCAGTAAATTTGATGTAAATATAATGAATTTAGAATAAATAGCAATTTACAAAATAATCAATAAAATATTCAATTTTGAATTATGCAAACAAGTTGAGTAAAACAAACGATAATGGATTTCAAATATTCCAAAAATACAGGATCGAAATTACCTTGTGTTAAAACAAAAGTAGTAAAACTAATTTAATTACGTTAGGTTCGCAAAACAAACAACAAAAAAAATTTAATTTGGGGCAGCGATCGTTATTCGACAAGACAGTAATTTCAAATTTGAAATACCAAAAAAAATCTTACCTTATCACTTCGCTCCGTGCACGGTATTTCCAGTCGAAGTTTCCTTAAATAAAATATTTAAAACAAATAATTTCAAGGTAAATCAGATAACAACTTCTTATAGAAACAAAGAGAAATTAAATTAAGTAAATCAAGCCAAAGTTTAAATAACAAAAGTGAATTTTAAAGTATAAAGAAAAGTTTTTTTTGAATTTCTAAAGTTGATTACGCAAGTAGGATTTTGATTAACAGTTCAATGTAGAAAATAAATCTTTGAGATTGGCACAAATATGAATTGATTCACAATAGAACGAAGGTTAACGGTTGGTTTTTTTTCACTTAGCGTCAGTTGGTGCAATCGAAGTTGACTTCTCAGCGTAGCGTTAGTAGTAAGTAGAGTTTACAGATGAACAAAGGAACTCGTACACGTGGAGTAAACAATCCGTTGGAGGAAACGTTCATATGAATTAGAACAATTTCGTCGGAAGAAAAACCCGCTGGGTATAATAATCCAGCGTTAAATAAAACTAAGTACACTTTTAAAATTTAAAGTAACTTATAGCCGTAAATATACGATTTTTAGTAATTTTAGGAAAGAAACAGGTTCCGTAGATATACTAAAAGTTAGGAAGGTTACCAACGTAATATCCGGTAAAATCACCGTGTTTCAGTAAACGTTAGTACTTCCAAGGTACAGTAAATTTTCGAAGTAATCTCAACAAGAGTTTGTCAGGAACTAATTAAAGAAGGAAACGAAAGAATCTAGGGTCATAATGACGTCACACGATAACAAAATAAATTTGTCAGCAAACTCGTGAGAACGCTCGAGTAATATGATATTTTAAACAAAAATATTTATAAGGACTTGTAGAAAAGCAGCATTTAATCACGTATTAAGCGAAAATAATACGCTCTTAATTACTCATAAATTACAAATTTTCGACTTTAAAATGTAACATAATAACGCGTGAAATTAGTAGCAGCAGATTCCCACACGTCTAACTTAAAGTTAAATTATATTTTACTTGTGGCGATATTCATCATTCGTTAACACTTTCAAATAATTTTTTGCATTTTCAGCTTAATTGGAAGTGCTTACTACTTTAGTTTTTCAAATTACATTCTATTTTTTTCTTAATTTGTTACTATACAGGGTAAAGATTTGAAAAACGCTGCATAAAGACTTCTATGCTAAATCTTGAATTTATTTGCTTTCTTAATTATTTTAGAAAAAAAGTGTAGAAGAAAAAATACTGCATACATTTATACTATTTTTGACAATTTTACATTTTCGAGATCTGAAAAAATGCAACAAAATAGAATTCTATTTAAAAAAATCGATAACATCATGGAATTATAAAATCAAACAAGTGCACTTAAGTTTTAGTGTCATTACTAACTCTATGAGTAATTATAAAACCATAAAACGAGTAATAGGAAACAGGATTTTATTTATTTAACGAAAAAAACACGAAATTACAGCAAAAATAGAAAAAAAAACGAACCACAATTTACTGCTTTACTACATTTTGAAATGTTCGTACAGAACAAATCTAAGATTTTAAATGTCGCCAAAGAATCAAACCGTTGGGTAAAAGATCAGAAGATCTGGTAGACTAATTAATTGCACAATTTGGATCAATAATCTTATGGGAAAAACTGTCATTTAAAAACTTACGCACATCTGGGCTGTTGTGTGCGGGACAGTTATTTATGGTAAAGCAAATTTTTTGTCTCTTTTCAGCAACTTTGGCTACTATGGGAGCTATATTTTTCTCCAACAACTGCAACAATTGTTTTCCTGTTAGGTTTTCATGTAAGAATAATAGTCCTAATGACCTAGTATTCCCACCTAAACATTAACTTTTTGGGTCCTAGTTTGTACAATTTTGTGTGGATTTTTGGTACTCCATACTCAATTTTGTACATTTGGTTCATTATGCAGTGTGAACGTGCATTCATATGTAAATAAAATATTTCCTAAAAACTCCCTACCTGCGTTACATTTTTCAATTATTTGGAAGCAAAACTAACTCCTCTCCAAATCATGTTTACGCAACTCTTGATGACATTAGTAGGTTACAAGCTTTAGGTTTTACGAACCTTGCACGGCCAACTTACACAGTCGGAAATAGGGGAGGTTCAAGGATATTATACTTAAGGGCGCCAGATCAATCCTAATTAACACTTCTGTCTCGATCACGACAGACGGTCCAAACTTGTAACTAATTTTGAGGTTCGTAATTTCTCAACTCATAAATGCTCGAAATATTAACAAGTATAATTAACAGGTATAAAAACTTTAATTTAGCAACGTAGCAAATTAACAGAAGTATGTTGAGTTTCTCAATTCATAAACATTAGACAAACTAACAAGTATGATTAATAGGTTTAGAAACCTTGAATTAGCAACGTAAAAGATTAACCGGAGTATTGTTTAATTTCTCGATTCATAAATTCCAGACATATCGGCAACACACAAATCATATAGTTAAATTACATCGAGATAGCGAAGTAAATTTTGTAATAAATATTGTCTACTCCCAGCATGCGATACACTCTAAATGATACTTGAAATTACCTTATTGGTATGTAAACAATAAACGTAATTACAGACACCGACAGTAATCAAAGTTCCGTGAGTGACTTTTATGACAGCGAAAAAAATATAATCAAACTGACTTACCCAATCCAGTGCTTACTTGCGTGAAGAAAACGTTTTCCCACCGGTAACAGCCTAGAATAATTATTGAATAGCAATTCGTGTCACACAATAACTCACGAAAAAGGAAACTACAAAATCAGTATTAATAATTCGTTAACGGCCATATAAGAACCCGTTGTATCGAATGCTGTTGGTTGTAATTACGAACAGGTGGTTGGTAACGCAATCGACTGGTGTACAAGAATTAACATCTCCGACGCATTGCTCGTCGAGACCTCGTTTTCGTATAGGTAGTATAGCCCTCCCAAAAGATTATACGTTCGGTAGCGGTATTTATCAATCGTACTTATGTATTATTGTTCTTTGTTGAAGCAAACAGGCGATTGAAACGTGGCGAAACCAGGTATCAAATTAATACAGAAATTACGAAGGAATCTTAATAAACTGGAGACAAAATATCTTACCCTGTGCCGAACAAATTGTATTAAATTCGTAATTGACTTATAAATTTGTATTCATCACAAGGGATGCCCTTAAAAGCTTAGGAATCAGTTCAAGGTTTTCGACACCGACCGGCTCACGTAGTTGACAGTTTCAAAAATGGCCTGTCAGTAACCAACAAGATCGGCAGAGGGCGTCAAAACCAGAAACTAATTTTTAAGTCGACATACAGGGTACTCCGTTGTGAAAATTTCGCATGTAACAAGTATTTATAAGTATTTTTAAAATTTGTAGCATTCAAATGTGATGCAAACCAAAGTTTTTTGCTATTTGCCTTTAACTTATATTAGGATTTTGGGCTACTGCCGCCTGATCATTGAAGATGTTGTCATTTTTCTCGTTTTGGTGTAACCTCTGATCGTAATTATTACACTTCCCCTTATTGCAATCGTTGTACTACTTGGAATCTATCGTTTCGGGTATTTTACACTAAAGAAACTTGACGAGTACTATTTCCGGCATCATTTTATCACTTTCACTTATCTTTGCGTTGAGTGAATTTTAAGGAGAACAGAATTTAATAATCCATTATAAACGTAAAACAAAAATGGCATTGTAATCGCGAAGGCTGAAATCTATGCTAAGATTAGAACGCCTTCCGGATTTGGACTGTGTTGATGTTGTTGTTGGCAACGTTTCGCAAAGGTTGCAATGGTTGCATTGAATTGTTTAGGTTTTTTGATCATCTAAACAGCTAATTATATCAAATTTACCATGAAAATCGAAAAGAATGGTTCTCTCCCATTTCTTGAGGTTGTTGTAACACGTAAACTCAACAGATTTTCAGGTCATTCAGTTTATTGCAAACCCACACATACAGGCAGATATCTTCATGGTTTGTCCCATTATCACCAGACACAGAAACATTATGTTATTGAATCTTTGCTTCATCTTGCTTTTTTATTTGCCAACTCGAGAATCTAGGTTCGGAACTCGGTCATCTTAATAGAATCTTAGTAAATAATGGTTATATGAAGCGGAATATTTAGGCAGTTATAAATCGTGGCCCACATCCCCGCAGTTGAGTACCTAAGGACATTACTATTTCCGATTTTAATCCGAAATTAGCATTCTTACCTTACATTTGTAAGATCATAGATCAAATAAGGAAACTTCATAAGATTAGTATTAAACTCGACAGGTAAAATCCCTCAAATTGTTACGTGCCCTAAGACAAATTTGTTACACTTTCATCTCAAGGTGTATATCAAATTCCTTGTTTATGTGGTTTGGTCTATATTGGTAAAACTAGTCTTTCCCTCATCACACGTGTTTTAGAACACAAAAAAGATATATTTCTAAATCGGCCGTTGCTGAAGAATATTTTACTACAAGTCACAAAACAGATTTTGATAACGCTTCGGTTATTTCGAAATTTCCATTCGTCTTCAATTAGAAAGTCCGAGAAAGCATAGAAATGATAAAACACCCCAATAACTTCAATCGTGACAACGGTTTGCTTTTTTTTGTTTCCGGTTGTTACTGGTTTATCAAAGACACGCTTCTATTTAAACGTAACCTAATTAGACTCGAGCTCCTTTTACCGCGACGATACTTTTTCGATAAATACCTAGATAACTTTTTCTTAAGTCACTCCTATGGAGTTTAGAATCTGGCTTGGTAAACAAGTTGATTATCTAACTCTGTAAAAATTATTTGTTAGGTTATGGTTTACTTTTTTAAGTTTTCGATTTCTTTCACGTCCTGATAAATCTTCTTGCGCAAGTGGGCAAAATGTTGGAGACTTTGATTACAGCATCAATAGTTTGTTTTTATAATTCCAAAGCATAACAAACTTTTTTTAAATATAATTTTTATTTTTTCCATTTTTTTGTTTCAGGGAAATGCAAAATCGTAAACAATAGTATGGATGGATGCAGTATTTTTTTCTCTACAAAATATTAGTTAATACTTTCTCTCTAAAATATTTAGGGAAGTAAATAATTCAGTATAAAAAAACTTAGAGTTGAACATCACCCGGTATATGACTATTTAAATATTGTGTCCGCTTGTTTTAGAATTTCAAATGCTTGTGTGCTTCTAGTATACAACGAACTACCGAGAAGACGGTTTAGAGAAATAAAGAAATACCTTGATTTAGCAGACAATACGTGACTTGATAAAAACGATGAAATACTCAAAGTTTGCCCATACTTTTATATAAGTAGATGAAATGTGGTAAGATACTACATAGTATATACGCGGAAAACCGATAAAATTTGGTTAACTTTGGTGTTTGTGTAGTTTCAGTGCCTACTTATATAATTTCGAGCCATATTGTGGCAAAAGTGAGAATATAGAGGGGGTATTAGGTGTTTGAGTGATCCCAAATCTTAACTTTAACAACCAACGACCAGTATGAAAAACGAGCTATTTTTTGATATGAAATGTGCTATTTAAGAGATCTGAAAATGGAAGCGGCCGGAACGATACGTCAAAAACTAACACAAAAGTGACCATTGTTTTTTAACAAGCAAATAGAAAAAAAGGAATGTGATTATTTTGAATAAAAATTCAACAAATTGAATACAATTCTGATTCTAAAATGAACTGATAACAAAGTAGTTTCTTTGGTTACTAATGACAGTTATATTTAGCTCTTGGGCCACACTAAACGCCATTCTAGTAAAAATAAAAAACAAATTTAAGTTCCGTGTCCAAGGTTATACAACAATATAATTTACATATGGACGGGGTGGACATGCTTGATAAGCAGAATTCGCTGTACAGAATAAGAATTCGTTCTAAAAAGTGACGGTGGCTTTTATCCACACAACTTTTGGATATAATCGTAGTGAATACTTGTAGAATGTACCAAATTGCAAATACTCACGTAAAGTGTCGCTTCTGGACGTCCGTAAAACAATAGTAATCACCTACCTATCTAAAACCACATCATCCACCACAAAGAGGACGGGTCTACGAAAGTCTTATTTAATATGTGGGATAGTTTGGATATAAGATATAATGGTAGAGGACATTTGGTGGTACCAATCACCACGCTGCGAAGTTGTGCCCCGTATGGTAAAGAAACTAAGAGGACATGACATTTTTTTCGTACCGTTCCACACTAAATGAGATTATGTTATTTTAAAAGATTACCAAATATGTTTTAGTAACTACAAATATTTTTTCTGTCCCAATATCTCTATTAATATATATATGAGTTGACTAAACATCATTTCTTTATAAAAACTTATTGGGTTCAGGTATATTCTTTGTTAGTTCTAGTGACATTTATTATACAAATTATTATTAAAACATTAGGTGTATACCCTATACAAAAGTGAGAATGAAAAGAATTTTGAAATGGTAATTATTGTACAACTTCACGCTTTATAACGTTTGTCAAAGATTTGTTAATTTTATTTATAAATAATGTATTCTAATATTTTACAAGTAAACTGAAATGTTATTGTTTTATTGTAAGGTAACGATATAAATAGTTTTAATTTCCTGTTTCTTTGATATACGAATTTTTGATTAAAAAACTTTATAATATTATTGGTTAATAAAACGCGGTAAATTGAATTCGGTTTGTAAAATATATAAAAAAATTAAACTTTGCCAATGCATATATTTTTTTAAGTATTAAAATAAGCAATAATTAACTACTTAGCGAGAACAATTGACATCGCGGCAGGTATAAAAACGTAATACAAATGAATATAAATTTAAAGACGATGTGCTCAAACAGTGTAAATTAGTATCGGGCAGTACCCGGTACCATTTTTTTCCATATTAGTGTACGTATTTTGCTTAAATAACTTTAAATTAAAAAGAGATCAATTTTATATAAATATACTTTCGTAACGAAACTACGCTATCTGCGTAACGATACGAAAAATTATGCTTTTGTTTGACCAAGACTAAGAAAAGTTGTTGTATGCACTTCACATCACGCATAACACGGAACTAAATTGTTGATTAGATCCACAACTTTTTTGTAGTTCATATTACAGACTAGTTGGTGCAGGTATCGGCTCTATTGCGTTTTTATATAAAGATGTATAAATAGGCCTGACCACAATGCCTGTTATTACATGTATTTAATTCACTTGTCTGTATTTATATTTTACTTAAGACGTAAAAATCGCTAATAATTTATTCATTGTTATCTATTTTAACTTCCATATTAATAAAAATGTCCCTCAAATCAAATCAATTTTAAATTTCTACGGACCCCGCGGACTCCTAGGGTTCATAGGGACCACTTTGGGAACCACTGTTTTATTATTATTTATTATTAATTTTTTTATTAATGTACCTTTTCTCACAATGAACCTTCTTCTTACTCCCGTCGCGTTGCATAAGTTGAGAGTTTTATTAATTATATAGTTAAATAATTGAAATAAAAAAAGGAAAACCAACCAACCAACAGCTTATCAAAAAAAAAATACGTCAAAGCCTGATACTTTAGTATGTCTAGGAACTTTATTTTATTTTGAAAGGATACTGAGGAATTCACTGTCGAATTAAGAGCGCCGAATTTGTGCAATTAAGATAAACAAAGTGGCGTAGTATTTTATTTAGCGAATACATAAACGTTATTGTTTTAACAGAATAAAAAAATCGTCACTTTTTAATACGGTGTTTTTGTGATTTTACATTATAGAGGCATAACAACTTGTCTTATTCTGATTTTTTTTTGCATGACTAAAAGTCAATTAATTCGATATTGAAAGATTATTAAGTTCATCCGTTTTTGGTAAGAAAACATGGCTGTAATGCTTCGTTTTATTCGATAGCTTAATAAAATAAAAAGTAACGGTATAACGTCAAATATTTGTTTCCTTTATAGTCAATTGCTCAATCTTCAGCCGCAAGAAGAAACAATATAAGGATAAATACTTGGCAAAACACAATGCAGTTTTCGACCAATTAGATTTAGTTACCTACGAAGAAGTTGTAAAATTACCAAGTAAGTATTATGTCCAGATTTCTATGTTTAAATAATATGTGTTTGACGTAGTGGCTGATCCGGCATTCAAACGAAAAACTTTGGTACTACTTGGAGCTCATGGAGTAGGAAGACGACATATAAAAAATACACTTATAGCTAAACATCCCGATCAGTACGCATATCCTATTCCTCGTAAGTACAAAAACCTAATTCACTATCGACTATTATTGATTGGGTATATTCTGGTTTAGATACTACTCGAGCACCAAGGCCCGATGAAGAAAATGGCAGAAATTATTTTTTTGTTTCTCATGACGAAATGATGGCAGATATAGCTGCTAACGAATATTTGGAATATGGTATGGGTGATTTATCATTACGATCGCAAATTAAGATTTTATTTTTTAGGAACACACGAAGACGCTATGTACGGTACAAAATTAGAAACTATCCGAAAAATTCACCAAGAAGGAAAAATGGCAATATTAGATGTAGAACCACAAGCACTTAAAATATTACGTACTGCCGAATTTTCACCATATGTTGTTTTTATTGCTGCACCAGCTTTGCAAAATTTAAATGATGTAAGTATACTACAAATTTAAAAAAAATATTTTTGTACTTTTCGGCTCATGCGTAAGCAAAGAATATAGTCTCAGGGTAAGTCATCTTAAACAATTCGAGTTTCTTGCCGAAATTCGTCTAAAGTGTTTGCGAGAGACTGACGTGAGGATTTATCCATCAAAAGCACCCGAATTTGTTTGGTACAAATTCGCCACAAGAAGGATAGGTAAAGCATGGGAAATTTATTAAATCGAAAGAAAGTCTAGTCAGACTCAGTCGGATGGGCTAGGTAACGGAACGTGCTTAAAAAGCATGCGGTTCAGCAATTCACCTACCTTACGACTTATCTTCACTTTTAAGAAAAAAAATGAAGTTGGCAGGAAAAGGACTTGGGCAAGCGTGAAGGAAGCAAGAGGGGCAAAGTTTGTAGTGACGGCGCGAAAGAAACTAGAAGTGTTATTCAATTGAAATATAATAAATAGTTGATTCTAAAATAAATATATGCTGTCAATTATCAAATTAAGAAAGTAAATACGTACTTTGCCGTCACATACTTGTGAAACTAGACCATATATTTATTATTTCGTCTTTCTTTTGGCAATGGTCTATGAATATTTACATCAAGCACCAGTTTAAGGATAGCCTGAGATAAATCGGTATAAGGACACTCTAACGTCATCGAATATGCGACAAGCGAGAATCTGATTTGCTGGAGTATCAGGAACGCCACACGGCGGACACCTGTTGTCATCCAAAACTCTAACGCGTTGTAAGTGATAACGAAATCCGTTGTGTGAAGAAAGGATCTGGACTGCTTCTTATCCGGAGACGAAGGACGTCCGGGATAAGGGAGTAGGAATTAAGCCTTTTCTGGGAAGTGTCCCAAAACCGCTGCTATTCACCCAAGATGACGTTTGACTGCTGAAAAGAACGGAAAATTGTCAGCCAAAACGTGGTGATTCAAGAATGTGCATGAGGCTGTCTGACTTTGTGCAGTAAATTGTTACGTAAATTTAATTGTAACTTAGTGCAGGCGGGAACTTAAGACACGTCGGAGAAAGAGTCGTGGATAGTACTCGGTGTGTTAATTATAACATAATTAAAAGAGCACCAAAACGGTAAAAATAATAACTACAAATCCCGTTTACATCTGTCGAACACTGAAAGTAAACGAATTGCAAAACACAATTATAACAACAAATATATTTATTTCAACGAAGAGAGAAAAAGGTTAAAAAAGGACGATGTAGAACTACACAGATACATGTTCGAATAATTTGCCGAGTTCGCATAACAAAGTTATTGGACGGTACAAGTTGGGATTTATGAGATCTTTCTTACCAGATTTGAGAATGGTGATGAGCTTACCAGCTTTTGAGCTGGTAGGAGAATAGTCATATTTACTGCAAGAGTTAAACAGGTCAATGATAGTGGAAGAGTGGCAATCTTGTACAATTGTACGTACGACATTGTATGCATTCCATCTGATCCAAAACATTTGCTTTTAGGGATTCTACTAGCAACTGTAGCTAAATCGTCGGTAGTGATCACGCAATCTTGTTAGAAATTTATTCGCAAATTTGAACGGTTTTTTTATTGAAGCGTGCCATGTATTATCTGTCGTCGGATCATCGTCAGGAAAAATGCAGTGCAATGCAAACAATAGCTTTGATAGTCTTGTGTCTCGGACATTGGAGCACGGTTGGATCGACAGGAATTTACGAGAGAACAACCTGTAAACTAACCCCTACGAACTCCTTGCTGCCAAATGTTTTTTTACGAATCTTTGCCAGGACCTATACTTTGCTGTCTTTACTGCCAGTTTATATCGATGAAGCGCGGTCTTATAAGAACCAAATATTTTAAGTCTGCAGGGGCTTTTTGATGGTGTTTTGGCAAGCAACGGATCGCTTGCTTCAACCTATCTCACTTAGGACTCCACCAGGTAGGTACACCAGCTCTAGAGCTTATGCGTTAATGGTTCGAGCGATTTTGACAAGAATCGGGGATCATCTTGGTCAACTTACCAATGACAGCGTAGACAAATCCAGGACCGTAGCTCAAAGCACCACATGGTAGATAAGTAAGGATTGAATTAGTAATTGCCGTATTTAGGCGAACGAAATCTATGTTTGTAGTCAAAGAGTTCGTGTTAGGCGAAGGCCTTTGACGGTTAACTCAAACCGTATCAGGCGGTGTTCACTTTCAATCACTTCTGGAATTACTAACACAAAGGTGATGTTCACTTACAAAGTGTTTCCAACCGTAACTCTTGATGCTACAGTGCAGCTATTTTTTAAAGTGTAACCACTCTGACCTGCTTTGAAAAAAATTTTTTTGAGCCGGAGTAGTACCGCATAGAAGAGAATGTGAAAATCCAATTAAATGGTACAAGCGCACTGTGAGGCTTACTCCGGACGGACGGCTTATCTGAAATAGAAAGCTAAGGAACGGTACGGTTCTTAGGCGTCAGATTCTTCTTAAAAGCGGAGCTAGGCGACGGAAGTAAAAGTCGGTGGTAGATAAAACAACTTTGTTTTACTCTTTATAACGGAATGGTAGTTTCGGCGAGCTAATCGAAGAGAGCGGAAGCGGCGAAAACGAAAACCAAGCAAGCGTGGAATGAACGGAAAAAAATAATGACATTAAGCGTGCGTTTGGCAAGCAGCAGCGTCGGTGATGAAGCAAGCATGCAATAATGGTATTAACGTCTGTCGGATCAGTGGAAGAGATTACAGCGGGTTTGGATAGTCGGTAAAAACGGGCCTTAGAGTAGAGGAAGTACCCGTGCGAAAATCTCTCAACACGCCACTTAAACCCAGTGTTGACGGCGCAGTACGCAGGCCAAAGCCCGACACTACGAATACGACGCTCGGTTAGGAATAGAGTGAGGTCCAACTGGAACTGACGTTTTGCCGTTGCGGGCTCAGTTTTATAACGAACGGTTTGAAGAGGGAGAAACGATTTCAACCGGGTTTAACATGTGCTCTGATGAGAAAAGCAACTTTAAACGGGATAACATGCGGCCGGATTACTAATGGAGCGGAATTTTTTTCGATGAGTTATTTACAATCGGAAAACTTGTAATTAATAGAATCTTAATGAACAAAAATTAATCAGTCTTAATAGCAACTAAAATAAAAACGTAACGATACAGTCTTAATGTAAAAACAAAATTAAATTTTTAACTCAGAACTGCGAAAGATTGATTTGCACAAACCAAAAAATTAATTGAGTGTCTTTATTGTCTATAATTCGTGTCAGCTATCTTAGTATCGAGCCGTTTAAGTTATGCTGTGGGCAAGTAGTAGAAAACGCTTTAACAACTTCACCTTTATGTCTAAAACAAACGCAGTTAGCGCATGAAGGGTCTTGCTCTGTATTAGGGTATGTATTAGTTTTGTGGTTTTTATCACAATGGCCACACTATAACTCGCGCGCTTTTATAGTCGTTGGAGTGGTAGCCAAACTTCTGACAGTTGTAGCAACGCGTAACACGGATATGGTCATAGACCCTACACGCATTATAGGCGACATACATGCGACGAGATGCCAAGAGGTATTTAATTATTTTGGAGGAATTACCACAATCCAATGTCAATCGGCCGTATCTTTAGAGCCAAATTGAAGTTACACTTTTAGATGCTCATTGACTAGTGCCAAGATATCATTAAATGCGTCGTGAGAGAGAATTGCTTCCTTTGCTGCTTAAGGGAGAGATTTGAAGGAACGTCAAGGATTGAAATTTTTGGCAGGGATTTGCCTTGTGGTTTGGCTACCAGTCCGGGATTTGTCGAGAATGGCTACCGGTATTTTTGAGTTTTCGGATTCGAATTTTATCGATTTTTTTACCATCTTTGTAACTTGGTCAAGTCTCTGGCCATAACTTTGCGGATTAAGGACATTCATTGATATCGTCTTAGTTTCGTCCGCAGGATTTATGAGTCAGTCTTGCTTTGACTTTTGAATGTGAGCTACGGATTTTCTCGAAAGAACCTTTAAACCTTCTTCACAATCTTAAATCGGGCTGATTGTGCATATGAGATTGCAGAAGGAGCTGCGGTGGAGGAACAAGAAACAAAATGTTTTTCAGTACATTGCTGCATCAAATATGGGGAAGTGAAGGTTTTGTGAAATAAGCCTTGAATTTTGCTGATAATTTTTATCATCTCAGAACGTCTATCATCTGAATCTTTGCTAGTAGAAACTATTTTAACTAGGGCTAGAATTTTAGTGTCAAATGACTATTCGACACTGGAGGGGTCAGACAATATCAAGATCTTCGGAAGCGTCATTATGATCTTTTCTTCTACGGTTGGAGGAAATGGACTAGACCTCTACGACGGAGGAGGTGGATGGACAAACGCGACGTTTGTGGAGTGTCGGCTGGAAAAACTGTTACTCTTTTAGCGGTGCGCAGTATCTTATTGTCCATCAATAACCTCGACAAGGTTAGGGTCTAAAGGAACAACTACTACTACACGCAAAACCAATAATACTCAAAATTACAAATTACAATTACCTTTATATTAGGCTTCGCTTGATTGCTTACAATAGTTAAATCAATGTCTTTTAGTTTAGTTAAAGGTAAAAGATTTATTTGCATTAAAGAGAAACAAGATTGCCATTGTTAAAGAGGAAGAGGAAGATGTGTACCCACCAAACCACTTGAACTTGCTTGTTTGAAGTTTGCCACATATACGATAGAACGATTTAATAAAATAATAAATAAAATTATAAAACTATGCAAAAATAAAGTAAATTAGACTCTACTTTGAGAGAAACAGTACGATATGCACCGAGGATCGTACGAATGAATAGGGAATGTAGGGATGCCAGTTTCCTGACAATGTGAAAATGTCGCAGTCTGTGGTACCAGATGTCTAAGCCGTATGTGAGCATAGGAATGACTGCACTGTTGAAAATGGTCACTAATGACTTTCTGTGTAGGTTACAGTTACGGAAAAAGACCAAGGTACCTTAACTAGAAAACCCTTTGAAATGAGTTGAGTCGAAGTGAGGCATTTTTTTAAGGAGGAACCAAAAACGATGTATTTGGTCTTGTCATCTAAGACAGTCAATTTGCTGTTGACAGCCCAGCAAGTCAGAATGTCCTGGCAGTATCGTGATTTTGTCTTTAGGTTGCGTCTGTTGTCTGCGGACACTGTGATAATGATAACGTCCGCTATAAGCAAAAATGTCACAGTTACCAGGAAAGGCTTGTTCTAGTAGAGAATCCACCACTACGTTTCACAAGGTCGGCCCGAAAACCAATCTTTGTAGACATCTTTTCGTCGGTCGTTTTGTGTAGAAATAACCAGAAACGTTCGTGGAATAATAAATGATTGAGCAACTCGATAAATAACTGCGAATGACGCGCACGGCGTTTGCAAGCACTCTCTTAACGACGAGAGCTTCAATTATTGATGGTCATCATACGTTATTGAACGCTTCTGAAATGTCTATAAAAATGCATAGTCTGTACTTGTAGACGTTTGTTTGTACTTTCGTCATTAATGCACGAATGGCGTTTGTCCTCGATTTGTCGGAAACGAAGCCGTACTGGCTGGGATTGAATAATCTTTGTAGAGGAATGATGTTAGGTATTTTCTTTACAATTACTCGTTCGAATAAGTTGCTCTGAAAGTAGGTAGCGTAATCGGACGATACGAATTTGGGTTAGAGAGATCTCTCTTACCAGGCTTGAGAATCGCTATTAACGTACCAGTTTTCGAACTGAAAGATTTGGAAGATACCCGCATTGAACACACGAGTTGAATAGGTCAATGAACGTAGAAGAGTGGGATTCTTATACAACTGTTCTTAGTACGTTACAGTGTACTTCATCGGGTTCGGGAGCTTTATTCTTAGGAAGTCTGCTAGCCACCGACGATATATCCCTTTTTGTAACCATCCTAGATATGTTGGGATTTAACATTTGCAGAAGATCGGGATCTAAATCGGGCTTGGTAAGGATCGTCGTCTTGGAACAAGGAACTAACTATTGACCTGATCTTATCGAGCTCTGTGATAGTGTATCTGTCACCGTCACGGACGTTGGAACATGGTTGGATAGCAAGGAACTTTTGTGAGGATATCCTATAAACTAATCCCTACGGATTCGCCGCCAAACTTCTCAAATCTTTGTCATGAGCTAAATTTAGCGTTATTTACTGCCAGTTTATACCGCTGAAGCGCGGCCTTGTACGAATTTAGCCATTGGGTTTTTAGCTCTGCTGGAGCTTGTTGAGTTTGCTTTCTGAAGCAACGTATGACTGGCTTTAACCTATCTAGCTTTGGACTCCACCACAGTACATCAGCTCTAGAATTTGAGCGAACTCGGTTTAAGTCATTTTGGCTAGATTTGAGGATCAGTCTGGTCACTTATCAATAGAAATGTGAATAGAATTAGGATCGTGACACTTAGCTCCACGTGGAATATAAGTAGGAACTTTCCAGTTAGAAATTTTTCTAGCTAAAACTTGTGATGCTAATGTGACATCGATGTTTGTATTACCTTGGTGACTAGCAAAGTTTGATTAGGTTTATTACAACGCATAGGTAACGTTCGCCTACGAGGTTTTCTATAATCCTGCCTTGTCCGTCCGTCCGTCCGTTTGCATGGTGTGCCAAAACGGCAATTTTTCATTGAAATCTCCTGCTATAATAATCGGGACGCCGCTCAGTTCGTCCAAAACTTTATTTAGATGTTGTAGATGAATACGAACATACTCACTTGGTGGCCAATAAACACCGGCGAATCCAAGGAGGTGTTTTCAGCTGTGATCATAGATACAGCAGTGCAGTTATTAGTTAGATGACTGAGGGTAACTGCTTCGACGGCTTTCGCGCTATTGTAATCAATAGCCGAGAAATAACGCGTAGAAGTGGATGCGGTGATCCTGTTGAAGGACAAGGCCGTACCAGAGAACCTATACCCTGAAGCAGAACTATACACATATGGCTCTTGGGCTCATGACTTCCAAGATCTCAGCACGAGAACGCTGAAGATTTAATTGCGCAATTCTAAGAGTCAGAGAAGCGAACTCGACGTTTAGATGCATTTTGGATGACATTTTGCCGAAAACTAGATATTACTGTTACGAGAAGGTTATCGTGTATTCGTCAAATATTTTTTAACTTGCCGAGTTTTAACTTGAGCGCTGATGTTCAATAACATCTGAATTTTCGACTTTTTCCAAATTTTCTCTATCGGTCGCTGAGTTGTTTTTAACTTGTTCGTCATTCTTTTCATGACACACTTTGTCAGTTTGTCTTATATTTGGTAGCGTTTTAACCAATATATTGGACTATTGATCTTAAACCACACATCAGCAACAATCTTACATTATATTTCCAAAATTCTGAAACTGCTATGGTCATGTCTACAAAACTTTAATAATAATTTTTCTTTTACAGTATGATGGTAGTCTAGAAAGACTAGCAAAGGAATCAGACATGCTACGACAAATGTATGGCCATTATTTTGACCTAACAATTGTTAATAACGACATAGAAGAAACGATTACGGCTTTAGAAAACGCAATAGAACGTGTTCATACTACTCCACAATGGATACCGGTGTCGTGGGTATACTGACAACAAGAGTCTTCGGATTTTGATTCTCTGCAGAATTTTTAATCTCTAAAAATTCTACAGAGCACTACCTTACATCATCATTATATTATTATATTTTTAAATAAATATATTTAACAGACAAAAAGAAAAGGAAAGCAACCTTAATTTATATAATGCTTGTTATTTAGAAAAAAAAATGGTTAAGATAGCAAAATATGGTGTGATTAGATTTATAACGAATTGCGTTAATTTTATGTAGTTATAATGGTCAAAGGCAGTTAGAAGAAGAAATTCCGGGCTAATATAAGATGTTATGAATTGTTACTAATAAAAATTAGTAACGGAAGATTGTTTTAGTGCCTATTTTATTCATAATTAAAATAGAGCCCGAGAATGCTTATGATCTAATGTTTGAATCGCAAAATATGATATAATTTAATTAATCTAAGTTTACCAAAGTTTTGTACACGTTTTATAATCTACGTTTGTAATAAGTTGGATACATTCCCAGTTTCGTTTCATTTAAATATGAAAAATTTTTGAACTAATTCGTGGTTTGCATTATTAGTATTTGATGAATATTTCTTCTCTGATTTCAAAACTTGCTCTTCCATCACAATTTAGACTAAGCTAGTTTATTTAAGATTATTACAATGTTATTGGTACCATATTTCGCAACACAAAATTATTCTCCTAATAGAGACGATTTGCACAACGCACAATATAGCAATGAAATCAATATTAATTGTAGCAATATTTCAATAGCTTATAAGTTCAAAGCAGTAACTAAGTAGAATCTTATTGTAAACGAAACCCAAGTATTTATTTGTAAAAAAAATCTTTGTGCTCATAAAGCTTTTGCTGTTTAGAAATTAAAGGCTATTTCAGGTTGTGACCAATGATTGTTTTGTAGAAGTCTTGCCAAAAATATGTTGCTCACAAATAATAGTAAAATGTTGAATATTACAGATGTAAGTGAATTTTAATCGACGCTCTTAAACGTTTTTCTAAGTTTTTATTATAAGAAAGGACAATGAGCACTAACAATCCGAATTACATTTAAATGGTACCATTAAAAAAATGAACGCTCTTTAGTGGTTGTGAATCTTAAGAATGCACTGAAATTGCGCAAAAATAATTCTATTCGTGTTTAAACTGCTTAAGCTTAGCGATTTTTAATTCAGCGAATAAAGGGAACGTTTTTGTAGAGAAGAAAATAAAATCATATTTGCGTAACGGCTATTATTTCATCCTTACTAGTTGCACAAGAACAGTTTCTTACATATCACACTATATACCGCTTGAAATTCCTCGACGTTTTAACATCTAAAACGAATTTAATCTACGCTTAATTTGTTGAGTTAACAATATTGCTACATTTTAATTTCTTAATAGGTTCAGTAAACCTAAAAATTGTGTTCATGATACATAGGTATGAAATTAACTAATTAAAATGTAAATTGGTAGTGAGATGAAATGTTGTCAAATGTTCGTTAAAATTACTGTTCAAAATAAACTAAAAAACTAAGCTTTAAGATGGTTGTTTATTTTGTCAATAATATTAGAAATAAATACCATATAAAATATGTGGTTTATTCTTAATTTGGTTAATCAAAGCGCTGCAATTAAGTACGTGGTTAAATAACTACTTGTTATGTATTTAGTAAATATTAAGTGCCATTCTGTTTAGTTCAAAATAAAAAAATTTTTTGTTGTGTAAAACAATTACTAATAATGTTCACAAATAAATTTATTAGGTAAATAGGTAAAATAATTTATGTACATATAAATTATTTATTGAAGAATTTAAATCATACAAGTGATTGCTTATGTAAAGGTATGTATATACCTACCTAAACCCTTTGAGGGTAATTTAGAGTTATTTGATATAATTATTATTTCGTGTAGCGAATGAATTTCAATTGAATTTAATAGTCAAAATAATGTAGATCCGATATTTCTGAAATAAAACATATAAATCAAATTATTATTTTTCACTTGTTTTCCTCTGCGTTACCGCTTCTAACCGATAAAGGATACTCCATCGCTACACCCAGTGCCGCGCCGATACTTAGTGGCACCTGTGTCTAAAAATTTTCAAGACGCTGTGATGTAACCCACTCGCGTTTAAAAATTAAACCCCGCGAACAAGGAAAAACAGCGACATCTCGCTGTGGCTGTGATCGTCAAGCTACCCTCCCTTCTGCCTACGTTGTGTTAAGTTCGTTATACACTGCTTACTCTCGATATGCGGGAAGGCTGTAGTACGTGAAATAAAACACAATAAAAAGAATGAATCGTGATTTTTATTCGAGTTAAATTTTGACCGGAGGGGTAGAACAGAGCGAAGACATTCCTTCGGTCCTCTAACTTGTTACGAAAAACTCAGGTTTGTGGAGTTGCTCTGTCAAAAATAAAGTATCACACCGGTCTTCTCATAACCAAACAAAGCAACGGCTAGCACAGCTTCTTCGGAGAAGAATCGCAGGCTTTGTTATGTGTGATTATAACGTAAATCTAAAAAAAAGGCGCCAAGACGATGAAAAATTAAATTCGGGGGATACCGTCTAACTCTCCCCGTAGTAAGAGAAGAATAAATAACACTACAAAAGTAATAACACCGAATATATATATTTATTATATCACAGAAGTTGAAGAAAGCACATAAACGTGAGTTTAACCTTCCAAAAGTAATTGCATATTAAGATAGCAGCGTGAAACAATCTAACGGTGAAGGTTAACCCGGGCGTAGAGTACTCAACTCGTCGATGATCTCGTGCGAAAATGAATTCATAATGCGGTCGAAAGTTTGACAAGCTCGGCGCAAGAGCAGAAAAACTCTCCTGACAAACTTCATACTAACGAGAAATTTTTATACTCGCGAATTGAACTACTAATTTCTTTTTTTTTAACGTTACAAAGTTTTCTTTAGGTAAGCTAAATGGCCAAGTGCGCCACCTCTTCTCAAATTTTTGTCGAAGATAAACAGTCTAGGTAGGAAAAAAGGAGATCCTAGACCCGAGGTCCCCCAAAAGAAACATAGTACGAATTAACAATAACCATTTATTAAGTATATTTATTAATAGCCAATTCCGGAACGGAAAGAGCCATTCGACGGTTACGCCACTAGTATAATCAGAGAATAAATTACCTTACATAACACCACAAAATTGTAACAATATAAATACAAGATGAAGGCAGGTCCCAAAAATAGACTCTGGGAGCCATAAAAAATAAAGCGCTAATATTTAAAAGGTATCTCCGCGGCTACGGTAACCCGTAGCAAAATTTATCCGCGTTAAAGCAACGTAACATCGCCCGTGGTCCTTGACGCCAAGTTTACCACGACCGGTAGTAAAAGTATCATTAAGTTAGTTTACGACAGAAACGGTTATAGCTCCCAAATTTCTACCCTTGACAATGGCAAAATTCTTTTATATTAACAAAAAAATAAATGTAGGTTACGTTAAATAATCATTATAGAACAACCATTACATTAAGGCGTCTGTTAAATATCGTGATTAACCTTATTAAAATTATAAAAAAAAGTGACGTTAAATATTATTAATCAGAATTATTCAGGTTCCAAAAGTTCGTTAAATAGTTCAATTAAACTAGCAGTAATTGTAGTCGATTAGGTGTACCGGATGTACAAAGATAAAGTTCGAAATACAAAAGCATTTACATTCAAAGTCCGCACTGTTTTCACTTAAATCGAAACGCCGCGTATGTAGCGAGAGCAGCAGTCCTGACCCCGAAGCGCGTGGACGAAATGAGCCGAAGTCTAGTGGTCCCTCGCGGTTCCAAATTTAATGATATTATAAATACCCCTTTACTTTATTCCCCCAACCTGTAGCACAGCGCCAGCAATCCACTGGGATTCTTTTACTCTGCGACTACGATTACCGCATCAGTTCAGCGATTCCAAAAGCCCGCAGTCCAACATCTTCCACAGAGCTCGGAAGAATATTCCAACAGACATTTAGAAACCCAAAAGTAAGAAGGACAAAAAGACGAAAGAGCTAAAATAGCGAATATTAGTTGATACGCCTCCATTTTCTTAACCACGTGCAAAATACTAACCTACTTTATGAGTTTTGCAGCAAAATACATCGATCTTTTATTGTATACATCGAACGTTTAATCGGATTTATTATTGATTGCTAAAATAAAGCGTCGTTGTAGTAGATATTAATCGATGAAAGAGAAACCTCATGTTTCTTACCCATCCGACTTTTCCAGTTTCCTACCGCCGCAAAACCACTACATCAAGTGAAGTTTGTAGATGGCCGACTACTCTCGAGCGCCCTCTGCGAGCGTGACTTGAAAATCACAACTCGAGGTCGAGTATTATCCGTTTTTACGGTAAGTTGCCTAACTATCAAGGCGGATTTTTGCTCAATTTCGAATTTACACGTTACAGTAGATAAAAGAAAAAAAGAAATAAAGCATCCTATAATTTTGCCCTAATATCCAAAATAAAAAGGACTACAACCCGCAATTGTTCGACTGAAGCCGGAAACGGTGCCTGCTGTACAACCACAACATCCTATGCGCCGGTTAAGAAGAATTGGTCACCCCTGCCAAGCTCCGCAAGTCCGCCGTACGGCCCCCGAAAGGTATATTGCCTGGTCCAGAGCTTGAGGTTACCGGGTCAGAGACAACCAACCTTCCCGAACGCATAGCCGTCAGGTTCCCACAACAGGCGTTCCCCCACCCATGGTGACAGATCAAAAGAAGAGAAAGAAAGACAGTAAGACAGAAGGAGAAAAGAGAGTACGATGGTGTTGTACGGCTCGACTACCTCTCCGTAGATAGCCGATCCTGAATTACCTACCCTACTGCCCAACCAACCGCCCAAAATGCAGTAATGGACAAGAAAACCAAAAAAACGAAACAATGCATAGTGTAGAGAACTCACTCACGCTAGACTTGGATAGAGATATAGTGCTGTAAAGTCGTCGAAAGACGGTATGATATCCTTCCCAAAAAAAATAGAACTCAAAATAATAATAACCCATGACAGGTAGCCCTTATTAGGCGAACTAACTAAAAGTTCCTAACCTACTGAATCCCAAAAAAAATTAAACTTATGAGAGGTCTGACAAAGACCACTCAGCACCAAACTAAAACCAACGAAGGAATATCATTAATAAGGAATCTGGTTACAGTCGACGAAGTCGTATTACCCAAACTGAATAAAGAAATGAACCAGAAGTCCGCTCAGTCACTAAACCCCAGACCAAAGACTAGAGTGACCACAAAACCTCGTTCTCCACTATAAATGTACGTAAACCTAATAAACACTAACACAGACGGACAGTACATTTGCCTAACGTTAATTGTTGAATTCAAAAGAACCGAAGAAAGTAACCCAAATCGAAAACAAAGTTATTCCCCCAGAGAAGCAACAGGTGATATAGCACGTAGCTTACGTCGTTTACGCCGACGAGAATATAATAACGACACGTTAACCGACCGACCGTTTACCTGGTGTAGAGTCTCATTCGAATCAGAGTACGAAGAGCCTTGATCTGGTTTAAGATCTTTAACATGCCAGATACCCACCGATTGTCCAGTAGTAGTGACTAACTCGTACGTCGAAGGAGATTTAACCGTTTTAATAACAAAACGTTCCAGGAACTTAGGTGCAAACTTGGCATTAAAATGCCTAGTGGCGTCAGAAAGCGTATAATTACGTCGCCATACCGAATCCCCAATTTTATATCGCACATGTCGACGGCGAAGATTATATCTATTTTGCGTCTTTGTGTACGCCTTAGAAAGTTGTTTCAAGATATGCGTACGAATAGCTTCATAATGAGACACTGAACGGGTAACTTTAGGTTCCGAAATAAGAACATCAGAAGAAGATGGAACAAAGAAATTTCTTGAAAGAACGTGTTCACGTCCGAACATTGCAAAGAAAGGAGTACAATCAATGACCTCGTGTTTCGCAGTACAAATGGCGCAGCCAATCTTTGAGAGATTTACATCCCAATGCCTATGGTTTTCTTTGACATATGAAGAAATAATGGTTTTTAAGACACGATTAATTCGTTCAGCGGGATTAGCATTAGGATGATATTTAGCCGTAAAGAGTATCGTTGTCCCGTAAGTAGCGCAAAGTTTCCCAAATTCTTTACTACGAAACTGGACACCATTGTCCATAATAAGACAGTGAGGAGCACCAAAAAGAAGAAAAACATGTTCTTCGATGATTTTACAAATAGAGGTAGCAAGAGCTAAACGTAACGGAAAGAATAAAGGAAACTTAGTAAAATAGTCAGCGATCACTAATACATCACTATGGCCCTTCGAAGATCGAGGCAGAGGACCCACGATGTCACAACAAAGAACTTGCCAAGGGTGTGATGGCTTAGCACGAGGAGCGAATATACCAGGAGGAGCAACTTGTTCCACCTTGTGCCCTGCACACACACGACAACGCCGAATATAACGTGCGACATCGGCACGTAAGCATGGCCAATAATAACGTTGTAAAATCTTTGCCGTAGTTTTCGAAACACCACAATGTCCAGCGACCGGAGGATCGTGATGGTTACGAATCATTTCAGTACGTTGTTCTGTAGGAACCACTAATTTCCAGTCATCCGCAGAATCAGAAGAGAAAGGAGTAACAACCCGACGATAAAGAACATTATCTCTAACAGACCATTTCACAAACTTATGAGAAGCATCCAATACACATTTAAGAAAATTATTATACCACAGATCAAAAGTCGGCAATTTAAGCAAAAAGACAGAAGAAATTTCGGACAGATGGATAGTTTCTAATACAGGAACTGAGCGAGGCAGCGCATCAGGAACGACATGATCTTTTCCTTTTCGATGGATTATCGAGAAATCGTATTGTTGTAGCCTAATAGACCACCGAGCCAATCGTCCTGAGGGACTCTGTAAAAGATTTAACCACAACAACGAATGATGATCAGTTATCACCGTGAAATGGGATCCTTCCACATAAGGACGGAACTGCTCTATGGCCCATAACACAGCCAGACATTCTTTCTCAGTAGTCGAATAATGACGCTCCGCCTTAGTGAGCGATCGACTAAGATAACTAACAACCTTTTCACCATCCGCAGTTGTTTGACTTAACACAGCACTTAAACCAAAATCCCAAGCATCAGTCTGTTCCACAAAAGGAAGTGAAAAAACGGGACACGACAGAATAGGAGCCGCAACTAAGCTGTTTTTCAGAAAATCAAAAGCGGTCTGACATTACCTTGTCTAACTAAAAGAAACATTTTTACGAGTAAGAGCCGAAAGCGAAGACGTAAGAGAAGAAAAATTTGGAATAAAGCGACGGTACCAACTAGTCATACCAATAAATCGTCTGACATCAGTGACATTTGAAGGAGTAGGGATATTAAGTATCGCTGTTACCTTATCCGGGTCTACCAACAGACCATTTTTGTTAACCACATATCCAAGGTATTTTAGTTCCGGCAAACAGAAATTACATTTTTCCCGACGCGACGTAAGGTAAGGCCAGCAGAGATTAACCGTTCTAACACTTTTTCTAGCACGCTGATATGTTCATCAAAAGTAGGTGTTGCTATGATAATGTCGTTTAGGTAAGCGAAACAGTAAGGCTCCAAATCCACACCCAATACTCGATCAATCAATCGCTGAAAAGTAGCAGGCGCATTATGTAAACCAAATGGCATGCGAGTGAACTAAAAAAAACACGAGAAGGAACAGAAAAGCAGTAACAGCTTTGGAATCTTCTGAAAGCGGAATCTGCCAATACGCAAACCGAATATCTAAGCTGGAAAGAAATCGAGCATCTCTTAGTCGATCTAGAATAGAGGTAATGTAAGGTAATGGGTACGCATCCTTTTGAGTCACCTGGTTCACCTTTCGAAAATCGACACAGAACCGATAAGTATCATCCTTCTTCTTCACTAAGACAATTGGATTCGACCACGGACTACTCGACGGCTCTACAACACCCATACTCAGCATTAAGTCCAACTCCTCATTAGCAACCTTCTGTAACGCTGGTGATAACGGATAGTAGCGCTGTTTGATGGGTTCAGAAGCCGCACGTGTTTGGTGCTGAACGAGAGAGGTGTGACCAAGCCCTGAGGATTGCTTCAAAAAAGAGTCCGCAACAACGTCGTCCAAAAATTGTTGTTGGTCCAGAAGTAGTTTTAAGATAGTACCAATAGAATCCGAAGAGATAGTATCAATCAAAGGAGGGTTAGCATTAAAATTCCACAGTCCCTGCCGAAAATCAGTTATGAAGTTCATAGCTTTCTAGAATACGATGCCTAAAATCAATTGTTGTGAAACTTCAGGAATAACCAAGGTATTAAGCGTCTTCACTTTACCTTCTAGAGAAAATGGTAGAAGAACTGATCCCAATACGGTACACTTACCGTCGTTCGCTAAATTACAGGAAAACACAGAAGAAGGAGAAAGAAGAATATCCAAAGACTGAAGAAGTTGCCACCATGGACCACCCAGAATGGTTCGAGAAGCACCAGTATCCAAAAGACCGAAAAAAGAAAAACCTAAAACATTAACCTTAAGATAAGGACGCTCATTATCACGCACACTTTCAAATACAAAATCCAAAAGAATACGTTGCTTGTCAGTCAAGTCTAAGATAGAATCCGAGGTTAAAGATAGCGTAGAATTTACGACTCGGTTCGTAGACTCGTGCGCTAGTTTCCCGAGACAGTATTACACTTAGTACAATTGCGACGACTAACCCCTGCCTGTTCAAACCCGAAACAGTGAAGAGTAGGAGGTTTGTCACAATTCGGAGAGATATGTCCCATCTGACTACAATTCCAACAAGTAATGCGAGAAGAAGCAAGAAAACCTTTTCGAGAAGAATTAAAAGGAGTAGACGTAGTAGCATTTTCGTCGAATCGTACCGAACGATTCTTAGAAGTAGAAGCAATAGACGAAACTGAGGTGTCGCTAACATAAGCCAATGCAGGTTCCAACAGTCGAGTGGTACGCCGCGAAGGAGGCGGTTTATAGTTGTCCACTGAAAGTTTAGTTAACTCTAACCGCTTGCCATAATCAATCAACTGGGTCAAGGTAGAGATCTGCGCTAATCCTAAAGCAGATAGGTAGTATGAAGTTAAATTACGTCGTATTGTATTAAGCTGAGTTTCTTCAGAAGCGGGCAACGATAATCGTTGGAAGAGACTGCGTATCATCGTCACATACATGCCGATCGATTATTGAGGCCCCATTGTTCGACTTCGAATCTCATCCCATAGCCTATCGTCGTAATCAGGTGGTAAGAATGCCGATTTTAACAAAATAACTACATCTTGCCACGAACGCAAAGAATCTCGATTTACCCTAAACAAACACAAAGCCTTTTCAGTCAAGATTTCAGCAGCAGAATCGAATAAATTTGGTAGAGGTCAGGTTTCTGGAGTTGATCTGTCAAAAATTAAGTGTCACGCCGATCTTCTCATAACCAAACAAAGCAACGGCTAGCACAGCTTCTTCGGAGAGGAATCGCAGACTTTGTTATGTGTGATTATAACGTGAATCTAAAGAAGGCGCCAAGACGATGAATAATTAAATTCGGGACTGCGACGTCATGGAATATTTCGAACAAGGCCACCTGCTAGTTATCTTCGGTGATAAAAAAGAGCATTTGGTAGCTACCAAAATCCGCTACAGAAAATTAGTAGAGTCAATTTAAACCCTCTTGGCGCAAGAGCAGAAAAACTCTCCTGACAAACTTCATACTAACGAGAAATTTTCATACTCGCTAATTAAACTACTAATTTCTTTTTTTTTTACGTTACAAACTGAATGTAAATGCAAGATCATTACATAATTTAGGTTGATACAGCAATCGGCTTGTAATCAAAACCATTAACACACGTCGTAAAGCAAGGACATCTCAAATTCCACCAAATTAGACAAATAAACAGACCTGATAACAGATTTAAATACCAACACATATAAACACGTGCACAAACATCATTATTTTAAACTGAAGACGTGTTACATAATTAGCGCCCCCGCCAATGGGTACTGGGGTCCTGGTTACGAATCAACCCAGCTAAAGTTGAAAGTTTGGAACAACAAGTAAAGCCAAAAACATATATATGTATATATAAAATCAGTAATACAAATAATAAAAGTTATACATAAAACAAGTAAACGAAAATGTAGGGCCCCATAACATGAAAGCAACCTACCGCGACTAGAAAACACACAAATGTGCAAGGTCCCATAGCATGGAAGCAACTTGCGCCAATACACATAACAAAATACAAGGTACCATAGCATGAGAGCAACCAGCGGTCGTTTGTTGTTGTCCAACCACGGTAGAAAAATATTAGATTTACATTTTACAAGTCAATACACACAATAGTTTATATATCTGTTATCAAATCTATTATAATCACCATCAATAGGTAAACTTTACGACTAAATATTATGTCCCAACTTTGAACGACTTTTGTATCATCAAATTATAAACGTACGAAAAACAAATAAATTATTTTTCATAATTTAGAATTGAGGCCAGAGATTAGCATAAACAACGTGCAGAGAAAATGATCTAATTTTTTTACAAGCAAAGAAAATCATCTACATAAAACCACTTTCAATTTTAATAATCTTCAAATTTAAGTATAAATAAAGAGTTAATTATCTCGGTTACATTTCTAATCGTAAATGTTTTCTACAAGATTACACATGCTAAACGAAGTTATTGAAATTGCAAGACCAGAAAAACGCTACAAACAAAGATAGCATTTTAGTCGTCCCTTTAGCTTCCCCGTCCCTTTATTTTCATAAGGTTTCAACGTAAGAATAAACGATTAATTATCACAATCAAATTTACGACGCTTAATGTTGTGTCTAAACTTACACATAAACGCAACCGTAAACATAAGAAGATGCTACGAATTTAAATTACATTTCAAGCAATTCTTTACGACACGTTAATTTAGTAATTTTAAGTTTTAATTAATAGTTAGTAAAAAACCTTGTTTAATAAATCTAAATCGTACACATAAAACGATTAAATTGACAAAATTGAAATGGCCGTCAATGCGCTTGTTTTATCAAAACAAAGAAAACGTAACGTTTTTATAACGCTGAGATTTTAATGCAAAGTGCCTACAAATTACAGTTAATTTTCCTATTCCTTATGTTAGCTAACGTATAGAGTTACTTACCTTAGCTTTCTCGAAACCCCTCTTAAAACGAATCATGCGTAAAACGATCGTAACACACGGCGCAACTCGTATTTTTCAGTCTTCCCGCTAGCTGACGTTGCTTACGTAATTCCGCGCGTCTTTAATTGAATTTAAATTAAAACTGGTCCGTCTCAACGCCCATGAAAATTATAGTTAAAAAAATTGTTCGGTATTGTTAAATAAAAAGTTAGGTATCTATTCAGATGACAATAATACAACAAATATAAAAATAGTAAAATATACAAATCAAATATACATACAAGGTATGTTAATACATATGTAAATGCAATGGTATAACTCTTACAAATAACAACAAATTTTCCAAAATTTAGTTAAGATAAATTCTCCTTCACAAGCTACTTCTAACAATAGTTATTTACTTAAAAGTCAGGAAAATCTCACATGACTGAAGAGGAGCTAAATTGAATGAGTATTTTAAAGCTCCGAGTCAAGCAAGAGATTTTACTGACGAGTTGTATTAAATTTTTCCGGAAATTGTAAAAAATGACGAAATTTACAAATTTTAGAAATCCACAAATTCAAGTTTGTCAATTTTGTTGGCAACTATAGTTACAAAGTAAAAAACATCGAAAAAATTTTATGAATTTTGTGCGTGTGTTCCAAAGGCAGTGTTAATTGATAAAATAATAATGAAAGAAGACCAAAATCATTGCGAGGGCATTCCCTTTCATGTGAGTGAAGCTGCGGTTCCTATTACCGGGTAAATCAAAACAGCCATATGATAGGGCATTCCAAATTTTTGAAAATTGGCGTCGAGAAAAAACTTATTTCACTTACGGTATAAGTATTTTTTGTGTATTTTGCGGAAAAACCAAGTTTGCAGAAACCCTCAAGTTTTTAGAGCATTTATAGGCTTTTTTTTTGTATAGCAAGAAAAATTTAATCAGGGCTAGCAAAAAACGGAACTACTAGTATGGGCAATAATACCTCGACTAGTAATGATTTATCCACAATCTGCGACGATCACGCCGATAATGAGATTTCGACTAATACTTTTACTCAAAATTTGAAGCTCTGTGATAAATCACTATCGGGAATCAATATTTCAAATATAACAAGTTTCACGTCAAGACATGTAAAATTACGCAGTCGTCATCTAGCGAAGAAAAAAAAACGAAAACTAAGAATCTGAAAACGCGCATGTATTTCTTAGAAGAGTGGGAGGCTTTTAAAGGTACGACGCCGGGAAGCTGTCGAGATCTTAGTGGTGAATCTTGTTCGAGATAGCAATACCCGTTTTACCCTGAAAAGTTTTTTTGTATAATTTGTGTTTTTGTTTTGTCAATCTTTGTAAATTGCTAGGTATGTATGTAGAATCATTTTAATCCATGTAAGTCTGTCTGTTTTTGTATTTGTGCCTTAAACGAAAACCAGGGTAGTTTTTACACTTGCTTCCTGTGTTTGAAAAGATAGCGTGGGTAGCCATTTTATGGTACCGTTACTTTTCTTGTAATATTTTTTTTATTTTTCTCTGGGCCAATTTATGTTTTCCTTTAAAAACCATGTTTTAACAAAACGAATTTATTTTACAATCGAAATTTTATTTGTTCTTAAATGTAAACTTGCTCAAGTCGCGTACACGAATGACGGAGCACGTTTTATTGTAACTTTCTTTTGTTTGATCATTGCTCGTGTGTTTTATGAATTGCTCAAATTGCTAGAAGTTAGAATTGTGTTATTCTATGATATTCACACGTTTATGGCGGAAAATAACCATATGTACGTTAACCGGTGCAAAGACCGTTGTGTGAATTGCCTTGTCGAATGTAAACATATTTTATTTACCGTAAGGGGTATACAACATGTGGCTGCAGGTAGTTCTCATATTATGAGGAGCCTGTGTTTTTTTTGTGAAGTAGCGTATCTTGAATCTATGATATAGACAAGTGCCTGCTTCGATATATGTATTAAAGTCGCGGTAGGTTGCTTCCATGATAATGGGTCCTACATTTTATACCATTTGTTTGATATTATTGTGTGTTTATTATATGAGTATTTTGTGTATTATATGTGTATTTTTGGCCCTTGTTGGTTTGTCCCGACCAATCAACTAATAGCTGAATTGCTTCAAAGGAAGTTAGTTTATTAGCAAAACTTCCATAAATGCTAACGTCAAAACAATACTTGCTAGTTAACCTTACTTTTCAGTTTACATTGCTTTGTTGTCAAGTCTCTATTAGTTTCGCCGTGTTGCCATACTTGCTAATAGTACTTAAAAGACAAGTAATTCTTTACACATTATTATATAATGTATTAGCTGATTCTTTATAACAGTTGTTGTTGTGTATATCCAAATGATGTAGTTTTATTTGTATTAACACTCAGTTTAAGGACCGGAGAGGTTTCTTCGCTCTGTCCTTCCCCTCCTACGGCGGGTCCCACCGAACAAGCAAAATTTTGGTTAAAATTTAAAGAGTTAAATCCGAATAAAAACTACGATTCATTTTTTTTATTGAGTGTTTTATTTAACCTACTACAGCCTTCCCACATATCGAGAGTAAGCAGTGTATAACAAACACAACGTAAGTAGAGAGAAGGGGGGTAGCTTGACGATCACAGCCACAGCGAGATGTCGCTGCTTTTTGTTTGTTCGCGGGTTTTAGATTTCCAACGCAAGTGGGTTACATCACAGTATTTTTTTTATTTTGCATCTTGTAAAGTCTTTACAGTAGTTTGGAAAATTCAATTTTCTTGCGCGTTAACAAACAGGAAAATGTTGATTTCCGGAGAATAAAAATAAATTCTTTCTGCCAGAAGTGTCAGGTAGACCTACCTAATATTACAAAACAAAATAAAATCTATTTTCACAAATTAAAAAATCGGCAATTCACAAAAAATCCACTTTTCGAGCTTTCATGTCGGCAATTTTTTTTATGATATGAATATCTGTATCTTCTAATATGAGATGATAAATAAATTTGATAACCGTTATTGACTCATGGTCGACCTTAAATAATTTTTTATTAACTTTAATTTGAAGAAGGATATGTCTGCAGTGGCAACAGATACTCGTAAAGTGAGTAGAATTCGAATAGCAACTGCTAAGTTTGGAAAATGTAAATATATCATTATATATCATTATATTATAAATCTTTTAACATAGGCTGGATTTGAACAATTTTGTCATATAAATCGTCTCTATCGATATTGAAATTATCGTTAAATTTCAGATGTCGTAAGTACGTCCCTGGGACATGATGTTGTGGATTACTGGATGTCTCAAAGTCATCCTATTTTGGTACTGTGTACCTCTTACGGACATTCATGCGACGTTCTTTTGTTACAACTGTGTGCATTCCTACGATGTCTTTATAGGACATTTTTACGCATCCGCGTAGGATGTCTACAGGACGTCCTTTTTAGATGGCTGTAGGAGGTAGTTACCCCTCCCCTTTTCTACATATTGAATCGGAAAAATATTTATATATAGTAGTAATTACGACAGCTCGAGTGTGACTCAGTTAAGTAAAAAATAAGGATTGAGAAAAGAAATAGCAACTCATATGTCGATCGATACTTTCAATGCAACGTATGTTGGCGAAATACGTTTTCTGTTATTTAATTCATACGCTTTTAAGCAATGAGTTACTAAAGCTCTCGTAATTACTACTATACATATATGTATGCTATATTTTTATCAAGGAAAGTAAGTACATCTACTTTGTGGTTTTTTCTATTGTTTTTTTTATTCAGTCAGGAGACTTTGCGACTTGACGTAATGAATGAAAATAACTTTATCAAATAAAATACAAATTATCATCACATAAAATTATATTTTTAAGTAATAATCCTAACATAATCAATTAAAATAAATTTAGAGATTATTTCCTTTTTTTATATTCTCGATCCTGACGTTCTTAGGCCCTCCTTAGCCAGTTTTTTAAACTTTCTTTCCGATTTATTTAAAGTGGCGCCTGAAACAATGCGACTACATAAAAGATGGTAATCGTCGATAAAAAAGTTAATACAAAAAACTTATTTGGGTATTTCTATGTAGCCAGAATTTACATTTTTCTAAATTTAAGAATTGATAAATAGATACTTCTAGTGATTTTGTAGAATTATTAATTGATCGTTTTGAAGATTCTATTACTGATTAAATCATAAGAGATGATCGATTATTACCAGTCAAAAATTGCTTAAATCGTTTTTAGAAAACGTATTTATGAACACGTCAGTTTTGCCAATTCATTAAAAAAAATTTATACTTTTCGCCTTTACGTATCATCAGAGAAATGTGGTTAAAGCAAAATTAATTATTTTGTTTATTTCTAGACGTATTTTTAACTGACTAACTAATTATTGTGGAAACAGTAATACAATACCAGAAATCCGCACACTAATCATAACTATGAACTAAGACGTTGTTACCAAGAAAGCGATAACGTTATAGTTTCTTACTTAGATTAGCGATTTTGTCCCTTATCGGTCGTGTTGATTGATACTGTAAAGCCGAAAGATTGCTGCCGTTCGACACAATGTAGTGGACAGGTAGTGGATAAATTATTGTGAATCGCAACGATAAAAGTCGTGATAACGTCACGCTTTTAAACATTTTTTAAATAATTTTTTGACTAAAAAAAATTTTTTTTGCATAAAATAAATATGTTCATTTCATATTTACCGCATATGGGGTTTTAAATCACTATTATTAATAATTGTGATCTTTTAGTTTCGATAAACTTTTTATTATACTGAGTAATTCAAAATAATAATTATAAATGATGATTTTTATAAGGTAGATGTTGATTACCAATCGTTTGTGTCTTACCACTATTCACACGCACCGTTAAGTAACAAATCATAACAAATTAAATGACTCGTATTCCTCCGGCAGTCAAACCAGGCTGCGTTGTCTTACGGCTACAAACTTGATGGATCTAGGAGAAACTGGTCCTCACGCGGCGACGTTGGCAAAGTTGTCTAAACGACAGTTGTAATGCAGCAAAATGATTTTAAATTATTGATATCTACTAACGGAATCGTTTCGGCACACTTGAAAAAACAAGCTAACATTGTTAAACAATATTTGTGTCCTTTTGATGGCGGAAACGGTCCCACAAGATCCAAGTTGACGTGATCAAAACGTTCATCTGGCATGGAAAAATCTTTGAGTACGCTTTTGTTTGTTAATTTTAGATTTTTGGTAAAAGATAAAGCTTCGTTTCCACTGTGCGATGCTTAGCCAAACAATTCGTTGTGAAATGGTTGGCATCGCGCTGCCGTGTGCTGTACTGGGATACATAAAAAAATCGTCTTTTTAAGCTGCCGGTTACATATGGTCTAATTTTTTTCTGTAGAGGCATCACACCTTATTCGCGCCGCATCTCTTGGTAGAGTAGACTGTTGATTTTTAACGATGTTACGTCAAGCCGATAAAATTTCTTATCTCGTTCCTGCTCTAATGTGGATTCTCCTGTCGTGACTACCAATGGCAAGGTAACGGCTTCTATTCGCAACAAAGCATCGGCAACTACGAAATCTAAGATTGCGGTTGTGAATTATTAGCGGTTTGTGGTCGGTTTGGACTGTAAACTGTCTGCCTTTAACCAGAAATCTAAAGTATTTTATACGCTCATAAATGGCCAACTGCTCTCGATCGTACGTGCTTTTTTTTTGAGAGAAAAATTCCAGAGGTTTCGGATTTCGTTCCGTTGTTCTAACATCGCACTTCCGCAAGTTGCGTTTTGCGCTGCTCGAATGCCACTATTGCATACGGTGTCCATACGATCCTGCGTTTGACCCGTTGACGGACGCCGCGTAAGATCTCGTGGAGGGGCACTTGTGTATGTCCCACGTTTTCTACAAATTTTTAACAATTCTTTCTGTAGTGGGTCCAGTTGGTAACAACTACGTCACCACGGCTAGCTACAATATCAGTGAGTGGGCGTAGTTGAGAAACTCAATTAAAAAAAGAAAAAACTAGGCGTCACTCCTCGCACGAATAAGATTCTCGGCTTAGACACACCAACGGTACGTTTGAACCCACTACGAAGCGAACAGTGTAATGCAAAAAAGCGACCAAAAACAATGCAACAAGCGTATATATTTCTATCCAACGATAACGTAGTTTATTTTAACAGAAGAATAATAATTGAACGACTTCAAACACAATTAATCAACTATTTAATTTTCATGCAGTCGCAACAAATTAAGTATCAACAGATGTAATTAGTAACAACGCTTAAAATTAATACTAAAAACTTACCCCACCGAAGCTCCTTGTAACTAGTAGTAAAACGTTTACTACTTCTTATTTGTTTATAGACGAGAACGGATGTAGTATGTAAACTTGTGCGGCGTTATGTGCCTAAATCTGGCTTAGATTACATTCAAACTATTCAAGAAACTTGAATGGTATAACGTCAGCGTAGTCAAGACAGCTGCATTACATAAAGTTAAAGATGTTATAAATTTACGACTTACAATACAATGATTTAGTATGATCTACAATTAAATTACAAATTAGAATAAGTGATACGGTCAATTCAAATCAAAAATGCTTAAGTCTGAATGGATAATTAGAAAATACATATAAGAAATTTTAGACAATTTGAGGATCGAGACATTTATTGTCATGAATGAATTCAAAAGTTAAGCGGCATCCACAGGTGTGAACCGCACGAACCCTAATAGTACATCTGCTGGACATTACATAATAAGTAACATCATTTATTGAAAAAATTATGATTCCCGAAGGTTAATACTAATGGAAAAGCCGCTTCAACGCCCCAGGAAAGTAGCTAAAAGAATTTTAAACGTATAGAAAGCAACATATCTGACGCCATTTAATACTTGCGAACGCCAATTTAATTTAAAAAAATCACTTAATTTTGCTAGTACGCTAAACAATTCAGCATACTCGATAAATGTGTGATAGAAATAATCGGAGTTAAAAATTAAATAGATAAAAGAAAAATTTACAATTTAGCAAAAAGAGTCTTAACAATATATTGATCGTTCACAGCGACTTTAAGTATACAAATGCAAGTACATTTCGTTTGCGTTTCCCTCTCATAAATGTCAAATCTAATTAAACATTTTACAAACAGTGGAGTCCGCAAACCAGTGACAGCGTAAGTTAACAAATCCTTCCCAGCAAAATTAAAACCTCGAGACGACGAAAAAAAGATCGAACCTTAAAAACCACAACCAACCGACTTTTATAGAAAAACCCACCCCCCGATAAAGAGAATGATCTTACCGATGTGAGAAATACTAAGTAATTTGAAAAAAGAGTCACTAAAGCATTTAGGACACCTACACCATACAAGACATCTCACGAGAAAAAATGTATTTCTAAAAAGTGGACTTCCTTCTCAACAGTGACATGAAGCGGAGATTCCTAAACACAAAAAACCGAGAAAAAAGTCCCCCTCGGACACTTAACGAACCCACGACGATAAGAGTAAGAAGTTACAAAGAGTTTATATGCCCTGGCAGTTACACTTACGATTTGAGTGTATTGTGAGTTGCCGATACTTCCGTCGTTTTAGAACCAACATATACTTGTACTCAAACTAAATTTACTTAGGTACTGTGATGCTATCGAATTACCTATTTGTTATAACCTTAAAAATACAAGGTTTGAGCTTTCTGTGCTGATCTAACAAAACCTGTATCTGCGAGACGAGATTTGACGCCCATTTAAATAAACTTATCACTTGAACCTTTCCGATTGTTCCGTATTGTTTTAATACCACAGTAAGCTGATTGTGCAAGGTTCGTAAATTACTAGAAGCTTTAACAAATTTTGGCGCCCTACGTAGGGCCGAATTTCCTAAAAAAATTTTCTTGTTTTCTTTATTTTTTTAGCGATTTTCTTAAATTGTGATTTTTTTATGATACCATCACTCACTCGTAGTTTAATTAGTTACTTTAGAATAGGGTAAAATATACTGTTTGACTTTGCTGTGGTTGTCGACTTGCGTTTGGTTTGATTGCATTTCTAGTTAGACGTTTGTTAGTTATGTATTCTTTAGACTTCTTCTTACTTTATCAGACTTTGATTTGGAAATGAACTAAGCAGATTGAAATGTTACTTTCTCTGGTGAAGATCCGTCTGTACTTATCGAGTTTCTTATTCGTATTGTCTCGTAGTTTCTCAGCATCAACTTTTCTTTCAGTATCTGAAGTGTTATCGGGTAAAGCCTTTTCTTGTGTTTAGAAGTAGACGACATACTTTACGTTTGTGGAATGAGGTTGCTGCGATGTTGAAAACTGAATTTTTGCCTTTAGATTATGATGATAAAGAACACTATTCGTAACCGAAAGATAAAGACTAAGGAATCAATTGGGATGTACGTTACTACTATGCGAAATCTTTTTATTCAAGTGTTAGAACCGGTCTCGGAAAAGACCTAACTTAAAATCATTCGTCGCAATTTGTCTTCGTTTTATCGATTTAATTTCGCACTTGTGTATATTACGTCTTTTTCTCAATTGATCTCTTTAGGCAAACGTTTGGAGTCCAACCTTAACTGTAGTAATTTTTCAGTTTTCTAATATCCGAGCGAAGTCACATACTTTTAGAACCATCTTTGATTTTTACGAGTAGAGCTGCTACTTCAGCAGTTTCTGATAATGCTGTTTCTGATTCTCTTAATACTTCTTCACTTCCTTCTTCTATAGCTACTTCTAAGTCTAATACTTGTATGCATATTCGTTCTAAAGCTGAAAAACTTGTACGTCTTGTTTGTTCTTTAGCTTTCTAGTATTATTAAGCCTACTACCAATCCTTGATACTTACGTTTGGTTTCCAAAGTTTCTGCTTTTTCTCGTCGTTGCTCTCGTTGGTGTCACTGTTCTTGTTCGAACCCACAGGTCACGTCACGTTTTGCCAGGTACAATGAAGCCTTCCCACACTAGTGTCGCTACCAGGCCTACGCGTCTACATAAGGATCGTACTATTTCTCTGGGTGTAAAAGCTCTTACTATTGCTTTTACACCTGTTTCTCCAGTTGCTTCTAATTGTGCTTTGCTGTCTCTTGTTTTTTAGTTGTTCTCTTCTCTTCCATTGGCTTCGCAAGCGTCGTAAGTGCTAGTTCACTTTTTGGGCTTTTGACCTGCCACTTTTGCTATTTATTCTTCTGGTTCATATGTTTTGGTTTTGGTAGTTTATGTCGTCGGTATCCTGTTGGTTGTAGCTTGGATGCTACCCAATTGTTCCTCTCATATTGCTGTCACCGATATTCTTTTCTTTGCTTAAGTTTCTAGCACAATTTTATTGGTTCTCATTTTCTCTATTTTACTTTAGGACAAACTATCTTTCCGTATGTACATAGTTATATCTGTTTAGTCGACTTTTTTGGTATTGGTACGTCATGTATAAGATTGCTTGCTGCGTTTTTTATTTGGTTTTTCGTTTCTTGATTTTCTAATCCCACTAATCGGCATTAAAATCTTCTAGTAAACTTTCCGATTTAGGACAGCAATTGGCACGCATTCGTTTTATAGCTAATTTTGAATTTTTTCCTCTTGTTATTCTTTTTCTATCTTCTTTGATTTAGGATGGTTAGTTGAGCACCGTAGGGTGGTCACTTTTTTCGTTCTTTTACGGAGGGAAGAACGAACCAACCATTTACATCAAGCCTTATCTTTCTCCGTCTTTCTTTCATGTTTTCTACTTTTCATTTCTTTCTTCTTGAACCTAGGGCTTTTCTTTGTGCCAACCATTCTTGTTTTTTTTACTCTCTGTAGGTTTGTCTTTAGGGCGGTTGGTCGGTCATTGAAGGGTTAGTCACTCTTTTTCGTTTCTTCTACGGAGAGAAGAGCGATACAGACATCTACATCTTGTCTTATCTTTCTCCGTATTTCTCTCTCTCTTATCTTTTCTTACTTTTCATTTTTTCTTTTTCTTCTTAGTGATTCATTTATCACCTACTCACCGCATTTTCTTTCTCCTTTCTTGTTCTTTCTAAAGGTTTGCCTTTAGAGCGGTTGGTTTTTGCTGTAGGATTGGGTCACTGGCTCTATTTCTTTACAGCGGGAAAGATGGACTAGACACGACATCTGGCTTCTTTTCTCTGTCTTTCGCTATGTCTTTCTCTTCTTTCTACCTTTAAAGTATTTTTCTTGTTCCTTAAATTCTTTGCATTTTTATTGAATTTACTGCAACCACATTCTCTTTTCTTTCTTTTTTTTAATAGATAATTTTTTCTTTTGCTACATTGGGTTTAGTGAGTTATTCGTTTTGCTGTGTAAGTCGGAAACTTGATCTTGGTGGTCTTTTTGGACGTCGTTAGTAATTTTTAGGATATCTCTTTTGCTACTTTTCTTTTTGTTTTTTTTTAGGATATCCTATTCCGTTTATCGGCTTATAAGTTTTATTGTTATAGTCCAGCACAGTGATCGATGATTAACAAGTGTTTGTTTAGCAATTGATTGTTCTTATTTTGTGGACAATTTTCATGGGGGTTTTGTATCTAAGGGTTTGGGTTTAATAAGATTTTGGGGCTACTTAGTCCTAGACGCTTCTTGTATTCTTTTTTTTTTTTGAAACGTAACGTCTCTACTGTAATTTTGGCATTGCCTTATGCGCTTCGGAAATTAGTAAACAGTGTTGGTATTCTTCTTTGCTTTTGGATCAATGTACTCTTGGTTTTTTAGAGATACGATTTGCTTCGTGTGCTTCTGTTACAGTTTTGGTTGTCGGTACGGTTTACGTGCTGTAAATTTGAATTGTGCTGCTCTGTATATTCTTGGTTAACTTGAATTTAGTCTTCAATTTCTCGACGTCTTCTATCGAGCATCGTTGGTACGATTTGCTTCGTGCGCTTCTGTTACAATTTCGGTTGTCGGTACGGTTCTAGAAACCTTTTGTTTTTTCTGTATTCATGGTAATCTGATGAGATTACACGAGGTTGGGTTTCTTGGAATTGGGTTGGTTTTAGATTTTACGATTCTATCCTTGTCGTATGCCTAAATTTCTATCTTCATTTTGGCTTTTGTTTTGTTATCTATACTCGACGCTTTTATATTGCATGGGGGGGGGGGATTTGTTACGTGTTCTAAATTTAAATCGTGCTGCTCTGTATATTCTTGGTTGACTTGAAATTAATCTTCTATTTCTCGACGCCATCTATCAAGCTTCGTTGGTCCGTTTCGTTCGAGTAGCGGAAAAGTTGTCATTGTGGTACATAAAATATGCCTGCTTGAGTTAAACTTCTTAAAACATCCATCGTGTTGCAGCACTTAAGAACGTATAGAATGTTAAGTTCTACTATCGGATCAACTTTATCGTTTTTTTTTACTAGTGTCCCTCCTTTCTATATTTAGGTAATTAAATTTAAGTATACACGTGTTTATCACTTAATTAATCACAAACGACAATAATTTTATGTTAGTCAAGTGGCTTCAATAATAGATTTGATTCAAGTTACTGATAATTTTATTTTACATTCACGCACCAATATTAATAGTATATACATACAATTCTATACACAAGTAAAAAGTCTTGGAATAAAATAGTTAATAACAGATTTTTGTTCAATTGGACAATTAAGTCTCATGTAAAATTCCATAGTATAAAAACTAATCCCAATTCCCATACCAAGTGCTAATCCATACCACACAAAAACGTTACCAAACCATTTGTTGTTTGGAGAAAAAAAGTACAAAACGACTCCAAATCCAAAAAACAGAATAAACAGTATAGGAAGACAAAATCTAAATGCAAAACCTAATATATATTCGTGCACTATAGCCGAAAAAAAGAAGACCATTAGTTTTGCTATTGATTTGTTTTTGGGCACTACAACTTCATACATATCTTTATATACGTAGGTGTACAACCAATCGTGCACAATTACATTCCACGTTCTGTAATAACGGCCGTATGTGCTTGAAGTCCACCAGTCCTACAATACAAGTAAAAATTAACCAATTAATAATCTATAGCACAATACCTTATAAAACATTCTATCACCAAACTTGAGCATTTCCGCAACTCCGTTCATCCAACTATGTAGCACTGCATAAAATGTAGTTAAAAGAACTAATATTCCAGCCATACCGTTTCCTAAAATTGCTAAAACAACTTCTTTCCAGCAAATTGGTTTTAAACCAATGTTTTGAAAATCGACAGAAAGAAATCTTTCGATTATAAAACTTATATAAAAAATGCAACCTAACACTTCAAAGAAACATTTCGCGACATATTTCCAATGTATTGATTTCGTTCTACAAATTAAGACATTAGCACATTTTTTTATTTAAAATTAAAGTTAAAATACCGTGGGTAGTTGTCTTTATAAATTAACGTTGGCACAAACAAAAAATACAAAAAATTTGAAAACTCGGGATAATATAATTCATTTTCGGCGTGAGGTTTGTAATTTAAGACGGCTGGAGCGTTACTTCGAATAAATGCGTGCGTTTTCATGATTAGTCGTGTCTGTAATACATATGTTAGCTTAAATTGTAATACGTTTGTATACTTTACTATTTCGCATAACATTGCTGTTGATTCGGAAATCGTCAAATTGTACGAAATTATAGAAGTAGTAAAAAGATACACAAACATCAAAATGTAGTTTATATAGAGCACAACAAACATTTTATCCCATAACCGCTGCTGTAATGCTGTAACATTATATTTTATATTAATAGTAATTTACGTAACAAGCGTCGGAAGTAAAGCATAGCATAACGAACATGAGTGATGCTATAAAACTATTAACGAGAGTAATGCATATTATTGAAACAGATCGAGATCATTTAAGATAATTCGGGGTAATTACCAGAGTGTTCTTGAAGCAGATAACGTAAAATATAAAAGGTGTACGAGTCAGAAATCTAATCCAGTTTAGTCAGAAGAAGACGTTGTCGGTGTAAATAAATTAAGTGTATAACGCGCGTGCCAGTCAAAAGTAAATATACATATATACAGGGTGTTCCGCAAAATAAGATCAGAACGTGTTCCTCAGGTAAATTTGAGTCGAAAATGTCTATATGAACATGGTCCGCAAATGCTTACTTATCGAGATATGACATTTTTTAAATTTTAGTAGTAGCTACTACAGGAAAATTTTATTATTACAATAATTATTCAAAATGACCACTTTCACACCACAAACACAGTCCCGCTTGTTTATAATTGTGATTGACGGTTTTCTGTATAACACGGCAGTTGTTTCTAATGTCAGCAGCAACTTCAATAGTTTTATGAAGCAGTTTTTTCTCTACCAACTCCTTTACCCAAGTATCTGAGACGGCGGCCTGGGGATTCCACAGCTACGACGTGTTCTACGTCGCCTAATCAACTTACAAACCCTAGACCTAGTATCTGGAGAATTATTCAATACCAACCGCCGAATTATTGGCTCCTATCTCAAAATTAACCGATGAAGGCTTCTCCGCTGCATATTGGCGCGAACAACTTTTTACGACCATTCAGCGCACGACTTGGCTCTTGGCTCCTCCAGCCCTCAAGATTTTGGACGCCCCACAACTACGTCGGTGCTGTGCAGCTGCGCACCGCAAACCTGCCGATTGCCGCCATGCCTTCCAACCCGAAATAAATCAAATAAATTGTCAAGAATTATTAATGGATCATCGGGAAGAAGCCACTAACAAGTTTAAAGTGGTACCTTAAAATTTTGATGGAAAAACTATTTGGTCAACATACTACAGTTAATAAACTTTGTAATTATTGGAAATTTTAAGAACAGCAAATTTTCCTATAGTAGTTCCGTTTATTAAGTATTGGACGTATAAGTTATAAAAATTGAACTTGACGTGAAAAAACGCTTGCCATTTTGTAAACTTCTGACCACCATCAAGGAAATAACAAACTTTTAATTTCACGTTTAGAAAAGAGATATGGAGATGCACATCTTCAAAAAGTGTAACAAATCCAAATTTAAAAAATCGGGTTCAGAAAGCTGCGGAAAGTCTTTGGGAGTTTGAGGTTGATATCGCCAGGTTAACACGATTTGCATATCTTACAGCACCAGATAGTTTCTAGGAGCAGTTCGTTATTTAAATTTTTGTAGACGGCTTCCAAGACAACGAAACGCAAATTCTACGATTAACTCGATCTAAGACGCTTTAACCTATGATTTAGAGTTTGAGACAGCAAAACAGGCGTCACATCAAAGTAGCCATAAGCTTCGATGTAAATAAAAAAAATACTGCAACGTGTATTCCGCAAACAAGTAGCTCGGGAAAGAAAAGTGACGTGCTGGAACTGCCAGGAAGCAGGCCATGTACGACGACGGTCTACTAACCCCAAAATAAGGCCAGAAGACCGTATGGAAAACCAGAATAGGTCAACCAAATGTGGCAAAAGAAAAGACATCAGCAGTAACAGTACGACTTTGAAGGGCGACGGGCAAAGAAAAACCTACTCATGGACAAGTAAAAGTGACCATTGGTTTGAGAAATGGAGTACTTGACCATCAAGCACTAGTAGCCGACATCACAGAAGAAGTTATCCAGGAAATTGACATCAAAAAGTATGGGTTCCATTTGGATATAAAGAACGATGTCCTAAAGATCGACGGTGAAAAAATTCCTTTTCATTCGTCAGAAAAGACAGCTGTACGAGTCTAAATGGAAATCTCTGAGAAGGCTACACTTGCGCTATTGAATCAATAGAAGGTGACTTGGTTAAAAAGGACTACTAGTTGGTAGAACATTAATATGAGTGAAAAACACGATGTCAAAAAGGATCTTTAATTTCAACTCAGATCCAGTAACGTTAAAAAAAAGGACCGTGGTAAGGAATTGCACGCCAATATCTCAAAGTGTAATATGCGTGAATTCGAATGAAGCTACTTTGCCGAAGAAGTGTCTACAACATCTATTAGACATTCTTACTTCCAAGTGCCAAAAATTCAGATGAGATGAGTTTGTACTGGAAAGTGGTTCCAAAAGAATAACTAACGTAGTGAAGCACAAAATTAATGCCGGAGGTAGTCAACCGATACGACAACATCCACGCCGATTACCTTTACCAAAACGAGAAAAACCTTAAGAAATAATTAAAAGAAGCTATCTTTTACGGATAATTGACGATACTTCAGACACCCTGTCAGATTTTCCACGTTGGATTTGAAGAGTGGTTACTGGCAGGTAGAATTAGAATCCAAGGACTGTGAAAATGCAGCTTTTACGATTGAAACTGGTTTGTGGCAGTTCTATGTGATGTCTCTTGGTCTGTGTAACGTTCTTGCGACGTTCGAGCGTTTGATGGAAACCATCTTGCGCTGTTGTCTTCAAAGATGAGTTTGGTTTGTCTATACGGCAAGATCGTAGTTGGAAGGTCGTTTGAAGAACATTTGAACAACTTGAAAGAAGGGTTCTAATGATTACGTAGGACAAATCAAGTCCAAAGAAGAGTCACGTATTTAAGAGGAAAGTGCAAAAACCTTGGCCACGTCGTATCTAGAGATGGTGTAAAGACTGGCCCAGACCAAATCCGAGCAGTGCAAGCATGGCAGGACCACTCGACAAAGATTAAGTTCGAAGTTTCGTTGGGTTGTGCATTTACTATATACAATTTTTACCCGAATATACCAATATTGACAAACTTTTAACAAAACTGCTTATAGAAATAGTAGAATAAAGACTGTGAAAAAGGTTTCTATCAACTAAAAAGCGATTTTAAGTTATCCAAAGGAAGAGAATTTGGTTTGGATACCGATGCAAGTAATCTGGGCACAGCTGCAGTTCTTTTACAAGTGCAAGACGGCCAAGAAAAAATCATCGAGTATTTTGAAAAATCTGCATGACTAAGAAAGAGTTGTTAGCAGTCGTCAAATCTTCTATTTCTACAAGTATTTGTATGGACGGACAATTTTTACTAAGGACGAACCACGTCACCTTGAAGTGGCTATTGCAGTTTTGTAATCCGGAAGGACACGTGGCAAGATAGATCAAAAGAGTGTATTAGTAAAACTATGATACAGAACACCGTACCGGAAGCAGTCATCGGAACGCTGATAACGCCTTGTCTAGAAGACCATGTCTGACAGATTCCAAAATAAGAGTACTTCTGAAGTGGAAAACAAACGGTCGACAACCAACCGGAGAAAAAGTGAGTATTTTGGCCAGGAGTATTAAAACATACTAGGCGCAATAGAAATATTTAATATATCTACTGGGTTTCATGGAATGATATAAGTGCACAGTCTGTGCATCAGGAAATGGTTCAGCAAAAAAGCGCAAAGCACCAATGAAGCTATATAACGTGAGAAGCCCTTTAGCAAAAGTGGAAATTGACATCGCAGGGCCGTTACCATAATTTGATTCGGGAAACAAATACATCCTCTTGGATTATTTTACAAAATGGATGGAGGCTTACGTCATACCCAATCAAGAAGCAGCTACAGTCGCAGACCTTTTAGTGAAAAAGTTTTGTTGCCGGTTTAGATTTCCGTTGGAATTACATGCTGATCAAGGCCGTAACTAAGTCTAAGCTGTTTCAAAAAGTATGCCGACTGCTGGAAATTAAGAAAACTAGGACGACGCCTTTTCATCCTTAATATGATGGCATTGTTATACGGATGAATCGAACAATAGGAAAGTACTTAGCCAAAGAAGTGTTCAAACACCAAAGAGATTGGGATCATTTGTTCACGACAGCACAGGCCAAACAAAATAATGTGTTGTGCTTGGTCACGAAATACGACTCCGGTTGGGCAAATCTTTTTCAGGAAACAACTCTCCATAATGTTCAAGAGCGCGCTGACAACTTTTTCTACAAATTATATACTTTCCAGTGTACCGAATGTTTCTAAATGGAAAATTACCATCTTCATTGGTTTTTACTAATTTTATTTTACAATAAAATGCAATTAATTTTAGATAGAAATTAGAGAAATTATTACAGAGAAGCTTTCTTTTATTTAAGGTATCGACCACCTGCGTTTTATAAGACCTCTGTAATAAACTTAAAAATTGTAAAGGATTAAACTTGTTTTAATTTCTATTTATTCGTACTTGGTTTTGCAGTTAGGTGATCTCCTGCATATTTCATGCAATCAGGCAAATTCTCTATGTATGACCGTATCTTTGACATCTTTTATATTGCCGAACGAGCTTGTTATTTTTTACTGATTCTATTTTATGTTAGATACTATACATTTTTCTTCTGATCTATTAAAAACCAACGTATACAGTGGCAAACAGATGTAGTTCATCTTAAAGGTAGTTCTCTTGAATTTTAGAATTACTTCTATGATCTTAAATATTCTGTCTTTTAGGTTCTTGGAGATTTTTTTTGCGCAAGCATCAGGATGCAAATTCCTGACCATTACATTAATAGGCCGAGAGGATTTGTTTTCATATGACTGCCATTTTATGTTAGTCTTGGTTGTTAAACTTGTCAGAGCTCTATATTCGTTATTAGAATTGATATTAACTCTAACTTTGTTATTATTTATCATACTAGTTTTATAATCAAGGTTGGCGCTACATAAGCTATCCTTGACAACTTTATAATCGTTTACATCACTGGCGGTGCCTCAGCTGCGTTTTAAGGCTTTTGTCAGCTTTTTTTGGGCGTTTCAGTAGCCTCTCGTTTTTTATTCTTGTTTGTAAATTTTTTGGATTCGACTAGCAGCCAGCCCATTTCTCTGAAAACAATGTTCTCTTTCTCATCCAAATTTGCTGGATTGTAAGATTTCTTTTACTGCACAGTTTTTCTAGCATTTGACTACACTACTTTCTCATTTTGTGCCTGTATGTAGATGGTTAATTTCATTCACAGTTTGATGTAGTTGCATTTGCAGATTACTACTGAATGCATTTTCTGGCATCTGCGGCACAAGCATCATTGTAGGTGGCCGCTTAAATGAACACAATTATCTAATTTTTACTATATGTACGCAAAGTTCTGATTTAGCTGTAAATAAATGAGGTTTGGCACTCAGTCATGTGTTATCATTTCGAACGCGTTTTGTTGACGTGACTAGTTGTTTAAATTGTGCGGACTTAATAATTAAAAATTGTAATTACAGTAAAATGCAATTTAAAAAGTCTTTAGATATACGAAACTTTAATTTGAAAACCGTATAGTTGATATAGTTGATAACCAAAAGCATAGCTAGCTAGGTTGTCATTTGTTAAAACGTGTCCCCAATAAGGCTTAGAAAATGATTGATTTATTTCTGCAATTCGGTATGGAACGACGGTTTTTAAGGTATCAGGTTTCATGTGTACAAAACTATGCTTGAATCAGTCCAAAGGTGAACTAAATAAGTAGGATATCGTTGCAAACAGCGAGATAATCCATTCAAGGTTCGAATAAGTAAAGCAACATCGCACAACTTTAAGCGCGGAATGTCGATGACTTTAAGAGTAGCAACTTTAACAATTTGACTCTAGTGTATTCAGTGCTGTCACAAGAATAAACATATTGCACAGCCATAACCAAGTTCAGAAGCGTACAAAAATCTGACAGCTGACAGTCTAAGGTACTAAAACGAATATTGATATTTGGGATGGAGGATCGGTTCATCTCCATTAAACTGCAGAGATATCCGTCATAAAAGATCAAATAGTTTAGTTATATTGGTCAAAACACTCATTCTTGTGTTGCCTATATTTATAGAGCTAAAAATGTAAAAAAAAAACCTTTGGCTTAGAGTTCTACTGAATGCCTAAAAGTAGACTATCTACTTCTTTCATCACAAGATATCATATAGCCTTTTTGAGTTGACTTACAAAACGCCGTTCTTGAGAGGACAATCGATTAAGAGATAATCGTCGGTTATTTGAAGTAATTTTGAAATATTTACGAAAAGGTAACATGACAATATACATATATTGTTTTTTTATCAGATCCATCTTTTGATAGAACCGAGAGAATATAAAAAGCTAGCTCAATACCAAAATTTAAGTTATTAGGACTTTTGGTTCGAGAGTTATCGTGGGTACATCGGCACACACACAAACTCAAATTTTTTGTCAAAAATACATTTTTCTGATTCAGGAGACATTAAAACACAATTCTGCAAAAAAATTTTTCCAAAAAAATTGCGATTGCTATATTTTCCATATAACAAAGTAAAAAGTTGATAACCAAAAAAGGCAAATTAAAGAGAATAACATCAAAGCGTAAGTGCGATTTTGAGAAAAAAACTGGTATGTACGTATTGTTTAATTTGGCACAAATAAGTGCTGAATCCGTCAACGAATGTTTTGATAATCTGGAGGATGCTCTGAAGGACTCTTAACTCTTAACTGCATTTGTAACTACGACGAGACGAATCTTGTGGACGACCCAGGAAATTCGGAAAACAAGTAAAAACTCAGAAAGAATCATAAATGCGCCAAATTAGCCGTCTCGGTAATGTTTTGTTGTTCGAGCGATGGCAAAATGTTGGTACCATACATTGTATTTAAGAGCGAGCATCTATACGGATCACGGATGGAGAATGACTCTAAAGAGTGCAGGTTTGGGCGTAGTAAAAGCGGTTGGTTTGACAAGGAGCTTTTTGAAGATTGGTTTTTGACTATTGCACTCTCGTACATGCGGAAACAGACCGATAAAAAGGTTTTTCTTGGAGATAACTTGGGAAGCGTCTAGTTTGGATAGAAGCGTCTGTTAAGAAGAAAACATGGCATTCTATCTGCTGCTGCTTAACTCGACTCACTTAAGCCAATACCTGGAAAAAGCACAACAAGGAATCTCTACCAAAACAAATATTGTCTTCTCTTTTAAATAAAACGTTGATGGAGTTAGTCTAATATGGCTCACAAAATTCATGCAGGCTTTTCGGCCATCAACTTAATTCCACTAGACGGAAAACAATTTTTGAAACGTATGCCACGTTCAGATAGAGAAGATAACTACGATGAATAGGTAAATGCAGTTGTTGATGTTTACTGCTCGAAGGTTTTAGATCTGCCTGAGAAAAATGTTTCGGTGGAAGACTGTAAGCATCCTGAAAGTGAAGAACGTGAGGTCGATGATAATGAAGCATCTTTGCCTTTGGAATCGGATTCAAAAGATGGCCACGAAGAACTGATTGAACCTGAAGCAGAAAATGACGGGGAGGATGATAGAAACGACGATTCTAAATGATCGCAAAGACCATATTAAAATTTCTGCATTTAAAAATTTTAATTGCTAGATACTTCCTTGAAAGCAAAAGTACCACTCCTGGTAGAAATATACCACGCAGCAGTAGAACTCTTAAAACAGTAAAAAATGAGAGTTTTTTTACCTTTTTTTCACCTCAGATGTAAATATAGTGAAGACAAACTTTTATCGCGAGTCTTGTAATATTTATTTATGTATCATAGCTGAATGAAATTGTTTCATACCACATCAGCAAATTTTTTTTATGATTTAGAACCAGTGTCTATTTATGTAGTGAGCTTTTTTGTTAAATAATATAAACATTTTTCAAATCTTAATTTAGTATTTTTTAGACCCAAAGCAACACCAACAAGAAAGTTCTTTTAAAACTGTGCTGCTACATATTACGTTCTTACTATAATGGTAGTTACTTAATAGATACTTACATTTGGGAAAAAGCTGCGTTCTAACAGTAGCCCACAGTGAAAATATGACGTAAGTACAGCAAGTACTTAAAAACATTCCAATCCAAATATATAAAGCACTGCGAATATTTGCAAATTCTTTTATAATTAAGGCAAACCCCATTTTAGTTCTAAAATTATATTTAATTTTTATTTGAGATTTTATTGAATTTACTTACTGTCCCGTATGTATAAGGTCATATACAGTACTGTTAACAAATAATCCAAAAAGAATTGCTACAAACATATGATAAATGGTTTGAATATGTTTAATTTCTAATAAATCGGTTAATAGAGAGTTTCTTGACATAAATTGTTTGTTTGGTAGCTCTCCTTTTTTGTGTATTCTAAAAAAATGCATATGTCACAAATTCAATAAAATCTGTATCTAACATCTTATCTTGAATTTCATCATAATAATTTTTATTAAGCAAGTGATCTAATTGTTCTTCCAACACATCGCTCTTTTCTAATAATTTTGTAATTTCAGTTATCATTTCTTGAAGGTTGTCATTAATTTTTACCGATGCATTCATTTGCATATTCTAAAATTAGAGTAATAGATTTACGCAAAACGTTTGTCTTTCTGTACCTCTATTTTTAATTTGATTTTTTGAAAAACTAAGTTTTTGGATATATTTTCCGAGGATGCTTTGTTCTTTTCTAAAAACATAATAAAAAATAAACGTCTAAGCATATTTAAAATTTAACTCACCATTGTCCCCCATAATTGCAAAAAATACTGTAAAAATTTATTAATATATTTTAATAATTTTTTTTAACACATACAATCAACTACATATGTTTTTAAAATAGTTTTGGCACTACAATATAAATGTATGTTTAAATACTTAACGTTTGGATAAAACAGTCGTTTATCAGTTTCAACCAACGAAATAATAAGTGGTTTGACTCAAGTATTAATACAGATAAAATTTGTGACAATAAATTAACCAATCAATATTTGTTATACTATATTATGTATACCTAATAAATCTGTTTAAACAGTGATTGTGAATTTATTACGCAGCATAATAAATAAAATTTGTTTATTTTATTAAAAAGTAATAAGGAGATTAATATCTTATTTAATTACCCGGGTGTTGATTCGAGTTCAAAAATACCGTTAGTTTTTCTTGGCAGAATTGCATTTGTCTATCTTCAGGTATTGGATCTTTCTGCTAACGCTTCTAGTCAATTAAACAGAATTAACTTTTCTCAATAAATGCTACTTTTTATGTATTGGTTTGGTTTTATGGATCAAACTGAAAAAAAGTCAGAATATGAAAAGGAGCTCAACAAACAATTCATAAAAGAAAAGTAAAAGTCAAATGATATTAATAAATCTGGAACTAGAATAGAATAGAATAACCTTTATTTGTCGTAAAAAAAGATTTTTTTTTTGACAAAGAATTCGTAATAGCGAAGGTTTCCACGGCCGGAGTCTATACTAAGATAAGAACGTCTTCCGGGTTTGAACCGTGTCAATGTTGTAACCGAACTTGCCAACGTTTCGCCCACTTTCGTAAAGGGCTTCCTCAGGGCGTGAGAGAAATCGAAGAACTCAAACAAGCAACCAAAATCTAACTAAGAACTTCTCAAAAGTTAGGTAATCAACTTGTGAACCAAGCCAGATTCTAAACTCCATAGAAGTGACTTCAAAAGAAATAGTCTCCGTATATAAAGAAGAAGTATCGTCACGGCTGGTTAAGCTCGATTCTGATTGGGTTACGATTGAACGGGGGCATCCATCCCACTCCTTCTCCTCCTTTTCCCAACATCTCTAACCTTCTTCTCTCCTCTACTCTTAGCTCTATACATTCCTTAAACATGTGCTCTATATTTTTTCACCCCTCCCCACATAGTCTACATCTCCTATCTTTATCTTCCTTCCAGTACTTATTTTTTTGCTCTTTATTCCCGCATTTAAACCTTGCTACTATTCTTTTTAATCTTAAGCTTTTTTGCCCTATTATGTATATATTTGTATCTCTCATTATATTTTTCCTCTCGTATTCTTGCTCTTGTTTCATGTCTCTGTATATCTTTATCTCTTCTTATTATCTCATCTTTTATTTCCCTTCCTGTCTCCCATTTTTTCTCTACCTCTTCTCTCGCATATCCAACTCTTTCATAATACTTTTTTTTTTCATATTATCTATATTTAATTTTTCCATTCTTTACCTCTCTCCAGCACATTTGAAGCAATTTACATTCTTCTCTTTCTTTCATTAGTTCTTCGTAACACATTGCTCTCTTCCCCGCCTGTACCTCTTATCTTTTCTAACTTTATTTCTTCCTCTACTATGTACCCTGGCGTTTCCCTCTCTAATCCTAACGTCCATTTCCAGTATTTTTCTTGTACTTTCTCCAATTCCTCCTATTCCTTCCACCACTATATTTCCGCCCCGTACATCATTACACTTTTTATTAATTTGTTAAACAACCATCTTCTTGTTTTTATTAGGTTCCCAAATCCCCTGTTCCCACACCTGACCTACAATTTTATTATATGAGCCTCATCTTTATTGTCGTATCTGATTCGATAACCCAAATACGTCACTTCATTTACACTTTCTATTATCTCGTCTCCCCACTTCCACTCTACTTTTTTTTTAACATCTATACATTATCTAATGCCCTTCTCCCTCTTCTAAATCCTGTCTGCCAGTCTGGTAAGATCTTTTTTTCCTCCATTTCTCTTTCTAGTCTTTTTTGCAAAACTGACATAAATTTTATATCCCCTTCTGTCTCTTCCTGTAAACTGGGCATATTATTGCTTCTTTCCAAACATCCGGAAACCCTTCACCTGACCATATCTTATTTAAAATTTTCTCTATTCTTTCTTTTGTTTTCTCTTCTATATATTTCCATTGTTCTTCTTGCGTCCCATTTGTCCATTTTGCCTTTTCTTTTTTTATTTTTCTTAATGCTTCTTCTATTTCTTCTTTTTGTATAGTAACACTGCTCCCTTCCCTTGTTATCCTTTCTATTTCAAATTTACCCTTCCTCTCTTCTACCTCCTCTAAGACCTCTACGCAATGCTTTCTCCATTTTTTCATATCAATTTGTATTCCCCCTTTTTTTCCAATTTTCCGTTCTTTATTCAAAAAGCTCCATATGTCTCCTTTATTTTTTAACATTTTTATATGTTCTTCCAGCTCTTTTTTATATTCTTCTTTTCTCTTACGATACTCTTTTCTATATTGCGACCTTAATCTTTTATATTCCTGAATATCAATTTTTCTTTTTTCCAACTTCTTTTATCTCTTCTTACCTCCATTTTGGTTTCTCTACATTTCTTATTCTACCACCTCTTTTCTTTATACTCCTTGTTTTTTGTCTAGCATTTTTTTCTTTCTACTATGTTATCCATTTTACTGATCAATTCTTTCATTCCTTCCTTTACTCCTTCCTCCACCCATTGTTCTTCCTCTATTTTTTTCTTATAAACCTTAATAACTTCATCTGTCCATACCTTTTTCTCCCTCCAAACTGTGTCTCATTTTTTTCTTTCTTTCTTCCAATCTTTTAGCCTTACTTTTTATGGCTGATGGTCAGAATCAATCTTTTCCCCTATTTTAAAACTTTCTATTTCCTCCAAAACCTCACCACTAACCATTACATAATCTATTATAGATTCTCCTCTCTCACTTATATATGTATATTCTTCTCTATCCCTTTCCTCCATATTTCCATTGAGTATAGTTCACCCCTTCTCCTCACATAACTCTAATAGCTCTCTACATTGTTTGTTTAATGTCTTATCCATCGTTATTTTTTTTATTTCCTCCCAATTCACTATCATACCTCAACCTTCACCAGTTCTCGCGTTAAAATCTCCACCTATTATTAATTTTCCTCTCTCCTCTTCCATCAGTAGCTGTTTCAATTTTCTTATTGTTTGTTTTATTTCTTGACCGTATACTGTTATCGCTGTATATCTACCTTCATCTTTCCTTGATATTTGATTTACTACTATTCCTTGCTCTTGCATTTTATTTTCGCATTCTTCTACCACCTATTCTTCTCTTACTCCCGATATTATACCCCCTTGAGCTCTTCCTTTTCTTCTTTTCTTGTTGCAAACCGTACATTCCATCTATATCCCTCTGCTAAATTTACTTTTCATTTTTCCCAATCTTTCTCCTTCAGCCACGTTTCTACTAAACCCACAATGTCAAACCCTTCTATATACTTCCAAAAATCAGCTCCTTTATTTTTAAAGCCTGCAACGTACCAAAAAACTAAACCTGTTTCTTTTGTTTTTTCTTATCGTTTTCCTTTATCTTTGCCTGGTCGTCCACTCTTTTTTATCCTTTACCCCTTTTATTTTTAGTTTTTTGGTCCTCTTCTCTCTAATTCATTTTTTTTACGTTCCAGTGCATCTCCTATCCCTCAACCCATAATTTCATAAACACTACTTTTGTTCTTTTTCCTTCTTCCTTTAGTCTTCTTCCTTCCATCATTATATTTTTTTGTACATGTCTTTCCACTGGAGTCATATCTATATCTATAAATATCCTTGTTCTTCTTAGCTTTTTTTTTTCTTTAATATTTCTAGTTTATCTTCTACTAAATCCAATTTTACTAGTATTAACCCAATCGCTAATTTAATTGCGTATTTTATACCTTTTTCGAGTCCGAATTCATTTTTGAACAACTTATCTACTTGCTTTTTTACGCTCTGCTCTTCCCTCTTGACCTTCCATTTCTCTGATAACTAAGTTCTTCCTTCTCTTTTCTCTTTCCATTATTTCCATCTTTCTTTCCAAATTTTCTATTTTTTCTTCCATGCTCTTATTTTTTTCTTACATATTGCATATGTCCCTTCGCTCTTCTCTTTCTTTTTTTAACTCCTCTGCGATGTTTTCCAGATTAGATACTAGTTTTTTGTTCTCTTCCCTTATCTGATTTATTTTTCTTATCATTTCCCTACACATCTCTATTACTCCCTGTTTTTCCTTATCACTCTGCTTCTTTCTCTGGCTTCTTTTGTTTGTCATTTGTTTTTCCTTTCCGATTCTGTCGATTCAGATTCTGGCATAATTATTACTAATTATGTTTAATTAAAAATTAAATTAAAATTAAAAATAAAAGTCTGTGATGTACTGATAACAAAAACGCGGTTGACCTTTACACTAGTTACGATACTCGCTATAGCATTCGCATACTTTATCTACTCAACCGCTTTCAAAATACGAATCTGGAACTAACTTAGTTCGTTTTTCTGAAACGGATGCATACTCGCTACGATATATTTCGTCGGTTTTAGACCGCCTCCGAAATGCTAAGTTTTTGTCCAGTTTGGATATTCGTTCCGCATATTGGCAGATACCATTAGCTTCTGATGCTAAGGCGATTACTGCATTCAGAGTACCTGGTCGAGGATTGTTTCAGTTCAGGCGTATGCCGTTTGGGTTGCAACACCTTCGTTTGAAAAACATTTGGCAGTGTTGGAACTAGTTCTTTCTTGTCTTTTTACTGCGGGATTAACGTTGAAAAAAGAAAAATGTATTTTTGGTAGGTCGGAATTAAAGTATTTGGGCTACGTAGTAAATCGGCGTGGTTTGAATGTTGATCCGGATAAAGTCGCTGCTATATTGAGTATTCCAGTACCTACATCCTTGACAGAAGTTAGGAGAATTATAGGAATGACTAGTTGGTATAGACGGTTTATACCTAGTTTTTTGTCCCTCACCGCTCCCCTATCAAATTTAACTAAGAAAGGAGTTCCGTTTGCTTGGTCATCGGAATGTCAACTATCATTCGAAAGCATTAAAGAAAAGTTGATTTTGGTTCCTGTACTAACCTGTCCAGATTTTGCGTTACCATTTGTCATTCAAACGGATGCCTCAGATTTTGCACTTGGTGCAATTTTAAGTCAACAACATCCTGATGGAGAAAAGGTAATTAGTTACAGAAGTAGTTCATTAAAAAAGGCAGAACGCCACTACTCGGTTACGGAAAAGGCATGTCTTGCAGTAGTGTGGGCGATTGAAAAGTTTTGTTCGTACGTAGAATGAACACGCTTTATAGTAATTACCGACCACCACTCTTTGCCTTAGCTAAACAAATTGCAAAATCCAACTGGTCGATTAGCAAGATGGGCTCTTAGGTTACAGGTTATATGATTTCAAAATCATACATCGAAAAGGTTTGGATAATGTAGTTCCGGATGCTTTGTCTAGAACTGTTCCCAAGTTAGAATCGTGTGAAGTTCTAAAATCGGATAATATTATATTAGATTTATGGTACCTTAAGATGCGTGAAAAAATTATAGCACTTCCTCATAAGTATCGTATTTGGTCTGTCCAGAACGACCGACTTTATAGGCGACGAAATTTTCTTCTTTTGCTCCGCTTGGAAATTAGTAGTGGCCTGGAATGAGGAGTGATGTGAACAAGCACATAAAGCGATGTAACGTTTGCGCAGCGCAAAAGGTAGAACAATCGAAACCGCCTGGTTGTTTGGCACCTCGAGCAACAGTTAGTAGGCCTTTGCAGGTTTTGTCGATAGATTTGGTTGGTCCTTTGCCACGGTCTTCGAGAGGAAATGTGTATGTATTGGTAGTGGTGGATTCGTTTGTCATTTTTCTTTCCTTTACGTAGTGCAACAGCTTCCGGAGTTGCAAAAATCATTGAAGAACAGATATTTTTAGTTTTCGGTATTCCTCAGTATATTGTTTCTGATAATGGGGTACAATTCAGAAGTAAAATGTTTACCGATCTGTGTTCTCAATATCGCACAAAGATTTTGTTCACTGCTCGGTATAATCCTCAAGCCAATCCAGCAGAACGCGTGTTAAAAACAATGTTATCATCCTATGTCCAAGAAAACCATCGTCACTGGTATAAACATTTAGCAAAAATAGGTTGTGCTATTAGAACGCCTAAGCATGAAGTGATTGGGTACACTCCGTATTTTGCATTGTGGGGACGCGAACATGTACTTTATGGTGACGTATTTGGAAAACCACCAGATGACAACAGCGTACTTGAAGAACCAGACCGTACTACCCTACCACCATAACTACAGCTCTATGAAGATTTGAGGAAGGATATTTTAAATCGGTTAACAAGAGCATATAAAAAACGTAGTATGCGTTACAACTTACGACATTGTCAGGTTACATTTAATAAAGGAGACTATGTTTGGAAGAAGAATTACGTTCTGTCAGATGCTAGCAAACATTTTAAAGCTAAGCTTGCCCCAAAATTTGTAGGACCTTTTGTTACTAAGCGACGTATTTCTCCTTGGACTTACGAGTTATCCGACAAAAATAGCAAGTCACTAGGTATATGGCAGGCAAAGGGCTTAAAGAAAGATAATTCCAAGGATTGATTTGGATAGTAGTTTTGTACTTACGTAGTGTATAGTGTGAGCCTCAGGTTTTTTCTATTTCTGTTTTGTTTTGAGCCACAGGTTTTAGTTTTGTTAGAGAAGAATCTGGTTCATCGGCGGGGAATCGAACCCGGGTCTCCCGCGTGACAGGTCGGGATACTGACCATTATACTACTGAAGATATTATGATTTTCATCGTTCTTTTCCAGTATTTCAATTCGCGTGTTTTGTGAGTTTATTACTGTAACGAATTTTATTATTAAAACTAATTTATTTAAACTACTAAAAATATATACTCGTTTAAATTAACCGAACTAATTATATCTAATAATATTTAATATTTAATAATAATAATTTAATAAAAAAAATTCGTGGGGTAACATTCGACGTAGAAGGTCGTATTTACATTTACAAACTTAAAAAGAAATACAAGTGTAGAAGTTGGAAAAGATAGTGAGTGAAGGTACTGGTGCTAGTAGGGGTAGTAAGAGGGAAGCAGGAGAGAAAAAGGGTGGGTAAAGGAGGAAGGGTGTAAAAAGAATAAATAAATTAAGTGAAGAATAGAAGAAATAGAAACTGTGGTGGAAAATTATAAAACTGACGAACAAGTGAGATTAAGGTGAATAAGCAGGGTAATCGAAAAGGTCAGCGACAAAAGATAACCTCCTACATTCATAGAAATTATTACATTTAAAGCGAAATTAAAACGAAATAGCTACAAGGGTGACGTTTTAAAACACAAAAATAAGAAAAGAAGGTAAGGAGAAATTAAGAAAAAAAAAATAATAATAAATAAAAAAAAAATTAAATTTAAAAAAATTAAATAAATAAATAAAGAAAAAAAAATAAATAAGGAATAAAAAAGGGGAAAAGGGATGAATAAAAGAGAGAGAGAGGAAGAGGAAAAAGAAAGGCAACAAATATTTGAAAGAGGAAAGAAAACAATAAGATCAGCAGACATTAAAAAGATATCGGAGGAAAGCAAAGGAAAAACCTCAAGAACAGAAGTAGGAAGGAAAGAAATGGAGGAGTTAAAAGAATTAATGAGAGAAATGATGAAACAGATGGAAGAAAATATGCAAGGAATAAGACAAGCAATCAAAGAAATGAAAAAGAAATGGAAGAAAGAGAAAAGAAGTGGGAGAAAGAAAAAGAGAAACTGGTGGAGAGAATACAAAAACTGGAGAAAAAAAGCGGAAGACGAGGAAATTTGGAAAAGAAAGAATAATATTGTAATAAAGGGATGGAGAAGTGAAGGAGGACAAAAAGATTTAGCAGTGATGCTGGAAGAAAAGTTAAATGTAAAAGTGGAAGTGAAAAAAGTGACAGTAATAAATAAAGAGAAGAAAAATGAGATGGTGGTGGCGGAAATCGGAGGATGGGAGGAAAAACAGAAGGTAATGGCGGAGAAGAAGAAATGAAGAAATACAAGAATATATATAAATCACGATTTGACATGGGAGGAAAGAAGAGTGTAAAGAGAAATAATGAACATAGCGATGGAAAAAAGAGCGGAAGGAAAAAGGGTATGGGTAGGATACAGAAAAATGAAGACTGAGCAGAGAAAGGGGAGGGAAATTGGGGGACCACAAGGCAAAAACTAAAGAGCAAAGGGGGAGCGATAAAGGAGAGAAAGTTGACGAAATGTCAAAGAAAAAGAATAATGAGAGATGGAAGTGGAAAAGAAAAAGAAGGAGGAAAAAAAGAAAGCATAGAAGAAGCACAGGAGGAGGTGAGTGAGCTGAGAGTATTGTTTTGGAACGTAGCGGGAACAAAAAACAAAGAGCAGGATTTTTGGTAGTACATCAAGGAACAGGATGTAGTGGGATTACAGGAGACATGGATGGAAGAAAAGGAATGGGAGTGGTGGGAAAAAGAGTTGCCGGAGGAATTTGAGTGGGTGGTGCACCATGCAGAAAGAGAGAAGAATAAAGGGAGAGCAAAGGGGGGTATAATAACGTGAATAAGAAAAAATGGTTGAGCCAGGAAAAGAAAGAGAAAGTGCAACAGAGAAGAGGAGTTGTAGAAAGGAATATACAGTGGGGAAAAACAAAAATAAAAGAAGTGACGGTTTATAGCAGTAGAATGAAAGAGACAAGGAAAAACATAGAAGAGATGATGGGAGAGAGGGAAGAGGGATTGATAATAGTAGGAGGGGACTTCAACGCAAGAATAGGGGAAGAGGGGGGAATACAAGAAAGAAAAAGGACAGGAAAGAGACAAACAGAGGACAAAGTGATAAATAAAGAGGGAGAAGAACTGCTGGAATTGTGCAACGAAAAAGGGTGGGAAATAATGAACGGGAACAGAGAAAAAGATGGAAAGGGGGAATTTACGTACATAGGAGGAAGGGGAGAATCAATAATAGATTTTGTAATGGCAAATGAAGAGGCTGCAGAAAAGGTAAAGACATTTAAAGTGGGAGAAAGGGTAGAGCCAGACCATCAACCACTGGAATTGACAATGGAAGGAAGAGAAAGAGAAGAGAGAAAGGAAGAGGAGAAGTACATAACTAAAAAAAAGTGGACAGAAGAGGGTATAAAAAGATATAAAGAGAGAATAGGGAAAACGGTATGGATAGGGAAGGAATTACAAGAAAGTGTAGAGGAAATGAGAGAGATGATGGAGAAAGCAACAGAGAGAGTCAGATTTAGAAAGTGGAAGGGGGAGAAAACAGGATGGAAAAAATGGTGGGATAGGGAATGCAAGGAAGCAAAGAAAAATGCAAGAAGAGCATTAAGACAGTGGAAAAAAGGGAGGAAAGAAAAAGAAGAATACAAAGAAGCAGTAAAAATACACAAAAACATGCGACAGAAAGAAGGAAGAAAACAAAAAGAACAAGAGAAGCAGACCAAAGGAATAAAAACAGAAGAAGACGTATGGAAGTACCTAAAGAGGAAAAAAAACATGACGACAAAGGGATAACAAATTAAGGAATGGGAGATATATTTTCGGAACCTGTTGGGAGGGAAAGAACAAAATCAGAAAAAAAAAGAAAAGACGCGGTAGTAAGACAGGAAGAAGAAGGTAGAGATAGAATAAATGAAGAAGAAGTAATAGAGGCGATAAAAAATATAAAAAAAGGAAAGGCGGCAGGAGAAGATGGGATACAAGGAGAAGAGTGGATATACGGGGGAGAAAGTGTAACAAAAAAGATGACGGAAATACTAAAGAAAATATGGAAAGGGGAAGGATTTCCGGAGAGATGGAAAGAGGGAATAATATACCCAATCCATAAAAAAGGCGAAAAAAATAAGGTCAAGAAGTATAGAGGGGTAACATTATTGAGCACGGCATACAAAGTATATGCGACAGTACTACAAGGAAGAATACAGAAGGAAATAGAGGAAAGAAGTTTGGTACCAGACGGACAAGCGGGATTCAGAAAAGGAAGAAGGGCGATAGACAACATATATATACTGAAACACTTAGCTAATAAAGAACTAGAGAAAAAAAGAGGGAAAATGGTGGTACTATTCGTAGATCTAAAAGCGGCTTTTGACAAAGTGAATAGGGAAAAGCTGTGGGAATACATGAGGAGAAAAAAAATCAATGAAAGATTAATACAAAAAATAGAGGAAATCTACAAAGAAACGAGGAGCAGGGTTAAAGTGAATGAGGAAGAGAACGAGAAATTCATCACAAAGAAAGGGTTAAGACAGGGATGTCCACTGAGCCCAAGTCTGTTCTCAGTATATACGGGGGATCTGAAAGTGACAATGAGAGGACAACAGACAGGAGGGATAGTGGCAGGGAAAGCGAAGGTATGGTCGTTGGCGTATGCGGATGACATAGTGTTGGTGGCTAAGGAGGAAAAGGAAATGAAAGAGATGATGAAAACGCTGGAAAAATACATGAAAAAAAAAGAAATGGAAGTAAACACGGAGAAAACAAAGATAATGATATTTAGAAAAGGAGGGGGGAAAAGAAAAAGAGAGGAGTGGATATGGGGTGATGAGAAAGTGCAACAAGTGAAGGAATTTACATACCTGGGCTACACGATGAAACAGCATAATAAAGAGGGAGAACACATAAAGGAAAGGGTGAAGAAAGGAAACAGGTTAATAGGACAAGTGTGGGGTGTGGGGGAAAGAGTATTTGAGATGGATATAGAAAAAAGAAAGTTGTTGTTTGAAAAATTAATAGAGGGGGTGGTAATGTATGGAGCGGAAATATGGGGCTGGAAGGAGTGGAGGGAGGTAGAAGGGCTACAGGAAACATACTGGAGATGGGTTTTAGGACTGGACAGAGATACACCGGGGTATATTGTGAGAGAGGAGGTACAAATAGAAAAAATAAGAGTAGAGGCAGGAAAAAGAGCCATAACATACGAGGAAGAACTGAGGGAACGAACAGATTGCAAAATACTGCAAGAATGTTGGAAAGAGATAAAGGGAGGGAAAGTGAAGTACGGGCAGGAGGCCAGAGAAGAGTATTACAAAAGAAACGGGTACGCGAGAGAAGAAGTGGAAAGATTAAGAGAAGAGGGAGTAGGGGTAAGGGAAGAAATAATAAGGAGAGATAGAGACATCGAAAAACAAGAAAGATGGACAAAGATAAAAGAGGGCAGATATAATAGGAATTATAAAGATATCAAGGGTGAAGGAGTGTCGGAATAATTAAAAGATAAAGAGAATAAAAGCAACAAAAAGAAAAAAATGATAGGAAGGTTCAGATGTTGCAACGAGGAGTTAGGGAACAAATATTGGAAAGAAGAAACAGAAAAGATGTGCAGGCTATGTGGAGAAGAAACGGAGGACCTTAACCACATGAGACAGAAATGCAGGGAACTAATAGAAGAGGTGATGAAAATAGAGGAAATCTTAGATGAAAACGGAAAAGTAGCGGAGTGGATGGAAGAAGTATGGAGAAGGAGGAAAAAGTTAAGGGGAGAGGAGGGATTAAAAAAAATGTATTTAAAAAAAATAAATAAATAAAATAAAATAAAATAATAATAAATAGAATGTAAATGTAAATATAGAATCTAGGTAGTAAATGTAGCACGAACTAATTTGTAAGCCAAAGGCAACAAATAAAGTTAAAAAAATAAAGTTAAACTTATATTTAATAAAAACACTTACACTATAATTTATATCACTTACAAGAAGATAAGATAAGGTTCGCGGATAGCTTCACACACTTGTTTACACTAAAAATCACGTACACGATTATTCTCTGTATATTTATGTACACATACGTGCTAACGACTTATTTATTTCAACTTGAATAATCTTCTTAACACTGCTGTATTCGCATTACGGCAATAACTGACCTACGATTTGTTTCTTCGGTATTTATACACATTTGGAAATCCTTCTTGAGTGTTCCCTATCTTTCGGTATATCTTCTAGAAGATGGATAACAACTTCCAGAAGGCTCTTGAATTTGTAGATAACTTCTCAAACGTTTCATTACTATCTTGTATTTCTCAATTTTTTCTTTGGTTCTTCCATTTCGTTCTTTATTTTATCTAATTTTCTGTTCATGTCCTTGTCTAGATCATTTAATTTCTTTATTTTTTCGTTGATCTTTGCTAGTATGTTATCAATTTTCTCCATTTCCTTTCTATGTTTATATCTGAATCAATATACAGGGCCTTCATTAAAACCCATTTCCCACGTGATCTAAGAATTGAGCATCAACATTATTTTAGGTTGGTAGTGTGACCACAGCTGTTAACGTTTAGTAACATTATTTGACATTATCGTTTGACGTTTTGTTTACATCGAGTATTATTTTTCATCGTTTTCTTTATTCTCTATTTTTATATTTTAAAACAGTTATTATCATAACTACTCAGCACTATTTGTGTTTTCTCTGAGTAAGTACTGAATAACAGCTGTAATTTTGTAATTTTTTAAATTTTATATTAATAGAATTTCACGATGTTTACCGCTGAACAAGACACGATCATTGTAATGGCGCATTTTCGAAGTGGTACTCGCAATCCCGATGGAACTTGGTCGTATTCTCTTCAAAGTTGCATCGATCAATTCAACGAATATTTCCCAGAAGCAAACTTTGCTTATGATGCTTTCCGACAACGTAAACTAGTTTTAGTTAATCGATTTTTAAATAAGAATTGCATTTGTAAGGGGAAACCTACAGGGAGGCCTACTGTACTTACTGCACCTGTTGTTGAAGACATTCGCAATCGCATGGAACAAAGTCCAAATAAATCGGTGGCAAAATTATCTGCGGCAACAGGTATAAAATAATTTTAAGTTCTATTTTTAAGATATAAACATTTCATTTTTAGGATTGTCAGTAGGAACTTGCCACAAAGCATTAAAAAAGAACCTTTCAATGACTCCGTACAAGGTTACAGTTTATCAAGAATTACGTGCTCCTGACTTCTTGCAGCGTGTTCAATTTTGTGAATGGTTTAATGAACATTTAAATAACGATGACCTATTGGATTTAACTTTTTTTACGGACGAAGCATGGTTTCATTTAAGTGGATATGTAAATAGCCAAAATTATCGCACTTGGGCAACCGAAAATCCGCACACTTTTGTGGAAACAACATTGCATCCTTTGAAAGTTGGTGTATGGATTGCAATGTCAAGGAGAAGGATAATTGGACCAATATTTTTTTACAATACTGTAAATGCAGCTCGTTATCGTGATATTTTGGGCCAATTTTTCAAGCAGTTAGACGACAACGAACTTCAATTTGGTTACTTTCAGCAAGATAATGCAACGGCTCATACTACTCTAGCTACAATTGAATTTATTCAACAATTCTATAATGAAAGAATAATAAGCCAAGGGTTGTATCCTCCACGGTCTCCAGATCTTACGCCACTAGATTTTTATCTCTACGGACATTTAAAAAACACAATTTATAAGAATCAACTGCACAATATTGAAGCCTTGGAACATGCAATTACTAATGCTATTCAAAATATTGAAGTTGATGAGCTTCGTAATGTGTTCGAAAATTTAAAAAGAAGAGTTAACACATGTATCGCAGCTGAAGGACAACATTTTGAACATCGGTTATAAATTTCAAATAATTGTTATTACCAATTTTTATTTTAAATAAACAGGTATTGTTGTTAATGTGTTACTGTTTTTAATTAATTACTTAACCTTAATTTAAAGGTTACAAATCAAATTTTTCATTTAGTAATTTTTTTTACGTTATACCAATCCAAGTAATGTTGGTTGCCTAACATATATGTCACGTGGGATCCAATCATTTATGAAGGCCCTGTACTTAATATTGAATAATTTTTTCTGCAGATAGTAACACATACATTACAGCTGATATCTAACAAATATAATACATATCTTATATTAAGCATTAAAAACATTTTTCTAATGATTGTCTCAGCTACTTAGTTTTACGTTGCAAATTTTTCTTTATAGTGAATAAAATCAAGTTTTTTTGAATAATTTAATTTAAACAGCGTAAATGAAAATGTAACTAATGAAATTTATCCATAAGAAAACTTTCACTTTTTATACATTTAAATAATAATTTAATAATTTATAACACCACATACTAACTAAAATGTAATTTTTTAGTTTTAAACTATGCTTAATCGATGTAGTTTGTTATGCATCAATTTTTGTTATTATTTTAGTTAGTATTAAGGTTTTTATACGTTTGCATGCATGAAAAATTGTTTATTTTCAATAATAAAAAATTACAATTTTTGTTTATTATAGTAATTTTATTTGAAAAATATAATCAGTTAGAGTTTCGCTTACATTAATTAAAAAAAAACAGATTTTTCTAAATTACAAAAAGCAAGATACGGTTCTGTCACATCTAGCTTGAGGATGTGAATGTAATCACACTTGTTCTTATAGTACGCAGTAGACATACCGTTCAAAGCTTGCCTATAAAGATTCCATCGCTTGCTGACACCCTCCAACGTCTGAAACTAACGTGCGTCAGCTTTGCGTTCTCATCATAATCATAAAGAAGCTATTTCAGAAAATCGTCTTCATGTCGAAGAAACCAAATTATATTCGAGAAAATCTCATAAGCTTATGACTACAGCTACATCTTTTCAACAAATTTCTATATCTGTTTTATTAATTTTATTCAGTTAGTATCATATCATAATAATATATATTTTTATATTGCTTTACAAAAAAAATAATTGTATTAGGTATAAGCTTGTGGTAGATAACATCAATCTGTAATTGATTTTTTTTTTATCTTTATCGGTTAATTGAATCTTATGTACTACAAAATTGTCGTTGATTAAAAATTAACTAATATTGGATGTTTAAGATATAAAATTATATGTTTGTTCTATTTATACTTTTATTCTACAATCAAAATTAGTGTAAATCGATATGTTTTAAAACTTATAGTTAATTATATTTAAAGTTTGCAACTGAAAGCAAATCTAACGTAAGCTAAAGTAATTATGTTTTAATACAATCAATATTGATCGAATAAATAAGCGAATTAAAGGCCACTTAATTAATTAGCAAAGATATTGTATATTTCTAAATGTTTGTATTTTCTAATTAAACTTCATCATCAACAAAAGTATTTCTTTTTTTTTTGACAAATTTTCTTGTTTTACATAAAATACATGCCTATAAAGATTTAAACAATTGTATTGTAATTTTCAAACTTCCATTCTCCGATTCCAAAAGAAGTTGAGATATAGGAAAACGTTATAAGGGAGTCAAGTTAAAGCGGTCAGCGTGAAATCGACAAGTTCAGCTCTTTTGTAACTGTTATTGGTGCATGTCGGTTATTTGACAAACAATAGTAAAACCTGACGTCAAATCTAACGCTGTCTCTTTGTCTTTTAAAACAAATTTTAATTGATTTTTCAAAAGCATTTTAAACTGTAGTGTAAAATTTGTATAGGTTTAAGCTAATTGCATTTTTAAAATTAGATATAAATAAATGCGATTTTTATGCAAATGATAAACGTAGGAATGGCCGTACATACACAGAATATTAATTAAATGCAATTTTTATTATTTTACAGTTTATAAGGTTTTGTCTTTTAATAGAGAAACCATCCAAAAACGATATTTTAGACAAGTACACATAGCACACTTAAGTTCGTACAGTTTAATTTTTTTAAACTAGCTTAATACTTTAATAAATAGAAATTCATAATACTGACAATTTTAATCATCTGTCAAAACAAACTTGAATATTTTAATTTCAAATTTGACACAATTTCGATTTAATTTGCTTTTTAACATTTATGCCTGAATTTTGATGAGCTTCCATTACTGGTAGGTAACGCGGTTTCCCTACGCTGATAGCTTTAGCTAATTCGAGAAATATTGGATTCAAATTACGGGAAACCACTTCTGTTTGCTAAATTTAGAAAATAAATGAATGAAAGGCATATAAATGTATTTGAATAACAGTTCATTTTTTTTAATGAAATCTTCTTTTATTATGTAAAACTTAAGTTAACTTTAAACAAATGTATATTTATTATTTTAGGAAAATAGTACCGGTAATGATAATACCTAAGCCATCGAATTATTTAAATATTAATGAGATTTTAAAAAGTTAAATGTAGTACTTCTATTCACAGACTGGTTTACAAAGGCTTCAATTTACGTATGTTGAATGAAGATACACGACATAGGAGGGCCTGACCTTTATTCTATGTAAGCAACGCAAGTGAATAAGCTTTAATACTACGTGGACGAGACCATTAAACTTTTATTATTACAGACTTCTATTAAAAGTTTACGTGTATGTAATTTTTTGTAATTTGGTCCTTTATTCTTCTTAAGTATGTAGGCATTAACATATCGAAAACACTTTTCAATGTGAAAACATGTCTAATAGTTTAATTTTAGTTTTTGAGTAGTTATTCTATGTGTACAAAATGTTTTTCCACAGAAATAGAATATACGTTTAAATATAATTAACAATATGTGCAATCCAGTTGAATCTGTAATAAACAAACAGGTCAAGTCAAATATCTGCAATAAAAAATTATACACCTATTTTTTGATATATTAAAAAATTTATATCAATCGTTATGTTTCTAATTTACCATATGTATTAAGAAAAAACACTACACCAAATACGACAATAATTTTATAACACTCGAACGCGTTTCGATAGCTATGCTATACTAAACCAAAGTTAAAAAACTAACTTTACTTGTTTAATTAAACAAATGTTTTTTATGCTATGTTTATTTTCAAGCATATATGCGTGGTAACACTAGATTTTTTTTGATAGGTTTTTTTATTTGTCCAGTATAAACTTGATTACAGTCTTTACAACCATTGTTATGTTTCCGATTTATCTTGCATTTCTACTAAGTTTTTAGGGTGGCCCAACAAACTTTGTAAGGTGTTATTAGTCCTTGTGATCAGTGTCGGATCTAGGGAAGAAGCAAAGGAAGGCATATGCTCCGGGCGCTAAGATGGGAAGAGGAAGCGAGACGTTATTTAGACGGTCATTTTCGTATAATATCGCTTCGATTTATAATAATATAAACAATCATTGGAAGTTGTTAATGCATGAAACGCTAAACAATCATTTGAAACAAACAGTAACAGTAACAGTTAGATCCTTTTGTGTGCTCACTTTGTTGCAATTGCTACTTTGCTTAATGATAAAAGAATTTAAATGATTTTTATACACTGTGTCCAAATAAGTCGGAACCACATGGGAAACTTTTTTATTCGTAGTTTTATGAAAAAAAGTCATAATTTATAAAAAGTTGTGTATGGCCCAAAACTAGAAATATAACCATCAGATATCAAATTTTTTTAGCCGTATACAAGGTCTGTCAAAAAATACGAATTTTACTCAAGAGTAAAGTATCTTGATTTTTGAGAATATTGACAAGTGTTATTAAAAAAACTTGATCATAATAGAAAGCTATTGTCAGATATCCAATATTATCTATGTGCTATAAAAAATTAATTTTTTGGTGTAAATAAAATACATATGCAACATTTTGTAATGTTATGTAACACTGTAATTCAATAGTTAATGCATACATATCATAATATTTTGTTTTGCAAATGAAAAGATAAACAAGTTGATTAATACGTAATAAGTAACATTCATAACAATATATTGGAAATAAAATAATTTGTTTTTGATTTCAATCAGGCCTGCGCCTAGCACTTTTGGTGCCCTTGTGCAATTTTTAAATAACGCCCCAAATTTGTATTACGTTTATAAGTGAATACAGATACGGATTAAGTTAGATATTATTATCCACTATTGAAAAATAATTTTAAACAGTATTTTCATAAATTTATTTTCATTTTTATATTTTACAAGTACAAGCCATAAGCCATACAAGTATTTTTTCATTGAGGTACATAACATAATTATAAACTTATAGAAAACAGAAATATATTCTAACAGTATTACACCTCAAAATTTTCGTATTTTAGTTTCAAATGTAATATTTGATACAAAAGCAAAAGAAATAAAAAAAAACATTTAAAACATTAAAAATACTTGTTTATATATCACAGAACGAAACTGATCGACAAATAAAAACAAAACAATATATTATTTTAATCGATTTTAATAATGCAACATGTATTAATATTTTAGCTAAGTGAATTGAGCTTTCCGTGCTTTAATTTTTGTAAATTGTTTAATTAAATCTTCGGTGTCTAATTCTTTTTGCTGGTACGTTTCTATTGAAATGATAGCAAGATTACTTAGTCGGTTTTGTCAATGGTTTTGCCCCATGGTCGATCTTAAATATTTTTTTATTAATTTGAGTTTTAAAAAAGATCGTTCTGCAGTAGCAACAGAAACAAGCATTTGTCGTTTTGTCGTTTAATAAATTTTAAACTTTTTGACATAATTCTAATTTTTTGTTTTCAGAATAATTTTTAAATTTATCAATATTCCATAAAAACGCGAAATTATTAGAGTAAGAAGAAAGTAATTGGAATCTCTTATCTACTAATGTTATGATTACATCTAGGGCATTAAAAAAACTTTGAACTTTAAAGTTTCGTCCGTGGATCGGTTCATCGTCACATTGTTACACTCTAAAACGATGGTGGTTTAGAGAAGGTAACAATGGGATGGTGGTTTGTCAGCTAACTTAATCGAGGAAGGGGCGGGTCGAATTATTTGTCTCTCACTTACCTTTTTGCCGAGTTTACTTAAATCAGGAAGAGTTGTTAAGGGCGCCACCGAATTTTTAGTCACTGTGAATTGTTCGCCAAATCCGGAAATTCGAACACTCCGTAGATGAAAACAGGCGATTTAGAGAAAGTCAAATATGAGATAATAATTCGTATATTAAAATTTAAAGCAAGTCAGATGGATAATAAAATCATTCAAATCAATCTTAAATTTAAAAGTCGCACAGGGAATCAACCGCAGAGCGCTTGGTCGTACGTACGACTCGCCGCAAACGATAAATGCCGCTACTCGAGAACTACCTTAACTTAATTCACAACTAAAGCATGCATACAACAAAACATCAAACAAAATAATAAATCAAGACTGCGCACCGAGTCAGAGGGGTCTAAAGTTTGATAATCAAGACATAATTGAATTCTAAGACTCTATTCTGATCAATTCGCCCGTCTTGTCTTTAACCAACAATTTAAGTCAACCAAAAACCAAGTCAAATAGAGGTACACGTCGAAAATAACTGGTGTCCGTGATGTTCCTCTAACGATCGAATTGGAGGCGAGTTCTTCGGGTGAAGAGGTGATAAGTTGTTAAAGTACTTACAGGTATGCCTGCAGTTTGACAGCTACTAATCCTTAGTTTAAAACAAAAACTCAACACGTATTGTCAGATTCGAATCACTTAACTCCGTCAAAGACGTTACACGCGTTCAGCATCGGTAAAACGCGTCGATACAGTACAATTAGCCGGGAAAACTTTATAAAGTCCGCAGTAGCGACTATTTTCTCAAATGGGAGAACAACCGGCAACTTTCCCGGAACTAATTATTACAATCTTCGATTCTTTAGATGTTCAGGCTGCTCAACTACCCACACTTTAACATTCTTCGTTTACCAAACTTTTCATCTCAATGTCTTATTCTCGCCTCAATCGTTTGATTTTAACCAATTTTCGTAGTTCACCTTCTTTATTTAATTAAACACACAAAAGTGCGGTTCTAATTTGCCACTTGAATTAGAATGTATAATTAACGTAATGTTCATCACCTGTATTTAATATGCGTCGCCGAAAATTCGGTGTTAATTACCCGCATAAAACACTTGACTTCTTGAACCGAACTTAAATCAACTCTTTGTTTTACAAATTTTAATTATACAAAATTTCTGATTGGAGTCGAAATTATATTAATTGACCTTTCTTTTCGAGGGCCAAAAAGGAACTTAACTTTCCTCTGGAAAGAATGAAGCTTGAAGAGCCCCTTCTCAAAAACAAAATCTCCAATCAAAAACCTTACATTAATTACCTCTTACTTTAAGACAAAGAACTTAACATAATTTAGGTACGAGACAATTCTTATCCGAATCTTTCTACGCAACAGCTAAATCAGCACTTGCTTCTGATTATGAAATATAACAAGAATGATAGCTCAGCAAGTCCATGCGAACAGAGTAATAAACGCGTTCAGAAACATAAATCTTACTCTAATCTAAACTTAAAATAAACAAAGAGACATCTGAACAAAGAATAATTCTAAGTAAAATAATTTTTAACATGAACCAAATCTCAAGTTTCAAAAATTTAATGGGTTTAAGGCACGTACACAGACATCCGTCGCCAAAAGATATTCAATTACCAGTTAATAAATAATTTTAAATGAATGTAAGTAAATACAATAGAAACTTTTAAAATGTTAGCAAGAAATACGCAATTCGAAAATACAAAGAAGTTCAATGAACGATGGAAATGCTAAACACACCCGTAATTACAACATAATAAAAAAAAAATATATGGATAAAAACTCTCAGCCCCAAAAACCATCGGGACGGTGACAACATTCATAATCAAAATGTTTTTTTTAATTTTTCGCGGTCTTAGACTTCTATGTTTTTTGAGTTTAGGTTCTATGTCTAAGCTGGATGTTATTTCTTTAGCATCAATCAATAGATCATTAAAACCTTTATCGGAGCGATAAGCTTTCAAAAAATTATTCAAATTATTTAAATGATTACAACACTGGGCAACATCAAAGTTCGGTTTTTGAATAATTTTGCTAAGTAGGGTAACTTTACTTAAAATATTATACCACAATATAAGAATGCAAATGAACTCAAAATTTTGCAATTTTTTGGCCAACGATGCAGCCAAATTTTTTACGTAGTTTTCAATGTTTCTTTTGTTTATTTCAAACACAGCATTAAAAACCTCCCCAAGTTGATACCTTAAAGGAGTTATTGCATCTATTCTACTAGACGTATTCGTTTTTGCGGCATCATTGACAACTAAATTTAGGGTATCATTGCAACAAAGAACAAAGTAAGCTTGCGGATTAAAATCCTTAATTTTTTTGTAGAGCATTATGCTTGCCACGCATATTTGCCCCATTGTGGTAACCCTGGCCACGCAAATCGTTGATATTTAAGCCTTCTTTCTCTAACGCCGACATAAGAAATTTTGTCAAACTCTCACCCGACACATCATCTATAGGTCAAAAGAGTAAAAAAATGTTCTTCTATACTAATTCCCGTGCTCCTTAAATTAACAAATCTTATACAAACTGAAATTAGTTCTTGGCGACTAAAGTCAGGAATGCAGTCTAATAATACGGAATAATATTTTGCCTTTTTAGTTAGTTCTAAAATTTTGGATTTGATATTTTCGCCCATGAAGTTGATTACTTCATTTTGTATTTTATCCCCGAGATAGTTTTTGTGATCTTTTATTTGAGAGCGTTTTGTATGTTCTGACATAATCAGGTCGAATTTGGAAATCATTTCTATGCATTTTAAAAAGTTTGCATTGTTTTTCTCAAACAACTTATTACTACTTCCACAAAAAGCTAAATGTTCTGACCTCAAAACTGAATCACGTAGAAAATACTTTTTCTACGACTAACAGATAATACGATACATTGTATGTTTAATTGCGATTAGGCAACGTTGTGCATTGTGATTGTCTAATTCCATTTCCGTACAGGTCAAAGTCATTTCCGTACAGGTCAAACCTATTAACGTACAGGATAGTGAATTATGAAAACATAATTTAGAAAACTTTTACAAATATTCTCTGCATCACAAATTATGAAATTTGAAAACGAAATCATTGAGTGTTATGTATAAGGTATTGCATTAGCTTATAGCGTAAAATAAGTGTTTTATAAATTACATATTTTAGGTTATATTCGTAAACGTTGACGTTTAGTGGTGACTTTCTTGTAATGAAATATAAATATATTTTAGAAGTTCAAGGTAATTAGAACAAATAAAGACTTCTAATTTGCAACCCAACTACTTATTTTCTTGCAGGGTTTTCTTTTGATGGGAAGGAAATATTAACAGTATTTTACCAGATTTTTGCAGTGTTATAAACAGATTAAGTAATTTAATCCTTAAAATAAAATTACTCATTTTATGATAACATGCTCAAATTAAGTTAAAGAAGTTAGTATTTATTAGAACATTTATCAGTTTTTTAAACTGCATGACAATTCAGAAGTATCCAATTATCTTTTGGTGTTCATCGATAGTTGCAAGATATCAAAATGTTTGTTCTGCACATGCCTGATATGTGTTTGTTATTATTTATCCTTATGTTAATGCAGTTTTCATAAGTATTTATGTATACTTTTACTACATATTATAATCTTGTAAAAATAATGTATTCGCACATTGTCGCTACCTTCTTAAAAATGTAATCACAAACACTTTGAACTTACGTTTTAATAAATAACACAAGATAAACATAAATACAATCAATTGTTACAAGACTAATGCAAACCACTGGTTTATACATTGAAAAAATTATATATTCAGATGCAATTATAAGCAAAATCACTGAATCGCTTGTTTCTTTTACCTACAATGAGTTTTGTTAACAATTAATTTCTCATATTTAAACTAATTTTGCAGTAAAAATTATTACAGCATATTTGATCCATTAGAATAATTAACTATTTTGCATTTTCTAAACGGTATTTTTCTCAATTTTTTAACTACGATGTTCTTATTACCTTATTAGTTCGGAAAGCTTGATTCTTAAAAATAACACCTATTAATTACAAATTATCTATAAACATTTACAAATTTACCTTATTTGCTTTGTAAGTCACATCCACATGTTATTTGGTTAAAGCTTCTAGGAAAAACTATCACATATCAACATTTGTCAGAACTTGACGACATTGTTAACGATTCACGCTTCGTATGAATAGATTTCTTTTATTTACTGGCTGCAAAAGCAAAATCTTGTCATTGAATCATTAGTACTTTTCAAACTATTCTAGCTCATTTATATTAGGTTATGCTTGAAATTAATGTATTAGAAAAAAATCAAATACTAAATGATTTGAAGTTAACTAAAATTGCATGCCTGTAAAGCAAGTAAATTATACTCACCATTTCTTTAACTAGACATGAGTAAAAAAACAAGAATAAAATAAAAGTAACAGATAACTAATAGTATAAACGCTGTCAAGTTGACATAAAATAAATACAAGTTTTGACATAGTTTTTTTATTGTCATTTTAGGTATTACCAATACAAGTTTTTAAATTAGTTTATTTATTTTCTGCGTTATTTTTTTCGTAAAATTCTGTATAACTTTGATTACTAATTAAATATAGAGTCGTAGAAAAAGTATAGTGTATAATTCGTAAGGAATGTGTATTGCCACCATTCCTTACTCATTATACAATATACTATTTTATAACAGCTTGCTAGTATTTACTTTCTCTGTTTATTACATTTTGAATTTCAGAATCAATCATTTTATTTTTATTAAAACGGTTAGAAAGATCTAGTAATTTTAGAACATTTTCGATATGTACCTTGCTCTTTTCATGAATGTTTAAATGTTCACTAAAATGCTGCCAGTCATTGTAACCAGATTCGTCACTAAAGCGAACAGATTTCAAATCACTGTCATTAAAAATTTTGCAACAGAAGCAGTAGAGTGAATTTTTTTTTCTGAATACAACAACCAAAAACTCTCAATTTTTTTGACCGGTAAAATTCTAAAAAAGTAACTGTTGAAAAACTTACGCCCCGACTCCGAACTATCTCTCGGGTAAATATCCTTTTTGTTTTGATAATGAGCAGGACCACGTTCTACTAATTCTTGAATATTATTAGGACGTAATTTCTTTAGCCATAGTGCAGCATCTTTCGAAAGTTGACTCATATTTTCCGTTCTGGTAATTTTTGAAGGTGTTTATTTCTCATTATCAGCGAAACTTGAAAATGTTGATGGATTGGTTTCTAGAAGATGAGTATCTTGTCTGCTGCTGATACTTGTTTCAAATACAGGTTCAGAATATTGGGATTTAGCTGTATTGTTGTTGTTATTATTATTTGGGTTTAAAAAAATGCGAAATTTTGACATGGTTTTTCAGTTCTTTCTCTTTTTTTCTTTTATTCAGCAAATTTTGTTATCCAGACATTTTTTTCTGACATCCTGTATACTGTAAAGAAATTAATTACAAATTGACAAATTATTCATGAAAAATGGAAATGTTTCGAAGTCTTAAACTCAATCTCGAAAGTATTTTCTCAACATTACTTATTTCAAGTTACTTCAAAATTTATAAATTTTTATAAATAGTAATATTAGTGGTTATCAATGATTCTGTTTGAATTTACTTCAATTAACAATGATGTCTATATAATCAAATATAAAAGGATTTTTGAGACGCAAGTTTTTGGTTTTTAATGCTTTAATAAATCAAAAATAAAAATAAATGTTAGATGAACTCGCCTTAATAACACAAAACACGTCACTATAAAGTCTGTAAAACTACAAAAAATTAAAGTTTCAAAAACAGATATCTTTTACCCCATGCACCTTTTTACTTCGCTAAGTTAATTATCGATCGGGGATCAGGCAACAAATAAAATCGCGATCGATGCAGCGCTTAAATATATAAAGTTTTGTACATTGCATGTTATCATGTTACGAATTTGATTGAATAAATGCTATTATTGCGTACTTTCATTTGGAAAATATATTTTCGAGAAGTAATTCGGTTTCCTCGTCTCAAAGAGTAAAAATAAAAAAATAAACAAATAAACAACAATGTAATCGCTAGCAATTCTTTACTGGTTTTTTATCATTATAATTTTGTTTTGACAATTTTGTTTAGAAAAAGTTTGTTTTTGGTTCGGTTTTTTTTTACTTTTGAGTTTTAAGGCTTTTCGGTGTTTTCGGCGCCTCGGCGCCGTCGTGCACAGCACGACTTTGCCCTTATGTACGGCGCGGGATTGATTTCAATTGACTAAGGCCTCAATATATATTTACCATCTTTTTCTAAACATTTAATGGTTCGTCTATTAAATTCCCTTAATACATTCTTAATCATATCTGCAGTAATTTGCTGACATGCTTCTGTAATTGTCTTTTCCAAATGATCAGTATTTTGAAAAAACCTTTACTGGAAAAGCCTTATATTTTAAGTAGCCCCATAAGAAATAATCCAGAGGGATTAAGTCTTATTACTTTAATTTTATAAATACCACACTATACGTTGGTTTTAAATTAATATTGGTCGCGAGTTTTTATTGTAAAGTGAGAATTACTGTCGCACCACCAGCGACAATTTTGTGAATTGATAGTTTCATTTGTTGTGAATGTTGCCTCGTCGGTAAAAATTCTATTTCTTAATAAAAAGGAATACTTTTCTAATTGTCCTTGTATTAGCGAGCAAAATTCAAACCGTTTGTCATAATCTCTTGCTTTCAAGGTATGAACAAACTCGGGTTTTGTATGGATGATATTTGTTACACTTTAAAATATTTGCCATTGTACCACTACTTACTTCATTTCGGATCAAACACATTCTTTTTCTCAATGACATTTTAGGATGTTCTACTGCAAGTAGCATCACTTGTAATTCCGTGTCCTCACTGGCAACCCGCCACTGTTTATCAGGCGGACATTCAAACGTTTTTTATACCAATGTGTTTCTTGGACAGTTCATATCTGATAATTATATTTTAAGTTTTAGACCATGCAGAACTTTTTATATAGAATTACTTTTTTTCAGAAAATTAAGAATAAAAAAGTTTCCCATATGGTTCCGACTTAATTGGACACATGGTATATGCATATACTTATTTCATTCTTATGTAATTAAGAAGCGCTAAATTAAAATGTGTAAAAAAGGTGTACAAGGACTGGAAGAAAATCAATGCTCAATCTGTCCAGCTGGGTGACTTGACCAAGTACTTTTTAACAGAACCTTATATTAATTTGGTATAATGATTGATATGTTGTGTTCTGATCTGTCAATAATTAAATAAATGAATAAATAAATTTACTTATTTATTTATTATTAAGCTTATATTTTATATAAAAAAACAAGAAGAAAACAGTTAATTCTATAATTCTATTCTATTATCTGTATATTTTCCTAGCCCATTCTTTTTTGTGTATCGCTAATGTTCTTCCTTCATTCCAGTTCAATCCCTTTCCTTGGAGATTGTCTGTTATCACGTTGTCCCATGACTTTCTTGGTCTTCCTCTTGTTCTTTTTTGTCCTGATCTTGCTTGTCATACTTTTTTCGGTGATCTTCCTTCATCCATCCTTATTAGACGGCCAAACAATTTTAATTGCTGTCGTTTGATTGAATTTATTATCGGTTCCTCATCTAACTTTTCTCTTACTTTGTCATTCCTTAACCTGTCTAGTCTCGTTATGCCCATTACATCCCTTAAATATTTCTTTTCAATCGCTTGCATTTTGTTGGAAATTTGTTTTGTTACTATCCAGCTTTCACATCCGTATATTAAAATTGGTTTAAAAGTTGTTTTATAAATTGTCATTTTTGTTTTCCGTGATATTTCTTTTTTCCTGACAAATATGTTATTTAACGAGTAATACAAATTTGTCGCGCTTACCAGCTTGGTAATTATTTCAGCATCGATTTTACCATTTTTCTGTATTTTCACACCTAGACGTTTAAATGTATCTACTTGTTTAACGTTTTTCCTGTATATTGTTATTGATGTGTTTTAGTCATGCTTTGCTATTACCATAATTTTTGTCTTTTCAACATTAATTCTTAAATTTATGTTGATTAATGATGTTGTCTAGAGAACAAGATTATGTTGTAAGTTCTGCTCATTTTTTGCGTATATCATTATATCATCTGCAAATGAACTTTCCACTATCTCAATTGGACTCAAATTTCTGTATCCTACTTTTACTTTTCTAGATTTTTTTAAATTTTGTTTTAGTATATCGTCTATAACTACATTAAACAGTGCTGGGCTAAGTACTCTTTTTTTTTCATCTTTTTTTTCATCTTTTGTGTTCTATCCATTACTTTATACTCTCCCGAATAGATCCTCATTTTTGCCATTCGTAAGTAGTGCTCAGTGTATAATTCTGGGCCCTTATACACTGTGTGTCTTTTATTTCTTTTCTGTAATTTATGTTTATTATAATATAATCTGTTATCGACTTCTTTTCTCAGTTTGTTACTTTTCGATTGTATTTGTATATACAGCCTTGGCCAAAAGTAAGGAGCCACTAGTAAGTATTTATGTTACAAGGCAAGAAACAAAATATTAAAGTGCTTTAAATAAAACAAGTACTGGGTTTACATTAGAAACATCTTTTTGCTATAATAATTTAATATTTAATTGAACGCCCTTTAGCTTTTATTAACATTTTTATTCTTTTTGGCATACTTGCGATTAAATTATAACAATCATTTCTTGAAATATTGTTCCACTCTTCATAAATGATTTTTTTAAGGACTTCTTTTGTTTGCGTTTTCCTATAAGAAACCTTCTTTTTCAGAATAGTCCATAAATTTTCGATTGGCGAGAGGTCAGGACTTTGAGGGGGCCATTCCAGCAGCGGGACATTATTTGTTGTCATCCATTCCATTGACGCTTTTGAACGATGACAGGGAGCATTGTCTTGTTGGAAGATGTATTCAGGGTCATCTTCATTAAAAAATTTGACAATAGAAGCTTCCAAATTTTCTTGTAATGTTTCGATATACCGTTTGGTATTCATTCGACCCTCACAAATTTTTAATTCGCCTACGCCACTGGCCGACATGCATCCCCAAACCATAATACTTCCACCGCCAAATTTGACCGTAGGAATAATACAATCTGGGCTAAATTCTTCTCCTCTCCTTCTTCTTACGAATTGAGCCCCAGGTTGCCCAAAAAGCTATAAAATTTACAGAAAAAAGGTTTTTTTAATTTCTATTATTTTAAGAAATAAAAAAATATGTATTTTTAATATAACAATAAAAATAACGTAATTAAATACAAAGTAAAAGCATACCTCCACATTACTTTCATCAGAAAAAATTACTTTGGCCCAATCATCAATCGTCCAATCTTTGTACATTTTCGCAAAATCAAGCCTTTTTTTAATTTGAGCTGGGGTGAGCAACGGCTTTTTGCGAGCTTTGCAACCGCGTAATCCAAATGAAGCTAAACGTCTTCTTACCGTTCTATCAGAAACATTTATTCCACTTTCTTCTCTTAAGTCACTGGAAAGAACTTTAGAAGTTTTAAACCGATTTCTTAAAGAACTTCTTTCTAAAAATCGGTCTTGTCTTTTAGTCGTTGCACGTTTTCGTCCGCTTCTCGGTCGATTTTCAAGAGATTTACACTCACGATAACGTTTTAACGTTATTTGTACCGCCTTCCGCGAACAAGGAATTTGTTTTGCGATATTTCTTTGAGAAACGCCCTGATCATTTAATAAAATTATTCGATGCCTCTCAAGAATTGTAAGTTCACGTATTTTCGGCATTCTAAGTAACTGAATTATAACGCAAAACTAAAAAATTTATAACCCCACCGCTTGAAATAATTTCAGGTAGTTTTCCCTTCGACTAAAAATAGCACTGTAAATAGGATTAGATGTAAATCTGTTGAAATTTTAATTGTACATAAAAATTGTATAAACTTTCATAATAGTCCTTGTTGCAATATTTCATTAAGCCGATTTAACATAATTCTAGGTAGTTTAATTGTAAAAAATTTTAATAAATACCGCATTCTAAAAAAACTTAAGGGTGGCTCTTTACTTTTGGCCAAGGCTGTATATCCTTGTGTGCGTAAAAAGTGTTTGTTATTATTAAATTGTTTAATATTTAGAAATCAATCAGACTTCGTCTATTATTATTTAAGATATTTTCGCCGTGTACTCCTATTGTTTCACCAGATTCTTGGTTCCGCTTACCTACTCTTCCATTAATGTCACCTATTATTAGTAATCTTCCCTTAATCTCATCGATTCTTTCGGTTAATTAATTTCAAAATTCATCTTTTACTTTTGCTGCTTCATTCTCGTCAGGTCTGTATCCTACTAATATTGAAGTACCAGCAAGTCCAAACATCACAATATTCTGCATATTGGACCTAATCCTGCGGTCACCTCGGATAACAACCAGAATATGTCACCTTTATAGACATTCCTGCCGAATCCAATTAAAGCATTTCTGCACTTTGTACAAACAGCATTGAAGTTTTGTTGCAACAGCTTTGGCTAATGTTGATTCTATCGGAAGAGAACATACAATTTGCATTTTGTTAGATTCAGGTTTTCAATCTAATTTTATTCGTTCAGGCCTGTGTCGAAAATTAAATTTGCGCATTGATAATGCAAACATTCTAATTTCGGGCTTAAGCAAAGTTTCCTCTATGATTTGCTCGAAGTGTGAAGCGACCGTGCGTTCACATCATATCAACTTTCAAATTAATCTTTCATGTTTAGTTCTTGATAAAATAATTTGTCGAGTTTGTACGTAAATTGCAACAAGTTTCAAATCCCTGACAACATTAAATTGTCAGACCCGCTTTTCAATAAGCCTGGTAATATCGATATGCCAATTAGTTCACTAGCATTTTTTCATTATTATGTATTGGTCAAGTGCGGCTAGGTCCACACTTACCTAATCTTTAAAAAACTCGTTTTGGATGACTGGTATCCAAACTAGTTAATAACACAGTTCCTACTCATTCACGTTGCCATTTAAGCGTTTTGAATGATCTACCATATTGCATTTTAAAATTTCGGAAGCTAGAGAGCTAACCCATAGAAAAGGTTTTCTCTTCCAAAAAAGTGCTTGCGAAGCACATTCTGTTCAAAACTATTTTAGAAACGCAGATAGTAGATTTATTGTTTCAATACCATTCAAGGATTCGATCGCATGCATAGTTTTTCTGCCACAACTTCTTGCTATTCTTTAAATTACACTAAAATGGTTGGTCTAACCATACAACAAAATTTATTTTCTATCCTAATTTGTTTTCAAAAGCATACTTATGCCGTTGCTTTTGAAATTAAATAGACAAGTGTTAATTGGGTCCAACCAGCAGCCCTTTTAACGTATTTTCTGGAAATATTCTCCAACAGAACAATTACAATCTTTCGATTTCAATATTCATTTGCATTATTCTTAGCCATTCGTAATTTATGTCAACTAGGTGTTGAATGCAAAACTTCTAATTCTAAAATTTCTCGCATTATCAAACATGTACCACAATTTTTTTTGCTACGACTGCATTTTCGTTACGAATTTCTAGTTTGTACGATGCGTATTTATGTACGTTTAATTTTGTTTTTGCATACGAAAATTTGTTTTGAATATGTACGTACATTTACGTATTTCGATTTTGATTTTTGTAATGCCATATACGATTATGATTAATGAGCGTTAGATGTTAGTCTGCACGTCACATTTCCTAATAATGTCCGTTGTGTCTAAAATTTGATATGGTTTAGAATTTGATAATTATTCAATTTATTGTTACAATTGAACAGACAACGTTTCTATTAAAATCAAACAACTCACAACAAATGTTAAACGAGAAATGAATTTTGGCGCAAAATTTCTACTGTGGATATCACATTATACCGAAATATCCAGCAGGTTGATAGTGCCGTACTAAGAATTTTATTAAAATACGAAAATGTAAAACGTTATCACTATTGACACGTAACAAAGCATATAAAGGCTATAAAATAATCCTATTCGACAAAGTTTAAAAGATATCAGGCGATGATATTCAGCAATTAATATAAATTATCTTACTAAAATGATTACTCAAACCAAGAAGCTGTAATAGTGTTATCACGAGTTTGTTACGAATTTGACTGACAGTATCCAATCCGGTATTATGATATTAATATTGTATTAACAAACATAAAAAAGATCCTATGATTGAACAAAATGTTCAGGCGTCAATCAAACAATTATTTATTCACTGCTGTTGCATAACTGTAATTTCCATTTACAGTGAGTGACTAGAGTAAATCTGTTCCACACTCAAGATAATTTGTTTTTTCACTGTATAATAGTAGATAAGATGTTGTATATATTACAGGTGTGAAAAATACATGTTATCAAACTTTTGCGATTAAAACGTACGCTCAGAAACTTGTAGCTCCCATAATTATTATAAACAGCAAATCTTATTGCCCGGATTTTTATGCACTAAAATGTTTCTAATTAAACAAACATTTTAGCAAAAAAATTAAAATTTGAGCACTAAAACTAATTATTTAAGTATTTATAATTTATAACTATACAGCGTTTTAAATTTTCCATTGTGACATTTTGTTTTCTATCTGATACCATTTATTATTTTAACTTTGAGAAAGAACTCTCTACCTCTAAGTATGTAAGAGGTGAATATTTATAGCACAAAATTAATTTCACGGAAATGGTTTTTTAAAATCAATTTTTTTATTTTTTTGGTACTATTTCCAAAGTTTAAAACCAGTGAATCCTAATAAAAGAGACTAACAGTGCAACAAAAATGTGGAAAAAAGATACAAAATTAAATCAACATGCAAAAGGACTACGTTTCTCACGATGAAAATTGCACGATAACAAAAACAAAAATATCTAAAGCAGAAGATTTAATATTTGAAACCTAATAATAAAGACGGATGTAATAAATTATAAAGTGAACTCAGAACGCATGACGATAAAATCGACCTAAATGATTTAAATGCATGTGTACTTAAGTCCTTACTAAACAAAATAAAAATTAATAATTAAGATAAATTTAAATAGCTTAAATAGATTAATAATAATTACTAAAATGATCTTAACGAAGACAAAATGAATAAAACAAAGTCAAATACCGAGTTTTTCACAAAAGAAATACTTCTAAAAATCAAACGACGTTTACACGGAAAACAGTACTTAGTTATCTCCTTTTAAGAAAATAACAATAAACACGCAAGATTTGTACATGTAATACATAAATATTAATAAATACTTATTTAGAAGTAAAAGCAAAATATTTTTGACTTAAAACAAACGAATTTTACTCTAATTTACGGAGGCAACTTTATCACCTACATTAATTTCTATAAAATTACACTACTAAGTAATTTTACAAACCAATGTAAAAACACAAATTTGTAGGTAAACCTGTTACATCCTATAAAGTATAATTACATTTGTTGATGTATATTACATCGCGGTTGTGTAAATTTACATCCTGCAAGAAATGGGTACATTTTAAAAAGTCATTTTACATTGCAGAATGTAATTATTTTACTCAAAAACTAATAATTTTACGTTACTTAATAAAGTAAATTTTTTTACAGTGTAATGTTTTCTGAATATTTATAAAATAGAGCATTTGTAATATTCATAAAATTTGCTGTAAATATTTCAAAAGTGTTTAGAATATTGTGAATGTGTTTTGAATATACCATAAATATTCATTGCTTGAGTTTATAAAAAGGATATTAAAAAAAGCACTACTTTGAAGATGCTCACTGCGACAAAATCTTGATTTGTGAAATATCTACAGCACGGGAATTATCCAGAATCGAAAATATAACTCCTAGAAACTGTTAAAAAGTTTAGCTTTGGTATTAAACTGGCTCTGAAGATGTCTACTACGACGTGTAACGAAAACTCGATTGGTGAAAAATTTACAACGCGGAAATTAACCAATATTTAAAATTGTAATAAAAGAGTAACCGTGGGAACTTAAAGTCTACTATAATCATCATAATCTTTATTGTATATATAAAAATTATCTTTTTACAGGAAGTTGAGTTACAAAATTCAACAGTTTCATTTGTAAATTTGTAAAAAAAAATACATTTTTTTAGACTAATATTTATTTTGTTTCTTTGTATTTATTATGTTATAATTTTTCACTAGTTTTTGTTACAAAACATTTACAAAAACACCGACGCTTGCGCCGTTTTAATTTAAAATTGAAAAGGCGCTCGTGAAACTTGTCTGCTTCATTCGGCGTCGGTTATTCATCATATGTGGGTGAAATAGGGCACTCAGCGTGTTCGTACAAATTCACTATTTGGATAAAATATTTTCTTTTAGAATTTTTGTTGCTTACTTTTTGTTCTTTTTATAATTTTTTATTAATTCGTTTTAATTTTTTTAATTTATGTTCATTTATTATAATCAGTTTTTCCTTAGTGAATGTACCTGTTAATTTCCGAATCTTTGTGTAAATATTAATGTTAATATTAAAGTGAATGTTTTGTATATTCTATTCGTTTTACACTTCGATTGGATGCTACGTCATATCGTTTTATACATAATTGTAAAAGGTACGTCTTGAATACAATTATTTTAAATTAAACGTAATCAATATTAAAACTGATTATTATTCTTTAGTATTGATTTTTTTTTAATCTAAAAGTGTACATTAAAAAAATAGATTTATTAATTCATTTTAATCAATCTCGGTAGATGAAGGTAAAACGTAACAAAGAACAGTTAATTTAATTTTAAAAAATGTATAATCAATCTACATAATTATTGGTTTTTATACTATAAATAACATAGATAATATTAAAAGAAAATCTATAAATACTCAACCAAAGCAATTTTTTACTTTGTTTAAGTCTTCTTTTCATAATACGTTACCGTTTTAATTATAAAATGTTGAAATGTATGCAACTATTAGTTAACAATGCTATATAACACGTATATTGAATCTCAAACTTATTTATTACTTTTAGGTAGATAACTATCCTATCTTTAGTGTTGCGTGTACGAATACATTCAACCTTGCGCTACTTATGATTGCAAAAAATCTATGCACAGAATTATTGCAATTGTACAAATATAAAAATAATTAGTTTGATTTTATATAAAAAAATAATTTAATTAATTAAAGTCGTTGGAGTAGTTAGAATTGAAATTATAGACAATTAAAAAATTATTAGCGTTGGAAAAGAAATTACCTCAACCTTTGAATAAAGTCAATAATTTTACAATGTCAAATAGAAAACGTGCTTTTATTTCACGCAAACAGTTAAAAAATAATTATTACATGTATGTAAAGCTGTGGGTATACGTTTTGAATTGCACATTAAAACATTTTTCTCGAAACTATACATGCAATTTCTGCATGCATGTTACCGTACAACACAAATAAGTAAATTTACTTTTTATGAACTTCTGTTTTTTAATAACCCAGAAATTTATATAATCTGCATCTCAAGATCTATTGACACCATTTTTGTAGTATGTTTTGTAAACAGTGTAAAATATTTGTTTCTTATTATATATATTTTTTGTAATTTAAGCTGTGACTGTTTTATACTCATCTTACACTTACGTTTTATAGTATATAGTTTTTTTTTCCACAGGGTCCTCTAACAGTGCGTCGGGCTTTCCTGGCGCCTTCCCATACACACATACAATTTTGCGGTACAACAAAATTTTTTTTTCTAAGTGGGACACCGCGTATATTTTTTTATTTTTAAAATTCTTTAATAATTCCTAATAAAATGTCTATACCATTCAAATACCTAAACGAATAGTTTTTTTCGTAAACATTTGACAGTTGTGTCTTCAACAAAAATAGTCTATAACTTTTTTGTTTTTAGCTCTATTGGTATGCGCTTTGAATTTTTTGCATCTTTAAACATTGTTTTAGGGTCAACTTAATATAATGGGACACGGCAAAATTGAAAAAAACAAACATTGCTTTTTCTCCACTGTTCATTAATAAATGTATAATGTCTCACAAACCAGTTCTTATGTACAGTCACTCTTACATTGGCAAGCCTGAAGAACTGTATCAAAATTTTGAGACTAACAAATATTAAATCGTCATTTCGGTAAGGCATGGCATTTAGTAGTAGAGAAAACTGAACCCATATTTTTATTTTGTTTAGATGTGATAATTTACCAACACAGGATGAGGCTGATGTTATGTTATCACCGGGCAGAACTAATTTGTCAGCATATTTTTTTAGGATTCCGCTCACCCGTCCATTGAGCATTTACCGTGACCGCTTTCGCTGAAATTCTACGAAATTTGTTCAACTTTTTTAAAATAGAATCGTATTTTTGTTATCAAAAAATAGCAGTTATGCCTATTCTTATATTGGGACGTAGGCCCACCAGAGAAAAGATGAATTTTTAAAGGAAACCCCTAAATACTTGAACCGTGTTCCTGTTTTTTTCTTTTTGCTTGTCTTTTGTCTTTTTTTTCTTAGATTTTTTGGCTTTCGTATTTGTTCTTAAATTCTCAATTGATTTCTTTAAGTTCATTTTGAACGAATCGTTGTCAGGATGTTGCGTCAAATATTCCAGTAGTTTTTTGACTATTATTTTTGTTATTAATAGTATTACTTATATTGCTTATCTGAAGTTTGGTTCTTCTACATTCGTGACTTTTAAACGTTAGGTTTTGAGAGAATTGAGAAATTTTTTTGAGCATGTGAAAATTACTAATCGATGATTTTCTTCGTTACTTTTGTTTCTTGATACTTTATTATTCTTATCTTTTCTGAACTCAGTGGTGTTTTTTTAAATCACTTTATTGTCGCTTTGCTTTTAAACATAATGAGGTGGCTAATAGCTTAGGTTTTTCTTGGCTTTTCCTATTTGATACCCTAATTTTCACGTTCTTTTTTATGTTCTTTTATTTGTCTTCTTTATTTTTTACGCGTTTTGCATATGTTAACTCCCTATATCGTTTTAGTTTTTTAAGGCAACTAATTTAGTTTTATTCATTTCTGTAATACATAATATTTTTTGGTTCGTTTGAAAAAGAAAAACTCGTTTCCGTAACCTTAGCTCCAGTACCAAAATAAATTTTATAAGTTGTTACCGAAATGACGTTACCGATATGATGAAATGTCAGTAAATTATTCCACGTATTCACGCGTATACCAACATAAAAACATTAGAACTTGAGGTTATGTTTAAGTCTGCTTTCCTTGCCGAATAATTTAATTTTTCACAAAAAGTAAGCTATCAAAAGTTGCAATATAGGTTACCCGATTGATGTCGTAAAAGAGAACGCGATGATTTTTGTTTATTTGTAAAATTAATATAGAAAACTTATCTATTTTAACCGTTAAAACTCACACGTGTGGAACATTAACTACAACAATTAGGACATCTTTCGGCAAAATTTGCAAGTTAGACTGATAAATATAAGCAGTACCGAAATGTCGACACTTGTTAGAGACGCTTAGTTATTTATGAAAAAAAATGTATGTATAATATAAAGGAATTTTTATGAAAATTACATAATTTTAAACTAGAGATTTTAAACAACAATTGTACAACGAAATTACAGAAATTACACTTCGGACGCGTTACCGAAATGACAAAAAAAGTATCTTGTTTTTTTTAGAAACGCCGGACGCCGGATTGTCCTAATATATGAATTTGAGCTTCTACTGATCCGTGTCAAACTTTGCCATATTTTTAATCTATTACTTACTTGATAAAAACTAGCATGCATTTGGCAAACTTTAAACGTTAATATTTTTATTCACACTCAGTTAGTAACGTACAGTTTCCCGAACCTCTTAAAGGTTGGTAAGTGAGCGGTTTCCATGTTTAAAAAAAACGAGTATGTAATGAAACCTCGCGGTCAGTAATGTACACTTTCCGAACCTGTAATTCGTGTGTGTTATGTTTTAACTAATTTGATAAAATGACAATCATAAATTAAATACGTATATGTCAATTGTGAAGTGTGCCTACTACGTTTTAATTTTTTACCGAAATAAACGATAATATTTTGGAAGTAGGTTTTCATTCATTTTTTATTAGTTTTATGTTATTTATTTTATTTAATGGCTGATTGTGAATAAAATTGTATACAAACCTTGGCAAAAGTGTTCCATTTGTCTCGAGAACTAGTTCACCTCGAGGCTATGCCTCTCGGTAAACTATAGTTCTCTCGACAGAAATGGAATATTTTCCGCCTCGGTATGTAATCTACTATTTTTTATTTTCAATGAAACGCTATGTATGTTTCTGCATAATTAAATCTGTTTTTAAATTACATTTTAATTCGTATAATTATTCCCTACATTTATGCAATTACACAAAATTTTGTACAAAAATAAACATTTCACTACATTTTTGTGCACCGCAGTAGACCAAGCTGAGACAAAACAACTGACAAAATGTAAGAATCAATGTGAGATAAACAAAACCAGCTAATACTTCTATAATTCGATTAATTATTTTATTCCTACACCATGTAAGATAAAAACATTATTAAAACAAACGAGAAACGATACTAAAATAAATGTTCATAATGTTTTTCACTTTCATTTAGGCACAAATTAATTCTCTGGTGAAATGACCTTTCCATTCTTCCGAGCATTCTTCCTAACACAGATTTTGTTAGATCTGGAGATCTAGGTTATTTTTATGCGTCCATTCCTACCAATTCATTTGTTAGAAAAAATTTCATCAAGAAATGCCTTTACATCTCGCGAAAAATGCGCAGGTGTCCCGTCTTGTTGAAACCACAGCCTGTTTCTTGTATGTTATGGTAGATTAGCTAATAATTCCGGTAATACATATAATATTGTTATTATTTTATACAAAATAAATAAGGTTTTAAATAGAGAGTACAAAAACATCAGTTTAAATTCAATCACTGAAAACGTATTTATTTTTTTATTTAATTCTATTGCATGGTACAAATTCTTATAATATTATAATATGTGCAACATGAGCTTAGCCTTGTGTGTGGCATAATACGGAACCATATCAAAAATGTACCGAACGTACTATTGAATACATATGGTATTGGTAAATATTTTTACTTAACTTTTTTTATTTTGGTATGTTTGTTATGAAGAGTGTGTAAGTTCGTCATAACAATCAAAAAAAAAAAAATATTTAGTTTGAAACCATAAAATAATTCAATAATTATAAAATTACATTACCTGAAATAAACTGAATTTGAGCTAATTCTTAGGGTTTAAAATTAATATCAAAATTAAAATATATTATAAGTAGAACATAATTGAATTACTTCAATTTATTTGTTCACTCTAATAACCGCTTTTTAGGAACTAATAGTGAATACAGCATATTTACAATATCATATCCTCTCTCTTTGAATGATTGTTTGAAGAAAAATGCATACACAAAAAAATACGAGAAAAAAAATCAATATAATAATGAAAAGATTTATATGCTATATTAACACCTAATAGTACTACTTTGATAATACTAATTTTGCTTTGTGGACTATGTTTGCTAAAGGGTTTCTCTTATTTGACTTTAAACAATACATTAAATGTGAAATGTTCTCTACTATTTAAAAAGATCTCTTTCTAATCTCATCTAACTTTTCTCTATTTAGTTTATTACCACTCTTCACAAAAACTTCATCACCAATATTTAAATCTTTGTCATTTTTATTTTGATTGGTCGCCGTTGGGTTTTCTCCCAATTCTGTACTGTTCTTTCGTAGGCTTCTATCTTCATTTATGTCTGGTACAAATATTTATATCTTGACCAAACAAAAGATACGCAGATGCATATCCGGGCACGGAATGTATGGTTTCATTGTAAGTTTCGATCGCTTTTGTAGCAAGAGTTTGGCGTCTATTTTCTCCTGACGTATTTAATAAACATCTTATCTTATTTAGCAATGTCTGGTTGAGACATTCCACCATACCATTTGACTATGCACAGTCAGTTGCAGTAAACGTAAACTTTATATTTTTATCAGTCAAGAACTTTTTGAATTCTCTAGAATCAATGACTGGGTACCTATCAGCTACCAAAGTTTGTATGTGATGATTATTTGTGACTTTATTTACTAACTTTTTGAAGTCATGTTTCGATTTTGAAACTTTGCACCAGCAATATATTGAAAAGTGATCTATTAAAATTTGTAAGTATTTTTTTCTAGATTTTGAAAAACCTTTTACTGTATCTATGCTCAATACCTCAAAAAGTGCTTATGGTGAACCTAAATTAGAAAAAAATCCCATTTTTCTTCTGGTTGTCGTCTTTATACAAATCGTGTGTGCTTTGCAGTATACCGACACCTTCACGTTCATATTTTTGGAATACAAAAATGGTCTAATTGTGTCAATAATTTTATTAGAACCAATGTTAGCAATCTTTTATGAATTCTATCTATTAACTTATTAGCTAGCACACCTGAGATAACTACTTTCTTTTTCGCATTATTTAGTTTACATATTATATTATTACCTATTTTAAAGTGGTTTTGTAATCTTAACTCATTTACATTTAGCTTTTGGTCTTGTTTAATCCTACCTAAATCTTGAACTTTTGTTAGTATTATTATATTTTCCGTATAAAAGTTTTAAAGAATCGGATTTCGGGATTACGCCTCTATGTTTTTCTTTGATTCTTGATATTTTATTTTAAAATTATATTGCGTTAAATATAATATTAGGTTTCCCAGCACTTCATCGGGACGAGATTTCACTTTTAAATTTTCAAGTGGTTTATGATCTGAGACCACCGTAATATCATTGCCAATTAATAAATGCTGCCCAAACACAATTTCCTCTTTTATGGCTAAGCATTCTAAATAAATAGAAACTTTCTTCTTTTGAGTATCCATTAATCTTTTGGAAAAATAAAATACTGGATGGAACAGTCCATCTTCTAACTTTTGCTTCAAAATTGCACCTAATCCTTCTCCACTTGCATCTGTGTAGTTGTACATTGGCTTAGTTGGATTAAATATTGCTAGAATAGGTGGGCATTCATCAGTCCAATTAAATTAATTGTTTTTTTTCAATATATCAAATAACGGTCTTAATTTTGTTGAACAATCTTCAATAAATTTATGATAAAAATTAATTTTCACTAGAAATTTCGTCACATTTTTTTTTCTTAGTAGGAACTGGAAAATCTTTTATTGCTTCTAAATTATCTGTTAAAGGCGTAATTTGATTCTGCTCAATAATATTCCCCAGATATTTGACAGATTTTTGTGCAAATTTACATTTAGTTATTTTAAATTTAGGATTCTCTTTTTTTGCCGTTTTAAAAAATTCTTTTAAATGCTCCAAGTGTTTTTCAAATGAACGATAAAAGATTAGTATATTATCTATAAAATATGTCAGATCGTTTTAATTTACTTTGGATATGTAATGGCAGGTAAAGGTTACCTTATTTATACTTGAATATAAAGCTATAGGGGCGTCAATGCAATTGTGGGCACTACATTAGGATGTATCTCCTATTGCTGATGTTTACTCTGGTGGCGTTTGCACAATTGCATTGACATTACTTTACCCCCAATGTCCTTTTACGTTGTGGTTTTATCCCGACGAATTATTCAAAACTGATTTTGAATTTTGCGGCTGTTAAACTAATTCAACGTGTTTACCGCTGTTTATAGCTATTTACAGTAAACTTTAGATACATAGTGAAATTACACAATGAGATGGATCTGCCATCAAACACTTCTTAATCATTAGGAATTACTTAAGAAATTTAAAAATCAAAAAATATACACGCGGTCCCATTTGAAAAGAAATTTCTCGTTATACCGCAAAATTGGGACACTCTGTACGTTTAAAAATAATTTTACGACATAAAGATTTTTAAACAAACAACTTTTTGTACGAATAATTTTTTTATCACTCTCACTGGAAAGGCGCTAAAAAGCCCGACGCACTGTTGCAGTTCACAGTATATCTTTAATTGAAGTAGTTAGTCCCAATTACCACAAACTTGTAATTTATGTGTATTTGATATGTTGGTTATTTCAAACGAATTACACAGTAATTTTATTTACAGAAAATGACATACATATATGCAGTATGTGAAAAAATTGTATAACTGAAACTGAAGTAAGAAAGCAATTGTATCAGATATTTTACATAGAAAGAACAAATTATCGTAAGTAGTAGCAAGTATGTATTAAACAAGAATCAAACATAGAACATAGTATGTGTTACTGACAGATCAGGTACAGAGCACATTTTACAACTAGTTTATGTAATTTAATTTTTTCACAAAATGTATACATTAACAGTTATTTAACGAACAAGGTTGTTAATCATAGCGATTAATAATCAAAACATTTTAACACTGTGAGCGAGTGTAAAGAACAAACGCGTTAATATTACCGAGATTATTTATCGCACATTAACAAACGATTTAGTATTAAAGTTTTTTTTTATTGTATATTAAAATGGGTTATAAAGAAACTAAGGTATACGAACTAATCCGTTGTTATATTTAGTAATCTCTTTTAATCAGTGGTTGTTACCGATTTCAGTGGTTTCTATACAAAATCGTTCATTAATACTTCATTCATGTGTTCAAAATCGTTCATTAATTTTTGTTAATATTCTGATTAACAGACGATCGACGAAAAAACATGTAATGTGGCAATGCTGTTTAAATGTTACAAAATTTCGGCAACTTTGCAAATCAGAAATAGATATAACTATTTACAGTTGTATTTTGTCAATAATTTTTATTTCTTAATAATTTATTATAATAAGTGCACAAAACTTTTTTAACAATAGTTTATGCTAGTCTAGTGAAGGTCAAAACCATTGTGTAGGAGGTGCATTGCTGAGCATAGCTAACACTGTAGATCTACTGTCGGTATTTTGTGCTCATAGATATAAACGTTGACTGATTATCGTTATAAAAACTAGCTTGTTGCGTAGTAATTAAAATAATAACGTAACTACATTAAACGTTTGTGTTCCAAATTTTGAAACTCATCAAACTGCACCAAAATGAAATTTTCAAAGTAAATATCACAAAAACAAAAAAAAAGTAGTAATCAAATGTATTTATTAATATTTTCTGCGTAATAAATTTTGCCATTGCGTAAAAGGTTTTCTAATAACACTAATTGCTGACTAATAGTAGTGGATGCTGGCTCATGGCGATACATGAGTCATTGTAAAGAGAAGCTTTTTGGATGTACACTCATATAAAAAAATAGGACAATTGGCTAATTGAAACTGTTTGAATACATCGCCTTTAAGTTTGTATTTTATACATTTGAAAGTGTCAATTGATTTCGTTGAATAGTTATTTATTGCTTTTCTTGCTTATTTGAAAACTAACATTGCAAATATATATATGCATTAGCAAAGTTTCATTTTTTATTTACTTTAAAAACGTGGGAAATTAAAAAACTTTAAAAAATGCAGACATTTATAATAGAAAATTTCTTGTTTAAATGATTTTAAAACAATGAGAAATCTATAATATATCTGAATTATTGACAAAATAGTTAAAGAGGAAGCTAAACTTTTAAATGAAAAACCAAAAAAGACTAAATAATTTGCAACAAACGCAAAACACGATATAGAATTCAACTGGTAAAAAAATCAGTACAGTCAAAATTATAACGTTTTTTTAGAATCATACGTATTTTTATTAATACATTTTGTCATTTTGTATTTTAATGAAAACGTTTAGTCTAAGCGGCTAACTTGTGAACTTATTTGCCGCAGCCATCTTTCATTTACTGCATTTACTTTCATTTTAGTGCAAGACAAGTCATTGTGCGAAAAGTTTGCTATATAGTTAACTCTTCAATATTTTGGCAGCAAAGTTTAAAAAAAAAACGCAATTTACAAAATTTCAAAATAGTGTTATTAAAACATTTTACATTATTAAGTATAGCACAGGGTGCCTCAGGAGTAGGTGGAACGTCCATAATTCCGTTACTATTTGAGATATCGACTTGAATTTTTTTATACAGTGGATACGGACATTCTACACAATTTTAAATTATGCACCGTTTAGATTTAAATGATCAACAACGCAGTGAAAAAGCGCCATCTTCGAAAAATCAACGACATCTTACTGTTGGAAATAAATCAGCGATTAAAATGCCAACTGTTTTTCTATCCCTAAATTTTCATTTAGGTGCTTATTGATCTATCAATTTGAGGTACCATATATAGGGTGTATCCAAGCGCAAAATCATGAACAACTCAGTTGTTTCAAATAGAACATTCTGTATCATTTTACATCGTTAAATTCCGTTTTTGATAGACTTTCCAACAATATAACAATTTTATGGTTGATTGTGAAAAACTGATGATACTGATTCAAAACAAAATTTAATAAATAAGCAAAATAATAATATAAGAAAAAAGTAATAAAATAATACACATTATTGAAAATATTAGAGACAATGCAGATAAATGTTTGAAGCAAACATTTAAATTTGAGCAGCTATTTTGTTTTCTCCACACTGCCAAACGCCTAACGAAAGAAAGCTTGACTTTGGCTAACTTATCTTTCTCAATTGAAACAAAAATGCCTAAATTATTCTGTTTTGCATATCTTCAATATTCGTTAGAGGAACTGACCAAACGTAACCACATAAAAATACTACATTGCTGTTAAGTCTGTAGAAGGTGCAAGCTACGCAATAGTACCACGTCGTCCAATCCAACGACGAGAATAGACGCGGTGTAGAAACTGACGAACGATTATATTATTATGCACAAGCGCACTATCATGTTGCAACTACATAGACTTTCTAATATTTAAATTTACATCGTTTTGGAGAAATCGCAAATATTCCTGTTCGTTTAAAAGGTTTTTGAGGAAAAAGGGACCGAATGCTCGATTGTTGATAATTCGTCTTCACGCATTTAGTTAGCATCGATTTTGGAAATTAACAGATTGCAGCTAATGGAGATTTTTCCTTCGATAATAATGCATGTGGTGTCGATTAACTATTGCATTGCTTTTGAATATCGCTTTGTTACTAACTCAAATAGGTACTATTGGAAAAAAAACATTTTCTTTCACATAAGCACTCATTTGATTGATTAAATTAAATTTATTGACAAGTCTACGTTTTGAATTAATAATAAGTTTTTTTTCCAACAACAGCGTCAAACTATTATATTGTTGGAACATCTTTTTTTTTGTGAGGAGGGGAAACCATTTATTGGCTTTCCGCATTCTGCGGGGGTGTGTTGGATTCTCCTTGCCATCTTGGCAAGGCCTACCCACTAAAACCTCTCCTCACATCTCTTTTTAACCAGCATAGGGTACGGCTTTCGCTTTCTTCGCTATGCTAGTTTGGCAATTAGCCGTCTCCTTAGTTACTTATCCCTTTTTCTCTCTTCCTTGCTTCCTCCTCTCTTTTCTTGATTATTTTTGTGTACCAACTTTCTATTTCTTTCCATTTATCCTCGTTCTCGCACATTACGCTTATGATATTAGATGCTTTTATTTCTTCTCCTATCTTTTCTTCGATTTTCCTTCTTTCTTCCTTCCATCTTTTACCTTTAAACACCGCATGTTCTTTATCATCCCTTCCACTACAATCCACGCAGTTGTCATTTTCTCTTTTTTTAATTTTGTGTAAGTATTCTCCATTTTCACCGTGCCCAGTCAGCAGCTGCGTCGTATAGTAACTCAGTTTCTCGTGTTTTCTGTGTATCCAGGAGTATATGTTTGGAATCAGTTTTTTTGTCCATCACTCTATGTCTTCCCACTGTTTCTGCCATTCCGCTATTGTTTCACTAGTGTCCATTTTATCTTTTCTTTTTTTAGCCAGGATCTGTAGCGGGGGGATTCCAGCAACCACCATAACGTCTTGTGTGTTTACTGTTCTGTAAGCTCGACTAATTCTTATTGCTAGGATTCTTTGCACCCTATCTAATAGTTTATTTACTGTTCCAAATTTGATTGCTTCCCCCCAAATCTCTGCTCCGTACAATACAATTGAATTCACCGCGTGTGCTATAACTTTCCTCTTTGATGATCTGGCTCCTCCATGATTTGGGAGTATTCTCTTCAATGCGTTTGCTTTTGTAAGAGCCCTATCTGTTATTGTCTTGACGTGCTCAATGAAGCTGAGGTTTTTATCAATGGTTATACCAATGACCTTGATACTTTTCTGAGTTATTATTTTTTGCCCTAGTAGTTCTAAATTTAGCGCTGTGATTCTTCTTTGTCCCGTCATTAGTCCTACTTTTGTTTTCTCTAGAACCAGTTTTAGTCTGTTTTCCGTCATCTATTTGTTAATGGTTTCCATTGCTATCTTTGCTGTACATACTGCTTCTTGTATCCGTTTGGATCTTGTGACTATTGTGAGATCATCTGCAAAGCCAATCAGTTTAACCCCATCTGGCATACTTAATCTTAGTACTCCGTCGTAAATGACATTCCATAGGATTGGCCCAAAGACCGAACCTTGTGGAACCCCGGAGGTTACTTTGTGTACTATATTTCTTCCCTTCGAGTCATTTATCTGTATGCTTCGATCTATCAAGTAGTCCTGTAGTATATTTATTAGATATCCTGGTATCTCCATTTCCATTAGTGCCTTCATTATTTGTCGTCTAGATGCCGAGTTGAAAGCATTTTGTACATCTACTGCTATCACTAGGCAAACCTGCCTTGTCCTCCATGTCCCAGTGTTGGCTTCTTTTATTTCATTCGTCACGACTCTTATTGCGTCTATTGTTGACCTCCCTTTTCTAAAGCCAAATTGGTTGTCAGCAAGCTTCTTATCAATTTTATGTTTGAGGCGCTCGGCCAGTACCCTCTCCAATATCTTGCCCGCAGCGTCTATCAGACAATTAGGTCTATATTTCGAGCTCGTCTCTCCCTTTGGTATTAGTACTAGGTTTGTTTTTTTCCAGCACAGTGGAAAATTGCCTTCTCTGACACACGAGTTTAACACATTGGCCCAGGTCTGTGCTTTTTGTATAGCCACTACTTTTACCACCTCGGCAGGAACTCCATCAGGTCCTGGAGCTTTCCCCGTAGCAAGTCTTTTTGCTGCCTCTTCCACCTCCGTGCTAGATATTGGTTCAAAATCCAAAAGCTGGTTTTTATATCTCTTCTTTTCTTTAACTTTATCTTTTTCGGGAAATAGTTTTTGTATTCTTTCTATCATTTTTTTATTATCCAAACCAATTATAGTTTTTTTTTCTTATCTTTTTATAGATTAACTTGTACCATTTTCCCCAAATATCTTGATCGAGCTCGTCACAGATCTTTTTCCAGCACTCCTTCTTACTTTTTTTGATCATCACTGTTAGTTTTTTTCTTTCCTCCTTTAGTATTTTTTTTCATCCTGAGCTTCATCACCTTTCCTAATCTGGTGTTGGTAATTCCTTCTTGTTTTGATGCATCTTCTTCTTTGTAAGTGGATCTCGTCGTTCCACCAGTATTCTCCCCTTTTATTTGTTGTTCTTATGGACATAGTTTCTTTACATAGTTGACGTAGGAATTTAGTGATTTTATCTACTGTATTTAGGTCTTCTTCGACCGTTTGTTTTACCATATGCTCTAGTCTTGTTTTATTCAATTAGTGTCCTCCTTTTTAGAATATTGCTCCTTGTGTCTTCCCGTATCCATTCGATATAAAGATGATCGTTTCTGGGACTTGCCAGTTTGTTATTCTCTCTTTCATATCGTTGGTGCTCAATGTTAGGTCAATATAGGTTTTTTGTTTTCCTCTCTTGAAGGTTGGTTTGTTTCCTCTATTAAGAGTTATGAGGTCTAGGCTAGCCATCCATTCCTCTACTATGTTTCCTCTTTTGTTGTTTCGTGTTGCGCCTCAAGTACTAGACGCGGCGTTAAAATCGTCACCAATTAGTGCACCTCCTTTTGCTGCTGATTTTATGGCCTTTGCTAGTTCTTCGAGATTCGCTTTAAAAACCTCAATGTCCTCATTAGGAGAAAAATAGGTACTAAAAACACTTATCGTACTTAATTTAACCCACACAAAACAGCTACCCGCCCCACATGTACTTATAACTAACTTATTATTTAGTATGCAGATGCCTGCTTTCTCACTCTTATCTTTTAATATGTCCTTGTCTCTAACACCACCCATTTCTAAAAACAACATTAGGTCTATGTCTCTTTCTTTTGCAACTTGTTTTGCCATGTCATAAGCGACTCTTGTATTGTTCAAATTTGTTTGTAAAGTTTTTATCTCCATTATTCAGCTGTTCTTTTAGGTGACACAAGCACCGTCTCTGATTCCGCATCTGCTTCTTCTGGTCCTCCGCTTCTATATTTTCTTTTTTAATAATTTTTCCTTGTGCTACTGGGGTACTATATGTCTCCTCTCCGCTTGACATCTTCTTACTATCTAGATTTTAAGCAGCTGCATGGAATTCCTTATCTTTATTCTAGTTTATTAACTTAAACGTTCTAATTTATTTTATTATATTACACACTACCTATTTATTTATTTTAATTATTTTTTGGTTGTTTCCCTCTATAGAAAAAATCTCTGTTTGATATTAAAAAGAAAGTATTTTAATAAAGAACTTAACTAAATTGTCCCCATATCTCAATCTTATACCGTTTCCGAGCGAATCACTTATCAGTGTTTTTGTTACTGTATTTTAACCTTTGATTCTACAAGTTTGAAACTGCTGGCAAAGTGTCCGTATCACTTCCCTAAAACCTAATTACCTAATTTTAAGCAAGTTTTAATTTAAAAACCAAAGTTTCCATTAAAAAACTAAAAATTATTCTTATCTATCTAATTTTCAAAACCACGTGTTTTTAAATGTCTTCAGATTTTTGCGATAAGTGTCAGAAGAAAGCTAAGAAAGTTTTCTATCTCTTAAAACTTTATTTTAACTCTACCCCTTTCTTAGTTTCGAGCTTATCTGTGTTTAACTGATAAGTCTTTGCACCCTTATAACTCTTTAACCCTTTAGTCCTCAAGGAAGTGCAACCCGTCAAATGAAAGGCCTTTGGGCCCTCTACCCAATGGTATAACTTTCTTATCTGTACTTACAATCTATGACTTACAAATCTATATTTTTTAGTTTCCTCACTAATTTTTTTGTAGCACTAGCACTGAGCTAGGCCACTGGAATTTGTTTCTGAATTTAGTTTATTGTTCCTTTAACGCTCTCCAATAACTCGCACTTTTATATCGCTGCCAGAAAGCAGTAATTAGAATTTACAATTTCCGTACTCTATAGACACGTCCGTCTCACGTTTGGCGCCCTTACTTTGATTGTTGGAAAATCTATAAAAATGGAATTTAACGGTGTAAAAAGTACCTCAAGTAAATGGGATAAGCGCATTAAACGGTCTAAAATATCGCATACGACCGGCGTGCAAAGAGATTTAAGTCAGTACGAGGTCGTATTCTGAAATTCCGATAGGTGTTTGAAGCGTTCAAAACATTTTATTTTATTTTATTTTTTTAAAATTCTGAAAACTTTCCAATTATTTTAATTTTTATTTTAATATTTTAATAAACGCTACATGTTTCGACTAAGTGTCATCTTCAGGCGTATACTATAAAATAAAAAACATAAAATCAAATCTTATTTAAATATAAACTTATTACATTAGAATTGAAAAATCAAACTTCAAATATTAAATAAACTTTAAAAAATAATAATTATAGAAATCTGAAAAATAATATAAATTAAAAAATCAAAAAGTTATAAAAATAAATAAACTTACCAACATATATTAGTCAAATTAAATAGGGTTAAATATTTGAAGTTTGACAAATTTCAAATGATGATTTAAATAAAATTTTTAATACAAGACAGATGTTCAGCAATTTTAATAGAAAACTTTCGACCTGTTTTTCCTATATAGAATGCGTCGCAATCACCACATTTTAATTGATAAACACCGGATTTATGGAAAATATTAATTTTATCTTTAGTATTAACAAATAAAGATTTAATACGATTTTTTGACGAAAAAGAAATTTTAATGCCAAAATGTTTTAAAAGATTTTGAAATTAAAATAAAGAAAGAGAAAAATATATTTTAGATTGATTAGAGACAGGTGTAAGAGATGAACAATTTTTAATTTTAATAGAAGACAAAATTTTATTTTGTAAATTATTAATAATATGTAATGGATAACCGTTAATATTAGCTAGATAATAAATATTATTTATTTTTTTATTAAAACTATCACAATCAAGAGGAAAAGTATATAATCGGTTAAAGAAAAATCTAAAAGCTGCTAATTTGTGTGAGAGTGGATGGAATGAAGAAAAGGGAATAACGTGATCAGTTGTTGTAGGTTTACGATAAATATCAATTTTAAGGTTATTATTAACACGTTTAATAGATAAATCAAGAAAATTTAAAATATTGTTTGATTCTTTTTTAATTGTAAATTTTATATTGGGATATAAGAAGTTTAATAAATTAAAACAATTATTTAGATCATATTCACTGCCTTTAAATATAACTAAAATGTTATCTACGTATCTTCTATAACAAATAAAATGTTTTTTAATAACATCATTAGAAAAAAGTTTATAGATTTCTAAGTTAGATAAGAATATTTCTGCTAGTATCGGTGAAAGGTTATTTCCCATAGGTAAACCTGTTTTTTGAATAAATGTTTGGTTGTTAAATAAGAAAAAAATTTGGCTTAAACATAAATTTAAGCAACCAAGCTTAAAACACAAATATTAGTTAGATTGAACAAGCGTTTATTAAAATATTAAAATAAAAATTAAAATAATGGGAAGGTTTAAAATGTGTTAGTGGGGCATTACGGGGTATACTACGGACAGTGTTACTTAGGTACTGTTTTATATTAGCACAGTGGTGAAACATAACCTAAAATTAATTTTAGATTGCGATGAATTCTTCTAGTAGAGGAAGGTAATTAGTTGCAATGTGCGTGAATGCTATGAACAATGGCAGCAGGGGTAGGTGCTTATTGAATAATTTCCGTGAATAGTAAGTTTATTTATTAAAAATCTTAGATTCCAGCCCTGCTCCTTCTCTTCCCGAAGTTCCAAATGATTTGTGGGAATGCATGGATGACAGCGATGCTGACCCTCATTATTCTCCTACCAAAGACCTTAATACGAGTTCGTCTGATGAAGACGAAATATTACGACAGCGAAATAATATTGTATCGACTGAAAGTGAGGAAAACAACATTGAAAAAACAAGAAACATTTGAAAAAAAACGTAAGAAGAGCAGCACAGTAGTTCAAAAGGGAGATACAAGAGCAGCAAGGTTAAAGAATAAAATTGGTAGGAATTTAGGTAATTTCTATAAAACTAAAAAAGGGAGAACAGTTCCAAAACGGGAATGTAAACCCTTGTCGAAATGTCGTATGCAGTGCAAAACAAAGTTTAATGGCAATATCAGAAACATTTTGTTTAAAGAATACTGGGCTATGGGTAGCCATAATAAAAAAGTATCTTATATGACTAGTCTAATTAATGTGAAAAAAAACAAAAAGTTAAAGGCGAATTTAAACAAAAAAATTGCTGCCTCACGTATACTTACCATTTACAAGTTTTTGGAGGTATAGCAATTTGTAAAAGTTGTTTCCAAATAACTTTTAACGAAAGTAGCAAGTTTATTACTAATGTAATACTAAGTAAGAATACTAGCACATCAGGAATTACACATGACGACAAAAAAAGAACTCACGAGCCGTGGCACAAAATACCTGACGAAGTAAAGGAAGCTGCTAGGAAACATATTTTGTCTCTCCCTGCTTATGAGAGTCACTATTGTCAGCACCACACCACAAAAAAGTACCTTCCACCTCACTATACACTTTCCAAAATTTATGAAGAATATGTAAAGCAAGAAAACGTAAACAAACCTATAAGCAAAAAGGTTTATGCAGAACTATTTCACGAAGAGAAAATATAACTATAAAACGTCTACAAAAGGATACATGTCAAACTTGCGATAAGCTTCACATAAAAATAAATTCAGCAACTGAGCGACCATCAAAGTGAAGAGGATTACGCATATACATCAAAAAGAAATGACGATGATTCTAAAAGAATTTTCACATTTAACTTACAACAATGTTTACCTACGCGGGATCTAGTTACATCAGTTGCATTTTATAAACGCCAACTTTGGACATTCAATCTATCTTTACACGACTGTGTTTCCAAGCAAGCATACTGTCACATGCGGCACGAGGTTATTGCAGGAAGAGGTGCTAATCAAGTTGGGTCATGCTTATACAGTCATCTTATCTCGAACATTCCCCCTGAAGTAAAACAAGTGATTTTGTATTCTGACACATGCGGGGGGCAAAATAAAAATAGCCATCTTGTTGCAATGTTTTTCACTCTACTGCAAAACAGTGGTAGTCTAGAAATCCTTGATCATAAATTTCTTGTTTCGGGACATACTCATATGGAGTGTGACACCGACCACTCTTTGATAGAAAGAACCAGAACTGGATGCAATTAGTGAGGCAAACAGGAAAGCGCCAACCTTTATTGTAGCGGAAATAAAAAGAAAAGATTTCGTTGATTACGCGTCACTTTATAAAGGTGTGCTACAACAAAAGAAGGAGAATGAGGTCGGCCAAAAATTTTTGTGGAAGGATGTAAAATGGTTAAGTTACTAAAAATTACAATGTGCTATACTTCAGTACAAAACTTTCCTAGGCCCATTAGAGCCAGTTAAAAAGATTAATTTTAAACGCCGAGGACAAAATTTTCATTTGAACCCACGCTTTTGTTATCAAGGTCGTAATCCCATTACTAAATTAAAAAAGCAGAAATTCCTCGAACTACTCCCATACATCAGTGAAGTGTTTCACGATTTCTACAAAAACCTTCCAAGTGATGCAGATGTGAAAAATGTTTACCCCGATAGCATAGAAGACGAAGAGTTTGAAGAGCCATCATAAAGTGGTCGAATCATTTTTGAATTGTTACGTGTATAGGGAGTTAAGTTTCAATGTGCCAAAGGGTATAAGTGTTCCTATTTTTGTTTACCATTAACGTATCAAATTTCATTTTTTAATTTAAGTAGCACTGTAGCAATGTATAATAAAGCAGTTAAAAAAACAATAACGCCGTTTTTGATATTACTAATAAAAAATAAATTTCAAGTACTAAAACTTTATTTCTGAAATAACCGCAAAGTAAGTTTTTTTACATACATCCCTTTGCACACCTTTCAGGGAGATATCCGCCGAAGAAAACAAAATAAACAAAAATATGAAATAGAACTTTTAGGGTGCACTAGATTAAATTATAAAACTCAATACGTCTAACATTTTTTACAGAATAATTAATAATATCTTCTTTAAAAACACATCTTTGTTAGAAAAACTTACAATCCCTTCTTAAATGTTTAATAAAAAAGAAATTTTTAATGTATGTTAAGAGATTACTGTACTCATAACTGTAATATAATTTTTTGAATCAACTTAAACAAGAGAAAAAATACTTAAATCAATTTAAATTAAAGAGATACCGATGTTATTTAAAGATACTTACGTGACAAAAGTTCGCTATCTGCGTGACAATACAAAAAAATATACCTTTTTTATCCAAGACTAAGAAAATTTGTTGTATGCCTTTTACATCACGCATAACACAGAACTAAATTGTTGAGTACCTATATTTACGATTTTTTTATAGTTTATATTATAGACTAGTTGGTGGTCTGACTTACCGCGATGCCTGTTATTACTTGTATTTTATGCATCTCTCGTAAAAATGGCTAATAATTTATTTATTGTTATATATTTTAGCTTCCAAAATTTTATATTAAACTTTGCACTGACCTGCTGACAGGGACGTTCACATCAATTTTAATTTTCCACGAACCTCCTAAATGAACCCGGGAACTCCTGGAACCATTGAACTAATTTATTCCGAAATGGGTGCATATGTACCTTGTCTGTGTCTCCAAAACAAAGAATTTTACGTGTATGCTAAGAGTAGTGCATATTTTTTTCTTTTTTAGTTCCATTATTAACCACGTTCTTACGCTAGTTGATAACAAAGTGTAATCAGAAAACAATTATGATACGATGCTGATGCTTTTATCAGTGCATTATCAAAGTAATTTATTGAATATATTAAAATCATTGTTTATACACCATATTAACTTATAAAACAAAAAATCAAAGAATGAGTATCAGACACGAATACTTTAATTCTTTGTAAAGTACGCGTACAGACAGTGAAAGACAAGCACAAATATACGTAGATTAAATTAGCAACTTATTTTATTTCTTAAAAATTTGTACTACTGCGTGTTTATTGATGTCAAAATATGTTTTGTTTCTTTATTGTGTTATCTTGTCTTCTTTTTTGCGTTGATTTAATAATTTGTTTATCAACAAAATTATGCTCACTTATGTAAACATTTCGATAATGTAAACAATCTTGGTTTGAACGTTATCGTTAAACAAAATTAATTAAACTTAGCATTTAATACAACTAGAAATTACGTATTTTTTTTGTAATTTTCGTTTATTGCAAAAGTTTTGTCAATAATAAAAATGTTTAGTAAGTAAAAATGCATATAAAGAAAAATAAACGTTTAATTTATTGCTAATTAACGTTCGACGTTTACATACAGATTGTTTATTTCCTATTGCAAGAAAACTGTGGCGTTCCGCTTCTAACTGAATTTCCTAATTGACAACAATTTTCCATTTATAATTTACTTTTTATGAAAAATACTATGGATTTGGTTTTGATTAAAATTTATAAAACAAAAATCTATAAGAAAAATAAATAATTGTTGTGTCAAGTCCATAAATAATTTAGAAAACAAATATGAGATTTTAGTAAGTAATACCATAATTTATTTGTTTACATCGTTAAAATTAGAAACATTTAAAACGCTACTTTGATAATGATCTTTTGTATCACAACTAAATATATGTACATCATTAGTATTTTATGATTCTGTCAATAACCAAATTTGAAATTTTATACCATTCAATCGCTATGTCAAAGTCAATTATATTTATTTTAGTTTTCGGTAATTTTGATTTCATTTAATTACATTTTGAAATAAAATAACGCTGCTCTACTTATGCAATTGAATCGTGTACTACAATAGTAAACAAATCAAAGAATATTTGAGTTTTTGTAAAACAACATTCTTTTGTAAGTGTAAGGAATGGTTAAAATATTGCAGGCGGCAGGATCTATTAATTAATTTTATAATAATTTAAGAAAATTTAAAAAAAAGCGCATGTTTTTACACGATTTCGCCAACATGCAAATTTTAATTTCTTCAAATTAATTTTGACGTTTATAAAAAAAGTTACTGCAAAATCACTTTGAGATGTAAAAACTGTCAGTTTCCGACAACTGACATAGTAACAGTAACAAATAGTCAGTTTTTTAATTTTGGATATTACTAAATTAACTAAAATTAACAAAAAATGTTCGAGCTGAAATTGTAATAAATGTTTTTAATCTAACTGGAAGGAAAAACAAACGCGTTTTGTGTTAAACGTTTTACATTTTATTTTTCATAGTTTGTGTTTCAATGTCTGATAGTCAGAACTGAGAAATTCTGCAAAGAAGGTAGCAAATAACTTACTACCGACAAAAAGTAGAAGTCGATATGAAAAGTGCTACGAAAATTACCTACACTTTTGCCTTGCTAAAGGCGTTAAAAACATTGGTTCTGAAAACGAGCCCATTGCATATTTCAGTCAATTGGCAAGTTTATTTACAATCTTTTTCGTTAAATTTTTTTAAAGTTAATTGTTAATGTTGAGGTTTAGAAACCGTAGATGAAAAGTAAAAACTGTCATTGCCTGACCGCTGACATAATAACGGTAAAAAATTATCAACTTTCCAATTTTGTTTGAGTGAATAATTTGGATATTATTTTAATAATTATGAGTAATAGCTATTTATGTTATCAAACACATAAAATCTTTTAAGGTGCCAAATTGTAACGTATAACAAAATTAATAGTGAGAAACCATACGCAATAGGCGTCATTTATAACGTATAACAAATTTATGAAATAATCGCAAATAATCGTACTTCAAACAAAAGTGCACCAGCTAGCTCGATTAAATTTATTTATATATAAAAACACAAAAATATAACATAGGTATAGAGCAAAAAAGCTATTTTACAATTTATGTTAAGGTCATGGGAATTCTATTGTTACTTTCATAATTTTAATTTGAAAATTCGTTAAGTTAAATTTTGGACGCCATAATATTTTTTTGTAATTGCATTGGGAGTAATTATTGAAACCCGAAAAGATACATAACAGATGAACATAATAACCAAATCTACTTAAACCTTAACTAAACAAAAAAACATATTTACATATTTAATTGTACCGAAGCTCAAGTACAAAAGTTTTATCTGAGTTAAGCTTAAATTGCGCGATTCTATTGAGGTGCGGTGTATGATGTGTTAAAAATCTGATTTATGCGATGACGCAACATTGCGTAATCTTTCAAAAGCGTATTAAATTTCAAAACTTTCTGTATTTGTCCTGATTGATCTGATATTAGTACAGATCCATTAACCAGAATATCGCAACACTAACGTAACGTATAATAATCTTCAATTCGCCACAATCTAAATCAAATCGTAAATCATACAAAAATTCTTTAGAAAAGCGACGTTGTTACTAACATCAAACGTGTCATCGTAAATCATAATCGTATTATCGCATTTAAAAAATGGTAAAAAAACGTAAATGTACGTACGTATCCAAACCAAATTTTTGTAACTATAAACGAAATCACACGTACCAAATAAATAAGCATTCATTCAATCAGAGAACGTAGTCGTACCAAAAACTTCGTATGTACAAAAAAAACAAAAATGCAAATACCAAAGTTACATAACGCGTAAGAACAAATAAAGAAACTTACCCCTAGCTAACTACATTACAAATTACAACAAAAAACATCATATTTACACAGCATAACGACCAAAGCAAAATCCACAGTTTTAACATGTGGACATTTTCTGCAGTTTATGCAAGACTAAAACGTTCTTTTGCGGTAAAAACCGCATGTAAAATGGTTGATGACTTAAGAGGAAAACCAAAAACGCATGTGCAATTGCGTAAAAATATTGCGCAAAATAATTTACAAATACAGTGAATATAAAATTGTTAATTAAAATCAGACGTATTCAATCAAAAAAAAAATGTGTTTGTTACAGTTACTAGTACATAATGCATAATTTTATTAGACATGCCCTAATTTATGACCGAGTGAGCTTGCGAGCGAGACTATTAAAGAGGACAAGTTGGATAAAGTGCATTATGTACGTGTTACATACAATATTTTATGTTCGACTAGATTTTATTTACATAATGCTGGTATACATAAAATAAAATAAAATTACCCTGTTCTTAAAATACTGCTATACATACATAGATTTTTTTAATTATATATTCTTTTAATTCATCTAGCAAATTTCAAATTTGTATTTAAAATGTTTTTGGAACGCCATTCTATGGTAAAAATACCACGTATGCTCATATAGAAAACTATAAATTAGTACGGAAGGTACAAAAATTGTCATTGGATTTAATGACAACGAAAGTCAATGATCTATTGACAAGTGACGCTGTTAAAATCCCAACTATAAAATAGGTTAGGAACAATATCAGTATAATTGTGAAAAACAACATCAAAACTAGCGGACAGCTGTTTCGTTCTTTAGGAACTCGTCAGGTGCTCATCAGCGCTAGGATACACCCATAGAAAAAAAACTGATACGCCGATGTGTTTTTACCATAGTTTCCACAACCATACTGACAGACAACCGTACTCTTTTATGTCGTGTAGACATTACCAACATTTTTAAAATGTTTTTGGAACGCCATCCTCTGGTAAAAATATCACGTAGGAACAATATCAGTATAATTGTGAAAAACAACATCAAAACTAGCGGACAGCTGTTTCGTTCTTTAGGAACTCGTCAGGTGCTCATCAGCGCTAGGATACACTCATAGAAAAAAAACTGATACGCCGATGTGTTTTTACCATAGTTTCCACAACCATACTGACAGACAACCGTACTCTATTATGTCGTGTAGACATTACCAACATTTTTAAAATGTTTTTGGAACGCCATCCTCTGGTAAAAATATCACGTATGATAATATAGAAAACTATAAATTAGTACGAAAGGTAGAAAAGTTGTCATTGGATTTAATGACAGCGAAAGTCAATGATCTATTGACAAGTGACGCTGTCAAAACCTATTTTATAGTTAGGATTTTGACAGCGTCACTTGTCAATAGAACACTGACTTTCGCTGTCATAAAATGCAATGACAACTTTTCTACCTTCCTTACTAATTTATAGTTTTCAAATTTCTAGTTAAATTACGTAAGAAATTTTAATTAATTATAATAAAAATTACGTTTTCCGTTTGAGATACTTTTATTTAAAAATCTCAGTACACAATTGTACTATTGTTTACTGATGTTACTGACAATCGCTTTTGTCAATACAAACGCAAAATTTCGTGAATTCAGTGCTTAAACTACAATTGTAGTTTTTGATTTTATAAACTAAATTTATAAAATGGATGCTCTACGGGATACATAATCGTCGACAGCAAATGCTAAAAAGTGAAGAAGCCTACGAAAAATTTTTAGAGAAAGGTCAGGCTGATTAGAATAATCAGAAATTAGAAAATCCATACTTTTCAATTAAGAAAGAAACGAATAACAAAAAAATTATTAACAAATTATGAGCATTATAATTTGTCTGATTCTGACCAACATAGATTGGGTTATTATGAACCACTACATAAAATTATTAATGAATTAGACGAGAGAAATAACGGATTTACTAAAATTAAAAAAGTTTTTTGTATTCTTAACTCAAATATTTAAAAAAAAACCTGTTAAAAGCGATGAAAATTTAGAACGAGCAGTTACTGGTTTAATGGAAAAATATAATCGTTTTTTGGTAAATTTCAAGCTTCCTGAATATATATTCTACTACTACTATTTGAACGTGACCGATTGAACGCGACCGTTTGAACACAATACGTTTGAACGCAAAGACGATTGAACGCAGCGATTCTTGAACGCAAGACGTTTAGACGTAGAGATGTTTGAAAGCGGAGAAGTTTAAACGCAAAATGCATTTTTATTTTTTTATATTTAGAAAACAAGGTATTCTTTGCAAGAAACAACTTTGTTTTGTATCTGTGCCGGTATTGGTATTAAGTACGTATTTTGTTCATACAATTCTTAGATTTAAATATGTCTAAATAAACTAAATACTCACTTTTCAACCAATGTTTAACCAATAAAAAACATTATTTGGTTAACCATTCAACCAAATCGAATCAACACAACTAATCTGACGGGCTGGGTCTGTGAGGCCCAAGCACATTTTTTTGGTGGTATTTTTTAAAATATTTTTTTTTAATTTCTTTAGCTTTTTGGTACCGACGTAATGTTTTCCTTAATTTGTCTTAATTTTATCATCTGTCGTTTGGTTGCCAGAAGGGCTATGGGCCTGTCAGAACCAACTCGTGTATTTGTGTAAGTTTTTTTTTCTACAATTTTTTTCGTATATCGTAAAGGGTCTAATTTTGTTTCATTTTTGGACATAAAGCATTTTTAGGGTCTTCCATTAATTTCTAAGTATTCACGCAGAATCTATTGTATACGGGTAATTCCCTAAACTTCAATTGTTTATCGTTTTTGCGTGTATTGCATGTTAGCAAACTTTTATCTCGAGTTTAGGGGGTTTACCTTTTTTACTCTAAATATATTATCTTTTGTAGAGGAATCTCCGTTCTTTATGAACTTGGTTCGTACTACATAAAACAAGACAAGGGATTTTTTTGGTTTAGTCTCTAATGGAAGTGCAACTGAAAGTTAGTCGTGTTTTCCATTTGTGACGTTTTCCACTTGTGACTTACTTTTGTTTGGCAAGATAGAAGAACGGGATGAACAGGAAATTATTAGACTACAGGCACTTTAGAATGAAGTACCAACACCGGACGTTTTTGAAGCATCTGCGTCAGAAGACGAAGGTGCACAAGACATAATTAGCAAATACGATACAGATACGGAGCAAGAAGAACCGGATGAAGATGGCAACCAATTAGATACTTTTAGTACAACCTCCAGATCTCTGTATTTTTATGGAGGAGATGGAACCCAAGTAGAAAAGCATGCCCCAGGCAAACAAAATCGAACAAAGCAGCAAAATATTGTTGCCCAATTGCTTGGTGTTCGTGCAGGTGCAAGAAACGCAAACAGTAGTTCACTCTACTGGCATTTGCACAATTGCATTGACATTGCAATGTTTACCACCTTTATAGCTATTTACAATTATAGTGTAGATAAATATGGAACTCTAGATAAAATGTTGTTAAAATTTCGTGGAAGATGTGATTTCGTATCTACATTCTAAATAAACTCAACAAATATGAGATCAAAGTGTTTTCTACATTAGATGCAAAAACACTGTACACGTCACATTTGCAGAACGGTGTTGATGTAGTCGACAGAATGGTTACATCTTATAATGTAGCTCCAAACACAAAAAGATGGTCAGTGGAGGTTTTTTTCGGAATGCTCAACGTAGGAGCAAGCAACGCGTTCATAATAAATAAAACCAACAATCCAGATGGGGAATTTTCAAAAAGTAGACGACTATTTTTGGAAAATTTGGGCAAGGACTTAGTGATAGAAAACATGAAACTACAAGCGAAGATGCCAATTCTACCACAGAAAGTAAGGCTATTAGCGGTTAACTTCTCAGGTGTCTCAGTCACAGAAGAGCCCCGACCGACGACTTCAACTACTCGAAAAAGGTGCAAATTCTGCAAGAACCGAAAATCAAGATATTTTTTTGGTTCCTGTAGTTGTTTGGAACACACACAAAATTTGATTAACTAAATTTTCCATTCAATATTTTGTGTGTCAAATTTATGTATAACAAAAAAAAATTAACATTAATAGTTTATTAGTTACTTTATTTATAATTTAATGTGAATTCCATATATAATCTAGGTTCGAATCCCGCCTGCAACCATGTTTTTTAGAAATAAATTTCCTAGCTTGAAGGAAAAGTAAGATACGTTAAAAATAACAATTTTTCTGTATATTTTTTTGATTTTTTTACACACGGAGTGCTGCATCTTCCTTACATTATCTTTGAATGTATCCACGATAACTCTCGAACCAAAAGTCCTAATAACTTGAAATTTGGTATGGAACTAGTTTTTTATGTTCTCTCGGTTTTATCAAAAGATGGGTCTGATAACAAAACCAAAAATTATATAATTTTGTACGTATGTAAATTATCCAAATTATTTTTACAGTTTTCTAATAGAGATCTTTCTAACAATTTATTTTATTTAAATAAAGAAATTTTTAACATTAACACTTTATTAGATATTTTATTTATAATTTAAAATGAATTCACAAATATAATCCAAAAATTCCATATGTTGAAGAGAATGCAAGATACGTTAAAATAATAATTTTTACTGATTTGCTAAACAATGACAACATAAGCTTAATTTTCCATATTTTGGTTATATCTAATAAAATCCAAAAAAAAATTATAACATGTTAGGAAGTCAATACAAACGAGCACTTATCACTTCAAAGTCGTTTTATGACAACATAACCTTAAAAACATATGTAGACATTCCTTCATTATTCTTTATAAGAAAGTCGTGTGGAGACCACACCAGTTTTTTTGCATGGATTCTCTAAATTATCAAATTAATTTATCGAAATTTACAAAACAATGGTGAAGTAGTTCAGATAAATACGTAAATACGTCAAAATGAATCAAAATCTAGCAGAAGTTACTGAAAAAATCAAAAATATTAATTTAATTCCAGCTTAATCTTGAAAACAATACGAGAAAAAGTATATCTGTTTTAATGAGTGGAGAACAAAACAAAACGTGATAGTTGTGATTGAAGATGCAATTTTAACTTACTTGCATAAAAAGTTATGTATAAGTTTGCATTTTGGTACTCTGGAAGAAAAATGAATATGTTACTTTCTTCTGCTGAAGCTAAGGCATCATCGTCTACGTCAGTTGCATCTTATGCTTTCCTCTCACTTATTGCTACTATAAAGGAGGAGAGAGAAAGTGGTTTTTCATTTACTGGTAATAGCTTTCAATATGCGACAAATCTATTTTGATGTGCCTAAATAAGTGTTTTGTATTGAAATGTATTATTAATAAGTAATAAAAGTTTTCTGTATTTTGTGGAGTATTTAAAATTCGCAAAATATTTATTTCCGAGAGTGAATGAAAATAGCTATTTATGGTATCAGTAAATAAATAAAAATTTTACCCACCAAAAAAATTGCCGAGTGCGATAATGTTTTTGGGTTGATAGTATTGTATTTATTCACGTGTGTCATACAAGATTTTTTCCAATTTTGCAGAATTTTCAAAAAAAATTATTGATTAGATGTGTTGCATGAAATGAAATAAAACATGAAACAAGCAATTCTAGCAACAAAAATTTTAAAGGTGAACAAAGTGTGGCTAGAAATATTTTATTTACTGTACTGAGTGAAGAAAGTATTCCTAAAAACTTTTAACTGTTTTGATTTATTTTATTCACCGTTATGATTAAAATGTGATTTTAATAAAGAAATTTATTATATATGTAGTAAACATTTCAATAAGCAAAATTGAAAAATAAGTAATTTTATTATAAATTTTTCTTGCAAATGGAATTTTTATTTAAAAAATGATAAACCTGTAACGTGTTCTTTCACGTTCTTGTCGTACGGATTTGGCATTAAACAAATTCATACAAGAGAGAGATGATATAATTTAAATTTTTTTTAATTTAAAGTTTTTTTAACATTTTGTTACTGTTAGTAAGTACAAACGGCTCAGTTAAAGCAAAAATATATATAAATCAAGTTTCTTGTACTGCGACACTACATTACAAACAAAAACATAACACAAACTACAATTCGTTCGATTGTGTTTTAATAATACTGTTGCGTATTTATTAATTAACAACTAATTTATTTAAATTATTAAAAATACGTTTACTTATTCTAGAGAAATATGTACACTTTTAAATTAACCGAACTAATTAAATGTAATAATATTTAATGAAAACACTTACACTAATTTATATCACTTACAAGAAGATAAGATAACGTCCGCGGGTAGCTTCACAATTGTTTACACTAAAAATCACGTACACGATTATTCTTGGTCAATTTATCTAGACACACGCGTGCTAACGATTTATTTCCACTTTAATAATCTTCTTAACACTGATGTATTCGCATTACAGCAATAACTGACCTACGATCTGTCTCGTCGGTATATATACACATACGGAAATCCTTCTGGAACGTTCCCTATTTTTCGGTATATCTTCTAGAAGATGGATAACAGCTTCTAGAAGGCTCTTGCATTTGCAAATAATTTCTCGAACGTTTCACTGCCCCCTTCTTAGGACTGTTCTGTCCCAGAACAGGAGACTGGATGCGACACCGGTAAAAGGGATCGTGGCGATAGCGGCAGCTTCCTCCATTTCCTTGACCATAAAAGTAACAGTCAATGGACTTTTCTTGACCCAATATTCTCCTTGGTTGGTAACTACAGACCAACACTTGAATACCTGTTCCTCGGAAGACGACCTCCAACATGTTTCGAACTGTCCTCCAATTCAGTTGATCTAAGCCACAACCAAGCTTGGGTACTGCCAATTTCTTAACATGATGGAACTCCATTTCTCTCTTGAAACTCCATAATGTTCGCCACAGATCTTTGTATAACGGCTTGACACGTGAGTATTCCTTGGTGATCAGATAGAAAACAAAGCGTCCGTCACCACGTAGTCCTAAAACTTTTCCGACTGCCGGTTGCTGTCTTCGTAATTCATCTAGCTGCCCAAACTTCTTTTTAAACACGACTGCAACCCCTCTGGACATGTCAAGATCCTCGCTCACGCAATGTGCGATGGCGTAATCTTTTTGTGTCTGGAACAGGTCTTGTTGTTCCTCGGTGGTAACTCCGAACCTAGCTTTTCCAAAGCCTCCGTATAAGTTCATAAACTTCTCAAACACCATTTCTTCGATTGGATTCCTGGTTCTGCTACTTATTACTCTGGTTCGGATCTGTACTTGCGTATTGTGGTTATCGTCAGCAAACGGGGCTAGACGATCGACGTGAACCACTTTTGGCTTGCCTCTGGGCGGTTTTCGGATGCGATATATGACGTCGTTAATACGCTGCACGACTTCATAGGGGTCCTCCCATTGCCTATGCAGCTTTGGCGACAAACCACGTCTCCTTTGAGGATTATACAACCAGACCATATCGCCAGGTTGAAACCCACCATTTTGCGTCTTGATGTCATATCTTGTTTTCATCCTGTCGCTGGCAATTTGTGTGTTTTTACGGACCTCTTCATGTACTTCGTCTAGCCTCTTGGCCAGCTTGCTGACGTAATCTTCTCCAGCAACTTCTTCTTCCGGTCTTCGTCCAAATTAAAGATCGCATGGTAATCGTATTTCACGATTTCCCAGTCTCTTTGGTGTTCGGACACTACCTTGGCTAAGTATGCGATAACTTTTTCTTGTCCATCTTGAACCTGCGAAAGGACCGCGCCTATGGTCAGATTGCTTGCGTCGGTATTCAAAACAAATTTTCCATCTTCCCTTGGATAACTCAGAATCGGCGAAGTGACTAGGGCTTGTTTTAGTTGATTAAAAGAATTTTCGCAGTCTTCATTCCATCTAAATTCTGCTTTTTCTTCAATTAATTTTGTCAATGGTTTGGCAATATTTGGCAAATCCGGGTACAAATCTCCTATAATAAGTGCACAACCCAAGGAAACTTTGGACCTGATGTTTGTCGATCGGTCTTGGCCATGCTTGCACTGCTCGGATTTTGTCTGGGTCAGCCCTTTGGTGACAGCGGTGGGATATCAGGAGGACACTTTGGCATTAAGAAGACGTTGGGTAAAGTGCGAGAACGATTCTACTGGATGAACTGCAAAGAAGATTATCAAGTTGAAATAAACAAGTCGTTAGCACGCGTGTGAGATAAACCTACCGAGAATAATCGTGTACGTGATTTTTAGTGTAAACAATTGTGAAGCTACCCGCGGACGTTATCTTATCTTCTTGTAAGTGATATAAATTAGTGTAAGTGTTTTCATTAAAAATACATTTACTTATTCTAGAAATAAACGAGTTAGTATAACTTGGAGCGAACGGATGTGTTTCTAGCCGGTGCGTGGTTATTTATTAACTTCTAATTAATAACTTACCTTTACTTATTGTTTTTCAACTGATTGTTAGTGAACATATGTAAATGGTGAACTGTCAGTGTAGACAAGTTTTTTGTGCGGGCTTTCCTAACTTTTAAACTGTGTTTATTCGTTTATCGATTGTGAGTTAACTACAAAATATTGTTTTTGTGTCTTAACTGATGAAAGGACAAGACTGATAGGTAGGAACTTCTGTTTTTTGGTGCAGTCGGGTTTGAGTTTTTAAATAAACGTTGTTTGAGCCTTATCGGTGCAGTAGATTCTTAGTTTATCACCTATCAGTACTGCGCACTGATTAGCGTTTCTCTCGAATTACGGTAGTCGGAGTGTTAATCTAAGTGCATAGCGACAATCAGTGTCACCGCGCGGTTCTTTTGACACCCCACTTAGGGGTGCCTGGGTCCGGCCACCTACACACCCTTAGGCGTTGTATGTTTACAATCTGTTTTTCACCTTTCACGTCGCTTTTCGCACCAAAGTGTAACGGTTTCTTGCCTAACGGATAGAACTGTGATCTGGCTAATTTCTAGTATTTAAAAAATTGTTATTGGTACTTAAATAAAGTAAGCAGACACCTATCAGCTGTCGGGCACTGATTAACATTTAGGCAGTAGTCGGCTGCTCCGATTACGTGTTTTTTTTTGTGGCGAGTAGATATCCGCTTAAGGCTTCGTTCGACACCAAGCCGAATCTTATCGGACTTAGATTTAAATTGTGATAATACGTTAAATTTTCACGCGTTAACAAATTTGGAACCGGTATACCAGGGTCGCAAAAAAATATAGAGGAGATTAATAAAATAGAAAGAATGTTCGAGCAAATTCATGGAAATATGCAGCAATTAAATTCAAAACTAGATGCTGTAATGCAGGAAATAAAGCAAGTAAAGGAGGAAAAAATAATACTACTTGAAAAATTGGCGGTGCAAGAAAAAAGAATAAGTATGTTAGAAAGAGAAGTGAGAAAGAAAAACATTGTAATAAAAGGAATAAAGGACAACGAGCAAGAAAACGAGAAAGAAACGCAAGACAAAGTTAATGCAGTAATACAGAAGACAGGAATAAACTTTAACATAACAGAAGAATTAGATGAAGCAAGAAGAATTGGGAAATATAATGAAAGAAAAACAAGACCAATAATGATTAAACTAATGAAAGAATTCACAAAAATGAATATTTTAAAAAACGCAAAAACACTAAAAGGCACAGATATCTGGATCGATGAAGATTATCCTAAAGAAGTACAAGAAGAAAGAAGAAGATTGATACCGTATATGAAGGAGGCAAGAAATAAGGGATATAAAGCGCAAATAAAATACGACAAACTAATAATTAATAACGAAACATACAGAACAAAAGACCTGGAGAAAGATGAGGAACATGAAAATGGAGAAACAAGCGATAAAAGTGGACAAAAAAGAACTGTAAACGAAAGATCCCCAGAAAGTGATAAGTTTCAAGGAAATCAAAAAAAAATTAACAGAACGGTCTCAAAAAACTACTAAACACACATCAAGCACAGAATAACAATGACAAACATAGCAATGAACAAGGATACGGTTTACAAGAATCGCCCAAATCAAATAGAAAGGAAAAGGGAACAGTAAAATATACAAGCAAAAAACAAGTAAATAAAAAAGATACATTATTAAAATACGAACATGGAACATTTGAACACTCTTAGAAACAGGTAAAATGAAAGAAATAGGTAGACAGATAGAACGATACAAAATTAGTATATTAGCACTGCATGAGATAAGATGGGTAGGCGAAGGAAGAGTAGACAAAGCAAAATACTCAATATTCTATGGAGGAAATGAAAAACAGGGTCAACATGGAACGGCATTCATGATAGATAAAAAGATAAAGAACAAACTAATACAATTTAAAAAAATAGACGGAAGAATATCATATCTAAGAATTAAAAGTGCAATAGCTAACATATCCCTAATAAATGCTTATGCACCCACAGAAGGAGCAGCAATAGAAGAAAAAGAAGTTTTCTATAACAAACTGCAAGAAAGTTGTGAAAAAATACCCAAACACGATACATTAATAGTATTAGGAGACTATAACGCAAAAATAGGAAGAGAAGATTTCATAAAAGACGTGGCTGGGAAAGAAACTATACACGAAATAACAACAGATAACGGCATGAGGTTATGTCACCTAGCAACAGAAATGGATATGTATATTATAAGTACGAAATTTAAACATAAAAAAGAACATAAAATTACATGGAATATACCGGGCAAGAATAAAGGCAATCAAATAGACCATATTTTAATTAAAAAGAATAGAGAGAGAATGATTGATGATGTAAGATCATACAGAGGAACTAGCGTAGAAACAGATCACAACCTGGTTATAACAAAAATGAAACTAAGAATGGATGAAGAAAAACATAGACAAATTAAAAAGAAATGGGACAAAGAAAAACTAGAGAAAGAAAAAGAAAAAAGACATATGAAAATGAGATAAACAACCTACTACAGAAAGAGAACAAAAAAGAAAGTTTAGAGGAAGAGTGGAATACAATTAAAAGAATTATTATAAAATCGGCAGAAAAGATAATAGGAACAAAACGAGTTAAAAGTAGAAATGGATGGTTTGATGAAGAATGCGAAAAGATAATAATAAGAAAGAGAGAGGCAAGAATAAACTGGATAAGAACATGCAAGCAAGAACATTACGAGAATTACAAGAGAATAAGAAAAGAAGGCGCAAAATTAATGACAGAAAAGAAACGTGAGTACGTTAACAAAATAATGGATGAAATAAAGAATGATAATAAGAGCAATACTAAGCTATACCAACAGTTAAGGACGCACAAAAAGAAAAAAAACTTAACCGCAAACATAGCCAGGAATACCTGGGAAAATTATCTACTTGAAAAAACAAAAGAAGAAGAAGAATCCCAAGATGAAGTTGAAGAGGACAATATAGAGATAAGGGCACCACAAAAACAAGAAATAGAAGAAATTATAAATAAGTTACAAAATCAAAAAGCGGCAAGAATAGATAATATATGTAACGAAATGTTAAAGTATGAGGGAAAAGAACTGAGAGAAAGATTATACGGAATAATAAGTAAAGCATGGGAAACAGAAACAATACCGCAAGAATGGAAAATAGGAATTATTATACCAATACCCAAAAAAGGAGATCTAATGAAATGTGATAACTACAGGCAAATAACACTACTGAATACAACGTACAAAATACTAACTACAATGATACAAAAAAGATTAAACCAATACACAGAAAAGACCATTGGTGAATATCAAAATGGATTTCGGCCAGGGAAATCAACAATAGAGGCCATCCATACACTAAGACAAATTATAGAAAAAACGTACAAAAAAGGTAATGAAATACATATAATATATATAGATTTTAAACAAGCCTTTGATACCCTTAAAAGAAGTCTAATCTGAATAATCATGGAAAAATCAGAAGCCGTAGTACAAAGACATGAAGGAACAACAAAGAAAATTGAAATAAAACGAGGGGTTAGACAAGGAGACGGATTGTCAGCAACCTTATTTAACATTGCAATGGAAGGTATAATAAAAGAATGCGAAATCACGGGATCTATTATACAAAACATGGTGCAAATAATAGCATATGCCGACGATGTTGCGATAATAGCAAGAGATAAAAAAAGATTAGAAGAAATAATAGATAAAATAGAGCAAACAGCAAAGAGAAGAGGACTTGAAATAAATAAAAAAAAAGACAAAATATATGAAAATCACAAGGAAAAGTGAGCAAACAGAAGAAGAAAAAGAAACGAAAATAGGGAAACATAAGTACGAAGTGATACAAAACTATAGATACCTGGGACTAATAATAAATAATAAAAATGACAAAAGCATAGAAATTGCGCAAAGAATAAAAGCCGGACATAACACTTTCCATAGGTACAAAGAAATAATGAGAAGTAAACATATACGTAAAAAAACGAAACTTATGCTATACAAATCAGTTATAAGACCTGTAGTAACCTATGCCGGAGAGACCATATGCCTAACAAATAAAGATGAAGAGAAAATAAAGATATTTGAAAGAAACATAATTAGAAAAATAATGGGACCTAAGAAAATCAACGGAGAATATAGAAGGCTCATGAATACAGAAGTGAATGAAATACTAGAAAACGAAACCATAACAAGAATAATTAAAGCAAAGAGAATGAAGTGGTATGTACACGTGCAAAGAAGAGGAAACGAAGCAATTATAAAGAAAATCATGAAATGGAACCCACTTAACACTGGACAGAGAGGAAGACCTAAACTCCGCTGGGAAGATCAAGTCAAAAATGGGAATAACCAGAGCAAAAGAAAAGATGCAGGATAGGAAGGAATGGCAGAAAATTACAGAAAAAGCAAAGAAACACATCAACCTATAAAAAAATACAATAATAAAAAAAAAACAAGCAAACAAACAAGAAATCATAGCAGAGTGACTAACTGCTATGTAAAACTCATAAGTCAAAAGAGCTCCAACGAGCGGTTACAATTCCAAAATGGAATGTATAACCTTATATATATATATTCTAGAAATATGTACACTTTTAAATTAACCGAACTAATTAAATGTAATAATATTTAATGAAAACACTTACACTAATTTATATCACTTACAAGAAGATAAGATAACGTCCGCGGGTAGCTTCACAATTGTTTACACTAAAAATCACGTACACGATTATTCTCGGTCAATTTATCTAGACACACGCGTGCTAACGATTTATTTCCACTTTAATAATCTACTTAATACTGATGTATTCGCATTCCAGCAATAACTGACCTACGATCTGTCTCGTCGGTATATATACACATATGGAAATCCTTCTGGAACGTTCCCTATTTTTCGGTATATCTTCTAGAAGATGGATAACAGCTTCTAGAAGGCTCTTGCATTTGCAAATAATTTCTCGACCGTTTCAATACATTATTTCAAAATTTTAAAAATTCAATTTAAAACTTCTTTCTATTAAATTATTTATGCAAAAACAAAATTTCATAAAACCACTCTTTTTACATACATGCTTATTAAAACTACTTATACATACTATATATGTATTTATTTTAATTTAAATTCTGTATATGTATATATTTGTGTAAATATAATCTTCTTGGTTTATTTGAGACAATAAAATCGGTCACGGTGGCAAGTATTAAATATTTCAGCGAAAGGTTTTGCAATTTGTGTGTTATTGATTAAATTTATTTTAAATTTGATAAATCTTGAAACAATGTTTTAGACGTAGCTGTAGTGCTACACAAAATTTATGATAAAAACAAAAAGAATAATAATACAAATACCAGTAATTAAAAAGTATTGCTAATCACTAATCAGTTAACTTTTTTGCATATAAAATAAGTAACGAATTGTAAGTTGTACGTAAAACTGTTACCTTTCGTGCAAAATACTTTTGCTAACGTTCTTAATTTGATGACGATTATCTGATTTATAAGTAGTTGCGTGACACAAATTACATTTTTTTGTATTTGAAACGTAACTTTAATAATATAAAACTACAGTAGATGTTATCGATAATTATCTCAATTCTAATCTACTCTTATAATTAAAAGTGGTATTATATGTCGCTAAAATACCATGATTTACGTTATGAAAATATGCATTTAATGTGAATTGTCGTAATTATGTCGTTAGATTTTGTCTAAAATAATTTAATTCGTACATTTAAAAAAATTGTATTTTAGAATTATTTGACAAAAAAGTGTAAAGTAGTAAATAAACAGAATTTTGTTGTATTATGTTTAAGCATTTACACCATCAGTTTACTTAAGAATGCATTAATCCATTTTTGTTCGAATTTCTCTAATAATTATGGTTCCTAGTGCTCGAATCTCAAAACATAATTACTTTACAGACAAAGTCAAAAATAGGTACCATTTTTCTCAAAAAATTGTGTTCCAATAATGGAACACTGGGAACTAAAGGTTACATCTACTTACAGAACAATTTATAGAATTTTTGAAACATAAAAAACTGTTGATCAAATATTTTGAGAAATAGAGAAGCAAAGCAAACTTAACCAGTATAGAAATTTTTGAAACATTGTGTAAATTTCCCAATAATTTTTCTCACGTTTTAGTTGTGTTTTTGTGATACATAGCTAGAATCATTCAATGATTGAAACCATCGTGTCGAATATTCGCATATGTCTTTTCAATTAATGGTTTTGAAGAGTTTGTTCGTCCTATAATATAAAAGTTAGTGTGTGTTTATAAATACACATCAGTGGTTTTCCTCCGGAACTTAAAAATATCATTTTTTTACAACCTGGTTAGCCATCCATTGTGCATAGTGGAATCCAAACAAAACACAAAAAGATCTCACCACAATTTTTTTGACTTCACACTAATGCAATAGTTGTAGATATTTTTATCCATTTGATCCACACCGCACATATTTTTATTATACTTCCCAATAAAGAATGGTAGACAAAGTGGATTTTTTTTCTTCTTTGCGAACACTTATCTGCCCAATGGGATTTACAGAATTGCAAGAGTTAACTGTTAGCACAGGGCGATTATCGTTCCATGACGTCACAGCAATTATAGTAGATTCATTGGTCATACAGTGTGTCCGAAAAGTATGGAATATATTATACAGGTCGATAAATATGCACTTTACACGAAAAAGTTGTAAATAAAAGTTGTTTATCACTTAGTTATCTACCACCTGGGAGATATCAATTTAAATTTTTGCTGTAAACAAAATCGCAACCAATAACATTTTTTTAAATGGCAAGGCACGTCTTTATTATACTCATTTGATAGAGTCTTTTTTTCTCTTTTCAACCATATGAAATTTGAATACCTTTACATCAAAAAATTTTCAAGAAAAACAAGGACATGTCTAACAAATTTATTTTACTGAGCAGTATTAATCAGGTACGTAATATGTAGCATTGAAACAATTGAATGCACTTTAAAACACTGTCGCACTTTGCTATTTGTTAGTGCTTGAAATATGGCTCAATTATCTGAGAAACATAGAATTGAAATTTTAATGATTCTGGGATATGGAGATAGAAGAAGAACCCAAGACGAAGTATGTAATTTATTTAATAACTTGCATCCAGAATTAAACATTTCGCAGTCCACGGTAAGCAAAATTTGGCGGAAATTTCAAGAGACAGGTTCGGTGAAAGATGCGAGTAGAACTGGTAGACCTTTGTCATTAAGTAATGTGGAACGAGAAAATGTGTTCTTGTCTGTTGAGGAAAATCCACAAATTTCTGTTTGGCAAATTGCTAGAGACCATAATTTGAATAAATCGGCTATACATGACGTTTTAAAAAAAGAAAAATTTCATCCTTATAAAGCTTGTGTAGTTCAAGAATTATTTGAAGACGATTTGGACAGAAGGTTGGAGTTTTGTGAAACAATAACAAACAAACTTAAACGAGATGCACATTTTTATAAAAATATCCTTTTTACTGATGAGGCCACGTTTTGTTTAAACGGCACAATTAACAAACAAAACACACGTTACTGGTCTTCACAAAATCCTCACTGGTATCTAGAAAGACACACCCAATACCAGCAGAAAGTCAACGTCTGGGTAGGAATGATTGGAAGTCAAATTTTGGGGCCATATTTTTTTGAAGGTAGTTTAACGGCAAATATTTATCTCGATTTCTTAAGATTTGAGTTAGTTCTTGCTTTGGCCGAGTTATTTCCACATGAAGTAGATCCAGATATACCTCATAACAGAATATGGCTTCAACAAGACGGGGCACCTCCACATTTTGGAATTAATGTCCGCCACTTTCTTAATAATACTTTTCAAAATACATGGATAGGCAGAAGAGGTACGATAGAATGGCCTGCTGGCTCGCCGGATTTAAGTCCACTAGATTTTTTTCTTTGGGGCTATATTAAAGCAAAATTTATGTAAATAGACCTGATAATGTTGAAGATTTGAAAAATCGCATGAGAGTTGAGATAAGAGCTATAACTCGAGATATGATTTCAAAAGCAATCGATGGTTTTAAAAATCGAATTTACCACTGTCAAATTATGAATGGTTTACATTTTGAACATTTATTGTAAGTTTAGTTTAAATACATTTTTTTGTTATAACAATTTTATGTAAAGATATTTAAAGTTTAATATTTGCTATTGTGACAGTGCATTCAATTGTTTCAATGCTACATATTACGTACCTGATTAATGCTGCTCAGTAAAATAAATTTGTTAGACATGTCCTTGTTTTTCTTGAAAATTTTTTGATGTAAAGTTATTCAAGTTTCATATGGTTGAAAAGAGAAAAAAAGACTCTATCAAATGAGTATAATAAAGACGTGCCTTGCCATTTAAAAAAATGTAAGTGTTATTCGTTGCGATTTTGTTTACAGCAAAAATTTAAATTGATATCTCCCAGGTGGTAGATAACTAAGTGATAAACAACTTTTATTTACAACTTTTTCGTGTAAAGTGCATATTTATCGACCTGTATAATATATTCCATATTTTTCGGACACACTGTATATTTACACGTTCTTCTAGGTGTTTCTTTCACTTTTAATGACAAAGAACAATGCTCAGTTTGGTTAGGATTTATTGTTCCAGTATAACCATACCCTTTTTTTGTTATTTATTTAAAAGTTAAAGTTAGAAAGTATCCGTTACTATACATTTTGAAAGATACATTTTGGTAGCCCAGACAACCATGGTCAAACCTTCCTCCAAACCTTTCCAATCCCAACTTCATATACTGACTATTGTTTTGCTTACTCTAATATGAATTGCACTGAATCAAGTAGCCGCACGGATCGCATAGAGACCAAACTTTATATCTATATCTGATTGGCTTTTTCTTTATAACTTGTTTCCCCCGTGCTTACCAAAGTACAATACCACACTGTCATCAATACTTTTTTTTGGTTTAGAAAAGCATGGTTTAAGAAACGTTTATTGAACGTGTCCAATAGTGGTGGCATTTTCGCAAACTTATCGTCGGGAGCTAAGTCTGCATTTGTCTGCGCAAAACACATATTTATTCATTACATCAAATTTATTTCGACGCTACAACTGGGTTATAAATTTTTGATTTCACTTTCTATAACATACGCTATCTTGGCACCTGTAAATGTTTAGAAAGGACCTATAAATCATTATATTTCATCAATACTATTTCAAAACTGTGGTTTCTTTTCTGAACAAAACATAACAAAAACATGTTTTCTAAATAATAGAATATTTCCTCATTCAAAAAGCTTTCGAGGCATGCTACAGCATCAGGATGTGATGGTGCCGTCAGTTTTGGAGAAAAAAATTCTAGAAAGCAGAGATTAAAACCACTAGACTAACATTTCCGTTGGATAGTTTTATGTCTCATATGTAAAAGTTGAGACAATGGAATCTTGTCCGCACTATACCAGTCTTAATTTTGAGAGCTATCATCTTTCCCTACCTAAATGATGCGATTAATTTGATTGAGCTTTGCACTAGTTTCAGCCACCAACTGATGCCCACTTACACAATTGATATTTGATTTGAGAGCTTCGACGTTATCAGAATCCTGCTTTGACTTGAGTTCATTATTTGGAGGGGCTATGAAAACATCTACGTGCCAAAGGTTTTCATTTTCTACCACTTTGATTAACTCTTCTGTAGTGTACAATCTAAAAAATTAAGATATGTACCTTTCCTTCCAGTATTTCAATATTAAAACAAGGATAAAATTGTTACAATAGCAAAAAAAACAAAATATATAGTTACAGTTTGCACTGTGTAAAATACTGAAACAAAAAAAAATGTACTACATACTCGTATATATGTATTTCGCATTAAAAATTAGTCAATTAAGTAGAAGATTTTGGGAACCAAAAAATATGGTGTTGTATGTGTCGTGTCCTTACGTTGTTTGGTTTTAAAAACTACGTTAAGTTTATGGCACCCACTTATAATTTTTGGTTTTATAATAATTTTATTATTATTTTTGAAACAAACTTAGACGTGTAAAATTTAGGTTTCCATTGCATTTGTAATACAACTTTCCATTATGCATCATTTTTGTGTTGGCATTATCACACAAGCTGAGTTTTCATTACACGTCACAGTGGACATCTTCAGAACCCAGAACAAACTGATTGATTGCGCTGCAAAGTCTTGATTTTATAGAACGGCCTTCGCTTGATAAAACTTTTTTCTAAATCTTCGGTAAAGGAAAACTAACTAAAATCTCGGTTAACATTTAAAGGATTTTTAATTATTTCAGTAGATTTTTCGCTGATAATAATTAGAAACATACGCCAATCTAGTGTTTTCAAACATAATTTGATAACCCGTTTCTCGTACGTGTTCTGCCACCGGTGATTTTGAAGATTGTTTAAGACGACAACATTTTTGATGCTTCTTAATACGAATTTCCACGTTTCTACCAATTTCTTATATGTATGCACGACTACAAAAAAATCCTGTAAACGCCGTCAGATTGATATGGAATAAGGTGCTTCACCGGATTTAAAAATTAACTCAATATAGGAAACTTAGAGAATCGAGTTGTGTTTAGACAAAAAAAATTTTATACTGTCCGTGGTACCTTTGACATAAGATAGCAATAGACACTGGTAGAGACTACTCTTGGTTTGGCAAACGTAAACTTTTTAATATATTGCTTAATACTTTTTGTATTGTAATTTTTTGCGACTAATACCTTAGTTAGATGATTCAACTCTTGTTGAAGATTTTGAGGTTGATTTTAGGAAACACCTTTGTACACTAAAGAATTCACTACTGATAATTTCTGAAAAAAGTGATGACTAGATAATCGACTTAAATATCTGCATGTATGAGAAGTTTTTGATAAACTAAATGTGATAATGAGCCATCTTCATTTCGATTTACTAAAATGCCTAAAAAGGGCAAAGGTGAGTTCCTTTTTAATCCCATAGTAAAACAAATATTTTGATGGAATGAGTTTAAATGACATAGAAACTCATTGAGCAAAGAAGAATCATGTTACCAAAGGTGTCATCAACATATCTGTACCAGCACTTGAGTTTTAGATAAAATGTGAATAAAGTCTTTTTCTCAAAATTTTTCATAAATATATTACCAACAACCGGTGAAAGCGGAGAACCCATGGCGGCTTCTGATGTTTGTAAGCGAAACTTTTCTCAAAAAATAAAATATGCAGAAGTCAAACATTTTTCGATAATAGGTACTATGTCGCTTGAAATATTGTATTCATTGAGTAAAGATCTAATAATATTAATTGAATCAGGTACTGACACGTTTGTAAACAAAAACTCGACATCAAAACTAACCAGAATGTCAGTCGGCAGTAGACAAAAATTATGCAATTTCTGAACAAAATCCCACGAATTGAGTAGAAATGACTCTTCCCTGCTAAATGTTCCAATAAACTTGCAAGATATTTAGAGATTTTCATTAATTAACGACTCTTTATAAGTTTGGAAAATGTTCTTTAAATAGATGCAGAAGGATCTTTAAAAATTACTTTATACGACCCGTTGTAGATTTTGTTATAATCTAATTGACCTATAATAAACCGTGGCGTTTGTTTTGTCAGCTTTAAGAAGCTGTATAAAAGCGAGACTTTACAACGCCATCAATCAAATGTTCCGGGTTTTGAAGATGTTCGCTACGACGTGTGACCAAAGCTCAGCTTGTGTGACAATAACACGGGAATTATCTAGAATGGAAAATTGTATTACTGACCTTAGTAGTGACTCAGGTTAATGATGAAAAAAGTGATTCAATTGTTTTGCTGACGACATTGTCACATTAATAGCTACGATTTAGTTAACGACGAATGTTAGTTAACTATATAGTTAACTTTGCTTTATGCAAGCGGGCATAAGTTATTTGTATTATTATCACTATCATCTCTTCAATCATTGTGATCATTTATCGGTCTATAGGTTAAATCAGGTTAATACGTTTTGAGCGTCGTCATCATTTTGAATATCATTTATTATTTTTGGTCGTACTGATGTCGTTGACAGACAAACTCTGGGTTTAAGTCCAAATATTGCTTTGTACGCCGATTGTTTAATGCCCAAACAATAAGCTCTGTTTTTTTATAAGTTGTACATACCTTAAGTTTTCTGACCATTAAGTCGATTGGTTATCTATTAACCAAAAAATAATCATGTTTTTGACGTCTTGGTTTGGCTCTCTCAACTAAGCGCTGACTTTGGCAGTGACGTGGTTTTTTATACACTAGCTTAACTTTTGACTAGACTCGTTATTTTACATATAATACAATTGACATTTTTTCCATCGTCATGTGACGCTTACTCCGGGTCGAACTGCTTAGCTGAAATAGAAAGCTAAGGTTCTCAGGCGCCAGATTTGTTCGATGGTATTGTCCGGGAAACTGCAGTGAAGACACGGTTGTCCAGGGTTTCGAAGGGACCTAAAGCGAAACGAGGCGACGGAAATAAAAGACACAATAAACAAATAAAAATAACTTTATTTATTCTCAAAATAAATGAGTAATGGGCGGAAACAGCGGCCACAACCAAACAACCGTAAGATGATCTATAAACCAATGACTGATTAGCGTGCGTTTGACAAGCGGTGACGTCGGTGACCAAGCTAGCAAGCATGCAATACGGTATCAACCTCCGTTGGATCGGTAGAGGGGGTCACTTGGACTCGAAGCTTAGGTGTAAGAGAAGGGATTTGGGCACGTTACTAGAAGGCGTATCCGCAGGCCAAAGCCAAACGCTACGGAGACGACGTGTTGACGGCGTATTTGCAGGCCAATGCCAAACAGTAGAAATACAACGCTCGGTATAGGATAGAAAAAGTCGTATCCGCAGGGCAAAGCCAAACACTACGGAGACGACGTGTTGACGGCGTATTCGCAGGCCAATGCCAAACACTAGAAATACAACGCTCGGTATAGGATAGACAAAGTCGTATCCGCAGGGCAAAGCCAAACACTACGGATACGACGTGTTGACGGCGCATTTGCAGGCCAAAGCCAAACACTACGAATACGACGTACGGTAAAGGATGTAGTAGAGAAGGGCAGACGGGGAGAGGAGCGGTATCTCCCCGGAGGTTTGGTTAATATAAGAAAAGCGGCCTACCTTATACTTTAGCTGGTGCACTGGGACCCCGGAATCCTTGAGCTTGAGCTCCAACTGAAACTGCCGTTCCAGCGTTGGGGTCCCGGTTTTATTGCGAACGGTCAGAAGAGGGAGAACAACTTGATAACATGCACTCTGACTAGTGAAGCAACTTTAAGCGGGGATAGCGCAAGCTCGGCTGCGGGTTCGGTAGCCGCTGGAAATTTCTTTCGAATGTTTATTTACAAATGGACAACGGATTACAAACTTAATTAAAACAAATCAGTCTTAACAATAATAAATAAATAACCGTTTCCTAAACATAAATAATTCAAAAATACTCATAAAAATAAATAAATACGGTTCTATACTACGAACGAACTGAAATTTGTAACGATTTGTTACAGTCCGATTGCAAAATACATGGGCAGCTAGTGTCAAAAATATATTATTCAAATAGTAGGCTACTTTTTCAGCCCTCTTAGATTCCAACGCACAGAGCAAAACAAACTTAGTTCAGTGTTGTGACAGACTGTCAGGTTGAGTCTGTAAATTCATTAAATCCACTTGGCACTTACTGGTTATTGCCTTATGTAAAATTGGCTTAGAAACTAAACATCTTTTATTACGTTTTCTTTTTTTCGCATGTTACGCACATAGACAAATACAAGATAATCATCTGTGACATTAGCATATTTTAAAGATCTCTTAGCTAATAATTTGTTAAGTTCACCCTGTTTGGCAGTTCTGCGTCAACCGTATCATACAATTCCTCAGTCGGAATATAGTATTTGATGTTCTGTTTACTAGAAGCAAAAAGTTTTTTAACAGAATCAACGTTTAAAGTCGCAAACCTTATTAATGGTCTTTGATAAAGTGGTCTCCTGATTTAAGCTTTCTCAGCTTTTTTCACTTGTAAGATAATATCTAAGTGCCGAAAACTGGGGTGGCTTTGTAAGAGGTTTAGCAGTTTTTGAAAAATAAATGAAAATAAAACATCTGATACATAACAAATGAAGCATCATCATTTGGCTACTAATCTAACCCATATTAGTAAACCTAACATTTGACAGAAAAAAATTATTTGCAAAAATATTAACACAATTTGACCCTACTCAATGGGGTGACCTTGTGACACTACTACTTTTCATGCAAACACAAAGTCAGAGTTTAGCCGGATGAGTTTATGACAAATAATGATCTAAAACTATGTTCTTAAGTCACATCCTAAACGGTGATCATATAAAAATGTGTGCCACAAAGTGTATCTAAAAAATACCACTAAACGTGCAAAAATGCTTTATTTACCAGAACTTTGCCAGAAAATTTGAAATTGAAAGCAAACTAAATAGTAATACTTAAAAATAAAATAAAAAATGCGATTTAGGTACCTGCAAAATAATATATAGTATAAGTAGCCAAACAAAAAAAGGTCCATCTTTGGAACGCGAAAGATTTCTCTACAAGATGATGTTTGCTGTGGTTTATTAATTTTCTACTGGCCTATATCAGAAAACTCATAAAAAAGTTCGTCCTTTTGGTGAGGTCACTTCCAGTAAACACCACATTTTTTCATTGCACTAACCCAAACCTCATTTTGCTTAAAGGGACGTGATCACGCCAGGAAAAAATTCCCTTCATAACGTATGATGACATAATTTCGAACCTTTACTTCGATGTCACCATTAACCGCTGATTTAATTTTTGGTATCCCATCTTCAGACATATCATAAAATTGAGACACGGGAGACTAGCTGCTTTCTCTAAACGAGACTGTACCAGAATCATCACTTGATTCCGAATCACATTAATGACTCCTTAATCGAAGAATTTTCTTAGACAGTTTTTCTGACTGAGTTGATGTCGAAGTTTCATTATATTGCGCTGACGTTGAGGGTTCTTCAGATACCGTCGATGGTATATTGTGCACTTCAGTGTTTGAAACCACTTTTTTAACTGGTTGTTTTTGTTTGCGCCTTGTGGTTTGTTTTGGCTTAGCTGTTGTCAAGTCATCAGCAACAAGGTCCGCTGCACTTATGCTTTTTTTAGGAGCTACATTTACCCTTTTGAGGTTGACGTAATGCAGTTGCTGTGTCTCGTTTTCTCTGCACTTGTTCTAAAAACGCAAAGAATTTTTTATGCTTGCATTCTGGTTATTCATAATTTCTGCCGGCAAACGACTCAGAACTTCTGCGCGGTTTAAGGGATATAAGCCACATTTTCTGAAACCAGCGGGAAGAACTTCAGTTACCCTTCATGGGCCTACGTAACATGAGATTAACAAACCAATCTTCAAAACATTACTAGTCAAACCAGCCGGATTTCATTGTGTTATACCGCGCATGTTCAGGTCCATTTTCTGTCTAAAAATGATGTTACCCATTTTTTCCCGGGTAGATTGTTGTTTTTAAAAAATGCTACCTTTTTTCTTCTTTTGTCAAGATATGTCTTTACAATAAAACGGAGGTCATGTGCTGTAACAGGGAAGCCAAACGTGGACACTGCAATTATGTGGGAAATAACTGACTGCTCCTCTTCGTTGTTTAGGGTCGTTTGGCCACCGTAAGTAAGGGCATGTGTAACATCACACAAATAATCGGTGTCAAATATGTAACATACAAATAAATGAATGCACCGTGGCTAGCTCACAAAAATATTTATTTAAAACACATTAAAAACAAAATACAGACATAAGAGCAATGAGCATTTTTATATTTAATTAATTAGAGTCGTGGGAATTCTTACGTTACTTAAGATTAATAATTTTGAATTTGATAAATACAAAAGATTTTATAAGTTGGACGCCACAATATTTTTTTATATTAAAATGGTTAAATATTGAAACCAAAACATTAACACTAACATAATAACAAAAAAACATATTTACATATTTTGACAGTTTCGAAGGTCAAATATAAATTTAAAGTTACCTGCTTTCAAATTTTAATGCGCAAGTCGAATTGGTGAGGTCAATGACGCGTTCTCATCTACTTTATGCGATGACACAACATTACGAAATTCTTGAAATGCATATTTCCAAATTTTCCGTATTTATCCTGATTGATCTAATATTCGTACAGATCCATTAACCAGAATATCGTAAAACAAACGTAACGTATGATAATCATTCGTACATCCAACTCAAATTTTATCGAACGTAACACGAATAATTATCGATTTTTACTCATAAAAATCATAATTCGTAATGGAAATTTTTCGTAACAGCGACGTTGTGACTAACATCAAACGTGCAGCGTAAACCATATCGTAATTTCACATTTCATACCTCAAATTCGTAAAAAGGCGTACGTATCCAAACGAAATTTTCGTAATCATAAACGAATTTAAACGTACACAAATCCAAAAAAACATCGAATAAATCAGAAAACGTAGTCGTAAAAGCAAAAACTTCCAATTCGAACGTAGATAAAATTATTGCGCAATTTTTCATTTAGGCGTAGTCATCATATGATTCATTGAAATGACGTAATATGATGCAACTTTCGTAAATCATATTCTTAAGGCTGTATGCCCGGGCTCAAAATCGTTTTTTCCATTTCCTGAGTTTATTTTTGAATGAAAAATTTTGATGTTTACATGATAATTCATAAAAAAAATTGCTGCAAAAGGGTAAAGAGCCCATTTTTTGAAATTGTCTTTAAGGCTTTAAAAATAAACAAAAAAATTTGATTTTCGAAAATATGGGCCTTTACCCACCATTTTAGAGATCTTAAGAACATGTAACATTTTAATTTTTTTAATTATTTTCGAAAATGCGACCAGGAAATGGCAAACAAAATTGAATTTATATCGCTGCATTTGCTGAAATCTAAGTTTGATACATGGCACGGTTTTGAGCGATGGAAGGATGGAACTCCGCCTATTGACATTAGCACGTTTCGCAGTCGCAAGCGTTTCTACAGTAAGCATATCTGGTAATGTATATATCTACAGAATGTCTTGATAAGAATATAATTTTAAATTTTCTTTCTTTAAATTACATATAGAATGTACTTACTATTTATACATTTCTAGTGTGACGATCTCTTCTACTCGATAAATGTACATTTAAATTTACTCTATTATACGATTTTGGCATTGTAGATTTTGTTAAATTGTAAATACTAAGCTAATTTAAAGTTCCCACTAAAACGCACCTACTGCTTTTATACACATTTACTTCATATATATAAATTTTCTCTGTTTGTTTACAGATACAAAAAGGTGATAGTTTCTGGTCTTGTATAAAACCCCAATTGACGGATTTTTATTTACAGTACATGATGCCTTTATTAGCATTGAAGGAAAATAGTTTCAATTACCTTTGTAATTTTTTACATTTTTAAAAGGTATCTAAGTTTATCAGTATTATTTTTATTAAATTGTTCCAGGTGCTCTTTTAGTATTATATGGTATCATATATGCAAGTAAATATTTCTACAGAAACAAAAAAATGATTTTAATAATATTATTATTTTGTCTCAAAATTTTCTTATCATTGTAAGCAATGTATAGTAACTTTTGTTATGTAAATATAGTATGACCTCATAAACATCATCAAATTGTTTAGTTATCTCAAATTTGCAATTTCATCATAATAAAGAGTACGGATTTGTAGTCCACGTGGACTTGAAGAATGCCAGTCAAAGTGTCGAAGCACCAATCGTGGGTAATACTAATCCCATAAATTATCAGTAACCCAACCGCGACTAAATCTTTCCTACTCTTTCTTCTTTCATTACATTAACAGTATATAACCATATCTCTAAACATATGTGAATGCTTAAATAATTGAACAAATTAGTGCAACGCCCATCTCAAAACAAATATGAATTAAAACGGGAGTATAGCCTTAATTCTTTTTCGTAGATTTGAAACCAAGTACCATATAGAGAAACCAAAAAAACCATAAACCATAAATCTGGAACAAAGAAAAAACTAAAACGTAAATTGCGATGTATTCAAAATACGAATCGAAACAAAAATCACTTACCCCTTCTAATTTACGGGTTTTTATTCTAAACAACAAAATGCGGTGCTACAACGAACGCCGGCTTAAATAATTTGCCCCATTACGCAAAAATTCACAAACACAAATTACATAAGTGGTAATTCCACTTTTTGCAGCACGCAAAAAAATGTCCGCTCACTACTTCATTGCTAAACGTAAGATGGAGGATGACTTCGTACTTAAGAGGAAGGATCAAAACGCATGTGCGTGCGTGAAATGCTTGCGCAAAAGAATTTTATATCAACAGTGAATACAAAAATGTTACTGAAAAACAGACATATTCAAACGTAAAAAATGTACACGTTACACATGTTTGTTATGCAACTTGTTGAACAAGGTATTGCGGTGGATTCCATATCTGCAAACATTAAAAATTAAATAATCTGAACTTTAATGATTGGTTTGGACATTTTTTACCTTTCTGCAGCTTCTCGTATACTTAGTTGTTTAGCGTTGATCCGACGAAGCGCTTCCTGAATCGTCTGGGGTGCATAATTCTTATTTGGTCGTGTTCCAGGTTTTTTAACGTATTTTCGTGGCATTAGTAAAACAAAAAACGACTGTCACAAACTCACTCTATGTTTTTTTATATTCTGTCACCAATTTACCCTACTTTTAGTTGTCATTTTACTTTACGTGACTATACTGGTTTGATAATTTTGAGGTGGTGAATACATAAATACTTAGTTTATGCATCAGTCCCCCTATGCATATACCAAATTCTGCCTGTTTATAAGAGTTTATTCTCTAGAAGACAAAGTATAACTAGAAACTAAAATTCACGAAAAACGTATATTTTTAACACGCTTTTATTAGTTCGGGATGTATGTATGTATGTATGTATGTATTTATGTAACGGAATCTTTGAGTTTAATTTTCAACGGTTTACAGGTGTTTGATTAACTTGAAACTTTGCATGCGTTTCACGGACCGATGACAATGCAATAATTCATTAAAAAGTTTTTATTATCCTAATTAGGATCGTCAGGATTAATTGATTTCTTTAGGGATTCTCTGCATGAGAGTGACAAAGACAGAGCGCGTGAACTGCGGTGCATCTCGACAAAGCCTATCGGGTTTAAATCGTTCCAGTGTATTTCACTATTACCACTTTGTGTCGGAGCAGGTAATTTGCGCGCCCGCTGCCTGCCATGGATGTGATAGCTGTTTCTCAGGTTCCCTCTCCGAGAACTAAGGTCTTACTGTTCGTAACTACTGTTTCCAATACGTTTTTAGTTCGTAAGATATTTCATAATCACATGTCCGCAAAAATTGATTATTGATAAATCGAATTGAAATACGGAAAATAACTGATAGCTTAGACAATTGAAAAAACACGCTTTTATAGGTACCCAAACTAAAAAATAGAAAATAAATAATAGTTTAAAAAAAACTAAAAAAACACGCTTTTATAAATAACCGAACTAAAAAGAAGAAAATAATTTATAATTACAAACAAAATTATTAAATTCAGAGCAATAATATATAATTATAAACAAAATCACTAAATTCAGAGTTAAAAGCGTGGGGTGCATCTATAATCATATAATCAATAAGGGAAGAGTTATGAAAATATAGAAAAATCCTACAAATAACAGTTTCACTGTATAATGTCTCGCCAAGTACACGTTAAACTATTGTTACAAACAATGATAAATTTATTTCTGTGAACACAAAATATAAAAAAATAAAAACCTCTGATCTTTACAAAAAAATTATTAGATTTAACAAAAACAGTGCAGCTGTAGAATATCTCGTCACGTATGTATTCAAACGTCGTGTTTAGTGACAGTATTATGTATATCAGTCAAATGACAAATTGACAGCAATAGTCGAACTGAATACATGTTAAAACAATGATTGATATAATTAATTACAAAAAAAAAATAACAGATACTTGGCGCGAAAGACTACCGTGTATCCGGATGCACCTCACGCTTTTAACTCTGAATTTAGTGATTTTGTTTATAATTATATATTATTGCTCTGAATTTAATAATTTTGTTTGTAATTATAAATTATTTTCTTCTTTTTAGTTCGGTTATATATAAATCACTCTTGAGGCACACATTCCTACGCGCAGGACGATGACAACTTTACGACTAACCATAGGTAATATAAGTTGGTTTAGAAGAGCATCTCAACCAAAAAATATTAAACCATGTATGTTCCATCTAGTGAGATGTGCACATTAACTTAGTTCTTCAACATACCAATTCTTCGACAGTACAATTCTTCAAAAAATTTGAAAACATAAAATTGTTGAAAAGTTAAGCATTAATGATAAGTGCTTACTAATTGTTTAACAAAAAAATTACATAAATGCGGTGAGCTTAATCTACCTTTAACTTCTTACATTTCTTTTCGCTCATTATTGATCATTGCGTGTTTTTTTACAATAATAATTGCAATTTGAATAACCTCCATAAAATCTAAAGCAATAAACGATAATTAATTATTTCCCTTTAAATGTATATCAATGTAACTAAATTAATTTTTAACAAATGAGAATTAAATAACTAATTTATTTTATAAATACTGGCAATATAGTGAGTCCAGCTCACTTTTTGCACGACAGAGTGATAATAATGACTCTTCAATTTGTGAAAGGTGAAAGAGGGAGACGAAAGTTGTTTGTTAGCAATCAAGTGTCCAGAATAACCACGCGTAGAGAAGTCGTTGAGTGTAACAGTGCAAACCAACATAATCATACCGCAGATTCTGCAAAAATAAGGTGTGACAAAATTTTTATAACGCGATAAAGCATGCATTTAATACTCATAAAACATCACACACTATTTTGGCCAATGCTTCAGCAGATGTGTTTTGCTATTACCGAAAGACCCTCGCCAATAAATTCTAAGAAAAAAATCATGAAACAAAACCCGAGGGCTGCTATTCTCATACATAAGCGGGAAATCGTTTTTCCTGAAATTTACACTTTTTCTGAAAATCTTAAAGAGTTTCTGATGTTTGATTTTGGACCTAAAGATGATCGACTGTTGATTTTTTCCACGAGGAGACGTTTAAGATTGCTCCATCACTTTTTTTTCAGTAGTATACAATCTACGGGTTAACAGACGCCAATACGGTACTATTAGTTTGTGCTTTGTTGCCGGATCAAATTCAACAAACCTATATTCGACTTCTTGCTCAAATTAAACGACTACAATTAACAATTAATCCAGAAACAATGTTAATAGACTACAAAGTGGCAATGATTAGTGCTATTTAAAGCCAGTTTTCTGAACTGAATTTTGGGAAGCCTTTTTTAACTTTTTCCAAAGTATTTATGGACATATACAATCAAATGAATTACAACAAAGGTACAAGACGGATGCCAATTTTGCATTATCAATGCGTCATCTTTCGGCACTAGCATTTATTCCTGCCAACTTTGTAATTGATGCTTTTGATACGTTACGCGATAGCGACATATATCTACCAGAGGCGCAAGCGATATTGGATTATTTTGAAGATACATGGATGAGTAGGCCAGACAGATGTCAGTGCCGTCGTGCATTTCAATTTTTACATGAATTGTGGAATTGTTTATTATGTGCAAAAGCTGGAAAAAATGACACTTGTCTGAAATAAAGTAACACAAACAAAGTTTTGCCGGTGCTCAGTGAAGACGGGGTGGGTTATATTCAAAATTTTGTGATTGCTTGGAAAACTTGAATGAAAACAAAATTAAAAAGTCAAATCAAAGGGCGCCAGAAAGGAGTAAAGCTCAATGGACTCTCACTAAAATCTGAAATGAACTTAAATTTTAGTATTTAAAAAAACAAACAAAAATTTAAAGAACTGTAACAAAGAAAAAATATAATCATAAAAAGAAATAATTGAAAATCTTAATTAACTAAAGCACGACCGTGTGCGCATTATATATTAATTAAATACAAAGTGAAGTATATTTTGTCTATTTTATAAGTATGAACATTTTTCTTAAAAATCAAAGCCTTTAAGATACTTAAACTCGTAAATAAAATTCACAAACTTTAAAGAATCGGTACAAAATAAATACCTTAAATTGTCGTCGTCAAATCCAAGAAAGAACTTGTGGTTGATTTTGGGTTGCCAGAGGTAATTAAGAAGAAACGTTGCAAGGTTTTCCAATGAAAAAAAACTATGTACCGTTGAAAGGTTTTCCATGAGTCGCCACCAAGGCGAAAACTGGATTGTGAAACACAAACTTACGCACAAATCTACGATACGTTAATACGAAACCAAACCGGTATCCAGTGAAATTGAATAAACCGTAATTGCTTTACGAAATAAGAAAGTTTTTCCACTTGAACAAGCTATTCATTGTACCATTGTTAAAGACTTCTGCGGTAATTGTTCATCTAAAGGGGATGAGTTTACTACCTAAACCAACTAACTAACTATCTTTTTTTAAGGCATTTCCACGACGGTAAAGGGTATTACTTCTCTCTATCACCAAAATCACTTATATATATCAACTAATTCGACTACCATTTCCACAATGGCTGTGTTCTAAACCTCATGAAAGAAAATCATACCACCAAGAAGTGCAAAGAGGATGCAAACAGATTTAACAACGTCACAAAAGTAGTGTTGGGCAACGGCCCTTACTTCTGTGTAAAATGTCCAATTGACAAAATATTATATTTCATACTGTCATTAAGATTAGTTGTTGAAACTTGGATTATAAAAATGTCTAATAAATTAAAAGAATGACTTTATTCCCACGTAGTTTAATCATACTAACACAAAGAAACTAAGCACGACTGCACTGAGAATGTACTTAAAATAAAGAACTTTTAAACAAACTTAAAATAAACAAACTACTAAAATATCTTTAATTACAATTATATCTCGAATAGGAAACATAAATTACCAGTGGAATTTTGATCAAACAAACAAAATGTCAAGTCAACACAGATTACGGATGATTCAACCAAGTACTAATTTTGAAATAAATTAATACAAAATTTTATCCATAACTTTGAATTATGAAGTTGAGTTTAAAAACGTAACATAATTTCTTAAAATCAATCTGAAATCCATAAAACAATTTCAAAATACATGAAATGACTAACGTCAATACAAATACCGGGTATTTCACGAAAAAAATCGAACGACGGTTACATGTTTTTGTATTGTTTTGAAGATTTACCTAAAACTAACAAAGCTATTGAGGAATGGCACCATGGGTTTCAAGAAATGGTGTGTAGTAATCATCCTATTATTTGAAGATTTATTTCTGCCATCAAAAAAGAACAAAGCATAAATGAAGTGAGAATTGAACAGTATCATAGCGACAAATAACCACTTCGTAGGAGAAAGAAATATTGAAATTGTGCAGAACGTGTAAAACGCTTGGTGTCTAACTATGATCCCACTGCCGATATTGTACAATATATCCGTGGAATTGCAAACAATATTTCATACTAAATATTGTATTGAAACGTTCGAGAACTTATTTGCAAATGCAAGAGCCTTCTAGAAGCTGTTATCCATTTTCTAGAAGATATAGCGAAAAGTAGGGAACCCTCGAGAAGAATTCGTCGATGTGTATATATACCGACGGAACAATTCGTAGGTCAGTTATTGCTGGAATGCGAATACATCAGTGTTAAGAAGATTATCAAGTGGAAATAAATCGTTAGCACACGTGTGTCTAGATTTGTTATATTTAAATTTATGCCGGTGACGCGTTTGCAAGCAGTTAAAATGGATGCAAAACTATTTGAATTTCTTGAATCAATAAGAAATGGTCAAGAATCGATGAACAGAATATTGGAAGAAAATGCTAGAAGTTTAAAAGAAGAAATACGAGCGAGCATGGAAAATCAAATAAAGACTATGGAGGAACAAATACAAGTTAGTGTAGGAAATCAAATCAAAATTGCGCAAGAGGAAACCCAACCAGATATGCTAAATTTGAAAGAAGAAATTTGCGAATCTGTGAATGAGAAAATAGAAGCAATAGAGGACAAATTAGAAGAGAGAATGAACCAAATGAACTGTCACGGTGAAGGAAGCGTCACGAATGAAGATTTAATAATGGACCATCGGGAAGAAAACACTCACAAGTTCAAAGTTGTACCACCAAATTTTGATGGTAAAGTTCCATGGTCAACCTACTACAAGCAGTTTGAAGCCGCAGCTACTGCTAATGGTTGGAGCAACAAGCACAAAGCGACGTCTTTAATAGTGTCCTTACGTGGAGAAGCGCTTGGAATTTTACAAACTGTTCCTGACCACCTACAAGAAAATTACGAACTTTTAATTTCACGGTTAGAAATGAGATATGGAGATGCTCATCTTCAACAAGTCTATCAAGCTCAAATTAAAAGTCAGGTTCAGAAACCTGCCGAAAGTCTTCAAGAGTTTGAGGCTGACATCGCCAGATTAACACGGCTTGCGTATCCTACAGCACCAGATACTTTCTTGGAGCAGTTGGCAATTCAAACGTTTGTAGATGGCCTCCGAGACAACGAAACGCAGCAGACTCTCCGGTTAGCTCGACCGAAGACATTGGATGACGCTTTGGTGCATGCTTTGGAGTTTGAAGCAGCAAAACAAGCATCGCAACGAAATGGTCATAGACTCTGCTGTGCTACAGAAGTACCCGCGCAGACACTGGAAAGCATCGAGGAGATAGCGCGACGAATACTTCGGGAAAGAGGAGTGACAGGTTTGAACTGCGATGAAATAGGCCATGTACGACGGTATCGTACTAAACCTAAAAAGAGGACAAGTAGAGCGCTCGATAATTTGGAACGAGGCAAGCAAAAGAGACAAAAAGTAATTTCATCTAGTCAGACTCCGGAGATTACAATCCAGATGGGATCGCCTAGGAAGCAATTTCATAGCATTTATCTCGATGGCAAGATCAATGGAAGAAGCGTCCAGTTACTGGTTGACACGGGAGCGACGAAGACCATCATTCGTCCTGACATGTTATTGGAAAACGAGAAGACATCACCAGTAACAGCACGACTTCGAACAGCAACGGGCGACGAAATACCTACTCACGGACAAGTCAAAGTAACCATTGGTTTAGGAAAGGAAGTACTCGACCATTAAGTACTGGTAGCCGACATCACGGAAGAAGTTATCCTGGGAATGGACGTGATAAAGAAGTATGGGTTCCATTTAGATATGAAGAAAGATGTCCTAAAGATAGACAATGAAGAAATTCCTTTTCATTCGTCAGAGAAGGCAGCCGTGCGAGTCTTATTGAGTGAAGACGTGACTCTGTCTGCAAGGACTGAAAGTGTGGTGATGGCACGCCTGGATGGAAGTCTCCGGGAAGGCTATATACGCGCGATTGAACCAATGGAGGGCGGTTTAGTTGAAAAGGGACTACTCGTTGGCAGAACTTTAGTACGAGTAAAGAACACGATGCCAGTAAGGATCTTAAACATCAACTCAGATCCTGTAACGGTAAAAAAGAAGACCGTGGTAGGCCAATGCACGCCAGTATCACAAATTGTGAGATGCGTGAAGTCGAACGAAGATACGTCGCCAAAGAAGTGTCCACAACATCCATTGGACATTCTTACCACCAAATGCCAAAACCTCAGCCAAGACCAGCTGGCTAAAGTTAAAGTGTTGATCCAAGAGTACCAAGATGTGTTCGCGCTGGAGAGTGGTTCCAAAGGAAGAACTAACGTGGTGAAACATAAAATTAATACCGGAGACGCTCGGCCGATACGACAACATCCACGAAGACTTTCTTTGGCAAAAAGAGAAGAAGCCGAACAAATAATTACGGATATGGAGAGAGAAAGCGTGATTGAACCTTCAAGTAGCCCATGGGCATCCCCAGTGGTACTCGTAAAGAAGAAGGATAGATCAACAAGGTTTTGCGTAGACTACAGGCAACTAAACGACGTGACCAAAAAGGACAGCTACCCTTTACCCAGAATTGACGATACGCTAGACACCCTGTCAGGATCCCTGTGGTTTTCTACGTTAGATTTAAAGGGTGGATACTGGCAGGTAGAGTTAGAACCCAAGGATCGTGAAAAAACAGTTTTTACGATCGGAACTGGTTTGTGGCAGTTCACTGTAATGCCCTACGGCCTGTGTAACGCTCCTGCAACGTTCGAGCATTTGATGGAGACCATCTTGCGCGGATTGTCTTGGTAGACGTGTTTGGTTTACCTGGACGACGTGATCGTGGTTGGAAGGTCGTTTGTAGAACACTTGAACAACTTGAAGGAAGTGTTCCAGCAATTACGGGGGGTTAACCTCAAACTGAGCCCAAAGAAGTGCCACGTATTTAAGAAGGAAGTCCAATACCTTGGCCACGTCGTATCTAGAGATGGAGTAAGGGCTGACCCAGACAAAATCCAAGCAGTGCAAGCATAGCCAAGACCAATCGACAAACATCAGGTCCAAAGTTTCCTTGGGTTGTGCACTTATTATAGAAGATTTGTCCCGGATTTGCCAATATTGCCAAACTATTGACAAAATTAACCGAAGAAAAAGCAGAATTTAGATGGAATGATGACTGCGAAAATTCTTTTGATCAACTAAAACAGGCCCTAGTCACTTTGCCGATTTTGAGTTATCCAAGAGAAGATGGAAAGTTTGTTTTGGATACCGACGCAAGCAATCTGGCCATAGGCGCGGTCCTTTTGCAGGTTCAAGATGGACAAGAAAAAGTTATCGCGTACTTTAGCAAGGTTTTGTCCAGACCAGAAAGGAATTATTGCGTGACTAGGAGGGAGCTGTTAGCAGTCGTTAAGTCCATCGAACATTTCTACAAGTATTTGTATGGACGAAAATTTTTACTGAGAACAGACCACGCCGCTTTAATATGGCTACTGCAGTTCCGTAACCCAGAAGGACAAGTAGCAAGATGGATCGAGAGACTGCAAGAGTATAACTATGATACAGAACACCGTGCCGGAAGCAGTCATCGGAACGCTGATGCCTTGTGCAGAAGACCATGTCCGGCGGACTGTAGCCATTGTTCGCGACTGGAAGAAAAAGTCGAATGCCTCCGGAGAACTGCTATGGTTGATGATGAGTGGGAACCTGAGCAGTTACGTGGCGAACAAGAAGACGATCCTGAAATAAGTGTTGAAGCATCTCCACGATGGGACATCAGGAGGACACTTTGGCATTAAGAAGACGTTGGGTAAAGTGCGAGAACGATTCTACTGGATGAACTGCAAAGAGGACGTCATGAAATGGTGCCGTAAATGCATAGTCTGCGCATCAGGAAATGGTCCAGCGAGAAAGCGCAAAGCACCCATGAAACAATACAACGTAGGAAGCCCTTTGGAAAGAGTAGCGATTGACATCGCAGGGCCGTTCCCAGAATCCGATTCGGGAAATAAATACACCCTGGTGGCGATGGATTATTTCACGAAATGAACGGAGGCTTACGCCATACCCAATCAGGAAGCAGCTACAGTCGCAGACGTATTAGTAAAGGAGTTTTTATGCCGGTTTGGAGTTCTGTTGGAATTACACTCCGATCAAGGCCGCAATTTTGAGTCTGGGTTGTTTCAAGAAGTTTGCCGACTGTTAGGAATTAAAAAAACTAGGACAACGCCTCTCCATCCTCAATCTAATGGCATGGTTGAACGGATGAATCGAACAATGCGCAAGTACTTAGCCAAGGTAGTGTCCGAACACCAAAGAGACTGGGATCAGTACTTGCACCTTTTCCTTATGGAATACCGATCATCCGTTCACATAAGCACAGGCCAAACACCATCCTGTGTAATGTTCGGTCGTGAAATACGATTGCAATGCGACCTTCAATTTTGGCGGAGACCGGAAGAAGAAGTTGCTGGAGAAGATTACGTCAGCAAGCTGGCCAAGAGGCTAGACGAAGTACATGAAGAGATCCGTAAAAACACACAAATTGCCAGTGACAGGATGAAAACAAGATATGACGTCAAGGCGCAAAATGGTGGGTTGTATAATCCTCAAAGGAGACGTGGTTTGTCTCCGAAGCTGCAAAGACAATGGGAGGGCCCTTATAAGGTCGTGCAGCGTATTAACGACGTCATATACCGCATCCGAAAACCGCCCAAAGGCAAGCCAAAAGTGGTCCACGTCGATCGTCTAGCCCCGTTTGCTGGCGATAACAACAATATGCAAGTCCAGGTCCGAACCAGGGTAATAAGTAGCAGAACCAGGAATCCATTCGAAGAAATGGAGTTCGAGAAGTTTATGAACTTATACGAAGGTTCTGCAAAAGCTAGCTTCGGAGTTACCACCGAAGAACAACAAGACCTGTTCCAGACACAAAAAGATTACGCCATCGCACATTGCATGGGCGAGGATCTTGACATGTCCAGAGGGGTTGCACTCGTGTTTAAAAAGAAGTTTGGGCAGTTAGATGAATTACGAAGACAGCAACCGGCAGTCGGAAAAGTTTTAGGACTACGTGGTGACGGACGCTTCGTTTTCTATTTGGTCACCAAGAAATACTCACGTGTCAAGCCGTTATACAAAGATCTGTGGCGAACATTATGGACTCTCAAGAGAGAAATTGAGATCCATCATGTTAAGAAATTGGCAGTACCCAAGCTTGGTTGTGGCTTAGATCAACTGAATTGGAGGACAGTTCGAAATATGTTGGAGGTCGTCTTCCGAGGAACAGGCATTCAAGTGTTGGTCTGTAGTTACCAACCAAGGGGAATATTGGGTCAGCAAAAGTCCATTGATTGTTACTTTTATGGTCAAGGAAGTTGCCGAAATGGAAGAAGCTGCCGCTATCGCCACGATCCTTTTTACCGGTTTCGCATCCAGTCTCCTGTTCTGGGACAGAACAGTCCTAAGAAGGGTGCAGTGAAACGTTCGAGAACTTATTTGCAAATGCAAGAGCCTTCTAGAAGCTGTTATCTATTTTCTAGAAGATATAGCAAAAAGTAGAAAACCCTCGAGAAAGATTCGCCGATGTGTATAAATACCGACGGAACAAATCGTAGGTCAGTTATTGCTGGAATGCGAATACATCAGTGTTAAGAAGATTATCAAGTGGAAATAAATCGTTAGCACGCGTGTGTCTAGATAAATTGATCGAGATTAATCGTGTACGTGATTTTTAGTGTAAACAATTGTGAAGCTACCCGCGGACGTTATCTTATCTTCTTGTAAGTGATATAAATTAGTGTAAGTGTTTTCATTAAATATTATTACATTTAATTAGTTCGGTTAATTTAAAACTGTACATATTTCTAGAATAAGTAAACGTATTTTTAGTCGTTTAAATACATTAGTTTTTAATAAATAAATTCGCAACAGTATTTATACAAATGTATATTACATTTTAGTTACCTTGTACTTTATATTAGTTTTTTTTTGTATTTGTGAAAGACGTTAAAAAATCAATTGATTTGCTAACATTTTCATTCGAAAAATAGTAACTTTGAAAAGTTGTTTGTTTCCAAGAATTTTCTTTAAAGAAATTTTCAAAATACTTTTTGTCGAAGAATTTTTTTCGAAGCATTTTTCCCGACCTCCCCTCTCACAACCAAAATGGGCCGGTTTCAGTATTTTGCACATAACGTTTTTGTTTTCTAGATATTTAAGGTGGATCGTTTTCAAAAAATCACGTATCCTAACACGCGTAGGATAAGCCGATCTGGCCCAAGACAAACAAGTGTACATTTTGTTGAATAACATTTTTAATTGATTAACTTCTTTATTAAACACAAACATATTGAAATAAAATTTTAAGTCTAAATTTTATGCAAATTACTTTCTTTACTTTTATACACGTTTATTTTATCATTCTGTTTTGTTTCTAAAATAATAAGTATAAATTTAATAAATAGAAATAAATTGACGCATAAAACGAGTAGCATTAAATAAAAATAATTTAAAAACTTTTATAAAAGCTTTATTTGAATCGTTTTTGAACAGCGCAAAACGTTAAACTAAAATTTGCTTTAAATATCAGTATTTTATTAGCCTTTCGCAAATATCAAATAACATTAAAAAAGTATTTCTTTTTTTAGCAAACACAATATATATTTTCTTTAAACTCCTGCCTGCGCTACTAACATTATATTTGTAGTATTTTCAATTATAGAAAACTGGTATTATATAGATTAAAGCAATGTTTGTTACTTGCATTTTACTTTATTTTTATGCAAGACTTTTCTCGTTACAAAAATAAATTTTATTGTGTATACACACTTTAGTTCTTAACTTTTCCCTATGTGGCTGAAAAGTTCCTCTACTTACACAATGTTAACACGTTAAGTTTAAGTAGTTTAAATGCATTTTCTCTTAATGAGAAATAATACCATCTAATACGTCAAAGTTTAAGCTTTTATGAAGACAAATTAAGAACTTTTACTTTTATTCTGTTAAGCTTTTAAAAATTATTTAACAATAATACAAAAAGTTCCGCGTTATTAATCTTTCTGTTACTTTAGAAACTTTTATGCAACTATTAACATAAGTACAAAAAGTTATTTTTATACAGGCAACTTTAGAATGTATTCAAAGAATTTCTGATAAAAGTTGTTGATTTAGGTTTTAATTATACTTATTAAAACTAACTTAAAATTGCAATTTATCATTTAGGTAAAGTTAATTTATATCTTTAGTTTTAATTTAACCGTTTAAATATACCTAGAGAATTTTGACAAGAATTTATATGAACTACAGCTAAATAAATTTGTACTTAACGCGTAAAGTTATTAGTCTAGATACTTTTTTGGCACGAAACTTTGAGAAGTTTTAAAGGTAAACAGAATTTTAGATTTGATACCATTAGATAGGATCCTCAGCTTGTGACCGCCATCTTGAGAAAATATCGTTTAAAGTTAGTTTTGATAAGTAATAATTTATTTATGTATTGTACTATTTTATTAGTTTATAAAACATAACTCTTACATATTATGATAGTATGTTACACTTCTAGTACTAAACACCCTAGTGTTGTAAGATTATCTATGGAACATCTTTTCCTTTCTTTTTTTTGTTTAAGAAAAGACAGAAACAAATTTTAAAAAAGTGAATTACAATTCGTACTCTCTTAAATAAATAGGTACACTCAACTAAACAAAAAACAGGACACCTTAGTTAGTTCGAAAAAATAGTTGAAATTCAAAAAAAGTCAAATCGTTTATCTGCAAAAGCTGAAAAATTAATAACTATATTCTTATTGTTAAATGATATGAAACAGTAAACTGCGTTTTATTAGTACACAAAATAATTTCTTGAATTAACTTTTGATTAATCCAAAGCGATTTTTTAAAAACACTTATATTATTATTACAATAAAAATGTTTAGTTGCTAGAATTTTTAATTCTGAATCTTTGATTATACAAATATAAGTGTTTTGTGCATTGTATATAAGGTTTTATATTGTAAAGAATTTTAATATTATTAAAACTAACTAATTTATTTATACTACAAATATGTACACACACGTTTATAACTAACCGAATTAATTAAATCTAAGAAAATTTAATAAAAACACTTACACTATAATTTATATCGCACTTACACAAAGATAAAGTCCGCGGATAACTTCTATTTATCTAAACAGCGACACTTGTTTATATTAAAGTCACGTACTTCGTATCTTTATCGCACACGCGTTAATCACTTATTTATTTACACTTGAATAATCTTCTTAACACTGCCGTCTTCGAATTACGGAAATAACTGCCTTCTGCTTTGCTTGAACCATATTTATACACTTTCGCGAAACGTTAGCGATTGTTCCTTCTTAAATACGTGGCACTTCCTAGGGCTCAGTTTGAGGTTAGCCCCACGTAGTCGCTGGAACACTTCCTTCAAGTTGTTTAAGTGTTCTTCAAACGACTTTCCAACCACGTCGTCCAGGTAAACCAAGCACGTCTTCCAAGACAGTCGCAAGATGATCTCCATCAAACGCTCGAACGTTGCAGGAGCGGTACACAGGCCGAAGGGCATCACAGTGAGCTGCCACAAACCACTTCTGATCGTAAATGCTGTTTTTTACGATCCTTGAGTTTTAACTCTACCTGCCATTAAGCACTCTTTAAATCTAACGTAGAAAACCACTGGAATCCTGACAGGGTGTCTAACGTATCGTCAATTCTGGGTAAAGGGTAGCTGTCCTTTTTGGTCACGTCGTTCAGCTGTCTGTAGTCTACGCAAAACCTCGTTGATCCATCCTATTTCTTTACCAGTACCACTGGGGATGCCCATGGGCTACTTGAAAGTTTAATCACGCCTTCTTGCTTAATATCCGTAAATATTTGTTCGGCTTCTTTTTTTTGCCAAAGGAAGTCTGCGTGGATGTTGTCGTAACGGCCGAGCGTTTCCGGTATTAAGCTTATGTCTCACCACGTTAGTTCTTCTTTTGGAACCACTCTCCAGCGCGAACAGATCTTAACACTCTTGAATCAATACTTTAACTTTAGCCAGCTGGTCTTGGCTGAGGTTTTAGCATTTGGTGGTAAGAATGTCCAATACATATTGTAGACACTTCTTCGGCGACGTATCTTCGTTAGATTTCACGCATCTCACAATTTGAGATACTGGCGTGCATTGGCCTACCACGGTCTTCTTTTTCAACGTTACAGGATCTGAGTTGATTTTTAAGATCCTTACTAGCATCGTGTTTTTTACTCGTACTAAAGTTCTGCCAACGACTAGTCTCTTCTCCACTAAGTCGCCTTCCATTGGTTCAATTGCGCGAATGTAGCTTTTCCGGAGATTTTCATCCAGGCGTGCCATTACTACACTTTAAGTTCTTGCAGGCAGAGTCACGTCTTCACTCAATAAGACTCCCACGGCTGCCTTCTCTGACGAATGAAAAGGAATTTCTTCATTGTCGATCTTCAGAACATCGTTTTTTATATCCAAATGGAACCCATACTTCTTTATCACGTCCATTCTCAGGATAACTTTTTTCTTGATGTCGGCTACCAAAACTTGATAGTCGAGTACTCCATTTCTCAAACCAATGGTTACTTTGACTTGTCCGTGAGTAGGTATTTCTTCGCCAGTCGCCGTTCGAAATCGTACTGTTACTGGTGATGTCCTCCCGTTTTCTAATAAGATGTCAGGACGAATGATAGTTTTCGTGGCTTCTGTGTCAACCAGTAACTGAACGCTTCTTTCATTGATCTTGCCATCGAGATAAATGCTATGCAATTGCTGTTTAGGCGATGCCATTTAAATGGTAATCTCCGGAGCCTGACTAGATGAGATTACTTTTTGTCTCTTTTGGTCGCCTCGTTCCAAATTTTTGAGCGCTCTTCTTGTCCTCCTCTTAGGTTTAGTACGATGCCGTCGTACATGGCCTATTTCACCGCAGTTCAAAGTTGTCACTCCTGTTTCCTGAAGTATTCGTAGCGCTATCTCTTTGATGCTTTCTAGTGTTTGCGCGGGTACTTCTGCAGCACAGCAAAGTTTATGACCGTCTCGTTGCGATGCTTGTTTTGCTGCTTCAAACTTCAAAGCATGCACCAAAACGTCATCTAATGTTTTTGGTCGAGCTAACCGGAGAGTCTGCTGCGTTTCGTTGTCTCGGAGGCCGTCCACAAAGGTTTGAATATCCAACTGCTCCAAGAAGGTATCTGGCGCTGTAGGATACGCAAGCCGTGTTAATCTGGCGATGTCAGCCTCAAACTCTTGAAGACTTTTGGCAGCTTTCTGAACCCGACTTTTAATTTGAGCCTGGTACCCTTGTTGAAGATGAGCATCTTGATATCTAATTTCTAATCGTGAAATTAAGAGTTCGTAATTTTCTTGCAGGTGGTCAGGAACAGTTTGTAAAATTAGCTGTAGCTGCGGCTGTAACGTCCCGTTATAGTTCATTACAATTAAAATTCAATTTTACATTCGTTTATTTTCTGCAACTAATATTGCACGTAAATTTATTCAGTTTGGCAACGTCGCGTTGTTTTAACCGACTTGAAGGTGGCAAGAACCTCACTTTCGCTGGGGCCACGCTTGGCGTGCGCGTTGTAGTGATGCGGGGAAGTCAAATTTTCTTGATTATGGCGTAAAAACCCATGTAATTTAATTTTTATTCATTCCATCTAATTATTGTGATTTCAAAGTATTGCGCAATGGTTAGAAAAAGGAATTTATTTTGAAGACCGTTGCTAAATGCAGCGGTCTTTTCATTGGACTTTTCATTGGATCTTTTATTTTTATTGGATCTTTCTTTTATTCTGGATCTTTCATTTTGGTTTTGTCGTTTAATTACTGGATTTTTCGTTAATGAAGTTTATTATGCATCGATAATTCATGGTTGCTGGTGTGTTTTGAAATCTACATTCCTTTAGAAGAATTTTATCACAAGAACAAAGTATGTGCTAAAAATAGAAGATATCCGATAACGTTATATTAAACATGGTGAGTCAACTAAAATTAAGATACTGCATTTTATCTTCAAATAGTTGAGTTGTGTTATTAAAATTTTTCACTCATGACAAATCAAACGTTCACTATATTTGCATTTAATCAACGATTTAATATCAATAATTAACAATTAGATGTAAGATTTTACGCTTTTTATTCATCACCGATTTAAAAGGTGGTTGGCGTCCAAATATTTTATTCAAATACTGTTTTATTCTAAATATGTTTAATTCAAATATTGTTCTTTAATGTAAATAGTATATTAAGTTATAATTAATAAATTTAAGGAGTTCACATCTTTGTATTTACTTGCATTCAAACCCATTACCCAGAGGTCTGTGCTTACGATTGCTTGCCGTGGTCAAATTATTATTTTTACTTTTTATTATACGTTCTTTATTCCGTCACTGTATTTTTTATTACACGGCTTCAAACTGATTGTAGTTGGTTGACCATGGAACTTTATCATCAAAATTTGGCGGTACAACCTTAAACTTGTGAGTGCCTTCTTCCCGGAGGTCCATTATTAAATCTTCACTCGTGGCACTTCTTTCACCATGGTAATTTCTTTGGTTCATTCGTTCTTCAAGCAGTTTCATTCTGTCTTCTAATTTGTCCTCTATTGCTTCTATTTTTTCATTCATAGATTGTTTTCCGTTTTCCGGAATTATGCTTGTTCGTATTTCTTTTTTTAAACTTCTAAAACTTTCCTCAATTTTCTAAGAATGTTCGGAGAGTTTTTCTTCCATTTTTCTTAAATTTTCTTATATTTTTCTGGAATTTTCCGACAGTTTTTCTTCAATTTTCTGAGAATATTTCCCCATTTTCCTATTATTTTCTTCCATATTTCTATTCATCGATTCGAGAATTTCAAATATTTTTGAATCCATTTTCACTTTTTGCAAACGCTTCACCGGCATAAAAAACACGAATAAAAAGTTTAAATACGCTACTTTTTAAAATGCAGTTTTTGTATGACACAAGATTTTAATAACGATCAACTTGTTAATATTAATTAATTAATATCGCAATTACGCACTTGTTAAAAAACGTTTAATAAACACTATATCGAATTACCAACTGTAATATCGTCGCACGTGTGATAAGAATGAAACAATTTTTAAAACAAAACGAATTTAACTTACCATTTACTATTGATTACGTAAGTAGTATTAAATTTCTACTATTAATTACACTATAAATCGCGACCGCGCACCGTGACACCACTTGTAACAAACTTTATTATTATTAAAACTAACTAATTTATACTACAAATATGTACACACACGTTTATTACTAACCGAATTAATTAAATCTAAGAAAATTTAATAAAAACACTTACACTATAATTTATATCGCACTTACACGAAGGTAAAGTCCGCGGATAACTTCTATTTATCTAAACAGCGACACTTGTTTATATTAAAGTCACGTACTCCGTATCTTTATCGCACATGCGTTAATCACTTATTTATTTACACTTAAATAATCTTCTTCATACTGCCGTCTTCGAATTTCGGAAATAACTGCCTTCTGATTTGTTTCAACCATATTTATATTTTCGCGAAACGTTCGCGATTGTTCCACATCCTTCGGTGAACGTTCTGAAAAATGAATAGAAGAAAGCTCTTGATTTTGAGAACGTTTCAAAATATATGATTACACTATATAGTCAACATTTTACAATTTCTCGTAAGATAATTCCTCCCGTCAAAGATTCACATCCATTGTGTCAGCGTGGGATTTGAACACTTGAAAGTTGAATGACTTTAACGCGGTTTCCTTTTTTCGCACAATTTTGGTTTTAAAGTTTTTGAGACGATGTAAGCGATGAAAATAATACATGAATTACTTATGTCTAAAAATTTGGGATATCGAACATTGTTGAAGTCGATAACGTTGGTCGATTTTGCTTGATTTGGTCTTGGATTTCTTGTACTCGTAATTCATCTAAACAAATTTATTCTAATTTAATATAGATTTTTCCTGCTGGCTAGTTTTTTGGTAGATTTGTAATTTTGGTAGCAAAATTTGTTGTCCTAGGTTTGTTGAATATAAATGGAATAAGTCTAATTCAAACTTATAAGTTATAGGAATATGTAACATGAATATAATTTTGTTATCAACTGCAATTACATTTATTACTAAATCTGTTAAATTTGAAATTGACTTTAACGTCGTTTTTTTTTCGATTTTGACTCAATTTTTTAAATAATTTTTCCACCACTCACATACTCGTTTTAATATAAAAATTGACTTTGACTACTTAGTTTTATGTGGGATTTTACTTTTTATTTTGCCGCTCTAGAGTTTTTTTTTGGTTATTGCGTAACTACACTAACAAACGAATATAGACGTTCGCGATATTGGCAGCACAAAAATGTGTTTAATTATTTGTTACAATACAATACGATAGAGTTAACTAATTTGTTGTATTTCTGATTACAGGAGCAGCTCGTTTAAGAAAATTATGAAGAACATATCTACAAATACGTAAAGTAAGATGGAAAATTTTACGGAATCTTATAGTTTTAATGTCACCGAAACACTAAATCGCACAACTCCAGTTTTTTCAATAGGACCTCAGTTTATTGCGCAATGGTAAGAAAAGTTTTCAAAGTAGTAAACAATAATAAAATTTTTATTTTTAAACAAGCATTTAAATTTTTTGATGCAATTAATAGCTAAAATTGTTTTAAAATATTTCATCAACTTTATGATGTACTAAACCGATATGAAAAAAATTAAAGATAAGAGTAAAATTATGCAAAATAGATTTTTTTTGGTTATGCATTTTTACTAGAGATATTTATTAAACACACTGTTGAAAATTGTCACCAAACTGAGAAGTTTACATATTAAATAGTTATTTTATTATTGGGTCTGTGAGGCCCAGCCAAATCTTTTTTTTTGTTGTATAGTTTAAAATAATTTTTTTAATTTCTTTAGTTTTTTGGTACTTTCCTAATTTTAATAAAAACCTTAATTTATCTTAATTTTATTTTCAAAAATTTATTTTTTCGTATTTCGTAAAATGACTAATTTTGTGTAGTTTTTAGACATAAAACATTTTTAGGGCTTTTCCTTAGTTTCTAAGTATTCACGCAGAATCTTTTGCATACGGGTAAGTCTTTAAAACTTTTATCTCGAGTTTAGGGAATTTACCTTTCTTATTCTAAATAGTTTATATCTTGTAGAGGAATCCCCGTTCTTTATAAACTTGGTTCGTACTATATAAAGCAAGATAAAGGATCTTTTGTGGTTTAGTCTCTATTAAAAGTGCAACTGAAAGTTAGTACTGTTTTCCATTTGTGACGGTTTCCATTTGTGACTTTATTACTTTTGTTTAGCGAGATGGATGCTTATGAATGGGAAATTATTAGACTACAGACTTTTTACGATGAAGTACCAACCCCGGACGTTTCTGAAGCATCTGAATCAGAAGACGAAGATGCACAAGACATAATTAGCAAACACGATACAGATACGGAGCAAGAAGAACCAGATGAAGATAGCAACCCCTCAGATACTTGTAGTACAACTTTCAGATCTCTCTATTTTTATAAAAGAGATGGAACGAAGTGGATAAAGTATGCTCCAGGTCAACGAGTTTAAACAATGCATCAAAATATCCTTACCCAATTGCCAGGTGTTTCTGCAGGTGCGAGAAACGCAAACACATCAATTCAGTGTTGGATGCTCTCTTTTGAAGAAATTTTGGACACAGTTATCGAAAATACCAATTTGTATATACAAAAAATAGCACAAAGGTACAAGAATAAATACGACGTTCTACTTACTAATAAAATGGAAATGAAAGCGTTTATCAGTTGACTGTATTTGGCCGGTTCTCAGCATGAAGGGCGAACAAAATTATACAAATACAATTATTGTCTGCTAGCTTATCTCAGCAAAGATTTATGTTTTTGATGAAGTGTATACGTTTTAAAATACCGATACAAGGAATGAGCGAAAGAAGTTGGATAAACTTGCTGCTTAAAAAACATTACGGTGTGGGTAAATATGTGACTCTAAATGAAATGTTGTTAGGTTTTCGTAGAAGATGTGGCTTTTGTATCTACATTCCGAATAAACCCAACAAATATGGGATCAAAGTGTTTTCTACAGTGAATGCAAAAACATTGTACCCGTCGTATTTGCAGATATATGCTAGAATCCAACGTAAAGGTCTCTTTCAGATAGACATTTCTGTAACGGTTGCCATTTTAAGAATGACGAACCACATCTCAGGAACTGGATGAAATGTTACTATGGATTGATGGTTTACTAGCGTGGAAGCTGTAAGTCGTTTGTTGGATGATCACCGCCTAACTGTAGTTGGTACAATACAATCCAGTCAAAAGTCAAAAGAAGTTAAAACTGTCAAAGATAGATCTGTAAAGTTTTTATTTTTTGCATACCATGCCGATATGACACTTAGTTCATATGTCCCAAAAAATTCAAAGAATGTGTTACTTGTATCGTCAATGCACTGCGATGACAAAATAAACAAAAGTACTGGTGATAATAAAAAACCAGAGCTACTAACATTCTACAAGTACACAAAAAGCGGTGTTGCTGTAATCGACAGAATGAGTACATCTTATAATGTAGCTCGAAACACAAGAAGATGGCCATTCGCAGTTTTTTCATTAAACGCACGTACAAAAACTTCGTTAGCTTTTGTTCCTGTTCAACAACTCGCAATTGAATAAGTGTCCATTCATTTACCAAATGAATTGCGACCAATTTTAAATTGGTTTAAAAACAATTACGTCAGGAGGAAAATTAGAATCGGTACACTTCAAAGGGCACTTTTTTCATCTAACATGTGGAAAATGTACGAAAGGGTACTAAACAACTAAGATTGTACAAAGAATTTTGCGGAGACTGCTTACAGTCCCAATTAAATATGGATCATCCATCTATATGGAAATTCATAGATACATTACTATAAATTCAAGGACAAGAATTTGATTCTTTGTAGTGTTTTTCAGTTTTCCATAATCTCGTTTTCCTTTATTCAATTTTCTTCGTTTTGTCATAAGTTCTTTATTTTCTTTTCTTATTTTTGTACTTACGGTTTTAGTTACGCTGCATATCTTTTTAATTGCTATGTTTATGCTACTTCTTATTTTCGTTTCTAGTTAGATAATACTTAATTTTTTAAAGTTTCTCTTCGTCGAGTAATCTTTTATTTATTTCCTGTTTCTCACGTCTATCGTTTTTATGCTGGTTTCTGGAAGAAGGTATTTATACAGTATATTTTCTCATTATGTAGATAACTTATTAGCTTTTCTCCCTTTTCATTTGTAGAACCAAGTCCGAAATTTCTTATGTACGGACTATTGTGGTTTTTATGATTTTTAGGATTTCCCACCTTGGTATTAAAGTCGCCCATAATAATTTTGTAATGTGTGGGTTTTGTTTTTTGTGCACATAAAATATCTTTGTATAATTCCTTTATTTCTTCTTCCTGAGAGACGCTTGTTAAGGCGTAAACTTGAATGATCTGTAAACAATATCGTTTTGTTAGTTATTTTCATAACTACATATATTACTATAAAATCTTAAGCTTTCGCGGTTGTTATGTTTATGATTATAAGCGACTTTCGGTTTAGACCGCGTCATAGTTAAACACCCGAGTTAGGCTTGGTCCTAGTCTCTTCTTGAGAGCCAAATGTGCTTCTTGTTTTAGATCCATTTTCGATCCAACTTTCACTGCTACTTTGTTGTTTCTATATAGGTTTTTTACTGCCTCTATGAGATTGTGTGGTACTCCAATTTCTGTCATGGCTTTCCAGAGTTTGCTTCTTGGTACCGCGTCATACGCTTTTTTTAAATCAATGAAAGCGAGATGTATTGCTATATTTTTGGCCGTTTTCTTTTGTATAAGTTGCTGTAGCGTGTATATGTGATGTATGGTATTCTTCCTTTTATATTTTCCTCTAGTTTATTCCCTATTACTTATTACCCTTCCGTAAACTCTTTCCATCATCGCTATTAGATATGCGTGTTTCCATTCCTATAGCATTTCTTCTCCATTTATTATTTTTTGGAACATGTTTATCATGACATGATTATCCATATGAGTTTTTTGGATCGGTATTTTATTAGTTCGGGGTTAATTTCTCCGGGTCCTGGTGATTCATTATTTTTGATTGTTTTTATTGCTTTGTGCATGTCTTCTTCTGTGATGTCTGTTATTTTCTTTCCATTTTTCCTTTATGTTCTTCTCTTTGTTCTATAAATTCTTTTCGTGTTTGCGTTAGTAGGTTCTTATAGTAGGATTCCCATTCATCTTCCCTAATATACGGTATGTGTGAGTTTTGGGTTTTTATTTGTTTTCTTGTTTTTCCATTTGAATTCCATGTTTGCTATTAACAATCTGTGATCGCTGCCGCACTCGGCGTCTCTTTTCACTAGTACGTCTTTAATCGTCATTGTAGTATTGTTTTTACTATTATGTGATCTATAATTGATTCTAGATTTCTTGTTTCTTGCGTCCAGGTGTACTTATGTATGTTTTTGTGTTGGAAAATCCGTTTGTTATTTTGAGATTTTGTTATTCTTTCTCCGTTATTATTCACGGTTTCCTCTCCAAACTGTCTCATCGTTTTATCCTTCTTTCTACTTCCTGTTCTTCTTCTTTCTTGTATTTCAGTTTCTATTTCTTGATTCCACCATTCTTTACTTCTCTGTTGTTTTCAACGATAGGAGCATGCACATAATATTTGGCTAATAGTGTTTACTAATGTGTCTGCTATGATATCCGTACTTGCATATTTTTTTTTTATTTACCAGAATTTAAAGGTATTTTGGTTTTAGACCACTCATACCCTGGTACCATTAACTTTTTGCTACGTTGTTGTGTTAAAAAATAATTAAATAATTGTATTTGTCTTAGAGATCTGTTGACTTTAGTAGTATCCGCGTTGTCGTGAAGTGCTTCTTTTAGTGTCCTCGGTATCTTGAATTGTTGCCTTTCGTTGGTGTATTTATTGCACTCTTATATGATGTGATCTACTGTCATTCGACTATTGCAAGGTTCGCACATGATGGGATCTATTTTTCGTATTAGGTAGCTGTGTGTAAGCCAAGAATGTTCTATTCGCAGTCTTGTAATGACAGCTTACGTATTCTTTTCTTCCGGTACTGTCCATTGCTTTACCTTGTCTTTTATAATCCTTAATTTGTTGTTAGTTTTTTTTGTCCATTTTTGTTGCCATTTATTTTCTATTTTTTGTTTTATTACGGATTTTAGGTGAATATTGATATTGGGATATTCTGAAGTTCTCCGTTCCTTGTTGCTTTTTTTGCGGCATCGTCTGCTTTTTCATTTCCAGTTATTCTGGAAGGTAGAACCCATATTATACTGATATCTGCGTTTTCTGCAGCTTTTTTTATTAGCAGTTGTTTAATGATGTCAGTTGCTACTTTGAGACTATAGGTTTTAGCTGTGGTTATGCTGCACATAGGTGGTTGTTGGTATTTTCGTGTAACGTCTTCTATAACAGTGCTGGCTCCAGTGTTGTTATTCTGTTTTGATCTATCTGTATATATGAAGCAATATTGTGAGTGTTCGTTTTAGATGTTTTTTAAAAGGTTTTGGTAAAGCTCTGGTGGGGTTTTGGTTTTAGAATATTTTGCTAGAGTTAGCTTAATTTTGGGTGGGTAGATTAATCAGCCCTGGAGGGTGTTTGTAGTGTAATATTTGTTGGATTTGTAGGATGGATTGCTAGGATTGCTTGTGAGTTTGATTGCGTAGTTTAATATTAATTGCTGTCTTCTGTTTTCCAGAGCTGGCTCTCCAGTTTCTACTAATATGCTGCAACTGGGCTTGTACGAAAAGCACCTGTAGCTAGTCTGAGAGCAATATTATGCATTGGGTCTAGCAATTTTGGTGTAGATGTTTTTGCAGTTACGCACACGATACATGCTTAGTCAATTTTTGATCTGATAAGAGTTTTATTTTTGTTTATGAATGTTTTTTCTGTGTGCTCCCCATTTTAAGTGAGCGATAGTTTTTACAATGTTTAGTTTTTGTATGCATTCTCTTTTTAATTTAAGAATAACATATTTGGTACCAAGATAAGTTTTGAGTCTAGTGTATCCCAAGAAATTTTACTGTGGTAACATATTTGATATTTGGGTTATTTAGTTTTAGAACTGGGTGTTGTAGAGTTCTTTTCCATTCACTAAAGTGTATTGCTTTCGTTTTGCTTTCCGAAAATCGGAATCCTGTTGAAAATGCCCATTATTCTAAGTTGTTTATTGTTTGTTGTAGTTTTTCTTTTATTGTGTCCATATTTTTCCGGTTATTGTAAATTACTACATCATCCGCGTATAATGATATTTGTGTGTTGTTATCAATATGTTGTTTTATATTGTTCTTGGCGATCAGGACCAGAGTTACACTAGGTATGTTGCCTTGTGGGGCACCATTTACTTGTGTTTTTTCATCGGATAGGCAACCGTTTGTTTTTGCTTAGTCTGTATTTGATAATGTGTCCACTGAGTTTTAAGAATGTAGTCCAAGTCGTGTCGTACGCTTTTTGCATGTCGAATAAAACGGCAATTAGGTGTTGTTTATTGTAGAAAGCAGTTTAGTTAGTTTAGCTTAACAATATCTTTTGTTGCTTTTTTTAGTTTTTTCTTTCGGAAGGGGCTTTAAAATCATTTCTGGTAGCTTTTAAGACAACGTTTCGTGATACTAATGTGTACACTTTATCAGGCCAACGAGATAACTAAAGAAATAAACATTTCAATAGTAAACTTAATCAGACAACAGTTACATTAAACATTAATTATAATATACCGATAAAATAAATGTAAAAGATGTAATAAAAAAAGTACATATGATTATTATAATTACTAGAACAAAATTATTTTTATCACGGCAGATGTCGGAACACAGGACACTGGGTGTAAGTTTGAATGAAACAAAAGTATGCAGGTGCGAATTCCTTATAATTTATGTGTAACTATAAAATTACTACAATACCTATTTACATTAAAGAAAAAAACAGCATTTGGGCGCCAACCATCTTTAAATTGATGATAAATAAAAAACAATAAACATCTTATAACATACTATTAACTGATATTAAATTCCAAAGTAATAAACATTGCAAAGTATTTATTTCGAACAGTTTTGATAATTGAATAAATCAAAATTTAATTAATTTGAATGTAAGGCGTAATCATTAATTAACAATACAGTTAATAAATCCAAGCTGACTCACCAAATCAAATGTTACGTTATTGCAGATCTATTAATAGCACATTCTTTGCTCACGTTCTAAGCTTTTTTCCAGAACAAAATAACATTGAAATTCCATAAAATTACGAATCAAAATATTCCAACGAAATTAAAGATGAATGTAAGTTGGAAATTAAAAAAACAGCAAGCATAAAATCAAAAAGTCATAAACATGAATAATTAAAATGATTTTTATTCAGCATGAAACACTTACGATGAAATATACAACGGCCTTGAATGAATCCTTTGTTAAAGTATTGCGTCACATTACAGTTTCTAAAGCTACTATTTGGTCTATGACGCTTCGCCCTTCTCTAAAGCTACATTGCTCCTTTATTAAGATGTTGTTGGTTTTTAGAAACCATGTTAATCGACGATTTACCATTTTTTGTAATATTTGATAATGCTATTAGTCTGTAGTTTTTCGGGTCTGATTTATCTTTGTGTGGTTTTAATATTGGGATGGTGGTGACTTCTCTCCATGTAGTTATAGATTTTTAGTAAGTAATTTTTTGTCTCTTCCGAGAGATGAGCTATCATTTGGTAGAAAATTGCGTCTGCTCTAGGACTGCTTTTGTTTTTGGTGCTTTGTAAAATGTATGCTAATTCTGTGGTTGTGAAGAGTGCGTTTATTGCTAGGTCTGCTGTATTTTCTGTATTTGACTGTTTGTTGTCTACTTTTAGTTTATATGTTAAAAATTCTGATGTATACGATGTATTATTAGAGTTTTATGCGAAAGTGTCTGCTAGAGTGTTACCTATATCTTGTGCGTTTGTAATGTAACGTCTACTTTTAGCGTTTTTGTTTGCTGTATCGTTTTTCCTCCGTTCATATTCCGTATTTTGTTCCATATTTTTTGTGATGGCGTACTTGGTGTGATAGAAAATAGAAAATTTTTCCATGATTCTTTTTTACTTTTTTTTTTCTAAGTACTGCTTGTGTTTGTCTTCATTTTTAAAATTTTTTTGTATGTTATTTTTTTTGAATCTATATGGTGCCGCTTTGTTCTGACTGACCGCTTCTTCACAGTTTTTATTCCAGTATAGGACTATTTTTTTGTTTCTTGTTGCTAGGTTTTTTATAGTATGAACAAAGTTGTTTACTATGTCGTTTATGTTTTTTTCACTTATTGCGACTGAACCTGGTGTTGCTAATTTTGAAAATAGTTTCCAGTCTGCGTTCTGCAGGTTCCATTTAGCGTATATGGGGTCTGGTTCATCGGCTTCCTCTCTTCCGTTCTATATGCATATGTGTAGGTGGTCACTGTTATAGAGACAGTTTAGAAGATTCCATATAAATTTGTGGGCTATTTGTGGTTGGCATATGTTAAGGTCTATTGCCGAAAAATTTCCTGTGCGGTTATAAAAATGCGTGTTGGTTCCATTATTTAATAGAGTTCAGTTGTAAGTATCTATAATATCTTCAATAATTCTGCCACTTTGTGTTTTTAGATCCCTATATGTTATTATGTCTGTTGAAGTTTCCAAGAATAAGAAACGGTTTCGGTAGCTGATTTAGGAGTTGTTTTATTTCTTGTTTGTCTATTTTTAGGTTGGGAGAGATATTAAATATTGTGATTTTTATTGGTATGTACGTTTAAATTGCAACGGTTTCTAAGCTTGTGTTGATGTTGATTATTGTTATATGGGGTTTGCTTTGTGTAAAGATAGCTACTCCTCCACTAACATTGTTTGGATTATATCTGTCTTTTCTGAATGTGCTGTATCTCTTTAGTGTTACGTTTTGTGTGCGTTTTAAGCGAGTTTCTTGAATGCAGATAATTTTTGAATTGTGTTCAGCTACTAGTAATTTGACTCCGCCTATGTGGGAGAAGAAGCCGTTACAGTTCCATTGTAGTATCATTGTGTTAAAAATTTTCTGCTGAATGTTATTAGAAGTGATTATTGACTTAAGAATGCCACTGGATCTAGTTCATTTTTTATTTGTTTTCTCATTTTGTTGATAATTTTAGAGAATTTGGTTCTCAGGGTTCTGTCAGTGACTTTAGGATAGAGTGTGTATATAGTTTTTAGCAAATCAGGTATGTTTTGAATATATTCTCTTGCAAAATTTAGTGGATCAGGATTTCTATAAAAGTTTTCTAGAAATTCTTTAATTTGTTGCATATTTTTATTTGTTCTTCATAATTTTGTTTTTTATTGGCTCTAGTTGTTCTTCTAATCGTGTGTAATTTCCTGCGCTTGTTGTTCTAAGTTTTTTGTTTGCTGGCTTGATTTCGTTCGGTTTTTTACTTTTTATGTTATTAATAAGTACTCTGCAAGCATTCTGGGTTAATCGTAGATACTTTTGTTGTATTATCAGTGTCAGATGTTATTTGAGATGCGTCTCTTTTGGTTGGGTTTGAGATTACTGGCAAAACGAAATCATCTGTTGTTTTGTTCTCGCATTGATTGTTATTGTGTCCAGTTTTTTTGCAAATAAAACAAGTGACATTGTCTTCAATTATAAAGATTCTATATTCTATTTTATCATGTAGTGTTGTAGTGGTTTCCGGTATTTTTTGGTTTTCATTAGGTGAGATGTATATTTGTCTCCTAAATCTTAATACATGCGCGTACTCTGTTTCTTGCATTCTTACTCGGAGGAAGTTCATATGGGATACAAATTTTAATCCTTCTTTTTCTTTAAGATGCTCCTCTATGACGTTGTAAGGAATTGACGGGCATACGTTAGAAAGTATTGTATCTCAATGTTGATCCATTAAGACAAATTGAAATTGTGTTTCATTGAAATATTTGTATATATTTTTTGTACGGTTTGAATGTTTCCTTAATTTGTATGTCTATTGATATAACTGAATGGTCAGATACTTTTGGAGTATGAATTTTTTTTTTCATTTGTTACTAGAAGATGGATGAGTGTGTTACTATCCTTAGTTGTTCTCGTTGGATTGTCATTGACTTGATACAGTTTGTTATTTTTTATTAAGGATATCAACTTATTTTGGTAATAGAAGTTTTTTAGTAAATCAATGTTATAAACTCCAATTATTATTAATGATTTTTTTATATGTGAATTGATCTTAGATGTCTTCTACTTGATTTCAAAAGTTATTTTTGGAAACACTTCGTAAATGATATAAATTCGTGATATTATAGCTATTTAATTCAAATGATATGTTAATTCCTACTCTCTATACATTCATATAGACATTCTTCTCGAGAATGATTTTAAATTTGTACTCACTCTTAACGTATATGATGGCGCCTCCTGTATGACGACTGTTTGATGGTACACTGACTATCTGATCATATTTTATATTTATTTTAATTTCTGTTGTGTCCGATGTTTTGTGGGTTTGTGTAACACAAATAACATAGGGTTTCCATTTTGACACTATCCATTTCAATTCATTTTTATGTGGTATTAAATCATTTATACAGTGTGTCCGAAAAGTATGGAATATATTATACAGGTCGATAAATATGCACTTTACACGAAAAAGTTATATATAAAAGTTGTTTATCACTTAGTTATCAACCACCTGGGAGATATCAATTTAAATTTTTGCTGTAAACAAAATCGCAACGAATAACACTTACATTTTTTTAAATGGCAAGGCACGTCTTTATTATACTCATTTGATAGAGTCTTTTTTTCTCTTTTCAACCATATGAAACTTGAATATCTTTACATCAAAAAATGTTCAAGATAAACAAGGACATGTCTAACAAATTTATTTTACTGAGCAGTATTAATCAGGTACGTAATATGTAGCATTGAAACAATTGAATGCACTTTAGAACACTGTCACACTTTGCTATTTGTTAGTGCTTGAAATATGGCTCAATTATCTGAGAAACATAGAATTGAAATTTTAATGATTCTGGGATATGGAGATAGAAGAAGAACCCAAGACGAAGTATGTAATTTATTTAATAACTTGCATCCAGAATTAAACATTTCGCCGTCCACGGTAAGCAAAATTTGGCGGAAATTTCAAGAGACAGGTTCGGTGAAAGATGCGAGTAGAACTGGTAGACCTTTGTCATTAAGTAATGTGGAACGAGAAAATGTGTTCTTGTCTGTTGACGAAAATCCACAAATTTCTGTTCGGCAAATTGCTAGACCATAATTTGAATAAATCGGCTGTACATGACGTTTTAAAAAAAGAAAAATTTCATCCTTATAAAGCTTGTGTAGTTCAAGAATTATTTGAAGACGATTTGGACAGAAGGCTGGAGTTTTGTGAAACAATAACAAACAAACTTGAACGAGATGCACATTTTCATAAAAATATCCTTTTTACTGATGAGGCCACGTTTTGTTTAAACGACACAATTAACAAACAAACCACACGTTACTGGTCTTCACAAAATCCTCACTGGTATCTAGAAGGACACACCCAATACCAGCAGAAAGTCAACGTCTGGGTAGGAATGATTGGAAGTCAAATTTTGGGGCCATATTTTTTTTAAGGTAGTTTAACGGCGAATATTTATTTCGATTTCTTAAGATTTGAGTTAGTTCCTGCTTTGGCCGAGTTATTTCCACATGAAATAGATCTAGATATACCTCATAACAGAATATGGCTTCAACAAGACGGGGCACCTCCACATTTTGGAATTAATGTCCGCCACTTTCTTAATAATACTTTTCAAAATACATGGATAGGCAGAAGAGGTACGATAGAATGGCCTGCTCGCTCGCCGGATTTATGTAAGTCCACTAGATTTTTTTTCTTTGGGGCTATATTAAAAACAAAATTTATGTAAATAGACCTGATAATGTTGAAGATTTGAAAAATCGCATTAGAGTTGAGATAAGAGCTATAACTCGAGATATGATTTCAAAAGCAATCGATGGTTTTAAAAATCGAATTTACTACTGTGAAATTATGAATGGTTTACATTTTGAACATTTATTGTAAGTTTAGTTTAAATACATTTTTTTGTTATAACAATTTTATGTAAAGATATTTAAAGTTTAATATTTGCTATTGTGACAGTGCATTCAATTGTTTCAATACTACATATTACGTACCTGATTAATACTGCTCAGTAAAATAAATTTGTTAGACATGTCCTTGTTTTTCTTGAAAATTTTTGATGTAAAGGTATTCAAGTTTCATATGGTTGAAAAGAGAAAAAAAGACTCTATCAAATGAGTATAATAAAGACGTGCCTTGCCATTTAAAAAAATGTAAGTGTTATTCGTTGCGATTTTGTTTACAGCAAAAATTTAAATTGATATCTCCCAGGTGGTAGATAACTAAGTGATAAACAACTTTTATTTACAACTTTTTCGTGTAAAGTGCATATTTATCGACCTGTATAATATATTCCATACTTTTCGGACACACTGTATACATAATAGTTTGTGATGATTGCTAGTGTTTATTTTGCTGGTATATTTCGGAATAATCTATGTTTTGTTGTATTTGATTGACAACTCTTTTATATGCTTTACATTCTCAATCATATGCTGGATGAGTATCTTTCGAGTTATGTTCCTGAGAACATTCAGAACATATTGTTTGGGAACTTTTGCAAATGTCCAAATTTATAACATTTAAAACATTGTATAACGTTTATGTAATCGAAATATTTACATGTCTTCCATCCAATATATAGTACTTCCTTCTTTTTTATATATTTGTATGTTTTACTATTAATTTCCAGTATGTAGTTTTGTCGCTTTTATTCTCATATGTTTTGAAAACTTTTATAAGTCGAACATTATCTGTTGTTTTGATTTCGTTTTGTTTAATAATTTTCTCTATCATAAATCATTCTGGTCTATTAATTTTTTTTCAATGTGTGTTACTTTGATTTTTGGATTTTTTTTGTGGGAATTTGTATATTGCAGCACTGAATTTCTAAATGTAAACTCAATGTGCTAACAATTCCTAGCAGATATCAGCAGAGTTGCTTTATTTTTTTGGAACTCATCGGGACTGAAATAGTTTGATGTAGTTGATGATAGTTTTCGCAATTATACTAACAAATTGTTGCAGTTTTAGTTTATACTGAGAGATTTCGCGCCTCAATTTATTTATATAATATTTTTGAATTCTATATATTATTAATTATAATTAATTCATCTGTGTTGCAAATCATATCTTAAAATCCAATTACTCTTGTAATTATAAAAATGATGACAACATTTTTTTTATTTTTGCTATAAAAACCTTACATTGCATTTTTAAAAATAAAAAAAATCGGTATAATAACCGGCTTATTTCAATACCAGATGCTTGCTTAACGAAGTCGTTAATTTTGATAATAACTGTCTTTTTCTAAAATAGTTACTAACATTAATTTTCTTTTATATACGCATCTTTATAAATTTGTCTTAATTTTGTATCTATCTGGTTTACAATTTTCATTTTAATTATTGTTAAATTGACATTTTATTACAAATAAAACAAAAATTTTAATTATTAATAATTTAGAAGTTAAAAATAAATGCATAAATGTTAAGCTACAACAGTATTACAGTATTAATTATTATCGTATAATAGATAATAAGTACCTAGAGTGAAATATTTTGTAAGCACAGAAATAAGGAAGTCTTTGATATAAATTGATCGTTGAAGTATACCAGTTGAAACTTCCATTAAGGGTTATCCCTGACCCGCTTCTACTTCTACATCTTAATCCTCTTATGATTGCTTCTTAATAAAGTGCCCTTTAAACTTAATTTTTTATATTTTTACAAATAACGTGATTTATTACCGACAAACACACGTTGCTAAAAAAATTAAGAGCTAAAATTGCATGCGTATGTTTACTATAAATTTAAAAAAAAAGCAAATTGATTGATTTTATTAAATATGTATAATCTAGTTTTTAGCATAAATGTTTTGCCAATGTTGTATAATAACAAAAACCTTGACATCGTGTACTTGGTACGGTTTAAAGGAAAATATAATATCGATATTATAGTGTTACCGATTTCAATCGGTAATTCTGTCCTTGCTACGTTTACCCAGGTAGGTGAAAAATTCTTCAACTGGAATAATGTGCTTTTCCATTATGTAGTTCTATTTTCCTTTCATATTTTAACATGTTTATATGTGTACTTTAAAGATTTTAAATATATGTAAAAACCACCAAGATGAATATTAATTATTTTTGTTTAATAAACGTGTAATAATGTACTAAATATTAAAACAAAGATATGTTTGATTAGATAAAGTTTTGTTAATTTTTTAATGACAATAACAAAACTATTTTTATTTGAGAATAAAATAAAATAGTAATTCTAGTATCTGATATACTACATGATTATACCATAATTATTATAATATTAAAATAACGTTTATTTAGAACGTATGATTATAGTATTTTTATATATTGTTTATAATACTATTGTAACGATTATTCCGACTAATTTATGTATTCCCAAAATATTTACACATTTATACTAACAAACTAATTTAATACAAATGCTTACGCTAATCCATATAGAAGACTCACCAAAAGATGAAGTCCTCAGAAAACTTATATTTATCTAAACACTGGCACTTGTTTACATTAAAGTCACGTACAAAGTTGTACTCCGTTATATTTATTTCGACACGCGTTAATCGCTTATTTACTTAAACTTGAATAATTTTCTTAACACTGCCGACTTCGAACTACTGAAATAACTGACCTATGATTTGTTTGTGTCGCATTTATACACTTCTACAAACATTCGAGAATCCTCTATATTTTTTCGTGATCGTTTTAGACGTGGATAAAAAGTACGGCAACGTTCTCGAAATTTACAAAAACTTTGCGAATGTTTCACTATGGATACAAACAAAAAACGAAATAAAACAAAATAATTTACATTACAAAACATAACATTGTTCCCCCCTAAAAATCTTAACTAAAAATCTAATCTAATAAGCTTTTTAACATTTTTGGTCTAGAAAAACCTGACGCGCTTATATGCTTATAGTAATTTGAATCGTATGCCAAAATTTTAGTGTTTTCAAACATAATATTTGCGCAGGTCTTTTGTTAATTAGGGACGTATACATTCGATTGGCCGAGAAATTGATATTTTTAATAAATCGTTCATCTAAAACTCGCCAAGATTCTTTCGCGTTCTGATTGGAGTCTGATTAATCGATTTTTTTAACAAGCCCAGCGAATCAAAGATATAGTTACAAGTAATCATCTTAAGAAATTTAATAAATTAGTGCCTTCAAAACGTGTTGTCGATGCAGAATCAAAAGCTAAAACTGTAACTTACTTATCTTTACGCTCATTGTCTTCTACAGAAACAGCTAGTTTGTCAAAATATTTTAACTTCGTATTTAAAAAATTGTATCAGATGTAGAAGCTTTTATCTAAGCAGTTCCCAATCTTCTTGGAAAAAAAAATCGCTTTGCAACTACAAAAATTCTTTAGAAGTCAAGAATTCCTCAAAGCAACATTTCAAAATCGGAATTTTTTACATTAAAATCTCTTAAACAAGATAAATTTATAGATGTTCTTAAAGCGGACAAAGGGAACGTCACGGTTATTATAAATTGATCAGATTATGATAACAAGATCTACAATCTTCTCACAGACAGTCATTACCTAAAATTTATAAAGTGATTCAAATCTTAAGTCTTGACAACCATATTAACATTTATTAGTTATATGTACTACTTAATTCAATTTTACTACGGCTGAAGATGGCTTAATTGTTTTACAAGCCGAAACATGTCGCCAAATTAATTAAGAAAAAAGAAAATAAAAATAAATGTTAATATGGTTGTCAAGACTTAAGATTTGAATCACTTTATTAACCTTCAACCATACTCGATGGATCCATTTTTTAAATTAAAATTTATAAGCCTAATATTCCTCTTCGACCTACTGTCAGCGTATAGCCATGTTATGAAATCTTTAAATATCTTGCAAGTTTATTAAAACCTTTAGTAGGGTGACTGATTCATTTCTACTCAATTCAGCGGATTTTGTTCAGAAGTTTCATAAATTTTGTTTGCAATCGACTGACATTCTGGTTAGTTTTCGTTTCGAAAAATTTTTGATTTCTACATATTTGCTTTTTGAGAAAAGTTTTATTCACATACATTAGCTGCCATAGGTTCCTTGCTTTCACCGGTCGTTGTTAATATATTTATAGAAGATTTTGGGAAAAAAGCTTTATTCGCGTTTTATCTAAAACCCAAGTGCTGCTACACATTTGTCATTTGGCAACATGGTTCTTATACGCTCAACGTGTTTCTATGTCATTTAAGCTTCATTTATCACTATTTGTTTGACTATGGAATTAGAAAGGAACTCTTCTTTACTATCTTAGACGTTTTAGTTAACCGAAATGAAGATGTTGATTATCACATTCAGTTTATCAAAAACCTTCTTATATAGGTAGATATTTATATGGGTTGTCTCATCATCACCCTTCTCAGAAATTATCGATAGTGAATTTTTTAGTATACAGTGTTGTTTCCTTAAGTTAACCCCGACATCTTCGAAAAGAGTTGAATCATCTAACTAAAAAGTTTGTCGCAAACAGTTACAATAACAAAGCATTCAGCGATCTATTACAAAGTTTACGTCTGCTAAACCAAGAGTAACAGCGGAATCTAGGTCTCAACCAGTGTCTTTTCATCATTTACCATATTTCAAAGGTAGCACAGACCGTATAGAAAAAAACTGGTCATTGCTATGTGCAGAGGAATTGAAGTGTTTTCAGATTTTCTATAATTTTGTTCTATAAATTAAAAAAATGTCAAGCCATATTTATTTTGCATAAAAAAGTATTTGCTTATTGAAATTTTAAACATGGAAAAACGTACGAATGTGATACTTTAATTTACAAGTTTACAAACGATCGGCCGTGGTGTAGTTTATCCAATGGTATTCCCAAGGGATCGCTGCATTAAACTGACGAATGAAAGATACGTTATACAAACTCCGTGGCTGCCACTTCTAAAAATTTCAGCTTTAATTACAAACTAATAAAATAGGTAATGTTCAACCATATTCTCTAACATATACAAACAAAAATGTTATTTCTCGCACTTTTCCTTTTCTGGAACGATTCCTTTTTTAATGAGAAGTGCAAAAAATTTAAGCACGTCTTCAATTTCAGTTTCTGTCCATACTTTTTTAATACAACTTGATTTTATATTTTTTATTCGTAACTGTATTAGGCATATTTTGTTCTTCGATATTATTAGGCATAGATTCTTCAGAAAAGAGCACATTATTTGGTTTATTTTTACGAACGGCATTTTCATCTTCTTCTCCATCTTTTTACAATAAATATAAGTTAACTTTATTGTTGGTTATTGAGTAAGCATGGAATTGAAAAACTAGTTTTAAAAAAGTTTATATGCTATTGGTTAGATTATTATCTGTAGCGGTCAGATCAGTACAGAAATCATTTTTGGTTAAATTCTGTTTTGTATTTTGTTCTTTTAATTATGCTTAGAATCTTAATTTGTTTAATATATGTAGTTTGCAGGATCAAATTACCCTATTGGATTGAAAATATATGTTAGAAAGATTTAGAAAACTGAATGTGGGTTGATATTATAAATACTTTAAAGGAAGAAATGTTTATCGTTTTACATTTTTCTTAGATAAAAAGAAGATTATCTAGCGCTTCTAACTTATAAAAGATAATTGGCGTACTGCTAGTATTGCTTCAGCTATTAGCTATTATTTCTATCCTACTTAAAAAAATAGTTAAACATTTTGATATGTGAAAAACAAGACTAATTGTTCTAAAATTATTTAAAATGCGCCGACCTAAGAAGTGCATCAAAAGTCATTAATAACTTATCATGTACTTCTTACGGTTATCTATTTAGGTAATACTATTTACTACATCATTTTAAAGAATTAAAAAAATTGCTTATAAGGTTTTTACATAAATACCTAAATAAAAATTACGATTTGAGTTTTTACCAGATAACTGAATGTCGTCCAATTTCTTTTCTGCAAATTTGTTAGCTTGACCGCTAGCCACTGCTAGCAAAATCCTACTTTTGTCAGTTCAACAGCGCTTTCGTGTAATCTGTAAAAATCGCGATGAACTCGAACATCGTGTCCCAGATGTCGATCAAGTTTCATTTTCTGTTAAGTTTGTTTTTTGAGTAACAGTTGCTATGTTTCTAAGTTTTATTCTATTAATGTTTTCTGGCGATTCTAGTTGAGTATGTTCACAGCATTTTCTCAAAAAATCATGGCCCCTCATATAACCTAATGAGTTTCCACCTTGAGCAAAAATATGTGGATTATCTTTTGAGATGCCGGTTGAATGTTCTTGTTATAAGTAATTAATCAATTCCGCTTTTCATATCAGGAGAAAGTAGTATAGGAACTTTTCTACCTCGCTTTCCTGGAACTTCAACCACAGCAAAATGTTCAGCTAGTTGTTTTTCAAATTATGTCATTGTACTTTTTGACTCATCTATGGTTTTCTCAAACTAAAGAGGTCTTATAGAATATTGCTCTAGTGTCATTCTTGACGTCTTGTCCAATTCTTTTTTATTAAATACTACAATTTTACTGAGCATTAGACTGGCAAACCTCGACCAGCAACTGGGTGACAATTGGTATGTCTTCTCAATTTCAGTTTTATATTTTTTCATTTCACATTTTAAGCAATTATCCAATTTAATTAAATCAGTTAAATTTGCGAGTATGCAAAGCGCTCGATGAAATTCTAGTACTCCATTCCATGTTCATGAGCGATAAAAATGCTTCCAAATCTCTATTTCTTTTTATATTACCTGAACGTAATGCATTAACTCTCTTTATAACCCATACACTTTTTAAAAGCGTGGCTAATTTTTAACGCAAGCGAGGGCGTTTTGAAACTTCTTTTTGCTATGTTAGTATTAGTTTTTGTTGCTTGTATAAAAACACCAAAATGTTGAAGTTTTAAACATTCACTTGGCTAAATGTCAGGACGAGCTTCACTACTCTGAAAAATCTACCAATTTGACGCATAGACTGCCGTATCTACTCACATTCTGTTATGCTGTATTTTTTAAACATCATAAAACCAAACTTTAAAATCAGTTGGTCTTCTTTCGAAACTTTCGTTATTTCGTCATCGTGCGTTCTTGTTAAAATGTTAGATGTAAAATTGGATCCGAACATTCCGGAAAGCATCGCCGATTGATTTTCGATTTTCTAGCCCAACTTTTGATTTCATACCACCGTTATTCTTGATATGAAAACCGATATTTTTTCAAAGCATAAACCGTAAACAATCAGAAATTCTTCACGTCAATTTTTCGAACTCTTCGTTAAGGCTAAAATTACAGCTGTATCACTACAATAAATGAAATTAATAAGAAAGGTTAATAAAAATTTCTTGACAAAAATAACAGGAATATTTTTTATTCCTTATTTGCTTCCCGTCTTTTTTTTAAAGCATGAAACTTTCACTGTGTCCTCGTCAGAACTGCTTTGAGGGAGTTGCTTTTTTTCTCTTATATTCTTGGTATTCAGATGGCACTTTCGTGGAAATATACTTACTATCGTTATCAAATGTAGCATATGAATATGGAATTCCTATTCAATCTGACGGCGTTTATAACATTCCTTGCTTTTGTGGTCGTGCATACATAGGAGAAACAGGAAGAAGCGTAGGAATTCGTATTAAGAAGCATCAGAAGTGTAATCGCACTGGAAACGAGTTATCAAATTATGTTTGAAAACACTAAAATTTTGGCGAATGTTTCAAATTGAAATAATTAAAAATATGTTAATATTAACCGAGAGTCTAGTTTTTCCTTACCGGAAATTTAGAAACCAGATTTATCGGTCGGAGCCCGGTTTATAAAAGCAAAACTTTACGGCGCAATCACTCAGTTTGTTCCGGACCTTGAAGATGTCCGCTGTGACGTATGACGAACGCTTTGCTTGTATAGTAACAACACAGGAATTATCCAGAATGGAAAATTGTGTTAACATATTACTACTATTATTATTGAAATTAACACATTTTGCTCTTCTTCGGCCGTACATTTAAAAATGTGATTCAAATGCCTTTTCCAAATTAAACACTTTTAAAATACATTTTTAAATTACTTGGATGAACTTGATTAGATGTTATGAGGCACTGAATCCACGTTCTACCAAATAGGAAGACGGAAAAGCAATCAACAGCTTCTGTACAGTAACCCATAATGCTGGATATAAAATTGGAATCTGTTTTTGAAACTAGAAGTGGTATCCTTGTTTAAACATTGGTTTCTGCTCCTCATTTGTGGATAATTTAATTAAAGCAACTTTCTTCTGTATTAGTATGTCTTTGTCCAAATGAAGTGCCGTTTATGTGTTTAAGCAAACAAATGTTCATCTCCATTTTGCAATATTGAAAGATTTGGAAACTGAGAACATACTCTAAGCTTTGTTTGTACAGCAAACGTTTTGCAACAAATTAAATTAAATTGCGTCTCGAGTCATTGTCTTAACTCTCCAGAAATTCCAACACTAATCAAAGATCAAATAAAAGCGATCCAAACATTCATTTTTAGATAACCAAACTATTTTTGAAATACGCGGGTGTAAAATCAACTTACAACGTTTACCGCGTTATAGTTTATTTGCAGTTATAACCAATGTACTTCTGCGTTAAGTAGTAAACGATTACAGTCATCATCATTTTAAAAACAAAGTTGTGCAACTAATCTCTCATTTAAGACATTCTTTTTGATTACTAAGATTTTTTGCGACCGAATAATGTTGATGAATGTTTTGTTTTAAGTATGCCAGAGAGCTTTAGTATCGTCCTACCATTGCTGGAGCACGGTCAGTAGCAACAAAGATGATATTAGTCAAGGATATCGCTTTTAAATCAATAAATCTTTTTGATTCAATAAATAACGTTTCACCTTTTGTATCAGTATTTAAATATTTAGCAAATAACAATTCTTGGGAATTTGTTTCTTTTTTTTACAAATGTCACATAAGCTAAGAGTAAAGCTTCGTTTCATGGTAATGATTACTCGTCAAGTTGTATAAAGAATTCAGATGTTTGCAAGTAGTCACATAAAGAGTTTTCTACACACTGAGCCATTTTATCGATCCTTATTCGTACAATATTATTACTCAGTGGAATTCTTATTATAATATCAAAAGCTGGTTTGTGCAACACGGTGCGTATTACGTCACTTATAGCTGGTAGACTAAGTTCTTCGATAATATTGTGCGGTTTTTCGAACTTAGCAATCATTCAAAAAATATTATAGAAAGCACGTAGTCCATCGTCATCTGTCTTAGATGTTGTCTATATGAGTTCTTGCAATGTCGGTGTTATTTTTATTATTTTATTCTTACATTTCAAAATACTGCAATGTAACTCTTTATTGAATTAATTATTTGAAATGTAAGAATAAAATTTTATGTAAATATCACAATTGTGTAGGTACTCATTGTGTACCAATTTATTTTTCAAGAAAAATATATAATACAAAAACAGAATATAATAATACAGTAATTCGAAACATTTACAAATTTGGATAAATGCTAAAGTAAACAAAATAAGCAAAAGTATAAAAAAAATAAGTTACAACTTTTAGGGTGCATTATATCAAATTACGAAACCTAATATGTTAAACTTCTTTTACAGAATCATTAATAATATATTATTCAGAAACATCTGTGTTAGAAAAACTTAAATCCCTTCTTAAATTTTTAATAAAAAAGAAATCTTTATTGAATGTTAAGGAATTACTGTACTGACAACTGTAATATATAACTTTTTTAATCGATTTAAGGAAGAGTAAAATTTTGCTTAAATACATTTAAATTTTAAAAAAATATGGAAATATACTTCCAAACTACATGTCAAAATTAGTGATACGTAATTATAATATACATTCACATAACACGAGAAGTCGATGTGACTTCAGATTGGCAAAATTTTCAAAATCAAAGTCACAAAATTCTCTTATGTACAAAGGTCTGAAATTATATAATGACTTACCAGATGAAATTAAGCACGAGCAAAATATTTATAAATTTAAAAAGGGTCTGAGTGATTATTTTAAGAATAATTTTTAAGCAAAAATTAGTATTAATAGAAATATGTTACGATTTATGTTAAATTAGTATATTTTTACTAAATAAGTTCTGACTTACTATACTTACGTAACCAAAGTACGTAACAATACAAAAAAATATACTTCTTATTGTCCAATACTAGGAAAATTTGTTGTATGCACTTCACATCACACATAACACAGAAGTAAATTGTTGATTAGATGCACAACTCTTATATAGTTTATCGGTATCGGCACTATTGCGTTCCTGTATAAACCTGTATAGATAAGCTGACTCACCGCGATGTCTGTCATTACATGTATTTTATGCAGTTGTTGATATTTATATTTTACTTAGGACGTAGAAAAATCGCTAATAATTTATTTTTTGTTATTTATTTTAACTTCCATATTAATAAAAATGTGTCACAATTCTTTTTATTTTTTATTAAATCTTTAACGGACCCTCTAACGTTCCGAGACCCCAAAATCAATTTTAATTGTCCACGGATCCTCTAAATGATTCCAGGCACTTCTGGGGGTCCGTAAGAACCATTTTAGAAACTACTGATTCAAAGTTATGCTTTATACCGGTTTGCTTACAAAATTTTTCAAAATTTGATAAAACAAATGGTGGACCATTATCGGAAACTATTTGTTTACGAATACCAAATCTTGCAAAAACAGTTCTTAAAACCTTTATAGTAGTTTCTGAGTTAGTAAAAAACAATATAAACACTTCTAGCTATTTACTATAAGAACCTACAATCATTAAAAACATTTCATTTTAAAGTCCAAAAAAAATCGAGATGAATTCTTTTTGTTTCATTTACTAATGCTTTCTTTGGATTTGGTCTTTCACAATTACAAGAATCGCAATTTTTAACAAAATTTTTAGTATTGGAATTAATAGAATTCCACAAAAAAACAGTACTTTACTTTTCATTTTTATAACACCAGCATAAATTTTACAAGAATTAGAACTCTATGTCTTAACATAATAATATCGTTTTCCAATCTACGATTAAAATAAGAAAAATCCTTAGTTTTTTTGGCCATACGTTAATAATGTAATCATATAGTAGTTTAAATTCCATACATTTTGAGTTTCTAGTAGAGTGTTCGCGTAACTTGTAAAGGACCTGTGCCCTTTCTCTGTCGTGTCGATTTCGTGTATTACGCATATCACGTGACAAGTTTTTTACAATTACGTTTATTATAATATCCTCAGCAATAATATGTAAATTATAATTTTTTACCATTTACCAACATTTACATTTCGTTCATTATTGGTAAAAATGCAGTGAGTAGGGAGAACATAACTATAAACGCTTTTAGGGTCTTGCACATTTCTTTTATTTTTTTCGGCACCCAATTTTATTATCAGTATTTTTACTAAAACATTAAAACCAGCTTTAAAACTTTCCCTATTTGTTGCGGCTTTTTTATTAGGTTTATTTTTGTAATTTGCTTGAAAATATCTTACATTTTTCGTATTGTTTCCAAGACCAAAATTTGAGTGTCAAATCTCCCAAAAACCAAAATGAATTGTCAGACAAACGAAATTTAACAAATAATTCTACAGTAAAACACGTAGCGAGGTATTAAGCGAATTATCGAGACCGTAATATTTACGAAACGGGAAATGAAAAGCCACCACACCACCACATTGTCTAGTCGTATGTACTTAAAAAACTCTTTTTCAAAAACGAAATTACTTCTACTAGTAATTTTGGTTACCTGTACAAAATTTGAAAACTGTGACGTAAAATCTTCAAGAAAGGCAACCAAGAAAACAAAGCGACTGAACAAAGATACAAAATATATCATGGCCTACAAAAAGTTCCACGAAAAATGAATATTTCTCACTGATGTCAGCGGCAACAAAGTGATAAACTTGGTAGCGTTAAAATAAACAGAACTGCTTAAATATGGAATTACCAATCTTGAAATTAAATAGTAATGACTACTGGAACTAATAAATTAGAAAATGCACTTAAAATGTATGACAATAATTGACTAGATAATAGAAATTGTACTAAAATAGCACTCTAGAAATAAAATAAATAAAACAAACCAAAATACCCGGTATACTTTGAGAGAATACGTCAGAAATCAAACGACGGTTGTTTATTACTGTAAACTATCTTCTAGTTTTTCAAAATTGCACGGCTTTGCTAAGGTTTTAATTTATGTCAGAAAGTATTCAAAATCTTCATTTTCTTTTTGTTTCGTTTGTACTGGTGCAGAATGTTTCTTTAAAGCTTGTTACACTCACATAGGCTTTTATATAGTATAAATATAGCAATTGTTGTTTTATTGTCCTTGACCTTACAACCTGCTGCTTTCTTGTAGTATTTAAAATTATTAAAGAATTGATTAAAAGATTTTTCAACATTTTCATTAAAACGGAGATTGCCATGAGGTTTAAAAAAGGCCAATATTGTCTTATTGAACTATACTTTTTTATTTAACAGTGGTCCCACAGTTTTTGTCCGTTTTGCCTTGAGGTTAGAGCTTTTGGTTTTTTAGCATCCCATTTTTTTCCGCTTTCTTTGTGAAACATTTAGTTTATGGAAATATTTGTAAATACATTATCTTTGAGTTACTTTGTATTTTAATGTACTTCGAAAGAATGTGCAGTTCTTAGAAAAACAATTTAATTTAATGACCGCCCAATCTGCTAATACAAAAAAAATAATTAAGCAGGATAAAAAAACTAAATTAAATTAAAACAAATTTTATTATAGTCAACCCTCCAACTCTAGCAATTCACAGGATTAACAATCTCAAACTCGTAAAAAGAGAGGCTCGAATTAATTTACAATATCAAAGATCTTAGAGGGCGCAACCTGCTTATCTATAAATCTCGGTTGTTTAATCATAAACAGGAACGAGCGACATAATCATGTTAAATATGAATAAAACAAAATTTGAATTATAAGTAACCCACAATTAGTTGTACTGCACAGATTAGTAAAACACGATAAGCTTAGAATTATTAATTGTGCACAAATAACTAAGCTAACAGACCCTGTATATAAAAATTAAATTTCTTTTTTGTAATATATACACGACCTAGGCTTGTTGTTTATCCCCTTTACAAAGCAATTCAAATCTTCTCCGTTGTTACTACGATTACGTCGACAATGAAATAAGGTTCTTCACTTACCCTTCCGATTAGTGTTTTTATTGGTTTATTAGATTAAGCTTGACCCGATATCATATGAATGATTGAAACAGGTATATCTCGCTTATCGATATTTTAAGGTTTATCAGGAATCATAGATTCCGCTGGCTCTAAAAATTACCGTGGATACTAAACAATTTGGTATCCTAATTTTATATTGAACCCTAAAATTATCCAGAACTCTAAAATTTTTCCTAATTACAGCCAGAATAAAATAATTTTTTATTACTATTGCTTAGCTTCTTTTATACAATCAAAGCAATAGTTTCCTCAACGAAACGGAATTTTCCTATGACTACAAATGCGGTAAGTTTTCTTACATTTACATTTAGGATGAATACGGAAATTGTCACAACGAAAGTCAAGTGACAACAATAAATATCACAACAAAATGCAGTATGATAAACCAAGTAAAATGATGGCGAAAGTGCGATAACGAAATTTGATTAATGGCAGTGTGCGTTAACCATAAATTTAATACGGTAATCTAATGTTTTCTGATTAAAATTATTAAAACATGATTATGGAAAGTACATGCCTGATATTCGTCTAGATGACGTTAGATTAATTTAAAACTATCAGCCTATCGATGCCTTCCCAAAGCGGAAATGTGTGCTCTTTTTCCCTACCTGAGCACGTCTTGTGCAAAACCTATAATGCATTTTATCTTATACGAAACGACAGCGGTACTACAACATTTTCTAAAACATTACACTACGTCTTATGTGATAACATAAATTTTTATTTATTTGGATCAAAATTTTGATTTTTGTTAATATTTTATTAGAACTTTTAAATTGTCATTTTGCTTGTATTAGTGCTATAATTCCACTTTTACTAGTTTTTAACAAATAAATAAACGTTCATTATTGTTATCAAAACCTTAAGTCCTGATGTAATTCTATTAAGCAGCGTGTTATTATTAACGTAGTTAAAAGGAACTACTTGCTCTCATTTCTCACTATACATAACATTAGAACTGCAATAACATGCTGGTGATTTCTAAATTTTGTATTTATTTAGAATTATAACGATTATATTTTATACAAAAATGTGTATGTATCAATTATTTTTCATAATAAAAATACCTAATTGCACAATTTTTCCAATTTATCCAAAACTAACTAAAAATCTTATTTGATGGGTATACATAAATTTTCTTTTTAAACTATATAGTGTAATTATTGCGTACATTTTAAATTAATCAATAGTAATTAAAAGCCGATAAATTACAGATATAGATAATTGTAACTAATGACATATTTGTTAAAGAGCACTCGTGTATGATATAACTATAAATTGGATTTGGTATCACATTTGGTATGCTGTATATTAAAAATTGTTTAAAAGTAAATATGAAATTAACAAATTTATGTAATTTAATTAATTTATTGCTACGTCTAATATAAAACTATATAAGTTATTTATATTGTAAGGATTATTATTAAAACTAATTTATTTAGACTAAAAATATGTACACGTTTATAACTAACGAATTAATTAAATCTAAGGATATTTAATACAAACACCCTAAACTATATAGTACACTCACCGAAAGATAGAGTCCGCAGATAACTTTTATTTATTTAAACAGTTACGCTTGTTTACATTAAAGTCACGTACAAGGTTATACACTGTAGATTTATCGCGACACGCGTTAATCGCTTATTTACTTAGACTTGAATAGTCTTCTTAACATTGCCATCTTCGAATTGCTGGAATAACAGACCTATGATTTATTTGTGCCGCATTTATACATTTTGCCCAAACGTTCGGGAATTTTTTATATATTTCGGTGAACGTTTTGGAAATGTTCAAAAACCTCGCGAAAGTTTTCGGAATTTCTCGAACGTTTCAATATATTATGATTTCAAAAAACAAATGTTAGTTTTTATGTAGTCTTCTTAAGCAGAGACAATGTATTTTGTCATTACAGGCTCAATTAGGTAAAACCTTTATTTTCAACATCGAAAAATAAAACACAATAATTACTATAAAAAATAATAATTAATAAAAAGAAAACTAATATTTAAAAATTTAATTTAGAAATAAAATTTTCAAGTAAACTCCATTAAGAAATTTTTATAGGAGGACCGGAAAGTAATGTCGTTTTTGCACATATCGACATTCGATAATCGTTCGCCTGTTTATTGTGTATCTCGAACACGTGCACAGGTTATTTTTATATTAGTGTGACTTGTTCACTTCTAAATTATTTAAAATCAAATCGTTTTTTTTTGCAAATTAAGGTGAAATGGCGTGCGAAATACAGGAAGTGCATATTCGTCATTGTATGCTTTTTGAATTTCGCAAGGGTAGTAACGCAACAGTTGCGACTAAAAACATTAGCGATGTTTACCCAGATTCATTAGATGTTCGCAAATGCCAAAGATAGTTTTCCAAGTTTAGGTTTGGGAATTTTGATCTTTCTGACGCCCATCGACCAGGAAGACCAATGTCATTAGACAACGACGTTCTAAGGGCAGAAAATTGTCGAACACCCTTAACCAACCTTGGTCGACCATTCAGGAACATTTGTACCAGATAGGAAAAATCAGCAAAGCAGTGTTTGGGTAATCATAATTTATCAGAGCAAAACAAAGCCAACAGGTCAACCACGTGCTATGCATTGATTCAACGGCACCATGCAGAACCGTTTCTTCATCGTTTGGTCACTAGAAATGAAAAATGGGTCCTATACGACAATCTAAAATGCTAAAGACAGTGGCTCTCCCCAAATGAACCAGCACGCAGTACTGCAAAGCCGGGATTACACCCCAAGAAGGCGCTTCTGTGTGTTTGGTGGATCATCCGCGGAATCGTCCACTTTGAAGTGCTTAATCCTGAACAAACTGTTAATGCGGACCTTTATTGTCAACAATTGGATCAAGTAAACCAAGCTCTAGTTGAGAATTACCCGGCTATCGTCAACAGAAAAGGTGTCATTCTTCAACATGACAATGCAAGACCGCACTGTGCAAGACGGACACTAGAAAAAATTAATGAATTGGGATGGGAGGTGCTGTCTCACCCTCCATATTCACCTGATATTACACCTTCAGATTTTCATTTGTTCCGATCCTTACAGCACTTTCTAAGTGACAAAAAATTTCAAACTTTGGACGACTTAAAAAATGGAATCTCCAGATATTTTGATGACAAACCAATAGATTTTTTTCGGTCTGGTATAGAAAATTTGCCCACTAGATGGCAAAAGGTTGTGGAAAATGTGGGTGATTATATCATTGATTAAAAATAAATATTATAAAAAAATTATTCGTTTTAATTTAACGTAAAAATACGACATTACTTTCCGGTCCCCCATATTATCAAAAACAAATAAAATTGATCATCAATTAATTCAATAGACGTAATTGTCAAAAAATAAAAATCTGCAGAAATCACAACAAACAAGAGAATTGTTCCAAAAAATAAAATCTACATCCGATTGTTAAAATCCGACTACTGTACAAACAATAAGCAAATAACTGTTACTTATTGGTGATAAAATAAAAATCCACCCTAAATATCTAGAAAACAAAAACGTTATGTGCAATACGCTAAAACCGGTCAATGTTAGTTGTGAGGGGGACACTTAATTAGTTAAAGTTGTGACTTGCAGGTGCACCCTCTTGGTTGGGGTACCAGCTCCCTCAAAAATTAAAATTTTTTTGGTTGAAATCATGCATTTGTTTTGTTTGGCAGTAGTGGCAATATATATAAATTTTCCCTCAGTTCAAAAATTAGATGATTCTTATTTAATACAGGGTTGCCAGGTTGATTATATCAGCTGATCAAGTAAATTGGATCGGTGTTTATCTGGTTATTTCATTTGTGTGCGTTTTTTCTCATTTTTACTTAATTGACAGAGTATGATTATTGAATTTTTTTATTAATGCTATGATCGATATAGCCTGCTGTAACCGATGAACTTTTACAACCTTTATAGCTTCTTAGCTGTGTGATATCACCTTCTCTGTAAACTAACAAAGTAGCCGATGATCGTCTATAGCAGTGTGTCCCCTGTATAAATTACATCCGGATAAATTAAGGTATTTGGCTATATCTCTTGGGATTTTCGCAATGGTGTTCATTCCTATGGGTTAATTAAAACACCTGCCTACATTATATTATTAAAAAATAATGAAAGAGTATTCTTATCCTGGGTCTTAATCCAGAACGTTAAATAATGAATGTTATTTTAATGTTTTCAAATAAATATTCTACATCTCTCTGTTTTAGAATCACGCCGTCACTGATTTGCAGAGTCAACTGTTTGTAAAATGCGTAATCGTACTTATATATTATACGGGAGACAAGCGCAAACTTTTATTCTTTTATTTTAGCATACTTTACATCTCTGTGAACGTTCGATATTATTAAGACGCTATTTGCTACTTTTGATATGCTTTTAAAGAATTGGTCAGTGTACTGGCAAAACTAAGCAATTTTTTTAATTAAGTTGCCGTTTACTACGAGTTTCCTGGGGCTTCTTAGCGATATAGATGTGCGGAAATCATAATTCTCTCTTCGTAATTGGGGATACTCCCCTAATTAACATCCAGAAGCCGTGCGATTTGAGTCAATGGTTCACACCTGTGGAATCCGCATCATCGCCACTGACTCGCGCCTTATTCTAAAGTGTTGTTAACGTAAAATTTTTAAATTGTATTCGATTTTTTAATTATTAAATCATTTTTAAGCATTTATTTAATTTGAATTCACCGTATTACTCATTCTATCTAAACTAATTGTAGATTATACCAAATCATTTTATTTTTAGTCGTAAATTTTAAATCATCTTTAAACTTAGCTAACGCATTTTGCTTTGAGTGCGCTGACGTTTACCATTTAAGTTTCTTTAATCGTTTGAATGTAATTAAGGCCATATTTAAACACCTAACGCCGCGCCGTGCATGTAAGTTTACATCCTACGTACGTCTCGTCAGTAATGTAATAAGAAGTAATGTACGTTATTACTTCGATAGAGTAACTTTTTAGTACTCATTTTATTCATTGCTAGTACTTATAATTGTCGATTTGTTAATTTGTCACGACAGCATGTAAACGACATAGTTGATCAATTACGATTAAAGTTACGGTGTTTGTTACTTATTTTATTTGCTATTTAAATCTTTAAATATTTATTATTCTGATAAATAAACTTAGTAGTAGTACATGTTATCGTTGGATATAATTATATACGCTTGTTACACTGTTCTTGTTTGCCTCTTTTTGTTCTATTCGTTTCGTAGAGGGTTCAGACGTGTACCTTAGACTCTCCGAGCTGAGGATCTTATTGGTACAAAGAGTGGCGCTTAGTTTTTCTTTTTCTTTTATTATAGTTTTGTCAGCCACGACATTCACCGACATTGTAGCTAGGTCGTAATGACGTGGTTGTTACCAACAGGGCTCACTACAGAAAAGGTTGGTAACAAATTAAGACAACCTATGATATGAAATAACTTTTACAGTATGGCCTCAAAAATTAGTACCATTTCCGAGGCAATAACAACCATAAGTAGTAGTAGAGTAGTATATTTTATCTACGACTAATTTATCAATTTAAGATTTTCAATGAACAACAATTAACAAACTGAATTGATCGCGAACTATTAATCACTATAGACTTCCTCTACACTTCTTTTGATCTGGTTTTTACTCCGTTATTTTCCTTATGGTTGCGATGACTTCTCATAATATGCCCAAACCATTTCAGACGTTGCGCTTTAATATGTCGTACTATATCTTCTTCTTTTTTTCTATTAGTTTGAAGTTGATTTTTCTTCTAATGTCGTTATTTTGGCGACCCTAAAATGATTCTTAATATTTTATTTTCAAATTTTTGTAGTTTTTCTTCCTCTGCTACGGCTTTTTCAATCTTTTGTATATCTTTAATCTTGTTTTTTCCTTTCTGTATTTCCTCTTTGATTCTTCTTTTTCGGTTTTGTTGGTTTCCTAGATAGTTAAATGTCTACACGTCCTGAAAATTATACTGCTCTACTTTCAGGTCTTGTTCTTGTCGGTTCTGATTATATGACATATTTTTTTCCTTACATTTATTTGTAGTCTAACGTTCTTTGCTTCTTTGTCTATTCTTCCAATTTTTATATGAATCCTTTTCTTGCGCTTTGAGTGCCTATTTTGACGTATTTGGTTGTGGTTCCGTTTATCAGTACTCTTATTCCTGTGATCTTTAGTGTCATATTTATCAACCTTATTAGTTTATTTAAGACTTCCATTTCTTCTATACTTTATTGCAACTTTTTGGTAATTTGGTATTATTTTTTTTGTTTTTATTTGTCTGTTTTTTAATAGGTATGTGAACACCTTATATATTGTCTTTAGTATGGTAATTCCTCTGTGATTGGCGCAATTTTCGGCATCTCCTTTCTTGTATATTAGACTTATTATTCCTCTGTTTCATGCCTTAGACATTGATTTCCTTTTCAGATTTCCTTAATCCGCTTGTGTATTTTATTTGCTATTTACTCTTTCGGTTCTGATTTTAATGTTTGTTTAATCTTGTTCTTTTGTATTTTATTGTGAAAGTTTCTCATGTTATTATTCTTAATTTCCTTTTATATTTCCTGTAGTTGCTCGTTTATCCACGTATTTTTCTGTCTTTTAAATATGTTTTTTGCACTATTTCTATTTTTATATTGCTCCCTGATCTATTCGTTCGGTCTTCGCCATTTTTGTTCCACTTCTTTGTCCTCTTACTTTTCATCATTGTTCTTTTCTATGGTTTCTTCATATTTTTTTGCGTTTTTTCATTGTTCATTTCCTTCCTACAATGTGTTTTTTTCTTCAGTTTTTCATTGTTATTATTACTAAATAGTAACCGTTGTCTCAAGTTTTCTTTCTATATGTTCTTGTATCCGTTACTTCATTCACATTCTTCTTTGTCAGCAAAACGTAATCAATTTGTGTTTCTGTTGTTCCATTTGAATGTTTCCACATTACCTTGTGTTTTTTTGGGTGTTGGAGTATTGTAGTAATTATTATCAAGTTCATAGTTATTGCTTATTTGCACATTTTGTGTTCATTCTTGTTTGTGACTTCATGTATTGTATGTTTTCCTTGTACTTCCTTTAAAAAATCTTTTTTTTTCACTTGGGCGTTAAAGTCTTCCAATACAATAATCGTTTCTTGTCTTGGTATCTTCTCATTTACATTTTGTAGCCCTTCATAGAATTTTTCTTTTTTTTTATCATTGCTATCCTCCTGTTCATAGCTATAAATTGTGCTATTTTTTTGTTGTGGACTATTCTTCCCAGTATAAATCCTATTTTTTGTCCTTGTTTCTTGTCCTCGCTGTATAGGAAACTATATTATTATTTGATTATCCCTTTTTCTTGCCATCTTATGTCTTGTATTTGATATCTTCGTAATTCCTCTGCTATTACTTGCATTTTGCATGGTCCTTATATACCATGTTCTAACTTTTTTTGTTTTGTTTTTTCCGTATTAGTTTTCTTTTTCATTGTTTACTGTCTGCAAATTTGTTTTTGCCTATACGTAGTATTGTAGATTAGAATTTTTGATAATTTAGAAAGAATGAATTAATTTTTACATGTAACGGACGGAGATCAACGTACACTATTGTAAAATGTACGGTTTATGTTGAATGTTTGTACAATTTTGGTTTTAGTCTTGGATATTGCTATTAATACTTGTGTTTGAAGATTCTTCGCGTCTTCTATAGGGGAGGGTTAGGTAAATTGAACTATTTTGCACTTTTAATTTTTTTTTGAGTATGAAATGGTAGTTCAAGTTGTTTATTGTATCAGTTTTATACGTTATCATCTTGTTCAAGTTTTATAAAAATTTCATGTCCATGGTACTACACTATTTTCTTCTAAACTCTACAAACGGTCCAATTTCCAAGACGACTTTAATAAATTGGATCACTTGGTCTCTTAAATTGAACGACAACTGATAGTTAACAATAGCAGCTAATATTTTTTTGATATGCCTGAAAAACATAGTTTTTAATTGTGTAGTAATGTGTTATATGACCGCTAAAGTGTGGTAACAAATGTTTATTCTAAAAACAAACAAAAACTACAAAATGAAAATACAAGAAAAGAAATCAAGTTAACGTATGTCCAAATTCTCAAAATTAATTTAAAATGTGAATATTGAGTTTTGTCGCTTGGTACTCCAAGATGTGAGTAAGGGAAGACAAATTTTGAAGATTTTTTTAAGTAAGTGATCAAACAATCGGATAAACTTTCTCTGGGAGTTTCTGCTTGGGCGACATAATATACTTTTCTCATTTTTTTTTTTTTTAAATGCTACCAATAGAAATAGAAAATCTCTGTTGTGTAGTTTTGCAACATTCACATCTCTCTCTAAAAGTAGCTGCTCTATATCAACAAAGTCTTTCACTCTAGTGCGAGTCTGCCAACGGGCTCATATTGCTTGGTTCTTCGCCGTTGCTGCTGGATACCTCATAATCTACTTTTTCCTTCTTTTTTATCTGGCTTATCATTTGCCTCTTGATTGATCCAAGTGTCAGATGCAAAACTCAACTTCTTTTTGGTTTTTTTCGGAACTTGTCTCTTGTCTAAGTCAGTTTTGTATAGAGTAGTAGTATATACTGAGGCGGAAGAAGTTTTGTGTTTTCACAAAAACAGGTTTGGGGCAGAGGCAACACATCCATTAGGTCATCTCAATGTTACTGTAGGAATTTCTTTTGATTCTAAAAGAAAACTTGATTTCAACGCATTCAAAGCAGAAAATCTTAATTCATTGAAGATAAGACAGTAATTGGCGAAATACCGCTGGCTTTGAAAAAAATTGCAGTCGTACGCACACAAACCGCCTTTTCATATGCTTCAGCCAACAACGCAGAAACTTAAATTGTGATATTGTTTTTCCTGGATTATGTGTCAGCCATTTTTCTTAAGGTTTAACATAGTACTGGCCCAGTTGTCAAAAGAACGCCACATCTAAATGTTGTAGCCTGTCAGTTGTATGGCTAGGCAGCTGTAGAAAAATGATGCCGTGGTCTCTTGCGTAGATGATAGCGCGTAGATTTTTGCTGTGTCCATTTAGAAGTAGCAAAACAGAATCATTCTTAGATTATGCTTTAACTAATCGACAAAAAGTTCTCCAAGTATCCAGTGTCGGAAATTGTAACAATACTGCTTGGTGCACCGAGTTAGAGTTCCTGCGGCTGTCTTTTTCTTTTAAAAATTATCATCGGCGAAATATAGTTCTTGTGTTCTTTTTAGCCCAATAACATTAAAAGCGTTTTTTTAACCGTTGTGAACTCTGACTCGTCAACGTTATAGGTTTTACTTCCGGTTATTTTTTTCTCATCCACCAAACCTTCCAAAATAGTAAAAAAAACATGGCCACTCGTTCCTAGGCAAACTCTTTCATTTTTTGCAAGAAGGTAGCTTTGGGTTGACGCAGTGTCAGCTTTTTTTGTCGCCTCATAAATCCATAATACCAAGCTTTTCCTTTCTTATCTATGTTAAAACTATATGTGGTGCCGTGTTTTTCCGCTACATCAAAAGCTAATCTTCTAACATTTTTAATGCTGAAGCTAAACATACTTTTTTTGAACTGAAGAATATTATCAGCAAGCTCCTTTTCCATATTATCAGCGAACGCAAGTATTCTTCCGAGAGCTTTGCATTTGCTTCTTTAATTTGTTTTAGCAACGTGTCTTTTAATGGTAGCTTTTGGCAGTTAATATTGACGGGGCGCAGCGTTAAGACCACACTTTTTCTCTGATGCAACCTGTATTGGTTCCATTGCTCTTATGTCTACTTTCCTTAATTTTCCTTTTTAACCATTTTCTACAAAGAATATATAAAACCATCTTTAATCTAATTTATCCAATTTTACAATAATTTAGGTTACGTTATTTATCACTCTTTGTATAAGATTTACCAGATTATATTCTATAACTTCCATTGAATGACAAACATACCTATCAAACAAAAATTGACTTAACCCCCAGCTAACGTCCAACTGAGCGTTGACGCAATTACGCTTTTACAACAAAACGCGTGCAAAACTAAAATGCGCCAAAACAAAAATAATTAATTGAATACAAAAATTTACTTATAAGATGAATTTAAAAACGTAAAATAACTTCCTTAAATTAACGTGAAATTAATCAAACAATCCCAAAGTACATGAAACAAATAAAATCAACACAAATACCGGGTCTTTCACAAAAGAAATCGCACAAACTCAAACGACGGTTACAATTGCATCATAGATGCTACCAAAACAAAAGTACACAAAAACGTGTTATGAAATCTTTAATATTTTAATAATAAATATTAATAATGATTTTAATGCACCATGCATAAATAATATGTATAATTCTCTATTTGATTATATTTTTTAACAATGTTGCATTTGATTTATATTTTACTTTTTTAAATGTTTCTTTTATATATTTTTCTAAATAAAAGTTTTAGAGCGATATTTTTTGCGGTAAAATGGTAGCGATTTTATTCGAACCTTTTTTTTCAAGTTTGGTGATTTTGATGTTAGCAAACCTGGCAACGCTGTAGTCGCTACATACGCCCTGTTTATTCCAGTAATTTATATATAGTTTAATGGGCTGTAGTGACGCTACTTTTGTTATTTTCAAAACAATTAAAAAAACATTTTTATGGTTATTATATTATGCCGCGTTTTATTTAAATACAATTTTTGTAATTCGGGGTTGTAATCTTTACTATCTAACCAAATTTCTAACAACTTTGTAGTTTCCTGCATGATAATATTAACTTGTTTCTACAAGATGGCACTCTTTAGATTTTACTAATAATATTTAAAAAGATTCATATTTAAAAAAATATTTAAAATTTAAAATCAATTAACTCTGGCTGCTTTGATACTTTTCTTATACAAATTTTAACAATTGTACGATTAGAAATGTTGAAATTTGCTTGAATAAAAACTAAAATATTTCGTTAAATATTTGTTAGGTTATTACATATATTGTTTTTCAAAAATTCTAGTCTACGCTATATAATAATTTATGTTTTGTACATAGGTAACTTTATTATTATTATTATTGATTTAAAACTTTTTGTTATATTAATTTTTTTTATAAAAAAAAATACGAATGCTCGCTTTAATAAGCAAATAATATATTTTCAAGAACATCACAAATATCGCCATCACTTTAAATTTATTATTTACGATCTTCTTTTTACATTAACGTAATCATTAAATCAATGGTTTAACGTTTACCGTTAACGATATTGCATTAATAACGTTAGTTATTACCTACTTCACATTTTCATTTCATTAATTAAAAAATTTAAGAACTTATTTTAAAAATTTCTTATTGTTAATACAAAATTAAGACGCGTTTTTGTAACTAAATGTGCGCTGTTCTTACAGTATTTATTTTTAATTAATATATAAATCTTCTAGGTTTAATTAAATTTATTTAGAACCGTTTTAATTCTATGTATTGATTATGAGAATTAAAGTGTTTTACAAGTTTGGAACAGGTGTTCGTTATTTTGGTTTATAATACGTTATTTAATACTATCATTAAACCAGTACCTACATTTTTAATGGAAAAAATATAATTAATGACAAATGCTTTACTGCAGAAAGACCAATTTCTACATGTTTAAATTATATCGATATGCCATTTACTATAACTTCCATAATTACTTAAAAAATCATGTTGGTTTTAATTAATTTTTTGAATTAAAGAATATTAGTGTTAGACTAAACGGTACTTCGTTTCGTGAAAGTTTTTTTTATCTTCGTTGTGTTTTAAATAAAAGATGGTGTGCAAATAATGTATATATGTATATGTTTATACCGGGTCTTTCAGGAGGATTCTGCTAAGGTTGTGTAAACAAGAAAAGTTATGTCAATATAGCAACGATTCGAAAAAATTAAGGAGTTGTGGCCTACTAAAGAAAAAAAAACTGGTGTGGTCACCACACGACTTTTTTATAAGGAATGATGGAGGAATGTCTACATATTTTTTTAAGGTTATGTTGTCGTAAAACCATTTTGAAGTGTATGTACACGTTTGTATCGATTTCCTAGCATGCTATAATTTTTTCTCCTCGATTTCATTAAGATCATATCGACTAACCCTTATATTTGTGCGGCTCGATATTACTAACCCCTGTAGTAAATCAGTAAAAAATATTGTCATTTGTTTATTTTAAATTTTCTTTGAAGTTATGGAACTTTTTCTAAAAAAAATTGTCGCTGACAGGATTCGAACCTAGGATTCCATATGGAATTCACTTTAAATTATAAATTAAATATCTAATAAACTGTTAATGTTAGAAAAAACTTTTATTTGAATAAATTGTTAGAAAGAATTAACTCTATAAGAAACTGTAAAAATAATTCGAATAATTTACATACGTACAAAATTGTATAAGAAAAACTAATAAAAATGGCGTATACACCCACTTGAGGTTTTTTGATTAGACCCATCTTTGATAGAACCGAGAGAATATGAAAAGCTAGCTCCATACCAAATTTTAAGTTACTAGGACTTTTGGTTCGAGAGTTATCGTGGGTACATCATTACACACAGACACACACACACCCAATTTTTTTCTCAAAAATACATTTTCTGAGTCAGGAGACCTTGAGACGTAAAATTATGCAATAATTTTTTTTTTAAATTGCGATCGTTATACTTTCCTTATAGGAAAGTAAAATAATTTTTTTAAAAATCAAGTTTTACTTCAAAATAATATAGAAATTGAGTAATATAACATCTACAGTAAGTGTTCAAAATGACCTATTATGCAAAAAAATTGGTAGTTCAATTTTCAAGTATAAAAATTTTTAGTATAAGTATAAGATTTGTCCCTAGACATACGCTATCCCTTTTTTCGTAGTCGCCTGTCAAAACCAATTCATTTGCTGCTAACGTTTTGTAAAATACGGACCGTTCTTAGCGGTCTTTCTGACCCAACAAAGCTTTTATTATTAAGTTGATTTACGATACTCCACGTGGGAAAATTTTGCGTAGTGTTGAGTGAAAGCTTATTTCGGGCGAGTCCGATCTCTCTACCTGTAACCTTAGCAGTGACGTTCGTAACACCTGGTAACACCTGTTTGTCAAAAAGTTCCATGACGTCACGTTATTGATAGCGTTATTTCTTATGCACCGTCAAGGGTTGGACATCTTCAGGATTATCCCTTTGTTGGAGATGGACTACGACAAAAACTTAGAAAACGTATTCTGTTAAGTCGAAGGGAATTCGTTCGTTCGTAAATGATTGGATGTTAAAGGAGACCTTTTACTTGTGTTAACATTATATGCTCGTTTATATTGGGTTTAATATTACTTTTTTAGGTAACTCAAGTACGGAATTAGCTAATCCTCTACTGGATAAAACCTAACTGTGAGTATTACTATTTCAATCTGTGCTTCGGTGGTCACGTCGTTTATGACCGTACGTGCATGTTAGGTTCAATTATATTTTTGTGATTCACAAACTCATGAATTAAATTGTTTATTTGTCTACGGTTTTAAAATTTGTTAATATAAATTCAGACGTTATGTTTATGTAAAAGTTTAGACCGACAGGGTCAGCTTGTTGCAACTTATAGTCAATTCAACCCACGATCTATATTTGCGAAAATTTCTATTGATGTACCTTCTTCATCTTCTGTGATAAAATAAATATATATTCTGTGTTATTACTTCGGTGGTGTTATTTATTCTTTTCCAGCTACGGGTCGAGTTGGACGGTATCTATAATTTAACCTTTCATCGTCTTGTCCCCTTTTTTTAGCTTTAGCTTTAGCTTCTTACTTCTTCAGAAACGAACTAAGGAAATTGGAATGTAACGTTTTCTGGTGAAGATCCTTCTTTACTTATAGAATTTCTTATTCGTATCGACGAGTTGTGTTTGTCTTCTGGAGTTTCTCAGCATCAACTTTTTCTTTCAGCTCCGGAAGCTCTTATTGCGTTTAGAAGTAGACGAAATACTTTACGTTCTTGGAATGAGGTTACTGCAATGTTAAAAACTGAATTTGTGCCCTTAGATTATAATGAACGGGTAATGAACACTGTTCGTAACCGAGTGATGAAACCTAAGCAATCTATTGGGATGTACGTTACTGCTATGCGTTATCTTTTTATGCAATTGCTAGAACCAGTCTCGGAGAAGACGCAGCTTAAAATCATACGCCGCAACTTGACTCTATTATATTGTTACGTATATTTATTATAAAACTAATTTATTTATAACGACTAAAACTACGTTTACTTTTATAGAAATATGTATACTTTTAAATTGACCGAACTACTAAAATCTAATAATAAACACACTTACACTATAATTTATGTATAACCGTTGTATAACACTTAAGATAAGATTAGATAACGTCCTCGGATTTGTTTACACTATAAGTCACGTTCACTCGATTCGGTGTACACTGTTATTTATTTAAAACGCCGCGCGTGCTAACGATACGTATTTATTTCAACTTGATAATCTTAATACTGCATGCTTTCACATTCCAGCAATAACTGACTTACGATTTCCATCTTCGGCTTTTATAGACATCGGCGAATTCTTCTCGATCGTTCCTCACTTTTCGCTATATCTTCTAGAAACTAGATAACAGTTCTAGAAGGCTCTTGCATTTGCAAGTAATTTCTCGGACGTTTCACTGCCCCTTTCTTAGGACTGTTCTGTCCCAGAACAGGAGACTGGATGCGACACCGGTAAAAGGGATCGTGGCGATAGCGGCAGCTTCCTCCATTTCGGCAACTTCCTTGACCATAAAAGTAACAGTCAATGGACTTTTCCTGACCCAATACTCTCCTCGGTTGGTAACTACAGACCAACACTTGAACGCCTGTTCCTCGGAAGACGACCTCCAACATGTTTCGAACTGTCCTCCAATTCAATTGGTCTAAGCCACAACCAAGCTTGGGTACTGCCAATTTCTTAACATGATGGAACTCCATTTGTCTCTTGAGACTCCATAATGTTCGCCACAGATCCTTGTATAACGGCTTGACACGTGAGTATTTCTTGGTGACCAGATAGAAAACGAAGCGTCCGTCACCACGTAGTCCTAAAACCTTTCCGACTGCCGGTTGCTGTCTTCGTAATTCATCTAGCTGTCCAAACTTCTTTTTAAACACGACTGCAACCCCTTTGGACATGTCCAGCTCCTCGCTCACGCAATGTGCGATGGCGTAATCTTTTTGTGTCTGGAACAGGTCTTGTTGTTCGGTGGTAACTCCGAACCTAGCTTTTCCAGAACCTCCGTATAAGTTCATAAACTTTTCGAACTCCATTTCTTCGATTGGATTCCTGGTTCTGCTACTTATTACTCTGGTTCGGACCTGAACTTGCGGATTGTGGTTATCGCCAGCAAACGGGGCTAGACAATCGACGTGGACCACTTTTGGCTTGCCTCTGGGCGGTTTTCGGATGCGGTATATAACGTTGTTAATACGCTGCACGACTTCATAGGGGCCCTCCCATTGCCTTTGCAGCTTCGGCGACAAACCACGTCTCCTTTGAGGGTTATACAACCAAACCATATCGCCAGGTTGAAACCCACCATTTTGCGCCTTGACGTCATATCTTGTTTTCATCCTGTCGCTGGCAATTTGTGTGTTTTTACGAACCTCTTCATGTACTTCGTCTAGCCTCTTTGCCAGCTTGCTGACGTAATCCTCTCCAGCGACTTCTTCTTCCGGTCTTCGTCCAAATTGAAGATCGCATGGTAATCTTATCTCACGACCGAGCATGACACAGGATGGTGTTTGGCCTGTGCTTTCGTGAACGGATGATCGGTACGCCATTAAGAAGAGGTGCAAGTACTGATCCCAGTCTCTTTGATGTTCGGACACTACCTTGGCTAAGTACTTGCCCATTGTTCGATTCATCCGTTCAACCATGCCATCAGACTGAGGATGGAGAGGCGTTGTCCTAGTCTTTTTAATTCCTAACAGTCGGCAAACTTCTTGAAACAGCCCAGACTCAAAATTGCGGCCTTGATCGGAGTGTAATTCTAACGGAACTCCAAACCGGCAGAAAAACTCCTTTACTAATACGTCTGCGACTGTAGCTGCTTCCTGATTGGGTATGGCGTAAGCCTCCGTCCATTTCGTGAAATAATCCATCGCCACCAAGATGTATTTATTTCCCGAATCGGATTCTGGGAACGGCCCTGCGATGTCAATCGCTACTCTTTCCAAAGGGCTTCCTACGTTGTATTGTTTCATGGGTGCTTTGCGCTTTCTCGCTGGACCGTTTCCTGAAACGCAGACTATGCATTTACGGCACCATTTCATGACGTCCTCTTTGCAGTTCATCCAGTAGAATTGTTCTCGCACTTTACCCAACGTCTTCTTAATGCCAAAGTGTCCTCCTGATGTCCCATCGTGGAGATGCTTCAACACTTCGGTCACCCTGCTCTTCGGCACTACCAGCTGTAGTCTGTTTCCCGTGCCCTCGGCACTTTCTAGGGATCGCTTAAGAAGACCGTCTTCTACTATCAAGGAGTCCCACTGCGCCCAGTACGCTTTGATATTTTTGCCCAAAGCACTCACTTCTTCCCAGGTTGGTCGTCGGCCGCTTTCTTTCCAGTCCAGGAGTAGTCTTATTTCAGGATCGTCTTCTTGTTCGCGACGTAACTGCTCAGGTTCCCACTCATCATCAACCATAGCAGTTTTCCGGAGACATTCGACTTTTTCTTCCAGTCGCGAACAATGGCTGCAGTCCGCTGGACATGGTCTTCTGGACAAGGCATCAGCGTTTCGATGACTGCTTCCGGCACGGTGTTCTGTGTCATAATCATACTCTTACAGTCTCTCGATCCATCTTGCCACTTGTCCTTCTGGGTTACGGAACTGCAGAAGCCATTTTAAAGCAGCGTGGTCTGTTCTCAGTAAAAATTTTCGTCCATACAAATACTTGTAGAAATGTTCGATGGACTTAACGACTGCTAACAGCTCCCTCCTAGTAACGCAATAATTCCTTTCTGGCCTGGACAAAACCTTGCTAAAATACGCGATAACCTTTTCTTGTCCATCTTGAATCTGCGAAAGGACCGCGCCTATGGCCAGATTGCTTGCGTCGGTATCCAAAACAAACTTCCCATCTTCTCTTGGATAACTCAAAATCGGCGAAGTGACTAGGGCTTGTTTTAGTTGATTAAAAGAACTTTCGCAGTCTTCATTCCATCTAAATTCTGCTTTTTCTTCAGTTAATTTTGTTAATGGTTTGGCAATATTGGCAAATCCGGGTACAAATCTTCTATAATAAGTGCACAACCCAAGGAAACTTCGGACCTGATGTTTGTCGATTGGTCTTGGCCATGCTTGCACTGCTCGGATTTTGTCTGGGTCAGCCCTCACTCCATCTCTAGATACGACGTGGCCAAGGTATTGGACTTCCTTCTTAAATACGTGGCACTTCTTTGGGCTCAGTTTGAGGTTAGCCCCACGTAATCGCTGGAACACTTCCTTCAAGTTGCTCAAGTGTTCTTCAAACGACCTTCCAACCACGATCACGTCGTCCAGGTAAACCAAGCACGTCTTCCAAGACAATCCGCGCAAGATGGTCTCCATCAAACGCTCGAACGTTGCAGGAGCGTTACACAGGCCGAAGGGCATTACAGTGAATTGCCACAAACCAGTTCCGATCGTAAAAGCTGTTTTTTCACGATCCTTGGGTTCTAATTCTACCTGCCAGTATCCACTCTTTAAATCTAACGTAGAAAACCACTGGGATCCTGACAGCGTGTCTAGCGTATCGTCAATTCTGGGTAAAGGGTAGCTGTCCTTTTTGGTCACGTCGTTTAGCTGCCTGTAGTCTACGCAAAACTTCGTTGATCCATCCTTCTTCTTCACGAGTACCACTGGGGATGCCCATGGACTACTTGAAGGTTCAATCACGCCTTCTCTCTCCATATCCGTAATTATTTGTTCGGCTTCTTCTCTTTTCGCCAAAGGAAGTCTGCGTGGATGTTGTCGTATCGGCCGAGCGTCTCCGGTATTAATTTTATGTTTCACCACGTTAGTTCTTCCTTTGGAGCCACTTTCCAGCGCGAACACATCTTGGTACTCTTGGATCAACACTTTAACTTTAGCCAGCTGGTCTTGGCTGAGGTTTTCGCATTTGGTGGTAAGAATGTCCAATAGATGTTGTGGACACTTCTTCGGCGACGTATCTTCGTTCGACTTCACGCATCTCACAATTTGTGATACTGGCGTGCATTGGCCTACCACGGTCTTCTTTTTCAGCGTTACAGGATCTGAGTTGATGTTTAAGATCCTTACTGGCATCGTCTTCTTTACTCGTACTAAAGTTCTTCCAACGAGTAGTCCCTTTTCAACTAAACCGCCCTCCATTGGTTCAATCGCGCGTATGTAGCCTTCCCGGAAACTTCCATCCAGGCGTGCCATCACCACACTTTCAGTCCTTGCAGGCAGAGTCACGTCTTCACTCAATAAGACTCGCACGGCTGCCTTCTCTGACGAATGAAAAGGAATTTCTTCATTGTCGATCTTCAGGACATCGTTCTTCATATCCAAATGGAACCCATACTTCTTTATCACGTCCATTCCCAGGATAACTTCTTCCGTGATGTCGGCTACCAGTACTTGATGGTCGAGTACTCCATTTCCCAAACCAATGGTTACTTTGACTTGTCCGTGAGTAGGTATTTCGTCGCCCGTCGCCGTTCAAAGTCGTACTGTTACTGGTGATGTCTTCTCGTTTTCCAATAAGATGTCAGGACGAATGATGGTCTTCGTCGCTCCCGTGTCAACCAGTAACTGGACGCTTCTCCCATTGATCTTTCCATCGAGATAAATGCTATGCAATTGCTCTCTAGGCGATGCCATTTGGATTGTAACCTCCGGAGTTTGACTAGATGAGATTACTTTTTGTTTCTTTCGCTCGCCTCGTTCCAAATTTTCGAGGGCTCTTCTAGTCCTCTTCTTAGGTTTGGTACGATGCCGTCGTACATGGCCTATTTCATCGCAGTTCAAAGCTGTCACTCCTCTTTCCCGAAGTATTCCTCGCGCTATCTCCTCGATGCTTTCTAGTGTCTGCGCGGGTACTTCTGTAGCACAGCAGAGTCTATGACCATCTCGTTGCGATGCTTGTTTTGCTGCTTCAAACTCCAAAGCATGCACCAAAGCGTCATCCAATGTCTTCGGTCGAGTTAACCGGAGAGTCAGCTGTGTTTCGCTGTCTCGGAGGCCATCTACGAAAGTTTGAATAGCTAACTGCTCCAGGAAGGTATCCGGTGCTGTAGGATACGCAAGCCGTGTTAATCTGGCGATGTCAGCCTCAAACTCTTGAAGACTTTCGGCAGCTTTTTGAACCCGACTTTTAATTTGAGCCTGGTATACTTGTTGAAGATGAGCATCCCCATATCTCATTTCTAATCGTGATATTAAGAGTTCGTAATTTTCTTGCAGGTGGTCCGGAACAGTTTGTAAAATTCCAAGCGCTTCTCCACGTAAGGACACTATTAAAGACGTCGCTTTCTGCTTGTTGCTCCAACCATTAGTCGAATCGCAAATTTCTTCTTTTAAATTTAACATATCTGTTTGGGTTTCCTCTTGCACAATTTTAATTTGGTTTTCTATGCTTGTTTGTATTTCTTCTTTTAACCGTCTAGAATTTTCCATCAATTTTTCTTCTATCTTCTGGGTATTTTCAAATAATTTTTCTTCAATTTTCTGAGAAGTTTCGTAAAACTTTTCTTCAATGTTTCTAGAGTTTTCTTCCATTTTAACTGTTTGCGAACGCGTCACCGGCATAAATTTAAATATAACACGAATATAAAGTTTTTTTAAATACACTACTTTTTAAAATGCAGTTTTTGTATAACACAAAATTTAATAACTATCCACTTATTAATATTAAACCACTAGTGTCCGGAAACGAATTTAATCGCGATCACGCACTTGTTAAAAGAAAAAGTTTAATAAACACTATTTTAAAAATAAACACGCGTATCGCGCAAACTTAAAAGTTATTTATGCAATGTTTTTATTACGGGTGCGATATCAAATAACTTAATGGTATTCACACTAAAAATCGCGAACGGTTTGATACCTCAACACCTGACGCCACTGTTACGTATCTATTTATTATAAAACTAATTTATTTATAACGACTAAAACTACGTTTACTTTTATAGAAATATGTATACTTTTAAATTGACCGAACTACTAAAATCTAATAATAAAAACACTTACACTATAATTTATGTATAACCGTTGTATAACACTTAAGATAAGATTAGATAACGTCCTCGGATTTGTTTACACTATAAGTCACGTTCACTCGATTCGGTGTACACTGTTATTTATTTAAAACGCCGCGCGTGCTAACGATACGTATTTATTTCAACTTGATAATCTTAATACTGCATGCTTTCACATTTCAGCAATAACTGACCTACGATTTCCATCTTCGGCTTTTATAGACATCGGCGAATTCTTCTCGATCGTTCCTCACTTTTCGCTATATCTTCTAGAAACTAGATAACAGTTCTAGAAGGCTCTTGCATTTGCAAGTAATTTCTCGGACGTTTCAATATCAATCTCATTTCGCACTGATGGATATTACATCCTTTTCTCAATAGATCTCTTTAGACAAACGTTTGGAATTAAATCTTTACTCTTGTAATTCTTTTAAACTTTTGACATCTGAGGGAAACGATCGACTTCTAGAACCACCTTTGGTTTATACAAATAAAACTGTTGCTTTCGCACCTTTTGTTAATACGGTTGCTGATACTCTTACTACTTCTACTACTTCCTTCTTCTGTAACTACCCCTAAGTCTAATACTTGTATGCACTGTCGTTTTAAAGCTGAGAAACTTTTACGGCCCATTCGTTCTTTAACTTCTCTTCCTCCAAATTTCCAAACTTTTTCTTCAATTTCTAAGATTATTAGGCCTAGTACCGATCTTTGGTACTTAGGTTTTGTTTCTAAAGTCTCTTCTTTTCCTCGTCGTTTTTCTCGTTGGTGTATTGTGAAAGATCTTCTATGTAAACGTATACGCATTTCTTTGTCTGACTCTTGTGTGTGGAAATTAGTTGGTCCTTCGGACCAACGCAAACAACTAATCCACGATCACCATCTTCCATCTGAGCGTGAACACCGCAGTGTTAGGAGTACGTTGGAAGCTCTTCGGTGTCATTTTTACTGGCCTCATATGAGACCTAAAGTTGCTGAGTTTATACGTCACTGTTCTTGTTCGAACGCACAGCGGAGCAATCTTATTAGGCCATGTCACGTTTTGCCAGCAACGACGAAGCTTTCCAACACTAATGTCGCTACAAGGTTTACGCGTCTATATAAGGATCGTGCGGTCTCTTCAGATGTAAAATCCGCTGATATTGCTTTTGCATCTCCTTCAGTCGCTTTTAATTATTCTTTGCTGTTACCTTCTTCTATTCGCTCTCTTCACTTTCATCGGCGTCGCAAGCGTCGTAAGTGCTAGTTCTCTTTTTGGGCTTTCGACTTTCGACCTTTGCTGTTATTTTGGTTCTTTTTTTTTCGGTTTCTTAAACATTTTTTAGGTTTCTTTCTTCTCGATCTTACTTCAGGACAGACTACCTTTCCGTCTGTATATATTTATATCTGCTTAATCAGCTTTTTTTTGGGATTGGTACGTCGTGTATAGGATTCTTTTTCTGTTTTTTGATTTGGGTTTTTCTTTTCTTGAGTTTTCTATTCCGCTTGTCGGCATTAAAGTCATGAAGTATACTTTCCAATTTGGGACAGCAATTAGTACGTATTAGTTCTATAGCTATTTTTGACATCTTTTCTCTTCTTTTTTTATTTATTTCTTTCTTTAACATTGGGCGGTTTGATGGACACCGTAGGGTGGTCCCTCTTTTCGTTCTTTTACGGGGTGAAGAACAAATATCTCGTTTTAATTTAATCATTAAAAACAACTATGATAATCTCAACTAACAAGTTTTTTAACAAATTATTTTTTGAAAAATTTACAAAACAGGAAAGTAAAAACATATTTATTTTGATACTAAATACAACACATTGTATTCATCTCTCATTTATTAAATGACATACAATATAACCGAAGTCAATAATTAATTAATCATCGTTATCTAAAGATTCACTTTCTTCAGTTTTCCGCTCAGCCTTATCAGAATCATCTTTATTCACTGTAAACGTCAAACTTTTCACAACCTTATCAACTAATCCATCTGCTTTCTACACTTCTTTACAAAGTTGTAACACATGATACCCAATTGCTACAAGCTTATAGATATATAAGGACGAAACTTTTCTATAGCCCAGAGTACGCTAAACATTCGTTGTAGAATAATTACGCTTAGGTTTGGTTAATTGAGCGACTAATATCGCTAACGACAGTTTCGCTTTTATCGGTCGTCTGACTTAACACTGCCTCTAACCTAAACTCTGAAGCATCCGTTTGCACAATATAAGGAAGAGAAAAATAGGGACAAGAAAGAATAGGTGCCGAAACTAAGCAATTTTGTAAAGTAGTGAAAACGTTTTGACACTCTCGAGTCCAGAGAAAAGAAACATTTTTTTTAGTCAAATTAGTTAAAGGAGATATTAAAAAAGAAAAGTTCGGGATGAACCGCAGATACCAACTCGACATGTCAATCAATCTACGCACATCAGAAACTTTCGTAGAAAAAGAATATTGCAGATCGAAGCAACTTTATCAGGATCGACTAGTAAACCATTTTTGTTGATGACATAGCCTAGATATTTTAGCTCAGGCCGACAGAAATGACATTTGTCTCGATTTAATGTGAGACCAGCAGTAAATAGTCGTTGTAGCGCTTTCGTAGAACTTGCATATGATGGTCGAACGTAAGCGTAGCATTGATGATGACATCCAAGTACGCAAAAACAGAAAGGGTCTAGGTCAGCCCCAATAACTTGATTAATAAGACACAGGTGCATTAAAAATCCAAAAGGCATTCGGGTGAATCGAAACAATACCTTCTGCGACACTGTGAAAACGGTTATCGCCTTAAATTCAGAAGAAAGAGGAAAACGTAAACGATCTAAAGTAGAAGAGATGTAAGGAAGCGGATACGCATCCTTCTGAGTCACTTCGTTGACTTTCCTGAAGTCCACACAAAACCGATAGATACCGTCAGATTTCTTAACTAGAACGATCTGATCGGACTAGGCCAAGGACTCAAAGAACTACAACCATTTATAGCATTTTGTCTAACTCTGTATGAGTTATTGAGAGTAAAGTAAAAGAAAGAGAATAGTAACGGTGCTTAATCGGTTCGGCCGAAGTCAAGATTCGATGTTGTACTAAATTAGTTTGTCCTAGATCCTAGGGTTGAGAAAGAAATGCTTAGTCAAGTAAATTAGTCAAAGTAAGATTTTGTTCCAGTTAAGTCAGTGAGAAGGTGTAGAACATTAACACATTAAAAAAGAGTTAAAGCTCCATAATTCCTTTTGAAAATCCGGCACGAAATCCATAACCTTCTAAGTGTCAACCTAAAATTAAAGGATGAGAAATTTCAGAAATAACTAAAGTATTCAATATCGTCAGTTTATTTTTGAGACGAAAATAAAGAGATAAAGAACCTAAAACTGTACAGGTCACCCCATTACCTAACTTGCAGAAGGAAATCTTTGAGTTTAAGAAACTTACGTTCAAAGAGCGTAGTTTCTCCCACCCTGGTTCACCAAGAATACTGTGTGAAGCTCCAAAGGCCAGTAGTGCTTTGAAAAAAAATTTCAGACGAGTTACATTTAAAAAAGGACGTTTGTTACCCTTAACAGTTGCCAAATCAAAGTCCGAAAGAAATCGTTGCTTATCTCCTAAGCCATTAAAAGATGTGTCCTAGCTTAAAAATAATTCGCGAGAATCCTCGACTTGATCCGAACGCTCCAAAGTTAGTTTCCCGAGTTGCAACGTGGACAAGAAGTACGAGTTACACCACGTCTTTCACAACCATATCAATGAAATGTTTGTCGTCTCGAGCATTGCGGAGATAAGTGACCAACTCAATTGCAGTTCCAACAACGTGTTTCTCTAACAGGAGTAGTAATAGACGAAATTTGAGAAGTAGAAGCTCGATTATCCAAAGTAGACGAGGTACTAAGAGAAGGATAGAAAGGACGAGAGCGAGCAGAAGTCTTAGCGAAAGTAACTCTTGAAGAAGTGGCGGTTCTACCACTGGACCTACATAAGTTAAATTAGGTTCAAGCAATCGAGAAGTTTTCCGAAAAGGAGGAGGTTTAATCGTATCTACTAGTTATTTATTGTATTCAAATTTCTTGCCAATAGCTAACAATTGTTAAAGCGACGTAATGTCTACCAGAACGAGAAAAATTTGATAGAAAGAAGAGAGGTTTCACAAAACAATTTTTAATTGTTGAGCCTCCTACAAAGGTTTTGCCAGTAGATTAAATAGACTTTGCATAATACCTACATAAATAGCAATCGTTTCGGTATGTCTCATAGTTCAAGAACGAATCTCTTCCAACAATCTATCGTCGTAGTCAACAGTACGAGTACGGAAAAGAAGTAATGCCATGCCACTAAGAATTGCTATTTAGCTACCGTAGTAGATTTAGAATAACCCTCAGCCGATGGTCAATTCTTTTTTAGATTTGGAAGAAATCAAGTCAGGTTTCTCATGTTGTAAATTAGTAGAACTCGCTTGGGGCACAGAATTAGTTACCGGAGAAGAAACAGAAGCACTAGAAGGTCTTTTCTTGCGGACCTTTGATTCAAGGACATTTTTCAGTTCCTGTAAGGTTATCAAGAACTTATTTCGTTCAGCCAATTCAGAGTCACATGTTGCATTAAATAATTTGCACCATTGTTGCGCATGAAGTCAAAGAGTACTTAATTTTGAAAATAAAGGAGAAGTGTCCTCATCAAAGTTATTCGCCTATGCTGTAAGTTCGCTAAAAGTTAGCTCGAAAGCGGGTTTATCTTTCCCATATCGTGTAGAATGTTTAAGCGAGGTAAAAGATTTATTTAATTCTAATTGATGAGCTGTACGTGCAGTTTTTCTGAGACGATCCACATTAATATCTGCATCGATACCTCTAGAGATTAATTCATATTCAAGTTCAAATTTGTGAAGACGATTTACATCAAATTTCCAAATAGTAGCTATTTTAGGTAAACTAATAAGTAATACCCAAAATCGAGAGAAAGTCAACACTACACCCTAACTTATGTTCAAATTACATAACTTACCACTGAATGATAGTAATCTTAAGGCAATAAAAGAAATATAGATTGAATATAAGAAAATCGGGCCCCTGAAGTTGGACAGCCAAATTTGCTACAAGCCTATAGGTGTTACAAGCCTTGCTCAGCCAACACTAGTCGGAGATAGAGGAGGTTCAATTAAATAGAATTTAATGGGCTTGCAACAAGATCAAGTTCGTAACCCACAACGGACAAAAAAAGCAAAAGAAAGATATGTATAACTTTAATGTAATATCATTGATTATTAACAACGAGCACAACATATAGGCTTAAATTACACATAGGGTGTATATAGAGTATAAGAATAAATTGATAATTACAAGTATACGTGGTATTGAAACAATTGATGTAATTACGTAATTTAGAATAAAAAGAAACATTTTTGTGAGAGACTTTATTGACAACGCAAATGTAATAAAATAGGACTTACCTACAATTCAGTACTTGACCGAAGAAAACGTTTTCCTCGTTAAGCCGATGTGGAATATTAATGAACAGAACGAATCGTGTCAACACAATGAGTCACGAAAGCAAAAATCTACAACACTGTTAATATATGTTAAAAGGAATTAGAAATAAGAACCGGTTATTTTAAGCTGTTGCACACATTAAACTAAAGATAATATCGTTTGATTTGTAAGTAACAGTACATCGGAGAAAATTTTCCATTGAGGTATTTGGTCAATATTAACCCTTCATTGGTATAGAATACACCGAATACAAATACATTCTAAAAAGTAATAGTAAAAGCTTACCTTGTGATGAAAAAACTAATAGAAACGCGTTGTCGCTTTATATCATAGCTTCAACACAAGCCGATGATGTTAGAAAATTAATTTAGACATCGCAAGCACGATTTTAGGTAATGGTTTAACGCCTTGACAGGAAGTGAAGTAAAACGAAACTCATTAGAGGACGTCGAAAATAAATATCTAACTTCAGTGTAATGCATATACCGGGTAGTACATTTTGAAATTTATGCACGTAACAATCTTCATTTGGTAAATTAGAAAACCAAATATTAATACCTCGTTGTGCAGGATTATTTAATGCGGCTGTTTTTCACGAGACATATAAATTCGTTTGGATTAAGTTGACGTGTATTACAGGATTTTTTGTAATGAAATTTATGTTTTAAAGGATATCCCTGTTGCAGTAACAGAAAATTCAGAATTGTTTTTAGCTAGATATGTCCATTGATAAGCTACTTGTTATATATCAAAAAAATCAATGAGATTAAGAATAAGGTTTTATACTTCGGAATGAACAATTTTTTGGGTTCTGCTTTATATGGATTAAAACTGTAATACAAAAATTGTTTGAATTAGTAATTATTACTGGTTTTGTACCATAAATACAATAAATAAATTATTTTGTTATAAATTAAACAATTTTAACCTAAAAATGTTGTAAGGGTGAATTAAAAGACAGTTCTAAAAGAACCGATTTCTACACAAGCAAGACAAAGATTTAAATATAAAAGCAAAAAGTAATATGAAAAGCCAAAATAACAACTTAAATGAAAACCAAAATGTCAACGAATTTTCTCCTTTAAATTAGTTCGCATATTTTCCGGGCTGTCTGAAAGTTTAGTAGCGTAGCAGTTACTGTTTTTAAATAACGGAAACCACGTGAGCGTTACATCCGTCAGAAAAAAAAAGTTAATCTCAAGTCACGCCTAAAGAAGTTTTACTTCAAAAAAAGTTTATGTTTTGAACGAATAGAAAACCTAATTTATATCTTGTTATAATACACAATTTCTAATCGAAAAATAAACATGTTTTCGTATAAAAAATTTTTTTAATAAACAAATAAAGTTTGTTTAAGTATATTCACCGCTTCATGTTTATATTGACTAAAATATTTTGCTTGTTACGTTATCATCAAATTATTACGCTATTTCGTGCAACTCAATTACAATAAGATTAGTTCTGCCAAACGAACTACTAACATTAAATTTACGTTTACGAATAGCTTTTCATAAATTTTAACATAATTACAATGTCATTATTTCAGAATGAAATTTATTCTATTTAATGTCTATATTCATTAAAATATGGACATCGATTTTATCGCGTCGATCTGTTTCAGCAATTTTCTGCTTGTTCAAATTTGCAAACAAAACATAAACTATTATCTCTTAAAAACAGATATTTGGCATTGAAAGGAATTAGAAATGAAACATTCGAATGTACTTCGTAGCAATCGTAATACGGAAATTGAGTTTTTGATTTAGTGGTTTTACTTAAAAACATCCGTAGGCTTAAAATCCAATAAAAATGTTGAAGTACTGCAAAAATAGAACGAAAACGGAGCGGTTCCATTTCTTGTTCACAATCGATAAAAAAGGGTTAAAAATTAATTTAAAAAATCTCGAGTTTAGATGTATTCATTATATTAAATGCCGATGATGCAATCAAATTTGTACGTCGTAAAATTTCAATTGTCATTTGTTAATTAAGCACTTTTGCTAATAAAGCCAATTTAGCTTTAGTAAAATGCATTTGTGAATTCGTCCCATTAGAAAACTACACCGGTATTCAGTATACGCAAATTCAAAATAATTTAAAACTAAAATTCTTTCTCATTACATACATATTCTCGATGAAGTATAATTCGTGTACGAATGAAATCCTCAAATGACTTCTGCACAATATGAAAAAGTGATTCTGTGCAAGGAAAAATGTACATTCTAAATACTAATGTTTTGAATAAGTTTTGCCCGTAGGATTGCTTACATTCAGGGTTATCACGTAATTTTAAAACTGTACTAAAACAGCGACATTAAAGCGCTTTATTACATTTTTTACACTGTTGATGTTCAATCTGGCAACAACAAATTTTTTTCAACCAAGAAGAAACAGAAATAATCTTTATGAACATTTAATGATAACATGCGAAGCTCTTCCGTATGCTTGTGTGACTGGCAACAATAGCGAATCGGAATACAATGGACAGGTTTACATGAAGATATATAGCTGAACGTACAATAGTTTTGAACTAGACTGGGAAACTGCAATAGTGAAAATGCACAATATAACGTACACTAATGAACATTGTTATTGTGCAACCGCAACATTCACAATAATTATTGCAAATTCAAAAGTAGTTTTACTTTTAAGCCTATTAGAGAGAATTTGCTGTAAGTCTATTTGAACATGTAAAACTTAAATTGGCGAGATCGATTAGATTCTGTGAAAAACAGAGCAACGTCAACGTAACGTTGTTTAGTTTTGTACGAATTGAGATGAACAAAACTCCATTTTCTGTAATATTCATGTTTATATAAAAACAATAGTAATTTGAAAGCAAGATGTTAAAAAAATCTCATTACACTTAGACGAAGTTGTTGTAAAGTTGTAACAAACTAACTACTGTGGTAATACCAAGTTTATTAAAAATCAATCATCGGATTCTTTTGTTGTACATTTTTATTCTTACGTAACAATTTGTAATAACAATCTGAATACATTGTGTATATGTCTCATACTGGACAAAGATCCTACTTGAATAAAATATTTATACTAATTTCTAACAGTGAAGTATGGAGGAACACTATACATTCTCCCTCACTTATTGGAATGTTTAATTATGTTAAATTTTAAAAAAAATAGCAATATTAAAAAAAAACAAAGAAATGAAATATATTGTTGTAATGTTAATGGTTGCATTTAGAAAAAATGCAATGACGGAGCTGGTTCAAGTTTACCTTTTCTTGCTTGAAATAAGTAAATAAAATTCAGGCGCGAACATATTTACAAATATATTTACACACTTGTACATAGACCCGCGCTTAGCACTTTTGGCGCCCTTGTGTAAATTTAAAATAACGCCCTAAATTTTTATTACGTTCATATATGAGCACAGATACGGGTTAAGTTAGGTATTATTATAAGTATTTTCATAAATTTATTTTCATTTTTACATTTTACAAGTACAAGTCATACAAGGATTTTTTCATTGAGGTATAACATAATTATAAACTTAACAGTATTACAACGCAAAATTTTTCTATTTTAGTTTCAAATGTAATATATGATACAAAAGCACAAGAAATAAAAAAAATATTTAAAACATTAAAAATACTCGTTTATATATCACAAGGACGAAACTGATCGACAAATAAAAACCAAACAATATATTATTTTAATAATGCAACATGTCACCTTTTAAAGGTTTAATATCCAGGTATTAGGTATTAATATTAATATTTTAGCTACGTGAAATGAGCTTTCCGTGCTTTAATTTTTGCAAATTATTTAATTAAATGTTTGGTGTCTAATTCTTTTAGCTGGTCCGTTTCTATTGAAATGATAGCAAGACTACTTAGTCGGTTTTGCCTTATGGTCGATCTTAAATATTTTTTTATTATTTTGATTTTTGAAAAAGATCGTTCTGCGGTAGCACCAGAAACCGACATTTTTAATAACATACGAAGTATTATGTAAAGAATCCACTAAGTTATTAATTGTTATATAATTTAAAGTTTCTTTTGAAGACGTAATAACTTTTGCTTCAAAATATTGCAATTCTTTAACAAGTTCCACGGCAGTTATGTCTCGTTCATTGCGAGTTTTGTCGCTTAATAAACTTTCAAGTTTTTAACATAATTCTAATTGTTCGTTTTCAAAATAATATTAAAATTTATCAATGTTGGGATGTTGATATCAGCTTTATTTTTTCGGTTAGTTAGATTTAAAAAATACTGGAATGTATTTCTTGATATACAGTGTGTCCGAAAAGTATGGAATATATTATACAGGTCGATAAATATGCACTTTACACGAAAAAGTTGTAAATAAAAGTTGTTTATCACTTAGTTATCTACCACCTGGGAGATATCAATTTAAATTTTTGCTGTAAACAAAATCGCAACGAATAACACTTACATTTTTTTGATAGAATCTTTTTTTCTCTTTTCAACCATATGAAACTTGAATACCTTTACATCAAAAAAATTTCAAGAAAAACAAGGACATGTCTAACAAATTTATTTTACTGAGCAGTATTAATCAGGTACGTAATACGTAGTATTGAAACAATTGAATGCACTGTCACAATAGCAAATATTAAACTTTAAATATCTTTACATAAAATTGTTATAACAAAAAAATGTATTTAAACTAAACTTACAATAAATGTTCAAAATGTAAACCATATATAATTTGACAGTGGTAAATTCGATTTTTAAAACCATCGATTGCTTTTGAAATCATATCTCGAGTTATAGCTCTTATCTCAACTCTAATGCGATTTTTCAAATCTTCAACATTATCAGGTCTATTTACATAAATTTTGCTTTTAATATAGCCCCAAAGAAAAAAATCTAGTGGACTTAAATCCGGCGAGCGAGCAGGCCATTTTATCGTACCTCTTCTGCCTATCTATGTATTTTGAAAAGTATTATTAAGAAAGTGGCGGACATTAATTCCAAAATGTGGAGGTGCCCCGTCTTGTTGAAGCCATATTCTGTTATGAGGTATATCTGGATCTACTTCATGTGGAAATAACTCGGCCAAAGCAGGAACTAACTCAAATCTTAAGAAATCGAAATAAATATTCGCCGTTAAACTACCTTCAAAAAAATATGGCCCCAAAATTTGACTTCCAATCATTCCTACCCAGACGTTGACTTTCTGCTGGTATTGGGTGTGTCCTTCTAGATACCAGTGAGGATTTTGTGAAGACCAGTAACGTGTGTTTTGTTTGTTAATTGTGCCGTTTAGACAAAACGTGGCCTCATCAGTAAAAAGGATATTTTTATGAAAATGTGCATCTCGTTCAAGTTTGTTTGTTATTGTTTCACAAAACTCCAGTATTCTGTCCAAATCGTCTTGAAATAATTCTTGAACTACACAAGCTTTATAAGGATAAACAACTTTTATTTACAACTTTTTCGTGTAAAGTGCATATTTATCGACCTGTATAATATATTCCATACTTTTCGGACACACTGTATACATATATTACAATTTGTGATACATTGATTATTCGGTTTTTGGATTTTTGTTACCAGCAAGCCGAACTATGCTGGGAGACGCTACATTGGTGACTGCTGATTAAATGTTAAGAAAAATTCCACCACTTCTGGTTTACAAAAACTAACTCTATTGGTTGTTAGTAATAACTTAAATTTTAAAGTGTGAGAAAGTTAGGGGTCGTTGAAAGACACCCGTTGAATATTTACAACTACTACGTGCCTTTAAAAAAAAGGATTTTACAGTAACTGCTTATATCTAGAATATTAAAATTTTAAATGTACACTAAGACTTAAAATACACAAACTGTGAAGTACAAAAGATGTACCGAACATGCCGCCTACTTTGAAAGCACTGACTTTCAACATGTATAAGGTTTCGCAAATGTTGATTACAAGCACTACACTAATTTGCTTCTATAGGGAGTGAACACATTTTGGTAACTGCGCGTTTAATTATGCCTTTCGCGATTTTCCCTGTCACTGCGCATACAACGCCTTCACTACCGGGATGAGTAGCGATGATGCGTCCGAGATGCCACTGTAATGGTGGAATATTACCTTCATGAAGTAACACAACAGTATTTAATCTTATATTAAGATATTTCACTTTGCATTTTGATTTTTGTTGAAGTAAGTTTAAATAGTCCCTTTTCCAACGTCTCCAAAAATGTTGTTGTAATTTTTATTGATTATAGTAAAATCTGGTTCAACCGGTGTTACAGGTCGGTTTCCGATTAGGAAATGTCCAGGTGTAAGAACTAGAATTCTTTGGGAATTCGGATATAGGAGTTAGAGGTCTAGAGTTTAAGATGGCTTTAATTTGTACCAATAATGTGCACATTTCTTCGTATGTTATGGATGATTCGTTTTAAATGAAATTTGACAGACTTTATACCAATTTCCCACAATCCCCTAAAAGGCAAAGATCTAGGTGGAATAGAATGCCAAGCTATACAATCTAAACTTAACTGGTTCAAAACATTGTTTTTGAAATCGATACTATTTACAAACTTATAAATCTCCTTTAACTCCTTGTTAGCTCCTACAAAGTTAGTTGCATTGTCTGAGTACAAATCAGACACCATTCCCCTTCTAGCCATAAATCGTTTAAGTGTCGCGAGAAAAGTTGCAGAGGTAAGATCGGTTATTATTTCAAGGTGAATAGCTTTGGTAGCTAAACAAATAAAAAGTGCAATAAAAACCTTTATTGATTTTTTGCCTCTGCCACTATTCTCTTTGATAAATATTGGCCCCGCGTAATCTATGCCAGTATGAATAAAAGGACGAGACGGTTCTACGCGGTGGGCCGGTAAGTCACCCATTATATGTTTAGCATGACTTGGGTTTGATTTCAAACATCGGATACATTTATATATAACACCTCTAACAAGTGTTCGACCAGCAACGGGCCAAAATCTTTCTCGAATAATTGAAAGTGTTAATTGCGGACCTGCGTGAAAATATTTGTTGTGAATACGGACAATTGGTCCCCGAATAGTTTGTCTCCGGGCAATTGGAACCGGACAATTGGTCCCCGGACAATTCGTATCGGCGACATTCCGTACCCGGACAATTCGTCCCTGTTTTTTAAGCAGACAGTTTATTTAATAATATATTCCATTATACAAGATAGGTATAAGGTACACATTAAAACTGAAAATTGTATGCAATATTTTTTAAGTAATTTATTACATCGTTTCTGTCGTAATTTTCGACAATTCGCAAAATTCTAGCGCTTAGTAATTGATACTTTTTGTTCTTTCGTGGAGGGGCAGTTCCTGCTTCAATTCGTATTAAATTGTTGTTATGCAAAGCTTGCTGTTTCTTTAAAACGTCAATGAACTTGTAAACATTTGGAAATGTGTATCCTATTGTAGCTTGGAACGCGCGGAGCCACGCTTCAACGCAGTTGTTTGTCCTGTGCTCTCCTTCTATAGTCCTGTTATACACATTCCAAATAGCTATATTGATATGCGCACCTCGTCTTTGTCTTCTTCCTCTCCTTCCTATGTACGTATCTTCAAAGTAATTGAGGACTGGTTGTGCTTCATGAGGAAAATCATCATGCTCCCCTAACTAACTAACAAACGCTATAGCCACTATCATTCGGACCCATTGCGCAAAAACGGGATTCTCTTGGTAAATCATCTAAAATTAATTAATTTAGTTTGGTGTAAAAATGAAAAAGAATTAGAATTACCTGAAGACCTTCGTGTTGCGTTCTTCTCCATATGCTCTGAGTGAGGTGAAAAAAGCACCCAACTGATTCACTTTGCGGAAATTGCGGAAATGAAGTTCATGAACACTTGTTGGAAGTGGAGGAATCCCATTTTGATTATTGTATCGACGAATATTTCTTTTTATACTATCCTTCTTTAGAATGCTTGCCAATACACTGTCTTCAACACCGGATAAACTTTCTGCCAAAACTTGTTGAACCGATTCATTAGATGATGTTCGCGATTGCTGGATGACTGTGTTGTGCAACTTCTCTTATTACTTGAGGTGTGTCACCTTGGGTCCACACCTGACCTTTACATGTTTGACGTTATTCGCATACCCAAATGCTGCATTCTCCAGATTGATTTTTCTTTGAGAACGTATACATATGGTTCCCATACACCAATTTATTTCGCCCTCGCTCTGATTTCAAAAAAGCCATTGCAATTACACTGATTAATTCAATAGTTCAATCCACGTTTGAAACCAACAATAAATTAAAACACTTGGTATGTAATGTCAACTTATATAGGTATGGAAGTGAAAAGGGATAATTAAAACTGGTAATTAGAAGAAACTCCCTGTGTCATTAAATATGTATCATTAATGTTGCCTTGTCTCTGAGCGATATCGGTAATTAGGGTTAACGATCTATGGTAACGATTTGTTTATCGAAATATATATAAAGGTACTTATAATTGTAATTTTCTTTAATTGTGGTAATCAATCCAATTAAATTGATAAAACGTCAAATATTTGGAATAGGTGTAATCTTTCTTGCATTGTTCTTACTTGGGGACGAATTGTCCGGGTACGGAATGTGGCCGGTACGAATTGCCCGGGGACCAATTGTCCGGTACCAATTGTCCGGAGACAAATTGTCGGAGGACATGAGAAATTATTAGTTTTGTTACAATATGATTGGGTAGAATAATAGGATGCTTTTGATCATAAGAGATGTTTGCATTGTTCAATCTGCCGCCAACTCCTAAATGTTCATCACTCCTAAAAAAGGTGATAACGTTAATAATTTACTTGTTTTATGAACAGGTTTGTTGTATTTAAGGTTTGAAATTTCTCTATTAAATTCGTTGGCTTGGATTGCTTTCATTATGACGTCGGTTGCTTGCTTAATCTCTTTATTCGATAAACTAACGTCGATTACTCTTTCTACAGTTATTTAAATCGAAGGCAATACGCTATAATACGTTGTAATTTGTTATAATTTGAATATTTAATAAATGTATCATCTAGATTAGATTTTATGATTATGTGACAGAGTGACCTTTGTTCGGGTATTGATTCAAAGTTATTAAATTTTGAAATTGAATGTAGCTGCAGCTCCTTTTTCAACCAGTCTGGTCCTGTTCACTATAACGAATTATCTAAAAGTGATTTAGGTGCGGCATCTCGAGAGATTACGTCTGCGGGACTGTATGTGGATTCAACGTGATGCCAGTTTTTAATTTTTGTTAACGTTAATATTTCTGATACTCTGTTTGCCACAGGCGTTTTCCACCTTTTGGAAGGAGCTGATAACCATGATAGAACAATGGTTGAATCAGTACAGCTGCAGTGTTTGTCAATTTTTAAATTTAAAATTTTGGATACCTTATTTTTAAGGCGAGATAACAATAAAGCGCCGCATAATTCTAAACGCGGTAACGTTGTTGCTTTTAAAGAGGCTACCCGAGATTTAGAGCACAACAAATTTGTTGAATATTTGCTTAAATTGTCTTTAACACGCAAAATGAATGCATTTCAGTGAATACGATAGTATTCGTGCTGATGACTCTTCTCAGTATTTTGAATTTATTTGATTTGGATATCTGCTTGATATATTCACAGCACAATGAGTGCAAATCTGTGGGCAATGACTCGTGCCAGTCAATTTTTAATGACCACAACTATTGGATAAGAATTTTAGCGGTAGTTATGACAGGTGATATTAATCCAAGTGGATCAAATACTTGACATATTGTTGATAAGATAAATCGTTTAGTTACTCGTTTGAAAGAATAAATATCTTTGTCTGAATCGGTATTCCACAATAACCCAAGAGTTTTAACTTCGTCGTTTACGTTAAAGTCTACAATGTTATTTAAGTTTTGTGAATGTGATTGAAGTAATTGTCGGTTATTACTTGCCCATTTACAAAGTTCAAAACCAGAACTAGATAATGCAGCAGTAATTTCGTTTTTATTGAAAGAATTTCATCGATAGTATTTCCTCCTGTTAGTAGATCATCCACGTAAAAGTCTCGCAACGCAATTTCGTATGCTTTTGGATGGGTGTGTTTAATGTCGATAACAGTTTGTTGTAAGCATCTAATAGCTAAAAATGAGGCTGATGCAGTGTCGTATGTTACAGTGGTCAATCGGTATGTTTGAATTGGTTCATTAATATCAAAACGCCAAAATATACGTTGGTAATCTCTATCGCTTTCGTCTATTTTTACCTGTCGATACATTTTAGTTACGTCGGCTGATAATGCATATTGATACGTTCGAAATCGAGTTAATAAAAAAATCAGATCTTGCTGAATGGTTGGCCCTACCATTAATAAGTCGTTTAAACTGTGATTGTTGGTAGTTTTCATAGAACCATCAAATACAACTCTAAATTTGGTTCATAAGCTTGTATTCTTTATAAACGGCTTGATGGGGTAAATAAAAAACATTTTTTGTATTGAGATTGTTTGGAATTAATTCCATGAGCTCTAACGATAAATAATTTTGTATAAAACTAAAGTAATTTTGTTTAAATCATCGTTTTTTTGCATTTTTCGTTCTAAACTATAAAATCGCTTTAAAGCTTGTTGTTTTGAATCCCCTAACAAACTATTATCTCGAACTGGTAGTTTCACGCTAAATCGACCATCATTATCACGTTTATACAATTACGTAAAAAGTGTTGCTCGTACTCAGAGTCTTCTGGTGTGTAATTATTATAGTTTAATTCCTCTAATTCCCAAAACTTTGCTAATTGGTTTTCTAATTGTAAACAGTTATAAGAAGTTTGGTTAGTTTTTGAATTATTGATTGAACCGCCTATTATCCCCCCAAAATGAGTTTTCTGTAAACAAATGTTACTTGAATCTAATTTCATTTTTTCTATACAAAAAAGGTCCCACAATAATTCTGCACCTATGATCATATCAATTTCACCCGATACATTAAAATTTGGATCTGCAAGATTGATATTTTCGGGTATTTTGATGTTCAAAAGTGAAAACGTGTTGTTTGGTAAATTTTCAGTTAATTTTGGTACTATCAAACATTAAATGTTCGTACTAAAAGCATTATAACAAGATTTTATTTTAACGTTTGTTACCTTGTTTGTTTTTGAAATTCTACTGTTTTTAAATTTCACTTAAATGTGTTTTTTCGTGAATCATTGACTTAAAGCTGTCATAAAAAGACACCCAGTTTAAATAATCTCCATTAAATTTTGGTAAACTAATTTGAGGTAATTTTACCTCAGTTGAGTTATGGTTATTATTAGCATTATGGTTATTAATTGTTTGATCGTTTTGAATAGAGCAATTTGTTTTTTGAATAATGATTTAGTTTAAAAATAATCATTTATAAATGATTTTAATTCAATTATTACTTTGTTTTCAGTTTCCTACTGATTTGCTGCAATTTCAGCGTGAATCGCTTTAAACTGGTTTAGCAAAGGTTGTACATGTTCAAAACGGATACATAATTCCTCGATTTCATATTTTGTTGAAACAAAATTGTCAACAAAATATCGCAAGATTGTTAATTCTGTCTTGACAGAATTTAGTTTGAAATTTAAAGATTTTAGCTTAGCAATTTTGAATAAGGTATAAGTCGTATAGTTTATAATACAACGTGCGTTAATTTGATTTGGATATAAAACGTAGAAATGTAGACATATAATAAAAAAGACGTATAATAGGAAAAATATAAAATAACCCACTTACTTATTGATTGTTGATATGTCGATGGATATTGGTTATTTTTGCTGATTGAATCCGGCTCGAAAGACTAAATGTTGGGATTTTGATATCCGGTTTATTTTTTCGGTTAGTTGGATTTAAAAAATAGTGGACTGTATTACTTGATATATACATATATTACAATTTGTGATACATTTTCACTAACATTGATAATCCGGTTTTTGGATTTTTGTTACCAGCAAGCCGAACTATGCTGGGAGATGCTAAATTTGTCGAAAATATATATAAAATCGGTTATAAAAAATTAAATGTTAAGAAAAGTTTCACCACCTCTGGTTTACAAAAACTAATTCTATTGGTTGTTAGTAATAACTTAAATTTTACAGTGTGAGAATGTTAGGGGTCGATGAATGACTCCCGTTAGGTATTTACAACTACTACGTGCCTTTACAAAGAAAAAGGATTTTACAGTATCTGCTTATATCTAAATTATTAAAAATGTTATGATTACATCTGGAGCATTAAGAATAGAATCAACTTTGAACGGTAAAGTTTTGTCGTGGATTAGTTCATCGTCACATTCATAATCAAAATGTTTTTTTTATTTTTCACGGTCTTAGACTTTTTTGTTTTTGAATTTAGATTCTATGTCTAAGCTGGATGCTATTTCTTTAGCATCAATCAATAGATCTTTAAGCTTTTAAAAAATTATTTAAATTATTTAAATGATTACAAAACTGTGCAACATCAAAGTTCGGTTTTTGAATAATCTTACTAACAATGTTAACTTTACTTAAAATATTATAGTATAAGAATACAAATGAACTTAAAATTTTGCAATTTTTTTGCCGACGATGCAGCCAATTTTTTTACGTTATTTTCAAAGTTTCCTTATCTCAAACAGAGAATCATTAACCTCCCCAAATTGATATTGATCCGATAAAGGTTAAAGTTAAATTTGTTACGTTAGATAAATTAGATTTCAGAATTGACCAGCGTTTAGTAGAAGCTGAAAAAAATACAAACAGTTCTTAAACTAAAGAAAAAAAATTGATGCTTAAAGTATTCGATTTTGCGGCATCATTGACAACTAAATTTAGGATATGATTGCAACAAGGAACAAAGAAAACTGGCGGATTGAAATCCAAAATTTTTTTTTGAGACCATTATGCCTACCACGCATATTTGCCTTATTGTCGTAAGCTTAACCCCACAAATTGTTGATATTTAAGCCTTCTTTTTTTAACGCCGACAAAAGAAATTTTGTCAAACCTCCACCCGACACATCATCTATAGGACAAATTAATAAAAAAATGTACTACTATACTAATTCCCGTGCTCTTTAAATTAAAAAACCTTATATACAAACTGAAATTTGTTCTTGGTGACTAGAGTCAGGAGTGCAGTCTAATAATATGGAATAATATTTTGCCTTGTTAGGTAGTTCTAAAATTTTGGATTTGATATTTTCATCGAACAAGTTGATTACGTCATTTTGTATTTTATCCCCGAGATAGTTTTTGTGATCTTTTATTTGAGAACGTTTTGTATGTTCTAACATAATCGGATCAAATTTGGAAATCATTTCTATGCATTTTAAAAAGTTACCATTATTTTCTCAAACAACTTATTACTACTTCCACGAAAGCTAAATTTTTCTGACCTAAAAACTGAATCACGTAGAAAATTCTTTCTATAACAGCTTGCCAGTAATAAGCTTCTCTGTTTATTACATTTTAAATTTCAGAATCAATTATTTCATTCTTATTAAAACGGTTAGAAAGATCTAGCAATTTTAGAACATTTTCGATATGTAACTTGCTCTTTTCATTAATGTTTAAATGTTCACTTCTTTGGTCATAGTGCAGCATCTTTCGAAAGTTGATTCATATTGTCCGTTCTAGTAATTGTTGAAGGTGTTGATTTCTCATTATCAGCGAAACTTAAAGATGTTGATGGATTGCTTTCAAACTTTGGTAATCTACTTTCAGATGCAAGTTTAGCACGAATAAATCCGTCTATTGCTTCGTTGCCACTTACTGAAGAAGAAGCTCCGTTACCAGCTTTATGCATCGTTCAACCGCTTGAGTGTGGCAAGGTAACTTCAAAATGCTGATGTTGTCAGGAACGTCTAAAATCATATTTTCCAAATCCTCAGTCGAAATATGTCTTATTAATGGTAGTTCGGTAACTTCAGAGGACTGCCAATCGATCACATCGATGTACTCTTCGGCTTCGAAATTAAGTTTGGGCACTTGAAACACCCGAATAATGCCCTGATTACGACTTGATGCTCTACGTCTACACTTGAAAATTGGCCGTAAACCTAATTCCCGAACGTATTTTCGTTCATCAGCTAACATCGCCAACAGAATGTTTTCAGGATTGCCGAAATACGCATTTCTTTGTAATATGTGACCCACTATATTCTTAAGTTCGTCAGATAGGTAACGATAATTCCAAACAAATGTTTACATCCGTCCTTACAAGTAGATTTGGTTTTAATTTCAAACCAGCTAGAAAAGTATACTTTAATCACATTAGCTAAAGTTTTCAGTTCCATTGATGGTTCTATTGTAGCCACATATAACCTGATAATTTGGTTTGCGGTTGTTAACCAACGCGAGTGTGACATCTTCCCAGGATCCCGCGGGGATAAAGACGATGATATATCGCCTTTAGAAATTCCTTTACATATATCGAAAAGATATTTCTGACCCGTACTCAGTTCATTTGGATCAATAATCGGCTATTCCGCTTCAATTGGCGCAAATGCGACGACGGACAACTTCACGCAATTTTCTAGCATCTTTTCAATCGCACCAGAGAATCCTTTAAGATCATTTGTGGTTCCATCTAGGTGTTTCATTAAGTGGCGAAGAGGTAACTCATTAGTGTGTAATAAACATACCTGCCATTGTAATGGACGACCTATGGACTGTCCTAGTTGTATTTATGACAGTACCATCGCATCCAACTGCTTGATATTCATCCACATTGCAATTTGCATAAAAATCCTTTAAGAATGTCATGATACTTAATGCGATATTTGTAGCACTTCCAGATGTTGGTGTGATATGGCCGAGGTAATATTTCATGGTTGGGCTACATTGCGTAATTTAATTCGTTTAGCAAAACCCGAAGAAAATAGCGTTTGAGATGATGATGACGGTTCTGAAATTTCTGAAGTAGCAGGCTTTTCTACAGAAGTTGTAATACCTGAGATTATAGGTGTAAATGTTTCTTTAAGTGTCTTTGTTGTAATGTCCGGAACCTTAGATGCTAATAATCGAGATACTTTCTTAGCTTTCTTTGCAAAACTTTTTTGAAGAATTTGGCTGGCTTTCTTATCAATATTACCAATTGCCATCTTACGAGCTGTTCGTTGGTCCACTAGAAAATTTCTTTCTCGTTTAGGCACTTTAACTTTGCACTGACAGTTACAGAAGTTTTTACGTTTGCAGACGGATATATTAAATAGCGTTTTTTCACTGAGCTCTTCTTTTTGAGATTTCTTTTTGTTCTTTTTTATAGCCTTATATTTTTCATTAAAGTTCGCTATCAAACTCAAAATTCTTTGATCAGAAATTATTGAAATTAATGCTTTTTGCCATATATTTTTCAAATCCGCCAGTACAGCTCTGGAAATGTCACTCACACTCGGATCTTTTCCATTTGCGTTCTCTTTTAACAATAACCTACACCACAAATAATATCTCATAACATCTGAGTTTGTAGGAAGTACATTGCCATCAAATTCCTTGTATAAGCCGAACACTTCACAAAACGATTCTTTACGTGTTTTCGGCATTTCTATATTACGAAAAACGTTTTGACAACCGCGAAAGTGAATTAAACAGACATATGCGAGTGACTTGAGCCAAGACGTTGTATTATTGGGACATGCGCACTGCCCCCTAATTGCGCAAACGCAGTGATCTGAAGTATTATTACATTGTTTTTAGGCTAAAATTCCTGTTCTAGTTAATACTTCAATAAAGAAGGGCGAAGAGGAACCTCAAGATCATATTGGAAATGTTCCAAATTTTAATCACTAAATAGTTACTTCAAGACACGTCGTTTGACACCACAGGCGTTTTGAATTTTGAAAAAAAAAATTTCACTGCACACTAATAGTTTTCCAGTTTTTCTCTTTTTTTTCAGCAAATTTTGGTATCCAGACAATTTATTTTTTTTTTCTGACATCCTGTATACTGTAAAGAAATTAATACGTAAGTAAACAAATTGACAAATTATTCATGAAAAATGGAAATGTTTCGACGTCTCAAACTCAAACTCGAAAGTATTTTCTCAACATTACTTATTTCAAGTTATTTTAAAATTTATAATTTTTTATAAATAGTGATATTAGTGCTTATCAATTATTCTGTTTGAGTTTACTTGAATTAACAATGATGTTTGTATAATTAAATATAAAATGATTTTTGAGATGCAAGTTTTTGGCTTTTAATGTTTTAATAAATCTAAAATAAAAAATAAACTTTAACTGAACTCACCTTAATTCACAACACAAAACACATCACTATAAAATCTGTAAAACTACAAAAAACTAAAGTTTCAAAAGCAGATATCTTTTACCCTATGCACCTTTTCACTTCGCTAAGTTAATTATCGATCGGACATCAGGCAACAAATGAAATCGCGACCGATGCAGCGCTTAAATATATAAAGTTTCGTACATTGCAAGCTCAGACAGGAAAAAACGCTTGTTCGCTCGTTGCAAGCCAAATTTCAAGCTCAAGCATGAATAAAATCAGATTTGTTTCAGTTCACACAATTCATGTTATCATGTTACGTATTCCATCAAATAAATTATTATTATATTATTACTTATTCTCATTTGGAGAATAGATTATATTAATTCGGTTCCTTCGTCTCAAAGAATAAAAATAAAAAAGTAAACAAATAAGAAACAATGTAATAACAATTCCTTACATGTTTTGTAATCACTATAAATTTAGTTTTGACAATGTTGTTTGTTGCTTTATTTTTTTTTTTTTGAGTTTAGAGGCTTTTTGGCGCCGTCGTGCACCAGACGACTTTGCCCTTATGTACGGCGCGGGACTGCACATAACTAGTATTTTGACAATAGTTAATTATTCTTTAGTTAACGTGATATTGTATTCAAAATGAAAAATTCTTAACAAGTTAATTTGCGATGTGGATTATAGTACCTGTTTCTTTTATTAATTTTTCTAAATGCTTTTAGGGACCATTCTGATTCAGCTGCTCAAAAAAATGGATATCTTTGTACATTTAATAAATAGCTATTATTATAGATTTTAATATATAGTTTTTATGCTAAACTAATACACTGTAGAAATATATAAAAAAATTGTTTTTTTTTAATTTTTTTGAGTTTTTTATACATCAAGATCAAACGTGACTCTTGAAAAAGTTGATGTGTCGCTGGCGGCGTTGATATCTTGATAGCGGCTAATGTAAAATAAAAAAATCATTATTTAAACTTGTTATGACAGTGGCTATAGTGCATTCTATACGTATTAATATTTATTGATTAATAACAAAATCATAATTTTTTTTTAAAGAAACACAAAAAATTGAGTATTATTGCATTGTTTCTGGCGCAATAAATAGTAAAATTTACGTTTTTAATATGATTGTAGAATGCTCTGAAGCTATTTACGTGTAGAATAAGTGGTTAAAATTTCATAAATATTAGTTAAGTCACCTTCGCAAAGCTCAAATAATAATATTGCGCTCACAAGCATGTTATGTGAGGAAAGGTCGAAAAATTGAGATTCAAGTCCATTGACTGTCATTTTCTGTTGGCTTAGATACGGTTGAGAGCATTCGGACAAATGTAAAATTTTCTCTAGACACAATCAATTTTAGAGCCAAAGTGGAACTTTCAGAAATTTAGCCAGACTTTGATTGAATACGCTTTGATTAAATAAATCATGCAATGATTAAATAAACAATTTATATTGCGTGATTTCTGACAATTTCTTCACGAGGTTTATGACAGTTCACAGTTCTACAGCTTCTAAGATTATGACACGATTCGAGCTACGTTGCCACATTCTTTCAGATGTAAAAGTTGCAAAGTGGAGATTTCATCTTTGAAAATATGCATCCACAGTTTAAAAATTGAATTTTTTTCAAGAGTTTGTCGCGTTCGCGATTGGACTCGTAATTAAATTATTTCGCGACGCAAAATAATCGACATGCCTTTCTATTAAATTTGTTTTTTTTTACCGATTCTACAATTTTTTCTCCTACAAATGCGCTACTGACTATAAAAAAGCATTAAAGAGATGAACTTTACTTTAACATGAATCCATTCTCTAGTCTTAACAGATTTATGACGATAATAATCTTTACAATTGTTTGAGTGTTAATACAATTTCGACATTCAAAATTTTCTCAAAATTTATTTTACCTACTTTCGTCCTATGTTGATAAGCTTACAGTAAAATCGTTTATAATTTATACTAGTTTATTAAATTATTTCGTTTACGCGTTTTAAAATTTGAACATAAATTATCGGTTTAGTAGAACATGTGTGTTTCGATCGAGTTGCTTTTGATGACCATCGCGGCTTTTTTTGCGGCTAAGGGTAGTTTTGTCGATGTCGTAATATTACACCAGCATCGAAACCGCCACAATTTTTGTATTGAAATAATTTTCTTAATAATAACTAATAAACTATTACCCTAAAACGGTGCAAGATAGAAGAAAGATGCACTTAAACATTTTTATAGAGGACAAAATTTACTATAAAAATATCGGTGGAATGGTACAATTACGTTCAATGGTTTAGAAGATACAAGTGTGCAAAGTTGCACGAAAATTACATTAAAATTCTGTAACTCTTAAACTAATAGATATAATTATACACTCCCGCGGACTTTTTTGTGGCAAATTTTGTGCTCAATAAATTGTTTATATGCAATTTTCATCTCTATTGTACCGTTTTTGCAGCGTACAAGGGGGAATCTCCCGCGGATCTAATTCTGCAATTACTATAATTATTTTTCATCACTGCTGAGTCAAATTCAGACTTATTATATTTTTAAACCATAAAACAAATTATAAGGAATATCTTGTTTAATAATAATAAACAATGCAGTCGAAAAATACAAAAAATGAAGTAAAAGTGGGCGCCACCGCAAGTTCCAGATTTGTTTCATCTGAGCGTTTCATCGTTTCATTACACGAGCCTTCAAATCAAGCTCCCTATAAGTGTTTTCAACGCTAAATTTATGACGGGCGAACACGCCTCGGTAATAAAAGCAGCAAGGTGCATATCATCATATAATATAGTTAAACTGCTCCCATTGTTATAAAATTTTAACACAATACTATTAGATACATATATACTTTCAAAAAATATCTATATTTAACCATTTTACATTCAATTTGTGTTAGTGGTACAATTTTATATGCAATCAAATACAATAATTAACATTGCTAAAAATAAATTAAGTACCTAGGTACATGTAACCGAAGTTGCAGGCAACTTCGGTTACAACAACAATGACACGGTCCAAACCCGGAAGACATTCTTATTTTAATATAGATTACGGCCGTGGAAGCCTTCGCTATTACCTAGATACATTCGTTTTTTAATACTCATTTAAAAATATTGATACATTTACAACACATACACATAAAAAAAAATAACATCTTTTACATTGATAAGATTCTGATCTTACGATGAGGTTTTTTAAGTGTCGTAACATTCCTACCAGTGCCAGTGTTGGTATTGCCATTTTACTGTTGTATAAAGCTCTATTTTAATCAGTTGGTCAATAATTATTGTTTTATGTAAATTGCATTCATTTAACCACCAATTTTGTGGCCACCTTAAATTATTGTTTAATTGTTGTTTAATTTTTACTACTAAACCATAATCTGTTTGTAGCTTATTGAACTCTTCATAGTTATTTATCAAACAAGGTTGTTTAAGATAGCCATTAATAATCGAGACATTTTAACGCCGTGAGCGAGTGTAGCGAGTACAAATTTATGGGTCGGATATTTCCGTAAGGTTGGTTATCTTGTTACTCAAGCTGAAAATACAATCCTATTAATAGTAATTTCATTGGTATTACTATTAGTTTATACATCAACATCATCATTGCTGTCTCTGTTAAATAACTTAAAGTAAAGCAATATTTTTATTATAGTGACTAAAGCTTAACATCAAACAAACAAGGTGATGCCACCGATGATAGATACAGAAGACTGACTTACGCAGTCCAGTTCCATACACGGTTGCTTTTAGAGTTGCATAAGTACCAGGAGTACCAGTATGTAATTATAACATAGTATAACAGTTCCAGTTGGTAAACAACATGTTTTCACGTTAGTTCTAACTAAACTCTCTTTGACTCCATTATAAGAGTTTTTGCTATAGTGCATGGATGCTCTAAAGGAAAGAATAGTTACCTAATTAGTCTGATCAAAAAAGAAGTCTTTTTGAAGAGTGGTGTTAGGTCCTTGGTCTATGCAAAACAAGTTCTTGCTTGTAGTAAATAACTATGAAAGGAGTAAGCTTTACTCGTGAATTTCTGAACACTTTCACTCATTGAGATGAGACCTCTACCACTGTCTAAATAATGCAAAAATCTAAATGATAAATAATTTTTGTTCTGACCAGAGCAGGAATCACGAAATATTTCCAGATGACGAACAGTAGTAAATAATACTTCAAAACAAAAATTATTTAAAAGAGAAGCTACGTCATTTGTGGATAATTGTAGAGAATTACATCATTAGCTCCTAGAAGATAAATATTAAAGCTAATAAAAGTTAATTGTTTTGTACAGTATACATCATTCGTTGTTATATTAGGCGTCAGTTGTTTTTCCAGACTGGACATTTCGGTTTCACTATCTTGAAATAGATTTTTTAATTTTAGTTTCAATTACTATGTTTTGCTTAAATGTCAGTGATGCATACTGGAGGTGAAGCTAATGTTAAAATTATTCACAAAAATGTTCCTTGTAACTATCATAATTGACCTGACAATATGGAAATTTTAGGTAGTAGAGGCGTTTTATTATGTCGTGAACGGTGACCTTGAGTCGGAAATCGAAATTATTAAACTACAAATTAAAAATTTGACAAGTCTATTTGATTCTCAAAAACATTAGTCTATTTAAAAGACACTCACGTCAATAATTTTAAAGAATCGCATACGTACAGACAAATACATCAATAAAAGCACCGATAGGTTATGACGACTGTTTGCAAGACGACTGATAGCAACATTTTGACATATACGGACTACAACGCCACAGTTTACGTAGATTTTCCGGCAAGTCAAGTTTTTCAGTTTTCTTAAGACCTTAGTGTGATTTGCGCTCTTTAAATAATCTAATGTATTCCTGTATACAAGTCACAATTTCTGACTTCATTTTATGGGGAACGTTTTGATGTTTGCCCCCTATATCAGAAAATCTGCTTCCTTCGTGTTTTTAAAATAATTAACCGTCGATTAGTAATTTCTTTGAAGGCTATGTCCAAAATTCTTACCTAATTTAAAATACAAAATTATTACCTACCTCTGACTTCTTCTGTAAATGTTTTGTATGGTAATTAATCTACAAAGTGTTACCAACCTTTTCTGTAATGGGCTTCGTTGGTAACAACCACGTTACTACGGTTAGCTACGAAGTCGGTGAGTAGACGTTGTTAAAAAAAGTGTAACAAAAGAAAAAAAAATAAGTGCCACTTCTCGTATTAATAAGATCCTCGGATCGGAGACACCAAAGCTATGTCTAACGAAGAGAATAGGATAGAGCAAAAAAAGACAATCAAGAGCAACGTAACAAGCATATATAGTTTTATCCAACGGTAACATATACTACTTTCAATTTCGTTTTAATAGAATATTAATAATTTGAAGAATGTAATAGTAAGTAAAATAATTAACAATCAACGTAATTTCAATCGTAATCAATTTTCGTTTACATGCACTAGCGAACAAATTAATAATCAACAATTATAATTAATAACAATGGTTAAAATGAGTACGTAATAGAAATAACCGACAATGAAAATTAAATAGAAAGAAGAATTACTTACAATATAACGGGCAGCGTTTTAACCAAATCGACCGTTTACAGCGACCTAAAGTATGCAAGTAAAATCACCACACGTCCCGGATGCGATCTTCTCGTAAATCTCGAATATTTTTAGGCATTTTACATGCAGTGGAGTCCGCAAGCAGTGGCGTCATAAACTTTAATTAGAATAAGAACTTTTACAAAATGCATAAATAATGACATGTAACTACAAATAATTATTCTGCTTGTTTTTATCCGGCGTTTTATTAAATTTAGAAATAATGGTGTTTCTTTGAACACTATTTATTTTTTAAAACAGTTAAAGTTTTTGCAATTGCATAGATCTCCAGTTTCAAGAGACTGATTGCAAATTAGCTTTGCCACATTACTTACACGTCCATAACTCTCATTTTTTGGAATAATTAAAAACGTATTAAAAATCTCGGTTATTACAGCACATATGTTTACAACTATTTATATAACAAAATCAACCAACACAGAAACCTACTTGCATACGCTTATTATTTTAGGACTTGGATTGGTCTTTTATTTATCGCGTGGACATGGATCGTTTTTTCATAGCATGCCTATTCTTTGAGCGCTATTTAGAAGGATTTCGATCGGTTTTTTCGGGATACAACTTCAAAACAAAAAACTATACTACTTAAACTACTAGATAACGTTTCTACAGAGTTCTTTAAATTTATAAGATGAGCACTTGAAATTTTGTATACAGTTTTTTGCCACCACCAAAGAAATTGTTAATTTTACGTTTAGAAAGGATATAGAGATGCTCATCTGCAACAAATATATTAAATTGATATTAAAAAACGCGCTCAAAAAGCAGCGAGGAGCCTTTAAGGGTTTGGAGTTGACATCGCCAAACTGACACGGTTTGCGTATCCTTGGAAACATGGAGTTTAAAGCAGCAAATTAGCATTGCACCGAGACAATCATAAACTGCGCTGTGTTGCAAAAACATCTGTGCAAACACAAGAAAGTAAAAAACAATATTGCGACAAAAGCTTCAAAAAAGAGGACCATCGGTTTCAAACTGCGACAAAGTTTTAGCAATCCAAGCTGAACCAACGGGAACCAACGGAAAACAATTGAAAAACATTAGAATTAAAATTTGCTTAAGTTTAGGACGATATTACCAAAACTTTGACAAAATTAATAAAAAACAGAGCATATTTAAGATAAAATAAATACTGAAAAACCATTTATATCAACAAAGGCAGGTTTTAGTCACTTTACCGATTTTTAATTATCCAATAAAAGATGGAAAATTTGTGTTGGATATCAACGCAAGTAACCTGATCATAACTGCAGTCTTTTCACAGGTTTAAAATGGACTAGAAAAGGTCATCGAGTGTCTTAGCAAGAGTTTGTTTAGGCTAGAAAAGAATTACTCCGTGACTAGAATAAAGCTGCTATCAGTCGTTAAGTCCATAGAACACTTTTACAAATATTTCTATAGACAAAAGTTTTTTTACTAAGAACAGACCACTCCGTCTAGAAATGACTATTGCAGTTTTGTAATCAGAAGTGGCAAGATAGATCGAGAGATTGTAAGAATATGACTACAGTCATCGGAACGATAATGCTATGTCAAAGAGACCATGTCCGGCCGACGCTAGCCATTGATTACGACTAGAGGTAAAAGATAGTTTGTTTTCGATGAGCTACCATGGTTAACGACAAGTAAAAACTTCAGCATTTGCGTCGTGAACAAGAAAAATATTGTGAATTAAGAATACTACTCCACAGGAAATCAAACGGCCAATGATTAACTTTGAAAAAAGTGGGTGCTTTGGGTAGAAACATCAGAGTATGCTAAGCACAGAACTTCTTGAGAAAGAAAGACGGTATTGTTAAACAATCTCTACAATGTCAACAGTTAAGGGCAGAAAAAACAGAACTAGTATTCGCAGAAGACGTCGTATTAATGACTTCGTATACCCTTTCCGAAAATTACCGAGAAGCATACCAAAAGTAGTTCACATCAATTGTTTAGCCCCATTTTCTGTCGATAACAATGTTGGTCAAGAACAGATCCGGACCAAAATAATAACAAGCAGAATTAGAAATCAAGTCGATAGAAAAGACTGCAACAAGTTTATAAGCATGTAAAGAGATTTAGAAAAGGCTAGATTCAGAGTTACAACAGAGAAGCAACAAAACCTGTTTTAAACCCGAAAAAATTACGCCATTCCACACTGTGTGAGTAAAGATTTTGAGGTATTGAAAGGGATTGCGGTAGTATTCAAAAAAAGTTCGGACAGTTGGAATAACTACGAAGACAGCAACCGGTGGTCGACAGTCTTAAAAATACGTGATAACCGACGACCAATTTTTTATCTGTCGAACGTCGTTTTCCGAGGAATAGGCGTCCAAGATTGAGCCAGAAACAATCCGCTATCGCCAAAACCCTTTCTACCGGTGCCGCATCCAGTTTCTTATTCTGGGACAAAACAGACTTAAGAAGAGAGTAGTGAAGAGTTCCCGAAATATTTGGAACATTGAAGCATCAAAAGGAGATTGGAACCAGATTTTAGTCTAAAAAAGAAGAAGAATTCAAAAAGTATACAACAAGCTTTTGCTCAGGTGTCTCAAAATACTGTAATAACATTTTCGTCATATTTATTTGTCACTATTCCTAGTACTTACCTATCTTTGAGGATATTATGCATACGTTTCAATTAAAAACTTTAGGTATAGCGGTTTATCACATTGTTTTTCACATATTTCCATTTCTACGGCTACTAAAATAGCATTCAACCGTCAATTGTAGAATCCTACTTTAATTTTTGTTTATACAACAAACTATTCAACCGCCGCTGGTTAAAATCCAAACGTTTATACAACCGGCTCTTTAAAAAATGTTTTGATCTAAAATTTGGTTTTGTGTTTTTACTGCGTTTTTTATATGAAACGAGTACCAAACCGTAACCAGTCTGATGTTTACTTACAGTTTATAATGGTTTCCTTCGATTTCATTTGTTGCATCTTTGCCTTTGTTTTAATTGAACTTAATATATTATTGCATCTAATTTGTCTGATTGCATTGTAACACTATAGATTTTGAGTAGTTTTAAAACAATCCAAACATTGAAATTTAGCACGGACTTGTTTAATTTTTCTCCAAACAGAAACATATTTTTTGGTCAGAACGATGATTTATCATGTTTTTTATGTAAATCTTTTAAATATTGCAGGTTTTTTTTGCATACGTACTATATATTTTTGCATTGTCTTTGATATCGTAAATAGACAATTTGTCAATTCCCAGTTGGTAATTTACGAGTCATAGCGGAACCATATAAGTTTGTGACATCTAAATACACAATGTGAGATTATTCAAAAATTAAATTATTACGTGCTATTACATCTATACGAGTAGTGCACGTGTTGTGTTTTTTAAGATACGCACCATACTAATGTTGTTTGACAACTCCATTTTAAGACAAGCTATTCGAAATAACGCGAAACGGAAATATAATAATAACACGTCCGACACTAAATTCACATCACTACATTTACTCAATGTTTTTTATGTGTTCAGTGCTTTGTCAAATAGAGAAACATTTTTTTTAACGGATTAATTTAAATTTTACATCATCTCGGTAACGTTTTTGAATTTTTACGCATTGATAGTCTTATAAATACAAACAAGGTTTTTTTAACAAAAAACTAAAGTTTATCATATAATTCAACAAATATCTGATTAAGGACATACAGTTCTTGTAAATTTAATTTGCCCAAAAAGTATATTGCTAAAAATCGCAATAATTTTAAGAGAAAACTACATACGTACATGTTTTATAGATACGCTTATTAAACTTAACAATCGTAGATTTTTATTTCATCAATTTGAAAAGGATGATAAAAGATTTAGCAACATATGCTAAAATTATTGTTTTTAAAAGATAAGCAAAAACGAACTAATTTTAAAATTTTAGTACTGCGAACAAGTTGGGCGCTGTCTACAGAAAAAATCTATAACCGCGACGGAGGAATGAAAAGTTGTTTCTGTCTTTCTTAGGCAAATGTTAAGGTTGCAACAGTTGTAACTAAAATAAAACGCCGCGCAGTAAACTTTATAGATTTCACATGTAAAGTCGCTATATAATAGACGTACATCAATCTGCTGTAGCGGTAATTTTAAATAATAAGCATTAAAAACATGTAAAGACGCAAACAAAATCAAATCCGATTATGTAAAATACTGATGTGAATAAATACCTACGCATCAGAATTAGTTTATTAATCCATACTTTTAATAAATACTTTCTTTTAATGTTGAGCTTAGCAAATTCATAACCTATAAATAAAAAATAGTGTAAATAAAAACTATTTTACACAAACAATCCGAAATAGCATAACGCACCCATAATGTTTGATTTTGTCCAAATATTTATATGTTTAAAGATAGTTACTAACTAAGTTTTCTTTATCTTGTTCGTCATCTAACCCTAACTAAGCAAAGTTGTAGAATTACGGTATGTACTTATTTAACATTAAAGTTTAAAGCGAGTATGTATGAGTTGATGTTTAAGTATTACTCCTTGATGTTGCGTCCTTTTGTTGTTCATCTGTATAGATCTGTAACAGATAGATTTTCTTGAAGTAGTGTTATTTTAGTTTTATATTTTTTTGTCTTATACTTTAAAATCAAAACGCGTTTCTAATAACTGGTTCGTTTTATGTTTTGTGCTATTAGTAAGTATTTGTGCTGTTTCAGGAAGATTATAATTTTTATTGTTAGGAGAGATAATTAAAAGTGCAATCATACGCGTTTTTGAGTTGATATTAGTACTTTCTTGTAGGGTAAGATTTAAAGTAGGTACGAATACATGAAAAAAACACAATTACTATTAATTATTTTTATGTTGAAATAAAATTATGTTTTTCTTTTTTGCACTTAATTGTGATCTTGATTTACTAATTAATCTACATAGCATAGAAAATATTATCGTTCTGATTCACAAATGATGGTAAAATAGTCAAATTTGTTGCTTTTGTCTCAAAAAAAACGAACCATGCTCTTTTCCAAGTAACAATAAAGTGTGGGGTCATTAAACACTAAAATTTGCTTAAAATTGGTTGGATTAAAACAAATAAAAAGTATAAGCACTATGTCGCCAACATCAAAACGTAAACGTTTATGTCGTTTTTAATCGTAATGTCTTTTATACTTTGTTTGTTCAACCCCAATACGTTCGCGCACTTCTTCTTGCACTAAGGTATTCGAGATCGTTCCCGACTACTTCTCTTAGTTTATTACTACCAAAACATGAATAGTATCCGTACAGGACTTCAAAATGAGTCTTACCCGTAGTTTTACTATCCGCTAGATTTTTTTTAATCTCCTTGTCCCAGTCGTTTTCTTTTTTTATATGCGAAATTATAACCGGAATGATCGTACGCATCACTCTTTTACATTGCCCATTTGCCTGGGGGTGTCTGCTGCTTTTCAATGTATGGTGTATCTCGCATAAGCGTTTGATTTTTTGTCCTGTAAAACACGTTCCTCGGTCCGATACGATCCTTTTAGGTGTACCAAACTCAGTCAAAAATTGCTCTAAAGCCTTAACCACATATTTTGCACTAGTATCCTTCATGCAGTACAGACGCACAAACTTCGTTAATGCACACACCAGCACCAAAATATATTGATTTCCCTTCCGGTTCCTAATAAATAGGCCTAAATGATCACAATATACTCGTTCCATAAGGTTCATAGGGTGGAATTGGGTGGAATTTTCCTGGTCGTTTACCTCCTGGTATTTTATTGTATAAACATTCAAAACAGCCGCTAATATGGTTTTTAATATACGTTCGCGTCTCTTTAAACCAGTAGTTCCTGAGTATTGCAGAGGCAATTCGATCCACTGAAAAGTGTCCTTTTAAATTATGGAACTGTACCATTAAACTCTTACGCATCCTATCAGGAATCGCGTACAATTTTTTAGGATTCCCGTTTACGTTCACAACTTTATACATTATCCCGTTCTCTAAAATGTAATTTTGTGCATGGTTCTTTTCTTCTGGGTTTCTTTCATTTTCACCTTTTCTTAAAATTTTAATAATTTCACAAAATTTTTTGTCACTGCGCTCTATGAATAAAATCCGATCCTCCTCTGAATTCACACTGGTAACCGCTCTCCAAGTTGGTCACTTACGACATCTTCTTCGGTGGGTGCCCGGCTTAATGCGTCTACGTGCGTCATCTTTGTCCCTGCACGATGTTTTATTTCGAACTGCGATTTGCGGATTTAATCGGATTTAATCGATTATTATTGTAAAGTTTATACGTAATAAGAACTGTCTTAACGTTTCTACGCACCATACTTCCGCATATAATTCCAGTCGGCTCGAATGATATCGACATTCCGCGTCAGTTGTTTCCTTAGAAACACAATAAACGAGTTGTAGTTGCTTATTAGAACTTTCTTGCAACAGCATTCCTGCGATTCGTTGAACACACGCGTCTGTATGTAATTCAGTTTTTGCCTGTGGGTCGTATAACTTTAGCACAGGTTCCGCGCACAGTTTGTCTTTTAGATATTCAAAAGCTGTTTGTTGTTTTTCCTCCCACACGAAAGGTTGGTTTTTCCGTGTAAGTTCGCGATCTACGAAAGAAACTCATCAGTCCCAAATATCTACGTATTTCATGCTCGTTCAGGAAAACGGAAAACTCCCGTATGGCTTCCATTTTACAAACTCCAAGGCGTATTCCTTCCGCACTATGAATAAATCCGAGGAACTCAACTTTGCGTTTACCGAATTCGCACTTAAATAATTTTAAAGTCAATTTCGCATTTTGCAATGCCCTAAACACTAATTCTAATTTTTCTAACATGTCTTCCCAGTTTACAGCAGAAATCAAAAGGTCACCTAAATAACATGTTACCACTTTATTCCTTAATTCACCTAACACTAGGTTCATCAACCGCGAAAACTCGTAGATTGCTCCAGCCAATCCAAAAACCATTTTTTGAATTCCCCCGTCTGGTCCGATGTTATAAGGCAATTTTATGTTGCGCGTTCGGCAACAGTAGGACCTGCAGGTATCCCTGTACCAAGTCCAACGTGGTGAAAAGCAGCGCTCCAGCCAGTCTTTCGAGTTGTTCGTCGACCGTAGCCATAGGAAAAGCACCTTCACAGTTTGCAAATTTAGTCGTCGAAAGTCCACCACTAATTCTTCCGTTTTCTATGGTACCAAAAGCACTGGATTAGTATACTCGGACGTCGTCTCAGTCACTATACTCGTTTCTTTCTATTTCTTTACAATTTCTTTAATTTTTCCTCTTACATAATTATCAATGATATTCATTTTGCATAATATCCGTACATCCTAACTCGCTCGACTTAAGAGCAAAACATTTCCTGTAAACCTTGGTTAATTCAAAAAGTTTCAGCGCATTAATCTCTGGGACTTTCTTGTCAACGTTAAGCATGTCTCTTATCTCATACAACCCCGATGAATCGGAGGCTACGCGCATGATTACTTCCACTCCTCGTATAATCGTCGGGTCTTTGAACTCATTAGTTACTGCTGCGTAAGCATTAGAAGCTACTTGAACGAAATTAACGGTGTTTCTCAGAATAATTACGTAATTCACTGATGTTAATTTTTGTATACTGTTTTCCTCGACAACTATAACCTTATAGGGGTCACTATTTCTATACCCGAATTTAAATACTCTGTCTATGCGCACATACGCAATTTTGGAGTCCACTGGTTGCACGTTGTCTGGCATCACATGAAACAACATTGTGAATTTCCACGTCATTTATTTTAACCTTGAAGGTTAGACTTTTATTACTGGTCAACGATGTAAATTTACTACCGAATCCGTAACGATTTATCGACTCGTTTTCCGCACTATAGTTATTATTCAACACCATACTTGCTCTAATAATACAAATGGCACTTCCTGGGTCAATTAGACCATCGACCATTTGACCATAAATGTCTATTGTTTTAAAAAGGTGTTCTACAGCGCTGTTAGCTGTTTGATTGTCACTAATCACCATAATGTTACCAGGTTTCACAACCTCCACCAGTTTTCCTTTCGCGTCTTTGTCTTTGAGGCAATCGGCTCTTTTGCGATCGTAACCACGACACGAGTAACAAACAAGTCGACCTTTATCCAGATATTCTCTTCCGGTGTGCCCACGCGTGTGGCACCTAGAACACCTTTGATGGTGTCCGTTCACTTTGTTCGATGCACTAAGCTTATTCGGTTCATCGGTAGTCTTATCAGTTTTTTCAGCGTGCTTTTTCAAGCCACAAGAAGAAATTCTATTAGAAACCACACGGCTAAAATCGACTACGTCATGCAACAACTCATCTGGGTCTGAATGCGACTTCGCCATTAAACTGTTCAGTACATCTTGCGACAAAAGTCCAGTCACTATCTGTTCTTTCGTTTCCTTAAACAATAAGTCCGAGCATTCACACAAGTGTAATTTATCATAAAAGTATGTAGAGATCGGTTCTCCTGGACGTTGTTTTCTCGCTCGCATTCTTTCCCATTTCCGTGTTAGACAATATTCGAATCTAAAAGTCTTCTTGAATTCGTATTCAAAATCTTTCTAAGACCGGATACTGTCCCTCTTCGTGTTATACCATTTGAACGTCGTCCCCGTCAAATGTGTTCTTGCTGATTCCAGCATAAATTGCTCGGACCAAGTCCCTAATACCGCCGCATGCTTCCACCGCTTTAACCATTCCATGCCTTTGTCTTCTCTAATATCCCCGTCGAAGACCTCGATTGTCACTACAAGGTTCGGCACAATGATAATTGGATTACAATCATTAGTTTCTCCTGGTTTAGTCAGACGTTCCACCAAGGTCAACAGTTTTTCTTCGGAAACAATTCTATTATTTTTCATGGATGTCACTAAGCTTGTAAACGTCGCTGTTATGTCACAAAGCTTGTAAACGTCGCTGTTATGTCACTAAGCTTGTAAACGTCGCTATTATTTTAGTAATTGTATCTTTGTGAACGGTTTCTGTTGTTCGTAGTTGCCCGTAGTCGATTTGAGCACGCGCAGAATCAAAACCATCCCCACCAACGCCTTTATCCGCCGCCATATTTATGACCCCCTTGACGAGACTATTTCATTCTTCTATCGCCATATTTGTTTTCACGTTTTACAGATTTGAATCCTATTAGGATCCCACTTTTGAGATGTTAACTCTCGTTTTTCAAATAATCGTATTTAGAGCTGGTTTATACTTCATTTGCATTATTTTAAACTGAATTTTAAGCATTACATATTTTGTTTTCTGAAATCACATACACCAGCTCGCAGTTCCCACGACTTCCTCTATCGCTACCCGAACTCCACTACTCCCACCTTTCTCCTTACTCCATCGCTAACACAAGTGATAACCAAAGATACTACTAAGAAGAACGATCAAACATTAACATGCAGTCGTAAACAACTTTAGTTCTTGTCTAGCAAGACAAGATCATTAAGTTAATATAAAATGAATGACTTATCCCTAGTTTAGTAGCCGGTAAAATTGTTAGTACCATAAAGTTAATCTCAATGTTTAAGGGATGTAAGCTTACATTTGACAAATTAATATTATCTAGCCCTGCCTTGAATGCGAACCAATTACTATAGTACTCAGATGTTACAAATCAACGTAAACAATAATGCAAAAATTTGCATACAGCTGAAGGCTGAATTATAACTTCGACTGAAAGTAAATTACTAATTAAAATCTTAAAACAGATTAATGTTAGCTTAATACATATGGCATATGGCATACGGCATAACAAAATTATTAAAGTTTAAGACAATAGATAATATTTTTTTTTTATTTGATCTAATTTCCTTGTACCTTTCGGTGTCGGAATATAACCCTGTTTACAATATATGTACCTTATAAATCTTATTACATTTGATTAGCAATTCTTAATTAATTTATTCCAAGCCTTTCTGTCTCTTGTCAGGTTCCCTACTTCTCTCCATTGTATGTTTCTATTTTCCGCTGCTACTTTTACCTGTTCCTCCCATTTCCTTCTTGGTCTGCCTACTGCGTTCTTCCCCTCTGTTCTTGCTTCATATACTCTCTTCGCTATCCTGTTGTCATCCATTCGAAGCAGATGTCCCATCCAACCTAACTGCCTTTCTTCTACCAGTGTCAATATAGGTTTCACTTTCAATTGTTCCGTTATATTTTCATTTCTCACTCTGTCTAATCTTGTTATTCCTTTAATTTTCCTCAAATATCTCATCTCCATTGCTCTAATTTTGCTCTCGTTTCTTCTGTTTATCGTCCATGATTCGCTGTCATAAATTAACGATGGTCGTACTACTTTTTTATATACTTCCGATTTTATTTGTTCTGGAATTTCTTTTTTCCTGAGGAACGTATTTTTAAGTGTGTTGAATATTTTTCCCACCTTGCCCATTCTTTCCATTATTTCGTTATCTATTTCTCCTTTGTTATCTATTGTTGTACCTAGATATTTAAAGTTTGTTACTTGTTCTAGTGTTTGTCCTTTTATCTTGATATTGTGTTGAAGGACTGTCTTGGCCATAATCATAGTTTTAGTTTTTTCTATATTTATTTCCATGTTTATTTTGCTGAGCTCGCGATCGTAGATATTAATGTTTTCTTTCCGCTGATTCTGCTAGTAATACCATATCATCCGCGAATAGTAGTTCCTGTATTGTTATTCCATTCAATCTCCAACTTCCCACTTCCATATTGTAGCATTTCTTTTTACAAATCTTCACTATGTCGTCCATGAGTACTGAGAATAGGAGTGGGCTGAGCACGCATCCCTGTTTCAGTCCTATTTTTATTTCGAATTGTTCTGACTCGTTGTTATGTGTCCTTACTTTATTTCTATTGTCTTTGTATAGTGCTTTGATCACATCTATCATATCATTGCTTATTCCTCTTCTTTCTAGGCTTTCCCACACATCCTTTCTCTTTACCCTGTCGAACGCTTTTTGCAGGTCAATAAAGCAAATATGAATTTCTTTCTTTTTCTTTAACGTTTTTTCCCCTACTTGCCTGATTGTGAAAATTAGGTCCTGTGTGCTTCTCTCTCTACGGAACCCATGTTGTGACTCCTTCAGCGAGTTTTCGATTTCTTCTCTCAGTCGCTTCTCGATAATGCTGCTTAATACTTTGCCGGGTATACTCGTTAGTGTAATGCCCCTATAATTTGAGCATTCCTTTATGTCTCCTTTTTTGTATAGGGGTAGTATTATTCCTATATTCCAGTCTGTGGGTATTATTTTTTGTGCTATTATTTCATTTAGCAACTCACGGAATTCCTCTACAGCTATCTGTCCGATATATCTCAACATTTCGCTTGTGATTTCATCTTCTCCTGGTGCTTTCCCTAGTTTGAGTTTCTTGATTGCTTCAATGATTTCTTCTTTTGTGATTCTTTGTATCTTTTGTGTATCCCCATGTCCCGTTCTTATTTCCTTGTTCTACGTCATTATTTCTTGCTTCTGTTAGTTCTTCAAAGTATTCCTTCCATCTTTGCATTATTTCCCTCTCTTCGGTTATCACTTTCCCGTTTTTATCTTTGATGTTTCTTAGTTTGGGTGGTTTCTTTTGTTTTAATTGCTTTAATGTATTATAGAAAAGTTTTTGGTTCTCTAAATAATTTATTCTCATCCTGTTTCCGAACTCTTCCTATGTCTTTTCCTTCGCTTCTTTTATACGTTTATTTACTTCGGTTCGTATTTTCTTGTATGTGCTATAGTCTTCTTCCGATCCAGTTATTATATACTTTTTCCATTTTTCCTACTTATCTTTGACTTTTTGTTGTATCTCGGTTGACCACCATCTGCTTCCCTTCCTGTATATGTTCACAATTTTCTTTACTCTACAGCTAGTTCTTGCTGCTTCTAGAATATTGTCTTTAAAGTGTCTACTCTGCCATTCATATCTCCCATTATAATTACGTTTCTTTCTCCTCTATTAATTTCCATTTGTAGTAGTTCATAAAACTGATCTTTCATTTTCTTCCTCTCATTATCATTGGGCGCATACTATTATCGTCCACACTTCCTCGTTGTCTATTTTGATGTCTAGTGCCAGCAGCCTTTTATTGATATACCTTTCTTCCCTGATATTTTTTACTTTATCGGCTTTTACTATTAACCCTGCCCCTTTTGCTCCCCATTTTTCTTGTTCTACTCCTGACCAATATAGCTAGTGTCCTTCGTTCAGTTCCATTTCTTCTTTCCCTTTTCTTTTGGTTTCCGTTATGCCTAAATAGTCGATGTTTTGCATTTGCATCTCCTCGATTATTTCATCTTCTTTCCCCATGATGCTTTTCACATTCCAGGTGCCAATTTTTATCACGTCTCTTTTTTGTTTTATTTCCTTCGGTTTTTCTTTGTTATATTGTTTATTTCCTTTCCTATTTTTTTGTTTTTGATGTATTCTCATTTGCGCATTTCCTTGTCCATTGCCTTTTTTGTCATCGTTTTCTCCTATCCTATCTTTTTCTACCAGTTTTTTCTCCCGGTACGGGATATTTTCTGTAGTTGTTCATCCAAAGTGCTTTCCTCCGGGGACCTTTCTGTTACTGTCCTCTTTAGGGTAATTGCTTCTGAACTATCTTCCTTTTGTTCCACAAAAATACTACTTCCACCTTTGATAACGAGGTTCAATGGAAGACTTCGAGTATCCGCCAAATTTGCTATAAACAATTTTAAGTTAACAAAAACAACGTCAGACCTATAAGGTCGATTAAATCAAGAATCTATATACGTAGAATTAAGGAAGGCTTATGTCCAAAAATGAATTTAATTAGGCTACAAAGAAGAAGAAGAAGAAGAAGAAGAGGAAGAAGAAGAAGATATACGTAAAAAATCTTCACTTCAATAAAATCGCTAAAAGCGTAATGGTAATAACGACGATGGAAAATTAAGCAAAAAAAATAACTTAGGAATAAACGTACGTTCCTATCAAAATCAAACCATTTACACCAAATTTACGACAGGAAACGAACACTGGCGCAAACACAAGAGTCTGGTCTAAGATAACAGAAAAACAAAAAAACAGATCCCAAAATGTTGATTGAAAACCTAAATAAAAAAGACTACACTCTCGCTAAGCTCTATCAAATTTGCCGTAACGTCTTTAAAAGCTATTATGTCTGGTCTAGAAATGTGCGTTACCGGGTCAAAAAACCCATTTTCCCGTACACGCTGCCGTTAGATTTCCACAACAAGCGCCTTTCCACCCTCATATCGAAAAAAGAGACAGAAAGAAAGCAAGAGAAAAGAGAGAACGATGTTGTTGTACGATGTCCATAGATATCTAAACCAAACTAACTTAGATCACTGCCCAACCAATCACGTTAAACGCAAACCTTAAAAAGGGTCGAAAAAGAAAAAAAATAGCTGACGCATAAAAAATTTCTAGATTAAAAAAAAGTAGAAAAAATAAATATAGAGAAAGAGGTGCACGGTGCTCAACCAACCGTACAATTATAGAAAAAATAAATAGAAAAAAAAGAATATATTTGTTACACTGGTTTTCTTGTAACAGAAAAATAAACAACGGCTAACACAGTTGTTCCTGGAGAGGGAGTCGCAGGCTTTGTGATGCAGAATTATAAATGAAATCTAAAAAGGCGCCAAAACGATGAAAGATTAAATTCGTTTAACTCTATACGTAGCTGGAAAAGAACAAATAACACGACAGAAATACTAATACAGAATATATATTTATTTTATCTCAGACAATAATTCCAACGAGGACTAAGAAGGTACATAAATATAATTACGTAAATTTTCCAAATGCTAATACATGGGTTAGACCAAATATAAGTTGCGCCCTATACTGGGCAACACGTCGTACAGTAAATTGACCTAGTCGGTTTAACTTTTACATTCGAAAAAGGAATTCAATTTAAAAACGCAAAAGTATATAACAAAAACAAATGAAGACTTAGAGACTCACCGCGCACTGCATACGACTTTGTGACGCACAAACTGACTTTACAATTAATTGTGTTAATCTAACATGTACGTACGGTCAACAATCAACATGACCAACGAAGCACTAATCATAAAACTAGAAATTGTAATACTCACAGTTAGGTCACAGCATAAATAACAAACAGCTGCGCAACTCTCGGCGGCACCTTTGAAGTGGAAGACTTAAAATTGTTGAATTTGTAGACGCCATTCAGGTATAGAAATCAGGAACGTATACGTGTCAGGTCCGGCTTTATTTTTTTCAAAGCGCTGAATTCTTTGGTCACATTAAACTACAATCAAAAAATGTGGTCATACCAAAAATTTTACGTCACAATGGATAACTTAAAATACATTGACTAATTGAGAAGACAAAACAATTAATAGACTTATTTTTTTATGCAGAATATGCTTAATTCAGTTTGCAAGTTTTTTGGTATAACATTAAATTGGCATATAAGTACCAAATCATTGTTTAAAAGTTGTTATTAAATCAATTAATTTATACCAAAATTTCTTAATAGAATAACTATACTTATAAACAAAAAATTTCGTAAAAGCAATTCAAGTAAAGTAAATAATAGAATACAACTGTTATTAAATAGCTAATACTAACCGACACACATTTATAGTGGTAAATAATAATAATAATAACAAATCGTAAGAACCTTTAGCTTAATTTCGCGTGAGTATAAACTTCTAGACTAAAATGGCGTGTGCGCAAGAATATGCGCCAATCTTTTCTGCTGTTGAAAGTTACCCTGCTGTTTGTTATTTATGCTATGGTTAGGTTTTATCCAGTAGGAGATTAGCTAATTCCGTACCTGTATTACCTAAAACATAATATTACATCTAACACAAAACGTACATACGGCGTTACTAATAGTAAATTTCGTTTTCAAAGCATACAATCATTTGAGATAGTAAATGCGCAGCGTTTTTCCTTGACTTAATGTAGCAATTGATGATAGCAGTTCCTTCCAAAAAAAATGTTTAAGGTTTCCAACCTCTTGACGGTGTGAATAGTTAAGTTATAGTAACGTGACGTCATGGAAATTTTTCCCAAATATGCCATATATTTGTTATCTTTACCGATAAAGATCGGCTTTCGCTTAGATAGACACAAAATTAATTTGCAGATTTACGCGAAATCGCGTGAAATAGCTTAATAGTAGAGATTTTTGTTGCACCAAATATTGCCGAAAAGTGAATAAAATGCGCGTTTATAAAAATTGACAATCGCTGACAAAAGGTGGGCGTGTCGAGGACAATTTTTATACTCGAAAAATTTTAACCTACCAACTTTTTAACATAACATATTATAGTTAGTTATAGAACGAATGTATACCAATTGTCTCAAATCGGAAAGTTTATTGAAAGACTTAAATGCCGACAAACAGAATAAAAAAAATTGCTAAAAGTTAGAATCATACTGTCAAAAGCGTGCTAGCAATTTGACGTTTGCAACGCCGATGAAAGAGAAGAGAACGATTAGAGACAGAAGACAAAGCACAATTAGAAACGTGCAAACGAGTAGATTTTAAGGGAAGATAAGTAGTTCTACATTTATACAACGACTAGAACTTTTAGCTAAATTCTCCAAAGTCTTTCGAGCTAAGTTAATATCGCGACGTGGTAAAGCAATGTCATAGTCGTTTCGTTGTTCTGACATACCTGCTTTTTCCGACGCAGATACAAGATAATAAGGAACATATTCTGTCGTTTTCAATATCATATGAAGCCAGTAAAAATAAGTACAAAGAAGAAATAAAGTTGTAGCCACACCACGATGACCAGAAGTGGAATGTCCATAGTGGTAGTCGTGAATAATTGGCTTTTATTGATCGTTTGGTACTACATACTTTCCAGATGTTTATGATTCTGAGACACTAGTTTACAAAAAAAACCGTGAACCACAAACCAACGAGAAAAACGACAAAGGCACGTAGGCAATAGAAACTGATTGATTATACTACTGGTCGTTAGTAAAAGCGGTAGTTCTTAAAAAAAACAGCTCAGAGAGAGCAAGAATAGAACGTAAAGGTTTATCCTCCTTAGGACTATAGTGAAGGCAAATAGTAGCATTGGCAATAGGTACAGAAAACGTATGTAGAGGTTTTGCTGAAGTATCTACAAATATCTCGCACAAGCACTTGAATCCTACAAATCGAGCTAAACCACACAAAAAGACAACCAGTACAATTAATTACTATCGATACCAAAAAAACTATAAATCTATTCAATGCTTAATATAAACCAAGAAAGTCAAAGAAACATAAACCAGTTAAGTTTGTTACCAATTCTTTTGTTACGAGCCCTGTAGGTAACAATGACGTTACCACAGCTAGCTATGAGGTCGATGAGTGGGCGTGATTGAAAATACTGTTGTACTGAAAAAAAATCTTAGCGTGGAGATACCAAGTGTACACACGAACCTGCTGTCCAAGAAATATGATAAACGCAAACAATGATTAACGAGAAAACAAACAATTTTGTGATACATATTTTCTAAGTCGATGACAAGATAATACTTTTTTTTCGTCAAAAAAATATACAAATGATAAGCAAAAATACTATATCAAGAACGACACTTACAGACGTGAGGTTAATATAAAACGAAAAACTTTTTTTTAGTTTCTTAGTTCAGTATCTGGTCAAATTTGTTACTACCATAAAGTTACTCTCGATACTTTTGAGGAGTGTAAGCTTACATTTGACAGACGAATGTTTTTATTAATTTATTTTGCAAATCTCATTCATAACTATCTTGTGTAAAATGAGTAGAAGAATTTAGGCTTATGTTAAGGTTCATCTTGTGAGCGTTTTTGCGATACCTATCTATTCTTTTTTAATTGTAGAAGGCACTAAATTCGTGCCTTTTGAAACCTATAATATATAATATTGAAGTTTTTACTTTTGTTTGAAATTAGATTGTTATTGCAACTAAACGCAGCGCACCTTGTTCTTGGCATTGTAAAATTACACATCAAAATCTAATAAATAATGTAAATAAGTTCAGTTTTCAAATTAAACCATGATGATTAGAAATTCTTACAAGCAACTTGTAAGCATGTGTTTTTACGAGTAAAACACCAAAAAATGTGATAATTGTTAAAAAATTCGCTAAACCGTTGTATTTAAAGCGCATTTAAGCCGCAAGTCGACGCATAGTCTACGGTTGACGTCAACACATCAGAATTCACTACAGTGGGACTTACACTGCGAGAATAGGATTTGAGCAATTCTCTACTTTTGCTATCCTTGAGTTGAAAAAATAAAATTTTTTAGAAAAAAAAGAATTCATTTCAAATAATTTAATTTAATTTAGTTACAATTAAACAATGAAATTTGTATTTACATGAAATTACTTTTTCATGCGCCAGGATTTTAAATATAGAAAACCACTAATAACACTTTTAACAATTAAAATTGTCACTATTTAAACCAGTAATTACATATTCTAATTTCATTTTCCATTATTTATTAATTATTTTTTGTTATAGAAAACTGTGAATGTAATGGTATATTAAACAATATTTTACTATTTTAATCAGTAATTGCAAATGAACAATTACTTATTAAGTATTTTACTATAAAAAACTGTTAAAATTTGACAAATAATTATCGATTAAATATTTTTTAATAGTAAAATACCACAAAACTTGTAAAATCCAATTAAATACCACGTATTGGAAATTCCACTTAAAACATGTAAAAACTGTACTACGAAACCCATTGATTCTAATGTACCCCATTGATTCCTATTGAAACCTATTTAATCTTGTATTGATCTTTATTGGTTTTTATATGACATTTTTGGTATTACTGCGTTTTTGCTTTAGCAAAATATATAATCAAAATATTACAATTGGTATCAAAGGAATTACCTATAATTATTTTTAAATACAATATAAATTAAATGAATTTGAATATTTACAATTTTTAGTTTGTTCGCCTGTTTAATCGGTTTTTATTGGAATTTTGCAAATTACTTAAACATGACTTAATTTTTGATAAGGTTTACTTGAAAATGTACATAATAATAAATTCATAAAAAGCAATTAGACAATAATAAACAGTTTAAAGTCTGAATTATTGTAATGTACTTTTGTAAATAGTTGTAAATAAGTCTAATTAATTAAAGATTACCAGATTATTACATTTTTTCCCAGATTAAAATAGCTGATGAAGCTACTATAAAAAATCAATCTTTTCTAGCAAGTTTATTTATTCTACATTAATAGCACTATGTTGAACCAATGTTAATTCAATGTTCATAATGTTGATAAAAAAAAAGTAAAAATATTTTGTACATTAAAACATAAAACTGTCTATCATTAGAGACACATTTTTTATTAAAAGATTTATGTAAGCCGCATTCAATATTTAAACTACAAAATATAGTATATACTTACTAATTTGGTTTTTGATAGTCTAATATTTTACTTGGTTAGTTTGTTTCACAATGTCACTGACGTGCATTTTTTACTGCTGGTTTTTGTGTAATGTCTGTCGTTTATAAAATCTTAAAAACTAAACCGTTAGTAAAGGGCACGACGTACTTAAAAATGCTTAAAAACTAAATGTAGAGAAGAAAAATCAATTTTTTACCATACATTTTGCCAAAAAATATATATATAATAAATTACATTATGTTTTACAAAAGAAAATATCATTTATACTTCGATTCCAACAGCTAAAACTTTTAACTCAATTTGTAGAATTTGGGCGTTTCTCTTGCGATAGCCCTGAAACAAAACAAATTATAAAAAACTGTATATTTTAAAGAAGTTTGGTTTTCGTGTTTAATAAAAATATAATTTTATCAGAATTTATAACAAATTTACATAAATAAATATATGTAATGTTAAAAAAATAAAAATAAATAGAAAACAACGTTATGATGTTTTTCCTAGTAATTTAATAAAACCAAAAATAAAGGTAAATACAAAATAATGTTATCACATAAGACCTAGTTAAATTAAGTTGTAATTCTCAGAACTGCATACTCTTCTCAAATACACTAAAAATACAAAGTAACTCGAAGATAACTCTTTACAGATGTTTAAAAGAGATAACGTTTACGTAGGTCAGTCAAAAGTTTTACCTGAATTAATAAATACACTGAAAAAATAAAGCTAAATGAGCAAAACCGTTTTTGATTATTCTAATCATAAGTACATAGTTAATTTTTAATTGCTGACTTAATTTTGGCAACATATCATATTGTTATAAAATGTTAATTTTTAGGCTAAGATCACGTTTCTTTATTGCGTCAACCATTTCAAAACAAAACTGATTCTATCAACTAAGATTCGTTACTGGGTCGGTTGATACTAGGAGCATGCTAAGTTTAGTCGCCACATCAACGATAACTGATAATCAGGCTACAGACCATATTAACTTACAGAGAAAAAGTAGTCTGAAATAATTTGAGCTTGCGAATAAACAAAAAATCTTATATTTAATTGAATTTACATGCACCGAATAAACTTCAATTTAAAAAAAATCATGCAAAATAGGTTATTTTTCATGTATAGAAACAAACCTGAGAAGAATTGGTAACATAAGCCAAATTACGATTATTATAAATGGACGTTTTTATGCAGTAACATAGGTTCGATTCGTTTTTTAATAAAGTGATAACATTACCCGACTGATAACATTATCCGTTGTTATGTTAAAATTTTGGTACTTCACTTTTCTAGTATATAATTTATTTTTAAGTATGAAATTTGTCTCGTGTCATGCGCGATCCTTTTCTTCGTAGTCGACTGTCAAAACGAATTCATTTTTCCTGCTAACGTTTGCTAAATTACGGACCGTTCTTCGCGGTCTTTTTGACCCAACAAAAAGCTTTCATTATTAAGTTGGTTCACGATACTCTACGTGAACATTTAGGCGAATTTTTAAGTAGTATTGAGCAAAAGCTTATTTTAGGCGGGTCTGATTCGTCCACCTGTAATTTTATCGGTGACGTTCGTAACACCTGGTGGTCGAAAAATTTCCATGACGTCACGTTAGTGTTAACGTTATTGCTTATACACCGTCAAGGGTTGGAAACCTGCAGGATTATCCCTCTTTTGGGAGACGGATTACTACGAAAACTGGGAAAAGTTACTCCGCTAAGTCAAAGGGAAACGCTGCGCATTTGCGTTCTTAAATGATTGAATGCTAAAGGGGACCTGTTACTTGTGTTAAAATTATATGTTCGTTTATATTGGGTTTAATATTACTTTTTAGGTAACTCAAGTACGGAATTAGCTAATCCCCTACTGGATAAAACCTAACTGTGAGTATTACTACTTCAATCCATTCCGTTGATTTGTACTTCGGTGGTCATGTCGTTTATGACCGTACGTGCATGTTAACACAATTAATAATATTTTTGTGCTTCACAAACTCATAAGCAGTGCGCGTTGAGTCTCGAAGGCTTAATTTGTTTCGTTTGTCTACAATTTTAAATATATATTATATAATATAATATAAATTCGGACGTCATGTTTTTTTTCATGTAAAAGTTTAGACCGACATGGTCAGCTTGTTGTGTTGCTCACTTGGCGACGCATTTGAACCACGTATAAATACTTGCGAAAACTTACATTTATGTACATTCTTCATCTTCTGTGATAAATAAATATATATATTCTGCGTTATTACTTCTGTGGTGTTATTTATTCTTTTCCAGTTACGGGTAGAGTTAGACAGTATCTCCCTAACTTAATCTTTCATCGTCTTGGCGCCTTTTTTTAGCTTTACGTTATAATTTCGCATAAAAAAGCCTGCGATCCCTCTCCGAAGAAGCTGTGCTAGCCGTTGCTTTGTTTTGTTACAAGAAGACCAGCGTAACGATTTATTCTTGGCTGTCCAGCTCGAGGAACCTGATTTTCTTGTAACACCGTGCTTTCAACAATAGTAAAAGTACATTTTGCCAGTATCTGTGACTCGGTTAATTAAATTTAATTTTGCCATATCTAAATTATTCATACAGTGTAAGTTTACCCACAATATCTGATCGAGTAACGTAAACTTCACTACAATTTCATTTTCACGAATCTCCATAACTTCAGCAACAACTCTTTCTTGGTCTTATTATTTGAATCAGTTACAAGAAAAAAATCGTTTTCTTTCAGCTCCGTTTGCTTTTTTTATTTTGAAACCTATTTTTTTGAGGATAACCGTCTTCATCCTCACCTAGATGTAGAAGTTCATCAGACTAATCATCAAAAAGGATCTTAGAATCAACATAAGTAATGTGCTTCTTCGTTTGGACTTACATATTTGTTGAAATGTTTTAGCTAAGTAAAAAAAAGCTCTTCATTCGTCCAGCCATTCTTGGAGCAAATGTATAATGATCCAGGTGGTCTCTTTACCTTTAAGCTAGGAGTCATACTCTGGCGTGCATAGATACAACAGATGACTGTAGTCCTTTTTCCTCTTTCTCCAGATGTTGCAGCACCGACCCTTTTTTGGCCTTTTGGTCCTAATATTTTGTTGGTTTCCTGGACAGTAGTGACGCCGGTTTTGTCTATGTTGTATATTTTAAGTGGTGGGAATTTATATCGATCCATAACTTTCTCTATATTATTATAAAACAGCTTTACTCTTTGTCTGTTGAACCCCTTCATCCTACTCAGACTTATGGATTCTGGTTTTCTCACGAACACTGACTCGTTTCGTTTCAGAAAGCCGTAAAGCCAATTTTTTCCCTATTAAATGCGTGATGCAAATTTAACTCTCAGCATATTCAAAAACCAATTTGCGCAACTGCAAAAAAGTTTTGGCATGGACAGCTATTTCAGCTTTTTGAACTTTGGAGAAAACGGACTTTCTACCCACGCTGGGACCTCCTTGTCCTAGCTTCTTAAGTCTTTGTTGAAATGTGCTAAAACGAATTCCATACTGTGACGCTGCTTTTCTATGATTTTCTATGGCTTATACTATTATTAACTTTTTTAAATTCTAGGCATCTGCAAGCGAACAAAGTAGGCAATATAATATTATTAGGTGTATTGTTTTAGGTGACGTGGGTTGACGTAAGTCATTCCTGTCCATTACAAACTGTGATGTCTTAATCACCAACATAGAATGTAAACTACACTATTATAGGCGGTTCGCGGCGAGACGTGTACGCGACAAGGCTGGACAGCAAGTACGCGCGGACATTTTTAGTTTCCTATAGCTGGCGTGTTGTTGTCGTTTCGTTTCAGCACTTCGAAAAGGCCATCGTATGTGGGTTGTACTGGCTTTTTGATTAGATTTCTACGTACAAATACGTGGGTACACGTCCGTAAATTCATGGGAACGAAAACCTTTATGGCAACATGATGAGAAGCTGGCGTTGCTACCATATTGTTAAAACTGTTTCGAAGTTCCTGCAACAATATGTGAAGTAATTTCTCTGAGCATGATTCAAAAAATATGCTTAGCAGTCTTAATGATTGACCATAAACCAACTCAGCATTGGTCGCCTTCAAATCTTCTTTGTAAGCTGAACGCATTCCCAATAAGACTGTCGGTAATGTATCAACCCAATTGGTAGTGTTGTAACATGTAATTGCAGCGTTTAATTGTCGATGCATACGTTCTACCATTCCGTTCGCTTTGGGATGGTAACTTGGGGTCAGGCAGTGTTCTGAACCAATGAAATTAGCAAGACTGGTAAACAGCTGACATTCAAACTGTCGACCACGATCTGTCGTAATTCTAAGTGGTACTCCAAAGCAAGCGATCTAATTATATGCGAAAGCCTTTGCTATGGTGTTGGCTTTGATATCTTTTAATAGTATAACTTCAACCCATCTTGAATAGCGATCAACGCACGTGAGACAATTTGTATAGGCTTGGCAATATGGTAGAGGACCAATTAGGTCTAAATGCACATGATCAAACTGAGCTTCGGGTGATGGAAATGTACCCGGTGTTGGGTACGTAAGTCTGTATACTTTGACACGCTGGCAAGGTAAACACTCTGTAGTCCATCTCTTTATGTCTTTTTCCATTTTAGGCCAAACAAAATGCTCTTTGATCATATGGGTACTGCTTCCTACACCGGGATGGGATAAGTTGTGTAACTTGTTAAATATATACTTACGGAATAGCGGTGTCAGGTATGGACGCACTTTCCACGTGCATTTATCGCAATAAACTTCTGCATCGTCGTTAAAATTGAAAAGTTTCACTTTCATGTCTGTTCCGTTCTTAAGCAGATTTTGAAATTTATTATCAGTATTTTGGGATTTCGCTAGTTCAATATATAACAGGTCAGGCTGTGTCGTTATTGCATTTATTCGTGACATGGTATCTGCAACAACATTCTCTGTTCCTGCTACATATTGTATATCAGTTGTAAATTGTGATATAAAACCTAAACATCTAAGCTGCCTGGGAGACGCTTTCTCTGGTTTTTGTCGAAACGCGAATGTAAGTGGCCCATGATTCGTGTAGATTGTGAATTGTCTACCCCCGATACTGTGTCTGAAATTCTTCACAGCCGCATAAGCAGCGAGTAGTTCACGATCATAAGTACTGTAATTGCACTGTGCTGAGTTTAATTTCTGAGAATAGAAAGATAGAGGTTTTCATATCCATCCAAGGTACCACTAATTGCTTTGTCGGCAGCATCGACGCTAATAGCTAACGGAGCATTTATTTCGGGCTATCCAACCAATGGGTTTTCTCCTTGCCATTTTTGGATCCTTTTAGCAGGGTTGTTAATGGGGTTAATTTGTTAGCTGCCTGCGGTATAAATCTTCTATAGAAGTTTAGCATACCTAAAAATCTGGGAAGGAATAGTTTGCGGTAGAGGATATTGCTGGCTTGAACTTTTTCGGTAGTTTTTATACCTTCTGAGTTTATCGTATAGCCGAGAAAGTTGATTGTAGCCTTACCGAAACTGCGCTTCTCTAGATTTATTATTACACCATACTGTGTAAAACGCTTAAATAGTAGTTCAAGGTGTTCCACATGTTGGTGTTCATTTTCAGAAAATACAATAATGTCATCAATGTATGGGAAACAGAAGTCAAAATCCCGAGTCACTTCATCAATAAAACGTTGAAAAGTTTGAGCAGCACTTCTCAAACCAAATGACATACTCGAACAATCCAAATGGAGTAGTGATGGCTGTTTTCTTGACTTCTTCTGGTGCTACCAGGATTTGATGGTAAGCTTTTTCCAAATCGATGATTGAAAAGATTTTTTTTTCATATAATGATTGAGAAACATTTTCAATATGTCGTACTGGGTAGTTATCTGGTATTGTACGAGCGTTTAATGCCCTGTAGGCTCCACATGGTCTTAATATTCCATTTTTCTTAGCGACAAGATGCAATGGTGAACTACACTCACTTGAAGACGGTCTTACAATTTCAGTACGAAGTAGATCATCATACTCCTTTTTTGCTGCCTTACATTTGTCGGGGGATAGCCTACTCGGACGACTTGAGACTGCTGGTCCTAGTGTCGTACAGATATAATGCACTAAGGTTCCTTAAATCTACTATAAGTCCATAATGATTTAGAAAACAGCAGCACCGATTATTGCATGATCAGTGTCTGCTATTAGAAAGTTCCAAACAAACGCACGTCTTAAACCTAAATTTAAACACTTACTAACTAAACCATAGGTACAGAACTTCGCGCCTTTTACCGCACTTAAATATAAGTCAGTTTTCTCTGCTTAGCAATTTGCAAATCTTTTTGGAAACACTGAAACGTCCGCACCTGTATGCACTAAATATTATACTTTGCTTTATCAGAATCGAAAAGACGGCATTGTCCTGTTTGCCTATCTACTGCCGCCTCGACAGACAGGTTATTCAGTTTTTTTGAAAACTACACGGTTCTCTGCATTTACGCGCCGTTTGCCCGAATCTCTCGTCATAAAAACAATAGTCTGGATTATTTACTCGAGGTCGACTTCGAGAACGGAAACGTCTTCTGTAATTATAGTAATGGTTATGGCACGGCTGGCGCTCGGTTGGTCGGCCGTTTTGTTCCAATTGCTCAAACCGTGCCGATATTGCTGCCAATTGCAGAGTACAGAGATATGGCGTCGGTTCGTACTCCCGGTATCGGAGGTGTGGGTACTGCGTTATATGCCGCAACTGAACCTTTCGGCCATGTTTCACATACCTGGTCGGCGACCCTGGCTGCGTCATCCAACGATTGCGCAGCTACGGTTTCTAAAATTGCTTGTGTGTATGCTGGCAATTCCAAAAAAGGAATGTACATACCTTCAGTAAAAACAAACCTTGACTTCAATTTACAAATACGAAATTGTTAACACTTTAAATTCACACTCAAATTTTAACATATATGCACATGGCAAACACTAACGCTCAATCTGCTACCTTACTATGAACTAAATGGTTTCTAATACAATTTCGGAGTGCTTGACTAAGTGTCCACGAGATGTCGCAACATATTTATTCTTGTCTATTAAAAGATTCTGTAAATATTACTCCGACCGTCATTACCCGCTGACCGCGATTTCCCGATTCTCCCCTATAACGTATTTGGCAATGTAATTATAATTAGGAATTTTAACTTGAACGAAAAAAGCTGTTTCAAAAAGAAACTTGCACTAGATAATGTAGCTAAAAAGCATTTTTTATCTATTGCTTATAAAAACTTAGAAATTAGTACCAAAACCTAAAAAAGTCTAAAATACGCATAAATAAGAGCTAGTATAGCAATCGGTTTTCGATTCTATTTACTGACGTTTTTTCAAATACGGAAAAAAATATTAGAAACAAAAATAATTTGATGTTCTGTTTTAATTTAAAACACGTGTATTTTATAATGTATTTTCCTCATTTCCCTAAAGCAAATGACACAAACTTTCTGACAATAATTGCAACAGATAACAAGTTTTTCTTTAAAATCAAAAGATTGGAACGTTATTCTCCAATTTCATGAAATTCCAAGTTTGATTTCCTTAAAATATCTGTTCTTGCAATAATTTGATATGCTTCATTATTTAAGTTTAGAAAATAATGATAATTTAATGAATAAACTTAAAGCGACAATAAAACAGTGTTTCCAAACTTCGATTTTCGATTGAACGGAATTAAAGTTTGAAGATTTGAGGAAAGTAAAATTTAATCTTGGCTTTGACGACGCGACCGTCCAATTATTGATTTTTTTAATTTGCTTGAGAATTGTCAACACTTGAAAAAAGTATTTAATAATAATTAATTAAAACAAATAACAAATGTACCACTAACCAAATAAAAATTGTTTTTAAGTTTACGATGCGTATGTATATAAGTTGCTTATACATTATAATAAAGTTATAATAATAATACTTTTATAAAGCACGTGAACCAAAGAATTTTTTTTTTGAAAAACTTCTTCTATGAAACGATTTGATTCAAATTTATGTGGTTATATGTATTTATTTACCTCTGCTTACCAAAATTAACCTACTTGGCACTCTAGATGCGATTTAGCGGCTTCTTTAATCGGGCAAACCGGAGGTCTCGCACATAAAGTTTAAGAATAGGTAGAGGTCGTTTCGATCTCGATTCGTTCTAATCATTTGCATGAGACTTTATCGATGCAAGTGCTAGCTATCCTAAGTGAAATTTCGAAGAAAACCAGTTACTAGACGGTTCGATTGATTTTTGCCTGTATACCCAGTTTTGTCGATCGATTTGCATCTCAGAGTTGCTGCGGATTACTATCAGGGCTTCCCCTGACTTCGTTCTGACTAAGCGTAGTTCACCATATTCCAAGTGCGCTCTAGAAGTACGTTTCCGGTACCAAAAGACGAGCTGACAACCGACCGAAATTGATTTTAAACGAGGACATTCTCCGATACCTAAACAAGACAATTTGGAAGTGTGAAGCATACTTCCAAAAGAAACAAGCTCATCTTTCCAACGCACGGAAGTTGACAGTTGAAAAATACACCTTAAAAGTCAAAGGTACACACAAAGTTAAAATAATAGAAAAAAAAGGCAGATACTTAAAAGAAACTTGTTACGGACGAAATTTTTATTACGTACGACTGTGTATATTGACTTGAAATTAGATTCCGGTTTTGACGCCCTCTACCGATCGTTTTCTCGTGGTTGTCATTTGGCAAAAAATCGTGATGCTGTCAATTGCATAAAATGGTCTGGACGTTTTGAGTAATTTCTTTATCCAATACCATCCGGAATAATGGAAATTCAATTGTAATTACATTAAGTATATAAAATATTTGAGGCGTCACAGGGTAAGATAATTGCTGTCGTTTATTAAAATTCGTTCGTAATTCCTATTTCATTTAACAGCCATTTTCTATCCGCTTCGAGCACATGTATGTTTGTAATAAAGGAATGGTGAATCGTAATTCTTACTAGTAAATCACGTTACCGTACACATACGCTTTTGGAAGGCGGTTGCTACGCCACGAAAACGAGGTCTCGATAAGCCTTACCGTGGGAGATGTTACTACCTGTGGATGACTCGACTGGGTTATCAACCACCTGTTATACGTTACTATTTATTTGATTCGATACCCGGAAGTACTATTTAATACTAAAGGCAGACGTTGATTGTGTTATCAGCCACCTGTTCTGATTCGCTGCGTACAGTAGTCGATACACCGGTTTTTATACATATTTAATGAATTATTAATACTAACTGTTTTAGCTTAATATTCTTTGTGAGTTGGTGTGTGACACGATTTGTGGTTAATGCTTATTACAGGCCACTAGAGGGGAAAAACGTTTTTCTTCGCGCTAGTGGAAGCTGAACTTCGGGTGAGTTACTTTAATTGATTATTGTGTATATCGTTGTCACGAAAAATTACTCACAAAATTTTGATTCATATTAACGCTCGTAAATAGATGTAATGTGTAGCTACCAATAAGATGATTATAATCATTGATTTTACTGTATCGCATACTGTGTGTGGGTGAAGAATACTTACTTCGATTTACTTTAAATGTGTGTTGTGTGTTGCCGATACTGCAGGCATTCACGTACTAAATCTTCTATATAATTCTATAAATTTACTTTTTGCGAAATCAAAGTTTACTACACTTGCTAATGCTTATTGTTAATTCTCCTAGTATTTAGGATTTCATAATTCAATGTATAACGATTATTCTGCTACTCTAAGTTCAAGCTGTGATATTTGTTAACTATAATTTTAAAGTGATTAAAGTTGTTAAGCTCTCCTGTTAATTCTCTCTCTCTCTCTCTCTCTTGTGGTTATTGTTCACTACTAACTACTTTGGGCTACTCGATCAGCCGAGTATAAGAATTACGAACCTTCAATGAAGTTACAAGTTTAGACCGTTCTGTCGTGAGCGAAACAGAAACGTTACTTTGGATCAGCTCTGGCGCCCTTAAGCATATTTCCTGTTTTTTTTTAACCTCCCCTACTCCCGACTATTGTGAGTTGGCCGTGCAAGGTTCGTAAAACCAAAAGCTTGTAACAAACTAGTAGCTAGATTAATAGAACTTAACGTGTAATTTTATATTTATTAGATGAAAAAAGAAGGTAGGTTTCGTGTTGTAATCGAGAACATTCAGTACTCTGCTAACGTTAGTGAATTAAAAACCGAAATAGAAAACCAAGGGCAACCAAACAACCGCTCTGAATGTTTTCCTTGACTTAGCTCCCAGCGAATTTAATTAAAAGATATTCGACATCAAATACTTATTACAAACAAAAGTAACATTAGAACCACCTGACCAAAAACGGGAGATTCCACAATACGCAACCTGCCGAAGATACGACTACACCAAAAGGTTTTGCACACATCAACTTAGGTGTGTAAAATGTAGTACAAACCACCAAACCAACACGTGTACAAAAACAAAAGAAACCTAGCCCAAACATGTCCTATGTAGCGGTACACACCGCGCGAACTATAGGACGTGAATTAAGGATTGCTTCAATTCGGGTCAGTAAAGTATACATTTCCTCATACGTTAATGCAGCATCTCCTATAATTCGACGTAAATGATGCTTAACGATTTAACACCTGCTTCCCAGATTCCTCCAAAGTGAGGCGATCTCGGAGGTATGTAATGCCATGTAATATTTAGTTTTGACAATTCATCAATTAATTGTACGTTACCCAAAGTTTTTTTTATAATTTTGTAATTTTTTTCTAATTCATTATTAGCTCCGATAAAAGTTGTGGCGTTGTCTGAATATATGTTTGCTATATGACCTCTTCTAGATATTAATCGTTTCAAACTATTTAAAAAGCATATAGTAGTGAGATCACTAGCTAATTCTAAGTGTATCGCTTTTGTTGACATACATATAAAAATAATCATGTATGATTTAAATTTTATACTATTTCTACCTCGAGGTTGCCTTAAATATATTGGGCCTGCAAAATCTACACCACAATTAACAAATGGTCTAATTTGCTGAACTCGAAATTTAGGTATATTGCCCATTGGCTGTACCTTACTTAAAGGGTTTGCTTTAAAATATATTACGCAATTGTGTACAATCCTTTTAACAGTTGATTTTGCGGCTAAAGGCCAATAATTTTGACGTAAGCATGCTAAAGTGGTTTGGTGACCGGCATGAAGGTGTTTTTCATGTTCCTGCTGTATTAGTAGCTTAGTGATGTAATGGTGTGGTGGCAATACCAATGGGTGTTTAGTCTGGTAAGGCAACGTTGTATTTGCCAATCGTCCGCCCACACAAAATAAGCCATGCTCATCAATAAACGGGTTTAAGGTTTTTAGTGTGCTTTTATTATGAACCGAATTTTTTTAATGATTCTATATCAGCAGCAAATTCTGCCTTTTGAGTAGACAATATTATTGCTTTTCTTGATTGTTCTAATTCTAGAGAACTGAGATTGGAAAAACTCCTACCGTTTCTCTTTTTACAATTATTTATGAAACGAAAACAGAAGGCTATTACTCTTTGCAACTGTATAAATTTAGAATATTTGTAGAAAACATTTATAACGTTTGGAATAGTAGTGACTAAAACCGCTCTAGTTTCTGGAATTGCACATTTTGCTTCTATGTTGTTTGTGTTAGGAACATACGTTTGTTTTAAAAAATCTGGCCCATGCCACCATAAATTATTGGTGATAAGATTAGATGGAGTTTCTCCTCTAGAAATAATGTCAGCTGGGTTGTCATTAGATGAGACATGATACCAATCCTTGACATCCGTTAAAGTTTGAATTTTGGCGACTCGATTTGCAACGAAAGTTTTCCATTTTGAAGCATTAGAGGATAACCATGCTAAAACTATCTTTGAATCCGATTAATAGAAACATCGGTTGATAGGTAACCTTAAACTTTAATGAACCTTTTGGACCAACTCGCTAAGCAATAATGCACCGCATAATTCTAATCGGGAGATAGTGATGATCTTTATAGGTGCCACTCTTCCTTTAGCACACAACAGATTAGTAGTATATATACCATTTTCATTTTTGGATCGAATATAAATGCATGCACCGTATGCCGCTTGGGAAGCATCACAAAATGCGTGTAATTCATAGGAATCAGAATTGTAATTTGTCATAAGCTGACGATTTACATGGATATTGTTCAGCAATGGAAATTGTTGTAAGAATTGTGTAAATTCGGTATGAATATTAATAGATACTGATTCGTCCCATTCTATTTTTAAAGTCCGTAATTTTTGAAAAATAATTTTAGCAGTAATAAGAATTGGACTTAATAAGCCTAATGGATCGAATAGACGAGCAATTGTAGATAGCACTATTCTTTTCGTTACAGTCGAATGTTTATAAGGCTTAGAATACGTGTACCTTATTGTATCTGAATTTTGATTCCAACATAAACCTAATAATTTTGTGTCGTCTTGTTTGTCTAAACATTGGTTACGTTATCACAAGCTGAAACTAAACTTGAAACATTTGAGCTCCATTTAGATAATTCAAAACCTCCCTTTGAAAGTACTTTAATTAAGTTATGTTTTAACTCATTTAAGCTATTAAGATCGTTAGTACCTGTTAGAAGGTCATCGACATAGAAATCTGATAAAATTATGTTTTTTGTTAAAATATCATTAGAACATTCATCATATGCAAGCTGATGTAAAGTTCTAATCGCTAAGAATGAAGCAGAAGCAGTCACTGTTTTTAATGTAAAAGTTTTTAAAGGTTCGTATGAATTTTCGCGCCATAAAATACGTTGCAAATTACGATCTTCAGAATGAATTAATATTTGCCTGTACATTTTCTTAATAACTGCTGACAAAGCATATTTATGCGTTCTAAACCGAATTAAAATAGAAAAAAGATCTTGCTGAATTGTCGGACCAACAAGGAAAATATCGCTTAAACTGATTCCATTAGTAGATTTAGCGGAACCGTCGAATACTACTCTTAAATTTGAACTGTTATTTTTAAATATTGAGTGATGGGGCAAATAATATGATTTTAATGTAGCAGTTTCGTCGGTATTTAAATCTAAAAGTTCCATATGGCCTAATGAATGGTATTCTTGCATAAATTTAACGTATGATTGTTTTAGTAATAAGTTTTTATTTAATTTTCTTTCAAGAGAAAAAAATCTACGAAGTGCATTATTTTTCGAATCACCTAATGTTAATGGAGATTGTTTAAAGGGAAGACGCACTACGTATCTACCGGTATGGTCTCGTTTATAATTGCTATAAAATGAATCTTCGCAAGCTGTTTCGTCGTTTGTATAGATTTTTGAATGAAACTCTGACTCATTGATTTCCCAAAATTTATTAATCTGCGATTCTAAAGTATTTCTAAGTAAATTACAGTTTACTTTAAGTTCTTTACATGATATTTGACATTTACCCGCAACAATCCAACCTAAATGCGTTTTTTGTAATATTGGCTTATTAATGCCGTTTTTAATTTGACCTATACATAAAAGACTCCAAAACATTTCCGTGCCAATAAGAATATCAATGCGAGAACTTTCATTGAATTTATTGTCGGCTAATTTTAAGTATTGTGGGATTTTTAAAAGATTTTTGTTAAACGTGACTAAAGGCAAATTCCCTGAAATTTCTGGTAGGACCAAGCATAAGAAGGAAGTGTTAAAAGCATTGTAAATGGACTTAACGTTGACGTTTATACGTTTATTTACGATAGACATCCGTTTGTTAATACCTTCAATGGGGATTTGAACCTTTTCTGTTTTTAATTTTAACCGGTCGCAAGCGTCTTGTGTTATTAAATTAGATTGACTACCTTGATCTAGTAAGCATCGTAATGTTATGTAATTTCCTTCGAAATTTTGTACTGATATTAAAGCGGTTGACAAAAGAATATGACTTCTGGTATTAATTTCGTTGCAATAATTACTAATTGTTCCAAGAGATGTAGAAGGTTGAGAATCATTCGGTGCAATCTCTGTATTTACTGTTTCGCTTAGATGTAGAATTGAATGATGTGATTTTTTACATATTTTGCATTTAAACTTTGAAAGACAATAATGGGAAGAATGACCTTCGCGTAAACAGTTGATGCATAATTTTAGTTTTTTAATTTCTTCTAAGCGTAACGGTATAGACAATTGAAGTAATTTGTCGCATTGATTTATATAATGATTTTGCTTGCAATATTTACACGAGATTTTATTTAAAACTAAGTGATTTGAACATTTTAACTTTTCATAATTTTGGTTTTTTGAAAATTTGGATTGATGTTCAGATAAACCGTTTTTTGTAGCGCGATCTAAACTTTCTAACGTTTTACATTTCGTATCTAAGAATTTATAAAGTTCTTCAAAACTTGGATATTCGCCAATTATTTTAGTATGCTCCCACTCTCGTACAGAATTCAAGTCTAGTTTACTTGTAATTAATTCAATTAGTAAAGAATCCCAAAATTGCACGGGTTGTTTAAGGTTTTTTAAGGATGCTAAATTTACGGTTACCGTGTTGAGCAGCTGTCGCAACGCCCTTAATAAATTTTTTGAAACGTTAGGTAAATTGCATAATTTTGTATATGTGTTTTAATTACCAACCGTTTATTGTCATAGCGTGTCTGTAAGGCTTGTAACGCAATTGCATAATTTTCTTCTGTTATATCGAGAACTTGAATAATCGCGGCTTCGTTTTTAACTGACGATTTTAAATAATGAAATCGTTGAATGTTAGTTAAATTTTGATTGTTGTGAATTAAAGAACAAAAGTTTTGAAAAAATGATTGCCATTGCAAGTAGTCGCCAATAAATTCCGGTATTGTTATTTGTGGTAATTTTACTTGAACTGAATTATCAAAAGAATTATTTATATTATTTGATACATCTGAATTAACAGAATTATTATTAATGAACTCGTCTGCAATAGCGCACACTTCGAAATAATCGTTTTCAAAAAGTTCTCTTTCGAATAATTGCGAAGAATCTAAGTCCTCAATTTGATTTTGAATAGTTTTAAAATCATTCCAAATTTCATCTGCTTTCTTTAGTCTAAATTTGGCCTGTGTTTTACTACTAGCAGGTGTTAAAGAGTCGGCAAAGGTTTTAAGTCGAGTTAGGGATGCTTTAATATGATCCCGTTGTTGAATTAAGCTTTGTAATTGTTGATTACTTTGACTTTTAGGCATTGCGAAATTAAAGTAGAAAGTGTATATTTTACGAGGATTAGGATGATAAGGATAATGCAAAAGATAGACTCACCGTTAACCGTTGATAGAAATTTCTTTCTTGGCCTTGGATATTAATGCGTATTTTGATTTTACTGTAATTGTTATGAATCCGGAAGAATTCGTTTGCTTGAATTGCCAGTACTACGACGAATTTCTTGTCCGAGACGAGTACTTGGATGCGACGTACAAATAAATATTCGATCAATTGATTAATTAATTAATAATCCGGCTCGAAGGACCAATGTTGTGTAGTTCACCTTTTGATTAAAGTTACACTACCACTGTAAAAAACTATAACAGTCTTTTACTATTTTCTCTTCAAGTTTGTAAAATAATAGAATGTTGGTTTTAAACGTTTATTTGGTGCTAGTTCTCCACGTACTGCTGCTAAACTTCTTTTACATTAACCAGGGTTTTAAGGGGTGGAGGTGGTACAAAGCATTAGTGCGTAAACAAAGATCAAAAAAAAATTTGCTACACTTTTACTTCCAACTGTTCAAATCCTATTTAAACAACATATACTTCCAGGTAAAGTTCCATAATGAGCTAACGCAACTACATCCTATTAACTCCGGAGTACAACAAGGAAGTGTTTTAGAACCTATGCTCTACCTATTATACACGACAGACATTCTTGCTACCACCACACGATCACGGCTACATTTGCAAATAATACTACAATTATTGCAACTCACAAGAATCCTGCTATTCAATCAAAAAACCTACAACCTTCTCTCAGTCAAATGCAAGGCTAGCTTCGACTTTGGCGTATAAAAGCAAATGAAACTAAACCCATACACCAGTAACCTTTAACAACACACTACTTCCGCGTCAGATACCTTGGTATGCACCTCGACCGCACACTAACTTAGAAAAAACACATATTCAGCAAAACAACTGGGCCTAAAGTTCATCAAACTACACTGGCTATTAGGGCGGAACTACAAGCTAAATCATTACATAAGAAGGTACTCATCTACAAAACCATCCTCAAGCCTATCTTGACATATGAGCTGCAACTATGGACAACCACCAACTACTTCAATTTAGAGATTTTGTAGAGATTCCAGTCTAAAACTTTGAGAACAATAGCAAATGCTCCGTGATACATTAGAAATGAAGAAAATGAAATAGAAATGAAAAACAAATGAGGTAAACAAAAATAAAATATTATGATGTAAAATAACTAGGATGGAAAGAATAAAAAATGAGAAAATATGAAAAAGAATAAGAATTGAAACAGACATAATCCAGTACATTGAAAAAATATACCAGTACGTAACGGACATGCAAAAAAATGAAACGAAAACGAAAGCATAAAAATTTACAAATTAGATTTAAATATTTATATTGGAATTGATATACAACGCACGCTGCTTACTGGATCACGGATAATTGGAAGCAGGTAATGTTATCATTTTATTAAAGAACGGATCGGACGTATGGCACTACATAGAAAATACATCGTTTATAGCAATCACAATTTTGGTTTATGTTATCAATTTTCTTTCAATTTGTTTCTGTACATGAACAATGACTTATTTTGAATGAATGTTTTAATTTTTTATTTGGTGCATGTGAATTCAATTAGTAAGATCATTTAGTCTGATCATGACTAATTATATACCAATGATTAGAATATTTAAACGCAGTTTTACATATTTTTCTTTATTTTTGCAATGTATTTATTTAATCGACCTTGTATTTTGACTGACTTGCGTAACATTATCTTACATCAACATCTATAAATACGTTATCTTCGACTAACTTGTATTTTTAACGTACTTGGAAACTTGCAGTTCTTAGAAATAACAACTTAATTTAATTACGTCTTATGTGATAACATTATTTTGTATTTGCTTTTATTTTTAGTCTCAGCAAATTACTGCTAAGAAATGCGTGTAGTTTGTTAGAAGCTTTAGGTCTTACGAACCTTGCACGGCCAACTCACACAGTCGGAGATAGGGGAGGTTCAAGTGAATTAAAATTAAGGGCGCCAGATCAATTCTAATTAACACTTCTGCCTCGATCAAAACAGACGGTCCAAACTTGTAACGAATTTTTAGGTTCGTAATTCTTGTTACTATGGTGTTTGGGTAACCACAATTAAAAGAGAAAGGTATGTTACCATAAAAGAAAGATTAACAGGTATAAAAACTTTAATTTAGTAACGTAGAAGATTAACAGGAGTATATTTAATTTCTCAATTCATAAATGCCGGAAGTATCGGCAACACACAATACATAGGTTAAGTCGAAGCGAAATAGCAAAGAAAATTTCGTAATAAATATCGTTTGTACACAGCATGCGATACACACAAAATGATAATTGAAATTACCTTAATGGTATTGTAACAGTAAACGTAATTACGGAAATTACTATTAGCCAAAGTTCTGTGAGTGACTTTTATGACAGCGAAGAAAAATAATCAAGCAGACTTACCCAAAATCCAGTACCTACTTGAGCGAAGAAAACGTTTTTCACGGTAGTAGCCTAGAATAGATATTGAATAGCAAATCGTGTCACACAATAACTCACGAAAACAGGAAGCTACAAAATCGTTAATAATAATAAATTAAATGAGATATAAAAACCCGTTGTATCGAATGCTGTTATTTGCGATTATGAACAGGTAGGTGGTAACGCAATCGACTGGTGTATAAGAAATAACATCTCAAAGGTAAATGCTGGTTGAGACTTCGTTTTCATTGCGGATAATATGCCTTCCAAAATCTTAAGCGTTCGGTAACGGTATTTATCAATAGTATTACTTCTTCATTGTTCTTTTATTGAATCGAACATGTGATCAAAGCGTGGCGAAACGGCTATCAAATTAATACAGAAATTACAAAGGAATCCTAATAAACCGGATGCAAATATCTTACCCTGTGCCGCATAGATTACGATAAATTCGCAATTAACCGCAATAATTTCACAGTGGATGCATTTAGAATCTTTGGAATTAGGTCAAATTTTTCGACACAGACCGTCTCACGTAGTTGGCAGCTTCAAAATGAATCCGCAACTTGTCAGTACCCAAAAAGATCGGCAGACAGCGTCAAAACCAGAATTTTAATTCGATATACAGCGTATTACGTTACGAAAATTTCGCACGTAACAAGTTCTTAGAACTAAATTACACATCATTATAGTATTTTTGATTACTTTTTAATCACGGTGTCAATAAACTTAAAAGACTATTTAATGCAACAGCTCCGTAATTTTCAATTGTAATGTTTATATTTTTCCCAAAGATCTTTTAGATTGGATGGAAAGCATGTTGTCAATATGATTAAAAATAATGTGCGTTTTTGCTGTGGTGAAGCAGCATCCGATGCATCAGCAAGTGAAGTGTCCCAATGTCCATTGTTTTTTATAAGATATAATTTTTGGAAAGCTTTACGATAAGTGGCACATACTTGACTGTTTGCTGTTTTCAAATCTTGGAAAAAAGTTAGTCCACGTACGTTAATTAACATCAATTGCAACTAAAAACGTTTTGCACTGTTTGGGTGTACAGTGAACAGACGGTCAGCCAAATATTAATAGGGCTGCTCTTCTACTACTTTACCTTGCTTGCGATGTTGAAACTTTTTTGTTGATGCATTCCATATGTAGTATGTTGGCAGTTCAGAATAAAATAGCGTCTTTGCAAACATGTCATCCGCGCAATAAGAACAATGCAGTTAACGTTGTTGACGATGGTGACAATGCCCTCACACGTGCATTTTCTGTCGTGAAGTACACGCGTTGTCCATTTTTAAAGACTGACAAATGAACAACTTTTGCATGTCGTTCATGGATTGGAAATCATAAAATACGCCACACTTCTTATTGCTTCTAATGTACTGTCCCAGTTGATATAGGTCTATTTCATCAATGAATGCGATTCCATTTACCATTCCAAACACTACCATATTGCGTCTTTTGTTAACATATTTACAGATATCATTTATCGATTGATGGACCATGAATCATATTTTTGGTAACCATTTGAAATAAGTCTGTATCAGTGCTGACATCAGGCATTTCTGCTGAGATGACTTGATCAATTTGATCTGGTGCGACTTTTTCGACCAACCAAATCATAATGTGTGCATGTGCCAATATTTTCTTTTTCCATTAAATACAATACAAAATATGACACATGACAATAAAATCCATTAAAAATTTCACTTTTTGTTTGAATACACGCGCACAAATATCATGACGATCCAATGATGATTGTCCAGGTAACAAAGTTTTGTTATTTCATGCCACGAAGGATTACAGGTGAATGTAATAAACCAATCTAAGCGGCCATGTACGCGAGCATTTGTTATAGCATCACGTAAATTGATCTCTTCAGAACGCAACTTGGTATGATTAATTTGAATGTAAAGCAGTCGTTCGGTTTCGATATTGATAGAACGATTATCGACATTTTAAAATATGATTTTCAATGTTGTCACAAACCCTTAATTGGTATGAGTAATAACTCATAACAATGACTTAATTTCTTGTCTGTTTCCTCACCTGTTTGCGGATTTCTCAATTTGATATTAAAATGATACCCATGTTCTCCTTGTCCAAATAAAACTGGATATTGTAATGCGTTGTACGAGCGATGAGTTTCTGAGACTTGTTGAACATTATCACGCGAGTTAAATTCTTCGTGAACTATAACATTCGCTACTTTATCAAATGTCGGTGCGTTCTATCGTCGTTCGTGTTAGCCAATAGGTCGAATCGAATCGAATTAATTCGTTATATTGTATTTTGAATGTTGGCATATAATTTTCGCGCACAATTGTTGCTGCTCCAAATGATGTCATTTCAAAACATGATTGTCTTACGTATGTTTGCCAAAAAAAGTTTTCAATTGTTTCTATTACCTGACACCAATGTTAATAATGGTTCGACTGGTGAATGTAATTCTAATAAGTTCTTCCACTCGTGTGGCACATTCCTGGTGATTCATTCTTGAACTCATGGACACTGCAATACACAGATAATTTATTTATTTTTTCGATAACGACACTTGGATGAAGACTGTAATTATTTTGAAAACTTACGTTCTCATCGAAGATGTGTTCTGATTTAATAAATGCAGAAAATACACCGCGTATTCGTACGCGTTGCATTAATAATACGAGGTTTAATATAAAAATTATATTTGCAAACATTACTAATACTACATATATTTTTCAAATTATTATTTTAAGTAACCGTCTCAGACCGGGAGTTGCGAGTTGTTATTACATTGGAAGCAAAAATAGAACTGATAATTTTAAATTAAAACATTTTTAGGTTGCATTTAACCTTCCATTTCTCTTAATTACAAGAGCGATTCTTATTAGTCAATAATAACAAAAAAAGAAAAGTGCAAGTTATATACGAAACAGATTAAACAAAGAAGTTTTAACAAAAAAAACAAGTCTTGAGGCGGTGGGAATATTATTGGTACCTACAAAATTATCTATTATACCATTCTTTATACAAGGATTATTCTTAAGAGAAAACAAATGTACAATAGACAAACATCCTTATCAACTAATAACTAATACTATAATAAAAATTCTAACTACAATAATTTCTTTGAGACACGCGTTGAAAGGTGTACCCTTTCAAAGTCATTATTATTGTCACTAGCAAATTAAAGTTTGTATTTATCCTTAGGCACTATTAGTATTTTTAAGCGGAAGAATACAAAGTTTTGATGCAGCTCGACGCACCTCACTATCATTTGCAGTTTTTACAGTTGCTGCTCGCAACACACTATCAGCACCAGGATGTGTGGCTAGCACTCGCCCAATTTTCCACTGATCCAAGCGATTCATAACCTGGTTTTAATAATCAAGCTCATTTAGTGCCAACAGCGAGCCGCCAATCAAGAAATGAGCAGGAGTCAGGAATGCAAGGTCATTGGGATCATTGCTTATAGGAGTGAGTGGTTTGGAGTTTAAAATAGCCCCACCTTACACATTAATGTACAGATTTCTTCGAAAGTCAGTGAGGCTGTACTTGCTACTCGTTTTAAATAATGTTTAGCTGATTTCACGGCAGCCTCCCAAATACCATCGAAATGAGGCGAGCTAAAGGGAATGAAATGCCAATTAATGGGAGTCTCTAAACCTTCTGCAATTGAGTTATGGTTATTTTTTATGAAATTTTGACAAGTCCCTACAAAGTTCCTTTTGTTGTCCGAGTACAAATCTGAAATTTTTCCCCTTCGCGAAATAAAACGCTTAAGAGAAAGAAAGATTGCGACGTACTCCTTGCTTTTTCGATTGTTTTATTTTATTACAAATGGGCCGCAATAGTCGACAACACTGATTAAGGGGAAGGGAGGTCACCGATTAGTGGATGTGAAACCCTAGGACTGGCGCGAAAGCATGTAACACATTCATTTATAATTTTCCTTACATTGTTTTGAGCGTTTGAAGGCCAATAATTTGTTCGCACCCAAGCTAAAGTAGTGCTGTTACCAGCATGAAAATTATTTAAATGTTCTTGTCTTATAACAAGATCAGCGAAATCATCTTTAACAGGCAGAAGTATGGAATGACGAGCGTCGTAATGAATTCCTATTGCGTTTTTTAATCTACCACCGACTCAAAGAAATTCGTTTTGATCTAAAAATAGACTTAAAGATAACAGACGATTGGACTTGCTGATTGGCTTGCACGGCTTTAGTGTCTGAATTTTAGTAAGAAATTGTGAATTTTGAATAATCTTGATAATATGGTTTCTAGCTGATGTAAGTTCCGCTTTACTTAATAGGCCATTTCGCCGATCCTGTTCATTTTTAACCTTTGTATTCTCACAAAATCGAAAGCAGTAGGCTTATAAATATTCGAAATTATTGGATATAACTGTAGTGGTAAGAGAGGCTACGGTTCTCTTTGAGTCGGGCAATTCTTTTGGCGTTGGTCTAGCATATTTGTCAGAACTCAATCATTTTTGACCATTCTACCAAAAACTGTTATTAATCATCTCTGAAGGTTTGATTCTCCGAGAGACTAAATCGGCAGGATTATCTTGCGTAAGCACGTGATGCCAGTCGCGGTTAAATGTCGTGTGCTGCTGTATGTGACTTATACGATTTGCAACAAACACATTAAAATTTCTAGACTCAGAATTTAGCCACGCTAAAACAATAGTAGTCTGTCCAATGAAAGGTTTTATAATTAATCAATCCCAACGACTTTAGAGAATTTAACATCAAACCGACTAATAACACGGCGCCACAAAGTTCTAACCGCAGTATGCTAATTGACTTTAAAGGGGCCAAACGCGATTTTGAACAAATTAAGTTTGATTGTACGGCTTCGTTTTTGTCCTCGATGCCTATATAAATGCAAGCACCGTAAGCATTTTTGCTTGCATCACAAAATCCGTGAGTTTCAATTGAATTACGCTTATCACCAGGTATGATACACCTGTTAATTGTTAGTTCATTAAGGACCTCAATGGATCTACGATAATTGCACTAGGAAGAACAGAGATCGATAGGTAAAGTGTTACACTCTAAAACGATGGTTTAGAGAAGGTAACAATGGGATGGTGGTTTGCCAGCTAACTTAGTCGAGAAGGGGCGGGTCGAATTATTTGTCTCTCACTTACCTTTTTGCCGAGTTTACTTAAATCAGGAAGAGTTGTTAAGGGCGCCACCGAATTTTTAGTCACTGTGAAATGTTCGCCAAAACCGGAAATTCGAACACTCCGTAGATGAAAACAGGCGATTCAGAGAAAGTCAAATATGAGATAATAATTCGTATATTAAAATTTAAAGCAAGTAAAATGGTTAATAAAATCATTCAAATCAATCTTAAATTTAAAATTCGCACAGGGAATCAGCCGCAGTGCGCTTGGTCATACGTACGACTCGCCGCAAACGATAAATGCCGCTACTCGAGAACTACCTTAACTTAATTCACAACTAAAGCATGCATACAACAAAACATCAAACGAAATAATAAATCAAGACTGCGAACCGAGTCAGAGGGGTCTAAAGTTTGATAATCAAGACATAATTGAATTCTAAGACTCTATTCTGATCGATTCGCCCGTCTTGACTTTAATCAACAATTTAAATCAACCAAAAACAAAATCAAATAAAAGTACGCGTCGAAAATAACTGGTGTCCGTGATGTTCCTCTAACGATCGAATTGGAGGCAAGTTCTTCAGTTGAAGAGGTGATAAGTTGTTAAAGGTACTTACAGGTATGCCTGCAGTTTGACAGCTACTAATCCTTAGTTTACAACAAAAACTCAACACTTTATTGTCAGAATCGATTCACTTAACTCCGTCAAAGACGTTACACGCGTTCAGCATCGGTAAAACGCGTCGATACAGTACCATTAGCCGGGAAAACTTTATAAAGTCCGCAGTAGCGACTATTTTCTCAATTGGGAGAACAACCGGCAACTTTCCCGGAACTAATTATTACAATCGCCAATTCTTTAGATGTTCCGCTTGTTCGTTCAATTACCCACACTTTAACATTCTTCGTTTACCGAACTTTTCACCTCAAGGTCTTATTCTTGCCTCAATCGTTTGATTTCAACCAATGTTCGTAGTTCACCTTTATTTAATTAAACACACACAAGTGCGGTTCTAATTTGCCACTTGATTTAGAATGTTTAAGTAACGTAATGTTCATCACCTGTATTTATAATGCGTCGCCGAAAACTCGGTGTTAATTACCCGCATAAAACACTTGACTTCTTCAACCGAACTTAAATCAACTCTATTTTACTAATTTTAATTATATAAAATTTCTAATTGGAGTAGAAAATTATATTAATGGACCTTTCTTTTCGAGGGCCAAAAAGGAACTTCACTTTCCTCTGGAAAGAATGAAGCTTAAATAGCCCCTTCTCAAAAACAAAATCTCCAATCAAAAACCTTACACTAATTACATCTTACTTTAAGACAAAGAACTTAACATAATTTAGGTACGTGACAATTCTTATCCGAATCTTCCCACGCAACAGCTAAATTAGCACTTGCTTCTGATTATGAAATATAACAAGAATGATAGCTCAGCAAATCCATGGGAACAGAGTAATAAACGCGTTCAGAAACATAAATCTTACTCTAATCTAAACTTAAAATATACAAAGAGACATCTGAACAAAGAATAATTCTAAGTAAAATAATTTTTAACATGAACCAAATCTCAAGTTTCAAAAATTTAATGGGTTTAAGGCACGTACACAGACATCCGTCGCCAAAAGATATTCAATTACAAGATAATAAATAATTTTAAATGAATGTAAGTAAACACAATGGAAACTTTTAAAATGTTACCAAGAAATACGCAATTCGAAAATACAAAGAAGTTTAATGAACGATGGAAATGCTAAACACACCCGTAATTACAACATAATAATAAATTAAAAATATGGATAAAAATTCTCAGCCCCCAAAAACCACCGGGACGGTGACAAAAGATTTGATCCAATCTATTTTTAATTTCCATAGCTCTTGTAACAGAATTTTTGCTGTTATGGTGACCGGAGTTAAAAATCCTAAAAGGTCAAAAATCTTCGCGATGTCTGACAATATAAGTTTTGATTTTTTATGACGATCTACAAATGGCTGAATAAAAAATTTAAACATATCATATTTTGCGTGCCAGTGCAAACGTAACATTTTAAGGACTCGTCTAGAACGAGATTTTCTTCACCCTGTATTGTTACATGCCAAAGTTAAAACAAAGTCACTGCTTGAAATGAGGTAACATAAATGATGTTGTGCCGCTGCTCAGTGGAGAAGGGGTGGGTTATATTTTAAAATCCGTGATAACTTGGAAACGAGATTGACATAAAATCGAAATAAAAAGGTAAAAACTCAAAATCGGTTAGGGCGCCAATCAAGGACACGATGATTGTAGCTTCCGGACCCCTGATAATCCAAAAGCTCATCCGGTTGGTTACAACCCCCTGGACTTACCTCGAGTTGTAACTTGTTAAATTCTGAAATACACTAAAAAAATTACGTACGCGACAGCTGAATGAATAAAAGCTCTTTACAGTTTAACAATTTAACATTTATTGACTGAATAAAATAAAAAAAAATAATGAATATCAAACAAATTCGAATAAAACTAATAAATGAAATAATAATAAGCAAGACAAAAATAATAATTAACAAACTGAATACAAAATTCATATATATAAAAAAAATAATAATAATAATAGCGTTAACTCGTTTTTCAATACAACACAATAAAAATAGAATTCAAGGCCTTGACCGCCTACTTAATCCGCAAACAACAAACAAAAATAATAAAATACAAAAGTCGTAAAATATACGTCCGAAACTTTGCTTCGAACTAAACGTTCAAACAAATTATAGGTTACATTTCGTTACATTATCTTTTATGCATGAATGAGATTTACTTTTACATACACAAAACAAAATTAATTAATTAAATCGAACTTCACGCAAACACCTTCAAGTGTTTCTTGAAATAATTAAAGTTAGCCGTAATTCAATCGGCTCAAATCAAAGCTTTTAAATCATATCGATCGCGGTTCACTTCACGGTAATAACAAATTCGATAAATACCTTTACTCAGATGAACTGTCGGCCACAGCGGTTCCAGAAGCTACGAATTTAGGTTGAACCCGGGTCGGTCTAGGTGTTCTGTAGTCGAATACAAGCTCGGTGGGACCCCCAAACAATAGAATTCCGGCGGAAGATTTATTTCACTATTTAATTGAAATCCGCACAAAAGCGAAGACAGGATTTTTCACACAAAACATCGAAAATAAATCCAACTCGAACGTGAGTTTTATTATGGATACCATGAAGTTCCTTAAACCGTAAAATTACGAATTTGGAAAATTACTATTATTTCCCATCACACCACTCAATTTTCACGGCACCATATGTTTAACTTCCGCGGTATTGCCTAACGGTAGGGTAAAAAAAACACCCCGAACACTTGACTACATTCCGGTCCCGGTATTCTTAATTGCGACAATAAGATCGATCGATCGATCCCCAAAAACGAAATTTTACTCCTTATATCACTTCGTAATCCCACTTAATTCACAAACTTGCGCCGTAAAATCTTTGTAAAAGATGCAACACTAAACCAAGTAAATTAACAAAGATGAAAAATATAATGGCCAAGTGCGTCTTGTCACGTAGGCCTTCGAAAGAAAGAAAATGTTCTTACAGAAAACGCTTACTTCGCTAAATTTGTCAGGTGGTTCCAATCGCGCTCGTAAAAGAACTCAACATAAACAAAAATATAGATACCAAGAAAAATTGATCGAATTACATTCCAAAAGGAAGTCGTAAATTATATAGAGTTATTTTTCTAATGAGATAACCAGAAGTACAAACACTAAATCAAAATCAAAACCACGGAACTTTATGCATTCAAAAAAAAAATACCAGTAATAATTGTGAAAAAACTATAAAATACAAATAAACTTAAATCAAACGTAATAAAATACCGAGCGAAACGTTTTCGATGCTAACATCGAACTAATCAATCGAAACGAAAAACAGAAAACCGGAAATTCAGCCAGATGAATCTAATTACGGGATCTTACATAAAAGATTCACTGCTAAAATCCAACGCAGGTTACAGTATGCATTTTACAACATCCGCATTGTTCGTTGGCCATTTTCGCAAGTGGAAACCCGCAGTACTTAAGATGCTGACAATTTCTTCCCTGATTTTGTTCACGTTATCAGCCGTGTCAACACCTGTCAGTAAATCATCAACGTAAAAATCCTGCATGATTAAACGCGAACCTAAAAGGTACCTTTTGATGTTGTCTTTAGCAGCTTGCTGAAGACACCTAGTAGCTAAAAATAAAGCCGGTCCTGTACAATATGTGACTGTAGATAACTCATCTTATCTTAACTTATCTGATGGTAAAAACCGCTACAGTATGCGCTGAAACCTAGTTTCTTCAGGATTTACTAAGACTGGCCTATACATTTTTGCAATGTCGGCATTTAGAACATATTTATGCGTTCTAAATCGCGTTAATATAGAAACAAGTGATTTTTGTATAGTTGGCCCTACCATAAAAATTTAATTTAACGATTTACCACTAGTTGACTTAGTGGAACCATCAAACACTACCCGCAGCATTTAGACAGACTTTAATTTTTTATAACACAATGATGTGGCTAATAAAAAGTTTTTATATTTTCCAAGTCCTCGCAGTTAGAAATTTCTTTCATGTGATCTAACTCTAATACTCTTTAATAAACCTATTATATTCATGCTTTACGTTAGGTGTGCGAGCTAGTTTTTTCTCTAGATTTAAGAAACGTTTTAGTGCTATATCCCTAGAGTTACCCAGCTGACCTGGCTCTCATTTAAATGTTAGCCTTACGAGAAACGGCCCATCGCTTGCGCGTGAGTAATTATCTAAAAAATGTTTTTTACACCGTTGCTCTTTGTAAGAGTATTTGTCGTTTATCCGAATATTGTCTACCAAAATCTTTCTAATTTCTGGTCTAAGCTATTTGCGACAAAGTTGCAACTAACACTAGATTGAACATTGCCGACTCTAATCTTGCCTCCAATAACCCATCCTAATTTGGTTTTTTGAAAACCTGGTTCAGATTTGCGACCTTGAATTTGCCCAATACACAACATATGACAAAACAATTCTGCGCCTAGAAATATATCAATTTCCCCTGGGACGTAAAAGTTTGGGTCTGCAAGAGTATTATTTTTAGGAATGTATAAATATTCTGCCTTGTTTGGCAATAACGGTATTTTTTTAGTGATTCTGTTTAAAACATAACAGCTCTTGTCTTCGCGATAACCATTTAAACGAGAACCTATAACTACGTTAACTTTATGCTTGACAACGTTATTAGAATTAGCTACACCCGTCACAAAAAGCCGCGTATATTTGATTGGAAGCCCTAATTTATTTACTAACGCCTGAGTGATAAAATTTGTTTGAGATCCCGAATTAAAGAGAGCCCTGCAAGGATGTCAGTCTCCCTTGTAACCTAATTTGTTAATTACTGCTGTCGATAAAAGCCCTGATTACTGGTATGGAGACACTGAGTAATATTTGTTAAATTTGCAGATGAGGTACTAGGAGCTGAATTAGGAGTTACTTGTTTAGAACTAGTATCTTGAGCAGATGATGCTGAACTTGATTCTAAACGCAATAGCGAGTTATGTTTCTTATTACACTTAGCGCATTTTTTGGCCTTGCAATAAAACGTAGTGTTTCTATTGGAAAGGATAGAAATACTTCACACATACTAATAGCGTGATCTTTGTTGCAAAATTGACAACTATTACTTATTGAAGCGCTGTGCAATGTGACTCTTTTATTTCGAGGCTCCCTATTGTTAACAGAATCATTCCGTTTATCAATTAACTTTAGAGTTTGACACTTGTTTTTTAATTGTATTAAGTTATCTAAGGTGCAATATTCCTTATCAGGAACCGTTATCTCCCATTCCTTTAACGTAGTTGCATCTAATTTACTACATAACAAGTGAATTAAAAGATCATCCCAATACTCCGTCGGACGCTTTAATGCCTTTAATGCCCGTAAGTGTCTTTGAATCGTGTCAGTTTTGAGGTTCATTGCTAATTTGTGGAATGTCAAACATGGACTTAATGTGTTTTGGAATTATTAGCCTTTTATTGTCATACCGATTATTTAACATGCCCCATGCAACGAGATAACTTACCGTGGAAATTTATAAAGATTGTAACAAGTTCGTGGCATCTCTCTTTAAAGAGGATTTCAGATAGTATAATTTTTGAATATCACTTATCGTTTCGTTATTATGGACTATAGCTTGAAATGTATCAAAAAAACAACATCCACTCGTCAAAATTACCGGATAAAACAGGCAAATTTAATCTAGGCAATCTTAATTGATTATTATATTCACCGCAAACACTGTTGCATATATTATATTCACCCGTGTTGAATTGATCATTTTTAATGATTTTTTTAGCTCTAGGCAAAAGATTACAATAAGAGTTTTCAAATAGTTGGCGGTCATTCTGGTCCACCTCATCTTCAGTAACTGACAATAATTCAAGTTCTGATTGAACGTCATTAAATTTATCGTTCAATCTAATAAAATCGTCTATTCTAAGCTTTACTTGTACTTTATCAACATTATTAGTACTTAATGAATCTAAATAATTTTAAAAACGAGTAACAGATCCTTTGATCTGCCCGTGTTTTATTGTAAGAGTTTTAACTTCTGTTGAAACTATTTTGTCGCAGTAGGAAAAAAGCAACGGATAAAAATGATAAAAACTTGGTTAAGGAAAATACCCGCAAAAACATTAATAGAAAATCGCCACTAAAAGTCACTTGGTTGAATTTCATGACGGCTTTTATCATTTCAAACATGCGTGTTGTAAAAATTTAGCACTCCATTTTATATAAAACAATACTCATCTGAAAAAAACATTTTGGCTCTAAAATGAAGGTCAAAATTTTCTAGTTGCTGCAACCGCTCACAAAACTTAAGTCGTGGTTCAAAATCAACGCCCGTTAACTTTGACTTGTTAAACATAGTAAGAGTACAAAGAATAATTTTATAAAACAAGATGTAGCGTACTAAGGAACACCTTAGCTGCGTGGCCTATATTTCTAGTGTTACTTCGTGTCCAATCATTTACAATGTACAATATCTGCACATGCATTACAATATACAAATAATAAAGCTTTGATTCTATTGAAAAAATTTATTCTTCTTTCGTTGTTAAAACATGGGGTGGTCTTTCTCGACCATGGTGTTAGTAGGTAGGAAAAACACTTTTAGTTGTCTTTGCACACACGCCAAATAAATTTTATTGAAGGCAATTGTCTATTAGGATATTTTGAACCCACAATCTACGTGTTGTGTAAAAGTTATAATTACACTTACTGTACATTAAAACAGTATTAAGGTTTTACATAATAAAGACAATTTAAATTAAATTTTATGAAGTACGAGTACGTTTACACGAATCACTTAGCATCAACTAAAGAAATCCGTTAAAAAATCGAGACAGAAATAAATCAAATCGTTAAATTTAATTCTAAGAAAGCTGAATTTCGCATTTAATTATCTGAAGTCTTGTTTTGGTTACAACCAAAGATAAACGTGATCGTGTACTCAAAGTACATTTTGTTAAGCTAGGTCAGTAATAATGCTACTATTAACAATTGATTTTGTAGATGATGGAAAATTAAAGAAAACAATAATTAACACAATACATCAATACGTTTCACGAATTTTACCTAATTTACACCCATCATTTACCACATAGTTAGAATCAACAAACAATTTTTATTTGTTTAGAACCGGTTTAGAAACTATAATTGCAATTCTCAAAACTTGGTCACTTTAGGAAAAATTTTCATTTAACGCTACAAGAAAACTACTCCTTGAGTTTGTAGTCGTATTTTAGATACACCCTGTATAGAAAAAGATAGATTTTTTTGGTTTTTATTATTTTGTCTATATTCTTATAAAATTCATATTTTTCTTGGCATATGCTATAGACTTTTAGAGTAATGACTCCAATTTTTCGTATCTATTATTTTATTTTGCATCAAAGCTAAATATTAAGATAATCTAAAATCATAAATTACAGATTGTTTTAGTTAATCTATTACATTATATATAAATTTATTTGATACATAATTGATATTTGTTAATTTTGTTTAATTAACTTTTGCGTTACAAAAATTATTAAATTTATAAATAGCAATCCGCTTACTATTTTAATAATTTCTATAATAGAAAGTATTAAAATCCAAACAAATTTTCTTAACAAAATATTTTCTGTTATTAAAAACTTATTTTAAACTATTTTGTTTTCATAAATAATAAAATATCAGATAAGTAAATCAAATATTTAGTAATATCAGCGTAGAGTATATTACATGTATATTTTCAATTTTAAATTGCTATTCTAAATTCTTTTACAAATTATTTCAGAAGTATTCGTCTTAATCTACAATTCTAAAGAGCACAAAAGTAAACATTTTATTTTTCTTTATTTATACCAATATCAAGAAAGCAATAAAAAATTACTAGCATTCCTGTTTATATTATATAAAGTATCTAAGTTTAATCTGGAGTTTGCAGAGTCAAAAAGTCCTACAATCTCTTTTTATGAGTGTAAGATAAAAAGAAATCCTTAGAGGTTTTTAACAATTTTTCTAAAATTAAATTACTGAGTAACTTTAAATTTTTTTAATAATAAAAATAAAAACTAAATTATAAATTAATTTAGTTTAGCATTGCGAAATTAACAGGTTTATTTTACATTTGTTTAAAAATGAGAAAAGCACGTTTATCATCTACAAGTTAATGAAAATTTCTATAGAACTGAAAACAGAAACACTGCTACAGTACAACGATAAAAATAGAGATATCGTTTTTTCTATTTCTGTTTTTACAATAATTATACATTTATTCAAATTTTTATATTTGAATTAAAATGTATTTGTTCAAATTGCATAGGAATATCGTAAGAAAATTTGTTTCAGTTACATAAAAAGCAACTCTACTTTTTATATGATTACATTATCGAACTTCTTTCATTTAGCTCTAAGTCGTAACACATTTTTCTTAGAACCTTGAATTTTATAAAATATGCAAAATGTTTCTATTTACAGTTTAAATTAAAAAATATCATTTTTTTTAACCAATTGCCAAATTAAGATGTAAGATTTTATTTTTAATAAATAACAAAAATATTGTACACATGCAAAGTATTTATTCTAGATTCTGTATCTTTGGAATCATATGTACTATAATATAAAATAAACTTGTAATCAAATGTTTTAATTGCTACAAAATCTAAAAGCACTGTCAGAAAACTTTCAGTGCAATTTTAGTATTTTTTGGGGTATTCGTATTGTGCAAGATTGTATTTAAACAAAGAGAAATTAGTACAATAAAACTTTAAACAACACAACTCAAGAAATTGTAATGTGCACTTGGGCCGGAGAGTGGCGTGGGTAAAGCGACTTATACAGCCTGTCTTCGATATGCACATTATACCGGTTAAAAAATCGTCAGAGCAAGAAGGGATACAAGTGCTCTTTTACATCTTTACACCACTAAAAGAATATAAGTAGAAACACATATAAATTAACAAGAGGTAAGTTTATTTTAACATCGACGTCAACAAATATTTGTACATGAAATATCACAGTAATGAAAAATAAATTCACTTAGTTATAGATATACTAAACCCTCAAGTTAGGCAACACACTGTACTATAAAGTAAATCACGTATGCTCAGTCGCAGTACATTCGGTCGACCGCAAAATGTGTTAAGTAAAAGGTTATTTACAGTTTACAACCTCTTGCTAGTACTAGTAGTGGTGCAACCATCCCTAAAAGCTGAAGATAAATAAACAAGTATATCGTAGTAGTATTACAAATAGGACTAATTTGATTATAACCAGTTTTGAAACACGATGTACGCTAGATTTCAATTTTTTTTAATTTTGTTACAAGCTTTATGTCTTACGAACCTTGCACGGCCAACTCACACAGTCGGAGATAGGGGAGGTTCACAGGAAGTATGCTTAAGGGCGCCAGATCTGATCCAAGTTAACACTTCTGTCTCGATCACGACAGACGGTCCAAACTTATAACTAAATTTGAGGTTCGTAATTCTTGTTCACTCTGATGTTCGAGTAGCCAAAGTTTGTTACTAGGTAACGACAATTAAAAGAGAAAGGTATGTTGCCATAAAAGAAAAATTAACCAGTATAACAACTTTAATTTAGTAACGTCGATGATTAACACAAATATATCGAATTTTCAGTGCATAAATGCCAGCAGTATCGGCAACACACAATACATATGTAAGTTAAGTTGAAGCGAACAGCGAAGAAAATTGTGTAGTAAATATTGTTTGTACACAGCATGCGAAATACACAAAATAATTAATGAGACTACCTTAATGGTAATAAGACAATGATAGCAATGACGGAACTAACACTAAAATTTCGTAGTAAATATTGGTTGTACGCAGCATACGAAACACACAAGATAATTAATGATACTACCTTAATGGTAATAAACCAGTGATAGTAATTACTGAATTAACACTAAACTTTTGTAGTAAATATTGGTTGTACACAGCATGCGAAACACACAAAATAATTAAGAATACAACCTTAATGGTAATAAAGCAATGATAGTAATTACGGAATTAACACTAGCTAAAGTTTCCTGAGCGACCTTTCTGACAGCGATAAAATAAGTAAATAAACTTACCCACAATCCAGTACCTACTTGGTCGAAGAAAACGTTTTCCCCGGCAAGCGAGCCTGAAATAAACTTGAGTAGCAAATCGTGTCAACACAATGGCTCACGAAATCAAGATCTACAAAAATGGTTGATTATTGCTAAAGAAAGTACACATAACATAACCCGATTGTCGAATGCTGTTGTACACCTTCAATGAAAGTTGGTTTCGCAGGTGTTTGTCGCATGAGTAGGATCTCGCAGAAACGTAATTGTCTTCGGTTTATTTAGTTTTAACCGTAGGCCTTATAGATAGACTTATACTCGTCCCATGAAAGTATTTGTCGATGTTAATCCCTTATAATTCGTTAACGAATAGAAACGTGGGCCAGAACGTGGTGGAACGGCTATCAAATTAACGAGAAATTACAACAAAATTCTAATAAAACGGAAACAATTATCTTACCCGGTGACGACTCAAATATTTTACGATCGTAATGAAATTATATTTTGATTCTCATTATTAAGGATGTTCTTCGAAATTATTCTTAAGCCGCACCGGCCATTTTATGCAGTTGACAGCTTAACGATTTCGTCATAAAATGACAGTCACAAGCAAAGATCGGCAGAAGGCGTCAAAACCGGAATCTAATTTCAATTCAATGTACAGGGTATTCCGTTAGAAAAATTTTGCACGTAACACATTTGTCCATAACCTCTTCATCGCTGGAAGATGATGAATCAGCAACACCAATGATATATGGAACATTTTTTGTGATAACAAATGATGAGCGAGACCGCTTATTATCAAGAATTGTTGCGTGCTGATAAAACGTAGTTTCCAGTGACATATCTAAAGAGAAACATCATAGCATGTAAATGGACCGGCCTCATAATTAGTATTAAAAACTCTAAATCCAAACACTTCCGGCTGCTGTTTCCCATTTATAGTTTTAATAGTATGTAATCGTTTAGTGCGAATTGATTGCAAACTGGAGAGTATACCTTTTATAGAAAATTTTTTTAGAGAAGCACAAAAATGATAATTTGGGGCTAATCTTTTCAAATTATTAACAAAATGCTCAATAAACTGTCATAAATTTGCGGTTTTCTTCCACCAGTAGTCTATTGTTGGCACCAACATTGAGATGATGTTTTGGTTGCAAAGCTTTAATGTCGTGAATAGCCGTACTTATTTATTTTCTCACATCTAAGCTTTGTTTAGGCAGCGGGTATTAGGAAATATTTGGGTTGTGTTAGTAACGCTTAGGTTCTTTTTTCCAAGCGATGTACGGTAAGAAACACAACGTAAACAACAAAATCTCAAAACATCAAACTTTATTTGATACAATATATTTTCAAGGCAAAAAATTACCTTCGCAAAACTCAAATAGTCATATTACGCCCACAAGCATATTATGCAAGAAAAAGACGAACAAACTGAGCCTCACGTCCACTGGCTGCCATTTTTTTCTGGCTTAGATACGGTTAAAAGCATTTCAATAAATGTAAAATTAAAAATTTTTTCTGGACACGATCAATTTTAAAGCTAAAGTAGAACTTTTAGAAATTTTGCCAGACTTTGGATACGGTCGGATTAAATAAACAATTTATATCGCGTGATTCCTGGCAATTGTATCACAACACTCTAATTAGATGACGCGCGTTTTAAAAAAAACAAAACAAAATGATTACTGGACTTTACCAGAGTTTTATAACGGTTCACAATTCAACAGCTTCTAAGATTATGACTCGATTCGAGCTACGTTGCCACATCCTTTCAGATGTAAAAGTTTCGAAGTGGAAATTTCACCTTTGGAAATGTGCATCCACAGTTTAAAAACTGTTTTTTTTTTTAACAGTTTGTCGCATTTGCGATTCCCTGTTATATCTAAAGAAGACTTACAGCAGTCTGGACTTGCAATAAAAACATTTCGCGACGTGAAATAATCGACATACATTTTTATTACATTCTCTAGGTGTTCTTAGCGTGATCTTTTGGCGCAAAAAAAGTATAACTAATTTTATAAGCGACCCGTCAATTACCAAAGACAAAGAAAAGAAAATATTACATTTATTCCCAATTTTCTCGCGTTAGACAGTATATCAATTTATCGTATCTTTCGTACATAATCAAATAAGAAACTTACAAACGCATATCCAAATAAATTTAACTAATATCTGACCTTTCAAAAAAAAAACTCCGGTATGCAACTTTTTTCGTTTTTGCACCGCGTCAGGGTTTTTAAAACCTTCGTTTAAAACTCTCCTCTTTCTTTGTACGCAATTTTGCCTTTATATCCTAAAACGTTTTTTTCTGATTGGGCAAGTTCACGAACGCTCTCAGTACCATATCTGCTAATTGGCTTTTCCTTTTTTTACTCAATCTGCGCTGCATGGAATAAAAATTTACCGATGCTACTATTTTTTTTTCTATTAATATTAAACAAATGCGCTACTGATTATAAAAAAAGCATTAAAGAGATAAACTTTACTTTAACATGATTCTCTTCTCCAATCTTAACAGATTTATAACGCTAATAATAGTAATAATCTTTACAACTGCCTGACTGTTGATACAATTTCAACATTCAAATTTACTCAAATTTTATTTTACATACTTTCGTTCTACGCTGATAATTTTACAGTAAAATCGTTTATGACTGAAACTAGTAATTACTGATAGTTTTTATTATAAAACTTTATAAATCAGATTTATTAAATTACTACTTCGTTTACGCATTTTAAAATTTGAACATAAATTATCGGTTTAGTCAAACATGTGTGTTTCGGTCTAGTTGATTTTGATGACTACCGCGGTTTTTTTTTGCGGTAAGGGTAGCTTTATCAGTGTGATAATATCTGGAGTTGTTTTTTTTTTGTAAACCATCCTGCATCGAAACCGCCACAATTTTTGTATTAAGATGATGTGCTTAATTTTCTTAAATTTATTCCGACAGCGGGAGAACAAGTCAACGTACTAGAAGGACACCTGCAAACTATGGTGAATTTTTGCTAGTGATAAGAATGTTTCTTTTTTGGACACATGTGTTTACTTCTGCTGCGTTTTATAGAGTTTTCACACTGTTGGACCGTCACCCCCAGGTTTTACATGAGTTGAATTATGTTCTCAGACAATCAGCCTGATGCTATATCACTCTCCTTATGAGTAGCGATGTCGTTATCTAGCCAAATCGTTATTTTTGTAAAATCGGTATGCTGTATAACTTATTACGGTTCCACTCATATCGACTCTCGTTATCTACTCTGGTTATTTTGAACCATAACGATTATGATATAATGGCGGCGTTTTGGTAGCCGTTATAAACATAACGATTGTAATGTATAGGCTTGAGAGCTTTTTTTGTATAAAAAAATTAATTTTGGAGATGTTTTGCGCGTTGCATTATACGAGGAACTGGAAAATTCAATCAGAAAAAAAGTATATTCAGTTTTACCGTGTATTTAAGAAAGTAAGGTTAGCAACGTAGTTTTTCATACAGGCAAAGGAGCATTTTACGCGAAAACAGCGATCCGTTTGAAGTAACTACGTAAACAAAATGTATAAAAAAGATGTAAGTTATGTAACGGTGTGTTTTGCAACTCAGTTTTATTTCGAATTAATACAAGATGCTTATACTTTTACGTATTAATTAAAGCCATTATTCAATAGAAAATTGGGACTATCGAGGGATGATGTGCGTCACTTAATGGAGGTCGTAGCAAACATTTGAATTTTATTTCATACCAGATTTTTTAGTCTGGATTTTTTCTATTTCACAATCTACCGGTCAGATGTTTTACGACGGCACAGCGCGTGTTCTATATCCTATTCACTCTTACACATTCGTTGGTCGTATAGCAATGTTTGTTTTTTTAAAAGCAATACTTGTTTCCAAAATAAGAATTGCAAGATAGTGGGCGACATATCGATATAATTAAAATACCGATACAGCAAACCTATTTTACCAGTAATTGTTATGTCGATCGTTATCTTTGACCATTAAAATCTGATAGCGATTGGTCGCTAAGTATAACGAGAGTGTTATAGCATCAGGCTGAATAAGGTAAACCTAATGAGAATAACAAATAAACTATAACCTAAAACGTTGCAAGATAGAAGAAAGTTGCACATATACTTTTTTGCAGTAACATAAAGAATTTTCTACACATACTGAGCCATTTTGTCGATTCTTCTTCGGATAGTATTATTATTATTACTGAGTGGAATTCTTTTTATAATATCGAAGGCTCGTTTGTGCAACACGGTGCTTATTACCTCACTTACAGTTGGTAGAATAAGTTCTTCACCAATGGTGTGCACCTTTCCGAACTTCGCAATCATTAAAGAAATATCATAAGAAGCACACAGTCCATTGTCATCTCTCATTATGGATTTTTAATAAATGTTTTTTAAGTTTAGGTTTTATTGAATCGCTTTTTTAATCAATTTAAACAAGTGTATAAATTTGTTTAAATAAATTTAAATTAAAAATAAATATTAGTTTTATTCAAATATACTTACGTAAAAGTACGCTATCTGTGTAACAATATAAAAAATTATACTTTTTTTGTCGAAGACTAGAAAAATTTGTTGTATGCACTTTGCATCACGCATAACACAGAACTAAATTGTAGATTAGAAGTACGACTTGTTTATAGTTCCATTATAGACTAGTTGATGCGGGTATCGGTTCTATTGCGTTCCTGTATATACCTGTATAGATAGAACTGACTCACCGCGATGCTTGTTATTGCTTGTATTTTATGCACCTGTCTATATTTATATTTTACTTAGGACGTAAAAATTGCTAACAATTTATTCATTGTTATTTATTCTAACTTCACTATTAATAAACATGTGTCACATTTTTTTTTATTTTATATTAAATCTTGCGCGGAGCCCTGACGTTGTTCAGGAACCTACAAAACAATTTTAGTTTTCGGACTTTTTGAATAATCCTGGGGACTTCTGGGGGTCCGTAAGGACCCTTTTGGGAACCACTGATACAAAGGCAAACCATATTAGTACAGTCTATATGAATATTAATCGTATCTATAAAAGCTTCGACATTGAAATGTTGGTTTAGAATTTTTTGCAACGACGTTTGAAATTGTTCATTTTTAATAGTAAAGGATCTGAATGCATGTTCATCTGTTGGAAACGCAGGTGATTTAGAATATAGATAGACATCGTTGCAGTTGGAATATTTTCCAAAGATAAAATACTAAGCAGCATGATTTTTTAAATTGTATTATGTTGATACAAGTGAAACACACAAAATATGTTTTATACAGTGTGTCCGAAAAGTATGGAATATATTATACAGGTCGATAAATATGCACTTTACACGAAAAAGTTGTAAATAAAAGTTGTTTATCACTTAGTTATCTACCACCTGGGAGATATCAATTTAAATTTTTGCTGTAAACAAAATCGCAACGAATAACACTTACATTTTTTTAAATGGCAAGGCACGTCTTTATTATACTCATTTGATAGAGTCTTTTTTTCTCTTTTCAACCATACGAAACTTGAATACCTTTACATCAAAAAATTTGCAAGAAAAACAAGGACATGTCTAACAAATTTATTTTACTGAGCAGTATTAATCAGGTACGTAATATGTAGTATTGAAACAATTGAATGCACTGTCACAATAGCAAATATTAAACTTAAATATCTTTACATACAATTGTTATAACAAAAAAATGTATTTAAACTAAACTTACAATAAATGTTCAAAATGTAAACCATTCATAATTTCACAGTAATAAATTCGATTTTTAAAACCATCGATTGCTTTTGAAATCATATCTCGAGTTATAGCTCTTATCTCAACTCTAATGCGATTTTTCAAATCTTCAACATTATCAGGTCTATTTACATAAATTTTGCTTTTAATATAGCCCCAAAGAAAAAAATCTAGTGGACTTAAATCCGGCGAGCGAGCAGGCCATTCTATCGTACCTCTTCTGCCTATCCATGTATTTTGAAAAGTATTATTAAGAAAGTGGCGGACATTAATTCCAAAATGTGGAGGTGCCCCGTCTTGTTGAAGCCATATTCTGTTATGAGGTATATCTGGATCTACTTCATGTGGAAATAACTCGGCCAAAGCAGGAACTAACTCAAATCTTAAGAAATCGAGATAAATATTCGCCGTTAAATTACCTTCAAAAAAATATGGCCCCAAAATTTGACTTCCAATCATTCCTACCCAGAAGTTAACTTTCTGCTGGTATTGGGTGTGTCCTTCTAGATACCAGTGAGGATTTTGTGAAGACCAGTAACGTGTGTTTTGTTTGTTAATTGTGCCGTTTAAACAAAACGTGGCCTCATCAGTAAAAAGGATATTTTTATGATTATGTGCATCTCGTTCAAGTTTGTTTGTTATTGTTTCACAAAACTCCAGCTTTCTGTCTAAATCGTCTTCAAATAATTCTTGAACTACACAAGCTTTATAAGGATGAAATTTTTCTTTTTTTAAAACGTCATGTACAGCCGATTTATTCAAATTATGGTCTCTAGCAATTTGCCGAACAGAAATTTGTGGATTTTCCTCAACAGACAAAAACACATTTTCTCGTTCCACATTACTTAAGTCAAAGGTCTACCAGTTCTACTCGCATCTTTCATTAAACCTGTCTCTTGAAATTTCCGCCAAATTTTGCTTACCGTGGACTGCGAAATGTTTAATTCTGGATGCAAGTTATTAAATAAATTACATACTTCGTCTTGGGTTCTTCTTCTATCTCCATATCCCAGAATCATTAAAATTTCAATTCTATGTTTCTCAGATAATTGAGCCATATTTCAAGCACTAACAAATAGCAAAGTGTGACAGTGTTCTAAAGTGCATTCAATTGTTTCAATGCTACATATTACGTACCTGATTAATACTGCTCAGAAAAATAAATTTGTTAGACATGTTCTTGTTTTTCTTGAAAATTTTTTGATGTAAAGGTATTCAAGTTTCATATGGTTGAAAAGAGAAAAAAAGACTCTATCAAATGAGTATAATAAAGACGTGCCTTGCCATTTAAAAAAATGTAAGTGTTATTCGTTGCGATTTTGTTTACAGCAAAAATTTAAATTGATATCTCGCAGGTGGTAGATAACTAAGTGATAAACAGCTTTTATTTACAACTTTTTCGTGTAAAGTGCATATTTATCGATCTGTATAATATATTCCATACTTTTCGGACACACTGTATAGTTGTTCGTTGGGCTATTTATTTAAATATACTTCGTAACTACAAAAGTAACCGCACCATCAAACTCCACAGAACGCGGTTTTTCTCACAAAGGATTAATTAATTTATTAGGCAATAATAACTTGCATCACGTTGAGCGTCATTTGTCCCAGTTGGGATGTTCGTACACTATGCAAGATTATATTTAAACAAAACTTTAAACAAACGCAATTTAAGAAATTTATAAAAAGAAGGTTATAACAAAAAAGTTTTACGTTAATCAGTAATCTCGGCGTTCAAATCATGCGACTTATTACAAAGTTTTATCTATTAAAATTTAAAACTAACAGAAATTTTAATAAATGTATAAATTTGCATATAGATTACGGTTGAAAATATTATTATAGTCCAAACGTCTAGATTACGTCACAAAGTGAAAAGTACATTGGTATATAATCCACTATTTGTAATATTTTGTAATACAATATTCTTAGTTTATCTAAACTTAATTTTAAATTCAGAACTTTATAGACTGCGTGTATTCAAAAGTCATCAAATAATTATATTTATTAAAATTTAATCGTCGGCGCTGAGCATAATATAACGTAATTGTTCTTTTAATAAAAAAAGAATCATTATTTTAACAACATTTTAATAAAAATCCATGTAGGAAATATATGTAGTTGTAATACACAAGAAATGAACATCAAGACAAAAGAATGTTTACTCTAAGCACCACTATCTAATAAGACCCTGGTAATATATATTTCTGAAAAAAGGCTCTTATGACGTAGCTTTGAGAGTCCTGTATTCACGTATACAAAGGTATGCTTGAAAATAAGAAGTTTGGTAAACTTCGTAGTTTTCAAACTTAAAAACCAATCAAATCCGATAGCACTACTTACCTATATACGGTCATTTCATATATCATTATATATTCAGTGGTACGATGTAGCTCATTTATTTATTTAATGGGTTAGCTGTATAGAAACATTATGTTTATATCTTGATTTAGTGTCAGAAATAGTTTCGTTCCAGACGTGAAATTTTAAGAAAAATATTAAATTACAAAATACGCTACCGTAAATTAATGAAGAGTAGAAGAAATGTTTGTAGTTAGTTGAAACGTATAAAAATTATACAAAAACAAATACAAATAAACATTTAGTATATTAAAAAAAGGGTGTTTACTTTTATTAAAAAAACATATTGACAACAAACATTACAAAAACCTCAATAAAACCAATTTACTAAACAGAATGGACAAATCAGTGTTCTCAGTTAAAAATCGTCTAGACATTGACGGATGAATATACATAGCATGTAGGTAACTTATACAAACGTTAAGTTTCCTACCCTAGAAGATTAACTTATGTTTGTCAGACGTTTATACACAAAAATGTCTTAAGAATTTTATTATCAATATCAAATTTCTATTTGTTGATGTCACTGTCGATGTTGTACAGCGTTGCTTAATGTTCTCTGATATTATTTATTGTCTGTAGTTTAAACATATAATGAACCGCACTTGTTTATTTTAATGTACATATTAGGGTGGTCCTTATTTACGGTTTGTCCGAATTTTTTTTCACGATAGTCCTAAATCGGTTCTAAATCTATTAAAAAAAATTTATGCCAAGTTATAGCTCTTAATTTTAATTTTAACCCGACCCCCCCGACAGCCAAAGTTTTAAATGGAAATAACACGAGAAAAGTTCTGTTGATTTTTTGAAATTTTTTTTCATCATGAAATAATGAACAGATAATATCGACCAATTCTTATAGCAAATTTAACGCTCTACAAAAAAGGTTTCTTGTGATTTTTTGCTAACTCTAACGGTTTCTGAGTTATTTAAGGTCATAGTTGAAGCTTAAGTCAATTTTACGATTTTTCTATTTCTACCGTCGCGTCGTTTAATGATTTAAAAATGTAAAAAGGATTTATATTAATACACGAAGGATGAAAAACAAATGCAATATGTATTACAGTTGGTTAAAATCCTTCGTCAAATGTTTCCTGATGCGCTAAAAAAAACTGTAATAACTTCATAATAGTATCGATGTTAAAAAAAATGATAAAAGTATTTTTTTTAATTTATTCAAATTTTAAGTTATGAATTATTATCTTTTTTTCATTTTTAAATCAATAAACGACGGTAGAAATAGAAAAATCGTAAAATTGACTTAAGCTTCAACTATGACCTTAAATAACTCAGAAACCGTTAGAGTTAGAAAAAAATCATAAGAGACCTTTATTGTAGAGCGTTAAATTTGCTATAAGAATTGTCATTGGTCAACATAATCTGTTTATTATTTCATGATGAAAAAAAAATTCAAAAAATCAACAGAACTTTTCCCGTGTTATTTCCATTTAAAACTTTGGCTGTCGGGGGGGTCGGGTTAAAATTAAAATTAAGAGCTATAACTTGGCATGAATTTTTTTTAATAGATTTAGAACCGATTTAGGACTATCGTGAAAAAAAATTCGGACAAACCCTAAATAAGGACCACCCTAGTACATATACAGGGTCTGCCTTTGAAAGCTGAAGCCATTTGTTTACTAAAAACTAAAAATATAGCTTTATTTTGTATGTATATATTAAATAAATGTCTAAGTTCTATAAAATATTTTCCACGTGGCGCTACTTCCGCTTATACCGGAAGTAGACTATAGTTCTGTTATTTTAAAACTATAAGGTTTTTTTAATAGATTTAGATAATCAAAAATAAACATGAGTTTGATAACACAACATACTACCGATTCTTAATTGTTTTTGAGTTATTTTGATTTTTATATATATTTTTGTCATTTGCAGATTTTTACTTAAACTGTTGTTGTAGTGTTTTTCGTTCTTTATAAGTTAACGTTGAGTTTTCAATTGTCCGTTTAAAATAATATTTTATTGATTTAACTCCTGCTTCCTATAATCCTCTAAAATGAGGAGCTGCCGGAGGAATAAAATGCCATTGGGTACCAGATGTTGCCGGAGGATCTTGTATGTCCGATTCATTGATGATATTGATGAGTTCTCATTCCAAGAATTTTCTAGCACAAAATTGGTACCATTGTCGCTGTACATAGGAGCACATCAACTTCTTCTAGCGGTTAATCTTCGAAATGCTGCTAGGAATACGTCCGTAGTCATAGCGCTTACGACTTCTAAGTGGATGGCCTTTGTCGAGAAGCATACAAAAATATACCCTCTCCCTTTGCTTGGTTTTATCTGGATGGGCCCGGCATAGTCCACTGCGGAATGAAGAAATGGTAGTGATGGTGTAATTTTATGGGCGGGAAGGCTCCCATAATTTGCTGTAACGAATGCATTTGATACATTTGTTGATGATAAAACGAACTGTTTTCTTTACATTAATTGCATTGTCTTGAGTTCTCTGTACATTAATTCTTGTTGAATTTGTTTAACCAGTTGTAGTAGCGTGGCATCCAATTCTTGAACCAACAGACGTCCAGTTTGTTTTGGCCATTTTTAGAGTGGTTGATGAATCTTCTGCAATAAGACATAACTCGGACCATTTTTGTAAACGATGAAAATTTATTAACAATTGGATTTCCTAGGGAATGTACGGCAACATTGTGACAGAACTTGATTTTTTTTTGTTTGGAACGATTGAACTTGTTTGGGCCATTGAACTTCGTTTATAAGCCATTTTGGACCATTCCACCAGAACGAAAGTTTTTTATCTTGCTATTATCAATTGCTCGGGTTATCATATCCGCCGAGTTTTCTTCTGAAGGTACGTGTTGCCAACATTGAGAGGGCAATAGATTGTTTATTTCTGCGACTCGATTGGCTATAAATGTTTTTCATCTGGATGCTTCTTCTTTGACCCAAGCTAAGGTTATCATCGAGTTGATTTATGGAAAGACTGATGTTTTTTGAGTTTCTAAGGCAGTGATGGTCTTCTTCGTGTTATCAGCTCCAGATAAAACATTGTCGACATAAAAATATTTCATGACGGCTTCGGATGCTTTAGGGCATGATTCTTTCTTGTCTTCAGCCAATTACTAAAGAGTTTTTATGGCAAGAAATGGTGCAGAGGCTGTCCCATACGTAACAGTCGTGAGGCAAGATTCTTGTATTGGCGTGAATTGGTCAAACCTCCACAAGATCTAGCAAAACTTTGGTCTTTTTTAGATATTTCAATATCAGCGCTGAATGCAACTTGATGCTTTCTCCACCGTAGTAGGATGTCAGAGAGTTTTTGTTGCAGTATTAATCCAGCGTGCATTAGTTCTTTGAGGCTCACTCCATTGGATGCTTTGGATGATGAGTTCAATGCTACTCTTAATTTTGTAATGGTACTTGACTCTTTTATAATTGGTTAGTATGAAATGTAGTATTTTCCTTCGTCTAGTAGATGGTGTGGAACTTCTTTTATGTGACCGAGGTTTAAATATTTTTTCATAAACTTGTGGTATTGGTCTGCCAACTGTTATCTTTTTGTAACTTTTACTCAAGTTGTAGTAATCTTGCAATGGCTCTAGATTTGAAATATCTTAATTCAGGTGCGAACTCTTCTATAATCGGAATTTGGACTGTGTAAACTCCATCTGAGTTTCTTTCGGCCGTCTTTGTGTAATGTTTTGCACATGCTGCGTCATCTGGAGACATGACTTTTTTCATTGACACTTCTTCCAGATTCCAAAACTTTGTTAACTGTTTGTCTTTTTTGGTGCGGCTAATCATACCGATAATTTCGATACCATTGTGTTGATATTATTTTGCATTTCCTGATAATATCCAATCTAGTTCTGTCTGTTGACCCAGTAAACTATCTTTGGTTTTCTCAAGACTTTGCAAAATTATTTTTCCAAATTTTTCGGCCTCTAAGATGGCATCAATTGGGCCGGGCTTGTTGTATGTGGGGTCTGCAAGAATGTAGTTCTGTAGTTGGTTTGAACTGGTGTATTCTATCTCAGAGCTCGGTAATAATTGTGTTAACTTTGACATCACCAGAAACTTGACAGTTAGTATGAAGTAGCTTGAAAACGTGGGTGTACCTCAGCTTGAATTTTTGTAGTTGCTATTTTTGGATCTTCTGCTCCCAGGGCTGTTATTTCAGCTCTTATCTTCTCTCTTGGTAGCACCAATGATTGTGCATGGTTTCTGTTGCTGATTTAATTCGTACAAGAGCCGTCCCCAAAAGTGTAGCTGGTCTTGTCTCCCAAGATGACTGGTAATAGGAATCGCTTTTTCTTGCGAATTTTGGCTTCTATTTTCCGATATATAGTTTAAATATTTGGAGATTGTGTTTCCATTTTACGGTTTCAAATTGGCCTTTCTTTCTTTGTGTAACATCATATGATGCTGTTGACCATGACATCGCAATTGACTTCGGCACCTCTCCTTGAAATTGTGGCTTAAGCAGTTGAAGCAGAGTCGTCTTTTAATGAATTGAGTCAATAATGGACATTGCTTTAAACTTTTGGCACATATATATGTGATGTTGTTGCTTGCAGTATCCGCAGTAGTTGGAATTGTGGATTGTAAAATGTGGATTGGAATTGTAGTTGTTAAATCTAGACGTCTGATACATTTCGTTATAACATGTCTTCTTGGTCACAATGATTGATTCTAATGACTGGAATCTTTGGTTCAGAAAATCGATTAACTCTTGTAAGTCTTGGATTTCGTGTAGTGTCTTTAGGTATTGTTCGTAGAGATGATTAGTTTCTTTATCCCACTTTTGAGTTACGATGCGTGCAACTATCGGCCCCCAGGAGATAGTATTAACGCCTAAATTGTCAATTGCTTTTAAACATTCGATGATAACATCATGCAGTTGTCGCAGTTTGTCTGTAGATTTATTCTAGACTGGAAGTATGTCTATAATTTTGTCAATTATCTTGGAAACGAGTCTTTGATTTTGGTACCGCTTCTAAAGTAGCTCCCAAGCCACTTTATAGTTGACGTCGGTAATCTGTAAATGTAGCACCATTCGGCTTGGTTTACCTCGGATGTGGGTTTTAAAATATTGCATTTTTTCAATTTTGGTTAATGATGGATTTTTATGAATAACTTTAAGAAAAATGACATTAAAAGTAGGCCAGTTTTCATAGCTTCCATAAAAAATGAAATTTCAGTTTTAGGTTTGGTTTAGATATTTCGGGAATCTTTTGAGTTGTAACAAATAGTCATCATTTTGAAAGTAGCTGTCTTGGAAATTAATTTCGTACACCATAATTTCTTCATATAGTCCTTGGATGGTTTCCCACTGCTTTTCAATCTTCTGGAGCAACAGTTCATATCGTATTTTTGATTTGTCTTCTTGTAACTTTTGGTTAATTAATTGGATAGTTTGGTCCAGTTGTTGAATTCAAATACATAGATTCGACGTAGTGACTGCTCATTTTCTGGCAATAAATCTTCTAAGGATGCGGTTTCTTGTCGGCGTTGGGGTGGCTCGGCATCGTTTTTGTGTTCTTCTACAGACGTGGTTGTTTGTTGAATTGGGGAAACTCTTGATCATTTCTCCAAATAAGTTTTCGTCTCTTCATATTTCTCCTGGATTTGATTGATATACTTGGTTTCGAAGTATGATTGCTGCGGGGTCTGAAATCTTTTTATTTTGGAATGATTTTTATGTAAACCTCAGTTTTCCTAGCCAGATTTTTTTTTGGCATTGTTGAGAAGTTGGATAATTCTTTTCCCCAAATCCTCTTGCTGGCGGGCCAGATCGTTCATTTCATCCATGATGGTGGTCATCTCAATAGCTCACTTGGTTTAAAGGGGCTGTATTTTTGTAGGTTTGGACCGTTGGTAGACCGTGGTAATGGTACTTATTTTAACAGGTTGTTAATTCTTCTTGTAGATTCGGATCGTGGGTAGGCCGTGGTAATAGTACTTAATTTAACAGGTTGTAAAATATAGTGCAATAACTTACGTTAGCAAAACGGATTATGTTACAATGTGTAGTAATTATTAAGTATCTTTACAATTTCTCACGTTTTAAATTATTAACTTTTTAAAATTATAAATGTTTCAATAATCGAATATTAATGTTTAAATTATAGTTTAAAAATTAAATTAAAAAAAGAAAACATAAAAAAAGTATTTGAATTTTAATTTGAAGTTTTGAATTTTAAAATTCAAAAAACTTTTTTTTTAAATAGCATTCTATAATTTTTTTTCACCATTAGATTCGTAAAAAAATCATATTTGTCTAAAATCATTACTTTTCACGTAAAGTTAAAAAACTAATGTTTATTTTTTTTTAACTTAAGTAACAAACTTGAAATATTAAACTAATTTACAGCCAGTGCTCAAAATGTTGCCCGTTACATCTTAGGCACTGTTGAAGAATTTTTGTAACAGCTCCATTTGTAGCTCTTAGAATTTCTTGTTAAGAAAATGAATTGAATGCATTGCGCTCCTTTGCAATGCAATCTTCTTTGGTAGTTAAGGAAGTAGCATAAACAATATTTTTAATTCAACCCCAAATATAGAAATCTATTGGAGTAAGATCAAGTAATCTAGGTGGCCATAAAAAGAGACTATTATTAGCAAACCAACGATCTTTAAAAATTTCATAAAGTGTTCTAATTTGTCTGCTGCGACTTCGATACAATGGTCGGTCGGCTGCAATTATGCTTAATATTTATTTAATCTTCAAATTTTTTTTTAATCCGGCTCGAAGGACTAATATGATAATGGTAACAATCAAAACCAGTGGACTGTAATTTTCGGTTTCTTTATTTTTTTATTTAATTACTTGATTTTACAATTTAAACTTGTTGCGTGTGTATTCTGTCACGCGCCATTTTGTGGTATTTGTCCCCACCAACGTGCGCCAAAAATCAAAACTCAAAAATAACTCTAAAAGCTAAAGAAGCTTTAACAGTTGGTATTTTGAGAAAGTGCACAATCTTGTTGGTACCATCATTTTTTTCTGTGATCTTGCATATTATTTAATCGGAATTGATTCTGGTATTCAAAATTTTAAGAAAAGTTTCTCCTATAATATAGATAAGTATAAATTGCTATGATCCATAGGTACACTATTTTCGTTATTCCAAAAACTAAGTGTAAACAATGTGTTCTAAAATTATATTTTTTAAGAATTCTTCTGATAGTTGTTGGTGCCAAACCAATGTCAGTTTTAGCATTGTTTATTGAATTGTGAGGATTTACACGAAAGTACACTAAAGTTGATACTTAATTTTCTTCATTGTTAACAACAGTTTTCTTTTTGGCTTCAGAGTTAGTAGATGTGTCAAAATGTTTCAAGTTTTGAACTGGACGTCTTACTGTATCCGTAGATGGTCGAGGACGCTCTGGGTAGCGTTCGATGAAAGTTGGTTTTGTTCGTACTATGACTTAATTAGATTCTCCGTGAATTAGTATTCAATTCAAATAATCTTGATTAGAAAAACCAAGACGAGCCATTTTAACACAATTAACGCAAAATAACAATAATTTGACAAAGTTATTGATCGGTTTTGTGAGTGGTTTTGTGTAATTAATCTAACAAATGTCAAAATGAACATTAGACGACTTGATAGTTGCTTTTATTTGTTTAAAGAAGTGAGTGATTCAATAAACAAAAATTATAGTACTTTAATTCTCTTTTTTTTTTTAGTTTACGTAAAAAGTACTAATGTACTTATGATCTTTATCATTTTTGTTCCATTTTTTTTCTACAAATCAAATAGTGCCAAAAAAATATCGAGTATTATTTGAAAAAAATAGTTTTTGGACTTTTTATATAACATCATCAAGTGAATGTTATCATTCTTTAATGACACTATGAGCCAAAGCTCGATGACTTACAGATCTTCCATCATCCATTTGGTACGCTGATGCAGATTGTGTAAATACTGTGAGCTTCAACGTTTTCAAATTTTTTTTGTTTTTACCGATACTTATAGAGTCTGTATGTTAAACTACTTTCAATTGGGTCTTCAATATTTATATTTCAACTTGAGTTAACAAGAAAATACCCAAGAGCGAGTAGTTCGCTATCCTTCGGATCATTTGACATTAGGGAGGTGGGACGAAAATTCAAAATGTTTGTGTTCAATCTCGAGAAATAGTGACTTTGCTTTTAACACTGATAACCACGTCTCAGGATTCATTTACGGTTTCTTCATCAGCACTTTTATTTGCAATAATTTCGTCTTCAGTTTCAGAAACGTTTGTGATTTTAGAACTAGTATCTTCATCGTCCGACTGGTCTCGACTTGATTCTTAAAAAATCACTAAAATCGGGATTACCTTCATTTGACACTGATTCCACATGTGTCTCTTTTTTCGCAACTGTTTGTTTTCCACTTTCAATTCCAGTATCATGAATTTATTGATAACCCGATCTTCCAAATTAAACAAAAACCACACTTTTGCAATAAGGACATTTTACTTTATTTATCGTTTAATGAGTGTACATGTTTTAATTTCTTTTGAAATAATGTTTTATTAAACAAATTGGTTATATAATTTGATTGATTTGGTACTGAAACTAATAAATGTTAATTTTGTCTGGTTTTGAAAGATGATTTTGTTTTACTGAAGGTTCTTATTTTCTATGTGTGTTTTCGTCTAATTTTTAAGAAATTACATAAGTTATAATGGAGTTCCAATGTTGAATTTGTTCACCTAAATTTTCCAATGAGCGTATATTAGTTAATGATTTATCTAATACGTTTCTTAGAGCGACTCCACTTTTTTGGCATTTTAAAAACCAAATTTGATGTTTGCCCAAAAAAATCTAGAGTGCAACGTCTTTTTTGCAGGTCACCTAGTAGAATCTTTCCTGAACTTTTTCCAGTGTCTTCTTTATGCCAAAATGTCTTCCTGATGTACCATCGTGGAAATACTTCAACACACTTGACACACTCTAGGAATCGTTTAAGAAGACCGTTTTCTACTATTAAAGAGTCTTACTGCGCCCAGTACGCTTTGATGTTTCTGCCCAAAGCACTTACTTCTTCTCAGGTTGGCCGTCGACCGTTTTTTTGATCAAATTCTTTCCAGTTCAGGAGTAGTCTTATTTCGAAATCGTTTTCTTGTTTGCCACGCAACTGCTCAGGTTCTTACTCATCATCAACCATAGCAGTTCTTCGAAAGCATTCGATTTTTTCGAACAAAGGCTGCAGTCCGCCGGACAGACCAGAACAAAGCATCAGCGTTCCAATGACTGCTTCTGGTACAACGTTCTGTGTCATAGTTATACTCTTGCAGTCTCTCAATCCATTTTGCTATTTGTCCTTCCGGGTTACGGAACTGCAATATTTTAAAGCGGCGTGGTCCGTTCTCAGTAAAAATTTTCGTGTATACAAATATTTGTAAAAGTGTTCTACGGACTTGACGACTGCTAACCGCTTTCTTTTAGTCACGCAATAATTCCTTTCGGACCTGGACAAAACTTTATTAAAATAGGTGATGACCTTTTCTTGTCCACCTTGCATCTGCGAAAGGACCGCGTCTATGGCCAGATTGCTTGCGTCGGTATCCAAAACAAAGTTTCCGTCTTCTCTTGGATAACATAAAATTGGCGAAATGACTTGGGCCTGTTTTAATGGATGGAAAGCATTTTCGCAATCCTCATTTCATATAAATTCTGCTCTTTCTTCGGTCAATTTCGTCAAAGGTTTGGCAATATTGGCAAATCCGGGTACAAACCGTGTATAATAGGTGCAGAACCGAAGTAAACTACGGACGACGACGTGGTCAAGATATTGCACGTCCTTCTTAAATACATGGCACTTCTTTGAGCTCAGTTTCAGATTTGCCCCACGTAGTCGTTGAAACACTTATTTCAGGTTGTTTAAATGTTTTTTAAACAACTTTCCAACCACGCTCACCAATATAATACCAATCGTAAAAGCTGTTTTTTCACGATCTTTGGGTTCCAATTCTACTTGCCAGTAACCACTCTTTAAATCTAACGTGGAAAACCACGGGGATCGTGACAAAGTGTCTAACGTGTCCTTTTTGGTCACGTTTAACTGTTTGTAGTCTACGCAAAACCTCGTTGATCTATATTTCTTCTTTACGAGTACCACTGGAGACGCCCATTGGCTATTTGAACGTTTGATCACATCTTCTTTCTCCATATCCCTAATTATTTGTTTAGCTCCTTCTCTCTTCGCTAAAGGAAGTCGGCGTAGATGTTGTCGTAGCGGCCAAGCGTCTCCGGTCTTAATTTTATGCTTCACTACATTAGTTCTTCCTCTTTTTCTTGCTGAATCAACACTTTAACTTTAGCCAGCTGGTCTTCATTGAGGTTTTGGCATTTGGAGGTAATAATGTCTAATAGATCTTTCAGGCACTTCGTATTTTCGTTAGAATTCACACATCTCACAATTTGAGGTACTGGCGTGCATTGGCCTACCACAGTTTTCTTTTTCAACTTTACTGAATTTGAGTTGACATTTATCCTTACCGAAATTGTGTTTTTCACTCGTAATAAAGTTCTGCCTACGAGTAGTCCTTTTTAACTAAGTCGCCCTCCATTGGTTCAATCGCGCGAATGTAGCTTTTCCGGCGATTTCCATCCAGGCGTGTCATCACCACACTTTTAGTCCTTGCAGGCAAAGTTACGTCTTTACTCAATAATACTCGCACGGCTGCTTTCTTTTATGAATGAAAAAAAAATTCTTTATTGTCGATCTTCAGGTTATCGTTCTTCATATCTAAATGGAACGCATACCTATTTATCACGTTTATTCTCAGGATAACTTTCTCCGTGATGTCGGCTACATGTATGTGATGGTCGAGTACTCCATTTTCCAAACCAATGGTATCTTGTAGTTGTCCGTGAGTAAGTATTTTTTCGCCCGTCGCCGTTCAAAGTAGTATTGTTACTGGTGATCTTTTCTTGTTTTCCAATGACATGTCAGGACGAATGATGATCTTCGTCGCTCGCGTGTCAACCAGTAACTAAACAGTTCTTCGATTAATCTTGCCATCGAGATAAATGCTATACAATTGCTCCATAGGCGATGGTAATTAATTGGTAATTGAATGGTAATCTCCAGGACATGGGTCGTAGAGATCGATTTTTGTCTCATTCAATTCTAGTTATTTGGACGTTCTTCTGGTCTTCTTTTGGGTTTAATACAGCGTCCTCATACGTCGCCTACTTCTCCGCAGTTCTAGCACGTCACTTCTTTTCCACGAGCTACTTGTTCCCGAAATACACGTCGCACTATTTCTTCAATGCTTTCTGGTGTCTGCGAGGTTATTTCTGCACCACAACGGAGCTTATGGCTGTTTCGGTGCGACGTCTGATTTGCTGCTTTAAATTTAAAAGTATGTGTTAAAGCGTCATCCAACGTCTTCGGTCGAGTTAACCGGAGAGTCTGCTGCGTTTCGTTGTCTCGGAGGCCGTCTACAAAGGTTTAAATAGCCACTGCTTTAAGAAGGTATCTGGTGCTGTAGGATATACAAGCCGTGTTAATTTGGCGATGTCAGCTTCAAACTCTTGAAGACTTTTGGCAGCTCTCTGAACACGACTTTTAATTTGAGCTTAGACACTTGTTGAAGATGAGCATCTCTATATCTTATTTCTAATCGTGAAATTAAGAGTTCGTAATTTTCTTGCTGTAACTGCGGCTTCAAACTGCTTGTAGTAAGTTGACCATGAAATTTTACTATCAAAATTTAGAGGCACAACTTTAAGCTTGTGAGTGATTTCTTCCCGATGGTCCATTATTAAATCTTTGCTCATGACGCCTCCTTCACCATGGCAATTCATTTGGTTCATCCTTTTTTCAATCAGTTTTATTCTATCTCATACTGCTTTTATTTTGTCATTTATAGATTCGCATATTTCATCTTTTAAATTTAACATATCTGCTTAGATTTGCCGTTAAACAATTTTAATTTCATTTTCTATACTAACTTGTATTTGCTCCTTAATAGTCTTTATTTCATTTACTATGCTTGTTCGTATTTCTTCTTTTAAACTTCAAGGATTTTTTTTCATTTTCTGAAAATTTTTATAAAACTTTTTTTGCATTTTTCTAGAATTTTCTTCCATTTTCTGAAAATTTTTCGTAAAACTTTTCTTTCATTTTTCTAGAAGTTTCTTCCATATTTTTATTCATCGATTCTTGGCCATTTGAGAAATTCAAATAACTTTGAATCCATTTTAATTGTTTGCAAACGCGTCAGCAGCATAAATTTAAACACGAATAAAAAAAAGTTTTAATAACGCTCGGCACTAGTTTAACAAACTGGAACAGCTAGGATTACACGCTATAAACAAACCCGCAAACCGCGAACTAAACAGTTTATTATTTACGCAATATCAATGTTTTTATTAAGGGAGCGATATTAAATTATTGAGATTTACACTAAAATTGCGAACTCCACACTGACACCAATGTAACAAATTTTAAATCTAATTTATTTATACAAAATGTTTACATGTTTACAACACGAACTAGTTAAATCTAACGATATTTAAGAAAAACACACTAATTTATATATTACAATTACTCGAAAGATAATGTCTGCGGATAACTCCTGTTTATCTTAAAACTGACACTTGTTTACATTAGAGGGCACGTACGTTTATACGTTATATTTATCTCGAACACACGCATTAATCACTTGTTTATTTAAACATATTTTTAACACAGCCCACTTCGAAATAACTGACCTATGCTCACTTTAAATTGTTTTTATATATTTCTATTTATCTCGAGAATTTTCCAGATCCTTCCCAAACGTTCTAAAAGTTTCAGTTATAATAACAAAGTTATTCTACTTTACTGTTTTACTAAATAATACAAACAATATTTGAAATATGTCATTTCAAAAATTTGAGAATAGAAAAAAAACGTAGATATATACAGTCCAAATTTTATTAAATTTTGGTAATACTTTACGAGAAAAAAATTGTTTAATAAATAATAAAGTTTTAATATGTTATACAAAATTAAATCTTTTATCTATGTATTTTGAGTACATAAAATTCCATCTATTACTTTTTGAAATATAATACTTCAAACTCAGGTGTCAGAGCTTTTTACTCTGATAGTAGTATTATGTAACATCCACAACAACTTTACTACTTTAATTCTTTTTTAAAGTAGCAAAACCAAATCTAATTATTGTTAATTTAAAATAAATTTAATATATTACACAAAATAGAATAAGCACATAGTTATCTTAGAGATAATAGTTATTTGATTAAATTACAATATTTAAATTAAAATTTATTGAAAAGTGTCTTCTATATACGGCCACATAATTGCTTAGTAGATAATCGAACTACAATATTAGTCTTACTGGCACTACTATCGTAATTGTATTTCTACCATTAAAGATTATACAGGGTTGCCTTTGTATAAATGTCAGCATAAAATGTTTAGTACTGTACTGATTTCTATTAAAAAATTGCATGTTTTAAAAATATTTCTGTTTATACAAGGTTATTACGTGCAAAAATTTCATAACGTAATACCCTGTATATGGGTTGAGTTAAAGTTATATTTTGGCTTTGCCGCCCTCTGCCGATTTTTCTTTTACTTGTCATTTCATGCCAAGACGTTAAACTGACAACTACGTAAAATGGCCGGTATGGTGAAATAATTTAAGTACGGCTTGTTTCTACGGACATCCACGTTAATGGAAATGAAATTATAATTTCAATACGCCGTTAAAGTAATTTATCCATCACCGGCCGTTCTGCCACGCTTTGGCCACCTGTTTCGATTTAATAAAGAGCAATGAGAGATTAATATCGATAAATACCTTCAATAAACGCTTAGGATTCTGAAAAGCATATTATCTACACCGAAAACGAAGTCTCGATCAGCATTTGCCTTCGAGATGCTACTTCTTATACGTCAGTCGATTGCGATACTTATATGTAATTTCTTTTATTATTGACAATTTTGTAGATTCCTACCTTCGTGAGTTATTGTGTTGACACGATTTGCTATTCATAACTATTTCAGGCTACTCAACGTGGAAAACGTTTTCTTCGGGCAAGTACTGGATTGCCGGTAAGTTCTTTTTAATTATTATGTCGCTGTCAAACAAAGTCACTCACGAAATCCAACTTGTTTAACTTACGCAATTGTAATAGTAGTTTTAATACTATTTAGGTATTGTCAGTAACTAATTCTGTGATATCGAATGCTGTGAACGTTAGTTATAAAACGTGTAATTTCTTCGCTATCGATATCGTGTAGATTTATGTATTGTTTGTTGCCGATACTTCCGGCAGTTATTAATGGGAAATTTCTAAGACACGTTGTTAATAGCCTACGTTATTCAATTAAAGTTTTTATAACTGTTTAATCTTTCTTTTATGGTAATATACCTTTTTCTTTTATTGTGGTTACACGAACATCAAAGTAACAAGGATTACGAACCTAAAGTTCGTTACAAGCTTGGACCTCCTCTCCTGATCGAGACAGAAGTTTTACTTAGAAAAGATCTGGCGCTCTGTGTGAGTTGGCCGTGCAAGGTTTGTAAGACTCATAAGCTTGTAACAAATTTTGGCGCCCAACGTGGCGCTTGATTTTCTTATATCGAATTTCTAATTCTCTATATTTCTATTAGCTATTTTCTTTAATTGTGATTAGCGTAGGATTATTATCATTCAGTGACAGGTTAGTTAGTTTGGACATAGGTTAGCGTGTAGTGTTAACTTTTTTTCGGTTTTTGTATACCAATTTTTTTTTATTGGGATTACATCACCTAATGGTAGCTGAGATAATTAGGTTAGAAATAGAAAGTTTATATTGTTTGTTTTCTCTCGATTTTGTCTATTATTTATTAGTTCAACAAAATGGCTACTATTTGAAAATCTGATGTAAATCGTCTTCACAAATTTGAACTTGAATACGAATTAATCTCTAGAGGTATCGATACAGATATTAGTGTAGATCGTCTTAGGAAAATGGTACGAACAGCTAATCAGGTTGTTACATGCCAAAATTAACACAAAGTCACTGCCTGCAATGTAGTAACATAAACGGGGTGTGCCACTAGCTCAATGGAGAAGGGGTGGGTTTTATTTAAAAGTTTCGTGATCGAAATGGATTTACTTGACGAAAACACAAAATCGATAAATAATAATGTCGAAATCAAAGGGCGCCAGGAAGGGATAAAGCTTAATGGACTAATGACCCTTGCCAACCATAAGTCCGCTTCTGTAGTATACACCCCCAACGGACTTACCTTAGAGGGTGCATTTGCTAAAATCTAAAATAAACTAATAAAGTTACACACGCGGAGGCCGACGGAATTAAAAGCTCTTTACAATTTAACAATTTAACATTTATTTGAACAAAATAAAACAAACTGAATAAAATAATTGAATTGAGATTATCAAAATAAAATACACAAAACAGTAGCAAAATAATAGAAAAATAATACGTGAATGCACGTTTGATCAAAACAAATTTAAAGTTAATGGGATAAATACACAAACAAAATAATAAAATACACAATACAGAATTTTAAAGAAATAAACAGCACAAATTAATCAATCTTAAAACATCTATGATCACGGCCGTGTGTGTGTCGATATAATACAAAAACAAAATGAAATAAACTTATAAACTAATTTATATATATATATATATATATATAATTTGAATCGATAATTCGGTCCCGTTTAATAAATTTTAAACTTGGGATGAAACAGTACCGTAAAATACGGTCAATAATTAGTTACATTAACGTTAACTTCGAGACACTTGTAATTTTTACTTGAAAATTCAAAGCTTTTAACACTTAATCGCGTAAACGTAAATTTCACATATCAATAGATGGTGCAAAATAAATACCTTGATTTTACTCGAAGACGGGCTTTTGGTTAGCGTAGGCCAGCAGAACGTCCGGGACCTCGATAGGGTACCAAATCCAGATGAATAAATTTACCAACGGAAGATTTATTATTGATCCGCCCCCAAGGCGAAAGATATGAGATTGCGAAACAAACTCACGCACAAAATTCACTTAACGAAACATGCGATATTAATTAGGAAAACAGTGATCTCCATGAACCGTAATTACGAAAAAGGAAAGTTTTATTTTCCACTTAAGCATCACTGTACCATTTTCACTTACTTCCGCGGTAACTACTAAAAAAGGTGAATTATCACCTGCGTTAACTACATTCTGACGTCTGCCAATCAACTAACTTCGGACTCGTACCTCATTTACCAAAATCACACCTATATATCAACTTTTGTCGACTGCCCTTTCCACAAAGGCTGCGTTCGAAACCTCAAGCACCAAAATACTCTCGTTAAGAAGTGCAATAAAGAGGCAAACAGTTCCTATTACGTCATAGTCATATTATTAGGACACAGCGTTTCGCTTGTACGTGAAAATGTCAAATTGACAAAATATTATATTACAAGAATTTAAACTGCCTAATAAATTAAGATAACGACTTAATTTTTCCACGTAATCTAAACGATTGACATAAAGAAATTCAAGTACGAATGTACTCGAACAAAGAACTTTATTTAATTACGATTATATCTCAGAAGGGAAACATAAATTACCACTGGAATTTTCACGGCGTAACAAAATACCAAAACTTTATCAACAATTACATTAAAACGAATTCAAAATACATTAAATGAAAATCGTCAATCCAAATACTGTGTCCGTTACCAAAAATTACTTAAACAACCAATCGATTTTAAACGATGGTTACAAGGTGGAATTGAATAAATCCTATACTTCAGTTAAACTTTCTTTACCGTATGGGAAAGAACAGATGTAACTCGTCCTTCTTGTCCACGTTGTGACTCGGGAAACTAACTTCGGAATCTTCGGACCGAGTCGAGGATTCTTGAGAATTATTTTTAAACTCGGACACACCTTTTAATGGTTTTAAAGATAAACAACGATTTCTTTTGGACTTTTTTTTGGCAAGTGTTAGGGGTGACAAACGACCATTTCTAAATGTTACGATTCTGGGAATTTCTTTCAACCCACTACTTGATTCTGGAGCTTCACGCACTATTTTTGGCGGACCAGGATGGGAGAAACTACGCTCTTTGGACATAAATTTCTTGAACTCTAAGACTTTCTTCTGCAAGTTAGCTAACGGGGTGATCTGTACAGTTTTAAGTTCTTTATCTTTTCCTTTTCGTCTCGAAGATGAAGTGACGATATTGAATACTTTAATTATTCCTGAAATCTTTCAACCCTTAATTTTAGGTATTGACTTTTGGAAGGCTATGGATTACGTGCCAAATTTTCAAAGGGGATTATGGAGCTTTAACTCTTCTTTAGAATTAGCACCGAGTGTTGATGTTCTACACGTTCTCGCTGACTTAACCTTGGAACAAAATCTTACTTTGTCTAATTTACTTGACCAAGCATTTCTTTCTCAACCATCGGATCTAGGACTAACTAATTTAGTACAACATCGAATCTTGACTTTGGCTGAACCGATTAAGCAGCGTTACTATCTTCTTTCTCCTACTTTATTTTCAATAGCTTATACAGAGTTAGACAAAATGCTACAAGTAAGTGTCGTAGAACCTTCTTTAAGTCCTTGGTCTAGTCCGATCATTCTAGTTAAGAAATCTGACTTCGGTTTTGTGTGGATTTTATGAAAGTTAACGAAGTGACTCAAAAGGATACATATCCGCTCCTTACATATCTTCTATTCTAGATTGCTTACGAGACGCTCGTTTTCTCTCTTCTTTAGATATCAGATCGGCTTATTGGCAAATTCCTCTTTCTTCTGAATCTAAGGCTATAACAGCTTTTACAGTGCCTCAGAAGGGCTTATTTCAATTCACCCAAATGCTTTTTGGACTTCATAATGCACCTGCTACGTTCCAGCGTCTTATTGATCAAGTTATTAGGGCTGACCTAAAAACTTTCTGTTTTGCGTACTTGGATGACATCATCATTGCTACGCCTACGTTCGACGATCACATGCAAGTTCTGACAAAAGTGCTGCAACGATTATTTACTGCTGGTCTCACTTTAAATCGAGACAAATGTCATTTTTGTCGGCCTGAGCTGAAATACCTAGGGTATGTCGTCAACAAAAATTGTTTACTAGTCGATCCTGATAAGGTTGCTGCGATCTGTAATATTCCTATTCCTACGAAAGTCTCTAAAGTGCGTAGATTGATTGGCATTGCGAGTTGGTATCGGCGACTTATCCCGAACTTTTCTTCTTTGATATCTCCTTTAACTAATTTGACTAGGAAAAATGTTTCTTTTCTCTGGACTCGAGAGTGTCAAAACGCTTTCATTACTCTACAAAATTGCTCAGTTTCGGCTCGTATTATTTCTTGTCCAGATTTTTCTCTTCCTTTTACTGTGCAAACGGATGCTTCAGACTTTGGGTTAGGGGCAGTGTTAAGTCAAATGACCGAAAACGGTGAAACTGTCCTTAGCTATATTAGTCGCTCATTAACCAAACCTGAGCGTAATTATTCTACAACCGAAAAGGAATGCTTAACAGTACTTTGGGCTATAGAAAAGTTTCGTCCTTATATTGAAGGTTCTCATTTCACGGTAGTGACTGATCACCATTCTTTGCTTTGGTTACATTGACTACAATCTCCTTCTGGACGCTTAGCGCGCTGGTCTATTCGATTACAACAATACGACAATTCTATCATACACCGAAAAGGTAAGGAACCTATAACTGATTCTTGGTATTTGAAACTTATCGACTGAGTCACGATGTTTCCTCACAAGTTTGCTTCATGATCAGTAGTTGATGGCTTACTATATAAATCACTCCGAACTTTGTCGAATCATTCTAATTGGAAAGTAGTGGTACCTAAGAATCAACAAAGGTTAATTATACAGCAATATCATGATCTTCCTACTGCTGGTCACTGTGGAGTTACAAAAACGCTAGCGCGTATTCGTGAACATTATTACTGGCCTCATCTAAGAGCTAAGGTTACTGAAAATATTCGGAAATGTACAGTATGTGCTTCTCATAAAGTAGAACAGAAGACACCTCCAGGATTTCTAGCTCCTAGAGCAAAACCAGTACGCCCATGGCAAGTACTCTGTATTGATATTGTTGGTCTTTTACCTCGGTCTTCGAAGGGTAACTTATATCTTGGTTGTGGTAAACTTTTTTTCTAAATTTACCTGTCTTTTTCCATTGCGCACGGCTACGCCTTTTGCGGTTTTTAAGTTAATAGAGGAAAATATCTTCTTACTATTCGGTACTCCTCAATACATTATCTCTGATAATGGCGTTCAATTTCGCAGTCGCGGGTTTACTCGATTATGTGCCCAATATCGCACTACTATTTTGTTTACGGCTCGTTACCATCATCAAGCCAATCCTGCTGAACGGGTTAATAAGTTAGTAAAAACCATGTTGGCGTCTTATGTAAAAGGAAATCAACGCTCATGGGATGTTCACTTATTGCAGATTATCTGCGCTATTCGTACTGCGAAACATTATTTATTATTATTCTGAAAAGCATATTATCTACACCGAAAACGAAGTCTCGACCAGCATTTGCCTTCGAGATGTTACTTCTTATACGTCAGTCGATTGCGATACCCACCTTTTAATAATTGCGACAGCATTCGATACATCGGGTTCTTATATCTAATTTCTTTTATTATTAACAATTTTGTAGATTCCTACCTTCGTGAGTTATTGTGTTGACACGATTTGCTATTCATAACTATTTCAGGCTACTCAACGAGGAAAACGTTTTCTTCGGGCAAGTACTGGATTGCCGGTAAGTTCTTTTTAATTATTATGTCGCTGTCAAAGGAGGTCACTCACGAAATCTAACTTGTTTAACTTACGCAATTGTAATAGTAGTTTTAATACTATTTAAATATCGTCAGTAACTAATTCTGTGATATCGCATGCTGTGAACCCTAGTTATAAAACGTGTAATTTCTTCGCTATCGATATCGTATAGATTTATGCAGTTATTAATGGGAAATTTCTAAGACTCGTTGTTAATAGCCTACGTTATTAAATTGAAGATTTTATACCTGTTTAATCTTTCTTTTATGGTAACATACCTCTCTCTTTTATTGTGGTTATACGAACATCAGAGTAACAAGGATTACAAACCTAAAGTTCGTTACAAGCTTGGACCTCCTGTCCTGATCGAGACAGAAGTTTTACTGAGAAAAGATCTGGCGCCCTTTATCTATTATTTACTTGAACCTCCCCTATCTCCGACTGTGTGAGTTGGCCGTGCAAGGTTCGTAAGACCCATAAGCTTGTAACAAGGTGTTTAGTTTTCGCTGGGCCGCATCAAGTTAAACTTTTTTAAATAGCAACCCTTCAATTTTTTATGCTGTTTGATGAAGACTTAATTTAGATGAAAAATAAAAAAATCTTTTAGACTATTTAAGTACTTGTGACTTTCATCTACCAATTTACAAAAACAAATTCTAAAGTTTCAGAAAAACACCATTTTGGTGGCCATTTTTTTCTGATGCTGCATATTTAAAGAAACCGCAACCAATTTAAAAAACGTAAGAAGTATTTTTTTCTAAATTAAGCCTTCATCAAACAGCATAAAAAAATTGATGAGTTCCTATTTAAAAAAGGGTAACTGTATGCTTCCCAGCTAAACACCCTGTATAAACAAACATCTTTTTAAAGCATGCAGCTTTTCAATAGAAATGAGTACAATTCTAAACATTTTACGCTGAGTTTTATTCAAAGACACTAGAAATCGAGGCCGGAGTAATGGCGAACCCTGCATACAAGGAGCATACATTTGTTAATTATTAAGTACAAGCATACTAATAGTAAATGCGAAATTTTGCAACATTTACTTAAATCATTCCGTAACCAAACAAATTTGTTTTCAGCAACAATTAATCAGAGACGAGAATTAATGCCCGTCTTATTCAAATTTCCAACGAATATTTACATAAAGAGGAATATGATACACACAGACTTCGTAGCAGTCGTGCTAAATACGAGAAGACAAGTTTAAGTTCATTTTAAGATAACACAGGTGGTTTTAATTAAAATTTTAATTGCTTAAATCTGGAGACTTGTGGTTTTAAATTTTCAACTTTGTTTGTTTAATTAAAATGTTATTTTCGTTAAATCGACATCGATATTTTTGCATTAGCTAAATGTAGAAGAAAGTTTTGAATATTAAAAGATATTACTTTTTTCTTATAGATATCGCCAAAATGATTACGCTGTAAAGTGTACCAAAGGAAACGCTTCTTTCTTTTCTTCGAAATTATTTTACGTCCCTATCGTTGAATAATCTTTGATGATACTGTGTAACGAACCAAACCAATGTTTACTGCGTCGAAATGCAAACAAATCATTTCTGAAGAATTTGGTGGATTTTATTTATTTATCAAAAACTGCTTATACATTTAATAACAACTGTTATTGTTATTGTCTCATATGCAAATTATGTACTATTTCACATAATCGACGTCTTTCTAACAAACTCTGTTTAGTTATACCGTAAGTTGTCAATAACGTAACGCTCAAAGTCAAAAAACTTCAAAAGGTATTTGTAGAAATACAAAACATTAAATCGAAATTACTGGGAACTGAATTTTGACGATCGATTTTTTAAATCCGATTATTTTTTAAGCAATATTGGCAAACGTCCACTTATTTATTTTTTGTTATTAGTAATTCTTTCAGGTACAGACAACATCATAAACGAAATAAATGAAATAAATATTTTTCTTTTATTTACGTTTCTGAAAAGTTGTTGTGTAACGCTATTCGGAAAATGGTAAATTAATTTGAAACGTTATTGAATCAGAGGGTATTGTTGCGTTCCCAAAATTACTACGTTCATTGACTGTTGATTTCGTAACAACCTTTTAAGTTTACCTTTATCATCCAACTTGTTATTAATTACAAAATTGGTTTTACTCGAGAGTCTCTATTGTCTTTGCATTATTAGTAGTTATATAATTATGAGTTTGGTTACCTTAACCGCGAGAAGTGCAATTTTACCAATTAAGAATGTAAAATACCCCTATAAATTATATGATAAAAATACCCTTTGACAAATGTAAAAATATTGAAACGTTTGAGGATTTATTCTCAAGTTCGAGAGCCTTCAGGAAGTTTTTATCTATTTCCAGAACGTTCACCGAAAGATATAGAAAATTCTCGAACGTTTGGCCAAAATGTATAAATGCAGTACAAACATATCATAGGTCAATTATTTCAGTAATTCGAAGTCGGCAGTGTTAAGAAGATTATTCAAGTTTAAATAAATAAGCGATTAACCAGTGCTCGAAATAAATACAACGAATTAAAATCGTACGTGACTTTAATGTAAACAATAAATGTTAAACTGCAGTTATCCGCGGACTTTATCTTTCGTGTAAGTGATAGTGCTATATAAATTAGTGTAAGTGTTTTTATTAAATATCTTTAGATTTATTTAGTTCGGTTAGTTATAAACGTGTACATATTTTAGTATAAATAAATTAGTTTTAATAAGTGGTGACAGGTGTCCGGTATTAACCCTACAGTACCCGCAAGAAATTCTAAAACATCAGTACCCGTATCGGCCTCACAACCTTCGGCAGCCTCCAAAAAAATATTGTGTCATCATAAGACGCTAGAGAGAGTTAATACGATTTTTGTAATATATTTATGTCAACAAATTAACAAAATATAGTCAAATTAATTTAATAAACAGTTAAAACCTAAATTACATTAGCTAGTATTTGAATGAAAATTTTTTTTCAAGAATAAAAAAACTTCTTATACCTAATGATAACATTTTATAATAAAAATCTTGTAAAATAAAATACTAATCTAAAACAGAGTTTTCGTAACAAAATTTGCAAATTACCGTTACATGCTCTATGAACACATGAACTTCTTACATTTCTTGCAAAAATAACGTGTTTTCTATTTTCTATCTTCGTGTCACAGAAGCAACATCTGCCTTTTTCGTTTCCAAGATTTGCAACTCCAAGATCTTCTTCTAAACCACACAGTTCTTGCATACGGATCTTCAATTCTTCGAGGAAGACTCTGTACATTAGCTCTTATTTGTAAATGTGGCTTTATCATATCCATGACAAGTTTACGTAAAAATTCGCGTCTTAATATGGATAAATTGGTGTTATTAGAGCTATCTATTACTAAACTGTTGATTCCAGCTACATTTAGAGTTGAATAAAACACCACCATGGGCCATCTTCGAGTATTCCTAGCGCAATTGTAATTTGAACATAGTTGGTCAACCATATCAACTCCGCCCTTTGTACAATTTTACATTGTTATTATCTCCGGCTTAAATTCTTCACCACTTGCAAGATTAATTGCATCGTCGTGATGTAGACTAGAAACTAACAGTACGTTCTTATTTTTTCGGGGAACGTATGAGACTATGTTCCAATTGTCCATGAAGCCAAATATACTAGGTTTCAATGGACGTTTGACTGGTTTACTAAACTCCAGTGGCAATTCTCTTTTATTCTTTCGAATTGTGCCGATAACGGTCAGTTTTTTCTGCAGCAATCTATCGATCAATCTAATACTTGTAAACCAATTATCTAAAGTCAAGTTCCTCCCTGTGTTATATATGAGTTCACAAACTCTTTCAACTATCGCATCTGGACTGTTATTTTTGTTATATGGGCCTTCTGGCTGAGTGCCTACATATACCTTTAAATTGCTGGTGTAGTACATTTTGGCATCTGACATTGCAAAGATTTTAATTCCGTATTTATTCGGCTTTAACGGAATATACTGCCGAAATCCGCATCGCCCATGGAACGCTTCCAGTTTTTCGTCTATAATAACGTATTCTGAATGACTATAGCCATATTTACAATTCTCAACAAACTGATCAAAATATTCTCGTATAGGAGCTAATTTATCAATCTTTTCCCTTTCATGGCGCGTTTTCCTGTCATCAAATCTAAGGCTGCTAAGAAGAAATCGAAATCTGTTCAAAGACATAGTCAACTGGAAAATTTCGACTCCTGACCCGTTAGTTCTCCATAGGTCTTTGTTGCTCAAATGGTTTGCTTTTAGAATTCCCGCATAGTATAATAATCCTATAAGAGTTTGTATTTTTAGTTTATTTGTGAGTCTAACGTCACTTTTATGCACATAGTTACCGGATAGTGAATTTATGAAAATATTGGTGCTATCTACAATGAGGTCTAACATTGTATTATTGATAAAATATTTCCAAATCTCAAGTGGCTCTTGTAACCACCTTGTAGATAGTCTTGACGATGGTATACGAATGACTTTATTTTCTGGTCTGGTTCGTACATTTTTACGTAGTTCATGCTTTTCCCATTTTGTAACTTTATCTTTCCCTTCATAGCACAATTTATTGGTTTCTTGTTTATGAAGGTCTTCTTTGTCTGAAGACGTCTCATCATCATATAATACGTTTTCGCCATCCTCCTCGCCTATTAGGTCATTCATCATCTGTTCCAGTCGCGCCTGTTCCCGCTCATAATCTGCCATGACTAAAATTGGTCAGCATAACAGTAATTAATATTACTAAAAATTGCAAGAAATACTACCTAACTTCGCCAATATCAAAAATAAAAATAAAAACAACGTGAGTACCCGCTTCGGTCTGTGAAACCAAAACTATAAATAACTTTTGAACCACTGCACTCACGAACTTCAAACTTTGTACCGATCTTCAACGGCAATACGTAGGAAGGTACTTAAAGAGGCGGTAAAATAACGCATGCGCATCATATGATACATTGAATTATGTATGTCGTCGATCTCACAGACCGAGTACGAGTACTGCAGGGTTAAAACCCGTGGAAATCGTTCGCAATTTTTAGTGTAAATATCATTAAGTAATTTAATATCGCTCCCGTAATAAAAACATTAATTGCCTAAATAAATAAAACTTTAGTTCGCGATTCGCGTGTTTGTTTGTAGCGTGTAATTTCTAGCTGTTCCATTTCGTTAGTAGTGTATTTAAACTTTTTATTTGTGTTATATATAAGTTATGCCGGTAACTCGTTATCAAACCAAAATGGATGCAAAACTATTTGAATTTCTTGAATCGATGAATAAAAATATGCAAGAAAAACTGTACGAACATTCTTAGAAAATAAAATAAATGTAAATGTAAATGTAAAGAAAATTCTAGACAATTGGAAAAAAAGTTTTACAAAAATAGAAGAAAAATTGATGGAAAGTTCTAGACGTTGAAAAGATGTAATAGAAACGAGCATAAAAAATCAAATCAAAAATTTTCAAGAGGAAACCCAAGCTGATATGTTAAATTTAAAAGAAGAAATTTGCGAATCTATAAATGACAAAATAGAAGGAGTACGAGATATAATAAAAGTGCTTGAAGAAAGAATAAATCGAATGAATTGTCACAGCGAAGGAAGCGTCACGAGTAAAGATTTAATAATAGATCATAGAGAAAAAATCACTGACAAGTTTAAAGCTGTACCTCCATGTTCTAATGAGAAAGTTCCATGGTCAACCTATTACAAGCAGTTTAAAGCCACGCTACAGCCAAGCAGAAAGCAACGTCTTTAATAGTATCCTTACGTGGAGAAACTCTTGGAATTATGCAGACTGTTCCTGATTCCCTGCAAGAAAATTCCAAATTCTTAATTTCACGTTTAGAAATGTGTATCAAGCTTAAATTAAAAATCAGGTTCAGAAAGCTGCCGAAAGTCTTCAAGATTTTGAAGTTGACATCGCCAGATTAACACGGCTTGCGTATCCTACAGCACCAGATATCTTCTTGGAGCAGTTGGCTATTCAAACCTTTGTAGACGGCCTCCAAAACAGCGAAACGCAGCAGACGCTTCGATTAGCTTAACTGAAGACGTTGGATGACGCATTAACCCATGCTTTTGAGTTCGAAGCACCAAACAGGCGTCGCATTGAGACAGCCATAAGCTCCGTTGTGCTTCAGAAATACCCTCGCACACAGAAGAAAGCATAGAAGAAATAGTGAGACGTGTATTTCAGGAACCAATAGCTCGAGGAAGAGAACTGACGTGCTGAAACTGCGGGGAAGTAGGCCACGTACGACGACGCTGTACTAAGCACAAAAGAAAACCAAAAGAACGTCCGAAAAACTAGAACGGGTCGACCGAATGGGGCGAAAGTCAATCTCAACGAGCCATACCCCGGAGATTATCATTCAAACGGCATCCCCCAGAGAGCAATTGCATAGCATTTAGCTCGACGGCAAGATCAATGAAAGAAGTGTTTGACACGGGAGCGACAAAAATTTTCCTTCGTCCTGACATGTTAACAGAAAATGAGAAGACATCACCAGTAACAGTACGACTTCAAACGGCGACGGGCGAAGAAATGCCTACTCACGGACAAATACAAATGATTATTGGTTTAGGAACTAGAGTACTCGACAATCAAGTGCTGGTAGCTGACATCACGAAAGAAGTTATCCTGAGAATGGAGAATGGAGAAGGCGTGATTAAACCTTCAAATAGCTCATGGGCATCTTCAGTGGTACTCGTGAAGAAGAAGGCCGGATCAACGAGGTTTTGCGTAGACTACACACAGCTAAACGAGGTGAGCAAAATAAACAGCTACCCTTTACCGATAATTGACGATACATTAGACACCTAGTCAGGATCCCAGTGATTTTCCACGCTAGATTTAAAGAGTGGTTACTGGCAAGTAGAATTGGAACACAAGGATCGTAAAAAAAACAACTTTTACGATTGGAACTGGTTTGTGGCAGTTCACCATGATGCTCTTTGGCCTGTGTAACGCTCCTGCGACGTTTGAACGTTTGATGAAGACCAGCTTGCCGGGACTGTCTTGGAAGACGTGCTTGGTTTACCTAGACAACTTGATCGTGGTTGGAAAGTCGTTTGAAGGACGTTTGAACAACTTTAAAGAAGTGTTCATGCGACTATGAGTCCAAAGAAGTGCCACGTATTTAAGAAGGAAGTGCAATACCGTGGCCACGTCGTATGTAGAGATGGAGTAAAGGCTGACCCAGACAAAATCCGAGCAGTGCAAGCATGGGCAAGGCCAATGGACAAACATCAGGTCCGAAATTTTCTTGGGTTAGTAGATAAAACACAAAAAGCTGAATGAAGGGTGGGGTGTATACTCAAGAAGAAAGTGGAAAAATATTTAACTAAATGGGATTGTGTCTTGAAAAGAATCCTAAAAATTGAGTTAACATTTGATAAGCATAATAAATTAAACATAATTACACTCTATACACCAAATGAAAATACTTTAACAAAAGAGACATTTTGGGAAACAGTCACATCAATAATAGACTGCGGTAATGGAAACACTATTATTCTAGATGACTTAAATGAAAGAGTAGAGATCAAAGACAGCACATCCAGAAATGTAGTGGATCATATGGCGAAACGATTCGGAATAACAATGGGGACAGAATAATAGACTTATTAGTAATGAATACCTTCTTTAAACATAAGGATATTCAAAAATACACAAGGGAGATTTGCAGTAGAAATGCGAAATCAATAAGTGATTACGCATTAGTCAGAAAGTTTAAAACATAGAACCGGTGTGGATTAGTGAATGTGTCTTTGCCGACGATATAGTTGTGTTTGCTAAAAACGAAAGTGGCCTTCAAAGGAATATAGACATCTGGGTTAAAAAACTGGCAAAAAAAGGATTAAAAATGAGTGAACAAAAAATTAAAGTTATGGTCAGCAAAAAACCGGGAACTACTATAAATACATTCTTAAATGGGAAACCAATAGAACAGATAATCACCTATAAGTATCTGTTAACATCAAGGGACATCAAGCCACGGAAATAAATACAAGAATAGAAAGTGCTGCAAAAGTGTACCATACAATTAAAAACAGTTTTCTAGGGAAAAAGGAGGTAACATTGAAAACCAAATTGAAAACCAAGATAAATGTATATAAGACAGTTTTTATCCGTATATTGACGTTTGGATGCGAAAGTTGGATTTTAACGAAAAAGGTGAGAAGCAAAATTCAGTGTATAGAGATTAAATTCTTGAGAAGAGTATTCAGTGTAACAAGAAAGGAAAAGATTAGAAATGATAACATCAGTAAAATATATGAAGTACAAGCGATGCATGAGTATATTGAAAGATGTCTTAGATGACTTAGATTGTATGGTATGGGCACCTTTAGTTTAACCCAATTTAAAATTGTACTCGAAGTATTGGTAGTACTGGTTGTTACGCTGGATTTCGTGTAACAAAAAAAGGAAGCGACGACTAACACAGTTGTTCCCGGAAAGTGAGTCGCAGGCTTCGTGATGCCAGATTAGGAATTAAATCTAAAAAGGGATCAAAACGATGAAGGATGAAATTATGGAGACATCGTTTACATATACTCGGAGCTGAAAAATAACACGACAAAAGTGATAACACAAAATATATATTTATTTTATCACAGAACGCAGTTGAAGAGGACGAAGACGGTACATAAGTATAATTATATAAACGTTGCAGCAATATTACATGGGTTGATATCACAGGCTAAGTATAAATTACGCCTTTGACTGGGCAACACATCGCACATCAAAGCGACCCAATCAGTTTAACTTTTACACTTAATAAAGGAATTAAATTATTTTCTTAAAACGTAATATGAAATCTGACACAAAAACGTACATACGGCGTTATCAAAGTAGATCCTGTCTTTAATTCATACGATAATAGAAATAAACAAATGCGCCGAGCTTCCCTCTAATTAACTTCGCACTTATGTAAATATTTCTTCCAATACGATTGTATTCAACCTCTTGAACTCCAGCGACGTGACGTTATGTAAACTTTCCAATTATAACAAGTGTTTTATCAGCTCTACAGATAAGAGACACAGGTGGAGGGGTGACGACCCGCTAAAGAATCAATTTAAATCTTCAATACAAAAAAAAGTTATATAATCACATACCCCAAATAAGCTTTCACTCGACACAAAATTCGTTTGCATATTTACGTGGAATCACGTAAGACAACTTATTGGTGAAAGTCTGGTTGAGCGCAGACAACGCCAAACGGAGGTCCGTGTGTTGCACAAAACGTTATCGTTAGAAGAATGAAGCGTGCTTTTAAACATTTGACAGTTGACCACGAAAAGTGGGCGCGTCGACGACAAATTTTATACTCCAAATGCCATATTTTTAACATAACATGGTAGAACATGCAAGAGTGGAGTTTGTTTCTTCTACGTAATTGTTGCCAAAAATTGTACTAAGTACTTTAGGATGTTTCGATTGTAAGTGTCGCTTTAAAGATAGTAATATTCAGTGACAAAGCTAAATTCGCTAAAAATGGGATATACAATCGACATATCAACCATTTTTAGTCAAGTGATAATCAACACGTGATCAGAGAAAGGCAGTATTAAAATTCTTGGCAATTTAATGTGTATTGTGGAGTTAAGAATAACAAAATTTTATGTTTGTACATTTATGACGAAAATCTGAATTCAGAACGTTATTGCAACATTTTAAGGAACGTTGTGCAAGTTTCTTTGATAAATTTGCTAGGTCAAGAAGCTGGAGAAGCCTGGTACCAGCAGGATGGAGCGTCGGCACACAACGCCCATATTGTTGGAAACGTGCTACATGGAATGTTTGAAGATCCGTAGATTGCCAATAATGGATCTTTTCATTGGCCCCTTCGTTCACCGGATTTGACCCCCATGGATTTTTTTATTTGGGACTACATGCTAATCCTTCTACCACAAAAGAAAATATGATGGAAAGAGTGCTGCATGCATTTAACAATTTAGAACAATACAAACTTCAACGTGCAATAAATAAAAACTTGTTTACAAGAATAGACAAATGTTTAGACTAAAATGGCAGTGTTTTTGAACAGTTATAACTTTTTTATATTTAATTGTTCTAGTTGAACGTTATAAATTGTTTTGTTTTTTATTCAAATAAATAAATTTGTTAAGTGATTTGTTGTAACGTTTTTTTTTCTAAAACCTTCTTATAACTTTACTTAGTTTCGAAATTTTTACTTTCGAAGCGTTATGTTACAAAAAGTGTAAGATTTAGATATACTATATCCCTTATGAATTTATCTTTAAAAGTTATGTAGAATTAAAAAATAAAATAAAATACAGGGTGTTCCATTAGTGATAATAAAGTTTTAGGGATATTGAAAAGTTTGGAATGGTACGAATATTATGGACATCCGGTACAATAAATTAAAATTTTGAATTTACCTGGACAAAGACGAGCAGTTGATTACGCTAATATCAAAATTTCACAATGATTTCTATTTTTAGGACAAACTTATGAACGCTCTCATAAGAGGCAACAAATGTATGAAACAAACTAGTGTTCAGCAAAAATTCCAAAAATGTTAAAATATACAGGGTAATTTATTTAAAATAACAAAGTTGATAGCTACTTCCGGTACAAACGGAAGTTGGTCATTATTAAAAATATTTTAGTTTAAAAGATCATATTCTAAAACCCACATATGCCATCTTTGAAAACTCTACTTCGTTTAGTTTTAGAGATGTCTCTAATAAGCCAGCATCGTGACACACCCTATATATATCAAAACCTATTTTAAAATTAGAAATTAAAAAATCTCGTTAAAGGATAAAAGAAGATAAAAAATTTACTTTTTGTTAACAAACTAACTTTAGTATTGTCTGAAACTCCTGGTTATAAAAAAAAATTAAAAAATCTATTCAATATATTGAGTGTTCATGATTCGTGCGGTACCTTTCGATGTAGAAGGTCGTATTTACGTATAAGGAAATGTAAAAGTGAAATACAAGTGTAGAAGTTGGAGAAGATAGTGAGCGAAGGAACGGGAGTTAGAAGTGGTAGTAGAAGTGAAGAAAGAGAGAAAAAGGGGAAGTGGTAGTAGAAGTGAAGAAAGAGAGAAAAAGAGGTGCGTAACGAAGGAAGGGTGTAAATGAATGAATAAATTAAGTGAAAAATAAAGAACCGTGGTGGAAAAGTATAAAACTGTGACGAACAAGTGAGATTAAGGCGAATACACATTATAATCAAGAAGGTCAGCGATAAAAGATAACCTTATACATAACCAGAAATTATTGCATTTAAATCGAAATTAATGCGAAATCACTACAAGTGGGACGTTTTAAAACACTAAAAAGTAAGAAAAGAAGGTAACTTGGAATAAAAAAGGAAAATGAATAAAAGAAAGAGAAAGGAAGAGGAAAAGGAAAGACAACAAATATTTGAAAGAGGAATGAAAACAATAACATCACCAGACATTAAAAAGATAACGCAGGAAATCGAAGGAGAAACCTCAAGAACAGAAAGAGGAAGGAAAAAAATGGAAGAGTTAAAAGAATTAATGAGGAAAATGATGAAACAGATGGAAGAAAATTTGCAAAGAATAAGGCAAGAAATCAAAGATATTAAAAACGAAATAGAAGAAAGGGAAAAGAAGTGGAGGAAAGAAAAAGAGGAACTAGTGAAGATTAAGGGGTGGAGAAGTGAAAAACCACAAAAAGATTTAGTATTGATGCTGAATAAAACTTAAATGTAAAAGTAGAAGTGAAAAAGGTGACAGTAATAAACAAAGAGAAGAAAAATGAGATGGTGGTGGCGGAAATGAGAGGATGGGAAGAAAAGCAGAAGGCGATAGCGGAGAAGAAGAAATTAAATATACAAACATTTATATAAGTTACGATTTGACATGGGAAGAAAAAAGGTTACAAAGAGAAATACTGAACATAGCGGTAGAAAAAAGTGCGGAAGGGAAAAGAGTATGGGTAGGATACAGGAAAATAGAGGTAGACGGAGGAAGATACGTATGGAAAGACAAGAATAGGGGCCTGAGCAGCGAAAGGGGAGAGAAAATAGGTACCGAAAGAGCAAAAAACTAAAGGGCGACGAGGAGGGCGATAAAAGAAAGAAGGTTGACAAAATGAACAGCAATAATGAGTGATGGAAAATGAAAAAAAAGAAGGAGGAAAAAAAGAAAGTAAGAAACAAGCACAGGAGAAGGTAAATGAACTGAAAGTATTGTTTTGAAACGTAGCGGGAATAAAGAACATGGAACAGGATTTTTGCAATTACATCAAGGAGCAGGATGTAGTGAGATGACAGGAGACATGGATGGAAGAAAAAGAATGGGAGTGGTGGGAAAAACAGTTGCCGGAGGAATTTGAGTGGGTGGTGCAACATGCAGAAAGAGAGATGAGTAAAAGGAGCGCAAAGGGGGGGTATAATAACGAGAATAAGAAAAAAATGGTTAAGTCAGAAAAAGAAAGAGAAGTGCAACAGAGAAGAGTTGTAGATAGGAACATACAGTGGGGAAAAACAAAAATACAAATAGTGACGGTTTATAGCAGTAGAATGAAAGAGACAAGAAAAAACATAGAAGATATGATAGAAGAGAGGGAGGAGGGGTTGATATAAGTAGAAGGGAACTTCAACGCAAGAATAAGGGAAGAGGGGTGAATACAAGAAAGGAAAGGGACGGGAAAGAGACAAACAAAGGACAAAGTAATAAATAAAGAGGGAGAAGAACTGCTGGAAATGTGCTACGAAAAAGGGTGGGAAATAATGAATGGGAACAGAGAAGAAGGAATGGGGAAATATACGTACATAGGCGGAAGGGGAGAATCAATAATAGATTTTGTAACAAATGAAGAGGCTAAAGAAAAGGTGAAGACATTTAAGGTGGGAGCAAGGGTAGTCAGACCACCAACTAATGAAATTGACAATGGAAGAAAGAGAAAGAGAAGAGAGAGAAGAAGATGTGGAGTACATACATTTAAAAAAGTTGACAGAAGAAGGTATAAAAAAAGTAAAAAAAACGGTATGGGTAGGGAAGGGATAACAAGAGAGTGTTGAGGAAATGAGAGAGATGATGGAGAAAGCAACAGATAGAGTCAGATTTAGAAAGTGAAAAGGTGAGAAAACAGGATGGAAGAAATGGTGGGATAGAGAATGCAAGGAAGCAAAGAAAAATGCAAGGAAAGCATTAAGACAGTGTAAAAAAGGGAGGAAAGAAAAAGAAGAATACAAAAAAGCAGTAAAAATATACAAGAAAACATGCGAGATAAAGAAGGAAGAAAACAAAATAACAAGAGGAGCAGATTAAAGGAATAAAAACAGAAGAAGATGTATAGAACTCCTAAAAAAAAGGAGGAAAAAAACGACGACAAAGAGAATACAAATTAAAGAATGGGAGATATATTTTAGGAACCTGCTGGGAAGGGCAGAAAAAAGAAAAGACGCAGTAGTAAGACGAGAAGAAGGTGATAGAGATAGAATAAAAGAAGACGAATTAATAGAGGCAATAAAGAAGATAAAAAAAGAAAGGCGGCTTGAGAAGATGGGATACAAGGCAAAGAGTGGGTATACGGGGAAGAAAATGTAGCACAAAGGATGACGGAAGTACTAAATAAATATGAAAAGGGGAAGGATTCCAGGAGAGGTGAGGAGAAGGAATAATATACCCGATACATAAAAAAGGAGAAAGAAATAAACTCAAGAATTACAGAGAGGTAACATTATTAAGCACGGCATACAAATTATATGCGACAATGCTACAAGGAAGATTACAGAAGGAAATAGAGGAAAAACGTTTGGTACTAGACGGACAAGCGGGATTTAGAAAAGGAAGAACAGTGATAGACAACATATATATACTAAAACACTTGTCGAATAGACAGCTAGAAAAAAAGGGGGGAAATGGCGGCACTATTCGTAGATCTAAAAACCGCTTTTGATAGAGTGAACAGGGAAAAACTGTGAAAATACATAAAAAAAATTAATGAAAGATTAATAGACAGAATAGATAAAATCTACGAAGAAACGAGAAGCAGGCTCAAAGTGAATGGGGAAGAGAGCGAGAAATTCATTACAAAGAGAGGCTTGAGACAGGGATGCCCACTGAGCCCAAGCCTGTTTGCAGTATATACGGGGAATCTGGAGGAGACAATGAGAGAACAACAGAGAGGAGGGATAGTAGTAAGGAAAACGAAGGTATGGTCTATAATGAAAACGCTGGAAAAATACATGAAAAAAAAGAAATGGAAGTAAACACAGAGAAAACAAAAATAATGGTATTTAGAAAAGGAGGGGGAAAAAGAAAAAAAGAGGAGTGGAAATGGAGGGATGAGGAAGTGCAACAAGTGAAGGAATTTACATACCTGAGTTACACGATGAAGCAGGAAATAGGGGAAATGGTATTCAAGATGGACATAAAAAAAAGAAAGTTGTTGTTCAAAAAGTTAATATAGCGTGTGGTGATGTATAGGGCGGAAATATGGGTGTGGAAGGAGTGGGGAGCAGTGAAAGGGATACAGGAAAAATAATGGAGAAGGGTATTGGGACTGGACAAAGATACACCGGGGTATATTGTAAAAGAGGAGGTACAGGTAGCAAAAATAAGAGTAGAGAAGAAAAAAAGGCCATAAAATGTGAGGATGGACTGAGGGAAAGAACAGAATGCAAAATACTGCAAGAATGTTGAAAAGAGATAAAGGAAAGAAAAGTGAAGTACGGGCAGGAGAGCAGAGAATAGTATTACAAAAGAAACGGGTACGCGAGAGAAGAAGTGGAGAGATTAAGAGAACAGAGAATAAAGGTAAAGGAAGAAATAATAAGGAGAGATAGGAACATCGAAAATCAAGAAAGATGGACAAGGTTAAAAGAGGGCAGATATAATAGGAATTATAAAGATATCAAGGGGGAAAGGGTTCCAGAATATTTAAAGGATATAGAGAATAAAAGCAAGAAAAAGAAAAAATGATAGCACGGTTCAGATGTGGGAACGAAACGTTAGGTAACAAATACTGGAAAAAGGAAGAAGAAAAGATGTGCAGACTATGTGGAGAAGAGGACCTTAACCACATGGGGGATAAATTCAGAGAGTTAAGAGAAGAGGTTATGAAAGTAGTAGACATCTCAGAAGAAAATGGAAGAGGAGCGGATGGAAGAAGTATGGAGAAGAAGGAAAAAGTTAGGAGAGGAATAAAAAAAATTAAAATGTAAAAAATGTAAATAGAATGTAGGATAGTAATTGTAAATAGGGGAAAGACGAATCAATTTGTAAGCAATTAAACAATTCAAATAAAGTTAAACTATATATTGAGTGTTCATATTTGTAATCCTAATCTAAGTATAACCAACATAACAAAATTAGAATTTTCGCCAATAGTATCCTGCGATGTTGAAAAAAACTTTTCAGAGCTTGAAATGAATTAGCTGATAAAAGGCACAAATTTATTTTCAAAAATTGGTGACATCATGTTGTAATTAAGTGCAGCAATACCTTAAAAACTTTGTAAATAATAGAATAATTAAGTAATTAATAATTATAAACAATTATTTTAGGATTATATATTTACCTTAATGTTTTTAACGCATATTTCCATGCATATATTGGAGTTTTTGAGTGCATAATTCTCCGAGGTTTAGTTAATGATATCTCTAAAATAAATGAGAGAAAACTAATCACATTAAATAGATTATTATAATCGAAATAACCTAATGGCATATATTAAATAATTAAAGTTGTGTTTTCATCAACAACGTTTCAAATGTAGAATAATCTAATAGAACGGTTACATTAAGCTACAAAGCATTTTTATTACTAAACGCATTTACGTTTAATAAAATCACATCTGTATTGATTATTAGTGCATACATCAATTTAATCACTGAGATTAAATTACAGCATACTGAAAAACTGAAAACATTTCGTTCTATTTTAAAACGATATATTTTTCATCTTCTAATTTAGATATTCTGTTAAGATTTCAACGAAAAGAAATCATTTGCGCTGTATAGTGTTTTAAATTTTTCGTATGAAAAAAATCAGGCGCGTATACAAATACTAATTTAAATTTATCGAATGAAGGGCAAAAATAAAGTAAAGTTTCTAAAAAAGAGAAAAAAAGTATGCGACGAATTCAACCCTAGGCGTCGACGAAATTGAATCGGTTATTAACGGCTTCTTTAAATCTCGTAGGTGATCTTAGTGGTTTGCATATTACAGTAAGAATTTTCAATTAACAATTTAGACAAAGTTCGTCTGTGATTAAAACTTATTAAATTAATTGCCTGTATAATCTTAAATTTATAAATTAACAGTAATATGTAGCAAAAAAATATGGAAAACTCAATTTTTTACGAACACGTACCTACTTAATCTCATTTTCTAATAAAAACTGAATTCAATTTTTTTTCATAAAAAGCAAAAATGCTTCACTAGAAAAATTGTTGACTAATAAATAAATGTTAAATTTTAATTTTTGTATTCCGTATAGATAACAAAAATGTAATAATTAGTACGTTAGGTTTATATTATCTTTAATTCTTGTTTTATTTGTAACTTAAATGTTTAAGGAAACTAAACTTAGAGACACAATCGGATGTTATAACACACTGAATAAATATCGCCATTTATTTAAATTTTTGTGTTAAGCAACCAGAAAATAGCTATAACTAGGTTTAGGATAATTGGGATGTTTTGTTACGTGAATTTTCTGGTAACGTAAAGAGTGTCGACCAGCTCAGTTTATGAGTGAGTGAGTCGTAAGCTTCGTGGTGCTTAATTATAAAGTAAGTGTGTTTATTTTCTAACTTTTTGTTCCCACATCTGCACCTTTCTATCATTTTTTTCTTCTTGCTTTTGTTCTCTTTTCCTTTTAGATATTCTGAAACCCCTTCTCCCTTAATATTCGTATAATTCACATTATATCTGGCCTCTTTTATCTTTGTCTATATTTCCTGACTTTTTATGTTCCTATCTCTCCTTATTATTTCTTCTCTTACCCCTACTCCATTTTCTCTTAATCACTCTACTTTTTTTCTCGCGTACCCGTTTCTTTTATAGTATACTTCTCTGCCATCCTGTCCGTACTTCACTCTTCCTCCCTTTATCTCTTTCCAACGTTTTTATTCGACTTTTTCCGTCAATTCTTTCTTGTATTTTATCGCCTTTTTTCCTGTCTCTACTCTTATTTTTTTGCTTGCACTTCTTCTTTTATAATATACCCCGGTGTTTCTCTATCTAGGCCTAATACCCATTTTCAGTATTTTTCTTGTGTCCCTTTACCTCTTTATACTCCCTCCACCCTCATATTTTCGCCTCATATATCAACACACCTTTTATTAGCTTCTCAAACAGCAGTCTTCATTTTTTTATGTCTTGTTTCTTTTCCTCACTTTTTCGTTTATGTGTTCCCCCTTCCTATTATTCTAATTCATCGTGTAACCCAGGTATGTGAATTCCTTCACTGCTGCATTTTCGCCTTTTTTCTAGCGTCTTCATCATTTCCTTCATTTCCTTTTCCTTTTTAGCCAACAACACTATGTCAATCGCATACGCCAACGACAACACCTTTACTTTTCCTACTACTATCTCCTATCTGTTGTTTTGTCATTGTCTTCTCCAAATCCCCCGTATATACTGCAAACAGGCTTGAGCTCAGTGGGCACCCCTGTCTCAACCCTCTCCCGCGTCTCCGTCTGGTACTAAACTTCTTTCCTCTATTTTCTTCTGTAGTCTTTCTTGTAGCAGTGTCGCATATAATTTGTATACCGTGCTTAACAATGTCACTCCTCTGTAATTCTTTACTTTCTTTCTGTCTCCTTTTTTGTCTATTAGACATATTATTCCTTCTCTCTATCTCTCCGAAAATTCTTCCTGTTTCCATATTTAATTGACTATTTCCGTCATCTTTTTGTAACATTTTCTTCCTCGTATAGGCACTCTTCGCTTTGTATCCCATCTTCTCCTGCCGCTTTCCTTTTGTTTACTTTCTTTATTGCTTCTATTACTTTATTTGCTTTTATTTTATCTCCATCTCCTTCTTTCCGTCTTACTACTACTTCTTTTCTTTGCCTTTCTTCTCCTTTCTGATTTTGTTCTTCCTCCCCTCGAGCAAGCTCCTAAAATAACTCTCCCATTTTTTTATTTGTACTTCCTTTGTCGTCCCTTTTCTCTTTCTCTCTTTCTTTAGATATTTCCATACATCTTCTTTCGTTTTTATTACTTTGATCTGATCCTTCTGTTTCTTTTGTTTTCTCCTTTCTTCTCTCGCATGTTTACTGCTTCTTTATATTCTTCTTTTTCTTTTTTTTCCACTGTCTTAAAGCTCTTCTGGCCTTTTTCTTTGCTTTCTTGCATTCTCTATCTCACCATTTCTTCCATCTACTTTCTAAATCCGACTTTCTCTGTTGCTTTCTGCGTTATCGCTCTTATTTCTTCTACACTCTCTTTTCATCCCTTCTCTGCCCATACCATTATTCTTATTCCTTTTTTTGTTCACCTTTTTTTGTTATGTATTCATCATCTTTTTCTCTTTCTTCTTTCTATTGTTTATTCTAGTGGTTAGTGATCTGACTCCACTCTTCCTCTTATCTTAAATGTCTTTACCTTGTTTCCAGCCTCTTCATTTGTCATTACAAAATCTATTATTGATTTTCCCCTTCTTCTTATGTACGTATACTCTCCTTTTCATTTTTCTTCTTTGTTCCCATTTATTATTTCCCACCCTCTTTTGTTACAGTTTTCAACAGTTCTTTTCCTTCTTTATTACTTTGTCTTATGTTTATCTCTTACCCGTCTTTTTCCTTTCTTGTATTCCCACCCTCTTCCTTTATTCTCGCGTTAAAGTCCCCTACTAATATTATCAACCTCTTCTTCCTCTCTTGTATCATGTTTTTTTTCTCTTTCATTCTGCTGTTATAAACCTTCACTATTTTTGATTTTGTTTTTCCCGACTGTATGTTCCTTTCTGCAATCTTTTTTTCTGTTGCACTTTCTTTTCTTGACTCTACAATTTTCTTCTTACTCCCAATATTTTACTTCCCCCCCTCTTTTGCTCTTCCTTTAAGCTTCTTTCTTTTTGCATGTTGCAGCACCCACTTAGATTCCTCCGGCAATTCTTTTTCCATGTCTCCTGTAGTTTCACTACATCTTGTTCCCTTATGTACTCCCAAAAATCCTGTTTCTTGTTTTTTATTTCCGTTACGCTCCAAATCAATACTCTTAGCTCAATCATCTCCCCCTGTGCTTCGTTCTTTCTTTTCTTTATTCCTCTTTCTTGATCTTTTCTCTTTCCATTACTCATTATTCCTTTTCTTTGCCATTTCGTCATCATTCTTTTCTTTTTCGCCCCTCTTCTCCCTTTAGTTTTTTGCTCTTTGACTACCCATTTTCTTTCCCCTTTCTCTGCTCAGTTTCCTGAATTTGTAGTTCCATATGTATCTTTCTCTGTCTATCTCCATTTTTTTGTATCCTACCCATACTATTTGTACTCTCATTTTTTTCTATATCAAGTCATAATTTCTGTTTTCTTAATCTTAATTCTTGTGTTTCTTAATTTACTCTTCGCCGCCATCACTTTCTGCTTTTTCTTCCATTCGCCCATTTCCGCCACCATTATTTTATTTTCCTTTTCTCTATTTATCACTACCGCCTTTTTAACTTCTACTTTCACGTTTAATTTTTTCAATTCTAATTCCTTTTGTGGTTATTTACCTTTCTACCCCTTAATTTCTTTCACTTCTTTTCCTTTTTTCCCACGTCTTCTTTTATTTCTTTAATTTCTTGCCTTATTCCTTGCATGTTTTCTTCTATCTGTTTCATTATCTATCTCATTAATTTCTTTAATTTTTCCATTTCTTTCTATTCTTTTGTTTTTCCTCTTTCTATTAGTGAGTTGTTTCTTTTGTTTCTTTCCGTTATCTTTTTAATGTCCTGTGATTTTATTCTTTTTTTCCCTTTACCATCTATTCGTTGTTTGTCCTTTTCTTCTTCCTTTCTCTCTTTTATTCATTCCTTTCTCCTTTTTATTCCTATGCACTATCTTTTCTTTTTTTTGTTTTTAAATCCTCCCACTTGTAGTGGTTTCGCTTTAATTTCGTATTAAATGTAATAATTTCTATCAATGTAGGAAGTTATCTTTTATCACTTCTCTTCTCGAGTGTACTGTTTATTCGACCTTAAGCTAACTTGTTCATCACATTTTTATACTTTTTTACTACGGTTTTACACTTTTTCCTTAATTATTTATTCTTTCTTCTTCTCCGTTACCCACTCCTTTCTCTCTCCTTCTGCCCTCTCACTAACACCAGTTCCTTCTCTCACTAACGTCTCCAACTTCTACACTTGCTTTTCACTTTTTGCGTTAAAAGTAAAATACGACCTTCTATGTTCAAAGGTACCGCACCGTTTTAGACGTTTGATTCTTAGGTAATAATTCACAAATTACATTACAATTAATGACAACACATTTCTTTAGTGATTTATTTACAATTATGACGTATAAACTATTGTTTTCGTAGTTAATTTAAGTGAACAATCAATAGTTACTGCTAATCGCCTAATAATTATCTAATTTTAGGTATATAATGGCTATAATGAGTTAATGTTATTAATACATTTATAGAATCTTTAAAATGGATATAATGATACGTTCATTCGCTATTCAAAACATGATTACTATTATCAGTTTCACTGTCACTGGTGTCACTATTCAAGCTGCAATGTCTTGCAAAACGTCAGTTTGTTTGGGTTCACGAACGACAATACGGCAAAAGTCAAGTTCTTGTTTTGGTTCTCAAGAAGAGACTAGGACCAAGCCTCAGTCTGGGTGTTTAACTACGACGCGGTCTAAGTCGAAAGTTGCTTATAATCATAAACACGACAACCGCGAAAGCTTAAGATTTTATATGAGATAGAGATAGTGACCCAATCCCACTACCCAAACAACCACTCAAAAGACAAACCTTCAAGAGGAACAAAAAAGAAAAATAAGATGTAGCATGTAGGTGAGAAACTAATCAAAGAGAAGTAGAAAAAATGAAAGCAAAAAAGACAAGAGAAAAGGAAAAGGCAAAACGGATAAAGGTAAGGCTATGTTAATGCCTGATTCGTTCTGCTCCCCGTAGAAGAACAAAAAGAGAGACCACTTTACGGTGCCCATCCAACCGTCCTATTAAGCAACAGAAAGAAGAAACTTACAAAGAAAGAAGAAGCATAGTTGCAGTGAACACTTAAGAGAAAAAATTATCAAAAGGAAAAGAAACAAATGTCTCATATGAGGCCAGTAAAAATAACACCGAAGAGCTTCCAACGTAGTCCTAACACTACGATGTTCACGCTCAGATGGAAGATGGTAATCGTAGATTTGTTGTTTGCGTTGGTCCGAAGATATAACTAATTTCCACACGCAAGAATCAGACAAAGAAATACTTACACGTTCACATAGAAGACCTTTTACAATACGCCAACGAGAGAAACGACAAGAAAAAGCAGAAACTTTAGAAACCAAACCTAAGTACCAAGAATTGGTAGTAGGCCAAATAATCCTAGAAAATGAAGAAAAATTTAAAGGAAGAGAAGCTAAAGAACTAACAGGTATACAAGTTTCTCAGCTTTAAAACGACAGTGCGTACAAGCATTACACTCAGAAGTAGTTATAGAAGAAAGAAGTGAAGGAGTATTAGGAGAATCTTTCCATACGGCCTTTCTATGTTGCATTGCTTCATGGGTGCTTTGCGCTTTCTCGCTGGACCATTTACTGATGCGCAGACCGTGCACTTACGGCACCATTTCATGACGTCCTCTTTGCAGTTCACCCAATAGAATCGTTCTCGCACTTTACCCAATGTCTTCTTAATGCCAAAGTGTCCTCCTGATATCCCATCGTGGAGATGCTTCAACACTTCTGACACCCTGCTCTTTGGCAGTACCAACTGTAGTCTGTTTCCCGTGCCCTCTACACTTTTTAGGGATCGCTTAAAAAGACTGTCTTCTACTATCAAGGAGTCCCACTGGGCCCAGTACGGTTTAATGTTTCCGCCCAAAGCACTCACTTCTTCCCAGGTTGGTCGTCGACCGTTTTCTTTCCAGTCCAGGAGTAGTCTTATTTCAGGATCATTTTCTTGTTCGCGACATACTGCTCAGGTTCCCACTCATCATCTACCATAGCAGTTCTCCGGAGGCATTCAACTTATTCTTCCAGTCGCGAACAATGGCTGCAGTCCGCCGGACATGGTCTTCTGGACAAGCTATCAGCGTTCCGGCACGGTGTTCTGTGTTATAGTCATACTTTTGCAGTCTCTCGATCCATCTTGCCACTTGTGCTTCCGGGTTACGAAACTGCGGTAGCCATTTTAAAGCGGCGTTGTCTGTTCTCAATTTCGTCAAAGGTTTGGCAATATTGGCAAATCCGGGTACAAATCGTTTATAATAGGTGCACAACTCAAAAAAAACTTCGGACCTCATGTTTGTCGATTGGTCTTGGACATGCTTGCACTGCTCCGATTTTGTCTGAGTCAGCCTTTACGCCATCTCTAGATACGACATGGCCAAGGTATTGCACTTTCTTCTTAAATACGTGGCACTTCTTTGGGATCAGTTTGAGGTTAGCCCCACGTAGTCGCTAGAACACTTCCTTCAAGCTGTTCAAGTGTTCTTCAAACGACCTTCCAACCACGATCACGTCGTCCAAGTAAACCAAGCACGACTTTCAAGACAATCCGCGCAAGATGGTTTCCATCAAACACTCGAACGTTGCAAGTGCATTACACAGGCCGAAGAGCATCACGGTAAACTGCCACAAACCACTTCCGATTGTAAATGCTGTTTTCTCAGGATCCTTGGGTTCCAATTCTACCTGCCAGCAACCACTGTTTAATTCTAATGTGGAAAAGTACTAGGATCCTGACAAAGTGTCTAACGTATCGTCAATTCAGGGTAAAGAGTAGATGTCCTTTTTGTTCACGTCGTTTAGCTGTCTGTAGCCTACGCAAATCCTCGTTGATCCATCTTACTTCTTTACGAGTACCGCTGAGGATGCCCATGGGCTACTTAAAGATTTAATCACGCTTTCTCTCTCTATATCCGTAATTATTTGTTTGGCTTCCTCTCTTTTTGCCAAAGGAAGTCTGCGTGGATGTTGTCGTATCGGCCAAGCATCTCCGGTATTAATTTTATGTTTCACCACGTTAGTTGTTTCTTTGGAATCACTCTCCAGCGGGAACACATCTTGATACTTTTGGATAAACACTTTAACTTTACCCATCTAGTCTTGGCTGAGGTTTTGGCATTTGATGGTAAGAATGTCCAATAGATGTTGTGGACACTTCTTCGGCGACGTATCTTCGCCAGACTTTAAATTTGAGATACTAGCGTGCATTGGGCTACCACAGTCTTCTTTTTCAACGTTACAGGATCTGAGTTGATGTTTGAGATCCTTACTGGAATCGTATTTTTACTCGTACTAAAGTTCTGCCAACGAGTAGTACTATTTCAACTAAGCCGCCCTTCATTGGTTCAATCGCGCTTATGTAGCTTTCCTGGAGATTTCTATTCAGGCGTGCCATCACCACACTTTCAGTCCTTGCAAGTAGAGTCGCGTCTTCACTCAATAAAACACGCATGGCTGCTTTCTCTGACGAATGAAAAGGAATTTGTTCATTGTCGATCTTCAGGACATCGTTCTTCATATCCAAATGGAACCCATACTTCTTTACCACGTCCATTCCCAGGATAACTTTTTCCGTGATGTCGGCTACCAGTACTTGATGGTCGAGTACTCCATTTCCCAAACCAAAGGTTACTTTGACTTGTCCGTGATTAGGTATTTTTTCGCCCGTCGGCGTTCGAAGTCGTGCTGTTACTGGTGATGTCTTCTCGTTTTCCAGGACGCATGATTGTCTTTGTCGCTCTCGTGTCAACCAGTAACTGAACGCTTCTTCCATTAATCTTGCCATCGAGATAAATGCTATGCAATTGCTCTCTAGGCGATGTCATTTGAATGGTAATCTCCGGAGCCTGACTAGATGAGATTACTTGTTGTCTTTTTTGGTCACCTCGTTCCAAATTTTCGAGCGCTTTTCTTGTCCTCTTCTTAGGTTTAGTACGATGTCGTCGTACGTGACTTGTTTCACCGCAGTTAAAAGACGTCACTCCTCTTTCCCGAAGTATTCGTCTCCTCGATGCTTTCCAGTGTCTGCACGGGTACTTCTGCAGCACAGCAAAGTTTATGACCGTGTTGTTGCGATGCTTGTTTTGCTGCTTCATACTCCAAAGCATGCACTAAAGCGTCATCCAATGTCTTTGGTCGAGTTAACCGGAGAGTCTGCTGCGTTGCGCTGTCTCGGAGGCCATCTACAAAGGTTTGAATAGCCAACTGCTCCAAGAAAGTATCTGGTGCTGTAGGATACGCCATGTTAATCTGACGATGTCAGCCTCGAACTCTTGAAGACTTTTGGAACCTTTCTGAACCCAACTTTTAATTTGAGCTTGATACACTTGTTGAAGATGGACATCTCCATATCTCATTTGTAATCGTGAAATTAAGAGTTCGTAATTTTCTTGTAAGTGGTCAGGAACAGTTTGTAAAATTCCAAGCGCTTCTCCACGTAAGGACACTATTAAAGACGTTGCTTTGTGCTTGTTGCTCCAACCATTAGCTGTAGGTACGGCTTCAAACTGCTTGTAGTAGTTTAACCATGGTACTTTACCGTCAAATTTGGCGGTACAACTTTAAACTTGTGAGTGGCTTCTTTCTGATGGTCCATTATTAAATCTTCACTCGTGACGCTTCCTTCACCATGGCAATTCATTTGTTTTATTTTTTCTTCAAGCAGTTTCATTCTGTTTTCTAATTTGTTCTCTATTGCTTCTATTTTGTCATTCACTGATTCGCAAATTTCTTCTTTTAAATTTAACATATCTGCTTGGGTTTCTTCTTGAACCATTTTAATTTGGTTTCCTATACTAACTTGTATTTGCTCCTCAATATTCTTTATTTGATTTTCAATGCTTGTTTGTATTTCTTCTTTTAAAATTCTAGAGTTTTCCTTCATTTTCTGGGAATTTTCATAAAGCTGTTCTTCCATTTTTCTTGAATTTTTTTCCACTTTCTGAGAATCTTCGTAAAACTTTTCTTCCATTTTTGGCGAATTTTCTCCCATTTTTTTATTTATTGATTTGAGAATTTCAAATAGTTTGCATCTATTTTGGTTTGATAACGAGTTACTGGCATAGGTTATAACACGAATAAAAGGTTTAAATACACTACTTTAACAAAATGGAACAGTTAGAAGTTACACGCTATAAACAAACACGCGAATCCCGAACTAGAGTTTTACGTATTTACACAATCAATGTTTTTATTACGGGAGCGATATCAAATAACTTAATGGTATTCACACTAAAAATCGCGAACGGTTTATTCTATTCGATACCCCACACCTGACACCAATTGTAATGAATTTTATTATTATTAAAACTAATTTATTTATACTAAAAGTATGTACACGTTTGAACTAACCGAACTAATTAGATCTAATAATATTTAATAAAAACACTTACAGAAGAAGATAAAGTCCGCGGATAACTCTTATTGTTTACGTTAAAGTCACGTACTTCGTAGATTTATTTTCAACGCGCGTTTTTATCTAACACCCTGTATAAAACTACTTACAACTCTCGCTATGTAATATACTATTTTTTTTCTTTATTCATTTATTTCTTTTTGTTGCCAAATACTTGCATTTATTTTTTTTTTTATATAAAAGCGGCATTTTCGAAAACTCTTTACAATCCATTGTCGCAACATCTAAACGCGACAGTAATCCTTATTGTTGGAGATGTAACGTAAAATTGCTTTAATATTACAAAGATTACATTAATCTCATCGATTAATACAAATAAAACAGTGCTTAACGCAATATTTATTTAAAATAAATTTTCGAAAAAAGCAAATAAGTAGTTCAAACATACATTAAAAATAATAATAGCTGAAAGCTTGTTCATTAAAAAAAACTACTTTTGAATATTCTGAAAATGTCACATTTTGTCAAAAGAAAAGTTGAATGTATCGCAGCTATTTTTGTATTCCTTCTTTGCGTAAAAACGCGCACATAACTTGAACAAACGATCTCAATAAACTCAGAGATGATGTTCAACCTATGTATGAAAGTAGAAGATAGTGTGCACAATTTCTCGGTTATTAACATCGCTCTTAATACGATTTCGCATCATTAGCCTTATCATTTAATAATCAAATTTAAAATGTTGTCATGCACGGTTATCGCAGGTTTACGTTAATGAACGTGGAGCTCGCTTCGCCGTGTAATAAACGAAGAGAATTTCGCTCTATCTAATCTATTTACGATTCTATATTATACCGTGTGAAAACGATCATTTACATCCATCTTAAATCGAAACTTATAATAAACGATCAAAAGAAAATTTTTATTGCAATTGTGAAAACATCTTCGTGCCTATTAATAAGTTCCGCTTGCAAATTCTGTCTTTTAATTTTAAATAAAACGACAAGCCGAAAAATTAGTTTAAAACGAAATCGCCCATATCGCTTTATACATAATTCAAATACAAATTTTCATTTAAATTGACGATTAAACTTTTCCTCCGCGTTATGTTATTAAAAAGCTAAGGTCGATTATTTTATTAAGATAATTTTCTTTTCATTTAGTAAAATGTGTATTTTTTCAGGAAACTTCAAAAACAAAAGGAGAGATTTTGCAAGACCATATACCAAGATGTCTTACCATTTATAGAATGCACTCGGGCGTTCGATTCAACAAGTTTCGAACGAGCGTGGAATTCAGATCCTTTAAATATTCTTGGAAACGATTCGACATCTGGCAACGACTGGATCAGTTTAGAAAATGATACGGAAAATATAAATTTTACATCTTCCGAACCTTCCCTAACATCTGTTCTTCCACCTTTCGAACTGTGGCAGACAATATTTATAGCCGTATGTCTTGGAATTTGTATTATCTTGACAGTAGCGGGAAATGTCTTGGTATTGCTCGCGTTCATCGTTGACAGAAGTATTCGTCAGCCTAGTAACTACTTTATTGCGTCTTTAGCTGCTACCGACATGCTAATAGGTATGAAACTGTGAGTAAAGGAAAATTGAAATGTTTAATAGTCTATTTTCAGGGACTGTTTCGATGCCTTTCTACACCGTGTACGTACTTATGGGGTACTGGGATCTAGGACCGTTGCTTTGCGATCTTTGGTTATCCGTAGACTACACGGTGTGTTTAGTTTCTCAATACACTGTACTTTTAATAACCATCGATAGATTCTGTTCGGTCAAAATTGCTGCAAGGTATCGCAGTTGGAGAACCAAGACGAGAGTAGTTTGGATGGTTACAATAACGTGGATAATACCAGCGCTTCTCTTTTTTATAAGCATTTTTGGTTGGGAACATTTTATAGGTTATCGGGATTTATTACCGGGTCAATGTACTGTACAGTTTTTAAAGGACCCCGTATTTAACACAGCTTTAATTATTGGCTATTATTGGACAACTCTTATAGTATTATTTATTTTGTATGGAGGTATATATAAGACCGCTTACGATATGCAAAAGAAGAGTGAAGCGAAGCAAAGAAAAATGCAGTCGATGGTTGCTTTAAGCGCGGGGGCAATGTCTGGAATGGCTGGTCGTGCAGCCGGTATTGGACTATCAAAAACTCAAAGCACGTTTTTATCTCAAGATAAGCCGCCACAAAACATTAACGTCTGTGGGTCAGCAATGCCTCAGTTGCAATTAAACGCTGATGCTAAAAATTTACACCCGGCAAATTTAAATTGTAGTCAAAAAACAAACGCACGCAAGAGCGGTATTACAGCAACAACTATTATTACTCCTACTACTACTAACACTACCACTACCACCACAATAACCGAGTCACGTAACAGCGATCGTTATAATTTAAATCTTCCAAATGCGCAACTTTCTGAAGTAGAAAAATCTGAACGTTCCAGTAGTCCCGCTTTTGAATCAGATGAAGACAGCACAACTCCAACCGTTCAACAATTACAGTTACAACAGCAGTCCTTAACGCGAAAACGTTCTTCTATGGTTGGAATTGTGATGCAATCAAGCGTTCCTCTGTACGCATTTGATAATCAAATGCATGGAAATGTTTTGTCTGTTAACAATGGTACGCAAAAATTAGACTCTGAAGAAGTTTTACCTAAAATCTTAGAACAAAATCTATTGGACGACTGTGATTCATCGGTAGGTAATAATTTAATTGCCCCGTTACAACCTAAACCTATAGACGTATCAATATTAAAATCGATCGAATCAATTGTTCCACCTACATCACCCGACATATCACAAAAATCTATCATTACACCCCCGCTTCAATTTCAAGGTAGCCCTTTACTAAATAGCACTCCCAATAATTCGCCGTCCCTTAACGAAAGACCTCGTAGTTTGCAAATTAAACCTCAAGGTACGTACGACGTTTTAGTAGGCCTCGACGGAGCAGATCTTCGTTTTATGGACGAAAGCTCAATTGTTGTACCCTCTCCTGTATGCGAAAGTTCCCCACCATCAAGTGTTCTTCACGATTCACCCGCACATTCCATCAATACCTCTGGTAATACTTCTTTGCTTCAGACGGCTTTGTTGCGCGCTACATCTCAAATAGTACCTTCGTCAAAAAAAATGGAAACCGAAGTAACAGTAACAGCCGAAAAACCAGTCACAACAATCGTTAGCGATGCTTCCTTGTTAGATATACACGAATACGACACAGGGGAAACCACTCCTGTATGTGGAATGTCTACCGTAAGTCAAACAGGTAATGCAGCTGCCATTATGACAGCCACGACGGTTGTCGAATTTAATAAATCTAAAACTTGTCATAAACCAGATATAACCGAAAGCAAAATCCGAACAGACTTTGTTAAAAACTTAGGAAAACGTTTGAAAAGCAAGAAAAAGAAAAAAGAAGGTCCATTTGGTGTGCTCGGAAGACAAAAATCAAAGTCAGAAAACCGCGCAAGGAAAGCTTTACGCACCATATCGTTTATTTTAGGAGCTTTTGTTATTTGTTGGACCCCGTATCATATACTCGCTCTTGTTGAAGGATTCTGTTCCGATCCGCCCTGTACCAACGAGCATTTATTTATGTTCTCTTATTTTCTTTGTTACGCTAATAGTCCATTAAACCCTTTCTGTTACGCTTTAGCTAATCAACAGTTCAAAAAAACTTTTACGCGCATTCTTAAAGGAGACCTTCATTTAACGTAGTTCGTATATTAAATTATAGAAAACGGCAATAATTGTATAATTAGAATAATATAACAGATTATTTTTCTGCTTGATGCACAAGCAAGTCAATATTGTAAAGGACAATAAGTAACTAGCTCATGTTAATAATAATAAGCGTAAAAATTAAAAATGCCGGTTGTTCAAAAACCTGAAATGTGCATTCTCAAAAAATGTATATATCTTACATACTTTTTTTAAAACATTTCTATTTTTGAATTCGAACCGGCACGATAATGACAGTGTGCTGTATCGAGCCCTTTCAGCACACTGCCATTATATATAGATATCTACGAAACAATTTACGTTACGTCAATGTATGTATATGTATAGCAATTGTGACTGTTACGTTAGAGCTTTGTAATGCCAACATTGCGCGTAGCTTCTACATCAACCCTATATCACATTAATCCTGTGATAAAACCTACTTTTACAATAAAGATTGCTTCAAATGGCAAAAGATGTGAATTTTCTGTTCAAATTCTTAACGGTGCAGCCTTTATATAGAATTAGAACATAAAATTATTGAAGGTTTGAAGCAACCTTTACAAGCTGGAACATCAACATATCATTTAGTTACGAGCTGTACCATATTCATTAATTTTTTATATATTTTTGATTCAAAAATTTGAATAAAATTTCGAATACGGTGCACTCGTTAGGTATGTGTTTTAGCTTTTGTTGAATGTTAGACTGACTAAATAAAATTCCAAAGCAAATATTTAAACCTTAATGCCGATCATTTTAAACACGTTTGTTTTTAATATTATCGGCATTAGTTGAGAACATGACCAACATTAATACGTTATTATTAAGTTTAGTTTAACAATTCAAGTTCTCGAGCTTGTAGTACAAAAGAGTAATAAAATTTACATATACTTGTGTTTTTGTTAAACTTACTAGAATTATGCAGTTTCAGCTATCTAAATATTTTTGTTAATGAGTTATATCTGGCGTGCTAGGATTCAAGTATCGACCCAAGTACACTGCCTCAAAAAAGTAATTGGACACTTTTAAGCGCGACCTGCAAGGTAGGCAACCAAACTTACGTTATAACAGAACTGCTAGTTAAATTTGGCATTGTAGACATTACTTGCAACTATATTACGGCACCGCCTCCAGCGTTCAAAGAACCTGTTTTTTTACTACGAATATATATCTAAATTGTAACATAAAGAACTCAATTTTTTTTCGCCGAATTTTCTATTTATGTATTTATGGTTGCGTTTTTATTTATTAAAAACTAATTTATTTAAAACGACTAAAAATACGTTTACTTATTCTAGAAATATATTCACTTTTAAATTAACCGAACTAATTAAATCTACTAATATTTAATGAAAACACTTACACGAATTTATGTATAACCGTTGTATAACACTATCGCTTAAGATAAGATAACGTCCTCGGATTTCACACTTGTTTACACTAAAAATCACGTACACGATTATTCTCGGTAGGTTTATCTCACACGCGTGCTAACGACTTATTTATTTCAACTTGATAATCTTCTTAACACTGTTGTATTCGCATTCCAGCAATAACTGACCTACGAATTGTTCCGTCGGTATATATACACATAAGGAAATCCTTCTGGAGTGTTCCCTATTTTTCGGTATATCTTCTAGAAGATGGATAACAGCTTCTAGAAGGCTCTTGCTTTTGCAAATAACTTCTCGAACGTTTCACTGCCCCCTTCTTAGGACTGTTCTGTCCTAGAACAGGAAACTGGATGCGACACCGGTAAAAAGGATCGTGGCGATAGCGGCAGCTTCCTCCATTTCGGCAACTTCCTTGACCATAAAAGTAACAGTCAATGGACTTTTCCTGACCCAATATTCTCCTTGGTTGGTAACTACAGACCAACACTTGAATGCCTGTTCCTCGGAAGACGACCTCCAACATGTTTTGAACTGTCCTCCAATTCAGTTGATCTAAGCCGCAACCAAGCTTGGGTACTGCCAATTTCTTAACATCATGAATCTCCATTTCCCTCTTAAGACCCCATAATGTTCGCCACAGATCTTTGTATAACGGCTTGACACGTGAGTATTTCTTGGTGACCAAATAGAAAACGAAGCGTCCGTCACCAAGTAGTCCTAAAACTTTTCCGACTGCCGGCTGCTGTCTTCGTAATTCATCTAGCTGCCCAAACTTCTTTTTAAACACAACTGCAACCCCTCTGGACTTGTCAAGATCCTCGCTCACGCAATGTGCGATGGCGTAATCTTTTTGTGTCTGGAACAGATCTTGTTGTTCCTCGGTGGTAACTCCGAACCTAGCTTTTCCAGAACCTCCGTATAAGTTTATAAACTTCTCGAACTCCATTTCTTCGATTGGATTCCTGGTTCTGCTACTTATTACTCTGGTTCGAACCTGAACTTGCGTATTGTGGTTATCGCCAGCAAACGGGGCTAGACGATCGACGTGAACCACTTTTGGCTTGTCTCTAGGCGGTTTTCGGATGCAATATATGACGTTGTTAATACGGTGCACGACTTCATAGGGGCCCTTCCATTGCCTTTGCAGCTTTGGCGACAAACCACGTCTCCTTTGAGGATTATACAACCAGACCATATCGCCAGGTTGAAAGCCACCATTTTGCGCCTTGACGTCATATCTTGTTTTCATTCTGTCGCTAGCAATTTGTGTGTTTTTACGGACCTCTTCATGTACTTCGTCTAGCCTCTTAGCCAGCTTGCTGACGTAATCTTCTCCAGCAACTTCTTCTTCCGGTCTTCGTCCAAATTGAAGATCGCATGGTAAACGTATTTTACGACCGAGCATGACACAGGATGGTATTTGGCCTGTGCTTTCGTGAACGGATGATCGGTATGCTATTAAGAAAAGGTGCAAGTACTGATCCCAGTCTCTTTGGTGTTCGGACACTACCTTGGCTAAGTACTTGCTGATTATACAATTCATCCGTTCAACCATGCCATCAGATTGAGGATGGAGAGGCGTTGTCCTAGTTTTTTTAATTCCTAACAGTCGGCAAACTTCTTGAAACAGCCCAGACTCAAAATTGCAGCCTTGATCGGAGTGTAATTCCAACGGAACTCCAAACCGGCAGAAAAACTCCTTTACCAATACGTCTGCGACTGTAGCTGCTTCATGATTGGGTATGGCGTAAGCTTCCGTCCATTTCGTGAAAGAATCCATCGCCACCAGGATGTATTTATTTCTCGAATCGGATTCTGGGAACGGCCCTGCAATGTCAATCGCTACTCTTTCCAAAGGGCTTCCTACGTTGTATTGCTTTATGTGTGCTTTGCGCTTTCTTGCTGGACTATTTCCTGATGCGCAGACCGTGCAATTACGGCACCATTTCATGACGTCCGCTTTGCAGTTCATCCAGTAGAATCGTTCTCGTACTTTACCCAACGTTTTCTTAATGCCAAAGTGTCCTCCTGATGTCCCATCGTGGAGATGCTTCAACACTTCTGCCACACGGCTTTTTGGCACTACTAACTGTAGTCTATTTCCCGTACCCTCAACACTTTCTAGGGATCGCTTAAGAAAACCGTCTTCTACTATCAAGGAATCCCACTGCGCCCAGTACGCTTTGATGTTTCTGCCCAAAGCACTCACTTTTTCCCAGGTTGGTCGTCGGCCGCTTTCTTTCCAGTCCAGGAGTAGTCTTGTTTCAGGATCGTCTTCTTGTTCGCGACATAACTGCTCAGGTTCCCACTCATCATCAACCATAGCAATTCTCCGGAGGCATTCGACTTTTTCTTCCAGTCGCGAACAATGGCTTCAGTCCGCCGGACATGGTCTTCTAGACAAGGAATCAGCGTTTCGATGACTGCTTCCGGCACGGTGTTCTGTGTCATAGTCATACTCTTGCAGTCTCTCGATCTATCTTGCCAGTTGTCCTTCTGGGTTACGGAACTGCAGTAACCATTTTAAAGCGGCGTGGTCTGTTCTCAGTAAAAATTTTTGTCTATACAAATACTTGTAGAAATATTTGATGGACTTAACGACTGCTAACAGTTCTCTCCTAGTCACGCAATAATTCCTTTCTGGCCTGGTCAAAACCTTGCTAAAATACGCGATAACTTTTTCTTGTCCTTCTTGAATCTGCGAAAAGACGGCGCCTACGGCCAGATTGCTTGCGTCGGTATCCAAAACAAATTTTCCATCTTCCCTTGGATAACTCAAAATGGGCGAAGTAACTAGAGCCTGTTTTAGTTGATTAAAAGAATTTTTGCAGTCTTCATTCCATCTAAATTCTGCTTTTTCTTCCGTTAATTTTGTCAATGGTTTGGCAATATTGGCAAATCCGGGTACAAATCTTCTATAATAAGTGCACAACCCAAGGAAACTTCGGACCTGATGTTTGTCGATTGGTCTTGGTCATGCTTGCACTGCTTGGATTTTGTCTGGGTCAGCCCTTACTCCATCTCTAGATACGACGTGGCTAAGGTATTGGACTTCCTTCTTAAATACGTGGCACTTCTTTGGGCTCAGTTTGAGGTTAGCCCCACGTAATCGCTGGAACACTTCCTTCAAGTTGCTCAAGTGTTCTTCAAACGACCTTCCAACCACGATCACGTCGTCCAGGTAAACCAAGCACGTCTTCCAAGACAATCCGCGCAAGATGGTCTCCATCAAACGCTCGAACGTTGCAGGAGCGTTACACAGGCCAAAGGGCATTACAGTGAACTGCCACAAACCAGTTCCGATCGTAAAAGCTGTTTTTTCACGATCCTTGGGTTCTAATTCTACCTGCCAGTATCCACTCTTTAAATCTAACGTAGAAAACCACTGGGATCCTGACAGGGTGTCTAGCGTATCGTCAATTCTGGGTAAAGGATAGTTGTCCTTTTTGGTCACTTCTTTTAGTTGCCTGTAGTCTACGCAAAACCTCGTTGATCCATCCTTCTTCTTTACGAGTACCACTGAGGATGCCCATGGGCTACTTGAAGGTTCAATCACGTCTTCTCTCTCCATATCCGTAATTATTTGTTCGACTTCTTCTCTTTTCGCCAAAGGAAGTCTGCGTGGATGTTGTCGTATCGGCCGAGTGTCTCCGGTATTAATCTTATGTTTCACCACGTTAGTTCTTCCTTTGGAACCACTCTCCAGCGCGAACACATCTTGATACTCTTGGATCAACATTTAACTTTAGCCAGCTGGTCTTGGCTGAGGTTTTGGCATTTGGTGGTAGGAATGTCCAATAAATGTTGTGGACACTTCTTCGGCGACGTATCTTCGTTCGACTTCACGCATCTCACCATTTGTGATACTGGCGTGCATTGGCCTACCACAGTCTTCTTTTTCAACTTCACAGGATCTGAGTTGATGCTTAAGATCCTTACTGGCATCGTGTTCTTTACTCGTACTAAAGTTCTGCCGACGAATAGTCCTTTTTCAACTAAGCCGCCCTCCATTGGTTCAATCGCGCGTATGTAGCCTTCCCGGAGACTTCCATCCAGGCGTGCCATCACCACACTTTCAGTCCTTGCAGGCAGAGTCACGTCTTTACTCAATAAGACTCGCACGGCTGCCTTCTCTGACGACTGAAAAGGAATTTTTTCATTGTCGATCTTCAGGACATCGTTCTTCATATCCAAATGGAACCCATACTTCTTTATCACGGCCATTCCCAGGATAACTTCTTCCGTGATGTCGGCTACCAGTAGTTGATGGTCGAGTATTCCATTTCCCAAGCCAATGGTTACTTTGACTTGTCCGTGAGTAGGTATTTCGTCACCCGTCGCTGTTCGAAGTCGTGCTGTTACTGGTGATGTCTTCTCGTTTTCCAATAACATGTCAGGACGAATGATGGTTTTCGTCGCTCCCGTGTCAACCAGTAACTGGACGCTTCTTCCATTGATCTTGCCATCGAGATAAATGCTATGCAATTTTTCTCTAGGCGATCCCATTTGGATGGTAATCTCCGGGCCATGGCTCGTTGAGGTCAACTTTCGCCCCATTCGGTCGACCTGTTCTAGTTTTCCTGACGCTCTTCTGGTCTTCTTTTGGGCTTAGTACAACGTCGTCGTACGTGGCTCACTTCTCCGCAGTTCCAACACGTCACTTCTCTTCCTCGGGCTACTTGTTCCCGAAATATACGTCGCACTATGTCTTCAATGCTTTCTTCTGAGTTCGAGGGTATTTCTGTAGCACAACGGAGCTTATGGCTGCTTCGGTGCGACGCTTGTTTCGCTGCCTCGAACTCCAAAGCATGGGTTAAAGCGTCATCCAACGTCTTCGGTCTTGCTAACCGTAGAGTCTGCTGCGTTTCGTTGTCTCGGAGGCCGTCTACAAAGATTTGAATAGCTAACTGCTCCAAGAAGGTATCTGGCGCTGTAGGATACGCAAGCCGTGTTAATCTGGCGATGTCAGCCTTAAACTCTTGAAGACTTTCGGCACCTTTTTGAACCCGACTTTTAATTTGAGCTTGATAGACTTGTTGAAGATGAGCATCTCCATATCTCATTTTTAATCGTGAAATAAAAAGTTCGTAATTTTCTTGTAGGTGGTCAGGAACAGTTTGTAAAATTCCAAACGCTTCTTCACGTAAGGACACTATTAAAGACGCGCTTTCTGCTTGTTGTTCCAACCATTAGCAGTAGCTGCGGTTTCAAACTGCTTGTAGTAGGTTGACCATGGAAGTTTACCATCAAAATTCGGTGGTACAACATTGAACTTGTGAGTGTTTTCTTCTCGATGGTCCATTATTAAATTTTTACTCGTGACGCTTCCTTCACCGTGACAATTCATTTGGTTCATTCTTTCTTTAGGCAGTTTTATTTTGTCTTCTAATTTGTCTTCTATTGCTTCTATTTTCTCATTCACAGATTCGCAAATTTCTTCTTTCAAATTTAACATATCTGCTTGGGATTCCTCTTACGCAATTTTGATTTGATTTCCTACACTAACTTGTATTTGTTCCTCAATAGTCTTTATTTGATTTTCCATGCTCGCTCGTATTTCTTCTTTTAAACTTCTAGCATTTTCTTCCATTTTTCTGGAATTTTCCGACAGTTTTTCTTCAATTTTCTGTGAATTTTCGTAAAACTTTTCTTCTATTTTCTGCGAATTTTCTTCCATCTTCTGAGAATTTTCGGACAGTTTTTCTTGGATATTTTTATTCATCGATTCGAGAATTTCAAGTATTTTTGAATCCATTTTAACTGCTTGCAAACGCGTCACCGGCATAAATTTAAATATAACACGAATATAAAGTTTAAATACACTAATTTTTAAAATGCAGTTTTTGTATAACACAAAGTTTTAATAACGATCCACTTGTTAATATTAAACCACTAGTGTACGGAAACGAATTTAATTAATATCGCGATCACGCACTTGTTAAAAGAAAAAGTTTAATAAACACTATTTTATACTTTATAAATAAACACGCGTATCGCAAACTTAAAAGTTATTTACGTAATCAATGTTTTTATTACGGGAGCGATATCAAATAACTTAATGGTATTTACACTAAAAATTGCGAACTTCACACCGTGACATCAATGTTGCGTTTTTATTTATTAAAAACGAATTTATTTAAAACGACTAAAAATACGTTTACTTATTCTAGAAATATATACACTTTTAAATTAACCGAACTAATTAAATCTAATAATATTTAATGAAAACACTTACACTAATTTATGTATAACCGTTGTATAACACTATCGCTTAAGATAAGATAACGTCCTCGGATTTCACATTTGTTTACACTAAAAATCACGTACACGATTATTCTCGGTAGGTTTATCTCACACGCGTGCTAACGACTTATTTATTTCAACTTGATAATCTTCTTAACACTGTTGTATTCGCATTCCAGCAATAACTGACCTACGAATTGTTCCGTCGGTATATATACACATAAGGAAATCCTTCTGGAGTGTTCCCTATTTTTCTGTATATCTTCTAGAAGATGGATAACAGCTTCTAGAAGGCTCTTGCCTTTGCAAATAACTTCTCGAACGTTTCATTATGTTTTCTGCTCAAGTTTTAAATGAATGCTTAATTAAAAAAGTTCTAAATCATTTATAATTTGATTTATAATAAAATAAATTTAAAAAAGTCTCATTAATAGCTTAAATAAATTTAAACTGCATGCCCAAATATAAAATTGCTGTTTTAATTAGCCCAAATTTTTAATACTTCCGGATTAAATTAAAATCAACATTCCGATTTTTTTTGTAAAAGAAGTATTATTATCATTTGAACGTAATTAGTAGTTATTTTGTTCTTCTTCACAGCCCATGGGACTGTATTTAATTGTGCTTTACATTTGTATTTGAGCGTCTTGTGTCCTTAAAGCATTACCTTACACGAAATATTAGCTTTTCTTATTTTTTCTTTTTCTTCAAGTATTTTTACTGTTATTTTTTTTTAATTTCAATATAAGAAAAATGACAAAATTTTAAACTTTTATTAAAAATAATAGGAGTAAGGCTTTACATATTACAAAAAATGTTTTCAAACATTATTATCTGTTTTCTTGAACACTAAACCATTCCATGATCATTTTTTTCTTAAAGCTTCTTACTTTTTTAATTATTTATTTTAATTATTTTTTTTATTGTTTAAGTTAGTAGTACACTATTCTCAACAGTGTTTTAAGGAATCGATATTCGGTTTAAAATGTGTGTAGAATTTGTTGCTAAATTATTGTTAATTAATTGTAAAAGAATGAAGCTGATAGCTTTATTATTATTCTACACACATTTTAAACAAGAAATAAATTCATTAAAGCACTTTTTAGAATGATGTACTGCTAGCTTGCCTAAAGTTAGCCGAAAGACGTATAACTAAAAAAGTAAAAATATTACAATTTTTTTTCTTTCGCAAGAAATTACTATGTTTTATTTGATTCTACTAACCATGCACTGCTAACTTGATAGACGTAACTTTTTCACTTAAATTAATAACATTATTTTATCGGTGCCTTTCAGTAAACGTAATTTTTTTGCACAGCTTTAATTAATTATTATCTATTTTATTAGAAAAGTGTGGTTTATTGGGTTCAACGCGAAGAACAAGGTGCGAAAAATGATCGTCCTTTACAAACCGCCCATAGCAGTGAAAGGCCATCTCTCTTACCCAGAGTTGAAAAAGACAACGTTATCCAAGATGCTCGTTTGACTCCATTCACAACTTCCGCCACCATTTGCAAAAGACTACAGCTACAATGCAGTTTGCAAACAATAAAGAATACTTTGAAAGCTACTCAATTTTATTGCGTACTCGTCCGAGATCTTTAGTTTGCAACGTTCGCAGACGCCTGTCACTCTATCAACATCTCGTCTGCCTTGATTAGTGAGATTTTTGATCGTTTTCATCTTGATCAGTGTTTGCATTTCTGACGTGGCAAGCTGGCAGGACAAGCTACGCAGTTTAGCGACACTATCCTTAATCTCTCTTTTTGTGGTTGAAGATTCTTTAGTGAGATTAAGGAGTGTCCTGGATTCTTCATCTAGTTCATTCAGAAACTTTATCAATGTTTCTAGCATTAATTCAGTTGCTTTGTATTTATCGAGTTCCTCATTTAAAGAAAAAGCATTTAAACGTTATGTTGCCCTCCGTACGAGGAGTTTATGCCAAAGGACCAATTCGGTTTGTTCAGAACAATTCTCCTATACATACGGCATCAGTAGTTCAAAAATGGTTCTTACAACATCTAGAATTGGAAAGAATCCGTTGGCCATCTAAGTCACCGGATTTAAACCCTATAGAAACTTTGTGGGCGGCGGCCGTGCGTGGGTGGAACTACGAACTGAACAATAACATAGAAATACAAAATATAAACAACTTGCATCGCCATATTAATACCGTGTGGGAAAGATTTTGAGGAGCTAACGTATGTCCTAATTTAATCAATTCGATGCGAAACTGTCTACAGGAATGTACAACCAATAATGGATATTACACCCATTACAAGCATGTAAAATACAAATATTTAAATAAAATAATAAATACTTTTTTAATCTTGTTTTTTATTAGGATTTTCTGTATCTAGTTTTGTTCTTGTAATATAAATAATGTTTATGTATAATTAATAATAAAAAAAAAGGTATTTCTATTAAAATGTAGTAGGTATTATAAATAATCTAAAACATAAAAAAATGCAGAAAAGCGGAAAAATGCATTTCGCATTTTTCTAATTTTGTGATTTTTAGATTTACAGCATAGGTATGTATTTTCAAGTTTAGTTTCGAATTTTTTTTGCGTTTTGTATGAGAAATTAGACTTTGATTTTATAAAAAGAGATATGTATCCTTTAATTTTTTATACGATAACTTAAATGGAGTAATATGAATTTATACTGCAATTGTTCGACCACTAATTACGTTTTAATGGTAATAATATTTCCTTTGACTTTAATTTAATCCGGATATATTAAGATTTTAGACTAATTAGTACAGTAGTTTCATATTTGAGCATACAGTTTATTATTATTCGAGCTATAGATGGAGCTTATTTAATAAAAAATAACAATTATAATTTTAACATAAATAAATAGAAAACTCGGCGAAGAAGAATTTAAAACTTTAGAGTAGTTTAGATAAATATTTGCAGGTAAGAAACATGTTCTTGTGGCAGTGTTTATAAAGTATGGTTAGTAACCTCATAATATCGCTGCAAGTAATGTCTACAATGCCAAACTAGGCGTTTTGTTATAACGTAAGTTTTCCTTTTCTTTAAAACTATTTAGATAACTAGCGGACCCGACAGACGTTGCCCTGCATGATATACCAAGCGATTAGGATATTAAACGAAGTAAGAAATGAATGAATAAATGTATACACAAAAATTTATTCAAGTCGATTCAGCAGTTTACTTGCTAAATAACCTATATAACGACTGCAACGCCATCTGCCGGGTTTATTTGTGAATTTAAATCATCCTCAAATCCATTTGAACACACACAAAAAATTTCATCAAAATCGGTTCAGTTGTTTAGAAGGAGTTCAGCGACATACACACGCACACAAGAAATATATACATATATAAAGATTTCCGAAACACCCATGGCCGGTGATTGCCTGCGTGCTGTGGAAGTTAAGCAATCCGTGCTTTTGAGTTACTCATGCATGGATGTTTAAGATTAAGGTGTGGGTCTAAACTGCTTTACGATACGATTCCCATCTTGTCTGACATTTTAGTAAGGACTCCTCTTTTTTGACCGACCTTAGAACCTTTCTTCTTGCGTTGCTCCTCTCATCCGCCAGTTAAGTCTACGTGAACGCAAACTGCTAGGACTCTAGCAGCTTCCAGAGACACCATCCTATAAACGGCGGTAATCCTGAAGGCCACTTTACGCTAGGTTTATTTCTGCCATAGTCCCTATTCTGTGGTTTTTCCGTTGAAATCTTTATTGTTAATTTCTTCTATAAGTGATTTAATGTCGTGGACGTCTGAATTTGGTAAAACGTAACAGCTAAAAAAGAGATGATTTGCAATTGAAGCATAGTAAAGGCGTCTTTGACTATACTTTTGACCCCTGACTCGGTTGGATTCCTAATGTAAATAACTGTTTTCAACTTTTTGTCGATGACTTAATTTATTTTAATTGCCCATTTAATATTGTGTTCGGCTATCATTACCGCGTCTGCCTAAATTTTTTCCGCTAGAACAGGTACCGGTGCCTGAGCTTCTCTCTTTCTACCTATGTTTATTTGCAAGATCCTAATTCTTTTCACGGGGCGAGGATTAAATGGATTGATTAGATTGAGCGTGTGGTTATCCATGATTTTTGTTAATTGACGACGAAGCTCTGGTGTCTGTTGTTTTATAAACTTCGGACAGGATATCGTCCATGGTGCGTGATCGTGGTTATCCTTTCCTTGCCGCAAATCAAGCATAGTTTCTTTCTATCCTCACTTTTGCAATTTTTTAGTAAGTGCCCAGTCTCCCATCATCGAGTGCACTTTACTGCCTCCGCTTGTTCTAATACTCTGCATGAGTTCAGACCTACTCAAAAACTTAATCTTTAGCAGCTGGTCAGCCGATTCCGCTGAAACATTGACAGTGATGGACTGAGTATCCCACCTCGCTGGTTTGAGCATTTCCAGTCTGCTTTTACTAATCATCTCCTTGCTTATAAGGCCGACTAGGGTCTTTAACTAACATTGTCCACGGTCGTAACCTCGTCGAGATTGTGTATATGGAGGGTATAACTTAGTCGTTTCAGAGTACATATGGACCCCGAAATCTCGGCGTTGACCTTGGAGCGAATGTTTTCAAGAACTTCCTGGTTGTCAGAGGCGATAAGTAGCTGATCGTTTCTTGTTTTTCTTACGTCTTTCAAAGTAGTGTTGACTGTTAAAGCTCCGACAGCCGTCCTGACCCCTCTAAGTAAGTCCACGTATGATCTCCCATCATTTTTGATTATAAGCGTTCCTGTCCTGCCAGATGAACTCGCTAGTTGCGTGCTTGGATCTCCAGTCTGGACCTGCGATTTAGCGTGCGAAATAAACAGCGTGACGTTTAATTCCTTAAATACAAACTCCGCTAGATTTCTCACTTCCAGGTTTAGCTGCTTTAATCCCGCAGCCTGTGGCCTTAAATGACGCATGGAAAACTGAGTCAGCCTACGCTGTTTTGTTGTCCGCCGCCAGAACTCCCACGAACGTGTATCTCATTGTTTCCTCTTACTTGAAGCCAGACTTAACCTCCATTATGTCGACGTTTTTTGTAGTGAAAGTGTTTCCAGCCGTTAAAGTACGACTTTTCAACATGCTTGTAACTTTTTTGGGAATAACTTTGTTTCCTGCTTGAATAAGAAGCACAGTATTGTCTGAGGTTGTACTCTCAGTCGTAGTCGCCCGGAAGATTTCCATCGGCCATTCTTCTTCGATCATCGGCAACATCTCTTCGAATGAAACTGAATGTTTTAATGCCTCTTCTATTTTATTTTTTTTGGGTATTTGTCCAAGATCTCTCGTTTACAACGTCCACAGAAGCCTGTCATTCCATTGTCATGCATAGCTTCCTTTATTAGTGTAAGGATTTTTGATAGTTATCTTCTTGATCAATGTTTGCACATCTGACGTAGTAAGCTGGCAGGACAAGCTACGTATTCTAACAACATTATCCCTAATCTCTCTCTTGGTGTTTGAAGATTCCTTAGTGAGATTACGGAGTGTCCTGAATTCTTTATCTAGTTCATTCAATAACTTTATGGATTTTTTAGCATTAATTCAGTTGCTTTGTATTTATCGAGCTCCTTATTTTGAAAAACAAATTTAAACGTTTTTTTTAGCAGCTGAACTGAAGTTCAAGTCATCCTAGGTCAAGTCTACAAAGCCTTTATTAGGCGAACCAATATTAACCGGGCCACCCCTAATCGTGGTGGAAGTTCGGATTCGCATTTTTTTCAAAAGGGTAGAAGGTGATGTTATACATTAGGATTAGATGAACTCAAAATAAAAGTTATAGAAGGTCCCTGACAGCGTATCGCTCGAGAAAACCAAAACTAAAAGCGTGCACCTCGTAACTGGATTCCAAATTCGTTTACACGTAAACTTTATTAAATAACCAGCACCCTTGATTGTGCTACAATAAACTCGAGCTTTGACACAAAAACACCTGCTAGGCTTACCCACCAGCACCAATAAAAAAAAACGTTATCGGTAAAACCACAAAGGAACTATCGGGTAATCACTAAAAAAAATTAAAACGCAGGTGCTTAATTTATATATGTCCGATAAGGAAAAGAAAAACACCAGCAGGTAGCTAAAAAGTCCTCAATAATTATCAATCACGGCAAAGTTTATCGGAGTTGTACTGTGGGCTTAAAAACAAGTGTCAATGTGCAAAACATCAACAACGCCTGGGGGTGCGAAGTAATTCAACCCCTAATCCCTTTAAGTGAGGTGTCTGAAGAATCACCGTTTTCTCGAGATCACGTTATTATTAGATTACTTTAACGTTACTATATCACTTTTATTATCCGCGGGAATAAATAAGTAACATTAACGTTGCTTCTTTGCATGATAAGAGATACTCGTCTAAACTCGGTTTTAGTCTAAGGTGAAAGTTATGCTATTACATATTAAACAAATTTAACACAAAAGTATCTGTCTTGGCGATTTTGGCATCTAGGGCGTTAGCAAAATTTTGTCTGGTATAGTATGCTAGCTAAGTTAAAGCATGAAAAAATTAGGTTTTTTAACCTTTATTTTATGCAAAGTCGTTATAAAGTTACTGTAAGAAGACAAGAACAACGTTTATCATCTGAGTTAGTCGCCTGCTTTTAAGTTGCGAGAAAATTTTGTTGAAGGACCTGACTTTGGATTTAGTTTGCTAACATTTATTACTTCGTGTTAGTACGTTAGTTCCTGCGCTTTGATTTTTTTGGATTGAAACGAGCTAGTATCTTGTGGGTACACGTATACCGTCTCTGTTTACGTATATCGTCTAATTGGGAAGAACAAGCAAAGTGTCGGCGTCAATAAGGGAAAGAAAGCTGCTAAAACTACTTTGGTTTCTTTTGCTAATTTGCCTTCGTCTACTCCTAAACAAGTTTTGATAGTACTTCCAGATGAAGAAACAAATTTTCTTACTTCTTTGGATTCTGAAGCTGAAATGGAAGTATCAGTACAGACTATTTCTGCTCCTCCAAAAGTTGCTTCTACTAATGTTTTGCTAGCTAAATAGAAGATAGCTTTTTAGGTGAAGGTTCGTTCTCGCTCACCGATTTCTTGATGCGGGTCGATGAGTTGTGTCTGTCGCGTGGCGTCTCTCTAAGTCAGCCTCATGGATGCTGGGGGGGGGGGCAGAAATTTGATACAACCCTCCAATCGTAAAAAACCAAGACAACATAATAATAAACACATAATCGAAAAGGGTGGAAAACCCTAAGAAAAGCTTACATCCGACGATGGATGGAATAGGCTGTAGAAGAAGAAGAAGAAAAACCTAGTAAAAACTCTCAAAAAGTAGCACTAATCAATACACATTTAGGTTTGTTTTTTTTTACGAGACTAACTTTTGGTATAAGTTCAGCCTCTGGAATATTTCGGGCAACTATAGATAGTATTTTAGCCAGTCTGAAAAATACTAAATGTTATATTGATGATATTCTGATTTATGGCTCATCGTTGCAAGAGTGTCATAAATATGTGGTTAAAGTGTTAAAGAGGTTAGGCGAGTTCAACATAAAGGTCAATAAAAGTAAATGTTTGTTCTTTGTAAATCAAGTAGATTTCTTGGGACATGTAATTAATGTTAGTGGAATTCATCCAACTGAAGAGAAAATTAAAGCCATAAAGTTGGCTCTTTCACTAAGGACCGTATCCGAACTTAAGTCTTTTCTAGGATTATTAAATTACTATGGCAATTCCATCTTAATCTTGTCTACAAAATTAAAACCTTTTTATAACTTGTGTCAGAAAAATGTCGAGTTTACAAAGTGTTGGTCCCAAGAATGTGAGGTTAGTTTTCAGCTGTTAACATCAGGGAGTGTTCACTTTGAGCACCTAAAGTTACCTCTGGGATTAATTCTAACGATACATTTGATGAAGTTGAAACCCTGCCAAATGTTGGCAATTCTGATGATAAACCAAAATATGGGAGTGATTCAAATTTAGACGTAGATCATACCTTGGATCAAACGTTGCCCAGGACGACACGATTTGGCAGAATAGTTAAATCTCCTAAAAGATTGAATCTCTAATAATTAGAAAAAGATTGTAGTGTTTAAGTTATGTTAGGTGGCAAAAACAATTGTCTCAAAAAAACAGAATGTGAAAAATGTCAATTTTAGTAAATCGACATATAACGTACTTTTGTAAGAATGTTAAATAAAGTGTTCGATTCTGTATTATAGTTTTAATACATAACAAAAACAAATCATTATTCTAACATTAGCTGTTTAATTTTTTATTGGAATAGTTTTAAATTAATAATTCTTTTCCTGTCAGTTCAACGTTAGTTAGTTACTTCGGCCTTGAATTATTACCTAGCAACACGATTTCAGTATTCTCTATCACAAAATTATCTCGGTATTATCAAGACTCTTGGTGTATTCTTAGTGATTATTTTGTTGACGTTTTTCTATAAAACTTATCAATAAAAGCTAAAACAACAGAAAACGAATACAGTTTCAAGAATCTTCCGTCAGAAATCAAGCAAGGCAAGTACTTCAAACATTTAATTCATTAAAATTATATTTTGTATAATAGTAATTTACGTAACAATTGTTGAAAGTGCGGTATAGCATAAGGAACTGTGAATGTGAGTGAGTTATGCTATGAAACTTTCGATGAAAGTAACGCACATTATTTTTTGTGTTTGCTTTTGTAAAATTATATTCTTTTTTTAAAAAATAAGAAACAAAAAATTTAATGTTGGTACTACATTTATTACTAAATTTGACATTAACTTTAACATCATTTTTTTCCAACTTTAACTGAATTTTAAGATTTTTAAATATTTTTTTCACTCGTCTCATACTCGCTTAAATATAATAATTGATTTTGAACGCTTAATTTTTTGTGGATTTTTAGTTTTCATTTTGCCATATTAGTGGATTCGTTCATTACATAACTACACTAACGAACAAATATTGACGTTTGCTATGTTGGCAACACAAAAAATTCTTTTATTAATACGTTAAAAAAAATAACCCCTTTTTTTATTTAAAAATTAAATTTGCTGTAAGGGCAAAACTCACAGTGCTGACAAATGGAAGAGTCTTTTCAGATGAAGTATTAGTTACCCTATCATCCTAATTTAAATTTTAGAAGTTATTATCATAGCGCTAAGCGGTGAAATTGTTTAAAGATGAAATTTATGGCAAAAGTTGTCCCCCTTAGTTAACATAAAAATTGACGTGTTTTTGTGTTTCTTAAAAAAAATTTTACTGACCACAAACCCGTCTGTAAAGTTTTCGTTGGGCCACTTTGAATTTTAAAAATGACTATTTTCTTGCTTCAAATTCGATTGGAAAATAAATCAACGTAATCAAGTTATCAGCTGTTGACTTCAAATATATCACTTAAGTAATTGAAACTTAAGAAACGATTTATTACTTTCTTTGTTTTGATGTTAGAACTAGGTGCGAAGATCATATTTGATAGATAAACAAAAATGTTGTCACGGTCTGGGAGCGCTGTCCTTTAAACATCAAACTGTATAGATACAGATTATTAGGTTATGTGATAAACTACTTTAAAACAATTACAAATATTGAGTAAGATAGATATAAGAAAAACTACAAGACTTGCGTATAACTTTCTTTTATGTTATTTAAAATTTTTTCATTTTTTGAAGACCTAGAAAAATATTTTACATGTTTTTAATTTTATAATGTTGTTTTCTTGCATTACATAAAATATACGTCTAAATTTGGTTTTTTAGTCTAAACTCAAAGTTATACCGTTGATTGTAGCATTTACTAGAAGATAATTAACCTTACGACGTATTTCGTGCCGAAAAAGTATTTTCGCCGCTAAGTAATTAGCATTGATCAGCATATTTACTAATCATTTTGCTAATATTTGATAATTGTTAACTTGTTAACTTGATCAACTACAACTTTAATGTGTGATAAGTTTGCATCTCCAATAACTGACGGATTTGTAATAATGACAAAAAAAATTATCTTACATATTAAATATCATTAAATATAAATTCGTTTACTTTGAACAAATTAAAATAAGAAGAAAACAGTGGGAATTGATCCACATTTCAAATATTTTGACGTAGTAATCTGTGCTTATACGTATCGTTACGTAATCAAGGTTTGTAGTTAAATTATGCTTAAAATTAATTTATCATCAATTTACATATTTACTTTGTCAGCATATCAGACATAAAGATGAGAAACATAATTAAAAAATTTAGCTACTTCAATAATAATCCTAATTTTTTTTTTGAAAATTTGTGTTTGCTCCAATAATACATGCCTATAACATATGTTTTTGCAAAGATATAATTAAGAATAGTGAACAAGAATTTACCAGTCCAGATAGAGCATTTTAATTTGTACGATAAAACCTCTTACTCCAGGCGCCGTCAACGATTACAGATATTTTCATAGATACAAACTCGTTATCTATTTCTGATGTATCACGTGCTAGTTAATACTCTTCTTGACATGCTTCGTTTTTAAATTTTTCCTTTTCTTTGTTAATTACTTTTTTAAGTAAGTTGTGACATTTCAAACATGTAGAATTACACATATTTCAAATATTTATGCTTGAAAACAATTCAGAAACTTGTGTATATCTAACACCTATAGCTATAAATCCCAAAACTGCAGCAATGTTTATCAAAATTGTTTCTCTAGATTTTTCTTTTTTGGTAGACACAACTGCAGACATTACATTTGAAAAAAAATACTGCGTAATCCTTCAATCTTTTCAGATATTGAATCTATTTCATTTTTTTTAGTATTTTTGGTATTTTCTTCATGTTTTAGACTTTTTATACTGTTTCCAAAGGTTTCTTTTTTGAATTCCATATAGTCTTCTTCTAATTCCAATTTTTCAAGGTTAATTTCGGTATGCATTGATTTATTTGGATAATAGTATATTATATATCAAGGTTGAGAAGTGCATCATTATAACCTAAGCGATAGATTATATCGCGAGACGCGAAGCGTCGAGGGATATAAATCGCGCAGGTTATAATGAACTTCTCAACCGTGTTATATATACAATTTTTTCCACTACTAGAATTATTAAAACCTTTCTACCTGTTACTAAATCAAATTTAAAATTTATGATATTAATTTTAAATTAAAAATCAAGTCAGTAATTCTGACAGTTGTCATTAGTTTAATAGAATTAATTTTGACGTAATTCTTAATTGTGATTTAAAACACAAAAATAAACAGATAACGTAAGTTTTTATTGCTAAAGTTGTTTAAATTGTTTAAAAACATTATTATTTTAAGCATTGATTATATCTAAAACATATTTAACTCAATACTATTCACATTTAATTAAGCGCGAACTTCAAATAACTTACTTTTTAAAATCAAATTAATTTATTAATTGAGCGATTTGAAAACTTAAATTAGCATTAAATAAAATCTCTTGCTCTTGGTACGCAGTTTGGTAAACTTTTTTTCTTTGAAACTGTTGTAGTATTATCAGAAAATGTAAATATGTTCATTATTAACTACGTTAACTACTAGTTAATAATGAAATATTATTTACCTGCGCTTAAAAAAGTACAACTTCACGGCCTTCTATTATACGTAATAATGCAAGCGTATACAACTAATAGTGGAAAAAAATTGTTATGGTATTGAAATGATAGAAAAGTATCGGTTTCACTAAATTTTTTAACGGATTCGTATCACACAATTCGTTAACATTTTTTTTCAACTACTAGTTGTATACCTAGACTTTCATTATTACGTAGAATAGTAGGTTGTGAAGTTGTACTTTTTTAAGCGCAGGTAAATAATATTTCATTATTAACCACTGGTAAATAATGAACATATTTACATTTTCTGATAATATTATAACAGTTTCAAAGAAAAAAAGTTTACGAAACCGTCTACTAAGAACAAGAGATTTTATTTAATGCTAATTTAAGTTCTCAAATCGTCCAAATTATAAATTAATTTGATTTTAAAAATGTAATTTTTTTTAAGTTCGCACATAATTAAATGTGAATATTATTGAATTAAATATATTTTAAATAGAATCAATGCCTAAAGTAATAATGTTTTTAAACAATTTAAACAACTTTAGCACTAAAAATTTACGTTATATTTATCTCTATGTTTTAAATCACAATTTATTTGAATTATGTCAAAATTAATTCTATTAAACTAATGACAACTGTCACAATCACCGACTTGATTTTTAATTTACAATTAATATCTTAAATTTTAAATTTGATTTAGTAACAGGTAGAAAAGTTTTAACAATTCTAGTAGTGAAAAAAATTGTATGTATACCACGGTTGAGGTTGAGAAGTTCATTATAACCTGCGCGACTTACATCTCTCGACGCTTCGCGTCTCACGATATAATCTATCGCTTAGGTTATAATCATACACTTCTCAACTTTGATATATAATATATTATTATCACTTTTAGCAACTTCTTTTATTTTCTAATATGTATGTATAACAATTAATAAAAAACAAATAAATAAGAAGATACATTACTTATATGAAAGACTTTCTTCATTAGAGGTTTTTTTTAGTTTTTCGCGCTTTAGACAGACGTAACTTGGCCTTAGCCGTATTTAAAATTGTACAAAAGAACAAAATACAAATAACACAAATCTTTATAAAAAAAATAGTAACCATTTTAAGTTCATCAGGATGGTGGTCGATTAATTACACATTAGATTATTATGAGCTATTTTAATTCTATTATAAATAGTAGGTTTAATTACAATAAGAGAATTTGTTATTTGTCGTTATAATTGTCTAATATATTATTTTAAATTAAAATTAACAGCTGCGCTGTTTACACGCCGCTACTGATTGTCAAATCACCTTACGGGTGTGGATAAACGCGATACAACAAATAACAGCCATTTTACTCGATCTTTACTTTTTCGAAACCACTGCTAACGTTCGTGTATCTGAGTGCTATTTTACGACATGTAAGTAGTATTTCTTTCGGCAGAATTTTCCTCGGTAGTGATTTCTATTACGCCTTTAGCAGATGTGTTGAGAAAAACGTATTCCACGTATTAATCGAATTTGGCGATTCGTTTAATTACGCGGCGTTGCAGATAGGAAAGCAATTCCAAAGACGTTGTCACATTATTTTTTTAGCTTTTTTTAATTAGTTTTATGGGGTTGCCACGTTGTTTTTGTACTCGGCGGTAAACGGAAGGAATTTTATGCACATTACTCAGCATCGGGTACACCTTCTCGCATTTATATTTACTACTTTAATTTTGTCAGTCTTGTGCGTATACTTTTCCTTTTAAGTAATCCTTTTTAATTGTATTCACTAACCGTCAGTCTTCAGCGTATAACTTATTTTATGTGATTATAACGTAGATCATACTGACTTAAATTTAATTTTAAGTCGCAAACTTTATATTATCTGTAAACTTATATATTATCGTTGAATACGTTGACGTGACATCCAAGTTTTTTTGATCGTTTGAACCGGCGTACATAAGCTTATATACTACGAATATTTTTGTTTTTAAATCAAATAAAAGAGAGTAGTGAACGTTACTACTTATGACGAAGGATTGTCGGTTGGGTAAGTTTTTGTGCTCATATTTTATTTTTTTTTAGTCATTATTATCATTGTCGATTTTTGACTAATTTTGCGACTGCATAGTATACAACATAGTTTGATCGAGTAATATTTATATTTAAATTAAAAACAATCACTTATGACTTCTGTTAGCAATTCAATATAATTAATTCTATAATGAGTTGCCTGAATAAGAAGGTCTACGTCAATATTATAGCTGTGATATTACTATATTAGTTGACAAACCTATAATCGTTCTTTTTTTAACGGCTATCCTCTCTTGTTTGACATAAATATATTATTGTTAGAAGCTGTGTTTTGTTAATTGTTTCTTTCTGTGATTGATATATTTAAACAAAGTCTGTATTGGTTGTTACTTACTGGTTCAGTGTAGGACTCGCACACGGAGACGTGCGACACGTTTGCCGAATCAAACTGAGTCAGACGCTTGCTTTTACGTTACGAGAAAATTATCGTAACCATTTTATTATTCACTATAAATAATTATATATCTAACATTGCTATCTATTTATTTAAAATGTGTAATAATAACTAATTAGTTTCTAATAATCTTTAATAGATCTAATTTATTTATCGATATTTTCATAAGACGAGGTATGAATTTAGAAAAGTTTGTTTTGTGTTTACATAATGACAATTATTGTGTTGTGTATTCATAATGCCATAGGCTATTCGTCCGTTATCTGCCAGCTTACATTATTCCTTATTTCTGGTAAAAAATGTGTAAGAATGCATGTTTAATATTTTGTAGACGCATATCTAAAATCTGGAGTCTGTTTAGAACCCCCTTAAACAAATTTAACACAAAAGATACAAAGGTTAGCGTCCTTCTTGACGATCGTAGCATCTAGAACAGGGGTTTCCAACTTATGAATAACCGAGGGCCGCCATTAGATTCATAGAATAAATAGAGGACCACGTCCGCACGGGTATATATCACTTACTTCTTAACACTGCCGTCTTCGAATTACGGAAATAACTGACCTCTGATTTGTTTGAACCGCATTTATACACGTTTTGTTATCCTTCGCGAATGTTCCATATCTTTTGGGAAACGTTCTGAAAAATAGATAGCAACTTCGTAAAATCTCTGGAACTTGAGAATAATTTCTCGAACGTTTCAATATGGTTTTACTTATTATTTTTGAGCGGGCGGTGCTAATGAAAGCCGCATGCCGCGTGTTGGAAATCACTGATCTAGAGCGTTAATCAAAGCTGGCTCTATCTTATTCGTAGGTATGCGCACGATGTGTGTGTTAGCTTGGTCAAAGCATAAACATAGTGAAGTTTTTAAACGTTAATTCGCGCAATAGTTTTTGTATTTGCCCTCGAGGAACTATAGTTACGTTTATTTGACGTCATTGGTCATCTATGGTTATTTCCGCAACCTCAAAATGCATTATGATAAAAAATATTATAAGTAGGTGTTGAAAGAAATAAAATGAATTAAAAACAAAACTTTTTTAGGTCTTTAGAAAATAGAAAAACCTTTTGGTTTTTATTTCATTTCTTTAATCCGGTTGCTATTTGACAAGTTACACATTATAATAATTAACTATGTACGTCTTATGTTTTTTTTCGCCCGATCAACATTTCCAATTGTTCATAAATTATTAATTCATTGCAAAGCGTTTGTTTTATTTAGATTTTGGTGTAAAACAATATAGACTTAATGCTTCTCCATACAAATTTTATTGTTTTTATATCTTGTGTTTCAGTTAACGTACGACATTATAAATATAATAGTTCTTTAATACTCAGTAACAAAAGTTTGCACTATACTAACTATATTTTTTGTAATATCTTACTAATAAATCTGAGGCTAAACGCCATCTCGTAGGAACGGAGCTACGTACGAGTTAATCCACATGTAGGAAAGTATGAAGTTGTTAGTTAGATAGTAAATATTACAACCGCGAATTTCAAAAAATGTATTTGAATTATACGCGGCATAATATTGAAACGTCCGAGAAATTACTTGCAAATGCAAGAGCCTTCTAGAACTGTTATCTAGTTTCTAGAAAATATAGCGAAAAGTGAGGAACGATCGAGAAGAATTCGCTGATGTCTATAAAAGCCGAAGATGGAAATCGTAGGTCAGTTATTGCTGGAATGCGAATGTGTTAAGAAGATTATCAAGTGAAAATAAATCGTTAACACGTGTTTGTCTACATAAATAAATCGAGAATAATCGTGTATGTGATAATTAGTGTAAACAAGAGTGATATCCGAGGACGTTATCTTATCTTAAGTGTTATACAACGGTATACATAAATTATAGTGTAAGTGTTTTTATTATTAGATTTTATTAGTTCGGTTAATTTAAAAGTGTACATATTTCTATAATAAGTAAACGTAGTTTTAGTCGTTATAAATAAATTAGTTTTTAGTTAATAAATAGATACGTAACAGTGGCGTCAGGTGTTGAGGTATCAAACCGTTCGCAATTTTTAGTGTGAATACCATTAAGTTATTTGATATCGCACCCGTAATAAAAACATTGATTACGTAAATAACTTTTAACTTTGCGATACGCGTGTTTATTTATAAAGTATAAATAGTGTTTATTAAACTTTTTCTTTTAACAAGTGCGTGATCGCGATTAAATTCGTTTCCGGACACTAGTGGTTTAATATTAATAAGTGGATAACTATTAAATTTTGTGTTATATAAAAACTGCATTTTAAAAAGTAGTGTATTTAAAAACTTTATATTCGTGTTATATTTAAATTTATGCCGGTGACGCGTTTGCAAGCAGTTAAAATGGATTCAAAAATACTTGAAATTCTCGAATCGATGAATAGGAAAATGGGCGAAAATTCTCAGAAAATCGAAGCAAAACTGTCCGAAAATTCTAGAAACATGGAAGAAAAGTTTCACGAAAACTCTCAGAAAATTGAAGAAAAATTATTTGAAAATACCCAGAAAATAGAAGAAAAGTTGATGGAAAATTCTAGAAGTTTAAAAGAAGAAATACGAACGAGCATAGAAAATCAAATTAAAATTGTTCAAGAGGAAACCCAAGCAGACATGTTAAACTTAAAAGAAGAAATTTGCGATTCTGTGAATGACATAATAGAAGAGAAGTTAAAAGAAAATTCAAGAACCATAGAAGACAAGCTAGAGAAAAAATTGAGAGAAAGAATACAACTGCTTGAAGAAAGAATGACCCAAATGAATTGTCACGGTGAAGGAAGCGTCACGAGTGAAGATTTAATAATGGACCATCGAGAAGAAAACACTCACAAGTTCAAAGTTGTACCACCGAATTTTGATGGTAAAGTTCCATGGTCAACCTACTACAAGCAGTTTGAAGCCGCAGCTACTGCTAATGGTTGGAGCAACAAGCAGAAAGCGACGTCTTTAATAGTGTCCTTACGTGGAGAAGCGCTTGGAATTTTACAAACTGTTCCGGACCACCTGCAAGAAAATTATGAACTTTTAATATCACGATTAGAAATGAGGTATGGAGATGCCCATCTTCAACAAGTATACCAGGCTCAAATTAAAAGTCGGGTTCAAAAAGCTGCCGAAAGTCTTCAAGAGTTTGAGGACGACATCGCTAGATTAACACGGCTTGCGTATCCTACAGCACCGGATACCTTCCTGGAGCAGTTAGCTATTCAAACTTTCGTAGATGGCCTCCGAGACAGCGAAACACAGCAGACTCTTCGGTTAGCGCGACCGAGGACGTTGGATGATGCATTAACCCATGCTTTGGAGTTCGAGGCGGCGAAACAAGCGTCGCACCAAGGCAGCCATAAGCTCCGTTGTGCTGCAGAAGTATCCTCGCACACAGAAGAAAGCATTGAAGACATAGTGCGACGTATATTTCGGGAACAACTAGCTCGAGGAAGAGAAGTGACGTGCTGGAACTGCGGGGAAGTGGGCCACGTACGACGCCGTTGTACTAAGCCCAAAAGAAGGCCAGAAGAGCGTCCGGAAAACTAGAACGGGTCGACCGAATGGGGCGAAAGTCGACCTCAACGAGCCATGCCCCGGAGATTACCATTCAAATGGCATCGCCTAGGGAGCAGTTGCATAGCATTTATCTCGATGGCAAGATCAATGGAAGAAGCGTTCAGTTACTGGTTGACACGGGAGCGACGAAGACCATCATTCGTCCTGACATGTTATTGGAAAACGAGAAGACATCACCAGTAACAGTACGACTTCGAACGGCGACGGGCGACGAAATACCTACTCACGGACAAGTCAAAGTAACCATTGGTTTGGGAAATGGAGTACTCGACCATCAAGTACTGGTAGCCGACATCACGGAAGAAGTTATCCTGGGAATGGACGTGATAAAGAAGTATGGGTTCCATTTGGATATGAAGAACGATGTCCTGAAGATCGACAATGAAGAAATTCCTTTTCATTCGTCAGAGAAGGCAGCCGTGCGAGTCTTATTGAGTGAAGACGTGACTCTGCCTGCAAGGACTGAAAGTGTGGTGATGGCACGCCTGGATGGAAGTCTCCGGGAAGGCTACATACGCGCGATTGAACCAATGGAGGGCGGCTTAGTTGAAAAGGGACTACTCGTTGGCAGAACTTTAGTACGAGTAAAGAAGACGATGCCAGTAAGGATCTTAAACATCAACTCAGATCCTGTAACGCTGAAAAAGAAGACCGTGGTAGGCCAATGCACGCCAGTATCACAAATTGTGAGATGCGTGAAGTCGAACGAAGATACGTCGCCGAAGAAGTGTCCACAACATCTATTGGACATTCTTACCACCAAATGCGAAAACCTCAGCCAAGACCAGCTGGCTAAAGTTAAAGTGTTGATCCAAGAGTACCAAGATGTGTTCGCGCTGGAGAGTGGCTCCAAAGGAAGAACTAACGTGGTGAAACATAAAATTAATACCGGAGACGCTCGGCCGATACGACAACATCCACGCAGACTTCCTTTGGCGAAAAGAGAAGAAGCCGAACAAATAATTACGGATATGGAGAGAGAAGGCGTGATTGAACCTTCAAGTAGTCCATGGGCATCCCCAGTGGTACTCGTGAAGAAGAAGGATGCATCAACGAGGTTTTGCGTAGACTACAGGCAGCTAAACGACGTGACCAAAAAGGACAGCTACCCTTTACCCAGAATTGACGATACGCTAGACACCCTGTCAGGATCCCAGTGGTTTTCTACGTTAGATTTAAAGAGTGGATACTGGCAGGTAGAATTAGAACCCAAGGATCGTGAAAAAACAGCTTTTACGATCGGAACTGGTTTGTGGCAGTTCACTGTAATGCCCTCGGCCTGTGTAACGCTCCTGCAACGTTCGAGCGTTTGATGGAGACCATCTTGCGCGGATTGTCTTGGAAGACGTGCTTGGTCTACCTGGACGACGTGATCGTGGTTGGAAGGTCGTTTGAAGAGCACTTAAACAACTTGAAGGAAGTGTTCCAGAGATTACGTGGGGCTAACCTCAAACTGAGCCCAAAGAAGTGCCACGTATTTAAGAAGGAAGTCCAATACCTTGGCCACGTCGTATCTAGAGACGGAGTAAGGGCTGACCCAGACAAAATCCAAGCAGTGCAAGCATGGCCAAGACCGATCGACAAACATCAGGTCCGAAGTTTCCTTGGGTTGTGCACTTATTATAGAAGATTTGTCCCCGGATTTGCCAATATTGCCAAACCATTGACAAAACTAACCGAAGAAAAAGCAGAATTTAGATGGAATGAAGACTGCGAAAATTCTTTTAATCAACTAAAACAGGCCCTAGTCACTTCGCCGATTTTGAGTTATCCACGAGAAGATGGAAAGTTTGTTTTGGATACCGACGCAAGCAATATGGCCATAGGCGCGGTCCTTTCGCAGGTTCAAGATGGACAAGAAAAGGTGATCGCGTACTTTAGCAAGGTTTTGTCTAGGCCAGAAAGGAATTATTGCGTGACTAGGAGGGAGCTGTTAGCAGTCGTTAAGTCCATCGAACATTTCTACAAGTATTTGTATGGACGAAGATTTTTACTGAGAACAGACCACGCCGCTTTAAAATGGCTACTGCAGTTCCGTAACCCAGAAGGACAAGTAGCAAGATGGATCGAGAGACTGCAAGAGTATGACTACGACACAGAACACCGTGCCGGAAGCAGTCATCGGAACGCTGATGCCTTGTCCAGAAGACCATGTCCGGCGGACTGCAGCCATTGTTCGCGACTGGAAGAAAAAGTCGAATGCCTCCGGAGAACTGCTATGGTTGATGATGAGTGGGAACCTGAGCAGTTACGTCGCGAACAAGAAGACGATCCTGAAATAAGACTACTCCTCGACTGGAAAGAAAGCGGCCGACGACCAACCTGGGAAGAAGTGAGTGCTTTGGGCAAAAATATCAAAGCGTACTGGGCGCAGTGGGACTCCTTGATAGTAGAAGACGGTCTTCTTAAGCGATCCCTAAAAAGTGCCGAGGGCACGGGAAACAAACTACAGCTGGTAGTGCCGAAAAGCAGGGTGACCGAAGTGTTGAAGCATCTCCACGATGGGACATCAGGAGGACACTTTGGCATTAAGAAGACGTTGGGTAAAGTGCGAGAACGATTCTACTGGATGAACTGCAAAGAGGACGTCATGAAATGGTGCCGTAAATGCATAGTCTGCGCTTCAGGAAATGGTCCAGCGAGAAAGCGCAAAGCACCCATGAAACAATACAACGTAGGAAGCCCTTTGGAAAGAGTAGCGATTGACATCGCAGGGCCGTTCCCAGAATCCGATTCGGGAAATAAATACATTCTGGTGGCGATGGATTATTTCACGAAATGGACGGAGGCTTACGCCATACCCAATCAGGAAGCAGCTACAGTCGCAGACGTATTAGTAAAGGAGTTTTTCTGCCGGTTTGGAGTTCCGTTGGAATTACACTCCGATCAAGGCCGCAATTTTGAGTCTGGGCTGTTTCAAGAAGTTTGCCGACTGTTAGGAATTAAAAAGACTAGGACAACGCCTCTTCATCCTCAGTCTGATGGCATGGTTGAACGGATGAATCGAACAATGGGCAAGTACTTAGCCAAGGTAGTGTCCGAACACCAAAGGGACTGGGATCAGTACTTGCACCTTTTCTTAATGGCATACCGATCATCCGTTCACGAAAGCACAGGCCAAACACCATCCTGTGTCATGCTCGGTCGTGAGATAAGATTACCATGCGATCTTCAATTTGGGCGAAGACCGGAAGAAGAAGTTGCTGGAGAAGATTACGTCAGCAAGCTGGCCAAGAGGTTGGACGAAGTACATGAAGAGGTCCGTAAAAACACACAAATTGCCAGCGACAGGATGAAAACAAGATATGACGTCAAGGCGCAAAATGGTGGGTTTCAACCTGGCGATATGGTCTGGTTGTATAACCCTCAAAGGAGACGTGGTTTGTCGCCGAAGCTGCAAAGGCAATGGGAGGGCCCCTATGAAGTCGTGCAGCGTATTAACGACGTTATATACCGCATCCGAAAACCGCCCAGAGGCAAGCCAAAAGTGGTCCACGTCGATCGTCTAGCCCCGTTTGCTGGCGATAACCACAATCCGCAAGTTCAGGTCCGAACCAGAGTAATAAGTAGCAGAACCAGGAATCGAATCGAAGAAATGGAGTTCGAAAAGTTTATGAACTTATACGGAGGTTCTGGAAAAGCTAGGTTCGGAGTTACCACCGAGGAACAACAAGACCTGTTCCAGACACAAAAAGATTACGCCATCGCACATTGCGTGAGCGAGGAGCTTGACATGTCCAAAGGGGTTGCAGTCGTGTTTAAAAAGAAGTTTGGACAGCTAGATGAATTACGAAGACAGCAACCGGCAGTCGGAAAGGTTTTAGGACTACGTGGTGACGGACGCTTCGTTTTCTATCTGGTCACCAAGAAATACTCACGTGTCAAGCCGTTATACAAAGATCTGTGGCAAACATTATGGAGTCTCAAGAGACAAATGAAGTTCCATCATGTTAAGAAATTGGCAGTACCCAAGCTTGGTTGTGGCTTAGACCAATTGAATTGGAGGACAGTTCGAAACATGTTGGAGGTCGTCTTCCGAGGAACAGGCGTTCAAGTGTTGGTCTGTAGTTACCAACCGAGGAGAGTATTGGGTCAGGAAAAGTCCATTGACTGTTACTTTTATGGTCAAGGAAGTTGCCGAAATGGAGGAAGCTGCCGCTATCGCCACGATCCCTTTTACCGGTGTCGCATCCAGTCTCCTGTTCTGGGACAGAACAGTCCTAAGAAGGGGGCAGTGAAACGTCCGAGAAATTACTTGCAAATGCAAGAGCCTTCTAGAACTGTTATCTAGTTTCTAGAAAATATAGCGAAAAGTGAGGAACGATCGAGAAGAATTCGCTGATGTCTATAAAAGCCGAAGATGGAAATCGTAGGTCAGTTATTGCTGGAATGCGAATGTGTTAAGAAGATTATCAAGTGAAAATAAATCGTTAACACGTGTTTGTCTACATAAATAAATCGAGAATAATCGTGTATGTGATAATTAGTGTAAACAAGAGTGATATCCGAGGACGTTATCTTATCTTAAGTGTTATACAACGGTATACATAAATTGTAGTGTAAGTGTTTTTATTATTAGATTTTATTAGTTCGGTTAATTTAAAAGTGTACATATTTCTATAATAAGTAAACGTAGTTTTAGTCGTTATAAATAAATTAGTTTTTAGTTAATAAATAGATACGTAACAATATTTCTAACTGTACTACGCAAGTGCAAAAATTTGTTTATATAATTGCAGAAACCATCTTAGAGACCAGTGGACAGCTGTTTCGTCCTATTTGGACTCCTCAGCACTGGAATACTCTAATGCAGTTTCCACAACTATATAAAACAAATTGCCATAGTTTTATCCCATTCGGGTGTTAAGTTGATTAATAAATCTGAGGCTAAACGCCATCACGTAGGAACGGAGCTAAAAAGGTTGGTGGGTCAATCCTACTTTTTCTAATTTGGATTTTCTAGCAGTCAATGTGGCAATATATCCAAGATCTCGATGAAAAATAAAATGATTATTTTAACAAAGATTTTTTGACGATAACGTAAACTAATGACTAGTCATAAGATTCTGTTGAGTTGTATAAATAATTTGTAAGTTATTTATTTAAATAGATGAATCACTAGAACCGAAAGAAACCGAAAAGTACCGAGAAAAACAAGAATCAGACCGTTGTTGTCTATAAGAACCTAAACCGAAACCGTTATATTACGTTTCGATCCAGGTCCCTGCTTAGCGATACTGTAAAAAAATTCCGCATATACAAATTTAACGGTTTGTAATGGTACTACTTTTTTTGTCAAAATTTTAGATTCTGACACTTTTTCGCTTTGTCGTTTTTGAAAAAAGTTTTGGATTTTGATGGTTCCGATAACGGTAAAATTTCGTGGAATGACTTTTCAATGTCTAAATATTAGGCTTTTGATAGTTCTACTATTTCCAAATGTTTCTCGCATGCTAGGGTTTGATCCGGCTGAGGAGTTAGAACTATCTGTCTTTCGGGAGTTTCCTGACGTTCATGAATAACAGGAACGTCGTTGATAAGACTACTCGCAAGACCATCACAACCATCAGTGCTATTGGTTCTTTGAAGTGCAGCTGGCTCAAAGTCTTCCTCAGTGAAAACGTTTGGGTTATAGAGACAGATTTCTGTAGCTTTAAATCCTGTTATAGCTTTTTCTGGGGTAGCTACCCTGATAAATACATTACTAAACAGCTCTGCAATTTCCAAGGGGTTATTTTTTCATGCGGGCGATTCCGTAAATATTTATTGCATTCTGAATTAAACGCTGTCTTCACCGGGTCGTAAAAAGTGACATCAAGTGGCTGGATCTTATGTGAGGTGTGTGGAGGGATTGACAAAAGAATAATACTGTTGGCTTTGCAGAATTCATAACCTTTTAGAGTAGAGTGAGTCGAATGGTTATCCATTATGAGAAGAACCGGATCCTCCTGGCTCGCTTTCTCAAATTTTTGGCAATGTTCTAAATATTGCAGGAACAGGTCTTCTGTGATCCACCCTTTGTCCGAACAAGTATAGAGAGCTCCTACTGGACCCCTTTTTTGGAGTTGCGGATTAATTCTTTTTCGCGCATAAATGAACATTGGTGGCACATAAATTCCGGTTGCGCTAAAAGCACACACCACTGTAATATTTCGCCCTCTTTCCCAGCTTGTGGCGAATCCAACTTGTTTCAGTCCCTTCTTGGCTAAAATTTTTCCTGGCGTCTGAACTGTAGAAATTCCTGTTTCATCAGTGTTGAAAATTCGATGGGCCTTGAAATTATACTTTGCGTGCACTTGTTCTAAATAATTGAAAAATATGGCAACTTCTTCCTTACTAAAAGCGGTGATTCGATTTATTGATGTTGCTTCCGGCTTGCGGAGAGCAATTTAGAGATTTCTTTTCATAAATCCGCACAGCGAATCATCACCGGCACTTTTTGAAGCTTTATTAAAAGGACAAGACAGATGATTTTTAACAGCATATTCATAAGCAGGTTTTTTGATTTCCTGAGTGGAAATCCCGTAAAAAAGTTTTGCTAGATGAATAACATGCTGCGCTAAAAAATTTTTTTTGTCTACTGAAAATACCAGTTTGCGCCCTAGAGAAGGTCCAACATCGTCGTTTTGTTTCAATCTCTTTTGCAGGGTACTTCTGGGAATGTTGAAAGCTCTGGATACTTCTTTAACACTCCTACCGTTCCTAACCGCAGTGATGGCTGCCTTTAGCTGGTCACATTTTCAAGTCCCTTTTTCTGTTTGCCTGCGATAGGTCCTTGGCATCTGAAAAACGTATTAACTATCTCAGCGTATCCTTAAACATTTTTGAAATTGTGACTTTATTTTTCCAATGAAAAATTGATGTTTTCAATACTGTTGGGGTAATGGTGGCCGGCTCCCATTACCCCACAGTGGCCGGACACAATAACCCCAAAAAACACATGTTATAATGACAACAATGAAAAAATTCTAAAATTAAAGAAATTGCTACTTACGATTGTTTTCTCCGAACACTATTAATAACAAAAGAATACACAACAAACAGTTTCAGAAAAATTTCGAGCCTGTGAGTTCAAACAGACTGCGATACCAAAACTGAAATAATATGTTGGCTGCTTTAATTCAAGGAATCGCCGGCCTGTTCTTGGTTAACTAGTTGAACTACCCTTAAAGAGATGGCGCAACTGTGTCCTGTTGTGAAATAAAAATTATACCGCAATATTTGGGGCGGCTCCTATTACCCCGGAAACCATCATTCCCCTGGTTTCCCCTACTTTTAAATTTACGTATTTATAGATGTTAAACGTGTTTTTTAAATTTTGCTAAAAACCCTAACACAATGTTCTCACGATTTAAATATGCTTATTTTAAAAATTATTTTTATGTGCGTATATTTTAATAAAAAGTAATCTAAAATCATAGTATGTAATCTGTTAAAAATTGTATAAGAAACGCAATTTAATTATTAAAAAATTACACATAGAGAATATAAAATCGAGACATCTGCGATTGAATTGAATAGAAAAACCAATTGCCTTATAATTAAAACTATAATAAATTTACAATAATAAACTACATTTGCTACAAAGAAATTTGAGACAAGGTACTATAATTTTGCTGTAAAATTACTAGTAGTATTTATGATTTTAGAGGTCATCTTTTTCAAAATTTTTGTGGCATTCTAAGCGGGTTTACTTAAAGTACCTTTTAGCAAATTTCGTAGAATTCTTTGCAATATTGAAAAAGTATATTATTTACCTGGTTTTGGGTACTGAAGTCAGACACAGTTATATAGACCCTGAACAAGAATAAGGAAAGTTTTCTTTACTAATATGGATTTCGTGTTTGCAGTTTGCCAAGTTTAAATTTTTATATCGAGTTTTAGTGCAACGTATTTGTATAATCAGATAAGTGCCTATTTATTTTTTTATTTTTGCACCATCAAAGTCATTTTGTAAATAATTTATTTTAACGCAGCGAGTACACCCTAAATTCGATGTTTGCTTAGTTGGCTGTTCAACGTTGACAGAAAATAATTCAAAGAAATTTCAACGGTCATCACTGATAAGAAACATAAATTTAAAAAATGCTTTTATTTACGTAACTATGGTCAATAATTAATAAACAGCACATTTTAAAAAATATATAGGTAAATATATGCAACAACGGGTTTTAAAATTTATTTGCATATTTTTTTAATAACAATCCCAGGAAAATGCTTTTGTGCACTTTTAAAACTAATCATGTTTGAAGTTATTTTGTAATTTGATTAATTCATACTAGTCGGTAAAAAGACAAACATTACAATATATAGTAGATGTTTTATTGAAGTGATTAAATAAATACAAATAAAGTTTCTTCATTGAAAAATTTAAACTAAAACCATTTGTCGGTATATTTCATACCAATTAAAATAACTTTAATACATTTTAATGCATTTCATAATTATTACTATAAAATGTAGATTTTTTAATACTACTTGGTAGAGCAAATCTTAACTGTGTGTTTTTTTTCAGATGTCATCACAAGACGACATTCTAATGTAAACGTTGTTATATACGTAAACCCGTTGCGTTAAATATGGCAAAATCAGGCGCGGCTCCAGCAGTTTATTTCGGTGGGGGCTTCATCAGGCCCCCCCCTTTGAAGCCGCGCCTGGGCAAAATTTAGAATATTTATTTAGTACCTATGTAATATGTGATGATAGTAATAAGTAATATTTCCCATATATTGGAAACAAATATTGAGACGACATTTACATCTAATGTCTGCCATATATTGAAAACATATATTTAGAAGATATTTATAACTAATATTTAGAAAATATTTATTTTATATAAATTATTGATATAATATTACAATAAATGGCCAATATAAAAAAGTGTGATATTTAAAATATTTACCTGATGTTATTTACTAATATATTACGTATATTTTATGCTACTAAGGATATTATTTAATTGCTTTTTACTTTTTCATTGCTAAGTTCAATGCGATGTATGGCTATATATTCCGGTCTATGGTCTACTTCAGTTTCTACTTTAGTCTGTCTACTTTCTTTATATGAATGTACTATAAATATAGCATTTCTACTATTTTTTTGCTTTTATGTACTGGGTAAATTAAATTTACAAAATGAATCTAATTAAAACAAAAAGTACGATTAAATTAATCGCCAGACTAGAACCACGTACCTAAATAAAACTAACATACATACAGATATGTAGAATTGTAAGATTTGTGCAAATGTTGCATGCGTTGATAATGATATAATTTTTTTTTTGACTAAATATATGTATTTTTTTTTAATAAGTACTTTAAATTGAGTATTAGCTTATAATTGTGATTGCTTAACTCAAATCAGATTAAATAATATTTCAATTAAGTACTAATGACATTACAAAAACAATAAAAAGTTTACACTATTTTCACGTCCCCTGTACTATATTTTTTGTAGTTGATATGCTGTAATTTTGTCTATTTAGGTTGGCTACTCTGCTCCACATACAAATACAAATAAATAATCATTCTGATTGGTCAATAACCTGGCTGTAGTGGAAGTCAGGTGGATCTAAATCCTTTTATAAGTTTTTACTTTTTCTAATAATTCTCTGTTTATTATATTTAGATAAAATATATAACGTACTGTATGGCCATTTGGTCAGGTCAGGCAGAATAAATATCCTTTTTAACAATTATTTACGCCATGAGTGAACAACATTCCTGTGGAATTCTTTATAGTAAAGATGGAAATGAGTCACAGGACGAGGTAAAAACGGTTATTTAATTTCTTTATAATATGGTGCATTATTTAGAAACTGCTTCAACCATTCACCTACATTACACAAATTCCTGGTAAAAATATTAGATCCAAGTTAGCCAGAGCTTTTAATTATTGGTTAAATATCCCCGAAGACAAATTAAAACAAATTGAAGAAATTATACAAATGTTACACAATGCTAGTTTACTGTAAGTTGCGCTCTTGTTAAATTATCATGCAGGATTCAGTTTTAGACTCGATGATATACAAGACAATTCAATCTTGAGAAGAGGAGTGCCCGTAGCTCATAGTATTTATGGTATTGCTAGTGCTATTAATGCTGCCAACTATGTAATTTTTATTGCTTTGGAAAAAGTGCTAGACTTAAACCATCCAATGGCAACAAAAGTTTACACAGAGCAGTTATTAGATTTGCACAGGGGACAAGGAATGGAAATATATTGGCGGGATAATTTTGTTTGCCCAACAGAAGAGGAGTACGAACAAATGACTATTCGAAGTAAAATTAAAATGTGCCCGTCTAGAAACTTTACGTTAAAAATGAAACTATTTTAGAAACGGGTGGTTTGTTTATGTTAGCAATTAGATTGATGCAATTATTTAGCATAAATAAAGAAGATTTTACTAGACTCACAGAGATTCTGGGATTGTCTTTTCAAATACTTGACGATTATCAGAATCTACATTCCGAAGCTGTAAGCAAAATTCAAATTTGTACACTTCATTTTACAAAACATGTTTTAGTATTTCAAAAACAAAAGTTACTGTGAAGATCTGACAGAGGGAAAATTTAGTTTTCCTATAGTCCACGCAATTCATAGCCAGCCAAACGATGGACAAATCATACGTAAGTTTAAGCACAATAATGAATCTATCATATCAAATGTTTTTTTTTAGATATCCTCCGTCAAAGAACGAAAGACAACGAAGTAAAAAAGTACTGTGTGTCACTATTAGAAAAGTTTGGAAGTTTCGAATACACAAGGAGAAAATTAATCAAGTTGAAAGAACAAGCAGTTGAAGAAGTCGGAAAATTGGGTGGAAATCCAGTCATGGAGAGCGTAATCGAAAATTTTTTTAAAACCATATCTAAAGAATCTTAACTTATTTATTTATGTTTATAATCAAATCTTACATTCAATAAAATACACTTATTTAATTAACGATAAATTACTGCGAATCGCTAGAAGAACTACTACTGGAATCCGTTGACATTACCTCCACATCCTCAGTATCTTGTTTATGATTTCTTGTATCTACAGGGACACTTCCTTGTCCGACACTCATATGTATCTCTCCAGAGGAGTGCCAAGCAAACTGATTAGGTTGTGAAGCGGGTATTTCTATAAAAACCAGTTGAATTTAAGAAAAAAAATTAATACAGAATTACCACCAGGATGTCCTTGTCTGTGTAAATCGGAAATATTTTGTTGTTGTAATAAGTGACCATTGATAGGATCGCTAAGCCGTCCTAAAAACCCGAGCCTCATTTCAATGTCTGTCGGATAAGGTCTACGAGGATCACCCTGTTGCCAAGTCAGTGGAGCACAAACTGCATTTGAAGCACTAATACGATGTGCAAATTTTATTAACTCCTCAGAAGACACTGGCCTTTTATTTGCTCGATGAATAGATTGCAATTTTTGATTTGCTTGATATATTGCTGTTGATAATATTTGTTCTGCTTCTTTTAACTGCTTTTGAAGTTGATTAATATCGTTATCTTGTCTTTCGACCTCTGCCTTAAGTATATCCATTTTTTCATCAATTTTGGCTTGCTCCGATGCCAACTTTAAAGTGTCCTTTAGTTCGGCGTCTTTTGCCACTAATAACTGAGTGCGTTGTGAATAATCCGAACAAGAAAGCTTTAAATGCTTGGGTGCGATAGCGTTCTCGATCATCTCTCTAAAAACAACTAGTTAATAAGACAATACAAAATTTGGAATATTAGTACTTCGAAATTAGTTCAATGTCGTCTATTAAATTTAAAAGCTTTTCGCGAGTACTTAATTGAGCGGACATTTAAAAATACTTAGAATCTTTTATTTATGATATTTAGATTCTAATTTTTGAGGTTAGGCGAAAACAGGAATTTTGATATGTTTCATAAACAGTTTTTTTAGAAAGTGGCTAAAGTAGCGAAAATAAAATTCCGCCAAATAGTGTTTAATGTGACTACAGTTAATTACATACCGAGTGGTTCAAATTTACAAATGGGATTAGTCTTCATTTTACCGGAGAGGAAACCGTATTAGTTAGGATGAATTTTGACATGTGAATATTGAGGAAGATAAGATTAAAAAGCAGATGAAGATAATAGATTTTTAATTAAATATATAACTCGAGATAGAAGAGCTATTTTGTTATCAGTAATTATCTCACAGAATTAAAACCCGAAAGGTTAAATTCATCCATTGAAATAACTACAAACACAAAATAAACGTTGCCTTTGAGCATTAAGGTCCTAAACAATATTTTAGAAAAACACTGTCAACTAAACTACACTGTTATATAAAGTAATTTAAATGTCGAACGGTGAAGATCCGTTGCAATACACGAACAACAGGTACTCGCGTACGTACACCACAGTAGCGCAATTTGTTTGTTGCATGACTACCGAATCTTTATGCGGCCTGGATATGATTGTTTTATGTTCACCAGTGACGCACTCGGGAAAGGGTTGCTACATCCTCCCACTTTGGATGGAACTACCGTCCCGGCTGACTTCCAAATCTTGGTTTGGGGCAATGCCCCTCGACGAATCCAACAAAGTTGGGTTTATTGTTGATGTACGTCAACATTCCCTTACACAAGACTGTTTCAGTTGTCGCCGGCGAACAGGTCGTCTATTACTGAGTGACTACACCGTCGTGACTACTTCTGGAGCTGCTTTCACTGGTTATGTATCTGGTTGTTTGATGACAACTTCTTGATGAACTTTGGGTCGTCCTCGACTTCTGATTGGACAAATAGGAGCAAATACTTCATCGTTCTTGTCGTCCTCCACAAAAGGGCGAAGCGCGGACACATGATAAGATCCCATAATCTCGTTTGAGTTGCTGACACTCACGATTTCGTACGTGGTCGGTAAACACTGTGTCTTTATGAAATAAGGTCCATCTCGGCGAGGTGCGAACTTCGACATATATCCTTTCGCGGCGTCACTTAGCGCGTGCACGTCCACGAGAACTTTGTCCTCAAGTTCATAAGGAGCGACTTATCTACGACGTAAGTTGGAACACAGCTTAGACGCCTCTTGTCGTAGTTCATTTGTCTCACGCACACGACTGGGAATACTAGCTAACTTCCGAAGGTGCCTCGTTATTTCTACTACTACGTTTTTATTGTCGATGATAGCGCGAAGGTCATGATGCACGTCCATTGGAGTACGCATTTCTCTTGCAAAGGATAGGTACGTTGGAGTATATCTAATGAAAAAAAAATTTTGCACTGTTCGTGGCAGAACGTACAGAGGGTAACGACTTGGGCCATCTTGTGTGGTCTTCGTGTATTAATATTGATAATTGCGTCTTTAAATCCTTGTTTCGTCGTTCCTCTGGATTTGAAGACAAATGATAAAGAGGAGTCAGGTTTTGTTTTATACCCAAACAATAGATAACCTTTTGCATGACGTCACTAATGAATTGAACACCATTATCACTGATTATACGTCTAAGAGTCCCATATCGGTGAAATATTTCATTGATCAGTACTCGGGCACAGGTTTTGGCGGTGGCCTGTTTCAAAGCGAATTTAGTTCCGGTATCTTTCACAGCAAGTTCTCCATGTTTACCATTCGGCAACGGCCCAAACCGATCTATAGCAAGCGTCTCGAACTTTTGGGCAAGCACTGAGGTTTGTAGCAGTCCTGCCGGTTTCAGATTGCTTGACTTAAATCTTTGACATTCCAAACGTTTTCGAACATCTTTGGCTATGTCACGCCTCAATGTAGGCCAGTAATACCAAGCACTAACTTTAGGGATGGTTTTGTCAACACCATAATGTCCGGCATCCGATGCATCGTGACACTCATGGAGGATATCTTTAATGCTTGAGTTAGGTATGACTAACTGTGCCTCTTCGGATTCACCATCAGGTGTGTATCTATAGAGGACGCCTTGCGTCATAACGTACCCTCGATCCGTCTATCGAAAATAATGAGTGTCTGCTTTTTGAGATTCAAAACACTCGATAATCTGCCGTATGCATGGATCTTCCAATTGCTTTTCTCGAAGGTTTCGAGGTGATGTGCGCGGCATCATAACAGTTACATGACATATTCCATAGGAATCATTTGTTGCCTCTGTGCACGGCGGTTGAGGTAACATATCAGCCACAACGTTATGGTACGTATTCTATTCGAAGTTCGTATGCTTGTAAAGTTAACGCCTACCTAGCTAACCGGCTGCTCGGTGAACGCAAAGACATGAGCAACTTGAGTGGTTGGTGATCTAGCTTAACAATGACCTTCAATGTACCCACGAAATTTTGTGACAGCATACACAACCGCTAACGCTTTGCGCTCCGTGGTACTGTAGTTACGCTCTGCTGATGAGAGGAGTCTACTCGCATATTCTACCGGTCTCTCTTCCGGTCCAGGCCTTGGAGAAGGCATCCTCCAATAGCATATGAGCTCTCGTCTGTCTTTAAAATATAAGGCAGGCTATACTCAGCTTGACGCAAAATTGGGGCAGAAGTTAGCAACCGTTTCAGTGTATCGAAAGCGTCCTATTGTTCGCGTTCTTACACAAAAGTAGAATTTTTTCGCGTTAGGGCGCTCAAAGGACATCAAACACTGGCGAAGTCTGGTATAAATCTTCGAAACCATCTATGGTTTTGGAGGACTGACATTACATGCTTGACGTCACGCGGGACGGACGCAACTCTAAAGTTGTACTTATTTTATTCGGATCTGGTTCGATTCCGGTCGCGGTGACCACATGTCCTAAGTATTTTACGCGCGTACTTGCAAACGTACACTTGTCTCAATGTACATTCAACCTAAATAATCGTAAACGTTCAAACATTGATTTCCAATCTGAGATATGACGATCAAACATAGGTGAAAATAGCAGCAGGTCATCTAGGTACGCTAATATCACATAACTTTAGATAATCCTGAACGGAATTGATCGATCAATCGCTGAAACATCGATGGCGCGTTGCACAACCCGAATGGCATTCTCATGAAGCGATAAATATCAAAGGGTGTAATAAATGCGGTTTTATCACGATATTCCTCTTTAACAGCGATTTGGTGGTATCCAGCTTTCAAATCTAAAGTGAACATGTACAACGTAGATGAGGTAGCGTCCAAGAGGTCATCTATACTCGGCAACGGATACCTGTCAGGCACAGTAATATAATTCAAGCGGCCGTAATTCACGCATAGTCGAAATGTGTCAATTTTTTTGGACACTAACACTGCCGGTGCCGCATATGGGAATTCACACTCTTCTACAATTCCTAATTCTAGTAATCTATCTAGTTCTTGTTTAAGGATGCCAGTTTTCTTCGGAGAAAAGTGGTATGGTGGTACTGAGATTGGTTTGTCATCAGTTAACCTCATTTCATGCTCGGCGTACGGAGTCGCTTCACCATTCTCAATAAATACATCTTAGTTTTCGTTCAACACTGCTACTAGTGCCGTTTATTTAGCTTCGTGTAATTGTATCCCCTCGTCTGGACGTAAAGTGGCTCCAAATGAATGAACGTATGTTACGGTCGAATTTTCTTTACGTACGTCTATGTTGTTACGGACGAAATTTTCAGTATGCACGCCTATGTATTTCGACGAAAAATTAGATTCGGGTTTTGACTAGATGTCATTTGGTAGAAAGTCGTCACATGTGAATGGTGTAAAATGGTCTGTAACTATTGAATATTGATATATATATATCCGTTACCATCTGGAAACTAATGGAAAACCATTTATAATTATTTAATTACCTAATTTCTTTGAGGCGTTACAGGGTAAGCTAAAGTCGTCTTTTAGTATAAACTCGTTTGTAATTCGTCTTCCTTTTAACAGCCATTTTGCGTTCCTTTCTTTAACATCTGGTACCTTATCGATAAATGACTATCGTAAACGACTGCTAAATACGTCAACACGTTGCCGTACTCGAGCACCAGCTTAAGGCGATTTCCACGCTACGAGGTTGGGGGTCTTGCGGAGCCTTCCCGGCCAAAGAGTGCTACACTTGGATGACACGCCGTGACCTGTATTAACCACCTATTTGTGTTCTAACGATATTCAGTATTCGATATCAATTGACGAAGGAATGAACCTCGACAAATATGTGGATGGGACGATGCTAACTGTTTCTTTATAAGGCTTATGGCGATAACTAATTAAATCAAAGTTAAGGGGTACCACAGCATACGACAATCGGTTTATATTCTTTATACTTTCTTGTACTTTAAGTAATGATTGTTGTAGATGTTGATTTCGTGAGACATTAGTTTGACACGATTTGCGATTCAAATTGCTTACAGGGTTACGTGTCGGGGAAAGTACTTTCTTCACACCTGTGGAAATTCCTGTGTTTATGGTAAGTGATTTTATATGTTTTATTGCGTAGTCAACCGGGTCCCTCACGAAACTTTTGCTATTAATCTGAAATTATCGATATTGTTGTCTACCAGCTAGGTAGTAAATTTTACTTATGTTGTGTTGCGCATGCTGTGTACTACCAACGATTGATTAACGATTAATGCTATATTAATTCTGCACGCTGTGTTACGATAAGTTAACCTTAACGTAGTAACTTATTATTATTACTGTGTTTGATTCTCAGTAACGCCATATTACTAAATTATTTTGTGTACTTCGCATATTGTATGCAGACGAAATTTACTACCATCTACTCTTCGCTAGTCATGTCAAAGTAATCTACGTTGTGTTGTGTGTTGCCGATACTTCAGATATTTAGTTATACTCGAACTAAAATTATTCTTGATCCTGTTATCCAACTGTTATCAATTCGAACGTTAAGCTATTTATCATTATAGAGGAATTAAAGTGAAATTGTTATTAACGATTGAGTTTCTTTTTTTATTCGTTTCTTTCAGCATTTACGAACCTAACATCTTGTTACAAGTGATACCATTCTGTTGTGAGCGGACAGAAGTTACTCTGGGATAAGCTCTGGCGCCCTTAAATATCTTTTCATTATTATCTAGGAACCCTACCCTCTCACCGACTATTGTGAGTTGGCCGTGCAGGTTCGTAAAACACGTAACGTAACACGTACTTCCGGAGAGCGAAGTTCTTCCAAGAAATCATATAATTCTAAACGGTTATCTGCAAAAGCCCATTGCATTCGTGCAATCTCAACAATGATATTTGCTGCGGCAATAAAAACTACGCCTAAAAGTGTTTAACCGAACGTATGCTCGGGTATCGCCACAAACGTAGTCTTCTACTGTAACATCGCAGGTGGAATAATGTGCTACTACGTTTTTCGGTTTCCCATCCGCAAGAACGGTTTGTATGTTATTTACGGAGTAAGGAATCCTTTGTTCCAACAAATGTTTGTATAATCGATAACCGGAATAACTGCATTTTGGTCCGGTATCAATGTATGCTAAGCCTTCTAAACCACTCGCCGTTATGGCGAGAAGAAGTCTTCTATTGGCTGCTCCAGCATCCGTTAACATGAGTTCAATCGGCGATGCATCATTTACAGTTATCTGTGCGGTTAATGGGTTTTTTTGTCGACAGGTCGGATTATTGGACCTAACAAAGCCCAAGCTACCGCAACCAGAACACGTTATAGCCGACGACGATTGGTATACAACTTCAGCGGTTAGTTATTTTTTGAAATACAGAAAACGCAACGGAATGTTAAAATTAAAGTATAAGCAGAGTATAAGACTGTATACTTTAGTCAGCCTCAGTCAAAATTTGCTATTTATCATATTTTTCTCATGCTCTATAAGTAGAATCAATAACCATAATTCAGTACCTCTTGAGATGATCCAGTTCAAAATTAACTCTAATTAAAAACGCGCGAAATTACGTAAGCATTGTCATCCAGTGGAAATTGCCATAACTACGAAGAGACACTTTCTTAGAGGTTGGACGTGAAAGCCGGTGGTAGTTGATCAAAAAAACAAAAGCAAAGATAACTTTGACAGGTAATTACACAAGCAAATCTGCACGGATTAATTGACAACATATATATCTAAGTCGCTCGTATCTTCATTTGACACCAACACAAATTATGAAATAATAAAAAGAGATTATTTACGGTTTTTCCTGACATGCAATTAGTTAATGACATATCCAAACCAACCTTTTAAAATGGATGAAAGTATAATAAACAGACATATAGATATATTACACGTAATGTTGCGAATAGTTCATCCAATGATTATTATAAACAAAATACGCCTAGCTTCCAACTGCCTGTCTGTTTTACTAATACAATCGCAGCTGAAGCCACTGAGTCTTCGAAATTAGGCGTCCATTTTACAATTATTCCCCAAACTAAACTCCAAATTAACCACTTAAAATTTATCTTGTGCCTAATTTTTGCATCCGTACACGATACAGTTCATCGAGCCAAAAAGCACAATACTTAGGAAATATTTAACAAATTCCAAGTCGGCAAACGCGTTGGGGAAAAATAAAACCGAAAAAAAAAAATAAATAACGGTTCCGGTCTGGTTCAATAAATTTAACTTGGACAAATTTCGGTTCCGGTTTCAGTCCAATTAAAAATACCGGTTTCGGTCCTGTTTTCGGTTTATATCGGTCCGGTCCAGGTCCCTGCAGATAACACATAAAAATCAAAGTTGATTTAAATGTAGATATCACGGGGCAAAGCATTAGTTTACGTGGTGTCTTCTTTAACATTAGAAACGGAAGTAAAAATTTTTCCTTTACGCCCGAGGCAAAATTCATACAGCACGAAAAATATACCAAAATGTTTTTAACATAGCATGTTTTTATATTTGTATATATGTACGATGCATTTCAAATTCAATTTGTATGGAATTATTAAACGACGTTTTTTTACAAATTGGTAATTAAAACTTAAAATTACTAAATCGACGTGGGTTAAATATCGCTTAACATGTAATTTAGATTCGTCGTATTTTCTTTATTTCATTATTTTATTTATGTGTGATTTTGAACACAATAGTAAGCCTCGCAAATGTTTTGTTTGTAAAAAAACGCTACTTAAATTTCTTTGCCTATTTGATCACAGCCACAGCCGAAATGTCGCTGCATACTTTATGGTTCGTGGGTTTTCGTTTTTAAATATGAGCCGATTACATCACACTGTTTCTTTTACTTTTGATTAAGTTTTGTAATAAAAATTAAATTTTGAGATGGTTCAGTTTAAATTTAAATTCAATTAAAGACATACGTAGTTACGTAAGCATCGTCAGCTAGCGGGAAGACCGAAAATTACGAGTTGCGCCGTGTTACCATCGTTTTATGCATGATTCGTTTTAAGTGGGCTTTGGGGAACGCTAAGAGTGGTAGAAAGAGTGCCAACCGGCGGTACAATCGGCCTTCTTGATATAAAATGTGTGCTTGTTTTTGTTGTGTTATTTACAATGTAAGTAACTCTATACGTTAGCTAACATAAGGGATGGGAAAATTAACTGTAATTTGTAAGCACTTTGCATTAAAATCTCGACGTTATAAGTACAAACGTTAGGTTTTTTTTTGTTTTGATAAGACAAACGCATTGGCGGTCATTTCCATTTTGTCAATTTAATCGTTTTATGTAACTGATTTAGATTTATTAAACGAGGTTTTTCACTAACTGATAATTAAAACTTAAAATTACTAAATTGAAATGTCGTAAAGGATTGCTTGAAGTGTAATCTAAATTCGTAGCATCTTCTTATGTTTATGGTTGCGTTTATGTGTAAATTTAGATACAACATTAAGCATGGTAAATTTGATTTTAATAACTAACCGTTTATTCTTGCGTAATAGCGAAGGTTTCCACGGCCGGAATCTATACTAAGATAAGAATGTCTTTCGGGTTTGGACCGTGTCATTGTTGTTATAACCGAAGTTGCCAACGTTTCGCCCATTTTCGTAAGGGGCTTCATCAGGGCGCGAGATAAGTCTCAAAACTTAAACTAGTAACCGAAATCTAACTAAGAACTTCTCAAAAGTTAGGTTATCCACTTGTGAAACAAGCCATAACCTAAACTCTGAAAAGGTAAGAAAGAAAACGATAACTTGCAATTTCAATAACTTCATTTAGCATGTGTAATTTTGTATGATACATTTACGATTAGAAATGTAACCAAAATAATTAACTCTTTATTCATAAATTTCAAGATTATTAAAATTGATAGTATGGTTTTATATAGATGATTTTCTTTGTTTGTATAAAGATGCTACTAAAAACTTCATTACCACCTTTATGCTAATCTCTGCGGCTTCAATTTTAAATTATGAATAATAATTTATTTGTTTTTTGTATGTTTATAATTTGATGATACAAGAGTCGCTCAAAATTTGGACATACTTTTTAGTCGTAACATTTACCTATTGATGGTGATTATAATAGGTTTGATAACAAATATAAAAACCCTTGTGTGTATGTTGCTTTGTAGAATGTAAACCTAATATTTTTGTACCGTGGTTGGACAACAACGAACGGCCGCAGGTTGCTCTCATGCTATGGGATCCTGTATTTTGTTATGTGTAATGGCGCAAGTTGCTTCCACGCTATGGGACCTTGCACATTTGTGTTTTCTAGTCGCGGTAGGTCGCTTCCATGTTATGGGGCCCTACAGTTTCGTTTACTTGTTTTATGTATAACTTTTATTATTTGTATTACTGATTTTATATATACATATATGTTTTTGGTTTTACTTGTTACAAACTTTCAACTTTAGCTGGGTTGATTCGTAACCAGGACCCCAGTACACATTGGCGGAGGCGCCAATTATATAACACGTCTTCAGTTTAAAATGATGATGTTTGTGCACGTGTTTATATGTGTTGGTATCTAAATCTGTTATCAGATCTATTTATTTGTCTAATTTACTGTAATTGGAGATGTCCTTGCTTTACGATCTGTGTTAATAGTTTTAATTACAAGCCGATTGCTTTATCAACCTAAATTATGCAATTATCTTGCATTAGCATTCAGTTAGAGGACCGGAGGAGTTTCTTCGCTGTCTTCTTTTCCTCCCACAGCGAGTCCCACCGAACAGGCAAAATTTCGGTTAAAGTTTAACGAGTTAAATTCAAATAAAAATCACGATTTATTGTGTGTTTTAATTAAGCTACTACAGCCTTCCCACATATCGAGAGTAAGCAGTGTATAACAAATTTAACACGACGTAGACAGATCACAGCCACAGCGAGATGTCGCTGCTTTTTTGTGTTCGCGGGGTTTAATTTTCAAACACAAGCGGGTTACATCACAATTTGAAGGATTTTGTACTGTGATGTACTTCGGTAATGCGCTACCCGGAACAGGTGACGCACGTCAACAGTACACTGACCACAACCAGCCCCACCACGCGTACATCACCACGCGCACATCCCCACGCGCGCACACCAATCAGAGGCGCTCATCAGTCTTTATAACCGAGGCCCTCGCGCAGAAAAAGGCAAAGTTCTTCTGCTCTCAATAGCGAAGGATCTCCTAGACTACGGAATAGTAGTCAACCCAGAAAAATGCCATTTCGGAAAAAGCGAAGTACAATTCCTTGGATACCACGTCTCAAGCTAAAGCACGAAGCCCCTGGAAGACAAAGTCCAGGCGATACTAAATTTTCCACGGCCTGAAACAGCAAAAAAACTACGACAGGTACTCGGTATGATAAATTACTATCGAAGATTTACCAACAAAGCCGCCGAATGCCAAGACCCACTGCACGACCTACTAAAAAGAAAGTTAAAAGAGTACCAACCCCTGCAGTGGACCAACGAAGCCGACGAGGCTTTCAACGAAAGCAAACGACAAATCGCTGAATCAACCATGATCCACCACCTAGTTTCAAACGCACCGTTAGCCATCACCACCAACGCATCGGACACTGCACTGGGAGGCATCATACAACAAATGGTCCACAAAGAATGGCAACCAGTCGCGTTCTTCTCAAAAAAACTCTCACCCGCCAAAATGAAATACGGAGCGTACGACCGTGAATTACTTGCCATCTACAAAACCATCAAACACCACCGACACATGCTAGAGGGACAAACCTTCACAATATACACGGACCACAAACCCATCACTTATGCTTTCCAGCAAAAGCCAGAGAAGTGTTCGCCCAGGCAGTTCCGATACTTCGATTATATAAGTCAATTTTCCACGGACATCCGACACATCACCGGAAAAGAAAACATAGTCGCAGACGCACTATCAAGGATTGATCAGGTATCAAAGGGAATAGATTTCGAAGCCCTGGGACACGACCAAGCGCACCACCCAGAGCTAAACCAATTACTCCACGACAACACAGGCCTCCAACTACGAAAAATACAGTTTCAGAACGGCACGGTTTACGGCGACATATCACAAGAGACAGCAAGACCGTTCCTAACGACAAAGTTCAAGAGGACGGCCTACGACCGCCTGCACCAGTTGTCACACCCAGGGGCACAAGCAACGACCAAGCTAATATCAAGCAAATTCGTATGGCCCGAGATTCGCAAAGACTGCAGTAACTGGAGCCAAGCAGTGCGACCAATATCAACGAGCAAAGGTATCAAGGCACAACAAACCAGCGACGACAAGTTTCCCCCCAACAAGCAGTCGGTTTGAGTATGTACATATAGATCTAGTCGGGCCACTGCCCGCAAACCAGGGATATAAATACATCCTCACGTGCGTCGATAGATACACACGATGAGCCGAAGCCACACCGATACCAAACATAGAGGCAGAAACGATCGCCAAAGAATTCGTCAACACATGGATCTCTCGTTTCGTGTTCCACTGAGAATGATGACCGACCAGGGACGGCAGTTCGAGGCAACGCTATTCCGAAACCTAGGCGAGCTAATAGGGTTCTAAAGAATACGCACAACTGCTTACCACCCACAAGCGAACGGAATGGTAGAGCGTTTTCACCGACAACTAAAAGCATCACTCCGCTGCCACAACGCAGAGCAATGAACAGACGCTCTTCTTCTCCTCGGGATACGGAGCGCATGGAAAGAGGACATCAAAGCAACAACAGCCGACTTGGTATACGGTCAAGGGTTGCGCTTACCAGGCGAGTTCCTGTCAAACGAGCAACAGGAGCAGCAGCTGGAAGCCGAGACCTACGTCACGCAATTACGGAAACACATCCAAGACATGCGACCAACGCCAGCAAGCAACCAAGACAGCAAAAAAGACACGTTCAAACTCAAACACATAGACACAGTCACGCATGTGTATGTGAGAGTCGACGCAGCCAGGCGACCATTCCAGGCACCATACGAAGGCCCCTACCGAGTAGTCAAACGCAACGAAAAACTGATAACGGTCGACAGAAAGGGAACAGAAGCAACGATAACATGCGACCGAGTAAAAGCGGCTTTTCTAGAAGCGGACAGCGTAGCACCCTAAAAGCAGCACAACGAACAAACCCACGCTGAGCGACCCGTGATGAAACGATACATGCAAAGATGACACACTACCGACAGACAGCTCCAAAAAAATTCCAACGCAAACTGGCAGCGGAAGAATCTGCAAACCGAAGGTACGTTTCCAAATCGAATGAACACGACTCCGTCGCCAGTAAGGGGGTATATGTGGTGTACTTCGGTAATGCGCTACCCGCAGAAAAAGTCAAAGTTCTTCTGCTCTCAATAGCGAAGGATCTCCTGGTCTGCTCGTATAGCGACACCCCGTCTGCTCACAAAGCGACACCCGGTCTACTTGACCCTGCGTACGAAGCTCCCGCCGCTGAACGATATCGCGGGCAGCTCCAGGAAGCACGTGGTGCCGATGCCTTCGACACCACCGAGAGTGCGCAAGCACCGTCGAAACGTGTTACGTCGTTTCCGGAACTGCACGCCTCTAGTCCGACCAGTAACGCCGTTACCAGACTCGCCGATCAAAACGCCGTCAGCCACGCTCACACGCGCTTGGAAACTACGACCGCTGAACCTCCGTGTAGTGACGTGCGACGGTCTGCCAGCCAACATCGCTATGCTTGGAGACCCACGCCGACACGTGAAACGTTTCCGCATCCGCCATAAGAACGAAGTACGTAAAAACGTTAAATGTAATGTACATACTGTAAATAATGAAAAATAAACGCTATGTAGTCTGAACCTCTTCAACTAAATTAACAAAGAACACGCAACCAAACCCAACACCCCAAGTGGTGCCTCAAAAGCACCCAAAGTACCTTTTCTTGCGTAGTCGAGTTTTAGTTAGTTTCATAATTGATATGACATTAGTGTAACAATCCGGCCCGTAGTAGCGTATGTTAATATTAGATATGTTCTATAAAAAAGGTTATTATACAGTTGGTAAATTAAAAAAAATAAAGTACGGTCTACTTAGTTAATGAGTGTTATGCGTATTTTTAAGCAAAACGTCCAACTCACCAAATCATCACGTATTAAATAAAATCATTGTTAACAATTACAATCGTATGTTACAGTGTTGTAAATAGATAATTTTTAAATTATATAGATATAGATAAATTTTTTTTCTTTCAAAAATTATCTAGTGTTAGATAATAGATAAACTATTTAAACTTTATATAGATAACAGATAATAGATGAAACAATCTAGGTAGTAACACATAGAGTTCAATTAAAGAACTACTATGGATGCGGCAAATTAATGAAGAAAAACGTACATATTGTAACTGGAATTTTACGGGACACTCGATTTTTTATAAATATTATTTAATTAATTTAAATAAAAAAATATATATATATATACAGATACATATAACTTATATATTTTTTGATTGTACATAGAAATAGATAAAAAATATAAATCTATATGAATTTATATAGATAATTTACAACACTGCGTATGTATGAGGTTGTGTTTCTAAAGTACGAGACTTTGGAGCATCCTGTACAAGAACAAGTTAGTGTCTGACAAGTGGCAATACTGAACTGGTGCCAAAACTTATACTGTACAAGAAGCATACACTACACATCGTATACAAACCCGGTGTTGAAGCAGCAACGTTTTTGCACTTACCTATTTATTATATTTAACAAAATGCCAACTGTAGGTGTAAAAAGGGACGCATTATTCAAAGCGTTAGGAAAAACCTATTGTAAGAAAAAGCAAATTCTGAAGCTTTTGTAACCTCATTTTTTTTACAGCCGATGATGAATTTCAAAGCTTATGTTTTCAATATGGGCTCGAGTTAGACGAAATTGTGAGCGTACGCTGTAAGATAAGGGACTTAATAAAGTATTTTATTGTAGACGACAGAAAAACAAATGATAACTAAAGAGCAAGGTGAAAATGCAGAATCATCTGTTGGTGCATCCGAAGATATCATATATCGAATTGACGTACCGGCTAATCGATACGATTTGCTCTGTTTAGAAGGATTGGTGCGTGGATTACTTATTTATCAAGGAAAAATCGATTTGCCATCTTATAAGATGTTAGCACCACAAGATGGTTTTGAACATAAACTTATAATTAAAAGCAACACTTCCACGATACGTCCTTATGCAGTAGGTGCTGTCTTACGTAACATACATTTTACGCAAGACTCTTACAATAGTTTTATCGACCTGCAAGATAAGTTGCATCAAAATATTTGTCGAAAAAGAAGCCTTGTGGCTATTGGTACACATGATTTAGACGTAATTAAAGGACCTTTTGTTTACGATGCTAAACCACCTGCAGAAATTAAGTTTCAACCATTAAATCTTGATAAGGAGTATACGGCAACGGAATTAATGGATTTGTATTCGGTAATTTCACAGTGTTATTAAAGTGCTTCAATTTACATACGTTTCTTTAAAATAATTTTACAGGGTCATGCTCAGTTGAAACAATACTTACCAATCATTAAAGATAAAGACGTTTATCCGGTGATTTATGATAATAACGGAGTTGTACTATCTATGCCTCCTATTATTAATGGACATCACTCTCGGATAACTCTGAATACTAAAAACGTATTTATAGAGTGTACAGCAACCGATTTAACAAAGGTAATTCGATTTATGTTAAATTTAATCTAACTCGCATCTATTTAGGCTAAAATTGTCCTCGACATTATAGTGTGCATGTTTAGTGAGTATTGCGATCAAAAATACACAGTCGAATATTGTGAAGTTGTTCAAGCTGATGGCTCGAGTAATAAATATCCAGAATTACGTTATAGAGAAGAAGTTATACAAACGGCGAAAACTAACACTGCTATCGGAACAAAGTATGCATCTTAAATAGATTAAATTTTATTTAATTGTTCTCACTATGTTAGCGAGTCTGGAAAGAATATTGCAAGTCTTTTATCAAAAATGTGTCTCCAGTCGAAACCATCAAATTCAGGTAAAACGATCAAAGTGACGATACCTCCTACTAGACACGATGTTATACACGCTTGTGACATTTTTGAGGACGTAGCTATTGCTTATGGATACAATAATATCGTGCGCACATTACCAAAAACCAATACAATTGCTCAACAATTACCGTTAAATAAGCTATCAGACTTATTACGTGGACCAATTTGTCAAGCTGGATTTACGGAAGCTTTAACATTTTCTTTAGTATGTTATATATCTTCGGTTTACGTAGATCTATATTTAATCTGCGATAAATTTTAGTGTTCTAGAGATGACGTGTCCACAAAACTAGGCACAAATATTGAAAGTGTAAAAGCGGTTCACATTTCTAATCCTAAAACGTTGGAATTTCAAGTATGTCGAACTACTTTATTACCTGGATTACTAAAAACTTTAGCTGCTAATAAAAAGATGCCTTTACCTATAAAGATATTTGAAATATCCGATGTCGTTTTAAAGGACGTAAATTCTGGTATGTACTAAACTTTTTTAATTCTTTTTTTAAATTGTTATAAAAGAAGTGGGAGCTCGCAATGAAAGGAGGATTTGTGCGGTCAACTGTAACAAAAATGCAGGCTTTGAAGTTGTACACGGTTTATTAGATAGAATAATGATGTTATTAGAGGTGCCTTGGAATCCACAACGTGGTGAAACAGGATATTATTTGCTTGAATCTAATGGTACTTGGGTTAGTATCTCAATTTCTATTTATGTACAAAAATGTTACAGATCCTGCTTATTTTCCTCAACGTTGTGCCGAGATAATTTGCAACGGGAAGGTTGCTGGAAAGATAGGCGTTTTACATCCAAACGTGTTAACGCAATTTGAATTAACGAACCCATGCTCCTGTATGGAAATCGAGATCGAGTCTTTTGTCTGAATTTTGTTCTCTATGTGCAATGTTATGATCAATTTTATAATAACAAATTAGATGAAAATTAAAAATCTAGCTTCATTTGTATTACAATGGTATTACTTATAATATTCAATTAATGAATCATTATTCTCTCGAAATTTGATGTTGTATAGACGATGATATTTATGCTCAGTCACTACAACTATAACGTTAAAAAAACATTTTCACGCCGTAACCGAACTAATGAATTTTAAAACTACTAAAAATATTTACACGTTTATACTAACGAACTAATTAAATCTAAGGATATTTAATACAAACACTTACGCTAATTTATATAGTACACTTACCGAAAGTCCACGAATAACTTCTATTTATCTCGACACGCGTTAATCACTTATTTATTTAAACTTAACACTACCGACTTCGAATTACTGAAATAACTAACCCATGATTCGTTTGTATCGCTTTTATATATTTTGGCCATCCTTCGAGTATCTTCTATATTCTTTCGTAAACGTTCTAGACGTGGATAAGAAGTACGTGAACGCTCTGGAACTTTACAAAAAACTTCGCGATTGTTTTACTGCCCCCCTTAAGACTGTTCTGTCCCAGAACAGTAAGCTGGATATGTGACATCGGTAGAAAGGATCATGGCGATAGCGGCAGCTCTTTCAATTTCTACAGCTTCTTTAACTATAAAAGTAGCATTCAATGGACTTTTTTTGACCCGATGTTCTCCTTGGTTGGTAACTGCAGACCAACTCTTCAACGCCTGTTCTTCGGAAAACGACTTTCAACATGTTTTGAACTGTCCTCCAATTCAGTTGATCTAAGCCACAAATAAACTTGGGTACTGCCAATTTCTTAATATTGTATTTTTTGGTGACCCGATAGAAAACGAGGCGTCTGTCACCGCGTAGTTTTAAAACTTTTCCGACTGCCGGTTGCTGTCTTCGTAGTTCATCTAGCTGCCCAAACTTCTTTTTAAATACGACTGCAACCCCTCTGGACATGTCAAAATCCTCGCTCACGCAATGTACGATGGCGTAATCTTTTTGTGTTTGGAACAGGTCTTGTTGTTTCTCTGTGGTAACTTTAAACCTAGCTAGCTTTTCCAGAACCTCCGCATAAACTTATAAACTCCATTCCTTCTATTTGATTTCTGGTTCTGCTAGTTATTACTCAGGTTCGGACCCTCATCAGTTCTGTTTCTTCAATGAAGTCCAGAAGTTTATTTCAAGGAGCTTTTTTCAACTCATCGGTTAGCTTTGGTTTTCCGAGAATCTTTGTGCGTTGCATTTGATACGCTTCGCTTTTGCACAGCAGATGCTGCGGAGTCTCGTCGTCCTCCAAGCATCCGCGGCATAGAGAGCTGATTTGCACTCCCATTTGATGCATATGTTTGCTAAGGCCACAGTGCCCTGTAATTAGTCCCGTAAGTTTCCTTAATTTTTGTCGACTCATGCTTGCCCTAGTAGAAAAATTCATTTCTGCAACATTTTCAAAGCGATTTTTATGAAATAAAGAAATATACCAGAATCGTTTCACACTTGTCTCAAATTTAATAAATGTCCGCCCTTTGCAATGTTTCTATTAATCATTTTCTAAATCATTCTTGAAATGTTTTAAAACACTTCTAAAAATGATAACTAGAGTCGTTACTTATTCATGTTCATTTAATTTATTAAATTGTTTCTTAAAATAGCATTGGAACGATTATTAAGTTTAAATCCAAAATAAGGAAAGTATACGTTCAAAAAACGATTTTTTGAAATGTTTTTGGAACGTTTACACAGGCGGGGTTTGCAACGATTATAAAGTTCAATTTCAAAATAATGCAATTATGCGTTCAAAATATAGGATAGGAAAACTTGCTAGAACTTGATCTTGACGGCCGATTGGACTTGTTTAACGAATAAAAAACGTCATTTGATATATTGCTTTATAAACAACCAAAAAATATAATGAGTATCACGAGTGAGACTCGTTATTTCTACGTTTGGCAAAGGTTACATACCACGAGTTTGGCTCGTTATTTTGTCCCAATGGATTAATACTGAATCGTCAAAAAACAAAGCTATCTAATAGCTTTTTGTATTGAGTTTTTTAACGGTTTCATATGTATAATTTTGGAAATACAAATACAAATCATTCAAAAAATGTACGTGTAAATCGTTTCTAGAAACATTAAAAGATGATAACTGTGTATTATTCTGCAACGTTACGTAGATAACTCCGTAAATTATTTTGGACATCAACGTTTAATATTTAGTGGAAACTAACTGAAAATGTTACAAACACGATTTAGGCAATAATTTTTCAGTCAATTTTGGTATTATTTCTGAAATCGATTTGTATGCGCTTCAAAAACCGTCTAAAAAACAATGTTCGGATTCGCTTTTGAAGCAGTATGACATTGATTTGAAAACGTTTTATAAACGTTTTAATGTACCATTTAAGCGTATTAAAAATGTTACAAATGTAAATGATTTAGAAACGTTTTGCTCTACTAGGGTCATAGTGCAGTTTGAGTGTTTAATTGTGGTTCTGTAAGAAAGAGTTTTGTGTGCTTTATCCTTGAAGAGTTTTTCCATAATTTTTTTATGCTCCGCTGCAAGTCTGCTGCGAATTATTTCTTTTCCGGTCTCATATGCGATTGTGCCCTTTTTTGCTAGTGCGTCCGCCATTAGGTTGCCCTTATCTTCTGGTCTTTTGGTATCTAGACGAGCTGCACTGGTTAGCGATTTGCCAATATTTCCAGACTGCTTATGCATGCCATAATCAGTTTGGACTTTATTACTGGTGATCTTAGCGCCAGTAGTGCTGCTTGGCTGTCAGACATGATCGATATCGGCCCATTCAGTGTTGTGACGTATCTAGATACTTTTGAAGTATCTAGTTACATATCTAGATACATTGGACAAAATGTAACTGTATCTGTATCTAAATACATTTTTCGTTGTATCTGAATGATTTAGATACTTAGATACTTTTCATTGCTCAAATTGTAAATTATATACGTTTTTATTAAATATTGCTGTGGTTTTTTGTCAGTTATCACTTATTTTGGTAATATTGTATTTTTTTAAGTGATTGATTAAGATTGATAATGTAATATTTTGCCTAATACAGGTATTGTGTTTTTTAGCTGAACAAAATAGATATTTTGTTTTAGATTTTATTGACAACAGTTAAAAATGTATCTAACATGTATCTAGATACTTTCTTAAAGTATCTGCAACTGTATCTAGATACTTTTTTTGAAAAAGTATCTTATCTGTATCTAGATACAATTTATAAAAAGTATCTGTATCTAGGTACTAGAAAAAAAGTATTTGTTACAACACTGGGCTCATTTGTGTATGAGTTCAAGTCGATAATGTTCCTGGCACACCAGTCAATAGCAGCAACTTCAACTTGGAAAGCGAATGCATATTCACCCAAAGTCAGCAAAAATTGCTTGCTATGGTGCTTGCCTACATATACTCTTGCTCCGGTACCGTTGCAATTTTTGGCCCCATCTGTGTACCAGATAGTTCCTTTAACCGCGCCCGGGTAAATGTTTTTTGTCCATTCGTCCCGTGACGGTATTATCACTTTAAATTAAAATTCTTTTAGCTTGCCTCTGGGTGGTTTTCGGATGCGATATATGACGTCATTAATCAAGAGCCCTCCCATTGTCTCTGCAGCTTCGGCTATAAACCACGTCTCCTTTGGGGATTATACAACCATTCCATGTCGCCAGGTTGATCCCACCATTTTGTGCCTTGACGTCCAAATAGCGGATAGAGCCACCGGACATTCGGGCGAAGCCCGAAGGGCCGGTCCTTTTAAGAGGGCCACGGCCAACGAACCGACGCGGCAGAAAGTAGACCCAGAGCCCTGAGAGCTGCATGAAACAGTAAAAACTACTTACCAATAGAGAAAATGACATATCAGCATAAACAATTTGTGGAATTTATATAATTGTTTGGATAACAATTCAATACATAATTCAATTCTTTGTAGGTATGTGTATGTGCTTCTGAAATCCCATTGGCGACATGAAACGCATTTACGATAGAATCAAGGAATTAACTACATCTCGCGACGTAATAAAGTTGATTAGAAAGCGTGGTTTAAGCTACAGAGACAAACGGTATGAAAGTGCAAAGTTCCTTTTAGATACACATGTAGACCCCGGCTTTTTTTAGAGATTTTGTTACTAGTTTCAAAGTTTGATGAAAATTTACGTTCATATATTAATGACATGTGTAAAATGGGAAAACAATCAAAATATCCTCGTATAACGATATTATCTAAGACGACATAATTGAAATGACTACAGAAATTAAGGGTGCAAAGATGTTCGCTATACAAATTGATACTACTCAAGATGTAGCCGTCTGTGATCAACTGTCTTCAATTATTCGGTACTTTCTCAAAATTGCCCTAAGGAGCGACTATTTTCTATAATGAGGTGCAGGTCTACTACAGGATCAGAAATGAAAGAAGTGGTTTGTGGTGCACTAGGTGAATATGGGGTTGAATTACAGAACCTAATCGGTAATTCGACAGATGGCGCTGTAAATATGCAAACCTAATCCAGAGCAAATATACGTGTGGTGTTATGCACATGTATTTAATCTTGTAGTGGTAGATTCCACCTCTAAAATAATAGAAGTCTCCAATTTGTTTTCTTTACTAAACTCCATAGCAGTGTTTCTGAAAGAGTCACATAAAAGAATGGATACTTGGAAAGAACTAACTCACGAGATTAATGAATTCAGACGACTAAACGTCATTGGAAGTCTCGTTGGAAGTACAAGATGGTGGAGTAAAGATGCTGTCTTGGAAAAAACATTTTGGTTCTTTTAATGATCCCTCAAAGTGATTATTCACAACCATTGTCATTGATTAAAGACAACACAGCAAATGGCGACGCCAGACTGAAAGCGAGGTCCTATATAACAAGGTTATTGTCATATAAAACAATATTAACTGCTTGAATATTTCTAAGAATATTTGAATATACAATGTCTCTTACAAAGTACCTACAAACCAAGGAGTTGGTTATACTAAAAGCTCATAAAATGATGGAGAAGACTTGTGAGACACTAGGTAACATCTCTCGCGACTACAAAGCTATAGAGGCTACTGCTATAGATTTAGTTTTACATATAAACAAGCAATTTGAAGAACAGAATTAAGATTTTGTTCTTGATACTTCTCTAGCCGTAGTACGATCAAAAAAAGAAAATTGATGCCAGGGGATACTACAACTGACGAGTGCTTAATAGATGCAAATGAAAAATTTTAAATTGAAGTACATAATCAAGATATATTGACAACAGCATGAAACGAAGATTTTAAAAATATGACGTAATTGTCGAAATCGCATGGTTCCATCCTAACAACTTTTCTCAACTCGCTGCTTTCCCCGATTTAGCATTTGAGTCTATGAGCAAACGAGTTATCAAATTTAACCGAGATGCCACAGCACCAAGAATTCGCGAAGAACTAATAGATTTTGCTTCAAAATATTTTTCACTAAAGCAAACAATTCAGGAGAGTTATCTAAATGAAGAAGGCGAAATATATTCGGAATTACATATAGTGAAAATTTTGAGGAAGGGCCAGGATTGTTTTGTATCTACCAAGACATGCAGAGATTGCCTAGTCTGTTGCTATCTAATTTTGTAAAGATATAATATATATATTCCAAAGCATATAACTTTATGTTTACTTGTTACAAGTAATGTTTAACACTGCTAATAAGACAAGCTTCATGCGTGCGCAGTTTCTCAAAACTGAAACATATCTAAAATTGGTTGAACTCAACGCTTGATGAAGACACATTAGAGGCACTCATGCTGGTGAATATGAAGTTCAAATATTGCAGCAATATAGATAATAATACAATTATTATAACAAACTTGCAAACCTCCATTTTTCCTTTTGTAGTTACTTATTTTTACCAAAGCTTCGGGCCGGCCTACGTAATTATGCCCGGGCCGATTATCTAGTTCTGTCCGCCGCTGTTAACGTCATATCTAGTCTTCATTCTGTCACTGGCAATTTGTGTGTTTTTGCGGACCTTCTCATGTACTTCGCACAGCCTCTTGGTCAGTTTGCTGACGTAGTCTTCTCCAGCAACTTCTTCTTGTCTTCGTCCAAATTAGAAGTCGCATGGCAGTTTGCAACCGAGCATCACACAGGATGGTGTTTAGCCTGTGCTTTCGTGAGTGGATGATCGGTATGCCATTAGGAAAAGGTACAAGTACTGATCCCAGTCTCTTTGGTGTTCGGACACTACTTTGGCTAAGTATTTTCCCATTTTTCGATTCATCCGCTCAACCATGTCACCAGATTGAGGATGGACAAGCGTCGTCTTGGCTTTCTTAATTCGCAACAGTCGTCAAACTTCTTGAAACAGCCCAGACTCAAAGTTGCGGCCTTGATGGGAGTTTAATTCCAAGGGAACTCCAAACCGGCAGAAAAACGTTTTCACTAATACGTCTGCGACTGTAGCTGCTTCTTGATTGAGTATGGCGTAAGCCTCCGTCCATTTCGTGAAATAATCGCTTAAGAAGACCGTCTTCTACTATCGAAGGGTCCCACTGCGCCCAGTACGCTTTGATGTTTCTGCCCAAAGCATTTGCTTCTTCCCAGGTTGGTGGTCGGCCGTTTTCTTTTCAGTCCAGGAGTAGTCTTACTTCAGGATAGTTTTCCTGTTCGCGATGCAACTGCTCAGGTTCCCACTCGTCATCAATCACAGCCGTTATCCGGAGGCATTCGACTGTTTCATCAAGTCGCGAACAATAGCTGCAGTCCGCCGGGCATCATCTTTTTCTGGACAAGGCATCAGCGTTCCGATGACTGCTTCCGTCACGGTGTTCTGTGTCATAGTCATACTCTTGCAGTCTCCCGATCCATCTTGCCATTTGTTCTTCCGGGTTACGGAAGTAAAAATTTTCGTCCATACAAATATTTGTAAAAATGTTCTATGAACTTGACGACTGCTAACAGCTCCCTCCTAGTCACGCAATAATTCCTTTCTGGCCTGTACAAAACCTGCTAAAATACCTGCGAAAGGACCGCGCCTATGGCCAGATTGCTTGCGTCGGTATCCAAAACAAATTTTTCATCTTCCCTTGGATAACTCAAAATCGGCGAAGTGACTAGGGCCTGTTTTAGTTGATGGAAAGCATTCTCGCAGTCTTCATTCCATCTAAACTCTGCTTTTTCTTCGGATAATTTTGTCAAAGGTTTGGCAATGTTGGCAAATCCGGGTACAAATCGTCTATAGGTGCATAACTCCAGAAAACTTCGGACCTGATGTTTGTCAAGTGGTCTTGACCAATTCTTCAAACGTACTTCCAATTACGATCACGTCGTCTAGATAAACCAAGCACGTCTTTCATGACAGTCCGCTCAAGATGTCTCCATCAAACGCTGAAACGTTGCAGAAGCGTTACACAGGCCGTAACCACGCTCCAACGCGAACACGTCCTGATACTTCTGGATTAACGCTTTAAGGTTAACCAGCTGGTCTTGGCTAAAGTTTTGGCATTTGGAGGTAAGAATGTCCAATAGATGTAGGCACTTCTTCGTATCGTCGTTAGACTTCACGCATTTCACAATTTGAGATACTGGCGTGCATTGGCCTACCAAGGTCTTCTTTTTTAATGTGACTGGATCTGAGTTGACATTTAAAATCCTTACTGGCTTTGTGTTTTTCACTCGTACTAAAGTTCTGCCAACGAATAGTCAGGACGAATGATGATCTTCGTCGCTTCGGTGTTAACCAGTAACTGAACACTTCTTCCATTGATCTTGCCATCGAGATAAAAGTTATGCAATTGTTCCATCGGCGATGCTTTAAGATACTTTAAATATTGATAAAATTTAAAGATAAAGAGATAGAAAAAAAAGGCAATCCAAAAATAGGCTACAATAAAAAATCGAAGCCAACGTTTTGAACTTTTATGGTAATTCAGTATTTTTCTTGATTGTATAAACACACAAGTATAAATATGCGTTAAAATACTTTGAATTTTAATAAAATTTAAAGATAAAGTGATAAACACAGAAAAAAGGCAAGGCAATCTAATCATATGTTACAATAAAAAATCTAAAGCAACATTTTGTACTTTTTTTTATGGTAAGTAAATATTAATTAGGACAGCTAGAAGGGTGCAGTTTTTTGAAATAGCAAGATAATGATCATTTCTAAACGTCTTGTAAAAAAAATTATCAAAAAGGCTCTGTAAACTGCAAATTTTTTGAAAAAAGTTTTTCAAAGATTTTGTCAAATGTTTAAACGGCAATTGCAGCCTAACTAGGACAACTAGAAGGGTGCAGCTTTTTTTAGTAACAAGATAATGATCTTTTCTAATTGTCTTGTAAAAAAATTTATATAAAAGCTTTATAAACCATAAAAAAGTGCTTTTAATGTAAATTTTTTGAAAAACGTTTTTCAAAAATTTTGTCATATTTTAAAACGGCAATTGCACCCTGACTAGGACAGCTAGAAGAGTGCAGTTTTTTTAAATAGCAAATGTCTGTCCTAATTAGTCCGCAATTACCGTTTAAACATTTGACAAAATTTTCTTCAAAAATTTTGTAATAAAATCACTTTTTTTTTATTATAAAGCTTGTTTATCAAATTTGCACTAAAAGAACTTTTTTTATGATTTATAAAACTTTTTTATTAATTTTTTTTTGAAAAGGTTTGGAAAAACTTATTATCTTGCTATTAAAGAAAACTAAAAAAAAACTAAATTTTCTTCAAAAAATTTGTATTGAAAGAACTTTTTTAATGGTTTGTGAAGTTTCTTTATTAATTTTTTTTACATAACTTTTAGAAAAGCTCATTATCTCGCTATTAAAATAAACTGCACTCTTCTAGCTGTCCTAATTAGTCCGCAATTACCGTTTAAACATTTGACAAAATTTTCTTCTTTTTTGGATTATAAAGCTTGTTTATCAAATTTGCACTAAAAGAACTTTTTTTATGGTTTATAAAACTTTTTTATGAAATTTATTTTACAAAACGTATAGAAAAGCTCATTACCTTGCTAAAATTTTCTTTAAAAAATTTGCATTAAAGGAACTTTTTTATGGTTTATAAAACTTTTAAATTAAATTTTTTTAGAAAACATTTGGAAAAACTTATTATCTTGCTATTAAAAAAACTTAAAAAAACAAAATTTTCTTCATTCTGCATTGAAAGAATTTTTTTAATGGTTTCTGAAGTTTCTTTATTAATTTTTTTACAAAACTTTTAAAAAAGATCATTATCTTGCTTTTAAAATAAACTGCACTCTTCTAGCTGTCCTAATTAGTCAGGAATTATCGTTTAAACATTTGACAAGATTTTCTAAAAAAAATTTGCATTAAAAAAACCTTTTTTTTTTGTTTATATGGCTTGTTTATCAAATTTTTTTAGAAAACGTTTGGAAAAGCTCATTATCTTGGTATTAAAAAAACTGAACTTTTCTAGCTGTCCTAATTAGTCCGCAATTGCCGTTTAAAGATTTGACATTTTCGAAAAATTTTCTTTAAAAAATTTGCATTAAAAGCACTTTTTTAATGGTTTGTAAAGCTTTTTTATTAAATTGTTTTTACAAAACGTTTAGAAAAGTTCACTATCTTGCTATTAAGAAAAACTGCACTCTTATAGTTGTCCTAATTAGTCCGCAATTGCCGTTTAAACATTTGACAAAATTTTCATTTCCGTTTAAACACTTGGCAAAATCGTCGCAGGCAGGATTCGAACCTATATTATATTTGTGAATTAATTTTAAATTATAAATAAAATATCTAATAAACTGTTAACGGAATAATTTTCATACGTACAAAATTGTATAAGAAAAATTTTTAAAAATGGCGGATACACTTACTTCCGGTTTCTTTATTAAACACATCTTTTGATAGAATCGAGAGCATATAAAAAGCCAGCTCCATACCAAATTTCCAGTTACTAGGACTTTTAGTTCGAGAGTTATCGTGAGTACAAACACCCAAATTTTTTTTTCAAAAATACAGTTTTCAGGAGACCTTGAAACGTAAAATTATGCAAAAAAATTTTTATGAAAAATAATTGCGATACAGATGGACAATGAGAAACTCAAGATGGTAATCAACTCACAAAAACACGCGAATTTAAATACTGGAAAAGGAGATAAGAAAGAAGAAAATCATAATACGAGTGGAAGATAAATACAACGAACCAGAACTAGAATTAAAAGAAAAAGTGAGAGTAGTCCTCAGAGACATGAAACTTAAAGTAGAAATGGAAAAAAAATACAAGAAATTATAAGATTAGGAAGGAACAAAGAACCTTGAGAACGTGACGAATAATGATAGAACTATTTACCTGGAACAAAAAGCAGGAAGTAATGAAAGCTGCAAGAAACCTAAAAGAAAAGAAAATTAGGATAAACGAAGACTACCCAAAACAAATACAGGAAGAAAGAAAACGAACAGTAAAATATATGAAAGAAGCAAAGAATACAACGCAAAAATACGATATAACAAATTACAAGATGAAAATGAAATCTACACACTGCAGCAATTAAAGAAAATAAATTAGAAAGTAACTGATAAGTGAAAGGTAATAATGGAAATCTGAAAACAAGAACGACTAGTGAAAGATCTCACAAATAAGATGAAGAAAACAAATTAGAACAATAACATACACTGGATGACGTCCAAAAAACTAACAAAGGAGAAGATAACGACAGTTAAAAAAATAAACGACCGCTATGAAAAAAGAACTAAAGAGAAAAAAGAACAAGGAGGAAATATAGATGTGAAAATAGGAACAATCACTAAGAAATAAAGAACACGAATTAGCATAAAAAATGGAAGAATTCAAAATGCAGCTGATAGGAATAAGTGAAACAAAGAAAGGAGGAAATGCTTAAAATAGGAAAATACAGTATATATTACTCTGGAACGGAGATGGAACAAATAGTAAAAGGAAGAGTAGGAGTAATGGTAACGGGAGAGGGTGACGGCAAGAATAACTAAATTTAAACCGATATCGTCAAGAAAAATATGTACATAAAGCTAGAAATGGAAGAAACTTGGTACATAATACAACTGTACGCGCCAGTGGAAGAAACAAAGGAGGATATGCAGATGAGACGAAACTAAGGACCGAATCGAGAAGATTATACTGGAATGCGAGGATAGAAAACGACGAAAAGTTAGGAATGGGGCGCATGGGGAGAAAGAATCAAGAATATAAATGGAGAACTGATTATCAGATTCTGCTAAATAAACGATTTAATGATAGGAAATTCCTTCTCACAACAAACATTATCAAAAAAATACACATTTACGGCGGAAATGAGACAAGAAATAGGACGGAGAATAGAACGAAAATAGGGACACATTATAAACTAGTATCTGGAGAACTGAAATAGAGGAAGATAAAGCAGATAGAGGAACAGTATGATACTATAATAGCAATAAAAAGACTAAAGTATGCAGATTTGAAGAAGAGGTAACAAGAAGAAACAGATAGTGAGTTTAAAAGAATAGAGAGAAAGAGAGAGAAATGTAGATGGAATCTAGAAGACCGATGGAGCAAATTTAGATGTAATACTATGAGTAGCAGAAGACATATGCGGAAAATCAAAAGTCAACAAACAGAAAGAAGTTCAAACCAACACATTATTAGATCAAAATTGTGTTCATTTTTGTTCCTTCTCTTTGAAATTTTAATTATTTGCTATCTTTAAGTAGCTAAACCTTTCTGCCAAGTTTAGTCACACCAACCCAAGTGGGTAATTTCAATTTCAGAGTAAACGAAATAAATTTTTGTAACGGTATTCAATGTAGGTATATATTTAGTATTTTCATGTTTACTACGTCCATTTACTTTGTAAATAAATTAATTATAAAAATTAGATTATATTAAAATAACAATATTCGTATGTGTAGGCAACTCAAATAACATAACTGTATACATATACAATTACGTAGTTGGTAGTTATTGTACACCATGAGTAGATCAAAAGTATACGCGTATACGTATCTTCTTCAAACGCTTTTTTATTAATTCTTTGCATGCATTCGCTTCCATCTAATGTTAGCACTTTGCGCAAAATAAATCCTTAGAACTATAGCGAATAGTTCTAGTTATACACCTACCCAGGCAGCACACTGACGTCACATGACGACAATGACACGTCTTAATGACGTCTAGTACGTAACTTTGACGTCATTAAAACGTAATGTGCTGCCTGGGTATCTCGTAATTTTCAGTTTTAATTTTTTAGTTTTGTATTTTGTGCAACTATTTCTTGGTTACGTTATATTCTCTTACTTCCAATATATGCCCAAATAACGTTTATTTTGTTATATTCTTAATTTAAAATTTTTATCTGTTCTCCTACTCAAGCAACACATTACGTTTTATTGACGTCAAAACGATGTACGAGACGTCATTAAGACGTATGAATGTTGTCATATAACGTCAGTGTCCTGGCTGAGTAGTCTCCATTTAATTTAATTCATTGTGTATTAGGGCTCATATTCGTTAACCAATCCACGTTAGCAACGAAGTTAGTAATATACAAAGTAAATGACTGGTATACAGTACCCACAAATCAAACAAATTATAATTGTTGAAATATATTATTTTTTATTACTTTATTGTATATAGTATAATTGATATATTAAAATTGTAATAACTTAAGGCATCATTCTTTATGTACAATACATTACTTAAAATATTTACTAAAACATCGACTTGAACTAACATAAACAAAAAAGGTCTCGACCCAACTTAAAAAAAGAAACAGTAATCTGAATAGAAAATCAATCAAAACAAAGTTATCTCGATATGTATAAAAATGCGCTTAATGGTTTTTGCCTCGTGTATTGTCTTGGCGTAATATGAAATGGCTCATTGGACTAGAAGAATTATGCTTAAAACGCAGTTTCCAAAGCAATCGAAGGTAATACGGCTTTATTTTCTTTCGTCGACGTATCTTCAGATTGGGGCGAGCCAAAGAATTGCGCCCTTTGAGCCCTTATACGTTGTGCTATCGTCAAGGAATTAGTCGAAGTTTTGGCGTGGTCAACAAATGAAGGTTGCGAAAAGTTTTGCATCGGTTTTAGAACGCTTTTAGCGTCAACGGGAAAGTCTAATTTTCGACTAGACAAATTATTTTTCCGTTGCGTAGTACTGTTTGGACTCTCGTCTTCTGCACAATCTTCGGGTATTGTGGAAGAGAGAACGTCGCTACGAGGACTTGCAAATCTCCATTGCGATTTTGGCGACATCAATTTCGGCGCACCTTTTGGTTTATCCGTCTTTGGAGAACCGGGAGTGTTTGCAAATCTTCTATGAACTGTTTTTGGCGAACCACTTAATTCTAATATTTTCAAATCGTTAGATTGTTGCTTTAAAGACTGTTTGGAGAGTTTTAATTGTTCGACCGCCGACATCTTTTTGATATTTACAGATGCGACGTTAGATTTTGAGCTGTGCTGTAACAAAAGTCTTTTAAAATCTAATCGAGAAGTCTGTTGGTTTCCTTTGCGATTTTCGCACAAATTGACACTTTCCTTGTTTGGGGATAGTTTGTCGATGTTGGTGTTATAGTCGACGTACTCGCCGTCGCTCGGCGACCAACTGAAACGAGATCTAATTCTTTCGCGCATGTATCCCGTTTCGGGCGATTTAACTTTGGTGTCGGGACTTTTTGCACGTTTTGGTGATGAAGATGGGGATTCGTGATGAGCACTCGCTTCTATGTTCATTTTCTTTTTACCCTTGTGGATAACCGCGTATAACTCGTCCGCGCTCATCGTCGATTTTTTAGGCGATAAAAGTTGTTGTTCCAAATTGACGGCAGATTTGAAATCCGATTTTGACGACGGGGTGGAAGACTGAAATGCTCCAAGATTTCTTGGATCTATCGGCGAAATCTTTAAAGACTCGTTTGATATTTCATTTCGCGATGGAGATTTTTGATATTGTGTAAAAGGCACTTGGGGTTTCTTGTAGTTGCTCGATAGATGTGCAGATTGAGATAACTGCACGGGCGTTGCTAGTTTTTGTACGATGTATTGTCGCGAATTTATGTGGCCACGCATTATATCCGGGGTTATGGGCCGTTCCAGATTAGTATTGTCCGTCACATATTGAGATTTTCTATTTGGCAGTGTTCGATAAGTCTCGTTTCCCTTCCAATACGCGTTCGAGTCTAAAATAGGATTGTAATAACCGTACACATCAGTCGGTTTCATTGCTCGGTGTGTTGGATCCTCCATTGCCCAATTGTTATATGCATTTGCTTCATCAACCGGAGAATATACAGGTTCTGAAACAGAGACGTGATATTGAAAATTCTTTAACTTTATTTGGAGGTATCGAACCAAATAATAACATAACTTACATTGCCAAAGAATATGTAATATGAATAACATAAACAGAAAATACTCAATGTCTTTATCGCTAGTGAGTTATGACAAATGAAATGTATTCATAAATTTCAGGAAACAGCCACATAAGGAACAATCAAGATGAACTATAGTTTAAGAATAAATTTCCAAAGGACAAACAGATCGAAACATTCGCCACAGATTTCAGGATTAGAAAATTTATGATGAGACATAATTATTGAATTTCATGGTACAACAACGTCAATAAAAGAGTCTGAAAATTTTGCCCTGTAGAAGAAAAGTCGTCCCCGGAGACGAATCACCAATGGGGTAATTTCTCATTTAATATTCGCAATTAACAAATAGAAATTCAATCGTTATTTTGATTTGTTTTAGTGATAAATAAAAATTTAATCATTTAAATGATCATGGGGTGACAAATTACAATTAAATTGTCTTAAGTGACGGTTGAAAGTTTATTTATCATTCAAACGATTAAATGACGAATAAAAATTTATTTTTCAAGTGACGAATAAAAATTTATTTATTTATTCTGTTTTTGGTTTTGATATAAGCAGTTGAAATTTTAATCTGCAGTAATTCTTTTAATAAATGTTTGTCCCTTACATGAATTGAATTAATAAAGTTTTATTCATTTGAAATAATTTGCCAAACAATTGAATTTTTATTTATATGACCGTTGTACTTTTATTCGTAATTAATAAAGATTTTATTGAAATAATACGAAGACTGTCAACGACAGTTTTAGCAAATGAATGGCAATATGATAAATAGTTCAAATATGATCCTCAGTCCCCGACAGGAATACACGCCGAGAGGACGCTAAAAATCCCCGAAAGAGGACGTGTTCAAAGCTTAAGAAAAAACCTAAATTATAAGCGTGCAATAAACATTTTAATCTTCCAGGTAAATAAATAAAGTACATTACATTTTTACGTTCTGAAAACTCAAAACTCTTTTAGTTCAATTATATCGGTATATCGTTATGTAATAGGTGTATATATCATATATTACTGTCTGCGTATGTAATTACAAAACCGATAAAAAATTACAGAAAACAACGCCACATTGAAATTTGTGAAATTAATTAAAGAACCATAGAATGAGAACAGTAACAATCTATTTTCGGTTTTCTTTACAATTAGATATATAAATAACACTTAGATTTAAGTAATTACAAAAAAATATTCTACATTAATACTTGGATATTCAGTGGCTGCATAAAAAAACAATTAAATTATTTAGGCTACAATATAGTAAACGAGTAATTTCCGGAAAAGTGCGATTTTGAATGAATTAATCATTGAACAAATATTTTTCGAATAAAAAAATATTTTAATTCTTTGTTTCACGTTTCCTTTAAGAATGTTCAAATTTTTGATTTGGAGCCCCAGTTCATAATTATTGGCGTCATTACTTCCTTATTTTAAAGAATATTTAAAAAATCCAAAAACTTTCAGCATTTGCTTTCGGTTCTCTAAAACATTTGTATTTACAATTATTTTATATTTTATCAAATAACAAAATGACGTCGGATCAAAAATTTCAAAAGAAGATATTTTGAAAATCATTAAATCCTTAAACTATCTACTATAACATTTGCCTGAAACATTTTTTTCGATCTGCCCAAAAAAAGTTTTTATACAAATTTATTTACAAGATAAATTTTAACAAACTGCGATAATCATTTAAAACAAAGTAGGCTTGCTGCCACTAAATAAGAAAGAAACAAAGAAAAATAAACAATTATACAACAAAAGGGGGACTAAATTTGATTTTAAAAATAGCCATCAATCGCAGCAACGCAAGCCCGGCAGCGTGTTTTAATATCAGAAGCTGCGTGCTTGTTTTTTATATGTTCTGATGCAGCTACTATTCTAGCAACCAGTTCTAAATCGGTATTTACTGGTGTCTCATATAGAGCGGTCTTCATCTGACTTCAGAAAAAAAAGGATAATAGGATCGGGGTTTACGTGGCCACGCAGCAAGACTTCCTCTTCGAATCCACTTATTCGGATATTCTCTATTTAGTAGTGCTATGAATTCTCGGGTTGCGTGAGCCGGTGCTCCATCATGTTGAAACCAAAGTCTTCGTCTGATGTCTAGCGGTAAGACATCAAGAAACTCTGGCAAAACGTTATTTAAGAAATTAAAATAATTGTCAATATTCAATAGATTTGGGAAAATGTACGGTCTAATAGCGTACTCCCCTACGATTCCAAAAGAACGTCGTTGATGCGCACGAATAAATGTTGCGTGGGGATTTTCATCACACCACAGGTGATTACTGCGAGAATTAAATAAATTGTGAGACAAGCTTCGTTTGTAAATAAAATAAATTTTTCAAAACGCCTCTGAAGATTGCAACGTTCTAGAAACTAACAACAAAACAATTTTGGCTGAAAGTCTTTAAATCCCAAAGCTTGCACTTTTTATCTAGAAAATGGATGGAGACCTTGTTCCTATGGAACTTGCACGTGATTTACATCTAATCTATTTGGTATTACTCTTGTGCTCGTACATGGCATATCTTCAATAATAATTAACAGTTTCTTCAAATGCAGAAATCGACGAAATCTATTGGAATTCTCGCCAATTGTTAGGTGAAAATTTCCAGTCTTAGACAAACATCTACATATTCTTCCAAACATACGACAACTTGGCTGCTGACGATTTGGATATCTTCTCCGATAAATTCTAAAAGGTTCTAGTGCAATACGCCTCTCCAAAAACCAAAATTACGTCAGCACGCTCAACGTTATAATAATTATGCATTTTTATACACAAATTAAGCAAAATACGCACACAAGTGATAAACGTGACAGAAACTTTTCAAGGTGAAGTAGTCAACATTTTTTTTTAATAAAGATTTCCAAAAAACAAAATCAAAAAATATTTAAATCTGAACGTACAAACTAAAAAAACACGTGCCTCAAGTTTAACTTGTAAATCAATTTGAATAGAAACTTTTTTTAAACAGATCGAAAAAATTTTAACACCCTGTATAAATAACCCTTTTATTAAGTATTACAAAAAAATATCTACGTAGGTATTGCTGGTAAATTTAGATGTTAAACAATAAATAAATAATAAACAATAATTTTATTAAAACAACAAAATAGTAAACGGGTAATTTCCGGGAAAGTGTCAGTTTTGAATACATCATTATTAAACAAATATTTCTCAAATAAAAAAATATTTTAATTCTTTGTTTCACATTTTATGTAAGAGTGTCGACTTTTAATTAATTAATGGCACTATTGTTGTGTAAATAAATTTATAAGTACGGTGACATAAAGAAAAAAGCAGGCAAAATAAAAGGATGAGTAAAAAAATATTTTTACTGACTTGAAGACCACTGATTTATGAATATTTCTTAAAGATTTGTTGTTCAATGTGTTTCTGGATCGTGGAAAAGACAAACTTTAAAGAAAGCGGAGTATCCGAGGATGAAAACCAAACTCCACGCTTGGTTCGTAATCTTCAAAATTGGCATGTTCCCGCCTCTTCCGAATTTTTGGCAAAAAAAGCGACTTAAAATTTGTAGGAAAAAACTATCCAGTAATCAATTCAGCCATTTATTAATAAACTAGATCAAATCTTCCAAAAATCTAGCTTTGCAATCCTTGAAAATTTACAACGCTGATGCTGTTTTATATTGAAAGCTGTTTCCTGATCATACATTGGTCGGTTCAACAGATTGAAGAAAAACTAGCAAAGTTTTACGTTTTTAACAAGATGTAATTATGATAGGAGCCACAGGCTTATACTTCTGGTGATAGGTAAAGCCAAAAATCCCAGAGCATTTAAAAATGCGGTCTTACCCGTTGATTACAAAGCTACAGCCAATGCATGGATGACTGGGGCTGTTTGTAAACAATGGTTTGGTGGATCTTTTGTTCCATAAGGCGAAAAATTTCTAAAACAACAAAAGTTAACAAAAAAAGCACTCCTACTTATCGATAATGCATCTAGCCATTGCGATGAACAGGAACTCATCAATACGAGTGGAAACATTCTGGCAAAATTTCTTCATCCTAATACGACTGCCTTATTTCCCCCCATGGACCAAAACGCTATTCGTTTAACAAAGTTGTTTTATCGGGAAAGCTTACTAATCAAAATTTTGGAGAGGATCTAAGTGTCTTGAAAATGACCCTGTGTCTGCTTTATAATGCTTGGGAAAAGGTAACATCGACAACATTACAAAACTGCTGGAACAAAATAATCAAAAACCAGGGGCGTAGCTACAATGGAGTAGTTGGAGCGATCTGCTCCGAGCGCACGAATTTTGAGGGTGCGCGAATCAGAGAGATGCAAATGATAAAAGATGTTGAATCAATTATACTCTCTAACATTGAAATTCAACACCAAGAAAGGGTGGGATTTTTGTGACCTAACTTGGCGAGAAGGATCATCTACTCAGAGGTAGTCGATGATTAAAATTTTATTCAAATGGATCAAGTAGTAATGGACATATTTGATTTTTTTTTGTTTCTACTTCATTATCTGGGAGGAGGGGGGACCAACACATTCAATAAAAATGGTGTATATTTTTGTTCCTTTTTTTTAAATTTTAATCATTTACTATCTCTGAGTAGCTAAACTTTCTTGCTAAATACGATAACAAAATTCCTATTCCTTCTTGGTGTTTTCAATCTCAATGTTGCAAGGTATAATTTTATAGTTTTTGTAATGTAGGAAGTTTATAACATATTATGTTGGTTAATTTAATGTTACTGTTTGAATATGTCTTATATTTTAAATGAAGTGTCATTAAGTAATGTTTAAAATTGAACTAAAAAGATAAAAATATTTTGCTGGAAACCTCAACAGAAAAAAAGGGCGCACAGATTTTACTTGCTTCATAGCGCTGAATACGTAGCTACGCCACTAATCAAAACAAACAATGTGCAAGATGGTGAAGATAATCCTGAAGACTTGGTCCCTTTACATCTTATACGAAACAGGATTCGTTCAGTAGCAAAAGAAATCGATGAAGTTCCTACCAAGCTCCAGGTTGATGCAAAATTAATTCAAACAGAAAATTTAGAGAATCAAGACGACATTAATAACTCAGAAGATGATAAACAAGTCATAAAGATTGTCCCTAAAATAAAGAATGAAGAAGCTATCAAAAGCCTCATTATGCAGGTGGAGGTCGGAACCATCTCAACGATGAATTCCCCGATCGATGGATTGAGAAGGGAAGTGCGTTTCCTTGGCCACCCAGGTTTCCGAAGCTTACATGTCTAGATTCTTTTCTCTGGGGACGTATACGCGCTAGAACATGATTTTAAGAATACAGAATGCCATACGGTCTATTCCGAGGGTGGAATTAGAAGCTGCTGTACTGTCAACCAGAACAAGAATCAATGAGTGCATTCTAAACAATGGGAGGCAATTTGAACACCTTCGCGATTGATGGTTCACAAGACATTTTTAGATATTTTGTGTCATATCTCCCGTTCTTCCAAAATATCTAGAACCGGCACTACTATACTACTACAGAGAGTTCAAATCTTTTATGATAGAGTTGCTAATTCATGTACTTTACAACAATACTAAGCTCGCTATGCCTTTCTTAATTTTTTAAAGAAAATTGCAAAAATCTGCGTCTTCACTAAAATGCGTCTCCAATTTAACAGGATAATTTTAAGAAAAGTGCCGTATGGTATTTTTAATGTATAATCTGCCGTATTATACGACAGTTACAATCGTAATAGACAAATTTAATGTTGAATTGGATACGATTTCGAACTACGTAGGTTGATGAATATCTTTACATTTAAAATCAATGAGAAAATAACGATTTTTTGTAATCACCCGCTGATTGCGCCGCGCCCAAAGAGTTTTCAAAAGTGAAAATATTTTCAGTGAACTCCCTATATGTGGCTTAGTCTATGAAATTTTTTTCCCATTTTGCTAGACCAAATAGTTTTCGAGATAAATGTTAGGGCCGTACGTAAGGACTCACCCTGTATATATAATGTTAAGCGAAGTCGTAAGTAGAGTTTTAATGTTGTCATTTCGTTGTTCTTAATTTTATAAATTTGGATGTAACGTAGTTTTCTATAATTATGTATCGGTTTTTTAATCAAATATGGCAACAGTAATAAACATATACTGATATACATATACAGGATGTCCAAAAATTGCTGGGAAATAAAGCTAGCATGTATTGTGGAGGTCAAAATAAGTCGGTAGTAGGGTTCGTCCGTGAGAAGAGTTCAAAGTCTACTCAAAAATTATTGAAGCATTGACTGTTAACAATAAACTAGGACGATTATTTTGTTATCATGTCAAAATCGTGACTTTTGTTTTGTTTGTATGTCCAGGGCCAACTAAATTTTATATATAATTAACTTGTACTATGAATATCGGTTATCAGTGTTTGGGAAAACATTTTTTTCCTTCGAAACTATGCGCAACACGGAGTTTTTACAGTAGTAAAAAAATTACGATTTTTTTGTAATCACCCGCTGATTTCGCCGCCCCCAAAAAGTTTTCAAAAGTGAAAATATCTTCAGTGAACTCCCTATATGTGACTTAGTCTATGAAATGTTTTCCCGTATTGCTAGACTAAATAGTTTTCGACATAAATTTGAGGGCCGCGGTTAAGAACTCGCCCTGTATATATAATTTTAAACGAAGTCGAAAGTAGATTTTTAATGTTGTCATTTCGTTCTTAATTTTATAAATTTGGATATGGCGTAGTTTTCTATAATTTTGTATCGGTTTTTTAATCAAATATTGCCACAGTAATAAATATATACTGATATAGATATATAGGATGTCCCAAAATTGCTGGGAAATAAAGCTAGCACGTATTGTGGAGGTCAAAATAAGTCGGTTGGGCCCTATTTAAGTTTATATAAATATGTACCGTTCGTCCGTGAGAAGAGTTCAAAGTCTACTTAAAAATTATTGAAGCATTGACTGTTAACAATAAACTAGGACAATTATAAATTTGTTATCATGTCAAAATCGTGACTTTTGTTTTGTTTGTATGTCCACGACCAACTAAATTTTATATATAATTAACTTGTACTATGAATATCGGTTATCAGTGTTTGGGAAAACATTTTTTTCCTTCGAAACTATGCAAAACACGGAGTTTTTACAATAGTCAAAAAATTACGATTTTTTGTAATCACCCGCTCATTGCGCCGCCCCCAAAGAGTTTTCAAAAGTGAAAATATTTTCAGTGAACTCCCTATTTGACTTAGTCTATGAAATTTATTCCCGTATTGGTAGACCAAATAGTTTTCGAGATAAATTTAAAGGCCGTGCTTAAGGACGCACCCTGTATATATAATTTTAAACGAAGTCGAAAGTATATTTTTAATGTTGTCATTTCGTTGTTCTTAATTTTATAAATTTGGATGTGGCGTAGTTTTCTATAATTTTGTATCGGTTTTTTAATCAAATATGGCGACAGTAATAAACATATACTGATATACATATACAGGATGTCCCAAAATTGCTGGGAAATAAAACGAGCACGTATTCTGGAGGTCAAAGTAAGTCGGTAGTACCGTTCGTCCGTGAGAAGAGTTCAAAGTCTACTTAAAAACTATTGAAGCATTGACTGTTAACAATAAACTAGGACAATTATAAATTTGTTATCATGTCAAAATCGTGACTTTTGTTTTGTTTGTATGTCCACGGCCAAACAAATTTTATATATAATTAACTTGTACTATGAATATCGGTTATCAGTGTTTGGGAAAACATTTTTTTCCTTCGAAACTATGCGAAACACGGAGTTTTTGCAATAGTCAAAAAATTACGATTTTTTGTAATCACCCGCTGATTTCGCCGCCCCGAAAGAGTTTTCAAAAGTGAAAATATTTTCAGTGAACTCCCTATATGTGACTTAGTCTATGAAATGTTTACCCGTATTGCTAGACCAAATAGTTTTCGAGATAAATTTGAGGACCGCGCTTAAGAACTCGCCCTGTATATTTAATTTTAAACGAAGTCGAAAGTAGATTTTTAATGTTGTCATTTCGTTCTTAATTTTATAAATTTGGATGTGGCGCAGTTTTCTATAATTTTGTATCAGTTTTTAATCAAATATGGCGACAGTAATAAACATATACAGGGTGTCCCAAAATTTCTGGGAAATACAGCACGTATTGTGGAGGTCAAAATAAGTCGGTTGGACCCTATTTAAGTTTATATCGATATGTACCGTTCGTCCGTGAGAAGAGTTCAAAGTCTACGTAAAAATTATTGAAGCATTGAGTGTTAACAATAAACTAGGACGATTATAAATTTGTTATCATGTCAAAATCGTGACTTTTGTTTTGTTTGTATGTCCACGGCCAACTAAATTTTATATATAATTAACTTGTACTATGAATATCAGTTATCAGTGTTTGGGAAAACATTTTTTTCTTTCAAAACTATGCGAAACACGGAGTTTTTACAAAAGTCAAAAAATTACGATTTTTTTGTAATCACCCGCTGATTTCGCCGCCCCCAAAGAGTTTTCGAAAGTGAAAATATTTTCAGTGAACTCCCTATATGTGACTTAGTCTATGAAATTGTTTTCCCGTTTTGCTAGACCAAATAGTTTTCGAGATAAATTTTAGGCCGTACGTAAGGACTCACCCTGTATATATAATGTTAAGCGAAGTCGAAAGTATAGTTTTAATGTTGTCATTTCGTTGTTCTTAATTTTATAAATTTGGATGTAGCGTAGTTTTCTATAATTTTGTATCGGTTTTTTAATCAAATATTGCCACAGTAATAAATATATACTGATATACATATACAAGATGTCCCAAAATTGCTGGGAAATAAAGCTAGCACGTATTGTGGAGTTCAAAATAAGTCGGTAGTACCGTTCGTCCGTGAGAAGAGTTCAAAGTCTACTTAAAAATTATTGAAGCATTGACTGTTAACAATAAACTGGGACGATTATAAATTTGTTATCATGTCAAAATCGTGACTTTTGTTTTGTTTGTATGTCCACGGCCAACTAAATTTTATATGTAATTAACTTGTACAATGAATATCGGTTATCAGTGTTTGGGAATTTTTTTTCCTTCGAAACTATGCGAAACACGGAGTTTTTACAATAGTCAAAAATGAAGATGATGAGCAAACTTTCCACTTAAAAAAGTCTTAGAGCGGAATTATCACTCCTAAGAAAATTATTTTAAAAAATGCAATCATTTTTGTTTATGAATCGACTTATTTTGACCTTTACAACACGTAATAGCTTTATTTCCCCGCAATTTTCGGACACGTAAAAGAGTTTTGTATTTTCAGTCCGTAAAAAGTAAAAAAAAAGATGTAACGTAAAAATGTAATGTACTTTTTTAATTTACCTGGAAGATCGCACGCTCATAAGTTGGGTTTATTTCTTAGACTGTGACCATATCCTTCAATTTCTACCTGTACATGTCATTTTCAGTGTCCATGACTGTACCTAGACTACAAAAAAATTCACGATTTTTTCTAATTATTTTAAAATTAGTTTAAAACATTCAAATGTTTTTCTTTTGTTAAGGACGTAAATAATCATCCTTAACATAAAAAAAAACAAACTAAATGCGACATGCAATGTAAAAGCAACGTGCAAAGAAAAAATAAAATAAATTCTCACCTTAATATTTGTATGTACAAATAAAGCGTGCGTGTGTGTGCTAATCCATGCGCTCCCGTGCAGTATCAAAAAGCTACCACATTAAAAACTATGACAAAACCACTTCAATTGTGATTCATTCAGACTCAATGTGCTATAGAAAGGGAGTGACGTCAAAACCGCATTTTTAAACGCAGATGAGTAACTGATTAAGAACATTTTTTTAATTGAACATTTGAAAGTTACCAAAAATCGTCCTCGCTCAAATTTGAACCAGGACAAAAATTTTGCTCGTTAGTTAAACGTAATTAGTATTTGTTAATTCCACGTCAGAACAAATCTTTAGTTTTAGTTTGTATTTGGTTCTGAAACCTAAAGACCCGTTTCTGAAATTCCTGTAAATTGTGTTAGTAATTTTGAGTTTTTAGAAACATATACATTTGTGCAACAGTCTTGTTTATTAAATTATTTAGTTTTTCGTTTAAACACATAAAAATACACTTTCTGTACAAATATTAATACAAAATTATTGTACCATTGAAATACTGATTTGTAGTCGATACATAAAAATTAACATACGCATGCATTTCAAAACTCTTAATGTATGCACTATAAGATGACCAACCGGTTTTCTCCCCCCCGCAAATTATATAAACATTTTCTAATGCCAGTAGTGCCTACAATAAAATCGAGAGGACTTGAAATCAATAAACCTCTACAACATAAACTGAAATCGGGCGAATAGCTTCACGGAAATAATAGAAAACGCTGGTGATAACTTTGCCCTAAACTACATAAACGTAGCAGAATTCAAGGGTTAAAAGAAATTTTTAAATTTTTGTTGGTCACCTTAACGTACATTCAGCGTGATTCGTGCATTGTAATAAACACAAACTATTCGTAATAAAATACAGTTAACAATTCATTATTGAAACAAACACAAAATGCATCTAAATCTAAGTATGTACAAAAAAGTGCTTTCGTTCATGCATCCTGACAAACATTGAAACGTCTTTAGTCAATTAGCCATATTCGTGCCGCGTGAAAATGATTATAATCGCGCTGCCACCAAGCTCGCGCTGAATATGGCCAACCACCAAAAGCAAATTGGACGGAGTTATAAGAAGGAACCCATTACCTCGAGTAATAAAAACGCGCGTCGGGAACGGTCGAGGACGGAATAATTGTCATTTTTACCAAATTTCCGTATCGGTAATCGACGCAGACAACACCCTTGCGCGATGTTCTACACTATCTTGGGGTATCGTGATTTTGTTAGGGGACGCCAATAAAATTTCGCGCGCGTGCGCTTGTGTGTAAATAGGACATTGTCTTTGACATAACTTAGGAGATACGCTTGGGGGATAATTAATTCTTTCGCGCCATAATTCGGCGGCAATTTCCTTTTCGATTCGATCCTCCAAATCGACCGATATAATTTTTCGAACGACCGGTCTATTCGCCATTCGATAACTATCGGTGCGATTTATTTTAGGTAATGAGGATGATGGTGGCTTACCTTTCTCATAAGAAGGAGATAACGATCCGCGTGCATCTTGCATGTGAACGTACGCCCCACGCGAGTTTATGGGTTTTGGAGAAATCGGCCTTATACTCGGTGTTACAATTGTAGATGGAGGTACACGTACGATTTCTGCCGTTGGCGATGCTACACCCGACGCCGCCTTTATGACTACCTTTCCTAGTTGCGGAGATAGTGGACGGGTATCGCTTTGAACCGGCCGTACTTTAACGGTTCGATGCGCTGGAACTGGACTTTCCGCAGTTAATTCTTTCACGTATGGACCTGGTTCGAACGTGGTATGTGCACCTTTGCGACGTCTTAAACTATCCGAAGAGTACACAACCTTACCGTCGGCGTTTAACGTTACTCTAGCACCCTGTCGCCGTTTCCTTTCTAACGAATCCGACCCAACTGCATTACAAGGCAAATCGGTTAAAGACACATATTCCGCCCGATTCGTTTGTACATTCTCAGTAGTTTCGGGATATACAGGAATCTTATCGTTGTTGTTCTTAACATCTGCAATAGTAACGTAATCCCCACTGTCTCCTAAACCATCGTCAATGTTCTTAAAACAAATTTTGTCTTTTTTCGTAAAGTTTGTTTTTAATTTACCCAAAACGCTATTCAACGGCAATAACGTCGATTTAAAAATTGGTTGCGTTTGTTTTGGTTGTTCTTTAACGGTAACAGTACCGCCGCTAGGCGACGCTGCCCTAACGCTCTTTTGCGTATTCAACATATTTATCGTTTCAACGGTCGCATATCCCGATTGAGGATTAACGTTTATAATTATGCGTCTTTCACTTTCTGATTCGCCGCATGCAAATGTATCGTTTGCAAACGGTTTCTGAATATGACCCTCGTCGTCGCTGTGAGATGGAGTTATAACACACATCGACGGTATGCGACTAGAATTAATAGTAGTTTTAACGCGTATTCGTTCGATACGATCGGGACCTTCCATATCGGAACATTCGGAAAACTCATACTCAGATCCGCTCCGAAGACCGTTAGGGCTATTCGCAGACTCGATTGGCGAACTTGAAGTGTTATGACCACTATCAGGCGAAACGTCTCCATTGGTCTCTTGATGAACAACGGCCATAACGATCGATTTGTTGTTACTTGGACTACGTTTAACGGTGCCAGTTTTATCGCTAGCAAATTCTCGTTCCAACGAGCTTCCTGGTGATATATCCTTATCGGAAGTTTTAGACAACGAACTTTTTCTCTCGGGCACCGCTGGTGCTAAAACCAAAGACTTGTTACTGCCGGTTGCTTTTAACGTTGTACAAACAGTTCCCGCCGAACTAGCCGTAGTCGAAGTCGAGCCTTTGCCAAACAACTCGTACTCGTTCTCGGCGGATAAAGTATTACTAAAATTGATACTAGTAAACGCAGTTGTAGAATGTAAAGGTGTAACTGGCATATCCTCTTCTTTAAGAGTTTTTAAACCGCTGTCCATATGAAACGATGTGTAGTAGCCTTCGGTGTCGCAAGAGTAAACTGAACTAGTTTCGCCGTCTTCGTGAAAATCGTGTATATCAGGCGTCAGCGTTCCCTCACTAGTTATACTACTAGACCCAGACGTGTTTACATTAAACTTCCTTCTACTATTTACCGAACTCGGCGGGTGTTGATTTAAAGAATTATTTGAAGTAGTCACCGACGTCGTAGATTTTGGTTGAGTTGTGCTAGTTATTTCAGATCCAATAGAAGCTCGCCCGCTTTCAGAGCTTGCACTCCAATTTCCACTGGACGAGTGCGGTTCGTCTTTATTTCCACCTACTCGTCTTAAGCGCCTTTGGGCAGAACTTTCGCGCAACTTAACACTTAAACCAGCTAAAGGAGTCGTCAGAGGAAGATTAATGCTAGATTTTTCCGACGAAGAACAAGATGGATTACGTTCGTGTATAATTTTCTTGAAACTTCTTTTTCGCTTAAGCGAAACCGTTTCATAAATATTCAAATCTAAGTCTTCATTTTTCGTTTCGGTATTAGATTTAGGAGAATCCGATTTGTTTAATTTTTTCAAACGATTTTTTCCCCACTGTTTTAACGTGTAAAAATGAGATTTTTTATTATCGACGTCTTTTTTCGGAAGAGGTTCGCTACTTTTGCTGCGAAAGACGGGAGTGGTTTCTTTGGAATTGTCTTCTACCGCTTGACCGGAATTGTCGCTGGAAAACGTCGCTTAGTTTTGTCAATACTAAAATACGAAAACGCATACCCAGTTAAAGCATCCTCTATTTCTTTGTGATCGGTGCCTGCTAACGTGTTTCTTCTTCGATTACGAGGTTTTCGTGTTCTCGTTCGAAACCGAAGAGCGTCGTTAGTGGGTATATTAGATTCTGCGTGAATCAAAGACCGTCTTTGTACGGACATACGATTGAATGTTCGACCAGAGACGTCGACCGCTACAATTTCAGCTGGGAATCTGCAAAACAGATTAGGAAAAACAATGGAGACTAAAAAGATACTTACTTTAAAGCAACGACTTGCAATTGTTCTTCGGGAGAAGGTAATTTATGATCGAGCGCTTCGTCGTCCGACGCTAACGTTCCATCCGTTATGTTCCCGTCGGAATATGTAACGTTGGAAGCAATACGATTCGGGCACTCTGGGGCTATAGTTACGTTGCCCAATGCTTCGGCCGATGTCCATCTTCTTAAATCTTCTATAGCGGCAGGCTAAATAAAAAAATGAAACCATATACCAGTAAATAAGTTTTAAAAAAAAGGTGTAATATGTTTGTATACAGTGTGTCCGAAAAGTATGGAATATATTATACAGGTCGATAAATATGCACTTTACACGAAAAAGTTGTAAATAAAAGTTGTTTATCACTTAGTTATCTACCACCTGGGAGATATCAATTTAGTAAAATAAATTTGTTAGACATGTCCTTGTTTTTCTTGAAAATTTTTTGATGTAAAAGTATTCAAGTTTCATATGGTTGAAAAGAGAAAAAAAGACTCTATCAAATGAGTATAATAAAGACGTGCCTTGCCATTTAAAAAAATGTAAGTGTTATTCGTTGCGATTTTGTTTAGAGCAAAAATTTAAATTGATATCTCCCAGGTGGTAGATAACTAAGTGATAAACAACTTTTATTTACAACTTTTTCGTGTAAAGTGCATATTTATCGACCTGTATAATATGTTCCATACTTTTCGGACACACTGTATATATATATTTCTTGTGTGCGTGTGTATGTCACTGAACTACTTCTAAACGACTGGACCGATTTTGATGAAATTTTTTGTGTGTGTTCAAGTGGATTTGAGGATGGTTTAGATTCACGAATAAACCCGACAGATGGCGCTGCAGTCGTTATATAGGTTATTTATCCATACTGCAAGTAAACTGCTGAATCGACTTGAATTAATTTTTGTGTATGCATTTATTCATTCATTTCTTACTTTGTTTAATATCGCAATCGCTTGGTATATCATGCAGGGCAACGTCTGTCGGGTCCGCTAGTTCGTTATAAAAAACATAACTGTGAAACCATGACAACGCAGACGACAAGAGTCAAAATAATTTAACTTTTTTTGGTTTAGTAAGATCGAAAATTTTCACGGCCCGTAGGGAAGGCTAGGGTACATTAAAACATGAGACAGATTTGAACGTTGAACTTTTAGTCAGACATATTACAACAATGAGTAAATTCATTTTACTACTAGACCTTCATGTGTTCAGCTCTTCTACTGATTTGAGGTTAGTTTCGATATGTATTCTGAATAAGCAGACCTTATTTTTTACGTTCAAGACACATTATGATACGTACGTATGTTAAAAGAGGCAGGATTCGGAGTATAACGAAGAAGATGACCGAAGGATGTTAAACATTTTAGACACAGATAACACATACACTATATAAAAACAATTCAAAAGAAGCTAGGGTCAGTTCTCGAATTGAATCGAAAAGAAGATTTTTGTCGGTTTAAATAAATAATTGATTAACGTGAGTGCAAAGATAAATAAACAAAGTGGCGTGCTAGTATAACATAAACAAGTATCAGTTTTAGATAAAATTAAAAAGTGCCAATAGTAATACATACATTAATGTAAGTGTTACATTTAATTAGTTACGTGTAGTAATCGCGTAAATATTTCGTAATAATCAAATCAAAATTCTTCAAAAAGAAACTCAAACTATCTGTTTAAATTTAAGAGAAGTACGCGCAGTTCTAGAAAACAGAAAACTATCTATAAAGATAAAATAGAAGCAATAAAGGACAAATTAGAAGACAGACTGAAGAAACAATAAATCGCATTAATTGTCACAGCAAAGAAAGCGAGCGAAAATTTACTAATGGATCATCGAAATGATACCACTCACAAATTTAGAATTGTACCTCCAAATTTTGATGGAAAAATCGCTTGGTCAACATACTACAAGCAGTTTGAAGCCGCAGCTGCAGCTAATAGTTTGACAAACAAGTAGAAAGCGACGTCTTTAATATTGGCCTTACGTGGAGAAGCGTTTGGAATTTTGCAGACTGTTCCTGACCACCTCCAAAGAAATTACGAACTCTTAATTATACGTTTAGAAATGAGATATGGAGATGCTCACCTTTAACAGGTGTACCAAAAACAAATAAAGAGTCGGGTTCAGAAAGCTGCGGAGAGTCTTCAATAGTTTGAGGCTGACAATGCTTGCGTATCCTATTCAAACCTTCGTGAACAGGCTCCAAGACAGCGAAAAGCAACAAACTCTACAGTTAGCTCGACCTAAGACGCTGAATGACGCTTTCACAACGAGACGATCATAAACTCCGCTGTGCTGCAGAAGTACCCGCGCAGACACTAGAAAGCATCGAGGAGATGGGACGCGACGAATACTTCGGGAAAAAGAAGTTAGGACTTTAAACTGCGGTGAAATAGGCCACGTACGACAATATCGTACGAGTTGCCCAAAAGAGACAAAAGATCATCTCAACTAGTTATGTGTCGTAGATTACCATTCAAATGGCATCGCCTAGGGAGCAATTACATAGCATTTATCATCGTGTTCAGTTACTGGTTGACACGGAAGCGACGAAGATCATCATTTGTCCGGACATATTACGGGAAAATGAGAACACCTCACCAGACAATTCACGGATAAGTACAAGTGACCATAGGTTTGAGAAATGAAGTACTCGACCATCAAGTACTGGTAGCCGACATCACGTAAGAAGTTATCCTGGAAATGGACATTATAAAAAAGTATGGGTTCCATTTAGATCGACAGTGAAGCAATTCTTTTTCATTCATCGGAGAAGGAAACCGTGCGAGTCTTATTGAGTTGAGTCTTATTGAGACGTGACTCTGCCTGCAAGGACTGAGAGTGTAGGAAATGTCCGGGAAGGCTACATTTGCGCTATTGATCCAATGGAGGTCGACTTAGTTGAAAAAGGACTACTCGTTAGCAGAACTTTAGTAGTACGAGTGAAAAACACGGTACCACTAAGGATCTTGAATGTCAGTAACGTTAAAAAAGAAGACCGTGGTAGGCCAATGGACGCTAGTATTTTAAATTGTGAGAAACGTAAATTCTAGTGAAGGATACGTCGCCGAAGAAGTGCCCACAACATCTATTGGACATTCTTACCTACAAATGCCAAAATCTCAGCCAACACCAGCTGGCTAAAGTTAAAGCGTTGATCCAGCTGGAGAGTGGTTCTAATGGAGAAACGTTTGCGTGAAGCATAAAATTAATACCGGAGACGCTCGGCCCATACGACAACATCCACGCCGACTTTCTTTGGCAAAAAGAGAAGAAGCCGAGCAAATAATTACTGATATGGAGAGAGAAGATGTGATTAAACCTTCAAATAGCCCATGGACGTCCCCAGTGGTATTCGTAAAAAAGAAAGATGGATTAACGACTTAACTACTTGACCAAAAACGACACCTGACCTTTACCGAGAATTGGCGATATGTTCGACACGCTTCCAAGATCCCAGTGGTTATGCACGTTGAATTTAAAGATTGGTTACTGGCAGGTAGAATTCGAAATCAAGGATCGTAAAAAAAACTTTAACGATTGGAATTGGTTTGTGGCAGTTCACTGTGATACCCTTCGACCTGTGTAACGTTCCTGTAACGTTCGAAAGTTTGATGGAGACCATCTTGCGCGGAATGTATTGGTAAACGTGCTTAGTTTACATAAACGACGTGATCGTGGTTGGAAGGTCGTTTGAAGAAGTGCAATACCTTGGTCGCGTCGTATCTAGAAATGGAGTAAACGCCGACCCAAACAAAATCCTAACAGTGCAAGCATCGACAGAAACCAGGTCCAAATTTTCCTTGAGTTGTGCACCTATTATAGACGAGTTGTACCCGGATTTGCCAATATTGCAAAACTGTTGACAAATCTAACTAAAAAAAGAGTAGAATTTAGTAAAAAAGAAGACTAGGAAAACGCTTTCCATTAAATAAAACAGATTTTAGTCACTTCGCCAATTTTAAGTTATCCCAGAGAAGATGGAAAGTTTGTTTTGAATACCGATGCATGTAATCTGACCATAGGTGCAGTCCTTTCACAAGTGCAAGATGGACAAGAAAAAAATCATCGCGTGCTTTAGTCAAGTTTTGTCCAGGCTTTCTACAAATATTTGTATGGAGTTCCGTAATCCGAAAGGACAAGTAGTAAGATGGATCGAGAAACTGCAATAGTATGACTGTGACACAGAATACCGTGCCGGAAGCAGTAATCGAAACACTGATACTTTGTCCAGAAGACCATGTTCGGCGAACTGCAATCGTTCGCGACTTGCAAAAGGTCGAATGCCTCAAGAAAACTGCTAGGATTGATGAAGAGTGGAAACCTGAGCAGTTGCGTTGCGGACAAGAAAACGATCCCGAAGTAAGACTACTTCTGAACTGGAAAGAAAACTGCCGACGACCAAGCTGGGAAGAAGTGACTGATTTGAGCAGAAACATCAACGTGTACTGGGCGCAGTGGGACTCTTTGAGAGAAAAAGACGATCCTCTTAAGCGAAACCTAGAGAGTGTCGATGACACGGAAAACAGACTGCAGTTGGTAGTGCCAAAGAGACGGGTTCACAGCATCTGCACGATGGTACATCAGAAGGACACATTGGCGTAAAGAAGACAGAAAGTTCGAGAAAGATTCTACTGGGTAAACTGAAAAGAGGGCGTCATGGAATAGTGCCGTAAGTGCATGGTCTGCGCATCGGTAAGTAGTCCAGCGAAAACGCGCAAAGCACCGATGAAACAAACGTAGGAAGCTCTTTGTAATTAACATCGCAGTGCCGTTCCCAGAATCTGATCTCGAAATAAATACATCCTGCTGGCAATAGATTATTTCACGAAATGAACAGCGGCTTACGTCATACCAAATCAAGAAGCAGCTACAATCGCAGACGTATTAGTGAGAGTTTTTTTGTCGGTTTGGGGTTCCGTTGGAATTACATTCCGAGCAAGGTCGCAACTTTGAGTCTAGGCTGCTTCAAGAGGTTTGTAGACTGTTGAAAAAACTAGGAAGACGCCTCTCTATCCTCAATCTTGTTTGCAATCAATGCTTATTCAGTCACTGGATAACATCTTAGAAAAGTAGATGAAACAGTTATCATTATCAATCTTACTATTTTCTAACGTAGAAAGACTTCTAGACACTGAAACTAACGATATAGGATCCTGAAAAGTCGTTCAGGCGTAATATAAAGGCTTCTCAGAGTCTTATATCTTCAGTTTCTGTCTTTCTAAAGAAGACAGAGACATGACTGTCGAAACGTCAAGTATTGTGAGTTTTTCAAAGTTTGCGAGCTTTTCAAGTATGGTGAATTTTGTGAAATGTGAAAGTATGAAACGCGGTTCAAAGCCCGGAAGTCTTTCTACGTTACAAAAATCATGGCTGCGAAATCTTACTATTTCTTCTTACTATAGTATGGCCAAATCTAATCGACAACCATGAAGTTCGCAGTTTTCTTGAGTTGGGCATAGACGATTTGTAGCCGGATTTGCCAACATTGCCAAACCTTTGAGAAAATTGAAGAAAGAGCAGAATTTAAATAGGACGAAGACTGCAAAAACGCTTTCCATCAACTAAAACTTGCCCTAGTCACTTCACCGATTTTAAGTTATTCAAGAAAAAATAGAAAATTTGTTTTGGGTATCGATAGAAGTAATCTGACCATAGGTGCTGTCATCGCGTATTTTAGTAAGGTTTTGTCCAGACCAGAAAGGAATTACTACGCGACTAGGAGAGCTGTTAGCAGTCGTCAACCCATAGAACACTTACAAATATTTGTATAAACGAAAATTAAGAATAAACTACGCCGCATTGAAATGGTTATTGCAGTTTCGTAATCCGGAAGGACAAGTGGTAAGATAGATAAAGAAATTCCAAGGATGTGACTATGACACAGAACACCGTGCCGGAAGCAGTCATCGTAACGCGAAGGATCTGTCTAGAAGACTGCAGCCATTGTTCGCAGTTTGAAGAAACGGTTCAAGAAAACGATGCCAAAATAAGACTCCTTGAGAGTGGAAGACGGTCACGTTACAGCATTTATGGTTTTTACCAAGGAACATCAAAATTACAACGCTAGTGTCACTTACAAACAGAAAAAGATTATCAAATTGGCGATACACTAAATGAAAAAGTTTATGGATATCTCTGATTCACCTACAGATCAAAGAAATGAAATGATTAAGAAGAAAAGATGCTCACTATGTCTTTCCAAAATTGCTTGTAAAAAAAATGTCGCTACGCGATCAAGAATCTCTCATCCACTGTTGTGCCAAATTTGGAAATCGCTAGATCAATTCAAACACGACCTTATTAACTAAGCTAATGTTAAACAAAAGAAACGCGAAGAGAACCACCAGTTGAAGCTGATCTAAAAGGCTTGCCAAAGTTCTAAACATATAGATGCGAGAGTAAATGGATCTCTTCTCAGACCAAAAACGGAAATGGTAAGCCAAAAAATGGAAAAGGAAGAATTCGTAGTGTCCGAGAGTTGGATGAATCGTTGGGCGAAAAAAAAAGAAAACATATCAAAATAAGTCACGGTGAACAGAAGGACGCTGGACGAATGGGAATGAGAACGAACGGCCAAAGTTTAAAAAAATATGATTAATTTCAAATTTATACCGCCGAAGAGGCCGGAATTTACTGCAGAACATTACCGAAACACACTTTTATGTTCAAAAGATAATCCATAAAGAGACGGATTAACGGTTCTTTGCACCGTAGATATGGTAGGAAAAAGAGAAAACTTGTTGGTAATAAGAAATAAAAATCCACGATGCTTTAAAGGCGCGAAGACTTTGGCGGTGCAATAAAAATGCTGAGATGACATCATCAAACTTCAGGCAAATTGAAATAAAAAATTAACACATAACATTGTCCTGTTCGTTGACAATTGCAACGCTCATTTCGGAAATTTAACACTGAAAAACATCAAATCAAATTGTGATCAAGATAGATAAGAACATTCAAAGCACATTACTAGCACAAGATGCGTTCTAAAATTTTAGAAAGCATAGATAAAAATAAAGAGAATGAACGGTAGTGTACTGAAAGTGTCAGAACTGAAAATTGAAGAAGAAACTATCGCATCAATCAGGAAAAAATGTTGAAGGAACAAAAGACAATTGCCTCAAAATTCGGATGAGGGTAATGAGGATGAAGAAGAAATAAAATACCAAACTAACAAAGAAATTCGTAATGAATTGGGTTGGTTACGCTTATAACAAGCAGTCAACTTTAGATTTTTCTAAAATTTTGATTGTTTTTCCAAAGTTTCCCTTATGTTATCAGTCGGTTAATGTTATCAAAATGTATCTGGTGATCACAATAAGCGGATTCTAATGTATACGTAATGATCGCTGTGTAAGAATATGCACTGCTTGTTACTCTAATTCGTAAAAAAATTGTTTGTTTTTGTAAAATGAAAAAAAAAATTAAAAACACTCACTATTCGAGTTTCAATATCGATATCAACTTTATTATGTATTTTCCTTCTCCGGACTCCCAATACGGGCGTGCAAACAAAGAACTTGGAGGAACGATGTCCGTCGCGACGCCATCGGTCCATTTGTCGCATAATAGGAATCGGTGTTTTTGCGGCAGCTTCATAAAGCGTTCGTACGGCATTTGGGCGAGTGTCGGCACTGAACAAATTCGTCGACGTAACATGGTTAGTTACGTAATGTTCTTTTAAACGAGAAAAAGTGCAGATGTCACTTTCAGCTGAAACAAAACAAAATTTCGTTAGAGCATAAGTAACAAAAAAACTAAACCGATTTAAAATTGTTACAACCTCAACGAGCCTCGCGAAAAATTATGCTAGTCACGTTTTATGAATATTACTACAAGCGCAGTTTGCCATATTTGTAGTCGGCAATTAAATTTCGTAATTAAAACTGACATCGATATACAATCCTAACAATATGTGGCATACTCCTCCTACACACTGTAATCGATAAACCGTTGTAAGCGAATACCGTGAAAATAAACTCTGGGACAATACCTACCCGAATTATATTTTGCGACCAATAACAATTCGCGAACGATAAATTACATTTTCTCCAGATTTTACGCAGTTATTGAATACGCTTACAAGCGGTTAATTTGTTAAGGGGTGAATTAAGAATATTGCGAAAGTTGTAATACGCGTTAATTGATTTTGTAAACCGTTAACGTTCCCGACTAAATCATAATCAACTTAGAACGCTTTGATCTACAGCTTTAATCGTGTCAGTTGCATTAAATGTTCCCCAAACTGTAAAAATCGTTTATCTATTACAACAGACACAGTATCCATAACTGCGCTTATATACTAACAATTTCATTAGAAGAGAAAACAAAAAAATACGTATATCCGACTAACATTTCAAATAAATACAAATTTCAAAAATTCTTCAGTTTAACGTCAGTCTCTATTACCACATTCCTTTTGTCATGTTTTCAAATTTTCTTTTCGTTTACGATCTGACGTCTGAATAATTTTCGAGGTAGCGGATTTCACTATGTAGGGAAACGAGGCGAAATCCACGAAGATTAATTCGTTAAAAGTTTAGTTGTTTTTAGGTCGTTAACAAGAATATACTCTATTAGATTTGTTATTCTGCAGGAACCAATACATTTAAAACCAGAGATGAGTTGAATTCTTATTGTAGATGTTAAATATTAACAGAAGTCACGATACGTAACTGTGGAAGGCAGTCCCGCGCCGTACATATATAATCGGTGTTATTACTTTTGTAGTGTTATTTATTCTTCTCCTGCTACGGGGAGAGTTAAACGGTATGTCCCGAATTTAATTTTTCATCGTCTTGGCGCCTTTTTTTTAGATCCACGTTATAATCACACATAACAAAGCCTGCGATCCCTCTCCGAAGAAGCTGTGCTAGCCGTTGCTTTGTTTTGTTATGAGAAGACCGGCGTAACAATTTATTTTTGGCGGATCAACTCCAGTAGCCTGAGTTTCTCGTAACAAATTTTGGCGCCCAACGTGGGGCTCGATTTTTGTGTGTGCGATTATAATTTCTTCTAGTTTTATTGATTCTTATATCTTTTCTTAGTCTTTCGTGGGTTCGAGTTACTTACAGCTGTACCGTGCTTCTTTAGTTATTGCTGCAAGACTTGATGTCGGAGTTACTTCACTAGTTTTACTTCTTTGATTTGTAGTGCTGCGGTTTGAATTTATATTAGCAATTTACTTACTTACTTACTTTTCTTTTAATGGGATTACTGGTCAGACATGAGTCGTGGACTTTGCTTTGATTTTTGGATTGACTCGACTACGTCGGTTAACCCTTTTGCTTATTAGATTAATTATTAGTGATATTACTTGTACTGTTATTTTGATTTGAGTTTTAGTCAGACATGTGTTAGCAGCTTCCTGCTTTTGATTTACTATTTTCATTCTACTGTTTAGATTTTATCGTAATTTTAGTGTGTTAACTATGTATTCTTGAGATGAAGAACCACCACTTCTTACTTCATCGGACTCTGATTCGGAAATGAACTTGGGGGATTGGAATGTTACTTTTTTGGGTGAAGATCCTTCTTTGCTTATGGAATTTCTTCTGTGAATTGACGAATTGTGCCTGTCTCGTGGTGTTTCACAACATCAACTTTTCCTCTCAGCTTTCGAGGTTTTGTCTGGCAAAGCTCTTCTTTCTTTTAGGACAAACCGAACTTCTTTGCGTTCTTGGAAGGATATTGCTGCGCTGTTGAAATCGGAATTTCTTCCGGTAGATTACGGCGATCGCTTAATGGAGACCATTCGGAAGCGTACTATGGGAGCTAACAAATCTATTGGGATGTACGTTACTACCATTCGGTACCTCTTCTTACAATTGTTAGAATCGGTCTCTTATCACACACAACTCAAGATCGTGCGTCGTAATCTAACTCCGTTTTATCAGGCAGAGCTTGCGTTAATGTCGATTTTTACTTTCGAAGAATTAGTGATGTATGGAAGACAGCTCGCTCAATCCAAGGCTTCCATAGACGAGTTATATCTTTTGAGACAACTTCGGTTAACGCATGTGAGCACTATGATAGTCAGCCGTTGTCTACTCCGGTTACCTGTTCTCTCGATACTTCTTCACTTTCTCCTTCGATATCTATTTCATCTTTTTTCTTTTGCTTTTGAAAGTTTGTCTTTCGAACAATTACCTCTTTTGCTTTTTTTTCTTTTATTTTGGGTTGTTGCTTGAACACTTTCTTTTTTTCTTTTCTTTCTCAGTTACTTTTCTTGCTGTATTGGATTTAGTGGGTTTTTGTTTTGTTGTTTTGGGGTTGAAGCTTGGAATAGACTGCAACGTCGCTCCTTGTACTCTGTACTTCCGCTTAGTCGGCATTTTTGATGCTGTTAGTCACCGTTAGGATATTTCTCTTCTTTGGGTTTCTTTTGCTCTTGGAATATTCTAATCCGTTCTTCGGCATTTACGTTCCAACGTGACATTCCAACACAACGAGCACTGACTCACGATGCTCAATTGGCAAGTGAAGCTTTCTGTTCTTTATTGACTATTACTTCTTTTCCTTTCCTTTCTTTTGGTTTTGTTTTGGGTTACGTGGTTTGGATTTCTTTTGGAATGGCACTCATTTAGTGTTTAGCTTTTTGATGACTTTGTTGTTATGACTCTTGGATTACTGATTTTTTTTCTCTGCCTTTTAGGTAGTCCGACTTATTCGACTTTTAATCAGAATCTTTTTGCTTGAGATTTCTTCGTTGGTTTTCTTTGCCTAGATCTTTAGGGTCTGTTTGGTTTTTTTGGTGGAAGAATCTCATATCGTGTGTTGACGACTTTTTGAGCACAACTGCATTAGTTTTTCTTTTTGACTTTTCTTCTAAATCCGCGTATCACAATTCAACATCTAGATACTTTTTTTTCTTTTTACTTCTTTAGCTTAGTTAGCTTTGGGAACTTATATTTGGGGTTGGATTCGTATTCATGGGCTGGGGTTTCATGGGATTTTAGGGCGTTGTCCTTGACCGTGGTCTAAACTTCTTTCTTTCCTGTATTTCTTCTTTCTTGGTTTGCTTAGTATTGTCTGTTAGTGAGGTCTATGGGACTGCATTGTTTTCTTGCTTTATAGCGTAACGACTGATGTCGACTTTCAACGAGTACCTGTTATGATACTTCTCTTCTGTGGGTTGAGTTTTTGGTTCTTTGAAGTATCATTCCGCTTCATTTCGGTAGGTCGTCTAAGTGATGTTGATCCTGCTTATATGCCAGAACCCACTGACCCAACTAAAAATTTAGAAACTATCGAGCATTGTGCTGATTTGATCGAGAGAGGCGGAGGTACAAAAACCTATCATTATGATACCGATAACGAAGAAATGCGAGCGTACATAGGTGTATTATATTATACTGGTGCGTGGAAATCAGCTGTTGTGAATACTCATGATTTATGGAGTAACCAGAATGGAGTGAATTTTTATCGCTCTGTTATGCCGCGAGCGCGATATATGTTTCTATCATCGTGCCTACAATTTGACGACAAAAGCACTAGAAACAAAGACGAAAGATTTTTGCCCATTCGGGAAATATGGGAAATTTTCATTTCCAATTGCACCAATTGCTATCAACCAAGCCGCGACTGCACAATAGACGAAATTTTATTAGGATTTCGAGGCCGTTCAAAATTTCGCATGTATATAAAATCAAAGCCAGATAAATACGGATTAAAATTTTTTGCTTTGAACGATCCAAGCACATCATTTTCTAATGATTTTATCCATGTGTACATTTAATCGGTTAAGCGTAGTCCTCCTCGTCTTGATATCATATCATATTATAGACTATACACTATAGTGTTTTTTTTTTATATAAATCTTGTCTCTTTTTTCTATTATGTTATTGTGTATTTCCATGTGTGCTAAAAAAAACCTTGGTACGGTTTCTCGTGCTGTATGAATTTTGCCCAAGAGTAAATGTCATTTACGAGTTGGAGGTTACTAGTTATCGTGTCCGTTTCTAACGTTAAGAAAACAGCACGTGAGCTAACGCTATGCCCAGTGATATCTAGATTTTAAGTATCGTGAACCATCCTCTCTATTAATAGATAAATCAATTTCGATTTTTATTTTTACGGCGCGATATAATTTTTCTTGTATTATCGCAGCGAGTTCGATTACCTCCACGTGTCCGCCATCTCGGAAAGTGTTAAATATTTTACAAGTATTGGATCCTTTTGATCGATAATTGGAACAAGTACAGATGCAAATTTTAAACACCTAAGTTTTAATGGCTAATTTGAAGTCAAGCTTTGTGGAATATTCGTGAGATGGACAATTAATCCCAAAGACTCTGGCACACCTGAATTTTTCTCAGTGAAGAAGTCTTTTGAAAGCTTGGCATATTATGTTTAGAATAATCATCAGTGCGATACCATTATGTAGCAATTTGTTACGCTTTCAGTAATTTTAGAAAGATGTTTTGGACATGCCAATCACTAATCGCATATCAGGAAAACCGTAAGTAACCTCTTTCTATTATTTCATATTTTGTGTTTTTGTCGAACGTAGATAGAAACGACCTAGATATATACATATTGTCACAATTATGCAGATTTGCTTTTGTAATTACGTGTTAAAATTATCACCGGTGCACTTTGCTGCTGACTGCGTAATCACTCGATTTGCATTGATTCGATTCTTTTTTTTTTATCAAATTAAATTCACTAACTTCAATAGAAACGTTGTCTAATCTAAGAATCTGTTAATACTAACATTACTATTTTTTTCTTACGAATAATTAGTTGTATACTTTGCTTTCTGATTTTTTTTAATCTCTTTTTATGTTGCCACTGCAATAAACACACCAATTGTTATACTTGTGTTGTTAGATTCGTTTACCTTAAGTGTTTGTCAGGTGAAAACGGGTACCTAGATATATTTTTCCCCAGTTTGAGGTCTATTTAACTAAATCTTAAGACCAAGCTGAATCGTATTAGTTACCCACCCAACTCGGCGAAATTTCGAGCTGGTGCTGCTTTCTACGTGGTGATTAAATTCTCGGTAAGTAATCACGCTTCAGCCTAACGCAAGTTTACGTTGTACCGTAACATATTTCTTCTTTATGTCTATGAAAGCTAAGCAAAGGTTTTCGTTTTGCGATTGACTTTTTTCTATTATTTGTTTTTTGTACAGATGCGATCTTGCGTGTTTCTTCCAGGTTTGAATCCGCGTTGTGGTTGTGCTAGCTGTGTTTCTAATATTGTCTTTAATGTGTTGTTGATAATTTGTTCGTATAACTTTATTATGGTTAATATTATTCCTTTATAGTTGTTGCATTGTTTTATGTCAGCTTTCTTAAGTATTGGCATTATTAGTGTTATTCCCCACTTATCTTGTGTTATTCCATTTCTACATTCTTTATTTAGTAGTTCTAAAATAATTTCTATTCCCACTGTTCTCAAATTCTCAGTTTTACCATTCTTTAATTTTTTATTACGTTCTTCAGCTCTTTTACTTTTGTTTCGTCTACTTCCTCTTTTTCCCCGCTGGTTTTCAGTTTCGTATTCGGTCACATATAGTTCCTGGAAACATTCTCTCCATTATTTCTGTTTCATTTATTTCTTGATTTTTGTCTTATTGATCTTTCTGTTATAAAAGTTTTCAATGCTTATAGTAAAACTTCTGATTTCCAGTCCTGTCACTCTGAATCTTATTTCCAAATTCTATCCATGATTTTTCTTTGAATGTTGCTACTAGTTCTTTTACCTTTGTTCTTTGGCTTTTGTATAGTTCATGGATTTTATTTGTTAATTATTTTTTCCATTGCTTCTTCTTGGCTTCTTTTATTCCATTGGTCCACCAGTCCGTTTGCTTTTCCCATTTTCAGATTTACTAACTCTGTTGTAGCGTGTTATGTTAAGAACATCTTGGTATAGTTTTCGTGCAGTATGAATTTCGCCTCATAAATGTCATTTACGCATTGTAGGTTACTGATTATAATTTTTCCGTTTCCAACGTTAACACGTGTGTTAACGCCATGCCCAGGGGTTTATATTTTTAAATATCTTAGATCATCCACGTTGGTAGTGGTTAAATTCGCTGGGACAAGGATATATTTTCATTTTACAGCCCGATTTGATTTCTCTTTATTATCATAGCAACTTTGGTCACCTGCACATGTTTATTATTTTGGAAAATTCCAATGACTAACTAATAAGGCATACACTGAATATAAAATCTACAACGAAAGTGTATTCTGCTAATCTGCGTTAGATAGGAAATTGAAACCACAATTTAAATTTCCGCTACTGTGGAAAGTATTATGACGAATTAGAGGTACACCTGGTAACATACCTTAAATGACTTAGCATCTTATTTGTGATAACTTATGTGTATATCAGCTTAATTTGTAGAAATTTTAAAAAGTTTGTGTTGGATATACCATTAGCTAATAGCATATTAAAAAAGTATTTGTTCATTTATTGTCGTCTAGTTCGTATACTGTCCTTGTCTGTTTCTTAGTTCTACTCAGTTCTTAAGAAGACAAAACGCTTTCTACTGCAAACTGTAAGAGATTCTCGATTCTTACAAAAGCTCTCATTCCATGTGTCTTTATTTGATCAAACGTTGTGAAAGCAGATTTGTTTAGTTACTTGGGTTTTTCTACCGTGACAGTAAACATTTTCAAGTAAATCAGTCTTATCTGACACTAGTTTTTACCAGTCGGGAAAAACTCACTTACTTCTCCAGCTTTTTTTGAATTCTCAGATAGTTTTTGGTAAATATTGAGATTTTAGGCGACTCATGTTCCGTAGCGCAAAAAAGGTTTCGGTCGCTGGAGCGGCGTCTGCAAACCAATTCAGAACGAGCACGATAAACAAATCGTAACGTCATTCCTGTTTCATTAGTTGATAAAACATCAACTTATGTCGTAATCTTTTTGTTTCAATTTTTAAAACCGCTGCTTGATTTGTTCAGTAACAAACAAAATGCTAAGATTCGTAAATGTTTCGGCGTTTCCATAGTTTAATTTCTATTCATAAAAAAAAATCTAAAACGAATATTTTATAGTTTCGTTTCGAGTCGTTACGTTCTGGTAAGTGTGCAGCGACCTTTATACGTGATACTTTTTTGAACTAAAAAATCTTTCTATTTCGCGCAGTTAAATTTTCAATTAAAAACTCATACTATAAAAAACACATTTAAAATGTTAATGGGATTTACTAAAGTAACGAAAACTGAATTCGATTGTTAAACGTGACAAATTTTTTTAAAAAAAGGTTTATTAAAAAATATGCTAATTACAGATAAAGACGTAGAAACGAACTAGAAAAGTTGGCGCAACTTCATCATCTTTTAAGTTTTATCCTCAAATAACAAATTTTAATTAACTTTTCTTAACTGGAATTGTTCCGGGCGTAAGTCACGTATTTGCCTAAGTCGGAAGTTGCGATTTTACGAATAAAATCGGTTTGAACTTAGTTTAATTAAAAATTCCCACGAGCTTTATCAACTTCTTATCTTACCAGTAAAAATAGTTATCTGCAAGACGGGTCAAGGTTGAAACCGATAGCCTGTAACTACTTTAACACTCTTGAGAAAAGCAAATTTATCCACCAGGATTTGATTTAGACATAAGACCTTATTTACAATATTTGCATAATGAGCTCGTTGAAGTTGATGTATGTATTCGAACGTGTTAACTGCATTTCAATGCTTAAAACAAATCGACGTTTTGGCGTAGCTTATTGAAATTCTAGTCGTTGCTGATGTTTTCCCAGTAAACACAATAAGAAAACGTAGAAAATAAATAATAGACTTCACACTAACGAGGAATATTGTCGGTTTCATTTCTTAAAGACGTTTATTGTGCTCTAGACAAGTCATAATGTTAATGGAATGAAAACCTGATAAAAAAATAAAAAAAAGGCACATAACATAAAACGAAAATAAAATTCCATTAATAACCTGGTTTGAAATTTATTGTTAAACCGCAATTTAAAAATAAACCGAAATTTATAATGTTAATAACTAAGTTTTTGATTAATAGAAATGTATGTATGTCTACATGGGTCTTAAGAGCTTTTGTCAGTGTCCAGTAATAATTAGTCGGGTTCCTACAGAGACGGAAGATATGTATGCCCAGAAAAATATTAGAAAAAACTTCAAAATTAATAAGAACAGCATCATGTTATGTTAAAAAGTTGGTAGATTATTTTTCGAGTATAAAATTTGTCCCTCGACACGCCCCACCTTTCGTAGCCGGCTGTCAAAACGAATTTATTTCCTGTTAACGTGTTGTATAATACGGACCAATATTAGCGGTATCTCTGGCCCTATAAGGCTTTCGTTAATAAATTGTTTCACGTGAATATGTGAACGAATTCTGCGTATTGTTGAGTGAAAGCTTATTTAGGGGTATATGAGCGAAGTTAATTAGAGGGAAGCTCGGTGCATTCTTTTACGTCAAATATTATATGCACCAAATCAAATTACTTGTGCTAACGCGGTATGTACGCTTTATGTCAAATTGCATATTACGTTTTAGGTCGTACTAGCACGGAAGTAGCTAATCCCCTGCGGTAATAGCGAAGGCTTCCACGGCCGGAATCTATACTAAGATAAGAATGTCTTCCGGGTTTAGACCGTGCCATTGTTGTTGTAACCGAAGCTGCCAACATTTTGCCTACTTTCGTAAGGGGCTTCATCGGGCCGTGAGATTAGTCGCAAAACTCAAACAAGTAACCGAAATCTAAGTAAGAATTCTCAAAAGTTAGGTTATCCACTTGTGACACTCGTGAACCAAGCCAGATTCTAAACTCCGTAGAAGTGACTTAATAAGAAATAGTCTCCGTATATAAAGGAAAAGGATCGTCACGGATGGTTAAGCTCGACTCTAATTGGGTTACGGTTGATAAGAGGCGTGTTTTCGATAAATGGGTGGTCACAATATTTTTACGGTGGGCACAGTAATTTGCATAAAAGTATTTTTGAAAAAAAGTTGTTAAAAAACTATGTAACTACTTAAATTTCATTCAAAAAGTTTTGTCTCTAATTAAGATGGGCCACCCGATAAACAGAGTGGGCAAATGAACCTTAGATTAACCTCCCTAAATGTTAGTATTGAAACGGTCTCGAAGTTCGAGACAATAACCGATAGATGTCGAACATTCTAGACACAGATAACAGAAATATATAAAAAGTATTTCTAAGGAAACTGGCATTAGTTTTTCCAATTGAATCAAAAAGAAGATGTTGTCGGTTTAAAATAAATATGTGATTAACGTGTGTGCTAAGATAAATAAATAAAGTGCCGGTGATAGTGAAACATAAATACGTCGCATACGTGTTGTTAACATAACAAGTATTGATTTTAGATAAAATTGAAAAGTGCGAACAAATCGACAAATATCAAGTCCAAAGTCTCCTTAGGTTGTGCACCTATTATAGACGATTTGTACCCGGATTTGCCAATATTGCCAAACCTGACCGAAGAAAAAGCAGAATTTTACTGGACTTGGAAAACGCTTTCCATCACCTAAAACAGGTCCTAGTCACTTCACCGATTTTAAATGATCCAAGAAAAGATGGAAAATTTCACGTCATCGCGTAGTTTAGTTAAGGCTTTGTCGTCCAGGTCAGAAAAGAATTACTGCGTGACTAGGAGAGAGCTGTTAGCAGTCGTCAAGTTCATATAGCACTTCTACAAATATAGACGTAAATTTGTACTAAAGACGAACTACGCCGCTTTGAAATGGCTATTGCAGAATGTCCAGTGCTTGCAGCCATTGTTTGCGACTTGAAGAAAAGGTCGAATGCCTCCGGAGAACTGCTGCGGTTGATGACGAGTGGGAACTTAAGGAGTTGCGTCGCGAACAAAAAAAGGATGCTGAAATAAGACTATTCCCGAAATAGAAAGAAAAAGACCGACGACCAACTTCGGGAACAGTGTGTACTTTAGACAGAAACATAAAAGCATATTGAGCGCAGTGAAACTCTTTCAGAGTAGAAAACAGTCTTCTTGAGCAATCCCTAGAGTGTCGAGGACACGGAAAACAGACTGCAGTTGGTAGTGGCAAAGAGGCAGGTGTCACAGGTGTTAAAGATGGTACATGTACGATGGTACATCAGGAAACACTTTGGCGTGAAGAACACATTAGGGAAAGTATGAGCAAGATTCTGCTGGGTGAACTGCAAAAAGGACGTCATGAAATGATGCCGTAACTGCACGCCACTGCTTATACCTAAAGCAAAATCAAAGGTATCTCTGTAGTTTACACAATATGTAGTTTTGAGATAGCTTACGCTTAGATGTATAACAAGAAAAAAAACGAAATTCTGTTATACGAGGAGTACTGATTAAATGGCGGAATCAACTACTCTTTGGATTGTTAGCATTCTACAATTTTTATATTCGTACGATTGAATGTCAGGAAGCTTTCCATTCGTTAGATCTCTCACAATTTGACAGAAGAGTAAAAACACCCATCAAGTACTCCAAGGAAATGTTGAAACTGAACCTAAACCAACAAAAGAAATGCGACCACGAAGCGTTTAGAAAAGAATGATCGCTTGTTTCTTTCAAACAACGGGTCATGTTGGAACGGGTGCATTCGAGGATCGACGAACAGTTAATGCTGTTAAGCTGTCGAGTTTTTGACCAATAGAAACATCCAATTAATGACACATTGCCCATATTCGCCAGATTTGTCGCCCAATGACTTTTTCTGATTCCGATAAAATGCGTGGAGAGCGTTTTTGATTTTGATGATACATTTAAATCACATGTTTTAAAGGTATCTCGCTCAGAGTTGAAAAAGCGATTTGAAGATTGTTTTCATCATATGCAAAAATGTATACATCTTAAAGGGGGATATTTTGAGGAACAGTAAGACGATTTACATATCATTTAAAAATTCCGCAAGTTCAAAGGATCACATAGAGTTCCATTCCACTCACTGCCACCTGGTGAGTACAATGATGGTAAAGAATTGCGAAAATAATTAATGAACTACAAAGAAATGTAAAGGAAAGTCTATAACTATACTCAAGTAGGACAAATTTCATTTCCAATATCTCTATAGTAAAATTTTATACGTGTCAAAAAGTAACCTTTTCCCATTTCGATTCTTTTATTTTTGGTCTTTGCATAGTTCTCTTTCCTAAATACCATTGATTTTTTCGATTTGCAGAAATTTTTTCTTCAAATGCATCTTCTTTATCTTCCGTAACCGCCAACAACCACATCATTATGTTCCCAACTTACTCTTCTACTTATTTTATGTTTTAAGCATGCTCATTGTTAGAATTAGAAAGCACATTTTCCAAATACAGAATTCTGCAATTTTTTCTCATTTGCTCTAAACTTTACAGTTCCTTCCTCTGTTCCTTCGATTTTTTACCTATTCTTTATTTATTCATATTTTATATGTTTTTACGTGTCATTACTTATTAATTTTCCAAAAGGTGTAATTAAATTTTACTACGCCACTGGTATGTGGACCACATTGGATGAGATAATAGATAGATTTCCACCGACGTCATCAAGATGGCGTCGAATCAGCTGTTTGGGAGTAAAACAACTGAGTTTACTTTTGTTTCTGGTTGGATTTTGTTTTAATTCATAGTAATAGTGATTGTTAGTTAGTGTAGGTATAAATATGAATAATTACACACGCAGGAAACTATGAAGTTGTTAGTTAGATAGTAAATATTACAACCGCAAATTTCAAAAAGTGTATTTGAACCATACGCGGCATAATATACCTAAGTGTACTACGCAAGTAAAAAAAAATCTCTATATAATTGCAGAAAACATCAATAGAGACCACTAGACAGCTGTTTCGTCCTATTTGGACTCTTCAGCACTAGAATACTGAAGTATTATTAACACCCGAATCAGATAAAACTATGGCAATTTGTTTTATATATTTGTGGAAACTGCATTAGAGTTTTCCAGTGCTGAAGAATCTGAATAAGACGCAACAGCTGTCCACTGGTTTTTGATTATGGTTTCTGCAATTATATAAACAAATGTTTGCACTTGCGTAGTACAGTTATGAATATTATGCCGCGTGTAATTCAAATATATTTTCGAAATTCGCTATTGTAATATTTAGTAGCAGTAGTTGATCGGTTTTGCTTCATAAGTTTACGGTGATATCCTTTACTACAGGTGATTAAAATTTTGTATTGTGTTGAAAATTGTTGAAAGTTTTAGCTTATGTAACCATGTTATCTTAAAAAGGTGGTATATTAATGACTTTGTAGTGTAAGATTTATCCTCGACACGTCCACTTTTCGTGGTTGACTGTCAAATTTTTAAAGCACGATTTCATTTCTTCCGATAACGTTTGTGCAACACAGACCTCCGTTTAGCGGTGTCTACGCCCAACAAAGCTTTAATCATTATGTTATTCCACGCAATTCCACGTGAATATGCGGTCGAATTTTGTGTCTATCTGAGCGAAGGCCTATTTGAGGTAAGTCGTTATATTTTTTGTACTGGGGGTTTAAATTGATTCTTTCATAATTGTCTGTAGTGTGTTTCCACACCTCGACCTGTATTCTTTATCTGTGGAGTTGATGAGCACCTGCAATTGAAAAATTCCCATGATGTCACGTCGCTGAAGTTCAAGGGGTTCAATACAATCATATTGAAGGAAACAATTACCCAAGTTGCGAAGTTAATTAGAAGCAAGCTCTGCGCATTTGCTTATTTTCAATGATTATATGAATTAAGAACAGCATTTACTTGTGATAACGCCGTATGTACGTTTTCTTCTGTGTTAGATTTCATTCGAGTTTTAGGTAATACTAGTACGAAATTAGCTAATCCCCTACTGGATAAAATATAACCGTAAGTATTACAGTTTTACTTTAATTCTTAATAGTTTAGTGGTCAGTCGACCATACGTACATAGTAGGTTGTAATCACAATTCATGTTAAAATCTTTTTGTTGTGTCATCAATTATCTGGTGCGCTTTGATTCTCTAGTTCTTTGATTTTTGTACGTTTGAAATTTAATTTAAGAATGTAAAGTCACTCCTTTAAGTATAAAAGTTAGACTGACTAGTTCACTTTGCTGTACGACGTGTTGCACAGTCGAGGGCGTAACTTATACTTGGCCTGTGATATCAACCCAGGTACTAGTGTTTGGAAAATTTATATAATTATAGTTAATATACTTTCTTCGTTATCTTTAACTACTGTCTGTGATAAAATAAATATATATTCTGTCGTGTTATTTGTTCTTTTTCAGGTGAACATAGATTTAACGGCGACTCTATCTCCGGAAACAACTGAGTTAGCCGTCGCCTTCTTTTTTTGTTACGAGTAAACCAGCGTAATAACCGATAGTTTGTTCCTTGTTTTGCTGTTTATTAAATCCTGTAAAGTACTAATATATCAATGCATGTAATGACAAACTAATAGTAGGTGCTATTGCCTCAGAGAATTATATACGCTTAAGTTTTCTCGTTGATAGTCTTCTCTAATCTCTTCGATAGTGGAATGAGACGTACCGTTGGTGTTTCCGAGTCGAGGATCTTGCCAGTATCTATTTTTTTTCTTTTTTTATTATAGCTTTCTCAACCACCCCCACTTACCAACATCGCAGCTAGCCGTGGTGACGTGGTTGTGAACCAAATTTTATCAATAGATAAGTTAAGTTTTCCGTTTATAGTAAGCTGTTTCGAGGATTCTCTGAATTTTAATTTGGGACAAAAGCACTAAGCGCATTCGTTTTTCTTTTGATCTCAGTTACGTACTCGACTTCGTTGCGAACATTGGTGGACGATTATATTGTACAATGGCAGACTATAAAATGGAGAAACAAAAACGTAAAGCGGCAACTCTGAAAGAAAAATACGATAACACACACAACGTCATATTTGTCATAAGACGAATTTGCGGAAATCAATTATCTCCATCACTTGGGGGAAAAAACATAAAACTCTTTCGTCGTATGGTCAAGTGAACGCAAGTTGTAAATAGCAGAGAAAATCAGCGTTGAAGGTGTTGACAAGGGACTTTTTACAAACGCTAACCAAAAAAAGCAAGGAAATGTTCCCATAAATGGTCCTATGCTTCAGTAAAAAGCAAATGAAATTGAAAGTAAAATTGAAGAAAGAGATTTTGTGTGTTCCAGAAGTTGGATTGAAGTGACAACATTTTTAACGCCGACGAGACCGGCATTTTCTACATACTGACCCCAGATAAAACACTGAAATTCCATAAAGAAAGCTGTGGGAAAATGTCCAATGTTAGAATAACAGTTTTGGTATGGGATAAAAAAGAGAAAACTTTGTTTTCGGAAAATTAGCCAATCCGAGATGTTTCAAAAACAAGACCTTACTAGTCAAGTACAGATCAAACAGCAAAGCATGGATTGCATCTAATTTAATTACCGAAGAGCTACTCCAATGGGGTGCACAGTTGAAAAAATAACTACAGAAAAATAAGTTCAAAACTGAGTTTTCAGTAAGCCTCTTAGATGCTGTGAATTTTGTTTAGCAGAGAAACTATTGCAAACTGTTTCCGGATTCTTTGACGCTGAAGATTACGTTGACTCTGATCATTAATTGCTTGTAAATAAGTGACTGAAGAAACATACAAAAAATTTCGAAAATTCCGACACCCAGGAAGCCATTGAAGATTTTTATTTTGAAAGCTGCGTTTCAATTGGCAAAGTCCTTGACAGAAGACCAAACTATCCAGTTAGCCTCAACAAATAGTATGAAAACACATATGTAACATTAGAGTGCTGACTGATTTATGTACCTAGTTTTTTCAGTGATTAATGTAGAATTGCGTGATGATGAGCTGGACGATGATGAATACGAGGAAGATGTCATGGTCAGTGTTCATTCAGTAAATGTGACACAAAAAATGATAGAGATTCGCATGTATTTGCAATCACGCAAAGTTTGGAAAAAACGGTTTGTACTTCTTTTTGTAACCTTGACGTACAAGAAACATTCGTTTTTCTAACAAATCAAAATATCCGTGTATATCAAAGAGTACGTTGTTTCAATCTCTTTGTCGCTAGTGTTTATTTAGGTCAGGTATTATACAGAATGTCATTTATTTTCCACACGTTGAACTTCAAACAACGCAGGTAACTACATCACGACGTTTCTTTTTAGAAAACAAACATTCAACCCCAATTCATTACGCAAACATCAGGTGTGTACAAAAGCAAATTTTTCTTTTATACTAAACCTTGGATCTAGTCAACTAATTTTGATGCACTTTTTGAGTTCACTACATCCGGACTTCCCCTGTATATTCTTATTTTGCTAGTTTATGTTGTTTGTTATTCACTGTTTCCGTATTCTCTTCTGTAACATTCATAACATATTTTTTTAACTAAGAAATACTAAAACAACAGCAGATGGTGCCACCCAACATGAACAATTTACGAAAAGAAAGTTTGAACTTGGTTACGAAAAATGGTGTTAAAAGTACCACTATCTTCTACTTAAACTATTTTGAAAAATTCCACAAGATTGCAATTCCTCTCACGATGTTTAAGATTAACGTCGTTCGTTCACATGCTAAATAGTGGAATCGTTCTCATTACTCTAATCTAAGCACACATTAATACCCGTCAAACAACGTAGTAAACCTGATAATTAATTGGCAGAACACCGCGACTTAATGAGATGAGTACAATAAATAAAAAAATTATTTGTTTTTACAATGTCACAGGAAATGGATTCGCTTAGATTTGGCCGTGTCACAACGGTTCGCTAATTTTCCATTGTTGTTTTTCGATGTCAAAATTCTTTTTCGTGGAATTACGCCCCTAACATCCTTCATCTACTTAATCGTCGAAGTTTAATTATTCCACGTGTGTGGGAAAGAAGGAGGGGGATCCGATCAAAGTAAGCGAATAACGTATTATTATGCCTACTTTGATTGTACGAACCGTGGAAAACATCTGTTACGCTATGTAGACATTGCGTACAGAGTCTTCAGAAAAAGCTGCATTTCGTCAAATTAAGTAATGAATGAATATGCTTTGTAGGTCTTCGACCTGTAAACTACTCATAACATCTTGTGCTGGTCATAAAGCCTAATATGGAAGTGCACCTTGTTAAAAGTGCAGGACAATGGCCTACAATGATCATTAAATTGTGCGTTTCACATCTTGTTTTACCCGAAATTATAAAATTTTCTCTTCATTAGGATTGCAGTAGGTTTTAGAGACATTAGGCGAAAACAAAGCATGTGCGCTCGTGCACCTTGAATCAATTTCTCTTATGTAAAGGCGCGGCATTGTTAAAAAGAAAACTGGTCTTGCCGTGTTTGGAAAAGATTAATATTCTACATCTTACTGTTGACTTATGTCCATAACCTCAAATATGAACAGCGATGGATCATCGTCCCTTACAAACGCAAAGAATTTCACACTATAAACAGATTTAGGGAAATTTAGGAATTTGTGATAACTGTATTTGATCAGGATGTCATTTGATGCATAGTCACATCAGACGTTATTTACAATGCAAATAAAGATTGGTTTCAGTTACATAACGTTAATGTGTACGATATAAACATCCTCTTCGATTCTTTGTTAACAAATTAAATTGAGATTAAAGTTGGTTGACGTGTCGTATTATTAAGTAACGATAAGATTATATAAGCTTCAGATACAATTTTTTTGCGAAGTTGTTGCAAGCGTAATCTGGCACACATATTTGTCTTACCAGTCAAACGTTTATCACCACGAGAAACCAGCAATAAAGTGTAGCAATAAAAGTATACCCCGAAAGAGGCTAGAAATATCTAAAAGATTCATTTTCAAATTAAGATGAATTTTTCTAAACAAAGTAATTAGAACAGTTTATATATAGGTAAAAAAATAAAGAAATATTGCTCAATGACTTTGAAAAAACCGTATTAAAGGGCAAACTACCCTGTATTTAAAACTGTTTTTATACTAGTTGAATTTTTTCAATTAAAGTAATTACAGCGGTTTGTATGTTCAAAAATGTAGAAATCGCAGAATATTCAATTGTTTATTAAAAAAAAATTACAAAAAATTCATTGAAGGTATAAATTGTTAATAAAATACAATTAAATAAAATAAATTTACGTTATTAGTGTTTTTTTACGTTCTTGTTGAAGTTCGCTACTGCAGTGGTGAAAAAAACAATATGGAAAGAGTGTACCGTAAAATGGGGTGAATAGCAACTGCAGGCTGAATAGAAACGAAAACAAGAAACTTTTTTCAAAAATTGGTCTTAGTATTTCATAATTAAACCTCAATCATCAATACTCAAACACTCAACAGGTGTCTGTAAAGTTTTTGGTCAAAGTAGTTTTTAGGTGTCTGGTTTACATTGCCGTGTTCAGAATTTGTCTATCTTACTTACGTTTCCATTTATTGCCTAATATGTTCTATAACCTGAGTTTTGATTATTTTTGGGGTGAATAGAAACACGGTGTTTCTATTCACCCGCTTTTTCTATCAACCCCCTAATTTATTGAAATTTGTGTTTTTATTGCAGGAAAATGCCCCGTGTCTACAAACCCGACCCTCGAGGTAAAACATATAAAAAAATTGATAAAAGTAATCTTAAAGCAGCTCTCACCTCAATTAATGAGGGTATGAGTTATAGGCTGGCGAGCGAAACATATAAAATTCATTATTCTGTGCTTTATCGACATCACAAAAAACCCAATCTAAAGCCTCAGGGAGGTCAAATAGCTCTAACCAAACAACAAGAAGAAAATGTATTGATTCATCAGTTAATAGTTTGTTCTAATTGGGGCTACCCACTTGATAGAGGCAAAACAATCCCTAAATTTAAAGATAATTTTCCCGGCAGGGACTTTGTCTATTCTTTTCTAAAACGTCATAAAGACTTATTAACAACAAGAATCCGTCAGAACATCAAGCGCTCAAGAGCGGCTGTTTCTCCCGCCACTATTAATGACGATTTCGATAATTTAGCCGCGGAACTGAAAGACGTACCAAATATAATAAATTGTGATGAAACAAATCTAACCAACGACCCGGGTAGGAAAAAAGTAATATCGAAGATGGGCTATCGTTATCCGGAACGCATTTGTAATAAATCAAAATCACCTATTTCCATTATGTGTGCTGCTTCATCTGATGGGAAATTGTTACCGACATACGTAGTGTACAAGGCAAAAAATCTTTATACTTCTTGGCAGGTGGTGCGCCAAAGGGTGCGAGGTATAACAGAAGCTCATCTGGTTGGTTTGACGCAATTTCTTTCTCAGATTGGGTTCAAAAAATTGTAATACCAACCATAAAAGATTTACCAGGCAAAAAATACTTAATTGGCGATAATCTCAGCTGACATTTTTCTGCGAGTAACATAATATTTCATTTATTTTCTTTCCAGCTAATTCGACGCATTTGACCCAGCCTCTTGACGTGGCGTTTTTCCGCCTCCTGAAAACAGCATGGAGGCAGATACTTAAAAAATAGAAAATGGGGACTGGGTCAAAGTATTGCACAGTTCCAAAAGACAGATTTCCGCATTTGCTAAATAATTTACTAAGGGCTATCGAACCTAACTCTGCAAAAAACATACAATCTGGTTTTAATAAGTGTGGAATTGTTCCATTAAATAGAGATGAAGTCTTAGAACGACTTCCGTATCAAAATCTTAATGAGATCAATGATGAAAATACAGAAGAAGTAATTAATAATTTCTTTGTCAACCTCTTAAGAAACATGAGGTATGGCAATGGTGAAACTGAAGGAAGAGGACGCCGCCGCAAAATTCAAGTTCCTGCTGGGAAAACTGTTAAAGGTGCAGATTTTGAAAGCTCTTCTGATGAGCAGTCGGAGTATAAAGAAAATCAAGAGAAACACATTATTTCAGGAAGTGAAATTAAAATCTCAGATACAGATTCGGACCAGGAAATGAATTTAGCCCTCAGTCATTACACGAAAATAATGAAGAATTCTAAAAAAAGTACTCTAGATGAATCAGATAAACTCCAAGAGATGGATATTTCACCAGCAAATTTTAGAGATGATCCAGTTGGAGATAAACCATCAGAATGTGTCTGCTATGGGGGTAAATCGTTTCGCTATGTGTCTCCTATTTCACCTGATTCCGTACAACAAGGCTTCTAGTCTGTTTTCCAACAAAATATCGGAATATGCATAAAAATAAATTTTTTATCGGACAGGTGACCAATATTGAATAAAATGATATTGAAGCCACTTTCTTACAAAGCCGTCCCACTAAACAGTTTTTAGGGTATATTTATGGATTTCCAGATGTTCCAGATATTTCCAACTTTAATTTCAACCAGGTCGTTGGAGAAGTTTTTCCAATTGAAGATGAGACAGCATCCACTTCGAAGAGAAACCTTTTAAGATTTAATGTGCACCAAAATTATCTTCAATAAGTTTTACGTAAAATTTTTTTACCCATAGTCTTCTTAATTTAAGATTTTTTCACAAATGATGTTAATTTTTGGCTAATAGAATTTTTTGTTGAAGAAATCCTGTCCTTTAAAATAACTATGTTTTGCTGGAACCCTTTTCTTCCACACTTTCTTGACCACATTATTATTTTGTTTAATTTTGACGTTTCTTGCTGTTAATTTTCGAGGAATGTTGTGCTGAAGTTCTTTACGGACACTTACATCTCCGCGAATCTTCCTTACAAATCCGGATCACTTCTGTTGCAAATTTCCACCTAAGATATATGTGTTTAACTGGACCAAACCAGTTTTCTACAGTAGCATTACTTCGTCTTTCATTTCCAATTACTGATGACCATAGAGGTAAATATGTCATATACTGTTTCCAAATTGTAAGCAAATGTTTGATTGGAAAATATATTATTAATGTATGGTAAACCGTTTTGTTTAATTGATTGTATTTTAGTCAGTGCTAAATGAATAATACCGAGATAGCGTTGGTAAAACAAAGACTTTTCAAAAATTGAGTCACTATGATCAAAATTATCCAATTGATGGAGTTGCTCTTCATTCAATTTGTCATTTTTACTACCAAGCACAATTTCTGCTATCTGCACTTTTGATGTTGCAACTAATTCCGACTCGTATTTGGAAAGAGTTAGAATTGCAAATTCATAAAACACTCTATCCATTAACAACATATCGTTTATGTTAAAAAACGATGCCAATAACTCTTTCAGGTTTTGTTTTACGTGGGAGTTTTTATAATGCGTGTTTACAAATTTGCTGTTGCAAATACAGTCCATTTTCTCTCACTCTCAGCTTCATACTGTTTTTTATTCTCCCTGTAGACGTTTTAACCACTCCAGCATAATAATAAATAGTTCTGTCGTTGAGTAATTTCTTTATCACAAATCCAGTTGAATCTAAATATAAATCAGCTTTTCTTTTTGATTCAGATTCAATGACATCTAGAATCCGTAATTGTTTCTTGCTTAAAAGTGATGACAAATAGTGGTTCACCAGACCGTACTTATGCTGTGTTTGCATTAAGTGGATGTCATAAAGATCATCTTTACTTCTGTCCAAGCGCGACTGTGCATCAGACTTAAGTTTTCTATAAACATGCTCTGATTTTATTTTACCCATATTTTTGGTAGATCTTAAAAGCTCGCTGGGTTCTGCTTGAATATTCATAAGCCGTGCATTTAAGCATTTAGTTGTTTTTAACTTGGTACCGTAAATAATTCTCTCTACGCCTTTGACATATCTCCTCATATTGTAACGTTTTCATTACTGTTATTATTTGATTTTAAATTATCTGTATTAATTTAACTAAATGTTGTGTGTAAACCTTCATTTATTTTTATTTTGTGGAGTCGCTACCTTTTAGGGCGAGGTCAGCCTTGAAATTCATTCGGTACTTAGCCTTTGAGTAGTGCGCTTGTGAGACTTAATTTTGAAGCCATGTAGCTTTTATTTTACCTTATATCTACAATATCTTTATGTAAAAAGTACGGAATAACAATTTTGTGACAAGTTATGTGACTACAATATGCATATATCGTACAATTCTTTTAGATTTTGAAAAGTAGACATTTTTAAAGTTTAATACTGGTTGAATGCCAGTATCCGAAATACTGACTGGTCTATTTTGAACTGTATCGTAAAGGTCCTCACAAGTTTTTAACGTAGTTATGTAGAATAAAATATTGCGGGAATTATTTTTAAGAATCCGGAGAACATTGTATTTTGAAAAACGTGTATCGTTTCCGTAAACAGCTGCGTGAGATATCTCACGCTCTGATGAAACCCCTTACGAAAGTGGGGAAAACGTTGGCAACTTCGGTTACAACAACAATGACACGATCCAAACCCGGAAGACATTCTTATCTTAATATAGATTCCGGTCGTGGAAGCCTTTGCTATTACATCCGATAATGCAATTTCCTAATATACACACAAACCAGTCAAGTTTAATAACATTTTTTACTACGCCGCTTATTGTTATCTCGAATAGTGTTATCAAGCGGATAATGACCAGATTATGCTGCTACATAGAAAAACATTGATTATAGTAATCATAATTTTGATTTTCTCATGTTTGTTTCTATTCACGAACAATAACATTTACTGAATTTTTAATCGAAATTTATTCGGTGCATGTGCATTCAATTAAAAAGAACATTTTTTGTGTATTTGCAAGCTCAAGTGCTATCGGACCTTTTTTCTCTGTAAATTAATACAATCTGAAATCTGACTATTAATTATTGTCGGTGTGGCTACTACGTGCCGTCTAAATTTAGTGATCTTAGCCTAAAAGAAAAAATAATATTTTACAATATAAGTCAGCGGATAAAAACTGTTTTGCACATTTCGTCTAATTTTTACCGTATATTGATTGATTCAAGCACGTATTTTGACTGTGCTACGTTACATTACTTTATTTAGACATCTGTAAATATGTTATCTTCGAGTTACTTTGAATATCTATGTATCTATGTGTCTTGGAAACAAAGTGCTGTTCTGAGAATAACAACTTCATTTAACTACGTGTTATTATTTTGTATTTATTTTTATTGTTGGTGTCAGCAAATTACTAAGAAGAAATTTATAGTTCTTAGAAGAGGGAAGTAAACATCATAACATTATATTTGATTTTATTTTTATTCAGAATGTCAAGAAACTTAGAAGAATATTTAATGCAACAAGTCCTTAATTTTCGATTTATTTGCCTGAAAATTTTGGTTCTTTTAAAGGTTTTGCTTGTATTGATGCTATAATTTCACTTTCTAAATTAATTAGATACAGGCTGTATGTATTTACTCCTTTCTAATCAATAAACGTGTTTTTTCTCGGATTTTATTATCATTCGGTTATTGTTATCAAGAACCCCAAGATTTTATTAAGCGGCGTTACTTATTTTTATATTACTGATATACTAGTTATACAAGCTGTTACTAAAATGCCGTCGAGAATTTCAAGGGGTTCTACATTGAAAAATATGAAAAAAGTTAATATGAACTACATTGGTTCGCAATACTTTCTTACGAAGTTACAGACCTACAAAAGTTAGTCTTTGACTAAACTTTTACTGATTAAACACTCTTATCATAGAACAGGATGCAATGAATCAATATACGTGAGAAACGTACTCTTGAGGCATATTGAAAACCATCCGTTTTTGAAAAAAAAAATCTGCTGAAAGTGATTTTTATGTGCACATTTTTAAGAAACTACAGTTAACAGAAGTAAACATAAACCCTAGAGAAGCGCGTCAAGTGTCGCGTTTGATGTGAAAGCAGGCTAAAAGGTATTTTGGAAGGACATTCAAATTTATGTAGTTTATTATGTATACATCATCATTTAAGTTTATCTTGCAATCAAAACTACAAATAATTAGGGTAGTTTTACAATTTCAACAAGTTTCAAGTTTTATATGCTTATTGACGTTTTTTATGTTTGAAGTTATTTTAAAAAGCTTTTAAACCTTTGTCATCACAAATATATTCAAAAGATAAAGCGAATAATTTTCAGGTCCAATCGATTGAACCCGCCCTTAGAAAAGGACTAAGAATGAGTCCCGACATGTAGGTCAACTAATTCCTTTATACAAATACTTAAAAAAGTCATTTACGTGCGTAAACAACTGCAGACAATGATAAATTCGAAGACGAAAACTTTTTTAACGGTTACCCAGTCCTCCCATATAAATTGTTTGTTCCTGTAAACGATCGAAAAAGAACTTTGGAAAGTAGTAAATTGCGAATTTACAGTTACTACGTTTCGAAAATATTTTCAAAGAAAAATCTTGGCGAACTAAAGAAAAAAAAATAAATTTGCCGAAAATAATTTTTTTGTTAAATTGTAAAATCAGGTATTAAATTCTTGACAAGGTTGTATTATTTCACCCGGAAACTAATAGTGGGTCCGATCCTGTTTGTTTTCCGGTTTGTAGTAAATGTCTTCCGGATCTTCTTGTTTTAGTCGCAGAGGGGACGGTTTATTGATGGCACACGAATGTTATGATGCGATCGGGGAGAATTTCAATAAAATGAAATTGCCAGATTTTCTTTTATCTTTGGGTTTGTTGGTTGGCCCCTTACACGGTAAAACCTTTAAAAGGCTTTGCAATCAAACACTTTTGAGAAATTGATTTTTTAAACACACGCAATTGAGCAAAGTTACTTAGGATCCATCACGGCAAACGTGTTATAAAAGTCTGAAATGCAATTCCAACATACATTGAAACATGAAGATTTATTATAACCAGAGTCAAGGGCCAGTAATTTTACATCGCATCGACAAACAAAAAGAAGTAGAAGCGATCGTAGCGTTCATCAAAGTTTAATTAACACGGTTTTTTTTAACTTGGACCAGGTTACGAATTGAATTTCTTCGCTTGTAAATTTCTTATTAATTTCCTTGCCCTTTTAAATTAAATATTTCCATATTTAATGTAATTTGGTAGATTGAAAAACGTGGAAACAATTAATAATTATTTTTAAAAAGGAAAAATAAATACTAAACAGCTCTTATATCAAAATATAATTAATGCGATACCATTGAATCTTAATGAAAATGAGACGAGTTTTTCTAATATCGTTGAATGTACCTCATTATAAGTCAAATCAAACGAGAATACATAAAAATCGAAATTTATTTACAAACGCAACAGATATTTTTACACGTCCGGAAAATGTTTTAATTAAAATACATTAATTTCTTTCTACAGGGAAGTGTGTCAAAGTAAAATATCTTCCTTTTTTATACAAAATATTTCCAAAAGGTGTAGGGTCTTGAAAGTTTTACATTAAAAAATTATTTTCCACTATACAGGGTATTGCACAATATCAGGACAACACAAATCTACATTTTTTTAATGGAACACCCTATATATGTTAATACTGAGATGATGCAGTTTAAATTTAAATACAATTAAAAACGCGCGAAATTACGTAAGCATCGTCATCTCACGGAAAGAACGATAAACACGAAAATCCGCATGTTCTGTTTTAAGAGAGGGTTGCGCACGGTAAGAGTTGAACGTCGATGCAGTTTTGTGGAATATTGTGGATATGTAACTATAAAGGTATCAGTTAGCTAACCTAAATAGTGATAAAATTCACTAAAACTTGTAAACACTTTGCGTTACAATTCCGGCGTTATATAAATACTAAGTTTTCTTTTTTTTTTGGTAAAACAAATGCATTGGCGGCTATTTCTATTATGCCGATTCAACTGTTTTATGGGTATGATCAATTAATGTGGAATTATTAAGGCGATGCATAATAATTTATTTGTTTATTCGTACGTTTATAATTTGATGATATAAAAGTTTCGATCGTAATATTTTACCGATTCATAATGATTCTAATGGGTTTGATAACAGGGAAAAACACCAGTATATGCATTGCCTTGTAAAGTATAATCTAATATTTTATTTATCGTGATGAACAAACAGCGTGTGGTCGCGGGTAGCTCTCATACTATAGAGACCCTGAACTTGTATGTAATGTATCTTCGGTCTATGATATAAACAAATGCCTGCTTTTATGTATTAAAGTTGGGGTAGGTTGCTTTCATGATAATGGCCCCTACATTTTATAACATTTTGTTATATATCATAATGTGTGTATAATATGTGTATTTTTTGCCCACATTTGTTTGTACCGACCCTTCAACTATAGCTGGGTTGCTTCCGTAACGAGAACCCCAGTACCCACTGACAGGCCGTCAGTTAACTAATTCTTCTACTGTTTAATATAATGATGTTTGTGTTTATGTGTTGGAATTTAAACCTGTTATCATATCTGTGTATTCATTTAATTGACTTAAATTTGAGGATGTTCCAACTTTCCGATATTTATTGATATCTGTAATTATAAACTGGTTGCTTAATAAATGTAAATTGTGTAACGCATCCCTCCTACTACAGGTTTCACCGGTTAAAATTTAAGAAGTTCTACTTGTATAAAAACCACAATTTACTTTTGCTGTGTCGTTACTTTTTTGTTCGCGAGTTTGAATTTTCAAACGTGAGTGGGTTACATCACAATACGTTTTTGGAACTCTCCTGAGGTCTACTTTATTATGATATAAAGTTATAGGCACTTGAACCTAGTCTTGATAAAATTATAAGCAGTTTTAAAATTTAATTTAAAAGTGGCGCCCACCAAAATTGATACATCTCTGTAATCAATCGTCAAGAAAAACACTAACATTTCTCAATGTGTTGGGTTCAATGTAACCCCATAGAAAAATTTTAGAAAAGAGGCTTTTAATTAGACCGCTTCTTCCAATCCATCTCTATAAGAATGTAGCATTAAGATGATGATGGACAGGACCAATGTGGTGAAAAGGAGCACCATCATGCAAATACCATATCCTCTTTAGAATATTCCGTGGAATGATTTCAAGTAATCGAAGCAAGTGAATTTACAAAAACTCCAAATAAATTTGGCCATTCACAGTACCAATAAAAAATGTGGAGCCCTATTACATAATCTCATATACCACCTAATTTGACTTTTGGTTTGTATAAACTGTGGTTTTTAATAAGAATAATAGTGAAAGTATTGGCGGTTAACACAACCATTTTTGTGAAATGTCACTTCATCCACAAACAGGTCAAAAATACTAGTATCTACATTTATCATTTGAGCCCAATTACAAAATGCCAATCTTCTTTCTTTATCATTTTCACCAAACTCATAATTTTCCTTAAGAATCCTCCGTGTAGTAGATCGACTAATATCTAGTGTTGCGATAAGTTTCTACCACTTAAGGAATGTGGAACAGAACCGGACACTGAGGCACAACAAGACAAGTTAACAAAATCGAAATAGCTGCTGCCACACAAATGCAACGAGCTATAGAAGCAGTTAATGGTGAAATGGGTTTAAGAAAAGCATCAGTAAATCATGGCGTATCGAAATCTACGTTGGAGAATCGAGTGAAGAAACTTAAAAGTAGATCTATAATGCTAGCAAAGGCTTCTCTAAATGAGGGTAGGGTTAGTAAAAACATGAGCGTTCTCCATTATCAAAAAAATTAAGTTTATACAGGAATGAGAAACTTTAAAAGAACTTTTACGGATGTCAAAGAATTAGAACTTGTTGAATACGTAAAGTTGATGGAAAGCAGATTATTTGGTCTGTGGACGAAAAACCTGCAGGTTTAGATTGGTTAAATGGCTTTTTTAAATGACGTCAAGATTTAAGTTTAAAAAGTCCTAAATCAATTTCGGCAGCACGGGCGATAGGTTTTAATAACACAGCCGTATATGTTTCTTTTGTACTTGGGATAACGCCACGGGTTGAACAATTTGGAGTGATTCGTGTCAACCACCTTCCGTTAGAGGCTGTAACTAGAAGCACGTACTAAAGAGGGCTATTGGTTAATTAAGGTACTTCCGAAACATAATCTGTGGACAAGTCGAATAACTTTTGAGGTACACCTCCAATAGAAAACCACTCGGGACGCTTGGCGCATTTGATTACGACGGTTTATTGTTTATCGACAAGCAACTTATTTGTGATACGATTATATGTCTAATTACTACTTTATTTTTCTTGCCGGTTTTAGGGTCTGTTTGAAGCATGCAGATAGCTATTCCCATGTCTTGGATAATCGTGAGCACCTTTTTTCTTGCTTATGAATTTGTATATTTGTCGAACGTAAAATACGTGCGACTTAGATAGATATTAGCACAGTTAACGCCACCAGAATTTATGCTAAATGCGATTTGCTTTGGGTTAGGTTTCGCATTAAATGGTTTTGTTAAACTGTACTACAATAACTGTACGTGTGGAGTGTTGCCTATCCTCCAGGACTCTTAATGCTATAACTGTGATATTTATTCATTGTTACTATATATGCAGTTCTACTTTGCTTACATTTTTTTCACCTCTTTTTCTCTCGTTAAAAATAAATATATTTGTCGCTATAACCAGTGTTTTGTCATGTCTTCTATTTCAGTGTTGGATAGATTTAAACGATGTCTTACATTCTAATTATAATCGTTTTAGCGCCTTTTTAATTTTGCGTTATAATTAGCACATCGACACCTGCGATCCGCTTGCCGATTAAACTGAGTTAGTCGCCAGCAATTAAGTTACGAGAAAATCCTCGTTACAAACTATGCACGAGAAAATGGTATAGTCATGTTATATTTTCCATCCCATTATACGCACAGTCTTCAGCCGCTGGCACCTTTAAGCGCATACTACAGCCAAGAACAAAAAACTTCGTAATAATCCTGAGCATGTAGTAACGCAGTTCCAAACTTGCAAATTGTTTCCAACATCTTTGGAGAAACTTTTCTGAGACACCCATAATGTTAATTCAAATGTTAATATAGAACCAGATATTGTGATACAGGAGGATCCTGAGAATCATGTTAGCCGATGACTTCCCGACCCGGTCCATCAGTCCAAAAGTTTTATCACCTCACAAGAACCAACGACTCGAGAGGAGTAAACAGTCTCTGGTCCTTCCGCATTTTTAAAATCACCTAGAGACTTGTATTTAGTAGCACAAGCTAAAAGAACAATGAGATAAAATTACCGTAGGCGAGGTAAGAAAGAATCGCATTAGAAAAAGGAATTTGAGAAAGTCTTCAATAGAGAAAAACCAAAACGCTCTAAAAAGAAACCTGTCATCCGCTAACACCAAAAAAAAAGGTAAAAAAACTATAACAATTTTCGATTCCGGATAATTCCTCTGTTGTTATCACACAAGCTATGGACATCTTAAAGCCGGACATAAACTGATTGATTGCGCCAGAAGTCTCGCTTTTATAGATCAGCCACCTTTCGCTAAAACTAGTTTCTAAATCTCCAGTAAAGGAAACCTAGAATCACGGTTAATAATAAAATAACCAATAAATTCCCTAATTCTTCGCTGATAGTAACTAAAAACATTAACCAAAATCTTATTGTTTCGCCACCGCCCACTTAAAATAATGTTTAAGACGATTACATCTTTGATGCTCCTTAATACTAATGCCCACGTTTCTACCTGTTTCTCCAATGTATGCACGACCACAAGAGCAAGGAATGCTATAAACGTAGTCATATTAAAAAGAAATAACGCCCTTCATCGGATTTAAGGGTTAGCTCAATTTAGACATTTTTTCGATACGTTCCGTGGTACCTTTGACATAGAGTAGACACCGGTTGAAACGTAGATTGTTTAATACTTTTCCAATTGTAATTTGGTTAGACAATTTAACTCTTTTTGAAGATTTTGGGGTTGACTTAAGGAAGCAGCTCTGTACACTAAATAATTCACTACTGATAATTTCTGAGAAGGACGATGTTAAGACAATACATTTAAATACCTATACCTGAATGTGATAACGAACCATCTTCATTTCGAGTAAACGCCCAGAACTGGTAAAGAAGAGTTCCTTTCTAATTCCATAGTTTGCAAGACAACGTTTTAACTTCGTTCAAGTGCAACAAGTGTCTTCTTTTTAAATATCGTAATATTAAGAAAAAGTCCGGTATTGCCCCAAAGCTTGGCCGATTTTACCCGTATGCTGAAGGTAAAATCGGACAAGATCATATTAATAAAAACTGATGTTTAAATTTTACTGTATACCATTTAATTCATATTTTATATTTTCTAAAAATGTTTTAGTAAATAACTAATTGTCAAATAGGCAACTTTTCTATCGTATTCAGGTGGGGGTAGGTATCGCTATGGTTAGTAAGGTTTTAGCCGTAAAACGGCTGCTTGAATTCCGGATGTGATTGAACGCTATTCTTACTTTAACTGTAGTGCTAGAAGATTAAAAAAAAACAGCCAATAAGGGATAACATAGTCATCCATCAACATCCACTTTATGGCAATGTTTGTTTAAGGGTAATTTTTCTCGATGCATAAACTTTTAGAAATCCGCTCGAGGTTAATTTTCGTGTTGCATTTCAACGGGGTTCGCTATAAGAAAATTGAGATTGCTCGGTGCATCAGAACTGCAAGTGTTAATCGTTTGCTACGAGATCGACGAATACGTGATAACGCTATTGGGAAACATCCCACCTTTTTATGTCTATAAATTATTATTATCGTTCGATACCGTTTAGATTAATGTTACTTTGTTATGTCATTCAAATTACTATTACTTTTCGATAACATTTAAATTAATAGTACGGTTCTATGTCCTTTAAATTACTATTACGATTCTATAATTTTTTGTAAGGAGATTCGGAAGTACGTTGTGCACGTTACGTGTTTTAGAAGAGTTAGTTAAATCAGATTTTCTTATCTCGCTTGCACGTCTGACGTCATACCGTCCCGTGAAATTACTATAACAAAAATGCTTAACTATATGAAGTTTAGCGATTGCATTAGGTGAATCATTTTCTTTTCTTACGTATACTGACGACTAAATACTTAGTCCTGAATTTCGCCGTGATATGTTAACTCTGTTTCTCTTCTTTATTATCCGCTGTGTACTAAAGTGTATTCATTTTCAAGACCGCGCGTAAACAAATACATGCGGTTTTTACGTGAACATGCCGTACAGACCTGTACTCAGTATTTCTTTATGATATTATTTTTGTGTTGCGTTAAATTTTAAGTACACTATATAATGATAGTTCAAAATCAAACAAAAAAAACATATAATTTACGTAAAAAAACTAAACGTATTATCACACAAAAAACTTTTTATCCAAGTCCGGGCCTGAAAAATTGCAGCACCAGTTTCAATGAGAGATAGAATACAATAGCATTTGGGGGGACGTGATGATCATGCATTGAGCATGCGATTCAGTTTGTTTACGTGCGCTCTATCTTGAAAATGAATACACTTTAGTGTAGAATAAATCGTAATAAGTCTGCTAAAACTTTCGGTTGTTTTATTTTCAACGCACAATTGGTATTGCGGGTTTCGGCATTCCTTTCCCTAACCCAAACTTTTTATTCATTTTGGATTTTTTTGCTTCTTGCAAGAAAAGATGGCGCAAAGCACAGACTCACCAAATGAAGCTGAACTTGACCTACGATCATCCCCAACGTAAGATAGCGAAATAGGTGAGTCGACAATCTACTTTATTCTTTTTAAAATTTTCACAATTAGTGCGTTACAGGGGATTTCAAAAAGTATCAAAAATTCATTTTCTTCATTTAACGACCGTTTAGTTCGTGTGTCACATTCCGGTTCGTTCAAAACGTTCCGAAGACCTTCTAGATGGACGCCTTCTTTCGGGAAACCACACATGGTACATTCTTATGATCAACAGACAGTTTTTATCACTTGCTTTAAGCACATAAATCATATAAATCATTTCCCCTAGTAGAAAGATTCATTTCAATACAAAATTATAAAAACACTGTTTCACTGACTTTTAGAATAAACACTCAATTCGCAATTGTTTTCATAGCATACTAAAGATTACCAACAAATAATCTAATAATAATAACCGCGTACTTTAGTCAATAAAATAAGATATCTTTAAAACTATTGCGTTTGGGATAGTTACATAGTATATAATTTCGATAGAGAATTTAATTATCTACAAGATGTCAAGATCGTTCCATTTCAAAAAATTGATTTTTGAGCACACACAATTACGTGTTGATATCTTTTAAATCGTCATATATATTCTGTAGTACATCTTCGTCTTCGCCTTTTTCACTTCGCACTTTTCACATGTTTCCGAATATTTTTTGTCATTTGCTCTTGGACATATCTTACAACGACCTCAAATATGACCCCAACGACAATAGTTTTTTTTACGTCGCAAAATAAATAACATGAAAAATTTGTTATATATTATTAAACATTGTTGAAAGAAGTGTTTTTTTCAATTAAATCTTTTTCTATTAAAATTTATTGTCCAGAACAATATTACATAAATTCTCATTCAATTCATACTCACACACTTGTCGATTTAAATACTTTTTGTTATCTTACCTTAGTAATTATTGTTTTAATAAATTCAAAACGAATATATGTACACACCCTAAAATGTTCGTAAATGTGACGCATCAAAACCTTGTAAAAACGTTGAAGTTGCAAAATTACTCAAAATACAGACAGCATTTTACAACAGTTTCCGCCGTATTCTCGGATGATTCGCGATTTGGTCCCGGGGTGCGCTCATAAAACTCATAAAATTGCGGCACCTTTATTCTGCAGATTTCATAATAAATTCATGAGAATGCACATTCTAATACATTGATTTCACACTTATTATTCGTCGGAATACATACAATGATTTCACTACAGATTTCAATAATAAGATTACAAAGATTTCATAGATTACACAAAGATTTCACACACCTTGTACACTGAATTCACACTGCTGTTTAGCCCTCGGAAACCAGTAAGGAATTGCTAGCTTTACATTGTATTTTATTTCTTTATTTTTTTTATTTTTACTCTTTAGAACCGAATTACTTCTCGAAAATAATATATTTTCCAAATGAGAGTACGCAATAATAGCATTTATTCGATCGAATACGCAATACGTAACATGATAACATGAATTGTGTGAACTCAAACAAATCTGATTTTATTCATGTTTGAGCTTGAAATTTGGCTTGCAACGAGCCAACAAGCGAACAAGCGTTTTTTTCCTGTCTGAGCTTGCAATGTACGAAACTTTATATATTTAAGCGCTGCATCGGTCGCGATTTCATTTGTTGCCTGATGCCCGATCGATAATTAACTTAGCGAAGAAAAGGTGCATGGGGTAAAAGATATCTGCTTTTGAAACTTTAGTTTTTTTGTAATTTTACAGACTTTATAGTGATGTGTTTAGTGTTGTGAATTAAGGTCAGTTCATGTAAAATTTATTTTTTATTTTAGATTTATTGAAACACTAAAAGCCAAAAACTTGCATCTCAAAAATCCTTTTATATTTGATTATATAAACATCATTGTTAACGGAAGTAAATTCAAACAAAGTAATTGATAAGCTCTAATGCTACTATTTATAAAAATTTATAAATTTTGAAATAACTTGAAATAAGTAATGTTGAGAAAATACTTTCGAGTTTGAGTTTCAGACGTCGAAACATTTCCATTTTTCATGAATAATTTGTCAATTTGTTTACTTACGTATTAATTTCGTTACAGTATACAGAAATTGTCTGGATACCAAAATTTGCTGAATAAAAGAAAAAAAGAGAAAGAACTGGGAAACCATGTCAAAATTACGCACTTTTTTGTACTAGAAATCCCGTTCCATCAAGCTCTACTTCAGATTCAAGATGAAAAAGTCCCTACCAAAATACGAAAACTTGTAAGAAAATATGATCGTGAGTACATTAATATTGGATTTACCGTGACGGATGTAGATAATAAGCCACGGCCACAATGCGTGATCTGCTTTGAAATTTTATCAAATCAAAGTATGAAACCCTCATTATTGAATCGTCACCTTACCACGAAACATTCTACGTTAGTAAACAAACCGAAGGATTTTTTCATTAGAAAATTAACCGAAATGAAAGGCACTAAGAACATCATGTCTTCGTTTACTGGCAGTTCCGAAAAATCAGTGCAGGCATCTTTTTTAGTTAGCTTAAGAATAGCAAAGTCTGGAAAAAGTCATACAATTTGCGAAGAGCTGTTGTTGCCTACAGCGAAAGATATGGTTACTTGTAGGTTGGGTGTGGCATTAAATGTTAAAAACCAATTAATAACTCTTGTGAAATGTAGTGAATTTTTTGCTATACAACTCGATGAGAGCACAGATGTAAGAAACTATGATCAACTTATGGTGTACGTGCAGTATATACATTAAACTACAATTAAAGATTATTTATTCTGTGAAGCGCTACCAACACGAACTACCGCGGATGAAATATTCAAGAAGCTGAGTGAATTCTTTGCTGAAAATGAATTGAACTGGGTGAATTGCGTTGGCTTTTGTTCTGATGGCGCTCGAGCAATGACAGGAAAATTCGGAGGTGTTGTCACAAAAGTAAAATCTGTTGCAGAAAATTGCACTTTCATGCATTGCAGCATCCACAGACAAGCCTTAGCAGTAAAACGTATGCCTGAACAATTTAAACATGTCCTCGAGGAGGCCATCAAAGTGGTAAATTTTATTAAATCGCGAGCTCTCAACTCTCGTTTATTTTCGAAACTATTCTGAAATAGGCAGTGACAGTAAGGTGGCTTTTACAAGGAAAAATGCTGAGCAGATTATTTGAGCTACACTCTGAGGTGCATTTGTTCCTGATGGAGACCAATTTTGAACTGCGTGATCGATTGACTGACGAGCTCTGGATGACAACATTAGCCTACTTATCAGATATTTTCAATCGCATCAACGACTTTAATCTAAGCTTGCAAGGTAAAACAACAAATAGATTTTCAGTAAATGACAAAATAAAAGCATTTATCAAGAAGTTTCAAATGATGAACAAGAGTGTTACGAATGAAAACCTGGAGTCTTTTCCTAATTTGGAAAATTTTGTGACAGAGCATGAACTTAAAGTGAGCGACGATGTCATCGATAACATAAAAAAGCATTGCCTAATGCTCGCTAACACCTTTGAAGAATATTTTAAAAAAGATTACTCTGAATTCCTTTGGATAAGAAACCCATTCATTTTGGATTATCCGAATAATATTAAAAACCTAACTATTAGCGAAAAAGAGTCTTTGGTAGAACTATCTTGCGATGGGGGTTTGAAAGCGGAATTTACCAAAGGAGAATTATGTGAATTTTGGCTAACAGTTAAAAATTAATATCCATCGCTGTCCAGAAAAGCATTATTATTTTTGATACCATTTACCACCACGTATCTTTGCGAGAGCGGATTTTCTGCTATGTTGGTGCTAAAAAACAAATACCAAAATAAGTTTAACATAGACCCAAATTTGCGTTTAAAATTAAGTATAACTGAACCAAACTTCTCTTCGCTTGTTTCGAGCATGCAGCACCATGTTTCGCATTAAGTTAATGATTGTTTATAATAAGAATATTGTATGTAAAATTGTAAACTTTACATTGTAAATAAAGTGTTAACCTTTTCTAGAAACAAATAAACATAATATTTTCATAAACGATTGGAACTTTTTATTTCTTTAACAGTTTAGTTGTACACGAGTGCTCTATAATTTCATGAGTGGTACGCAAAAAAAAAGTTTGACAACCGCTGGGATACTCGATGGTCTAGTAGAATAGATGCAATAACTCTAAGGTATCAACTTGGTGAGGTTTATGATTCTCTATTTGAAAGAAGTGAAGAAAACTTTGAAAATAACGTAAAACATTTGGCTGCATCGTTGGCCAAAAAAATTGCAAGATTTTGAGTTCATTTGCATTCTTATATTGTGGTATAACATTATTAGTAAAATTATTCAGTGTTGCAATCACTTAAATAATTTGAATAATAATAAGCTTATCGCTCCGATAAAGGTTTTAATGATCCATTGATTGATGCTAAAGAAATAGCATCTAGCTTAGACATAGAACCTAAATTCAAAAAACAACGAAGTCTAAGACCACGAAAAATAAAAAAAAATTTTGATTATGAATGTGACGATGAACCGATCCACGACGAAACTTTAAAGTTCAAAGTTGATTGTTTTTTGCTCTAGATGTAATCATAACGTCAGTGGATGAAAGATTTCAATTACTTTCTTCTTACTCTATTAATTTCGCGTTTTTATGGAATATTCATAAATTTAAAAATTATTATGAAAACGAACAATTAGAATTATGTCAAAAAGTTGAAAATTCATTAAACGACAAAACTCGCAATAAACTAGACATAACCGCCGTGGAACTTGTTAAAGAATTGCAATATTTACAAAATTTTAATGATAAAGTTATTACGTCTCCAGAAGAAACTTTAAATTATATAACAATTAACAACTTAGTGGATTATTTTCCTAATACGAGCATAATACTTCGTATTTTATTAAAAATGCCGGTTTTTGTTGCTACCACAGAACGATCTTTTTCAAATCTCAAAATAATAAAAAAATTATTAAAGATCGATCATGGGGCTAAACCGACTAAGTAATCTTGCTATCATTTAAATAGAAACGGACCAGCTAAAAGAATTAGACAACGAAGATTTAATCAAACAATTCGCAGAAATTAAAGCACGGAAAGTTCAATTCACTTAGCTAAAATATTAATAACAATACCTAATACCTGGATATTAACCTTTAAAAGAGGTGACATGTTGCATTATTAAAATAATATATTGTTTTGTTTTTATTTGTCGATCAGTTTCGTCGTGTGATATACAGTGTGTCCGAAAAGTATGGAATATATTATACAGGTCAATAAATATGCACTTTACACGAAAAAGTTGTAAATAAAAGTTGTTTATCACTTAGTTATCTACCACCTGGGAGATATCAATTTAAATTTTTGCTGTAAACAAAATCGCAACGAATAACACTTACCTTTTTTTAAATGGCAAGGCACGTCTTTATTACACTCATTTGATAGAGTCTTTTTTTCTCTTTTCAACCATATGAAACTTGAATACCTTTACATCAAAAAAATTTCAAGAAAAACAAGAACATGTCTAACAAATTTATTTTACTGAGCAGTATTAATCAGGTACGTAATATGTAGTATTGAAACAATTGAATGCACTGTCACAATAGCAAATATTAAACTTTAAATATTTTTACATAAAATTGTTATAACAAAAAAATGTATTTTAACTAAACTTACAATAAATGTTCAAAATGTAAACCATTCATAATTTGGCAGTGGTAAATTCGATTTTTAAAACCATCGATTGCTTTTGAAATCATATCTCGAGTTATAGCTCTTATCTCAACTCTAATGCGATTTTTCAAATCTTCAACATTATCAGGTCTATTTACATAAATTTTGCTTTTAATATAGCCCCAAAGAAAAAAATCTAGTGGACTTAAATCCGGCGAGCGAGCAGGCCATTCTATCGTACCTCTTCTGCCTATTCATGTATTTTGAAAAGTATTATTAAGAAAGTGGCGGACATTATTTCCAAAATGTAAAGGTGTCCCGTCTTGTTGAAGCCATATTCTGTTATGAGGTATATCTGGATCTACTTCATGTGGAAATAACTCGGCCAAAGCAGGAACTAACTCAAATCTTAAGAAATCGAGATAAATATTCGCCGTTAAACTACCTTCAAAAAAATATGGCCCCAAAAGTTGACTTCCAATCATTCCTACCCAGACGTTGACTTTCTGCTGGTATTGGGTGTGTCCTTCTAGATACCAGTGAGGATTTTGTGAAGACCAGTAACGTGTGTTTTGTTTGTTAATTGTGCCGTTTAAACAAAACGTGGCCTCATCAGTAAAAAGGATATTTTTATGAAAATGTGCATCTCGTTCAAGTTTGTTTGTTATTGTTTCACAAAACTCCAGCCTTCTGTCCAAATCGTCTTCAAATAATTCTCGAACTACACAAGCTTTATAGGGATGAAATTTTTCTTTTTTTAAAACGTCATGTACAGCCGATTTATTCAAATTATGGTCTCTAGTAATTTGCCGAACAGAAATTTGTGGATTTTCCTCAACAGACAAGAACACATTTTCTCGTTCCACATTACTTAATGACAAAGGTCTACCAGTTCTACTCGCATCTTTCACCCAACCTGTCTCTTGAAATTTCCGCCAAATTTTGCTTACCGTGGACTGCGAAATGTTTAATTCTGGATGCAAGTTATTAAATAAATTACATACTTCGTCTTGGGTTCTTCTTCTATCTCCATATCCCAGAATCATTAAAATTTCAATTCTATGTTTCTCAGATAATTGAGCCATATTTCAAGCACTAACAAATAGCAAAGTGTGACAGTGTTCTAAAGTGCATTCAATTGTTTCAATGCTACATATTACGTACCTGATTAATACTGCTCAGTAAAATAAATTTGTTAGACATGTCCTTGTTTTTCTTGAAAATTTTTTGATGTAAAGGTATTCAAGTTTCATATGGTTGAAAAGAGAAAAAAAGACTCTATCAAATGAGTATAATAAAAACGTGCCTTGCCATTTAAAAAAATGTAAGTGTTATTCGTTGCGATTTTGTTTACAGCAAAAATTTAAACTGATATCTCCCAGGTGGTAGATAACTAAGTGATAAACAACTTTTATTTACAACTTTTTCGTGTAAAGTGCCTATTTATCGACCTGTATAATATATTCCATACTTTTCGGACACACTGTATAAACGAGTATTTTTAATGTTTTAAATATTTGTTTTATTTCTTGTGCTTTTGTATCATATATTACATTTGAAACTAAAATACAAAAATTTTGAGTTGTAATACTGTTAGAATATATTTCTGTTTTCTATAAGTTTATAATTATGTTATGTACCTCAATGAAAAAATACTTGTATGGGTTATGGCTTGTACTTGTAAAATATAAAAATGAAAATAAATTTATGAAAATAATACCTAACTTAACATATGAATGTGTTTGGGGGCGTTATTTTAAATTTGCACAAGGGCGCCAAAAGTGCTAGGCGCGGGCCTGACATATCATTGTAAAGCAAACCTCAAGATGATTCCATAAACGTATTAATATACAAGATGCTCCATTTAAAAAAATGTAGGTTTGCGTTGTCCTGGTATTATGGAATACCCTGTTTAGTTGCAAATAATTTTAAAATGTAAAACTTTAAGAGCCATACTAGTTTTACAAATATTATTTTTATATTTTGTATAACAAGCGCAAAACAAATTTTTGTGACAATATAAGTCAGGTATACCCAATAATGGGTATACCCATAGTGATTTTCGCATTAACAAAAGAAATAACTGTAAACAAAATTTAAAACTTTATTACTTTATCCTGTGATCCTTGCCTGGTAAATAAACACTTGTAAATGAAAAAGAAAATTATAACTTTTTACAATGTAGCTAATACTCAATGGCACTATTGAATTAACATAATTTACCTGACAGGATGCCATCATGCGAATAAAATGAATTTGCCTCGATTCAATTCAAGTGTAGATGTTCCTTATAAACATACTCGAGATTTAAACACGACGAACATTCTGAAAAACAAACTCTAAGAACGCCTTAAAGCGTTAGTATAATTGCCAATTGCCGCTGGCTTTAATATTGCGAAACCTGCCTTTGTGTTACCGTTGATAACGTCACAACATAAAAGATTTAAACCAAAAAAAAAAAATTACTAATGTCACTTAACCTAAATTGTCTCGGCACGAAATGCAGTACGCGAACAAAAATTATTTTTACATAGTTAATTAAAACGTTACGACAAAACGTGTCTGTTTTATATCGTAGATTAACGAAAGGGGTTGTGTTT